>CAJZCY010000001.1:22075000-24475000 GCA_914969975.1 Anopheles atroparvus | reverse complement strand
TGACCGTCCACATGGTATGCCTTGCGTGTGTACGTGGGAAAATGGAACTGGCTAGACGGCAGAGAGAGAGAGAAAAAGATGAGCAGCACTTCTCCCAGCATCCCAGAACCAGAACGGTCGACGGTGGCCCAAGAGTAAACGGTGACGCAGTAGTAGTAAACAGTGGCATATCGATGGCAGTCGAGTGGGTGGGTAGGGCGTCTAACCACAACTTTCACCGCCCACTCCGCCATACAATCCCGGAATGAATATTGGCCACAAACGTGACGATGATTAAGTCGACGGTCAGCTACAGCAGGGTTTATTTTTATTCTTCCCCCCATTTTCGCATTGCTTTCCAAGGGGCGTCAGTAAAAAGGGGTCGGTAACCAAAAATTGCAACTCATCACCCTCATCATTGCCATTACGATACAAGGGTAGCAAACTAAACGACGAATGTCCAGCTCGTCACATTCCTGAGGTACATGTATTGTATTAGCTGATGATTGTTTTTCCCAAGCAACATCGGTTGTTTGTTTGTTTTAATTTTTTAAATAATCATTTATCCTCTACACTAATTGTTTCTTGCAAATTTATCCTTTTGAATATTTGATTAGACATTATGTTGCTGAACTTATTCACTTTGATAAAAGGATATAAACAAAATACATATATTCGTAACAAACTGTTCTTCAAGGAATATGAAAAACAAATGTTTTATCCATTGGCGACCTTACAGAAAAAAATGTCCAAGTCCAGGACTACCATTTCTCAGCATTTAATGTCCTTGTACTCGTTTTCACCTGCATTCCAGCGAGCAATAAAAACATATTCCCTTTTGGTGGCCCATGCTTCATTCCATCCGACATGTTATTTTCATTCCGTACGGTTTGGCACTCTTTCATGTTTGTTATTTGCTTTACACCACTTTCACAAACGACAGCATCACCACCACTGCGGAAACCGACCGCCGATCTCCACATCCCTAGCTCACGTGCCACTCACGCCACGAAGCATCCGGCCAGCGCCGACGACCGCCAATTTCATAAATATGCCATTCATTATTGAATAATGTATCAATATTTACGGTACTTCAACGACACACCGTCGACCAACGCGGCATGGTGTGTTTTGACTCGTTGCCGTTGTCGACATTTGCAACTGCCAAATGGTTGAACCGGGCGGAGAATTGGGGTGTTTCCCTACGGGTGGTCACCCGCTGGGGTAGGAGTATACGGGGAGAATTATGATTGTTACTCCGACCCTACCCGGTGGCTTCGTGTTCCGATTTTTTGGGGCGAAAGCGGCCATCGCTGCTGGCCTGTGGTGAGATAATCGGTGATGATTTCGGGCACAAGAATGTGTGTGAGTGCAAACTGCATTATAAATAGGTCTTTTTTGTACGTATTTTCTCAATCAACCACAAACAATGTTGCAGGTAACATATGCATGTAGCGTGCTCCTATGCGCCACGCATTCAGTCGAGTCGTGGATTGCAATGAATTTATGCAGCGATTAATATGCGATTCGATTCATTAACAATTGCCATTTTATAGTGACGATCGAGTGAAGCGATAGTGAACGGGAAAGTGTCGGAGTTGTCGGAATGCTGCGAGAATGCTGTTTATGGAGAAAGTAGTCCAATCAAATAATTATTTACCTTCACCACGCGGTTGATCTCAACCGGAAGGGACAAGCAGGTAGGGGAGATAAAACGTATGAAACAGGGATCGAATGAAAATCTGTATTAAATTTACACTTTTTAATATCTACACGTGTAGTTTGTCACCTAAAAATCAGGCAACATGAATTTCAACTTTTTTTTGTTTTTGTAAACTCGTCAGTTTATATTTTCCACAGGGTAACTATAACCACAGGGTTACCCTATCAACAGGGTAACTATGCCATCTTGCAGAAACTTTCTATTCCGGCTTTCACTATGTATGCAAATTGATAATTTACTGAAATAAAATCCCACTAGCACCATTCTCTTTTAAACGAAATAAAAATAGGGACTAGAAAACAACCCGACACACATCTAAGCCCCGTCGGTCACATGAACAGTCAACTTATGAACGATGCGTCATTTTTGACACTTACTAGACCAGTGTTTAATTTTCCAAGTATACTTTTGGCGGAGAATTATCTGTTTTTATGCACAGAAATTTCTCCACGCTCACATGCAAAACCACTGGCATACAAACAGGTCCCTTTGGGTCGTAAGTGGGCACACCAGGTTTCCCCACTTTCGCCACAGGTCCCGCGCGACGGGACGCGGATACGAGAGAAACAAGTATTGGAGAAAATCCGATGATATACTACCCTCTTCCACGGTTCCACTGTTCACAGCTTGGGCTCGATTGGCCTTTGACATATCAATTTTCGCCGAATTGCCCCAATGTTCCTTTCGCTTTCTCTCCCTCTTTCTCTCCCTCTTTCTATACCTCTCTCTAGCGCTATCTTCTTCGATCCAAAAGAAAGCGTGTTTCATGCTACGCCACTGCATTTACAATCAATGTTTGGCCAGGCTGGATGGTGTTACGCCATGACTAGCCGGGCCGGATGAAGCAGGCTCGCTTGTAGTTGTAGCGTGACAAGCGGAACGAATCCTTACAGACGGAAAATCATCCTAAATAGCTGCACCTCTACAAACGGTAAGCACCGTTGAATAATAAAAGTTTCCTTATATAACCCTCAAATTCTTCGATAAGTTCCAAACCAAATTCATGCGAACCTACAAACAGTTATTCACAAGAATATAAAACATAAGCAAAGTAATTCAGGTTTATGACAATTTAAAATATGTACTCAAAAGCAAAAAAACTTATATAACATTTAGCTGCTACATTTGAGAACATCCGTTGCACTGCCATGTTTTCCTTTTTTTACCGTTGGCAGCATAATTTATCACGTTTCATTCCACGTTTCAAAGAAGCGCACCACGAACGGACTGAATCGAAAAACATACGTCTCATCTAACACTCAAACAGGAAAAGTGAGGGGAAAACTTTACTGTCATACACTCATACACAACCGCTGCCGGGAAAAACTGAAATAAAGTTTTTAAACCACTTTTCCAAAACTCCGTCGTGCTACAAAAAAAAAATGTTTATGCCTTTTTCATCATTTGCGTGTTTATTTACAGCCAAAATCTCGAATGTTTGGAGATATAATTAAAAAAAAAACTGAAACCGATCTGCCACAAATATTTGCCGAGTTGGACATCACCCGATTACAATTAACGATAACAAATGCAAATGATGCAAATGATCATAATCCGAACTCCATTTTTACGTGATTTTTAAAGGAAAATATTACAATCATCATCTTCTCTGCGATAAAGTGACAAATATTGATGTTTCAGGTGTATGCAATGGATGTCCTAATAGCCAAAACATCTACCTTTTTATTTTGTCTTGTGCAGACAACATTTTGCCTATTACGTATTTGCTTTTATTGTGTAAGTAACACGGGGAAAATTGAGGGGTTTGGGGAATAAATACGATTTCCATCAACATACTTCTATTTATTTTCCCAAACATCTTACGGGAAACCCCACTCGTGGTTCATGCAAACGTAGTGTCCCAAAAATGAAAACAGGCAAAGCAAGCATCTCTTCAAGGGGAGCAAAATAGCACATATTTACTCTTAGTCGAGATGCAGGAGTTGCCTGCGGCAGATTTTATGAACCATTCCGAGAACTTCCCGACTGTGCTGAGTAGGAAACCAAGAAACATTCCATCGTTTATCAGTTTGTTTTTTTTCATGCCAGCAAAATCGACAGAAAAACGCAGAAGGATATTACAGAGGGCTAAGTGTTCGGAGAATATGGATTTGCTGTTGCCACAGCGAAAACAGATTAGCGCCACTGGCTCCATGGATCCTTTTGGCTTCTTCAGATTAAATTACAACAGCAGGCACATAGAGGACTGCGGGAAGCTCCTTACTGCATCTAGGGATGCGGACGTTCACAATTTGTGTGTGTGTGTGTGGAGAACACCTTTCGCAGTGGTATCTTACGCGTTCAATGGTTCACCATTAAAATAATGCAGGGTTTTCATTACGTTCCCTAGTAAAATATAATGTTAAATAAGATATATTTTGAGTAAAGCCTCACAATAAATGATTTCCTTTAATCACCCCCTCTCTGCTCCCCAAATGAAAAAAATTTCAGAAAACTCTGTCTATTTATAGTTCACACCATCATTGTTAAAAATAACACAACCGATCGTCAAATTTGATACGTAGAAAATTGTGTTCTTTTGTACAAATAGCTAACATGGAAGGAATGTGGCCACAGGTCAAAACGATGGAGGCGCCTTACGGATGATGATGATTCGAACGGTTGAGTTTCCACGAGGCGGTATCTAAGTTAATTGATACATTCACATAATCATGAAAGACGTCCCCCAAAGCTTTAATGAAAATGACTCGGCAAAAAGTAGCATGAATGAAAAACGAACAAGAACCGAGCGATTATGACACCATAAATGTAAAAGAAATGTAGGTTCAAATGCAATTTTGCATAAAGTTGAATTTTTAAATACAAAAGCAGGACACAATAATGATTCCATTCCTAATGACAATAATGCAGTATGTCATGAAGCATTTGATGGGCTTCAAAAAAGCTCGCGACAGACGCTATTGAGAAACAAATTAGGGGAAGAAAAACATCCGATAAAAGGGCTGAACAAAACACAATTGCGATAAATATCATGTTTCGCAAAGCCACTATTAAGCCTTGCACTGTGCTTTTCTATCTCGATCAATCACTTCTCACGCCTTCCAAACAGCCCCCTCGAGGGGAGCAATACAGAAAAGAACCCGAACCCGAACGGAAAAACTATCGATGGTGAAACCATTACCATGACTAATATCGTTTCCGATCAGAGCGGCATGCCGGGGCACAAAACCAAAAATAAACGAATGAGAAGAAAACCACGGACGTGGCAGGCTGGCTCGGGCGACTGACGTTCACTTTCTCTCTCGTCCATTGTGCGTATCCTTGATTGGTGTGTAGGCAGTGACCGGCGGTCGTCTGCGTTGATATCCTTTCACTTAATGTGGTGGCAAACAAAAAAATCAGCCCGGATACGGAGTCATTTGGGGCCGAAACGCACAATAAAAACCGCTGGTCGCTGGAAGAAACACAAAATAAAGAGAAAAACAGGGCTTTTTTTTCGAGAAAGATGCCGGACCGGAAAAGAAGGTGCCCATTGTCCGGCGGCTTTTTCTTGACCGACCGTTTTGTTTGTATCGTCGCTTATCCGTCCGTTTGTTCCGGTCAGCTAGACTCGTCCGATCGATGGGAACCCGGATGAAAGGATCCCCGTCGACGCCACGTCCGCCGAATGCTCTTTTCTCTCGCGGAATCCTTGCACGGTGTCCTTGGCGCTTTTATTGTGCTCATCCGACTTCGCACTGACCAGCAGTGGTTGGACCGGAGCATATTATTGTCCAGTTTCTTCTCCCGCGTTCGTTCGTTTCTGCACTCATTCGTTAGTGTTGCTTGCCGAATGTCTTTTTCATTGGTAAAAAATCTCGTATTGGCAGGACACTGTGGAACGCTGCGAGTAAAAAACGGGGCGATTGAAAATGAAGCTACTCGCTTTCAGCAACGAGTGTCAGCCGTTCAAGTGTCGTTCAGCATCATTTTCTTTCGTTTCCTCCGCGTGGACAGCTCGCACAGGACGCGCACAGTGCCGAGAACAACAGATTAAAATGCTTCAGGAAGTTTTTCATTCTGATAGTGGCCACCAACGCAATGGCGAGTTTTTCCTGCTCCTCTCGCGATAGCACAACGGAGGAAAAATTCCAATGAACTTGTTATGCGTTAACTTTTTTTTTGTATCTCTGCCTACCCTCACGTTTCACCCTCTCGATTTATGAGAACATCGGATATATCTGCACCAGTGTAGGTGGCTGGAGGCCATTCCGGAAGCATCTCGGTCATCGTCCCGTTTCCGAGTCACTTCCGTCTCTTTTCCAATAACGAGTGTTGAACGATGTCATGCGAGACGCATAATAAACCAATGATGCCAAGGCTCATTAGTAGGAAATATTATAAAAATATTTAGCAATGACCAGCTTCCCAACGCTTGGCCGAGGGCAAACATTAGCAGAGCTTTAACATTTTTTGTCGTGGCGAATAGTTTTGTTGTTTTTTGTGCAACATATTTAACCGCTGGTGAAAACCTGAATCAATTGCAATATATTTAATCTTATTTAACATTCCTACAAAAAAATCAACTAAAGCATGGTTTGGCAAGCACTGGAAGACTTGACTGAATGCGTGTCTTCAATTTCCACCAGGTCAGCACTACAAAAGAAAAATTGAAAATTAATAATATAAATTCAACACAACAAATGCGATGGAAAAGAAAAAAAGTGGGCTTTTTTCCCTTCTGTACCTAGCTGAACTTTGACATTTTAACATGGACGTAACACGAGAGCGTTTAAAAGTTTCCAACACAAAACCAAGAAAAACTAATACGCAAACACCATATGTTGGAAACGGATCAAGTTCCAACGACAGCTGGACTAACGATCGCGTGATCACGGAAACGATAAGTTTCTAATATAAATAAGAACGCAAGCGATCATTTGTGATATATTCTGAAGAGAGAAATAAAGTTTAAATTTTGGCCCGCCCTCTTTCACGAGCAAAGGAGCAGAAAATACTTTTACACTTCGAATCAGAATTCTGTTGCAGTTCGCAACACCATACATCGATCGATCCTGAGGAATTTGAACGTATTTAGCATGTTCACACAAAATAGTTGTCTCACGCTCCCTTTTGGACGTCGTACCAGGCGCGCTGATATCGGCATGGGTAGGAAAACTCCCAACGGAATCCTATGTACGGGATGGGACCGTTGGGAAAACCACCCTTCTCCTGCATGACCTTTGTCACCGTGGCTACGCGAGCGTTGGCGTGTAGGAGTCACGGCAAGTTGGTCAGACATAACCAACTGCAGAGCGTTTGTCCTATCCATTATATTTAATTGCTGCCGGAATATGATGATTTTCCGCGTGACGGCTGCCCACGGCCAACTGGGACGGGTGATGCGCGTTGAAGTGGTTGGTTGAGGACTACTCACTGTTCCCTCCCAATTGGTGCGTTCTACTGACGTGGGTGGTAGTAGAAATGCTCATGTGATATTTGTCTACACGTTAAAAGTGAGCGCTAACAAGGGGAAACGAAGGTGAAATAAATGGATTGTATCATACAACCGTAACACGGGCTGCTTGCGGATGCTTGCGTCGTAGAAATATGCGATTGATCGAGGACATTTGATGGAAACATATTCGGCAGTATAATTAACGATAATGAATGAAATATAATCAAGCGGTACATGTTCCAGAATGGTTATCCTTGCGTTGACAAACAGCGATGATTTTGTTGGGGACATGGAATGGCAAAGATACCATTTAACTTTTTACACGTAGAATGACAAACACTCCCGCACAATCAGGATCAAGACGTTCTCTCGCTCTCCCAAAGTTCTGAGACAGGATTTATGCAGAGAATGTCGAGAATCCATGAGGCATCATAATGAGTCATTTGCACTGTTACTTTATGTTGTTGATTAAATGGATTTGAAACAGAACAGATTTGAAGTGATGATTAATCTCCGTCTAATTCACACCAAAATGGCCTCTCAACTCTGCGGTGCATCACTTCAACGGTGGCGTTGGTATTAAATCAATCAAACTATAATCTCCTCTAAGCAGAAAACCTCACTGAACGCGAGGAGAGTTGTTTCGCGGTTTCGGCGCCACTCGCAGCTCTATTTTCGACGATAATTCTTCACACCAACCAACGGCTTTAGAGTGTCGACAGAGTGCACAGAACAACATACGAGTGAACAACAGTGGTGGCCGTGGCTTGCATTGCGATGCATCCTGCTCAATGCATGGGCCGCGTCGGAAGAACGCATGCATATCGTCAGCATAATCTCGGCTTCATTCGAAAGCCGTACGTGACGTAGGGAGAAACGGTAAACCATAAAGCATACACACGGGAATCTCCCCCATTCCCAACAACTGTCTGCACCACTTACCTGGACTGTCGTGTGGCAAAGGTGCACAGAACGCGCTCGAGCTGCCGGAGGACGATGTTGGTGGTGGATAGAAGGATCTCGGTGGACCCAGCGGCGAGTCGCACTGGGCCGGCGGTACGAACAGCGGCGGCGTTGACAGACCTGTTAGGTTGGGTGGTGAAGATAAATGGAGAGAAAAAAAAAAATCATTTCGTTAATTAATTGACTCCGACACAACGACGATCCTGAGTGACTTTTTGAGAGGAATATAATAGTAATGTAATGACTGAAATCCAAATGTGAAGGGCGCCCTCATTCTTTCAACATAAATAAAATTTAATTTTCAGCTTTATAATATTGACCAGGCATATAAGCACTAAGGCATTTTCATTATTTAAGTTATATTTATGACATTAGTTAAACATAAGTAAATAACGTTTCTTAAATCTTATTTTTAGGTAAGTTGAATCCCAATGAAAAACAGTGTTTAAAAATATGTAAAACTTAAATGAATTGTTTAACATACATGAGGCAAATCACAAAATAAACACCTTCTTTATAACAACTTTTTTTCCACACCCCAACATGAAATCCTACTTTTGCATAAAAAGATACTTTTAATTCTATCTTCGATGAAGTAAGATGAGTGTTCATTTTGACGATTGCCTTGTGTTATATTTGGTCGTCCGGTTTTGACACGTGACGTGCAGTAAGGATTAAAGCTTGAACAAAGCTTCTTTACCAAAAATCTCTCGCTGCACGTTTTCAGGCACATGGAAATGTTTAATTAAATGCAATGCAATACATCCGTGCGGTGTTTTGTTTTAATTAATTTCATAACAGACCTAGCTTTTCCCAACGAGCAACGCCGTTGTTGCAAACCCCGCTTAAAACTTCCGCTGTCCCAGGACCAGGTTTAAACTGGAATAAGGTTTTCCCGGCAGCATTGCGTACGTGTGCTTCCGCTATACGTGTGCAAACGGAAGGACGTGTTACCTACTAAATATGCTGTCGGAAGCCAACCGCCCGACTGCCATGGTTCGGAACGAATAGAGCTTACTCTAACAAACGGGACTCGGCAGATCGAACTGGTAGACTCTGTTGCTGATGAAATACCGTCCCAAACCGGTCCTATAAGGTCTACACATTTTTCTAGATTTTCTAGTGAGTGAAATGAGGCGAGTTTTCGAGAGGGTATTTGCTTTCCTACTGGTAACTCGGACCTGAGAGTCTTCGATTTGGCACTTTACTTCGTGAAGGTGTGAATGATTAAACTGTCCGTTTCCCTCAGTCTGTTTTGAAGTGAAAGACCCTTCCTTCGAATGCATTTAAAATAATTAACCAATTGTCATAATGCATCACCCATGAAACGGGGCTTAAAGACGTTAAAACTGTTACATTTTATGTTTGTACTACTTGGAGAGAATCACTGGGAGTGCATACAACAAAGACGGGTATGATACATGATTCTTCAGAGAATTTTTATAGGTTTCAATTTTGACAATCAGAATAAGTCCTTTTTCCGAATAAATATTTGATGTGTAATTGCTTGAATTTGTGTAATGATTGTAGTTCACAATTAAAAGCTTCAGCCAAAATTAATCATTCGACAATCATTTTGCATAAGCGGTATTCATTTTTTGTAAATATTTTATACCGAACTTTCTCAAGTATAATTGATTGACAACGTACACCTTACCGCTTAACTGTGCTTGTAAATGAACCATGCATTATTAGCGCTACTAACGGCCTATTTATTTTAAATTCCTTAAGAAGTTCAACTGCTTGGCTTTACAAGCTGGCTTCCAATGGTCTTCACTTGCACCCTTGGTCGAATTTCTTCCTTCCAGAACAAAGTATGTGCCACTGGCAAAGTTTCGATTACAGCACAGCAAACACTACTGCATTGTTAATAGTTTCGGTGGAAGGAGCAAAGCTGCCACTCCATTGCAGGCAGTCGCTCCAGACCACAAACGAAAGAGCCATGGAAACCTGGCACACTTGTGAACGATTTGCTTCTGCAGTGGAAGTGGATGGTAAGTGACACTGTTAGGAAACCCGTTCTTAAGTATTGCTGATTGGTTTATAAGTCACTTTCTTCAGGCCTCATTCAAGCCTTCAAACATTTGTCTCCCTCAGGGCAGAATGCCAACAAGTCGACAGGAGCTTCATAACAGTTATTATTGCAAGCAAAGGTGCACCTACCGAGGGAACCGCACGCTCGAAGCCGACAGCGTCTCTGGACCAATACTAGTTGATTAAATGGTGTCATAATATACATGACCATTCCTGACCTCAAACGACTGAACTGAGCTAAAGTGTTGTAATGCCACTGAAGAATAAACTCGTTACTTTCAATTACGTACCGGCGCGACATAACGTATTGTTCCCCACCATTTCCTGTCCCGCCTTCAACTTGCATGTAAAAGTTTGCTACACAGCTTTCTTATCCAATGTAACATACAGAACTGAAATAGACATACCAGTCACATACCGTACGACTCTGCGACCGAACCGTTAGTTTCAAGTGTGGCCAGCGTATTGGTTGAGCGCAATGGCTCGCAGTTAATTTTTCATAGCCCCAATCATATCATCCGCATTCCGGACATCGCCTGTACTTCGTTGTTCGAGTCATCTATTATTCGCCAGGTTGTTTGTGCTCCTGGATTGCTTCTTTCAAATGTTCCTGCTCTAGATCAAGCGGGAAGTCGCAAGCAGGAACGGTCATGTGCAAACGTTCCGTTTACAAAGCAATGCAGTCAATAAATCATGGCTTGGGACACCTTC
This sequence comes from Anopheles atroparvus, assembly GCA_914969975.1. Taxonomy (NCBI): domain Eukaryota; kingdom Metazoa; phylum Arthropoda; class Insecta; order Diptera; family Culicidae; genus Anopheles; species Anopheles atroparvus. The sequence continues at coordinate 24,464,192 of CAJZCY010000001.1, read as the reverse complement.
TTCACCGGCAAGTACATTCCAATTAATTAATAAAGCCTCTACGATAACGTATTTTCCGAAGTTTCGAATATAGTTCGTAGAAGGATTCAGGTTCGTAATTGAAAGGAATAAAGCATACGTTATTAATCGTACTATTTCTTTCTTTGTCATGTATTGGTCGTATCCCTTTGTTTCAAGATTCAGGGTTGAATTAGATCACAAATGTCATTTACAATCATCCATAATTGATTGAGTCCTAGCGAAGCATGAAACGGTTTCACCTTCCATCAAATTTCGAACTGTCTACTTTTTCGATGGTTTAGAATAATTAAAAGCATCAACATAATATCTGTACTTACTCTGATCGTTTGGTGGCCTCATGCTCGACAGAGCCGACAGGGGCGTGTACGATTTCGGTGGGGCCTCGCCCGGTCGCACCAGCCGCTCCTCGGTTACGCTCTGCTGCACGCGGTACTGCATCTTGCAGTACGCTTCCTGGTTGGTTCCCAGCGACGAATTAACGTAGACACCGGTAATCGTGACTTCCGTGTCCTGCGCGATAACCAAATTGCTCGACACGGGCCGAGGCTGTCGGGGGTGAGATTGCAGTGGATGAGTAAGGAACGGAATGGAAATTCAGCAACGAACACCGCAGCAAACGCACACGAGCAGAAAAGAAACCAAAGAGATGCGAGCGGTGTGCACAGGGACACCATGTTCGCATGTGAAATCGACACACGCCGCCGGACAACTTAGGGCGATTTTATCTCCTCTCTTGCCTTTCTGCCGTACTGTTTTTTCTTTTATTTATTTTTTTAATCCCACTCTGCTCTGGCCTGCCGCTGGGTGCCAACACTTACCTCTTCGATTTCACGCTTCACCTCCATCGGATCGTCCTTACGATCGCGCATGGGCTCCGTTTTGATGACCACTTTTTTCTTCTTGGTCAGCACTTCCTGTTGCGCTACCGATATACAACCACCGGTACCCGACGTCGACGATAGGCTGGATGAGGCGGATACAATCGGATCCAGCAGCTGCTTGCTGTCCGGGGGGGTCGCCAATGGAGGCTGCGTGACACTGGTAGTGACGGTAGCCGTTGCATCTACCGTGCGTTCTTTCTCGCTGGCGCAAGCTTCCTTCTTATCTTTAGCATCGCCCTTCGAGGTGTCCTTTTGATCTTTTGTCTCTTTGGCCACCTTCTTCGACTTCGGTGCTTTTTCGGCCGAGCACTCCGAGTCGCTGGAGTCGGTGTTGCGGTACAACACTCGCTGCACCTCGTAGGTGGCTGCCAGCATGGCGGTCGCGTTCAGGCTCGCCATGCGCTTCTTGCCAATGTACTCCTTAAAGTCGCCACCGACCTCTGCCTTCTCGCTCTTTGGCTCCCGTTTGCGCTTTTTGGGACCACCCTCTTCCGCTTTCGATTTCGAGCCACCCGTAGTCGCTCCCGGGCCGGCCTTCTCTGATCCGGACGAGGAGGAGCTGGCCGTACCATCGTCAAGCTTTTCGTTGTCCATCATGAGAGCTTTCAGCTCCTTCTTGATCTTCTTCACCGGAGGTTTCGGAGGCTTTTCCGATTTTTCCAACCTTTCGGCCGCACGCTGCTCCGCCTTTTCGATTCGGTCCTTCTCCGCCTTGTCCAGCTTGGCCTGGGCGGCGGCAGTAATCTTCGCCTTGCTCTTGCGCGCCACCTTTTTCTTCACCTTGCGCTTGCGGGTCGGATCTGTGTCCTTGCCCTATGGTGGAAACAGCATCAGGAGCGATGCAATTACAATTAGTCGTTTAGGGAACTCACGCAGATTTTTTTTTTTTATATTCACACACTTACCTGTGCGTATGTTTCATCACTATCTGGCAGTTGCTCGATCTCCGACTCCAGGCTAGAGGCATCGGGATCCCAATGTTTGCCGGCTCCCCGCAGCCCGGGCACGCACCGCAAGGATCTGAAATGGGATAAAAGTTATCAATAACAATTTAAATGTTAATCACGAAAAAAAATTAAGAAAAATAGTATATTGCCATTAATAATGTGATTTAACATGATTTTCTCTTCTACACAACATTTCCTCTTGATAGTAATCTACAATGCTTGAAAAGAAACTTCAATAAAGCTCCAACAATGAGTTTGAAAATCTTAACGTCGAACAAAAAAGAAATAAACGAAGTTCGATGAATTGATTACCGAATTATTAGTCTTAATTACTCCATTTATAGTTATAGCAAATATTGTTTCGGTAAGTTATCTTGAGCATGTCATCAGTGACTCTTGTCGTACCCCGACTCCATCGGTCGATTCATGAACAAATTGTTTGATCTAAGATCTGAAGCTTCTTTTCTTTCCTGCGTTTCCTTTAAGCACAAAAAAAAAACAAAATGAACAACGGAAGGTGCCAACAACAAGTTAACAGGTTCTGGAGATTCTGTTCGTAACGGAGATAATAATCGTCCCCAAATTCAGCACCGAAAGTAAAACGAAGCTCTTTGCTAATGAACGATAGGGCATTACGGCACATTCACTTACCGCATAACGACCGGTTCCTCCTCGGACGAGTCCGCGCTATCTTGATCGCTTCTTTCCTTCTTTGGTGCTTCCTCCTTCACCTTCGCCTTCGGTTCGGGTTCCTTCGGGCCGCCACTCGGTGGTTGGGCCGGTTCCTTCTTCTCCTGCTTTGCAACCTCCTTCTTCTCCTCACGCCGCTTGTCCTCAAGCTTCTTCTCCTCCTTCCGCACCGGTGTGTCCTTGTGGCCCTCCGAGCCTTCTCCGGTACCCATCGCCCCACCGGCGGGCGGTTCACCAGAGCGACTGTCTTCGCCCGCGCTCTCGTCATCATTGCAAATACGCTCCTTCTTGATCCGCTCACCATCCTTCGTGATCGTGCGGATGACACGCGAACCACTAGACTGGCTCATCAGGCTTGCCTCGAGCGCCCCGCGCATCTCGTTCTCGTACAGACAGTGCACCTTGGCTAGCGCGTTCAACGATGCCACGCGATGCCGCTTCGGGCCGGACCAAAAGCCGTACAGCTTCACGTTGCGCTTCTTCGCCGACTGTCGCTTTTTCGCGATGCGCGTCCGGACGGTGTCGGTCGAGGAGCAACCGTCAGAATCTGCGTCGTTGTTACCTTCCTCCTCATCCTCCTCGTCCTCATCGTCTCCCCCATCATCCTCGTCGTTGCTTTCCTTTCCCGCTTCATCGCCGGAGGAATGCGACGAGTCCTTCGCTTCCTGCTTCAGTTTTCTCGCGACCGTCGCTTTTTTCTTCACCTTCGCGCCAGCCGTTTCTGCACCTTCGTCCAGCTCCGAGTCGGAGGATGATCCATTCTTTGCCTCTTTTTTCAGTGCAGAACTCGATGGTAATGCCGCTGTGGCTGCTGTTTTTTCTGCCTGTACCACCGGTGAAGGTTCTGCACGTTTCTTTTGCTTCTTTCCCAGTGTGGCCCGCTTCGGGGCAGCCGTGGCATCTTTACGCCGTTCGTCCGCACTACTAGCCACCGCACTCGCTCCGCCATCACTGTCTGGCTGAACTTTCTTCCCTTCGGCAGCCCTCTGTTGAACCGGTTCGGGCTCTTCCCCTTCCCGCGAGATGTCCTCCCGCGATTGACTAGCGTCCACCGAGGACTTCCGCTTGAAGCTCGGTTTTCCTGGCTTGACCGGCGTTTCGATTTCGCTCTCGGAATCGTCGAAATCGTACACATCCTTCTTCTCTAATTTACGCTCCTTCGTTGAAGCATGGGAGTCCTCGCAGGGATGGGCTTGCCCCCCGCCAGGAACGGCGGTTACTTTGGAACTTTTACCACCACCTCCGGAGGCATTTTTCCGAACGTACGGTCGTTTCGCCGGTTTGGCGGAACCCTTCAGCAAGCCGGCCAGGATTGGCCCGGTGGCACTGGGAGAAGCATTTGTCTCCGGCTCGTTTCGATGCGCTTCACCCTGCACACTAGCCCCACTCTCCTGCGCTGAGATGGATTGAGTGTCCCCCGGTCGTGGCTTTGGCTGCTCTTCTGATGACTTTACATCGCCGGTTTGTTTCTCCAACGCTTTAGCCACCGGTTGCAGTCGTTCTTGTTTCTGCTGGAGCTGCCGCAGCGGCACATCGTCGTCGTTTTCCGTCGACGAACGGATCGCACCATCAGTCGCACCACAGTTCGCCGATTGTTCGCCAGAGTTTTGAGATTCCAATGGGTTTTTGTGCGTACCGGTGGCATCTGAAGCAGTAACCGATGCATTCTCCACCCCTTGGTCGCCCTTGGCAGACTGAGAGGGTGGCTCAAATGAGCCACTGGTGCTCCTCTCCGGCAGTGTTTCAGCAAACGCACCAGGACTGGCTTCCATTGGCTTTGTTTTACTTCCACCAGCAGCGGCTTTCTTCGCCGCATTTGGTTTCTTTGCCATCTTTGTCGGTTTCTCGCCGCCCGCGGTCTCCTCCGACTGGGCCGATTTGGCCTTCTTAACGTACTTTCTTTTCGCTGAAGAGGCAGGAGTTTGTTCCTTAAACTTAACCTCTTTTTTCTCCGTAACAGTCGCTCCCACCACCGAGGCGGCGGGCTTCTTCTTGTCGGCTGCCTCCTTCGCTTTCGCCTTAGCAGATGCGGTGTCCTTTTTCAGGGCAGGCTTCCGTACCGCCGGTGGCTTCTTCACTTTCCCTTCAGTAGGGGCAGATTTTGCTTCCGGTTTCCCAGGCGCCTTACTGTCGAGGATGGTCAAGGGTGGTACAGTGCTTGCAATAGCCGTGGAACCATCTTTTTTGCTATCCCCATCAAGATCCTGCTTCGGTGCAACGGCGGGCGCTTCAATGTCCTCCTGTTCCAGCGCCTTCACGATGCTATCGATGCGGATGTGCACCTCCTCGTTCTTCTCCTCGTCCTGCTCTACGGAGCTACTACGACCTCCGATTCCCGTGGGTACGTCTTGTGCGGTTGTCGATTTCGAACCTGATTCGCTCGGTGACTTCCTAGCGTCCAGCAGGTCCTTCTGATCGATTAGGCTCTTCGGTGTTACGACCGGAGCTACGGTGGCCACCCCACTGCCGGCTTTCTTTTGCTTCGATTCGGATGCTCCAGATGCACTGCCGGGTGGCTTCTTGTTACCCTTGCCAGCCTGATTGCCGGAAGCCTTCGTGTTCGAGGATTTAGCTACAGGCGTCCCTTTATCATCTTTCCGACCGCCTTTGGTCGGCAGAACCTTCTCCACCTGTTCTTTTCCTCCCTTACCAGCCGGCTGTTTCGCTTGCGGCACGCTCTTTGCCTCATCCGGTAGGTCCAGCTTCAGTGTAACCGACTTCTTAGCTTTCCCAGTCACACCGGACTCTTTCGGCAATTTTTCCTCTACCTCCGGTGGTGAGGTAGCCTCCTCCGACGTGACGGAAGCTTTCCTTCCAACCGGGCCGGCCGGTTCACCAGCACCGTACTTCCCTTGGGCGACGGTAGTACGCGATTTGGTCTTCACCATCTCGCTGATCGACGGATTAACCACGGACTCGTCCGAGTCGAGCAGATACGCCGCATCGACGATGGACTGATTGATCGCCTTATCTGGCACGCCGAGATTCTTCAGTTCCTTCTGTATCTTTTTCTCTTTTTCGCGCAGCTTCGGATCGCTCGAAAGGACCTGCGAGGATGCGGCAACCGTTCGACCTTCGGCAGAACCAACCGAGCCGGCCGATTGTGCATTAATCGATTGTTTCTTCTTGCCACCACCCCCGTCGGCCCTGTCCGCCTGACTAGCGGTCGCCTTTTTCGACGCACTTCCGGCCGCCGCTACTTTAGCCGATTTCTTGGATGCCATGCCTGGGCCAACATTCGAATCGGATTTAATCGTCTTACCGACGCTCTTACTTCCTTTGCACGGTCCCGTAGCTATTGTTTCCGGGATTCCCGGTAGCGCCGAACTGGCAATGCTGGTCGTGGAGAGACATCCTTCTTCCGTCGTCACAGTTCCATGCTGGCTGTCTTTCGCCAGTTCGGCCGAACCCGCCACTTTCGATGCGCCTGCCGAAGGATTTCCTTTTCCCACACTTGCGGGAGTTGATTTCGCTTTATTCGATTGTGTGGACGTGCAAGCAGCGACCCCCGGTGGGGAGGGCGTGGGCGTCTGTTTTTCCACCGATTTTACACCCTCACCCACTGCGGATGACGTTGAAGCACCAGCTCCACTTCCTCCCGACGCTGCTGTGGTTGCGTTTTCTTTGGCTTTCGATTGGAGACGTTTCACCGGTTTCTTGGTGGTTGGCACTGCTGCCGCTGTCGAGGAGCTTGAGTTGGCGTTGGCGTTGCTCGCAGTTGGCCCCGGTCCCTCGACCTTTCCCCCACCGCTACCGGATCCAGCCGCTCCCGTTTGGGCGGTGCTGGAGGAACCTGCACCGGTTGGTTTCCTTTCGGACGCCGGTTGCTGCTTCTTCGGCTTCATCCTAAGGTCGGCTTTTGGCGAGTTGGTTCACGTCCACGACGGTCTCACGTCTGCCGTATCGTTGTATGGATGCTCGCGCCACGGGAAGATTTCCTGAGAAATGAAAACAGAACGAAATAGAGAAAGGGCAATGATAAAGAAATTCGATTTAGCGATAACAAGTTTACGTGATTGATTGTTCTTTTAGATTTGATTCCGTTGTGTTGCGATTTGCAAAGCGTTCTTTCGCGTTCCATTGAAGCATTCCAAAAGTTTGGTTTGCTCAAAAATCCGGACTGGTGCGTGCCTTCGCATCGTGAATGTTCCGAATATTAAAATTCTCAACAAAACATGATCGGTACAGTAAAACAATAGCTTGAAAATATAAGACATTTTCCCTCCGTTTTAGACGCAGTGACACCTTAAAGCTACTGCCAATTAAACATATTTACAAGCCTGATTTCAATCACAGCCGTAAGGCATTGAAAGAGAAAAAAAAATCCTTAAACGAGTTACAATTAAATATGTTTGGAAATAAGCACGCACCCCCCAAAATGGCCCCAAAATAAACCATAATCATCGTAAATCATTCCGAGAAGCTAAGCGAACCTTTCTCACGCTTCGGCGTTTGGTAACACTCTTATCATACTTATCAGAAGGGCGCCATCGTGCCGACACACTCGGCGCTCGATTCTGTGCCTCTGCGGTGTTAACGCTGATAAGCATCCCAATTAAACGCCCAATCATTGCCCAACAGTCACCCTGTGGAAGCCACACGGAGTAAGGTACCAGCCGAAGGGAGCGCCGGGACGAAGAGCGCGCCGTCTTCGGAAGTTGATTAATGAATGATTTATGAGAACGCGGTGAAAAATCACAGCCATTAGGTAGCGATAAAATTTAGCTGATTAATTTTGGATGCACGGTAACGGGATACGGCAGGCGCGTCGGAAGTCGCGTAAAATCCGCAGACGCCGTGTGAATCAGAAGCAGATCGAGATGAATGATGAGAAAGTGACGTTTTGCCAACGTGCACAAGGAACACATACACGCCGCGCGCCCTTTCCACACACACACACACAGCGCTATCGTGATCTGGAATTAATTAGCGACACTTTCATCAAGTTTCGGTAGGTTTCATCAAGAAATTTCCTCCGCTATGAAGGTTAGTTCGAGGGTTAGAAGTTGATTTATAGTGGGTAGGGGGACCTTGTACTACATTCCTGCCATACGATTTATGGGAGCAAACGATTTCATCATCGATATGGATGTGCTAACACAGCGAAAAGGCTGCATCTTAGCGGAAGGTTAGCTGTTGTATTTTACTAACATCCTGCGAAGGCTCAAATATGTACCCATCCCTAAATTGATAAAAGGTGTGAAAAGATTACTTAAAATCGGCTCAGACTTTGGATTTCAATTTTCCAACGCTTCGCTTTGCCTAACATAATTTAACTTCTATTTTATTTTATTTTATTTATTTCTTGTTATTTGACAATAATGCCTAAATAACACAAACATAAAAATATAGTACCTTAAAAATTTTAAATCTAGGTAAACTGGATCCGCACATCCGAACGCAAATCTCTTACTGATGAGCAGACGTCAACATGTTGGGTGGTCATATTATAAAGCCTAACCATTTGTCGTATTGGTTCCTGAGATCCTAACGTTGTCCGACTGAACTCGGCCTGCAACATTGGTTGGTTTCGCAGAGGTCTACTAGGAGCCAAGAACCCAATTTGCCCCAGAATTTGAGGGGCATCTATTTGACCTGTCAGAACTTTATGTAGGAGCGCACATTGAGCCATTTTTCTTCTTAATTCTAAACTGTCCAGACCAAACAACAAACATCTTGACAACTTGACCACGGTAGACGGTAATACATGACGCGAGTGATCCTTTTCTTCATGCCTCCTTATGATATACTTCATTGATATCTCACACCACGAAAAGTGTTTCCCAAATGAGCCTGCGTGTCGCGGGAAGCAATAAGCAAACGGAGGAAGAAACTATGGGCAAGCAGGAGAAGAAAGTATGCACCACCAAGCATCAACCTTGCCCGTAGCTGATGCCTGAGCACGGTAGGGAATCTGCCGACGCGGCCAAATAAGCCCACAAACACAACGCAAACAATAAGCTCCGGCACGCCGACAGGGACGATAATTAAAACCGCAACAAGATCATTAAACCAGATAGTGGCAATTATTCAATTTTGTGCATTTTGTACATACATAATCGCTCAATACCGGGCAGCACGTGAGGGAATGTGTATGTGTGTGTGTCGATAAATCCCGGCTCGGATGCGGCATGCTGTCAGTTATCGATATGCAAATGTATGATTGTTCGCCGGTTCGTTCGTTCGTTCGCTCGTCCCCCCCGACCGGTCGGTCGATCTGTTCCTTGGTTCCTCCTCCTAGAATCTCGCCAAATGGGAAGCGTTTACTCGCGAGGGTATGGAGGTGACCTGATGCTCACTTTTCAGCTCTGCCTCGCTTGTGTTCTTTCGCAAAATTGCTCAACTCTCGGATGCTTCGTTCGGGTGGTCAGCCTGATTTGCGCCTCCCCTGCGCATTTCCCAATCGTCTTAACATCGTTCCCCATACATAGGACATAAGGTAAGATTGTGGCAGGCCAAAGGAGGCCAGCTTGTTTGCAAACAACCTTTTCTAAGCGCCAGGACAAGATTCGAAAGATGGGAATGCTAATTTTGCTACAAACCGTGGTAAGCAGTAAGAATCACACGAAAAAAAAATCAGTATAATTAATTATACGACATGTTTAGAAATGAGGCAAGCTTTGTTGAACAGTTCTTCAACAAAATCTCCTACTCCTCCCAGGGAGCTCCTATCAGTGCACGGGGTTTTCTGCCATTATATAGCTTCTTTAAAACCAAAATAATGCTGCATTCATAGGAATCTCATTTTGCTGACATTTTTTCGTTTTACTTATAACTTTTTTATGAAAAACATTTTTTAGTATGTAGTTTTAAGGTAAGTTTTTTGTTTGCCATCGAAATTTGGAGCTTGCAATCAATAGGTACAGAGATTTTTCGAAAAAATGGAATGCGTCTACAGGGATTTCGGCTACTGAATCCATATAATAGATAGATATGCTTTCACTTGTTTTTTTTTTTTTTTTGTAATGATTTTCATTTCAGACATGTGAGTACTGCTTCATCGTGCCATTCGTTCGAAGTTCGATTCAACAAATTGTTGACAAATAAGTTTCATAGTACGCAGCCTTCAATCCCATCCGTTCAATAACTCATTAGATTGCAACAAGGAGGATCAATTGATTTTCCCATTCGCCTGCCTATGCACCGTGTGCGTATGGACATATTGGACGGACAGCCGCCCACTGAACTCATCACCAAGTAGCGCGAACCGAACACCATCGGTATACCGATCGACTTCCAGGGACCTACTTTTCTCCTCCATTTCAAGTGCCGACCGATGCTGACTGGAAAACCCGCTGCACGAGTAGCTATTGCAGCAAGCGCAGTGTTTATTGAATAAATATGCACGTGACTCATGTTTGCGCGACTCAAACACCAGGTATCCGCAGCCGGACTGAGCCTACTTTCGCTCTAAACACCGAAAAGCGTACCACGCGCCAGTGCAGTGCAATGAGGGCTATTCGAACATGGGTCCGAAAACGAGCCGCTAGGTCCAGAAGTTCCTACGGCCTCATCACGGTGGGAAGTCCTAGTGCAAACAGGGGACAAACAACATATTTGTTCATTTTCATTGTACATGAACATTTACTAAAATCTGCCAAAATGCATGAACTTGATCGTAAAGAGTGAGATTCCAACATTAAGCTACGTGAGTTAATAACTATCTATTACAGTTTGATGCTTCAATTAGACAAACATAATAATTCGCATAGCCATTTCCAAGAAAAAAAGCCTCAAACACCTACCTCAAATATTTATCCCATAAGACCAGTTAGTCAAAACTCACATTGTCATGACTTCAAAAGCTACATCACAGTAGTTATTGTTACACGTTCAAGGTTTCGTTATGATGGAAAAATTGAGAACATACCTTTCTTTTCCTACAATATACCTACAGTGTTTGTAATGATTATCAGCCATGCGCTCGAGAGAAATTTGGTTCAAAGCCGGCACCACGCGTGGTATCGACGCAATTATTCCGAACGTGTCAGCGGCGTCGCTCATGCTGCAGCATAAATGCTCATGCGGACATGCGCCAAAGAAGGGGAGCGCGTGGAACGCGTTCAAACGGCACAAATATGTTTGTTGACCGCGCCACTGCCGCCGATGACGACGCCAATGTGTTTACACCGTATGTTTGGAATGCATTTTCACTCACTTACTCCGAGACGCCTTGACCAGTTTTCGGGTTTCAGCCCTGCCCGACGCATTTCCAGCACGCTCCACTACGATTGACTTTAAAGGAAACAGACAAATGGCTTAGGGATTAGTTCATGGTGCGATGCTAATTCAGCTTTCAAAGCATTTTGCTGATCCAATACGTGTTGCGAGTTTTCAAATGCGTTAGAGAGTGTGCATGCTTACGGGATCTAAATGTTTGCAGCGATTCAAATGTGCGAAAAAACTGAGCATCCCGAATCTTGTGAAAAATGAACAAATTCAAAAACAATTATTTTAAAACCTCTACACACTACTTTAAACAAAAATAAAGTTCACAACGTTCATATAAGTATCCTTTCGCTTAACAAGTGTCTTACAATTTCGTGAGCATAGCTCCAGCACAATCATTTTGAAACGAGATATCCATTCCTCGAAGGGAACATTTCTCCAGCAAAACACTTTCGCACGGCAAAATCTCAGCGATCACACAGCACGCGCACAAGACGCAAAGTCAAAGCATTGACGATGGCTAGCCGTGTGCAGCTAAGAGACCAAAGGAATAGTGAAATCCCCGCCACCCGCGGAAAACACTCAACAAACAGCGTGCAGTGAATTTTTTACGATCATTTTTCTCACATTCCGCGCTGCCGTCTGGGAGCTGTTGCTACATAGACGGGCGGCGGAGCGGTTTTTTCATGGGAGTAGCTTTCCGATTGCGGGTTATTTTAACCGCAGCACAAACACACGCACGCACACTCGCCTCTATCATCATCCAGCAGCCATCCGATCCGACATCGATCGCGACCCAGACGGAAAAGGGCCGGACGTGCAACAGACAACCCGAGCCCGGGCAAACGGGGCGACGTTCGATGGGGCGAGTGTGACTTTTACGTCTCCGCTGTCGGAGGCGTCAGTACTGCAAGCGTCTAAGATGTGTGCCTCTGAGAGAAATGGAAACCATGATGGGCGCGGGAATGGACGACCATTTGCATGTCCGTTCGTCGACGAGCGAGGGCGCGAAAAGTCGCAACGAATCTGCCGCGGTGGCCATAAAATGATGCTCACAAAAGTGGAGTATTGTTGCGTTGGAACATCAAAGAATTGCGATTTCTCGGAGGAGCCATCCACTGGTGGACCGACCAGCGAGACCGGGGCAGCCTGAAACGCACCCATATTCGCCAACTGCTGCCAAGCTATTATCACTAAATTGTGGCTGTTTCTTCGCCGCGGACAAAAGAAATGCACAGAACCTTCACCAGATTTACGCATCCTTCCTGGACGATCAGACGCAGCAGAATTCCGTTTCCGTTTACGAGGCAATTTGGTATTTCTACCGAAACGGCTCATCATCTTCACGAAAATCCCAACCAATTCTGTCTCGCAATGCCACGATGGGCAAACAAATGTTTCGGGTTATTTTACTTTTTTCTCAATCACTGGATTTTGCTGCCGGCGACTTTTACGCTTCACGGTGAATATATGCTTCGACATATTTGAGGAGTTTAAACTGCGTATGAGTCATCACTTCGTTCGGTAGTGGAGCAGGAGCCTGAAGACGAGCAGTTTTTAAATCACTTTTTTGAGCCGGAAAAATAAGCCCTTCACATGCAAACGCCACGCTATGCCAACATTTGCAGCAACAATAAACCATTCCGTTTTGTTTGCGTGTAGAGCTCGTCCTGCTTTTATCCAATTTTTCTTGGCATCCCAATTTACTCACGCAAATGAAACCAAACCCAAATTAAGGAAGTAACAGATGCATAGAGCTGGTCGCTTGTTGGATGAATTTCATGATTTCCCTTCCGAAAAACGAGTTCCGAGACTTGTACTTTGATGCACGACTAACAACGTACGCTCCGTGTGGGACTAAAGGGTCGACAAGAGGAGCACACACATTCCACAAATGCACGACTGGCAAATGTGAAACCAGCTGAACATCAAAAGTTCGACACAACAGTGTTTTTCTTTTGCAGTTCCCTGTTTTTTTTTTCCTGCTGGTTCCGCAAGCCGCCCACCGTGAAACATCAAAGCATGGACGAGTTCATCTTCATCTTCATTCTTTCCGCATACCACATAGCGCTCGTCGATGGATCGAATGGAAGAGATTATTTACGAAACTTTACATTCATTGCATTTTTCGAATCTTTCGTCGATCACGACTGTCAGCTGGTCAGGTGAGGAAATAACTTCAGTTTTTTTGTTTAATTTGAGGGAATGAATTTCCTTCTCAATACTCAACAAGAGACAAGGTAATGTTGCGTGTCTAACAGCATCTGTTATCATTATGCCATTTGGCATTCTGAAAGCAGCATAAGCATATGTAGCAAAATGTCTCGTACAAAGGTAAAACATTGAATTTGAGCAATAATGATCAAAAACATCATTCTTTTGAAGATGTTTTGTGAAAGCCGATATGGTTTTAACGAATATGTATTAAAATAGCAACACATTCAAGAACAAATTTTGGCAACAAATTTAAAACAATCATTATCTTGTGAATTTCATTTTTGAATTTGTCATTTCCGGAATAGGAATTGTTATGTTCTCATGTATGTACACTTTTGATTATTTTTCTATAAATAATCTCGGGAGTAGTAAGATCTGCGAAGAGCCAGAAGATTCTTGAAGTATTCATGTGTGTCAATAATATGAGAAACCAAACGTTTCATATGGCAAAGGAACTGATTTTCCGGACACGAAATTAGTGCACACATATGTAGCAATTAGTTTTGCCGTATTATGGTCCATCCAACTCCCGAAAAGATATGGTGCTCTCATAATGAGACAGTTTTTCGATCCCAATGGCCCTAGTTCGGGGAAATTAAACGACCGGCGAAAGCATCACCTGCCCAAGGCGCACCGAAACCGAACGCCAGTCGGTCGGTAGACGAGCAAATTGGCAAAGGTGAGGCGAGCCAATTTCTAGACCAAAAACCATTAGTGCGACCTTTGCGCGCCGGGCAGAGCCAGCGGCATGGAGCAACGCTGGAGGTGACAGGATCAACAACTTAGCTAATTAAACTTTGACCAATCCAGACGGCATTTTCCAGTTCGTCGGAGTGTGGCAATGGTCGAAAGAGGGAAGGAGCAGCATCTTTGCCCAGGGTTCATTACGCGCGCGGCGCTCGCCAGTCGATGGCGAGGAAATCAATAATTGACGGTAAATTTTCCAATAATCTTCATCCAATTTCGTATTCAATTAGGTCTTTTTTGCATGTATTTTTTTTTCCTTCTCTCGCCGTTCTCACGCAGACAAGGGTGATCTGCGTTAGCGGGTCGTTTGTGGCGGAAAACGAGACCCTGCGGAAACCCCGATGACATTCGAAGGTGTTTGGCGCAGACTAAATTGAGCCCGACTGTCCGTTAATCCTGGGCTTCCGAGAAATTGTACAGCGGCTGCCCGGAGACGACATTGACCCCGGAGGAGTCCCTTTTTTTCCTGGGGGACAAACGAAAATCTCCAACAATCGAAGTCCTTGGAGAGCAAACCAGAAGGAAAAGGTAACGTAAACGGCCCACACACAAACCTGCCCTCCGAAACGAACGGATGGACATAGGAATAAATCGTGGCCGGAAAATGAACGGGGGAGAGAGATAGCCCGTAAGTGAACGCGGAAAGCTGGAGGGAAAGGGCAACCTCGAAACGAAGCGCAGGCCACAACTTTTTCCATAAATTCTAGCCGCCCTCGGAATCGAAGCGGACGCTGACGATATGCTGCCCGAGTCGAACCCGGAGCCGGAATCGATTTCCCGGGACCATAAAGTTATTATCGGGAGTAATTTACTTCGATAATGCGAAAGCAAGAAACCGAAACCCGAAACTTTTCCAAATTCCAAAGGGCGGGAGGCGGCACAAGCGTACGCTGGGTCCGTTGCGGCCGGTGAAGGAAAATTTGGTGGAAAACATTTTGGGGTGCACATTCCGGAGGCCCCTTCTCTGTTCGGGATTGACGAAAAGAAAAATAGTCCCACTTTACTCACGCCATTTCCGTCCCTTTTTCTTCCGCGCGCCCCTCATTTATCATTGTGCCCAAGGGCGAGCACGGTAAAGTGACGAAATTTGAACAGTTACGGTAGAACGGCCCCATCGACAGTCTCCTAGCTACATATTTGTGTGCGACCGTACGATGTACTCACTACACACTGCGCAGCGCTGGGGCTTCGGACGCGACGGCAACTTCCCCACTCCAGCAAGCAGGGCAGCAGAAAAGCGCGCCGGAAAATGCCTTATTAATGGGAACCGATTAGTTGGTGCGAAGGAAACGTTTTATTCCTACGCTATCGAGTGGCCGGGAAAATTATTACGAAACAGCTAGTCCCGAAATGGGCGGCCTCAGAAGAAAATTATAAATCATTTAGGCCACTGTAATACACAGGACGCGCAATCCTTACGATTGATTCTTAAAACATTTGTTGGCGCGCGGACGAAATAAATGATTGACAAAACACGTGTTTCGATATTAATTAAAATGATTAGGCAATGATAACCACAGAAAAGCGACCAGTTTCTAGAATTTAGAATGTTTAAACCTATAAGTTTTCAAATTATTGTTTAGATACATTGGATAATAAGGAAAATCACAATTTCTCATCCCAAAGTCTTGTATAAAGGCACCAACACTTAATAACTTCCTAGTTTACATGTTAGTCAGCCACTGCCGCGTTAAAACTGCGCCATTTTGTGACGCTGATGATTGGAAACCTACAGCTTTAGGACCTACAGATTTGTCATAACATTTGCAATAATCATTTGCCAGACACAATGTTTTGCGAAAAGAGTAAGCGAACGTCTCAAAACATTTTCACCGTTCTGAAGTTATTAAAATTTGGATAGTTGATCAAACACAACTTGTCAAACCTTGGCTTGCATAAGCACCTCACAACGGCACCTACAATTAAAAAAATTTTCAGCTTTTATTGCATTTGATCACCCGTAAAAACCCGCCAACCTTGTGACACGTCTTAGTCGTCGTCTTCGTCGTCGTCGTCGTGAAGCGGAGCACTGAAATTCGATACACTCGCAAAGAAACGGGTCAAATACTACGCCAACAGTCCGCGCGTTGATACAACACCTATAAAAAACTGTTCGCGCAGTCCTGTCGCATTTGGTTAACGCGATCGATTTAACTAACGGAAGGGTAGTTTCAAGTTTCAACGCTTCCTTCCTTCCCTTGCTCGTCATGGCTCGTGTGCTGAAAGATTGGCTAGGCCTGTACTCATTTTAATGTTTCGAAGTGACAAATTTCAGTTTAAGTAGAACGGTTATCTGTTTGGCATCATCATTTTCTACTGACAATCCGAGAGGTATGATTTTATTTCTAGATCCTCCCTACTAGACATGGACGCTGTCCTCGCACAACGCAACCCTTGTAGCCAAGACCAGAGAAACAGATACTCAGCAGGACTTTTAGCACCGTATTTGAAGAGGGACAATCGAGCGGATGGACGGCGAATTATCCTTCGTGCATCGGAATAAACCAGCCAGTAGTCAGTTTATTTTTCTTCCTGGCCATTTTATTGCAGCAACCCTTCAGTAGCCTTTCACAGTAATTGCTCATCTCTTTTGCCCCTCAATCTCGCAATTGATTAGCTTCCCAGTTGTGATGCACTACCAATAGTAGACAAATTATTTTAAATCAACTCTACACGAACCATCACCCATTCCCTTGCAAGCAGCACGAGCTTGACTCGTAAAATTCCACCAACATTCCCGTGCTCCATCCGTTCCGTTCCAGTCGAACCGGGCGAAACGAGACACCTGCACCTTTATTTTCTTCACACCATCTTCAAGCGCCTTCTCCAGTAGCAGGAATGACAGGCATTTGATAGCACTGGACGGCAAAGGGGAGGAAGGAAAACCTCGGACATGGCGTCCGGAAAATTGTCGTGCAGTAAACGCTTCGCCAAGCCGTCGACAATTTCTCGAACATGTGGATATTATTTTCAATGTGTTTCCTTCGTTTGGTAAGGAACATACAGCGACGGTTTGCGCATTTTTTTTTTTTCGCAAAACAGAGCACAGTCCGAGGCAAGGGGGAAGACAACGAGGTTTCTAAGTCTTTGCAGCTTTGCCGTTGCATATTTTTTCCGTTCCTCGCTCGAAGATCGGACGCAAGAACTGAGACAACAAATCGTGCGTGCATCGGAATGAAATGTCCAAATGTGAATGAAACAATCGATCGTTTGAGAGAAGAGTTTCAACTTTATCAGCGACCTCGGTTGTAGACGAAACAAATTATTTCGCCTCGTGAGGAAATGAAACGTCTTGAATAGCGTTCGTTGGTAATATTTTTTAATGCTTGTTTTAATGACGCCGGGGATGTTATTTACTTCATACCTTTCCCTTAAAACGTCCACCTTTGAGCGTAAATAAAGCAATCAAACTAAGAGGCTGGGGTTTAATTTTTAATTAAATATATATCGTCACTTTGATTGCTTTCACTAAGAAAGCAATAAAATAAAATGAAGCATTGGCGATTCATTGGAACTTCCACCCATTGGAATACATTGCCAATTTGAAAGCACATCGTTTATCCATCCAAAATCGAAGCTTGCAAACCTTGCCGTATTTTGAAAGGTTCCACTTGTAGTTATAAAATTTGGAGGGAAAATTCGGAACAGAAAGACGTATGACCATTATTACGACTGATCGAAATCGAATACATGAATTGTTCAAATCATCTTCCCACAACTGCCCGGAAATGCATCTGCTTCCCACCGTCCGGATGCAGTATGCAACAGGAGCGGCCACTCATGCAGGCAGCTGCAGCAACATTATTATCATCTTCGACATCAGCATCATCATCATCGTCATCATCATTCCCATAGTCGTCTACGTCGGCGACGTCCAACTACACCGGGCGTCCAAGAGAGAAGGCCCGATAGAAGACCGCCGGCCCTCCGAAAGTATTGCATTTTATTTCACCGTTTTCCGTCCGTCATCGAACGGAAGCGTACACAGGCAACGGCAACAAAAAAAAAGGCAAGGCTAAATAAACCGGTGGCTGTTAGTTTAAGGCTAGAATTCGCGATGCAGCACCATTTCAACACCTGTGTGTGACCCGTCATAAAGGTGGCAAGGGCGCGAAATGGGAGGTGTGCAGAAGCAGTAGGGCCACGCGGGGAAAAATGATGGTGTGAATGAATTCTCTGCACATATCAAGGTAATAGAGCCGATGCTGGAAGTCAGCATCCGGACGGACGGTATGAGAGAGTTCGCTCGAGAATGAGAGCAAAAACCGGGAGGAAAAAGATAAAACAGAGAAACCGCCCCAAACGGGAGCCAAGCATGCACTCCGGGAGTGCATTCGGGCAGCATGTGCAGCAAGCGCGTGAAGAAACGGTCGGAGGGCGTGCGAAGGAAACACATGAATACGCGAGACGCGCGGCGCAAAAAAAAAACGATAGGATGAAAACGAATGAAATAAATATCCACTGCTCGGTTGCAACATAAATGCATAGCTGCCACCCAGCGCCTCACCCGATTGGCTTCCGAAGGGACCCCTCCACCGCGCAGAACACTTTGCTTCTCTAGAGTTCTATTCAATTTTTAAACGCTGCTCGTACGAAGGGGTTGCTTCCCTCGTGCGCACACCCAGTCCACTTCCTTCAACACGAAAGTGGAGTCTAGGAAGCGAGTCTAGGTTGTTCTTTTTTTGTTTTTTGTTGCCTGCCTCCCAACGTACAGGTCATTCGATTCGTCCTTCGATTGGGGACGACGTGTTTCGATAGTCAGTGTAGCCCTTCGAGCGTACAGAAGGGAGGTTTTTCCAGCCCACTGCTAGCTTTAGCGTTGCTCCACCTTAGGGCAGGTAGTTCGGTTTGGTTGGATTGGCAGGACGGTCGCAAAAACAAAACGCTAGAAACAATATTAATCCACCTTTTGAGAATACAATCTGTGTTCGAGGTGAGGTCCTGCCACTCCAAAAACTGATCCAGCTTTTATTATGCTCACAAAAAAGGGGAAACTATTGTATTGTTTCACTCTGCCAGCATTAAAAAAAAGGGCGCCATGAAAGCAACATTCTCGCGCCAAACACCATAAAAGCAAGCTATCAAAACAGCATTCGAATCGCATGGTCAAGATGAACATAACAATTTCAAGGACTTCTCGGTAGAGTACATAGAGTATATATTCCGAGCCGCATGCATTGATAATGCAGGACTCAAAAGATTTACCAATCAATTGAACTAGCTAGGTTTTGAAGGGTTACTGCAACGGAAATTTGGCATTATGTTGTTGCCACTGTGTTGAGACAGCTTATACCAAGAACTACTCTCAAATAAATATGTTAAATTCTCCTATAAGATCGAAATGTAACTGACCTTGCATGCATTTTGATAATTTAACTTGGTTATATGAAGTAACGCCTGATAATTTAAGAATAGTCATACATTAGTGTCATACACATTCTTCATCTGATACTAAACAAATTGAGGTGTAAGTACCTCCGTCAGTTGGAGCAGTACATTCAGACGAAGAATTCAACGTAAATTAAAAAAAAAACCGAACCTAAACCGATCTTCCACTGGAAACCGCGTCTCCAGTAATTTCATATGGATAAAGGATTTACGTTTACAACGTAGCAAAACTTTCTTTTTCTCTGTTAATAATAATATTTCATGCTTCATCATAGTGAATTCCCAAACAATAATGTTAATTGTTTGAACGTTTGAATCACATGCGATTTTGAAGTTTGAAGTAAGCAACAGGCAGATTTTTGTAATGAAGTTAAAACTATTTTGTTTGAATGGATTTAACGGCTAAAAGCTTTGAGAGCATGTACATGAATTCAAGAACGAATTCATCCCAACAATTGTGTTATGCTATTTCTTTTTTTAAATGAATTGTTAGCAAGTGTTTGCCTTCTTCAATTACAGGAGTAGTGCGAAAAAAAAAAGATCTATGCTGTTTTTAACAGTTTTTGTTTCCCTTTTTTCCCACGCAGACTCCGGAGGCTTAAACAACAACAATTTTCACCCCCCGGGTCACTGTCAATAGGGAAGAAGGAAAGACGCCCGTGCAAAGAATCGACGACAACTAAATCTTTTCCGAACACTTTTGACTTACCTCGCTCGCACGCTCGGGCCGAGCCGGCCAGCAATTTGCACTGGCTAAGAAGATTTAATCCGTTTTCAACGCGTTCGGCGCTAAGCGTGTGATTCGTTTAAGCCGCGGGACCAACAGATTACATTCCATGATATGGCGCCATCCCTGCCCACCCGGGCCTTCCCTCCCCCGGGGGCACGGGGGAGACGTTGCGCTCAGTGGGTGGGGCGAAACCGGGGACGCGGTAGAGCGCCGTCGTAGATGAAATAGAACCACCACTCGAGTAACGCGCCGAAAAACCGTAACCGAAACCGTGCACGAGAACCACCACGAGAACCACCACGAGAAACAACGGCGCACTCCTCTTCACGCAAGCGGATCAGATTTGAGTATTATTATCGCCCGCGTTTAACCTTCTTCTTTTCCCCTTTTCTTTTCCCCACTTTTTATTTTCTTCTCCGATGTTGGACTTTTCGTCGTGCTGCTGGGGGGGGGCTGGTTTTTTTTAAATTTTCTTCACTCGTTCGACAACTTGGACCACGCACTATCGGTTGGGAATGACACTTTCTTTCTTTTCCAGAACACTAGCGCACAGATCAAAGCTACCCTCGGCGATGGATTAATCCAACTTGCAGCAGTATAGCCTACGTGCAACTTCTTGCCTTTCGGCCCTGTGAAGATGATTTTTTTTTACTGTTGTTGCTTGCAGCTTCCGCCACACAGCCCATGAAGGTTTCTTCCTTTCCACCCCTGTTTTCCACCCAGGTTGATAGATGTAACGTTTGCTAGAGAGCTACTTTTCTTCTCCGACGTTCAGCGATTGCAGCCAATTTTCGTGAACCAGGGCAGCATGGGGCGCATTGCCTTTTACGCGTTCCTCTTTCACCACTATTTTCGCTGCCGTTGTCGCCCGACGTCGTCGAATCGCTTTTCGTCCGCGACCGCAACAACCGCTGTCACTTCGCGTCAATGGAGATGTTTATTTTATTTCTCTTTTCTGCGTGCGTTCGCGTTTGCAGCCGCCACCACCACCGCCACCGTCGGCGACACCGACGCTGCCGAGGTATTCTTCACGTCTGCGGAGGAGACTACGTGATGCCGCGCGGATCGCGCGGATGCAGAGAACGCGGAGTGCAGGAGAAAATACACTGTCGGGAACCACACAATCTCCGCGGAGGAAATACATACCAAAAAATTCGCGCAGAGAGATGAGACGAGAGAACTAAACAATTTTACCCACACGCCCGTCCGGGAGCAGAATGGAGCGAGAGAGAGAGAGAGAAAGAGAGAGAGAATACGACAGAGAGAAATCGACGGAACAAAGTGTACGCTGATGATGATGGATGCGCCGCCCCACCACACAGTCGAACGGTCGGGACACGGAAAAAATTTGTTTTTCACTTTTCTCCCATCACCGGACGCACGCACGACACGCACTCCGCCATTGTACGATGGCCGGACACTTCCGGGGCCGTTTCCGCCCGGCCGCAGGCACCGTGCGGTCCAGTAGCGTTGCACAATTTCGGAAAAACGGACGCAAGAACTGCACTGCTTCGTCCTTCACGACACAAGTTTACTTCAAATCTGAATTGTTTACAGCGCTAACTGGTGTTGGGCAATGGGACTGGAACCATGGTCTGATCAATCCGGACCAGACCTCAAATCTGGGATCGTCTCGCTCCCAAAGCCGGACTCGGATCCCTCAATATCTTTTTCTCCTTCGAAAATAAATACATGATGTACCCTCGATTAGCGAAATGTTGTTTATTTTTCCAACGAAATCCATGCGATTTGTTCGGGAAGACATCTTCTCCACGTTATATACGCATCTTGCGCGGAATAGAATTCGGAGGCTACGGTTTCGGAGGTCGGATCAAATCTCACATCGGATCGGATTTTCCCATCATTAGACGTCAACACTGGTGGTGTAGAGAGAAAGTTTTGGCGTTGAAGATGGTGTGCCAAGTGTCAAAAAAAAAAAACATCGCCTGTATCGCACCAACTTGCACCGACAGTTTCGTTATGTTTTCAAACTGGCAGTTGGTGTATGTATTTGCAATCTCGTCGAATACCTTATTTTCAACCATAAGAAAAATCAGGTTGTAGAAACCAAAAAGGTGTTAATATTGTGCGCTACGTGTGAAGCCAACAACTTATTTACCTGTAAACATTATACATTAAACTTCGCGCGGTGATATCAGCACAGGGCAACACGCATGGAGTCGGTTTCGCTTTGAATACACTGTATTGTTTTACAAGTTCAATTGGTTTTATTATTTTGTGTTATTCTTCCTGCATCTTCCGGCATACTAGAGCATTCCCATTATTTCTATTTAGGACCTCATCCCAAGGAATCGATACGCAAACCGTGTCCACATCAAATTTCCATACACTTGGTTCATCGATCTCCTACCTATGGTCACCACTTTATCCGTATCCACGTTTTTCTTTCTTGCCTTTCCTTTATATAAATTCGTATTTGATCGGTTCCTACTGTTTTGCCTGTTCTTTTGATTCACATATG
Organism: Anopheles atroparvus; assembly: GCA_914969975.1. Classification (NCBI taxonomy): domain Eukaryota; kingdom Metazoa; phylum Arthropoda; class Insecta; order Diptera; family Culicidae; genus Anopheles; species Anopheles atroparvus. The sequence goes on along the minus strand of CAJZCY010000001.1, from coordinate 24,441,920 downwards.
GTTATCTAGGTAGCGTTCAACCGGCTCTTCTCTTCTTTCCCCACCAAGTGTTGCCTTGGGAGGAACCTTCCAATGTCCAGTTCGCCAAGTGCACAATGTTTGCGAGGAAATATAGGTGTAAACATTTTGGCCGCACTGGTTCGACGCGTGAGGAACAACTCGGATTAAAATCCTCTGCCCGACCGTCATTCCTCACGACTAAAAACATATTGAGAGTAAAAAGATGTGTTGAATATGACAACATAATAGCTCATCGAAATGGAAATGGTTTGATTTTTGCCAAACTAAGCCTTGATTTTCTGTTTTTCTAACAAATACCGTAGTACCGAAGCAGGGAAAACTTGGGGGAAACAGGATGCGGCTCAAGTGAAACGCATTTTCAATTTTAATCCCGACTTATTTTACTGTTCACTCTGCCGCGCAAACGCATTTCGATTAAATTGTGTATTGTTTCAATTTTCAAGTTTCATTTTAAACTGCATGCAGTTTCTTAGTTGCTTTAGTTTTAGTCCAGCTCTGTACGCTATTCGTATAATTTGCTTAAACTTATAGTTTGTTTTGTTTCTGCTGTTTAATTCACTCTTATTTACTGTATATCTTTCCTTTACGTTTTGTTCAAGATCAATTTCCCCTTCCTCCTATCTCATATAGCTTAGCATCAGTTCCAGTATAAATACTCTAACGTTTTCGTTTTGTAAAATATGTATATATATTTTGTTTTCTAAAATAATCGATACGGATAATAATAATAATATTAATCATAATAATAAACACATTTACAATGGTTTCGGAAGCGAACGTAATCAAGATTGTTGCTATTAAAAAGGGGCCGCCCTGTTGGCAGCAAAATTACCATAAAAAATCTCAATCGTTCCTCTCCGGCTGCGGGAGAGCAGAGAAACAAGCAAACGAAAACCGCGGACAGGACACAGTTTGGTTCTACTGCGACACGAAATTGAGGACGACTAACATGAATGAAATAAAGAGCAAAGAAACTACCTCAAAATAGGCTGCACTAGAAGGTTGTTGGTGTGTAAACCGAATATATGTCATATATAGGTGTAAAAAAAAACACAAAAGGGAGCCCTTTTTTTCTACATAAATGCTCTCCTACTAGCTTCTATTACCCAATCCCTGCTTCCGCCGTACGTTTGTTGACTGCCCACGAACACCTTAATACGGTGATGTGTTCGCGCTGCTCTTCGTTCCCCTTTTCTGTACCCTCTCAAGGACCGATTTCGTCACTTCATTCCTTGCTATGCTTTGCTTCTTTTATCCCTAACTTATTCTGGCTTTTCCCTGCTTTTCCAATAGTTTTGAATAGTTGTGTTTCGTTCCTTTCTTCTCGTTTTGTTTTGTTTTTTTTTCTTTTTTTGCAATATCCTCATCTACATCCCAATCCTCCACTTTGGACGAATGTCGTCTCCCGTTGGAGGTACTGTCTACTTTTTCTTCTGCACATTGCCCATTTCGCGTTCGCCCCTGGAGTGGAGTTTTGACAACCCCCTTTCCTCCCGGAAGCTGTCTGCTGCAGCAACCGACTTTCATTTAGTGTTCCACTCGTGATCATTCGTGTTTTTTTTTTCTTCTCTTTTTGGCTTTTACTTCGCACCGAAAACAAACCGCCGACCGACCCGGTTTGTTGAGGCCTAGTCAGGATTCCCGGCCAACGTTAGTCGCCTTCCAAAGCAGCGGCATATCTTCGCGCGTCGTTGTCCATACCCTTCGCTTCTCCTCTCTGCCTCTGTCTGCTGCTTCCCTGTTTACTGATTGTTATAGATGTGTCCCGGCTCCTTGCGGCCACCGCCAGCGTTCCGGCCAAACGATTGCTGCTGTTGCAGTTGCTGCTGCTGAAGTTGCTGCTGGTGCGGCAAGGTGGGCTGCATCGGTTGATGCTGGAAGTAGATGCTGTCCTCATACCCCTCGTCGTCGTTGGTGCTGATCATCTTGCCTCCGACGCCCGCCGCGCCTCCACCGAGCCTCGTCGTCTTAAAGTCTGCCGTAGCCACAACGCAAGGACACCCGACCAACACCACCCGGGACGGGCAGGCGGAAACAAAACCACCACCACAAACGCGCGGAACCGGATATGGTAGGACGAGAAAACGAGGTTGTTTCAGGTTGGGTTTTTTTTTGTTCATGTTTTTGGTTCGGCATGTGGTTTGGTTTGGTTTAAAGAAGGATGATGAACACGGTCAGTTGCAAACGCCAGGAGAGTGTGAGAGTGGCCCGAAAAATGCATACCCCGAATGCAATCGTTTTAGTTGAAAATATATTGTAAAAAAAAAACAACATTCGTTTGTTTCATAGGTGCGCGGCGCAAGGGAGGTTGGTTTTTCGTGTGTTTTCGGGGTAAGAAGGTAGCGGGGTTGGTGTGTGATGATGTTGTTGTCGGTCGGATGTTTGTTGTTCGAGGTTTTGTGTGGTGTGGTCGTGTTGACGCAAGGATATTCGCACACACGTACGTTCCGGTAGTGTGTTTGTTTTTCGTTTCGCAGTTAAATCATTTGGAAAAGAATCGAAATGAAAGCAAATCATAAATAGCTCAAAACTGAAAGTAAAAAATTAACAAAGAAAATTCGTGTAATGCGGGCTGCATTTGAGCTGCGGGTGGGTGGATTAAAGTAGAAGCCAGCGCTAAGTGCTACTGTTAGGCTACACACTGGTGGGTATCTACAGCGGGGAAACGTGAGGGCGATGCAATGCAAACAAAATAAAACGTGCCACTGAAAGTGATCTGGCAAATGAATGTTAATGATACCGAGGGAAGGAAACAATTAATGTTAATGATAGTCAAGGAAGGGAGGCAACTGAGGCAGAGTTAAAATATTAAGGACGAGATCACTTGAAAATATAAACAACTGTTTGAAAAAAAAACACATTCTTTTGCCTTTTTGGTTTTGCTGAAACCACAAGAAGTTTTTGTCTTGCCACATGTTCAGCATTTTCTCTGAGTACAACTTAAATCTCTTGCAAAGTTGGACATCCTTTGGGTGGAGAGAAATGGAACATATTCCACCAGACCACGATGATGAAAGATTGTTCGACATGCCTTTGGTGTGTTAGGTGTAACTTTTCCATTTTTTCGCTTTATCATCTCAGGGGGAATGCTTACAAACTTTACTTATAGTGATTATTGAAAAGGAAAACAAGCCATAAATTAAAGCAAAAAAAAAAAAGATGCAGAGAACCATCAACCTTAGCGTATTTTGTTCGTAAAAAAAGGCAAATAACAACGCCCGTCTTTGCAAATTTTCCAGAAAGACACAAAATAGACAAACGTTGAGAAAGATTTAAAAAAACCAAAACATGTGATGTTAGAAAGTTAGTAAAAAAAAAACAGATCCATATAAAACACTAGTGCTACCTCCAGTGCTGTTTCCCTCTCCAAAACGAAGCGTAGCTGATGAGCGGCCACGGGATGATGAACCAAAAACGAAGAATGGAAGAAATCAGGAATGTTTTAAACATAAGCAAATGTTCCAAAATAACACATAAAGCGCCCACACAATAGAAAAGCTGAAAGGAAATCGTAGCTGGTGGTGGGAAATGAGCCGGCGATGAGAGAAGCAACGGATAGAAAGAGCGTTTGGATACACCGTAAACCGCGGGCAAGGATAACCCGCGCGGTAAAGACGAAAACCTTCACCGGGTGCGGGACGGTGCTGGAAAACCCTCCGAAGGGGATCCGTCGTCGACAGTTGCGTTCCAAAGAAGGACACCGTGCGGTGGTGAGGGGCGGTATTTGGAAGTGAATGAAAGTTGGGAAATGGAATGCGTGGACGCAAAAATGAAGTACCTGAAATGTCTTGCTCATTACCGCGGTTCGAGGATCCGGACGACTTGTTCGACGCCGCGTTCGCGATCGTCATCTGGTTGGTCTGCTGTATGACGGCCGCGAGGTCACTCTGCGACGCGGACGTGTCCTTGCTGGTGAGGATGTCGGAGCTGCTCGAGCCGGACGACGGGTGGCGCTCGCCGCCGGTGCACCCGTACTGGATCGGCTGGTAGCCGTGCGACGGGTTGTAGTTGCCGGAGTACGTCATGTAGATCGGCGGGTTCGGCAGTGGCGCGATGTCGCTCAGCATGCTCTCCGTGTCCTCGAGCGACATGGCCGACAGATCCTGCCGGATGATGCCGCTGCCGACGACGTAGTAGCACTGCTCGGAGAACGTCAGCTTGTTCACCGTGTGCTTGATGTAGCCGCGGCGCAGCATCAGCGAGACGTACTTGCGTGCCTCCCGCCGGTCGCCGATGCCATCCACGTGCTCCAGGATCCAGTTCACCACGTCCGCGCCGATGAATGCGTTCGGGATGGTGATCTTCAGCCACATCCGATCGCGGATCTCGAGCCCACTGTCCGGCTTCGTCATCGCGCGCACGATGTCCTTCATGTCCATGTCGGCGTGCAGTCGCTCCATCACCGACTCGGGCAGCTCGGTGTTGATTGTGTCCTGCGAGCGCAGGGCGGCCGTGTGGGCGACCCACGCACCCGGATCGATCGGTCGCACCGGTTCGGTGCGCGGGATCGTGAAGTAGCCCTTCGGGTTCGGGTCCCAGCACTTGGCCACCACCAGCTTGATCGGGCCGGGCTTCTGCACGACCTCGCGCAGCACCCGCACCGCCTCGTCGTTGGTCATATTCTCAAAGTTGACGTCGTTCACCTGCAGGATCATGTCACCCGGCTCGATCCGGCCGTCGAGGGCCACCGCGCCGCCCTTCATGATGCTGCCGACGTAGATGCCCCCGTCGCCGCCCCGGTTCGACTGGCCCACGATCGAGATGCCCAGGAAGTTGACCGTGTCCATGTTGATCTGCACCGTGATGATGTTGAGCGACATGGTCGAGTCGGTGATGGAGCTGTAGGAGGAGGTGCGCGACATCGAGGGTGCCCGCTTCTTGCGCCGCTGCGGCTTCTTGCGCACCTGCAGCCGCTGCACGCTGCTGCACTCGGTCATGTCGCGATCGAGCGTGATCTCGCTCTCCGTCTCGAACAGGCTGGTGGAGTCGAGATCGCTCGAGACGACCGAGGCCGACTGGTAGGTGAGCGGGTTCATCGGCATGTGGTGGTTCATCATGTTGTTGAGCGTCCCCGTGGCCGACGGCTTGTTCATGCTACGCAGCTGCGCCAGCGTTGGCCGCCCGTCGATCATCTCCGTCGGCTGCAGCTCGGAACAATCGGACTGGTTCGAGCCGTCGGCCGTCACGAGCCAGGACACCACCTTCCCGTTGAAGCACGGCAGTATCGTCGCGTCGTCCGCGATCTCCTCCTTCACCACGCCAAAGTCGGCGTCCATCGACTTGAAGAAGTACTTGTAGTTGATGTTCTGCTTGTTCAGCACCAGCTTGAAGTCTTTCAGCGTGACCTGGGCGGCCGGGAGCGGTATCTTCACCAAGTACGGCGTCGTCTCGTCGTCGATGTGATAGATTACCTTCGTTTCGCCACCACCACCACCGCCACTTCCACCGCCGGTGCTACTGCCACCGCCTCCACCTCCACTACCGGTCGAATTTTTATCATCCATTTCGAATTCTCGCGCACAATCGAACGGAAAGAAAGCCCCTCCTTCACTGTTTTCACTATCAATAAGGCCCAATCCTCTAACGTTCCGAGTTTCGTTTTTTTCACTTTCTTTGCGTTGCAATTCCACTAATGAATAGAGGATTCCCTTGATGGCCTTTGTTTAACTTTGCGCACAGAAACAACACTTCCTGGCTGAGTTGCTCCTACCACGAATGGACGAATCTTCGTTAAAACTATTGGATCCCTCCGTCGTTTTTGTTATGGCCATTGATGGGTTCACTTGTTGCGTAAGTCCCTTGATTTAATAAGACCGGATTTCTATTCGTTGTACACTTTTACTGTGATGCATTCCTGGAAGAGGGAAGCAAAAGATAGATAAAATTAATTTAGAACGAAATTGTGTTGAGTGTTGTACGATTTTCCATTAAATGATAGAACAGTCCTGTCCTAAACCTCTTGGAGTATTCGAGACTGTAAATTTTTTTAAAGGGATACTGGTAGATTCGCCCAACTTCCCGGAGGAGATTCTGAGGCCTCAATCGAACGAACGAGTGGATCAGCCGGTTTTCTATGCTCAACAACGATTAGTCAAACAGGAACCCGTACATCGAGCGACAATTAAGCGACCGATGGTGACCCGTCCCTCGCCCGGTCGAAACCGGTATCGATGCTAATCGTCATAGGAAGTGATCCAGCTGCAGCATCTACCCCCCACCGCTCGCGCGCGGAAGTTAACGGTTGCAGATGCAGTTGCAGTTGCAGTTTGCTGCACCGTCTTCTTGGGGTGATTGCGAAGGGTGTGGTAAATGTAACAGTCACGCTCGGAACTAGACATTGAGCAAGGGGAAGGACTGGCAACAAATGGCGACGGATGGTTGACTCAGCGATAACCCGACTGCGGGGAAGCTTGCAGATGGGGCGTGGAAGGTCGCCCGATCCCGTTTCCGATGCATTAATGCACATGCAGTGCAGTGCAATCCGTGTTGGCAGCCGTGAGCGTTTACGTCGATCAGCGGTGTCACTGTGTGGGGCGGCTGACAGGAAATTACACATTTGCACCACCGTCGCATCAGGAAGAAATTATCAAACAACACAGAAGAACACCATTCGTTAGCGTCCAATACTTATTACATTGCCCCCTTCGGAGATGCATGATACCAAACCCTTCGTCACAGCCTACTTTTCACAGAGAAAATCACTAGCATCTGCGCTTCACTGGAGCCAGCAATAGCACTGCATGGCTAAGGAGGTAGCAGTCAATTAAAGCAGTCCATTTATTCCATTCGATTCGCATATCGGAGGAATAATCGCAGGAGATATTCCATTTTGCAGGAGATCCGGAGGAGTCTGAATTCTTCCTTCTTTTTTTTTCCGAGCTCCATGTTTATCCAGCTCGGAAATGATTCCTTCAGCGCTAGGCGAGTCAATGGAAAGGCTTTCTCCCAATGTTTGGAGGCAATTGTATGATTCCACCAGCCAGTGGAGGCCCAGAATATCAAACAGGACATTCTTTAGTGAATCCAAAGGACAGAACTCAGCGAGAAGGAACCTCGGCCCTTTCTGCTGACCAGATCGCCATCCTTGGTTTCTTCCAGCTTCCTTTTCGATCTCAGCGAATCATTTAGCATCCACCATATTATCGACGACGAGTGTTCATGCTGCAGGCGATACGGACGGAAAACCATCATCGTCCTGCTGCTGAAGATAGGTTTGAAGAAAAGAAGCAAAAAAAACACAGGAAAAAAAACATACAAAACATCCAGTGCACGAACACCACCGTACACACCCGTTCAGGGACGGAACACGCATGACACGCACACACTTTCGCGCACTCTGTGTGGCTCGCCTAGATTGTCTCTCTCGCTCTCACTGCCGCCCCGGTGGGGTGTAATGTCGTTCGCTGTATTGTTTCCAGTGATTTCGACGATGAATGACAAATACCATCTCAAACGCGGGGGCAAAGACGTGGAAGAAGAAGAGTCAGACACGACGGAGCGGGCAGGAAAACAAAAGTTCCACCAGCCGCCGATGTTTATGTGAATGCTGCTGCTAGCCGTGGAAAAACTCCATTGACCCCGATGAATGCACCTGCACCTGCCAGCAAGACAAACCGCCGGGGGTGTTTTCCGGGTTGATTTCGGCCAGAGGTTAGCAATGTACACACCTTCCGCGAGCTACGGCAAACAATCGTCGGCTTCTGCGTGACGTCAGGCAGAAGAAGAAACATCTTTCCACGGAGGACACAAGACTGCCACACAGTCTCCGCCGTACTGCCCCTTTGCGCTAAGGGCCACAGGAAAACGCAGCGTACCGCACAGGTGCAGCCATTATTGGCTGGAAAAACGCTTCGCACAGGCACGGAAGACGAGTCGGGGGCGTTTGCGAACGGTTTCGTAGGATAATGCAGCGAAACGGGTGCACCTTTACGCGTCGGAAAATCGCGTACAGAAATCACAAAGACGAACCTTTCGACTTTGAGTCAATCTGACTAGTGTTGAGAGGTTCCACCAGCACTCGTGACTTCGTGACGCTTGAAGTTCGTCAAATGGCCGACGAAGTAGTTCAAAGCGACAGGAGGTCCTGAACCCAGCTCCAATATGTGGACTCGACAAACGATTTGTCCCATGAAATCAACCTGCGTAAAAATTGCCATGGCATCAACTATTGGTTGAACCATTATATGTATACATTTTGCATTTCATTTCACTATAGGATAGAAACGTTATTGCTCTAGTGAATGGACTAACTCCGATCCTACTCAGTGAGTCTTGGATCCGGAATCGATTCAAACGGTTCGAATGGTTCGTGGTATGAATCGAAAACTAAAGTTTACCAAACAAATTGTAAATTAAAAGAACCAATTTACTAATAATTTAAACATATCATTTTCAGGAAAACTGATTCCTCGTAGTAACCGATTGTATGTGGCCGTGACCGCCGAGTTGGTTTTTTTTTGTTTTGTAAAATGAACCTAGTTCCGAAATGTTTCTTTCTGTATAATTTTACATCACTAGCTAGGTCGCAGAACATTATGAAACATGGTTGCCAGATGTTCAGAATTATAACAGAACTGATTTGAAATTTGAAAATTTCTATTGTATTTCTGAAGAAGAATGAAATAACGCCGTTGCATATTCAGTACCCTTCATTCATTTAAATTTTTATTTTCAATTATTGCCGAAAGTTTCAAAATTCGTTGAACAAAATGAATGAAGCACAATTTCAACTTTAAAAATGTAAAGGAGAGATAAGCTGGAACAGACAAAATACTTCGGACTCGTTTATTAATATCTTTAATCGACATGTTATCCTTTAGCATAAGGGAATCGGCTGTTGGTGGAGAGAACGTAGATACCAGCCTTAGTTTTATTCACGGGTTCTCCGCCCATGTCAACCGTTGGAAGGTCTATACGACAAACACTTTCTTCGATTTGCTCGATACTATCACAGGACACCGCTTTGAAGCCAACTTGTGTGTAAATTGACTCAGCATATAGCTCCCAAGCACGGCCGTGAGAACAGGACACTGGAATGAATTGACGATATAATTTCATAACGATTACTGTAGCAACGTCGACCGATAGCACTTACTTCCAAATAGCCATGGCAAGCAGCCGGGCTGATGCTTGCCTCCGTTGGGATAAAAATCGGCCGTACCGATGGGATCGTACATGCCCAGCGTGCCTCCGTTCGTGTGCACTACCTCGACGTACTCCGCATCCGTGCTGGCGAGTCTCGACGAGGGATCCTTACTGGAAAACAAAGGTCCGGCCGGGTCGAGGCCAAATATTGCTCCAGCCCGCCCGGTCGTCAGCTTCTTGCCACTCAGCCCTGCCAAGTGTGCCCCCAGGCTGTGACCGATCAGATACAGCTCACCCAGATCCAGTTCGGTGGTGTTGTGCAAGAAGTCAACGAAACCGGCCAGTGACGTTGCCACCTGGTCCAGCCGCAAACGCAGCAGCACATAATCCAGCAGGCCCATCGTGTCACTCCAGTCGATGGTGATAATGTTCGCATCGTTCGTGTACAGCAGCGCATCCTTAGCGGTTTTGCAGAAGTCCGAATGCTCGCAGTTGCAAAACCCATGCACGATCACTCGCGTCGGGTTGGAGCGATTGAAGAAGCTGCCGTTAACCGAATCCTCGCTGGGCAGCAGCGGCTGGCTGACGGTGGGGTTTTGTCTCGTGAACAAATGGAACCTAATGTCCGTCGCTTTGACGGGGCTCAACTCTGCCGGGCTATAATCGTCCGAGGCTCCACTGCCGTAGGTGCGGATGTACCGAGATAGAACACTGAAGTACAGATCATCGCAGTACCAAGCACTTGCACCAACCGTTTTTTCGGTGTAGTTGAACGTAAGCCCTTCGTAGAGGATAGGTCTTCGGTCGACTTGCCGCAATCCCGCTGAAAAAGGAGAGCCGAATTTATACGCACTTTCTATCCCAAAGTTTATATATCTACGATAGTTACCTACGAAGAAGAGAACCACTAGTAGAAATATCAAAAAGTATCCCGATTTAGGCAGCATCTTATAATGTTTTCTTTCTGAAAAAGATGTTGCCTTGGAAGAATTTGGCTTGAGACTAACGATGTTCGGAACCCGTTCATCCACTTGGTGATAACAGAATAATACAGAAAAAATGGTCACTCGGAGTCATGGTTGGGTGTTATCGCACAGTCCGGGGATCGACGTTCGATTATCAACGGTGCTTTTTTTTATTCCTCTTTAATTTCACAAAAAGGGAGCTGGAACACGAAAGTACGGCTGGAATACCATGCTCTAACATTCCTTGGTAGCACGCTTTGAAGAATGGGTCAATGGTGTGGGGTTGGCAGAATAGGCTCGAACCGGCCTGGCCGCAATTATCCGCACCCGGACAGGAGCGGGACGTTCAGGAAAACTCATTACTGTCGATTCTCCACGGATTTAATTTTTCTTACAACCTAAATAAGTGCCCCGGGAATGAAATGGGGTAACACATGCCGAGATGTAGGAACAACGTCCACCTTGTCCACCTCGGGCTCGTTGCCGCGCGTTTGTTTTGCAGTGGGAACTTCTGTGGAACTGCACATCCGTGCGCGGATGGAGTTTTTACTTTTCTTTTCCCTCCATCAATGGTCATCAGCGGGAAACCTGTTTCGCTGCCACCGTCCTCTCGCGCTGGCCAACTAATGGCTGGCGCATATTTGGGCCAGTGGAGACTGCGACTCACCCGAATGCGAGGCAAAATCGACAACAAACCCACCACCCAGGGATGAAAGAAGTATATGATTAGTTTGTCACCGTAATCACCACTACGTGCGGGCCGCGTAGGAGTTGAGACCACCATTTGTGGCCGACAGCCGACGCCTGGTGGCACAATTTCCATTTCAGTCAACCAAAATGTTTCGTTTTCGTTTGTATGCCGAAAGTCCGGATCGCGGGGCGAAGGGTTTTTCGAACCTGTTCCTGCTGCATATTGCCTCGCTCGTGCCCAAACGGACGACGGTCTGCTAATTGATTTGTGGGCGTTTAATGCGATCCGGCGCACTCGGTTACGCACTGTTTATGTTTGGCATAGAAATGTAGATGCAGATTTGAGAGGATTTGAATGTCGGTCGATCGCGTGCTATTTGTTTCCGGAGAAAACGATCGAAACCGCATCGGAACGGTTTCAGATGAATTACGACATTTGATTGTGGGGCCATTGAATGTAAGTACAAAATAAACATGTCTTATTAGAACGTTGCTACACATTTGCTTGGGGATGCCATTTTAGAACTATGAGCTAAACACCATTGGCGGAAGGGCAAGGACGCCATTGGACAATTAATGTAGACCTTTTGAATTTATTTGATTTCTTGAGGTTAAAAGCGTGCCTCTATTAAATCCACACGCACTCCGCTGCCTTTGAAATCTGAATGCGTATCTCAAAGATAAGGCGGACAAACGGCAGTAAAGTTTTTTTTTTCCTATCATTACTCCTTGGACCATAAAACCTCAAAGCATACGATCGTGCGGATTGTTTACCCAAACCTCGCCCATCGCGGGTGGAAAACCCTCTGGAGAGCATCTCGCCGGTTTGAGGTGGTGTGAGTTTGTCCGAAACCGGCCTTGCCTTGCCTTCCACAAGCGCACGTTGGATAAGATCCAAAAGGTTTTCGGTGTGCCGCGGGTGCGGCACATCCAACATGGAGCCGTTATGCTCCCGCTAATAACCGCGCACACCGCGAGCTAACTCGCGCTCATGTGTGTGTTTGTGCCGGACGCGACGCGAGAGAGTGGCTTGCGATCGAGCAGAGATCGACGGCCAGTTCAGTGCAGTTCGTGCGTTCGCAGCAGAAGGTTCGTTGGGGGGTTTCGACTGATCGTGTTCGTGCGCGTCCTGTTTTCCCCATCGGTGGTGGAAACTGCGGTGAAGATCGTCTCGTACGTGGTTTGCCCAGCAGCCCCGGGCCAATATCAAACCGGAATCGACCCTGGACAAGTTTGTGTGCCTTCCGATAGCTTTCCGCCGCCGCCACCGCCTCCGAGTCGCTCCTGAGCTCGGACACATGCTAATAACATGCTAGGGGTCTCCGCTGTCCATCCTTGCGGCATTCACGATCGCGATGCTCGGTGGATGCCTTTGTAGGCTTATGCTTACCGGCCCACCCCTTTTCCACTGCTTGTCCTTCCTTTTGGGGTCGTCCCAGTGGACTTTATCGCTGCGAGATGGACAGCCAGCTTTTTGTGTTTTCATAATATTTAAGCGAGTGGAGTGGAAGGTGGTTTTTTTTTTTTTGATGCCATTCGAAAACCTGTCTCTCACTGGGGCTTTCGACCTACGAAATTCGTTGTGCATATGTACCGGTTGTCCGGGCAAGGCACGGTCTTCGATATGGAGCCCCTGCTGTTTGCTTGATTCAACATATTTAAACTTCACCACCTGGCGTCGTTGGTCAGAAATGATTTCTATCTTGAAAGAAAGGGTGAGCCTCAAAGAAAAAGAAACTAAGACCCAACCGATTCAAAGAATGCGAAATATTTGGCTTCGGATAGCGGCAGCAGAAACGCAATACTGCCTGGATGTTGTGGATATTATATTTCTGTCCCCCTATCGCGCCTCTGTCCACTCGCTTGCTCTCTATCTCTTTTTTCTATCATTTTCTTTGAACTTATCTCCGTCTCCGTTTGCGGTCAAAAGTGTCCACAGCGCGCAAGGGACTCCGTGCGATTGGCGTCGGGTCGAATTACTGGGCACCGCGAAGGAATGTGTAACACTTAGCATAGGAAAGCATAAAATGGTGCCGTAATTGTTAAGCTTTCCGATGTTGCGAACGTGCAAATAATAGGAATTCTCTTGCGGTGGAAAAAGCAAACAAAATTAAACCTAAAAAGTGATGGGTGGGGGTGAGGAGGTGATCGTTTACGACCCTTTAGTCGGTCAGCGGTGTCACTAAACGCAGCTTGGATTTCAATATCTTTTCCTATCATCAGGTGGAGTGATGAGTGAACAAAACCGCCAAGAAATTCGTGCAATCGTGCAGCAGTGTCAGTGAGTGTGCACAGTGTGTGCAGCTGTAGAAAAAAATAATTGAAAATCCCTTTCACGGCTGAAAAGGGGAAGCCGTCCGAACGTGTTTTCCTTGTGAGTGTTGATTAATTAAGTTAGACGGCGTCGAACGAGCGAATTCCTCACCGGTTCACCATTGTTCAACCACCGGCTCACCCGTCAAAGGTCCTGCGCTAGCCAGTCGGATTCGGAGGACAACCCGTAGACGGACAGCTGTTCCGAAGGTATGGTATAAAGTTATCAACCGAAGGGCCCTTACAAGAGCTAGCTTGGCGAAAAGGAAAAAAAAAACTCGAGAGAAATAATTGGCGTACGTTGGATAGTTTCTATTTCTATTAATTGGCATTAGCAATCGAACGCTCCTAGTTGGGTTCCAGCACCGCTAATGATCTGTAGCGTACCGCGCAGAGACTCACGCGATCGGTTTGTGGACGCAGTCTGTGCCCAAGGTGGTTGAAATTGTTTTGGTGTAGTGTTGCAACCATCAGTCTTTGCTTGAGATGGGTAACATTAACAGTTCAATGTGTAACAAATGATTGACCACGATTGACAGCTTGAAATTTAAATTTAAGGTACACATTCAGGTACACCTTCCCCATGTATTAAAATCCATCTTCCAATGAGTTGTACATTATTTTTACTTTAAAGATTGCGCCGGTAAAATCCGGTAACACCTTTCTATTAGGAATGTTGTTGGAGCGCACCAAAGAAAAGGGCGTTTTGTTGAAGGACCGCACCGTGTGGCAGGAGAAAATAAAACGAAATGAAACGGCACAATTTGGGACCCCACGGGACTCCATCCTGCAGCGAGCGGCGTACGGCATCAAAAGTTCGTTGCGCGATATTTTCGACACGGACCATCCAAAGCAGCACCAAAGCAAAATAGTGGACGTGCGTCGGATGAAGAGAGGAAAAAAAAACAACAACAAAACCTGATGGCCATTTGAACACAGCCGTCGCCTCAGGGGGAGCCGGTTTTCGGTCGCCCGGGGTTTCGTCGCCTGCCAGCCCGTCGAAGTCTCCCGTGTGTGCGAGCGATCCAAGCGGCGCGATCTACGGCGCGCCGCGTTGATCGGAGTTTTGAAATCACTCACATTGGAGACTCGAATTGCCTGGTTCACCGTTGACCTACCGAAGAGGGGCAAGAAGCAAAACAACATGGCTCCCTCATGGTCTTGGGATGGCTTGTGTCACCCGAAGGAAGGAAAACTGTTCCGTCCGTCCCGGAGGCTGGTAATACTGAACCGTCGTCGTCTTGCCTTTCCGTGCGTCGAGCGTTTTCGGCAGCAGATGGAAAGCCATCGGCAACGGCCGTGTGAATGCTAAGTCGAAACGAAATGTCGCGAATGTCAAACGATCGTCCGGGTACCGTGCATTTCGGGCCGGAGGTTGGAAAGCCGCGTTTCGTGACGGGAGCGAGGAGAGCGGCCCGGAGAAAAGTTGCCAAACGAGTTTTTATGTCACCTGTAACCGAAGGTGCAAGCGGCGACGTTCAAAACATTCCGTAGAGGACACTCGGAACGCTTTGGCATACCGTTTGGTAATCGGAAGGAAGGAACGGCAGTGCGCCAATGCCTTTCCATTCCGTCAGCTATCCTGTGAGGTTGCACCAAGGTGGTTCTGCAATTGACATACTGTTGATGAAGGGTCAACAATTAAAATGGAAGTGTTTGCTGAATGATCCATTCTTTTTTGTTTTAATTAGAATTTCCTTCATTCGTATTACATTAAGAAGAAAGCTTTTTCTTAGGCTCTTGCACGACAATTTTAAACGGGAGACACGTTTGCTCACAAGACACACGTGTGCGCAAACCAATTGACTGATTAATGAAGCATAGAATTTATTCCAGACCGTAGTAAATTTCCCATTTCCTTTTCCGGTCGACGATCGCGCCATGCTCACCGTTCACCCGGAACGGACGAACGGCTCAAGGAGCGACTCCAAGGGGCGGGCTATCTTTAAGCTCTTACATTAGCATTACAATAAGGGTGGAAAAGGAAGAGTGTGGAGGCAATTTCCTTTCGTCTTTGCACCAACACGTCCGTTGTGCGTCAACCGAGAGCGACCGGGGCGATTGGCCGTGCGCGTGAATAAGATCACGTCGTGATGGCAATAAAGTGCATCGCAAGCACCGATCGCTTCTCCGCGCATTAGCATAAATATATGAACTCATCAACAATGCACACGGTCAGCTAGCGAGTCGACGTGCGGGTTTCGGGCTTTTTTTTTATATTCCGAGTGCAGCGTCAGCTTTCGTGGCAAACGGGTTGGCCGCGTTGTGCTTATGCGGTATTTGATTTGGAAACCTCGCAGTGGAAACACATGCGCTAGCTGACCAGGCGAGTGACAAAACACGATCGTACGATCAACCCCCACAAAAGAAAAAAAAAACTGGTAAGCGAGCTGAAAGTAGATGAAGAAATTTGACACCGTTTGGACGGAACGCAAATTTGCATGCGGCCATAAATAAAATTCGTTTCCCCCAGGGCAAAGTGTGGGGCCAAGAGGAGGGAAGCAAGCGAACATAACAAATAAACCTTTCCAACAGCAGATTCGTTGTGGAGCATAATTTCAACTGTGTGTTTTAGTTTTCTTCCTAGCGTGGGTGACACGATCCATTTATTTGTCGGTTGGTTTGAATCAATTTGTTCTTACAATAATTTGGATCTTTCATTAATAATTGTTTCCCTTCTATCCCCCTTTTCAAAACAAACCAAAACTAAATGACAAATAATAATAATAAACACATGTTTAAACTATTACTAGCTTAGCGTGATCAGTTCCACACAGTTCCTTTCCGAAGCCATGTGTTCAAACACACCTAAAACAATTGACGATCTTGCTTTTACCGGCGCCAAGAAATCGAAACGGAACACAATTTCTAATCGCAAGCTCGTTCGCCCAGTGTGAGGATGTCGTCGAGCTACTGGAAACGTGTTACCGTTTCAATTACTCGCGCGATCGTAAACCCGAACGGCCGCATCCTCCTCCCCCAGCCAGCGAAACCGCGAACGATCCGGCAAGAAAGGAAAATCGCATCAATCGCAACGCACGGGGGGAAGGAAAACCGCCAGCGGATGGCGAGGAAGATGCAATAAAGTAACACTACAAAATGCACCGATGTTTTTTCGCCACAAGGTGGATTAGATCGCCGATGTTGGTTAAAGGGAGAAACTTCAGTAAACCCCCCCTTCAACCAGTGTGTGGTTAGTGTGTTGTCAGCTTTTTCCATCGTCTTGGGCCAATTCGATCGTTATTGAACGCATCTCCGCGCAAACGTGGGATGGGGGTTAAAAAAGCGATATCATTCGACATCGACCGGTGGTTTCGGTGGGTTTGCCCGTTTTCTCCGAAAACTGCATGCCTGAATGCACCGATGAGCAAGTGAAAGAGGTTGGGCTGAGGGAAAGAAATTAAAATAAAAAAAACACACACACACATGAAATGCATCTTCTTCCGAGGTCGAACATGGATGCGGCAGACGGTGATGCGACGGAACGATAAGACGCTCGGTTGCGGGAAGCCGGTAAATGGTAGTAATTTGATAATTTCCACGTTCATCATGATGAACTGCTGGTGGTGTTGCATGCGCGGAACAAATGGATTCTGTGATGGAGCCTATCTGTAAATGCTCTAATTAGTGAAACACACCTAGCATATAACGTGCCTTAGGATAAGTAAATATGTTCACCGACAAATTGAAGGGTTCGAGATGAAATTTGATGCACGCCCTTCACCCCTCAGTCTTGAATGAAAACCGTGTAGAAAATGAAGCTGCAGTGTGCTCCCTTTCTGATGTGTTGAAATAAGGGACGGTGCAGGAAAATCACGTTTGATGTTACGGTGGTAATTGATTTGTTCCCCTCTTCGGAGCATTCTTGCCACCAACGAAAAGTTGAAACTTTGGGTAATGGAGGGAATTAAATTTTCTTATTCGATGACTTCATCATCGTCGCAATGGACGGAAGGAAAGCTTGACATGACAATCGTCATTGGCTGGACGGACCAGGTGGGAACCGGTGGTGTATCTTGGGATAATCCAACAAATTGAAACCGCATGTGCGCAGGTGGAAGAACTGATGACGAATTTGTGACCACCAACTGTGACCAAGGGCATCGCGTCACGCGTAATGCGCGGGCCGACGGGCTCGGGTGGGAATTTTCTTGGCGTCCGGTCGAAGGTTGAGGCCCGGCGCGCCACGTTCGATTCACCCGGTGCCGGAAATGGCGTAAGGCAAAAGCATTTCCTCCGATTTAGAATCGGACGACTCTTTTCGCACG
Source organism: Anopheles atroparvus (assembly GCA_914969975.1). NCBI lineage: Eukaryota > Metazoa > Arthropoda > Insecta > Diptera > Culicidae > Anopheles > Anopheles atroparvus. The sequence continues at coordinate 24,424,579 of CAJZCY010000001.1, read as the reverse complement.
CCGGGTCACGCATCGATGGAACTTGCGCTGAGCGGAGAGAAACCAAAAAAACAAAACCCGGGCCGTTTTCCCAGCGCATTAAACCGTCGCCATCGTCATAACGAATTGGAAGATTTGATGGATTGAGGAAGATATGTGGTAGTAATTTGCTGGCAATTATCGTGACGAACGTGGTGCCGGCCTCGGGAAGTACTTTTGGTTTGAATTTTGCACGGTCCACTCCACTTTAAAGTTAGGTATATTCTTACGGAAAGTTCGTTGTTCGTTGTTCGCCTGGCCATAGGCTTGCGGACCGCGGATTTCCTCCAAAGGTTGCTTTTGGTTTCACTCTGGGAGGGCTACAGTTTTACGTTAAAAAGAAAATATTCGTTTGAACAGTGTATGTACTTTCCTCATAGCAAGAGTAAAATTACACTTTCGCACCTCGTTTTCGAGCACGATACCGCAGGCATGGGTGCTCAATAAAACACGCCTGGCCAATAAACGATCGACGGTCGAACGAACATAGTTTTTGTAACGATTTTAAGCACCCCATCCCTGGAAGCCTCTCGCGTTGTTCGGTCGCGTTTTGCCGTGCGCCCTTTTCACTTGGGCACGGTACGTCTTGGCGTTTGGTTGGGAGTTGGGGTTTTTTTTAACGTTTTACCAAACACACGCACGTGGAAGAAATAATTTAAGTCCGCCCGTTTGCGACGTGGGGCAAAACGTCGTTTTCGCTTTCGCACACGAAAGCTGCCCTTACTGGGCGCACGCGGCTTCCCGGTGGCCGCCCAAAGCTAGAAAATAGTTGATGAAAAAAAAATGAAGACACGGGGAAGGTAAACACCGTCAACACCGATGGCACACTCCTTGGTGGCAAAGCCGTCGTGCAGTCAAGGGTTGGCGCACTCACCTCCCCAAACCCGGTGCGATGAAAGTGCAAGCAAGCTGAGGCGGGTAATAAGCGCGGTAATTTGTACCGCTATCCTCGATCCGCTACCGTTTGCCGAGACGAGAAGCACCGTCGATCGAGGAAGAAGCCGGAATTGCCAGAGGAAGCGTGTGTTCGGGTGGTCAAATTGGCAATCGCAACCTGACGGGGTGCCGTTTCCGACGGTTTGCGTATTTTGTTTATTTTTTTCTTTTGCTTCACCTCACAATATTTGCTCGTCGAACGAACGCATGTTTGGCCTAAAGACGCCCGGGCGAGAGGCGGTCTCGGGGCTTGGTTTCCGGCATGTGCCACGGTTGAGGAAGTCGCCTCGGCCGTGCGGTTCACATTTGTTTTTCGCGTGTTTTTCTACAGTGAAAATTTAAGCTGTGAACCAAGCATTTCCTATGGTCGTGTTCGTGCGGCGAAGTTTGCGAGAAGATTAAATAAATTATATAGGATTTATTTGTTCTCGAAAAATTATACAAATGTGAATAAAATCATATGAGCCATTTCGCATTCCATTTGGGGTTTAGGATATGATTTATTAAATCAGTTTTTATTTTATTTATCAGTCGTTTATTTTCTCTCACATTTTCTAAGCTTTTATGTTGTTTACGTCTTTAAAATGTGTTTGAATTAAGTAATATAGCATTTCAAAATTAATTTCAATTCATATTGGATGAACACATATTCATTTTTGCTTTTTATCTTACGACTAGACAAACAGGCTCTGCTTCCACAAAGTGCGTTGCTGAATCGTTCAACATATATTTTTATTGGAGCACTCACTTGCATAATCGTGTCAAATTAACAGCGCACCCTGCCAACCTGCATGGCCAGGGATCCGCATTCCCACACCCCTGCGATATGACATACGACTGCCGTCGAAGGAGCGCTCGAAAACATTCCACCATATCGGAAAATGGTAGGAGATGAGGAAAAGATTGCACTGGAGACCCAGTGAAGCGTGCGGAAAGGAAGGGGGACAAAAAAAACAAATAATGCCAACCTGTCCAGCACGGTCAGCCGTTTTTCTTTTCCGCCTCTACCTATTTTGCGGTCACCAAGATGCCAGAGTCGTAACTGTTTTTATTTCGTTATTGGACGTCGTGGACCACGTATACGTAGCGTGAGGGCATTAATTGCAACTTGCGGTCGCTTGGGCCGAAGGGTGGTGCCCAGGACGGCACCTGCAATCGGGTTGGAATTGGAAATTGGATTGGGACACACTGTGGCCGGTAGGCCAACCGGCCAACCAATTAAGCCCCCCGCGCGTCTGGCGGTCACTAAACGCCACTCAAGCGAACGGCCAGGGACGATTCTTTCCGTCGCTTTCCGGTCACCGCGGAGGCCATTGTTCCTGGCGTATGTTGGTAGAATGATGGGTTTCTTGTGGAGTTCGTTTTTTAACTCTCGTCCGTCTAAATAGTACCACGACGCCCCGACGACTCGAAGCAGGCTCGAGGTTCTAGCGAACGGAGACTTGCTTTCAATTTTTAAGCTTTGCCGCCAAAAAAGAGATCACAAATTGGAGTAGGTTTTAATGTGCCTGGGTCCAAATTCACACGCGACTGCAGTTGTCCGTTCGAATGATTTACGACAGCAAATTACTCTCCCCAAGACCGGGGTCCTGGCCGTGGAGGATGGCGAGTGGAGCGGTGCTGCACCGTGTCATAATTCGATTCACAGTCTCACACCTGCCTCCAACCCTCATCTTGGCGTTTCGTCTTCGAGCGGCACGCTCGTCTTGGCGGGCCAGAATGTCGAAGGTCAGTATGTGGTAGCACCGATTCCGATGCACCGTAATGTGCGAGCGCACCTCAGCCAAAGCTGACCCCAAAATTAAGCCCCCACCACATTGGCATCCACGCGCAGAATCCGGGTGTGCGCAAAAGGTGGCGCGGCACGATCCTTCGCTGATTCGTTTTGTGAAAGTTACTGAAGGTGTCCTCGTTTCTCGAGCAAAAACCTGTTCTGGCGACGCATTTCGCCGCCCAATCGCTTTTCGGCGCCGGCTTCGGCGACCTGTCCACTTACTACACTTGCTGGTCCACGGGTAAACCATTAACCCCCATCCACCCGTGTGGGGTCGTAGCAGGAGAGATGTAAATTGACTGTGGACAATGAACCTTCTTCACCGGTAAGCAAATAAGTCGCGATCCTGCCCGTCGCGGCAGCGAAGGTGGCGTCCTCTTTGCCAGCAGCGTGTACCGCTATTTGTGTCCAATAAGTGCCTGATCGGTGCTCGGGTCCGGCGCGACCGCTTGAGAACACCAACGCAACGGTAAACATGTGTAGTTTTCTTCCCCCCCGCAGGCCATGAATTGTGAGCCTCAATTTCACCGGGCCTTCTTTGCCGTACGCCTCTGGAGGAGAAGATGACGTGATGTATGGTCTGTTCGTGATGTGTTAACTTAAAGATCTCGGTTACGGTGCGCCACTTTGGCGGCTAGATTTTGAATGTGGCGGTAGCATTTTAATTTATTTACCTGAAATCGTGTGGATGGTTTTTATTATTCAAATTTGAAAACATTTTTGTTTGCAATTAATCATGTTTTATCTATACCAACTGAAGTTCAAACTAAAATATAATAGCCTAAGTAAACTTCAAACGAACAAGAAAATGAACAACCTCAAGAGACGCACACAGCACAAAATGATATTGATAATAATTTCAACAAAAAAAAAACCCAATGTGATTCACAGCAGCTCATATCTGTTTTCGATCACGATTTAAGATGGAATCAGACATCGGGTAAAATTTCCCACTGCTAATGAGTGATCCATTTTAATTATCCTCTTCGAGGATATGAGCCGTGAAACGCCATCATATACACACTCGGATTAAACGGAGAGAGTCGATCCAAAACACCGAGTAGAAGAGATCAGCATTGGATCACTGGTGGCCTAAGATGAGCAGCGTTACAGCGGCATAGACGAAACGTGCGAAAGGTTTGTGCCTGCTCGTATTTGGCCACTATTATTCCTGCGCTAATTAGGTGCACATGATCGCGGAGGCGATGCAATCGACGCCCATAACCACATCCGATCTGGTCACATCGTTTGGATCGGCCACGCTCATCAATCGGGTAGCGCCGGAATGGAAGATGCATGCGATATGGCCACTATGGGGTGGTGCACACTTACTGGGTTTTCACTGCTCCGCCAAACGATGCAAGGGGTTGGAGATGATGCATTTTCACCGTTTTCTATGTGCAACGGGCACGAAATTTAATACGCCCATGTTCGGGGAATCAATGTTTCACGCCCAACGGTTTTCTGAAGAAAGGTATGCTTTCACACTTGCTTCAGTTCGATTTGTCACAGATTCGGAGGAGGAAAAAAAAGGATGATGATAATTTCATTTCCCTCAAGCGACGTTTCACGTATACTGCGAGACCATCTGTGTTTCCAGCTGAAAGTATTGTCTTCGGTGACTGGAAAAGCATAAATATTGATATGGTGAGCTAACACCCATCACCCCACCTTGAATGGGGCAAACAAAAGGCATTAACTTGCGACTTTCATTTGCACCGATAAGTTTGCTAATTGATAACCAGCTCGTGAATGGACGACCCAGTTTGTGCGTGGCCGGTTGCGTCCGGTTTCGCTGTTATCGAATCGACGAAGGAAAATCCCACTCGCCCCTACGTTGCTCCACTTTCCGGGCGAAAGCATATGTTCTTTTCCGTGATCGGAAAACGATTGGCACACATGAATCGTACACGCAGATCCCTTCAGACAGCCGGCCCTACTGGGGGATATCTCCTGGTGGTAAACCATAATCATAAATCATCCCCGCTGGCGGCTCGGCCAGAAAGGGTAGGCGTTCGGGGGGTTTTGGTCATACACTAATTGCGATACTGTCTGCGATCGGAGGGCCGGAGCTGCCCTTTGGCGAGAAATAAAGGAAAGGGTGTGGGTAAGAGAAAGAAAAAAGAGAGAACGAAACCTTTCTAACCGTTCGTTGGCACAACCATGTTAAACATTCACTGGCACTCGCGGGGAAGGAAAACATCGCTACTCCAGATCCGGTGCCAGAGCGAGCTCTAGTCAGGCGGAAAACTAGAGCGTGTTCCTGGTGTTGTAAACGCAAGCCAAGATCAGGCCGGTCCGTTGTGTTCGGCGCTGGTGGAGTTTTTGTTTTCACTCAGTTGTACCATTGCTGAGCCGATCTCGTAAACAGTCTTTTCCTACACGATTCTAAGCTTACCTTGTCTGGCGTAGTGGGGAAGAAAATTGGAACGAACGTCGAATTACAATCGGCGGTCCGCATTGGAATGCAAAACCACCCGCCGTTATTGGTTCATATAATACTTTTTTTTTTCTTTCTTACGGACGATGAAAGTTGCCTGGCGAACGACATGAAAGTTGCATCCTAATGATGACTCCCGTTGCCTAGGTTGCAAGAGAGAGAGGGAAGTACAGGAGGACGGTTGGCTTGGGGGCTAGTTTTTGTGCTATCTGATTTCTTTACATTGGAACCGCGCAACTAGTAGCGGCTACTGAACTGGATAAAGGTACGCCGTGCGGTTTCACAGTTCCATTTTTCCGAACGTCTTTAATCGCGCAATCTCATCGCGATAGCTGACGACGTTACCGTTCAAAGATGGCGTTATATAAGCATCTCCTAGGCTTTTGTGTACAGTTAGGAGGACGATGGCTGCTTTAGAGATCCTGTAAAAGATGAAAGGTCGGAAGCTAGACTGTTTCAAGTTAGTGTTCTTTGTTGACTAACAAATGTGACCCAAGCGGCTCAATGGTCTTAAACCACAAGCTCCCTGAAGTAAGGGCAGTCTTCCTTATGTGGCCACATTAAGAGCCAGTCTCCCATTGACAGGCTGAATTAAAACATTATTCCTAGGGCCATTTCAGTTATCAGCCGATCTACCATCATTGACTCATGCTGCACGATCGTTGCATAATGCGTAGATGTGAACCGCTTGATTGGGCTCTGCCGATTCCTGAGGTTGTCGATCTTACATTTGACTCGCCAGTGGATTACCAGAGGTCTCGTAAGCACCGAAACTGGTCCAGGTCGTGAGCGTCGCATTAGGAAGTTCGTTAAAATGGCCCGTATACACATGGATCGTGGATCCCTAGTGGAGTTGACGTAGTAAACACATCGGCACCACTAATTGCTTTGTGGCACGACAAACCTACGGCAGAACGCGGTGAGGTTAGTCACGGTCAGGAGCGCGGCCGCTTATAGGGTCCTCTCCTCGTCCGAGGGGAGGTGCATGGTGCAAGGTGCAGTTCATTAGTATTAGAAGCCGCCGGAGCCGTTCACAGTCTGAATAACAAGTGGTTGTGCCTTCGACACGTACTGGTTCAGCTGGTGGGCACGAACTTCGGTGGGGTCTGGGGTGCTTGAATCTTCCACACGGTCTGCCTTGCCAATCGGAACAAGGTGATCAGGAGGATAAGCCTAGCAGCTCGTATCATGAAATCTGCGGTTAGTCTACTCAAGAACAACCATCTACAGATTATTTAATTGCTTCTGTGTTAGTTGGTTAATAATTTAACAAGCAAATTATTCGAGGGCTTACATAACATAAAAACTTGCCTCACAACATGATGTCAGCAAAGATGCATGTTCGAATATTCTTTGAATTGTAGCAGTGGACGACACCATCCATCAATGTTTTCAAAAAAATAAAATAGAAACACAAATGCTCGAGCTTATCAGGCATTTGTGATGAAGCTGATAATTATTCTGTTTAAGAAACGAATTATCCGATCCAAGGATAGACGCTGGCATTTAAAGTTTGCTATCATTATATTCTACTGTTGGAATGTAAATATGCAGCTTGGATTTGTTGACAAAAAAGAGATCCCCCCGATGGATATTGATGGCTTTACCAAATCTATCTTCCACTTCCATCGCTCGTAGACGATCGCGCACGCTCACTCCGGTTGGAGAACATTCGACGGGGACTTTCGATTTTGACCGAATTGTCCCCGCCTCAACTGACAACAATCACACATCGGTGACCATCGAGGGGACAGACCGTGGCGTGTGTTTACGTGCCTCACGTTCACTTCCCCACGAGGCGTACCGTTGGTGCGCCTTTAAAAAAGGAATCTACTACACCCCAACCGGCCGCACTTAAGACGGCCTTCGTCGAGCCGTCCGGTGAAACGTGTCAAGAATACGTGGCTTGTTGACTGTAGTTTTTTCCTTCATTTTTTTTTGTCCACCGTAGTCAACGATCGTCCGGTTCCTCGAGCGCAGATCCGATGCGGCTTTTGCGAGCGGCCTCCGCCAGAGTGTCCTTGGCGGAAGGACTGGTTTGATGTGGTATCTTTTCCGCACAACCACATAAGCACGAGGTTATGCATGGATGTGTTCTCTTCAAACAGGTTCGACGAGTTATACGTGATAAGAGGGTATTATTATCAATCATGCTAATCTGAGACGATGGAACGGTAGAACTATCCACAAGTCGCTCTATCGCCGCCTAGCAACATCTCAGAATACCGATGATCATCATTGCCACCAATGCGTTGGGGACAAGATCTTAGCCAACCTCTATCGAACCGGTTTCGGACATATCGCCTCCTGGAATGTGGCTTCGGATGAAAACGAACAAAAACGCAAACGATTGAAAATAGTTTAGCCTAAACTGTTCAAAATTCGATCGAACCGGATCGTTGTGGCTTGAGTGGCAATGTATGCGCGTATGCCTATATGCACACTGGCTACCTTTCACTTTTTTCACCAGCTTCCGGTCCCGCTGGACCGATGGCACAACAAGATGAGCTCGAAAATCGAAATCAGATTGGAAAATAGAGGCGGAAAATGGAGAGATTCACGGCGGCAGTAAACATACGATCGGGTTTCGGTCGGGTTGCGGCAACGGAACAAGCCGCGTCACCCCGAGGAGTAGCAATGGAAAATGACCATCTTTACGTAACCGGAAGGCACGGCGTAATTATGACGCTGCCGAGCTGTGGAGTGGAGTGGTTCCTCTGGTGTACGAATCGATCGATCGGTCCGTCCCCAGAGTAGGGTCCTCTCAATAAAACAATCTGGAGTTTGTTAATGGTTATGATCTTCCAAAAAACCGAAACGGAAAGGCAAAACACACAGCCACAAGCAGTTACGGTATTTCTGTTGATGTTGCGAAAGTGGCATAAAACAAGTCGCACTCACATCCTTGACCGATGGCTAATTCATCTCATCATCTTCGTCAGCTTCCGCGGAAGAAAACGCGCTCGAGCAGGTAGAGTCCGATGAGGGCTGTTTACGAAAATATATCATAGTTTCACTGAATTTAATAACACTAATTAAATGAGTTGGCTCGCGGCGGTCGGTTTGCGTGGCATGGGACGAGTGGCGCAGGGGGTAAGTTTTCCTTTCACCTGCCCACATACGCTGCTTCCTCCTTCCTACACAGCCCGCGCCGTATAGGTTTTCCTGTAGCCTTCGGGGGAAGCGCTCACGGCGGAAAGAGAAATCCACGCGTCGTGTGCTTCGAATAATTTTCCATCCGATCGCATCGACATCTTGCTTTGTGAAGTTTTCCCTCACTGGTTGAGAGTTTAAGACAAGCATACCATAGTTGCTTTGGTCGCTAGTGCAAGATGGACGCTATGGATTGTCACGATTTTTTTATCTTGTAGTTTGCCATCTGAACTACATTAGCCCTGGTGATATCGACTCCTTATTTCGCGGAACGCTCGGACACTAGGTCGGTGCACCGAATGTGTATTGTTTCAGCGCAACTTCGAGTGCACGCGAACAACGGGCACTTGTCGCTTTCTCGCCTCCATTTTTATGCCGCATTGCACAACACTCGGCACACCGATCGTCACATGCGAAGTGGTGAACCTCGAGGCGGCCATCGTAGCCAAACAAGCCGTAGCAAACGCTACGATGATGCGCTTGGCTTGTCTTGGTCCGTCGATGAGACCGCCGCGATCGGACCGCGATCGAGTTTCCTCCTAGTGGCTTACGAAATCGAAGCTTCACGCGATTTTACGGGGCACGTTAGTTTTTTTTTGTTGGTTTCTCTTCGAAGGCAAATTATTTTCCAAAGTGGAGGAAAAAAAGCCTCAAAACCGGAGCACATGGTACATGTGATAATACTTCACTTGTAAACTTGCTGAAATAATCGATCAGATACATTTGGCTGTTGGTCAAACAACACCCGCTTGGGCTGCCGGCGGACCATACATTGACTTTTCGCTTCCAATGGCCCAATCGGCACTAAGTCGTTGTGAAGTGAAATGGGGAGAGAGCATAGCACGCTTTCAACTTCACCTTATCAAATTGCAGTCTTCATGCCGATGCAAGCAACACCACGAACGATGAAGATTGTCCTAGCGATTAATTATTGCTGCAGTGACGCTTGCGTCGTTGAAAGCATCCGAGGCGATGTTAAGCGTTAGGTATTAGTCACAATTGCTATTGTTGCCTTGCAAGTGTGCTGAGTCTTGGTCGTTATGCCAGCGGCTCTAGTTTGTTGTTCGCCAACTGCTTTCTTCTATTTTCCGGGGATGTCCAGAGAGTTTGGGATGTTTTTTTTTTCACGCTTAACTGACAATATGTGCGTTGACAAATTATTTTTGAACCGGTATGGTGCGAATCTGTCACGATCGTGAGAGGTGTGAGGGACACACTCTTACGATCGCATGTGATCTCATACGAACCGGTCACATGGGTGAAACTTGTTCATGTTGTTCACATTGGCGACAGTGTTTGTTCCCACCTTTCACGGTGAAACTATCCTCGGTAACCTGCTCGTGAAATTCACTCATTAGACACAACCATCATACCAGATGGAAGGGCGTTAGTCCATCGGGAAGCGGCACCGACACCGATAGTGCACGGTCACGGTTGGGATGAATGAAAATTATTACATCATCAGCGGGATTGCTTAATATCCGCCGGCCGTACATTTCTCCTCTCTTGGGTGTGTGTGTATGTGTTTAGTTTTTCCGCCGTAAGTTTCGTTTTAGTTTTATCTCCCTTGTTTTAGTACACCATATGTAAGATGACCAGTTACCCAACACAGGGGCCGGAAAAGCCTCTCCTTTCATTCGAACTTCAGCCGAAGACTAACGAGCGCGCAGCTTGCTAGCGGTACGCGCGGTGTGTGTTCGAAAACTGTTTCTTCTATCCGTAACAGAACGGTAACTTTGGGGCTTCGGTTCCGCGTCCGCGTACTGCTTGAAGGTGGAGGGCTTCCCCCTTTAGGCGCACCGGATACAACGCTACTAATTAGTGGGCATCAGATCAAGATTGATTTTCGGATAATGCGTTCCCTCGGGAGATCGGTAACATGTCGGCTAATTAAGCACGCAAGGAGGGCCAATCGTTGTCAGGGATGAAGAGAAATTCTGCTGTACTTATGGAAACGATACGTAACGTAGATTGGTATATGTGCTTTATTTTTCAACGAAAGGGTGGAAGCGCAGCTTAACGGTATTTTTAAATCATACAATCACACTTCGCTCGAATCGTTCTGGCAACACTGGCGCGTACTTGTTTACGTAGCCGTTATCAAAATGTCATCGCTTATCTCCGGGTGGAGGGTTGCAATGTATACAATAACCATCTGGATGGAGCAGTCGCTACGGGCAATCGATTTGGCTGACAATACCGCCAGTTTCACAGTGCATCTCGCAGCGAAATGTTCGACCCGACGGATCACCAGCACCGGCGCTACAACCCACTGAACGGCCAGTGGGTTCTTGTCAGTCCGCACCGCATGAAACGACCTTGGTCGGGTCAGGAGGAAACGCCACAGCGCAACGATCTGCCGGAGTTCGATCCAACCAATCCCCTGTGTCCGGGGGTGACCCGCTCGAATGGAGTTGTAAGTGTACAGCAATCGTGCACGCGCATTGTTCCGCGTTGCTCCTTGGCCAAGGTCACACTGATTAGAGCGGTGGTTTGATACCGGTTTGCTTTATTGTCGCGCAAGAAAAATCCCATCTACGAGTCGACGTTCGTGTTCACGAACGATTTCCCGGCCCTGCTGGAGGGCGTGCCAGAACCGCCGGCTAGCGACGACCCGCTGTTTCAGGTGGCCCCCGCCCAGGGCACCTGTCGGGTGATGTGCTTCCACCCGAAGTCGAACAAAACGCTCCCGCTGATGACGCCGAAGGAGATACGCAACGTGATCGACGCGTGGATTGCCGAGTTTCGGCAGCTGGCGCAGCGCTACTGCTGGGTGCAGATCTTCGAGAACAAGGGGCCCACGATGGGCTGCTCAAATCCGCATCCGCACTGTCAGATATGGGCCTGCTCGTTCCTGCCGAACGAGCCGAAGGTTAAGGACGATAAGTTGCGCGAGTACTACGCCAAACACGGCCGACCGCTGCTGGACGACTACGTAAAGCAGGAGCTGATTAAACGGGTAATCTTCCCCAAAACGCCTCCCCGAACTCATCGTAACGTCCCCACTTGACCCTCACTCGACCATTTTAGGAGCGCATCGTGATTGAAAACCCGGACTGGCTCGTGGTGGTCCCGTTCTGGGCCGTGTGGCCATTCGAGACGATGCTCATCTCGCGCAATGGTAACAGGCGCATCACGGATCTTTCGGTACAGCAGATCAACAATCTCGCGATCGTGATCAAGGAACTGACGACCAAGTACGACAATCTCTTCAAGTGCTCGTTTCCGTACAGCATGGGCTGGCATGGGGCACCGACGGCGGAGCTGGCCGGTTCGGCCGACGCCGACCAGCACTGGACGCTTCACGCGATCTACTATCCGCCCCTGCTGCGATCGGCCACCGTGCGGAAATTCATGGTAGGCTTTGAGTTGCTTTGCCAATCTCAGCGCGATCTAACGGCTGAACAGGCGGCCGACCGGCTGCGTGGCCTTTGTGGAAAGCGGCACTACAGCGCTAATATTTTAGCATGAAGCAGTCATGTTATCTTATCACATTGAAGGACTGAATGTATCTCTACTTTTTTTGCCGGCAGCATATAGCTTTAGATAAGGGCTTAGTGTCTCAGTGGGGTTTATTTCAATCGTCGTAAATAAAGTACATAGTTTCGATGTGTTAGGTACAGATTGCCTATTGTTTCGGAAATATTACATTTACATGATGATAACGATTTCTATGCTATAAACCCTCTATCAATTGGTACTTTTCAGTACGGGAAAATAATATGTTTTATGATATTTGATATACACTTCTGCATGTCCACACGTCTCCGACCATGAGACCTCGAACGAATCAATTTACACCGGTGGATTGTCGAAGCAGATTGGTAAAGTTGGCAAGAAACCTTACATTGAATTGCGCTGTGCAATTGTTTTTATGACAAACCACACACACGTGAAGAACTGGTACGTTTAAAGTTGATCGTTAAATGAACGAAGACAAAAAAAAAGAGATTGTCCCAAGGACTCAACTGAAGCGTGCCTTAACACGCCACTGATCAGGGCGTATGATTTTACCACGGGTTTCGCCTTAAAGAAATGCCAAAAAGTCACCGAGACCTTGAAAGGGAGCGATCCACGGAAGCGTATCGCCGGTTATGGCTCTAAGCTATTATTGTCAGCACGCTGGGAATCTATACATTGCAGCAAAAAGGTCGATTGAAGGCTTCCAAACGGGGAGACTAGCGCATCATAAAATGTTTAAAACGTATAGTTTTCAAACCAATCACCGTGCAATCGACCGGCTATCAAATTGAGATTTTTGGATTCTCTTGAAAATACATTTCGTCTCCACCGGCTCCAGTCCACCGGATTGAACACGGTCCAATGGGCTAATGTTTAAATGTAAAAGATTGTCAATAAGGTGGCTTTGTGCTGTTGCCTTTTTCGAATGGTTTCTTGAATACATTACCCCTCCAGACGTCCCGTTCTTCCGTCCCTTGCGTCGCTTGATCAATCGCAGTCTCCCAACAGTCATCATCTCATACCGCCAGTGTACGAGGCGCAATTTACCGCATTCCATCGCGGGCGCAACACCGACAACAGAGAAACGCGAGTGGATGCGAGATCCACCGAACAGCACAAGGTTGTCGATCGGACGGATGATGATCGCACCCGGTTGCTTGCCTGATTGGATCGCATACCGGTGTGCCGGGGAACCTGAAAGACCTCGCACGTGGGGACTGGCGGACGAGCTGAAATGTTATGGAGAAGTGAAGCAAACACGACGTGCCGTGTGCCACACCCTCGTGCGTCTATGCGAAAAGGTAAAGAGTCAGCATAGCGCGTGAGGTGATGGATGGATGCGAGTTGTAGGAGCGGTGGCAAGCCCCCATATCTCGGGCCGTGTCAAGCGGCGTTATACGCTGGGATGTTTGCATACTTGGCACTTCTTTCTCGGCATAGCTCGGTGAGTTTTTGGTTACCATTTGTTGACCTCCATACGCGGGCGCGAGAACTAGCTTTGGTTCCCTGCGAGTGGCTTCGTACAGTTTCCCAGTTGAATTTCTGGTGCGTTCCCACAAGCGACTTCTATCTCCGCTAGCTGTACTACGAGCCACGGTATGCTTTATAGTACACTTTAAAGCGTAATTTCAGGCTTTTTGGGACCTCTAACAACGCGGCCATAAACGACTGCCATGTGAAGGCCTAAGCGGTACCGAACAGCCTACCGCCAATCCGTTAGCGGGGACCGCACGATTGATTCACGACCGTGGCCTGCGGTAGTTGGTCAAGTTTGTACTGCTTAGCCGCACGGTACTCCACATTCCGCCTCTAGTTACGCGCAGATTCCACTCAACGATTTGGGGGCCGTTAACCGTTGGCATGTTTGTTCTTTTTGGGCCGTTTTATTTTCTGGGGCCACCGATTGGGTTTTGTGCAGGGGGTCAGAACTGTCGGAGCTTGCCTCCCAAGCGTGGTCCATCTGTGCACCCTGTGAACTTACTCGGGAATCCATAATTGGCACACAGTGTTGATGGACACACACGCGTGCCGCGCTTTATAAACAATGGGAATTGGTGTGTTGTGAGTGTAGAAAATTCCCTGCAAGAGTTGTTTTTTTAAATAATTTTATTTTCTAAACACTCCGGTAGGGACGCATACCGACCGATTTCTTGCTATAAAAACCGTGTGTTTCTTCTGAAACGTTTAACTCAAGTTTGTTGTGAAACTCTATTAACTAAAATTCAAACACTATTCACTAGAATTAAAACTTAACCACCAGATGATAACTATTTATTCAACCTTCTCGCTCGAAGTCTAGCCGCCAAAAGAGAACGAAATTAACGCGATCGCCGTCACCTGACCTCGCTCCCGAAGAGGAATGACCTCGTGACCCCTCTTCTTCTCTTTCTCGTCGATATCAGCCCTCCACTTTACAGCCGTTGTCAGTCTGCTGTCCCGTCCTCCGCGCGACAAACTACTGCGGTGTCTTAAAAAAAGGCCTATTCGAAATTGCTATAAAGCGTGTCGCTTCATGTCCTCACACTTTTTTTTTTTTTTTTTTTTTTGTAACATCGACTCCACTAACGTCATAATCCGTTCCGCGTGCGATCGCGTGCATTCCAGTGCCGCGATCATTAGTACTATAGCGGACGATTCTTAATATCTAGTAATTGCTCTTTCCACTATCCTGCAGGATCCTTAAATCCACCTTGCACTTCTGGTACGTAAGATATCCAGCTTAAATATTCTTATAACTCCTTGTCTTTTTTTTTTCTCTGGGCTCTAGCGACATGCTCTTGATTGGCCCTTGTTTTCTAGGCATTTTACCTCCATCATTCCGATCATCACCGATCACAACACCTCATCTCATCGATCATCGCCCATCTTCCAGCAAAAACAATGGCCTCATCTTCGCATTATGGGCCCTCAATCAATCCTCTCCGCGATCAAAACCAAGTGACTGCGTGTGTGTTAATTTCGTGGCTTAAAGTGGTATTATTGTGATTTAATCTTATTTATAATTCAATTTTTTTTCAAAAACGTTATAATAGTTGTCTTAATCTATCACTTAAAATGCTAAAACAATGATACCTTATTATATAATTTAGTTTAGTATACTTATTGATATAAATTTCGCTTTTAGTTTTTTTTTTTTTTTTTTTTTTTTTTTTTTTTTTTTTTTTTTTTTTTTATAAAACTTAACCTTATTGAGAAATTATTCATGAAATTTTTTTAACCTATTATTATGTATCTTTTCTAGTTTTCTACCATTTTTTATTGTACACGTTTGATCGCCGGGCCTTTCCAAATGCTTTGTAGCTTTTGTCCTATACCTGTCGGAATGTTTTTTACCAATACCATCTCTCCCCACATGGGTTTCCATTCTTTAGTGTTCTGGTCGTATTGAAGTTTTCTCTTCTCCTTTGATCTGATTAGGTTCGTTCTCGCAATTGAATGTATTTCCGTTAGCTTAGCCTTTAGGTCTTCGCAAAACTCACTATACAGTCGCTTCTGATTGTTTTGTTCGAAAATAGAAGTTGGCAATCTTGCCTTTCGCCCGAAAATTAGCTCATACGGAGTAAATCCCGTGGAAGAGTTTACGGTGGTGTTGTATTGAAATTCAAAGTATGGTAATAATTCGTCCCAGGTTTGGTAGTTTTGACCAACAAACTGTCTTAAATATATTTTTAGCTCTCTATTAGCTCGCTCTACTAGGTTTGCTTGTGGATGGTACGCGGATGTATTTATTTTTTTAATCTTTAGTAATTTACATGTGTCCTTCATTACCTGGCTCATGAAATTTGTACCTTGATCCGTTACAAGTTCTAGAGGGGCACCAGCGCGGCAGATCACTCCTTCAACGAATGCGTTTGCTACGGTTGTGGACTCTTGGTTTACCATCGGTCGAACTATTAAATATCTCGTTAGGTCGTCTTGAATGACTAGACCGTATTTGTTGCCTCTTTCAGATTCAGGAAGAATAACAATGTCCATGTATACTTTTTCGAAAGGATATGTTGAGGTGGTTGTGATTTTCATTGGTATTTTGTTGTACCGACTAATCTTATTTTGTTGACATGACCTACAATTTCTAACGTATCTTTCTATGTCTATATTCATATCCTTCCAGTAAAACAACTCCTTTATTCTTTTCTTCATCCTACGTACTCCTACATGTCCACCTAAAGGAGCGTCATGAAACTCTTTTAGCACTGTTTCTATTTCGTTTTTATCTATCTCTATTCTCTCTTTATCTGGCTTATAATTTTTGAATTTCGTTTTATCGACTTTTTTAATATTATTTAAACGCACTTTCCTTCGTGTTTCATTCTCACTTGGTTCATTTCCAACATTCATATTTAATAAATCCTCCCAGTGGTCTTGCTCTAAACTCTTATCAATTTCTTCAGTGGTGTCTTCTTGATCCTTATGTTCTATAATTAAATTGTTTTTTGTTTGTTGACGAGTGATCACTGCTACTGCGTTATTGATTTTGTCTTTCTCTAATACTTCCGTCATTTTTATCCCCGGAAGACGAGACAAAAAATCGGCAACCACATTCTCTTTTCCTTTTTTATATCTTATTTCACACTCCAAACCCTGCAGTCTGAGTCTTAATCTTGTTAAAATCGAAGAATTTTCTTTAAGGCGCCAAATGGAAACTAACGGTCTATGATCTGAGTATATTATAAATTTCTGTCCGTATATATAATGCTTATAGTGTTCTACAGCCCAAACAATAGCTAATAGTTCTTTTTCTATTGGGTGGTATCGTTTCTCTGCTCCTACAAGGGTTTTACTAGCGTACGCGATTGGCCTTTCATTTGTTTTTTCGTTTGATAGTACTGCCCCAAGAGCATAATCACTGGCATCCGTGGTGATTATGAACAAATCATTATAATTGGGTCGTACTAATAACGGCTCGGAAATCAAAAATTCTTTTAGCTTACTAAAAGCTTCTTCACAGTGATCGTCCCAAGTGAATTTCGAATCTTTCTTCAGTAGTTCGTGCAAAGGTTTACGTACGTCCGAAACATTGGGAATAAATTTGCCATAGAAATTAATTGTGCCCAAGAATGATCGTAACTGTTTCAGTGTCGTTGGTGTTGGCATATTTTTTATTGCATTTATATTAGTTTGTGTGGGCTGGATTCCTTCTCCATTTATTTTATGGCCTAGATAATTTATTTCCTTATGTACTAGCTTACATTTTAAAGGCTCTATTTTAAGATTATTTTGCCTTAGACCATTGAAAACTTTAATTAAATTTATATTATGCTCTTCGACACTTTCACCAAAAACTACAATATCATCTAAATATACAAATGCCTTTACTGGTTGAATGCTGTATATGATAGTATTCATTAATTTTTGAAATGTAGATGGACTATTTTTCAGACCCATAGGCATTCGTGTAAATTCATAATGGCCTTTTGTTGTAGAAAAAGCTGTTTTTGCGGCATCTTTGGGTTCAATAGGTATTTGAAAAAATCCAGATTTAAGATCAATAGTAGAAAAAATTTTACTGTTACCAATGTTATCCATAATATCATCTATTCTGGGAATGGGATAAATAAACGGCTTGGTTATCTGGTTTAGTGCACGGAAATCCACTACAATGCGGTATTTAGTTTCCCCATCGTCGGTAGACTTTTTAGGTATACACATGACAGGTGCACTCCACGGACTCTTGCTTGGCCGTACTATGTTTTGCGACAACATTTCCTCAATATGTTGTTCCATTATAACATTTACTGCTGCCGGAAATCTGTATTGTCTTTTGTAAATTGGTATGTTTGAAGTGGTCTCTATTTCATGTGTGGCTGCTTCGGTGTAAGTCAGCTTATCACCTGGCAGGTAAAATATACCAGCAAACTGTGCTATGATTTTTTTAATACTATTTTCTGTATTATGATGTAAATGTTTAATATTGATTTTATTTAGAAGCTCTTCAAACCTTTTTTCGCCCACAATTTCATTCTCGGTTCCGAACAAATCATAGTCTTCATCTTTTTTTTCCATGTAAGGGAGACATTCAAGGGTTTCATCTTCTATGGAAACATCATTTAAGGCAAGTTTATGATTTTCCTTAACTTTCTCTTCATTTACGGCAAGTTTAGGATTTTCCTTAACTTTCTCTTCCTTTTTACATCCGTTGTTACAGAATGGCTTCTTCAAAAAGATGCTTTGAAAGTTATTTTCTATTTTTATTATGTATTTTCTTAAAAATTCTGATCCAATTATACCCGGAACCACAAGTACTTTCAAAACGTAAAACTTTTCGTGGTAAATGAATGCACCAACATGTAACTTGATCAATATTGAACCGATGGTTTCGATTAAAGTACCATCAAAGCTTGATAGGGTTAATTTATCCCTATATTCAATAGCAGACTCTCCTATTGCTTTTGCCGAGTCCCAGCTTAAAGCATTAAAACAAGCTCCCGAGTCGATAAGGTAGCTTAATTGCTTCATTCGTACCGACTCCGACAAAACACTAACCATTGGCTTCCCTTCTTGAGTGAATTCAACTTTGAGTTTTTCAGAATTATTGCCAACGCTCTGTTCCTCTTGACTTTTATTCGTTTCATGTTGGCTTAGATGAAGAATAGCCTTGGAAACTGAAGGAACACTAGAATTTCTAGTTACATTATCTAGTGTTCCTATATTTAGTTTTTTTGTTGATGATTATGGTTAAGTGGTTGCTGCCTATTACCATAATGATACGGGTTATGCTGTGGTACTTGATGGGTGTTATTGTTATTATATTGACTATGCTGTGGTTGAAAATAACTACTCTGGTTATGTTGTACGGGTTGGTTATATTTTACGGGTGAGAAACTATTTCGATATTGATTATGTTGTGGTGGTTGTTGACTATAGTTATTAACATATGGAGCAAATGATTTTACAGGCGGAGAAAAGCTATTGTCAAACCTTGAAGTGTTAGGGAAATAATTAGTGCTATCATGTTGAGGTTGAAATTCACATGTCCCCAAATTAGTATTTCTACTAAAATCATCGTTCCGTGCTGGAATGCTACTGGAATGGAAATAATCAGTCTGATTAGTTCTACTATATGTTGGTTGATTTACATACGAGTCATCAAATCTATTTTTATCAAAATGTTGACGAAATGTTCTATTATGCTTATTTGGATAGGTTGACAAAGTTTGGTTTCGGGGCAATCTCTCCTCGATTTTCCGAATATGCTCAATTTGCACTACTTCCTCTTCGAGGTAATCTAACAATTCGTCAAAATCCATATGCTTATTTGTTCTAGCCAATGTTTTCAGTTCATGATTTCTTAAACCAGCCAAAAAATGAATTCTTAAACTCTTCATTGCATATGAATCTTCCACGTTTTTTATGTCATTATTGCTTATCTGTTCCTTCATTTTAATCACTCTTTCTTTATATGCTCCAAAAGGTTCATCATGTTCTTGCTGTAACGTTTCTACTTGTTGGAAAATGGCTTCCAAATTGAACCTTTCACCAAATTGCTTTATTAAATTTGATTTCACATTTTCCCAGCTTTCATCCACTATGCGATTAAACAAGCTCGCAGCCTTTCCTTTCAATTTAAGCATCACTACACGAATTAACTCTTCCTCCGATTCACGATCAGGAATTCGCTTGGCAAAATAATCTATCTGGAATAAAAATCCTTCTAGATCTTTTGATTCGCCGTGAAATTCTGGGATGCACAGCATTGCTTTTTCCGTCGGAAATTCACACGTTATGTTTGAAGCGTTCATTGCTCTTTTTATTTCAACACTTTGGTTAAAAAAATCAGCTTTGAGTATGCGAAGGCGTTCTTTGTAGCAATATTCTTGAATTAAGTGTGATTCGCTTACTGCAGTAGAGTTTAGATTTTGCCTTGGGAGATTTTCGTTAATATGGTTCAAACTATTGCTTTTAATTCGAACGGCTCTGTTTCTAAGCGCCAACACCCTATCGTTCATTACCTTACATGCACTATGAGCGAGAACTATTTTACGATATATTTATTGTAAAACTACTTTTACGCTACTTAAATCAAATCCTCTTATTAAAATTATTACTATTGCTTCGCCTAAATTATTTTAATGTTATATAAAATTAAAGAAAAAAAAACTTAACACTAAACGTACTATTCACTATTGTATTTCACGCACTAAATAAATTTTTACCTAATTTTAGCACCAGCCAGAAATTACCATGCAAATACTGCTTTACCGCTGTCACCAGATGAAACTCTATTAACTAAAATTCAAACACTATTCACTAGAATTAAAACTTAACCACCAGATGATAACTATTTATTCAACCTTCTCGCTCGAAGTCTAGCCGCCAAAAGAGAACGAAATTAACGCGATCGCCGTCACCTGACCTCGCTCCCGAAGAGGAATGACCTCGTGACCCCTCTTCTTCTCTTTCTCGTCGATATCAGCCCTCCACTTTACAGCCGTTGTCAGTCTGCTGTCCCGTCCTCCGCGCGACAAACTACTGCGGTGTCTTAAAAAAAGGCCTATTCGAAATTGCTATAAAGCGTGTCGCTTCAGTTGCTTAGCTCTCGAAATTATTATTCCATCTAGCAGAGTAACACAACGGGCATGTGGAAAACTGAGTGCATCTATCACTTTTGGGAAGGTTCCTTCAAGTAACACCGTGTACATTGTACTTGCCCATAGAACCAATCGGATTGGTCGTTCAGGCAGCGATTACTTGTTTGACATTGTTCCATCCAACGCCGGCCCATTCGAGCGTGGCCAAGCACTCCGACCATTCAAAGGCTGCTCTCGGGCATGCTCGCTGCAGTCGCTTATCCTAGGTCAATGATACCCCAGGGGGGAGATTGGCGGGAGCGCTTCGCCGACAATAAGTTGCATTTTCGCACGAGCACGATGCAGCCGAGCGAAGTGCAACCAGAAGACGGTTCGGGCAGTCACAGTCGGCTACACAAAGGGCCGATTGAGGACAATTTTCCTTCCTCAAGCAAATCATGAGCACACTTCGCGTAGGGATGGTGGGGGTCGTGCCTATAAAAGGGAGGCCGCGAGTGCGCCGACCGTGCAAAGCAATGGTAAAGCGCAACGTGGGCAACTATTGTCACGGCATGGAATGGGCTATTGGTTGGGAAATGGCCATTCTATGAAACTTGTCCGCGAGGCGATGTGTATCGAATCTTTGAGGCAGTCATGGAAGTAAATGGAAAGAGAAATTTAAATGCATCCAAATTATACGGTGTGCACCATTTGCCTCGATTGACACATAATTTTAGGACATTAATTTCTCTAGCGAAAATCCTTCGTGAAGATTACAGGTAAAGGAAGCCTTGAGAGGAATTACACAATTTTGCATAAAGCAGTAGAACGCAATTCAAGATCAGGGGTTTTTGGACAATAAGAGGCTTTTCACAGTTAAATGCTTAACTACAACTGAGGCTAAACGCATTTTAGGATGAGAAAACTGTGAGAACAATGTGATCCAATCCATCGAACCTTGCGTTGATTCGAATTCACTTCAAATAGAAGCACGCGGTGCATTTGCCTCTGCATTTCCGGCCATAATACCTATTCAATTGCTCGAATGCTAATCGTTACACGCCTTGCCGCAACTGATCAAAGCTCAATGAACACCAATTTACAATAATGCTCGCATCTTTGTGTGGGCGTCTGTTGAGATTGATGAGCACGTGTTGAGCTTTCAAAGGCCAACGGTTGTATTTTTTTTGTTGGAGAAGTTTCAAACCTTTTGCACCCCATTCTGATTCCGCTATTGCCTTCCGCTGTTGCGTGTTTTTCCGGTACAAAGGGAACCACAGTAATGGGCCTACAGCTCGCTCAATCCGTCGATCCGATGATCCATCGCGCGCCTTTTGCGTCGTCTCCCGCCTGACCTTGGCCGATGCGGACGGATGATTTCATATCGGGTGGTGACAAATCCGTCTGAATTGTTCGCTGGCTTAGAAAAATGGCTCGTTTGTCCGTTCCGGTCAGCATTTGTTGCCAACGAGGAACCGGAATGTCTAATGAGACCTGACAGACACGGCGCTCGTTCAGTGTAAAAGCGAGTTGCAATGCTCTGGAAAGGGTGGCCGCGTGCTGGCACGGTAAGGCAGGATTTAAGTCGTCAGGCAAGAATTCCCTTTTTTCGGCAACCACCGAAAAACGAATCACCGTAAACGAACGCTAACGATCCATTGTATGAAAACTTCCATGGATGGAGAATGGATTTTGGAATGGAAGAAACGATTTATAAATGGAAATATTTCTGATTGATACATCACATTTTTAGATATTTACCGTCGGGAGGATTTGTAGTTTTGTTGAATAAACTGTTATCGTTCAAAGCTTGATGAATTATTCCCAATTTCTCTACCTACAAAGTTATGAAATATTACTTCAGCGCTTATATTTTTAAATTAATTCCTGTGGCCAACCTTTCACTTTATGCTATAACTCATTTACTTTGCAGCATGATGACGGTTTTATGGGAATGAATTTATTATTGTCCATTTGAAGGCTCTGAAAAATTTCTGATGGGTTTCAGCAAAACCTTTGCGATCGTTTCGCTCCTCTAGCATTGAGTATTCCTCTATTTAAAGCATGTTGTTTGTAATAAAATAAAATCCACTCTTGCGCGAACTGCAAGCAAGGGCATAGATTATAGAGGAAAACAAAAAAACAGGGAAACGTTATGAAGTTTCATACGTCGTAAAGGTGGGATACCTTATCAAATGATAGAGGCAGCACACACATAACAAAAACTGTGAGTCGTACACCGCATAACACTATATTTGTACGGTTATGATCAACTTGCAAGCATTGCATCGTTTCGGGAGGCTGCAACGAAAATCAATAATGATTATTGCACTTTTTGGGGGAGTGGTACAATTTCAATTACAAAAAAATCTAATTTGTGTTGAAGTTTTCCTCTCCGGTGTATTTAAAATTCACTCCGATATCATCGTAACCGAAGGAAGAAGCTTGGAATGCATGTAGAAAAGAAACACAAAATTGATTATTACACAAACCATCTTTTGCGATGAGCCGATTGATTTTCCGCAAAAAAAAAAGCTTGGTGGTAGGCGTTACGTTTGCCCAGTTGGATGGATGTGTGCATACTTTCGCTTTTGGTTAATTCGATGATTAAACCCTGGCGCGGCGAGATGCGCACAGAGACGCAACACATATTTCATCCCAATCATAAGCGCAACGGAGAAGCCTACCACAGACAAAGAAAAAGCGATCAATAAATCTTTCCTCAACTGTTTTCCATCGACGGTTTTCAGCAACAAACGCATGACCGGTGCGCCGGGAATGACGGATCGATTACGAAACCGTGTAAAGTTCATCAAACATACGGCGTGCTGTTTTGATTTTCTCCTCACTTTTTTCCGAACAAGCACACATAAAAAAAACCTCAAAATAATAATTTTTCCTTTCTGTATTTTTTATTTGCAGACTTATCGCGGCAAGTTACGACGACCGCTAGCAAAGACGGCGTAGCGGAACGTAGGGCAGATTCGACGGCAAGGCGCTTCGAGATGGAAGTTCAAACCGCGCTGGTACTAACGGTTCAGCTGATAGCCCTGTTTTCCATAGCCGGCGCACTGCTGCTGTATCTGCTGTGCAAGGTGCGGGGCACGCGAGATGATCCGACCGGGACGCAGAAGGGCTCGATCCTAATCACCTGCGCCGACACTGCCCTTGGGCTGCAGGTAAGCCGAAGGCGACTGCAAGTACCACCTCTCGTGGCAAACCGTACGAAAGTGGTGGATTATCCGAGAAGCACACATTTCCGATACCGCGAGCTTTCACATTGACCAACATGCACGTGGCACACGTACCTCATTTCTCCCTTGGGTTGTGGGTGTTTAGGGGATCGTTTTGAAAGAACAATTAAGTATAGCATGCCTTAGCTTTTTGACACATTGTTTTATCCATAAACCTTAGTACAGTTTAAAGCAGCGTTTTTTATCATATTAAAGTGATTATTACATGCGTTGTGGTTAGATCATCGTAGTTATAGAAACCCAAGTAAAAAGCTATAAAAAGAATAAGAATGCTATATCCCAAAACGCCACAATCGGTTGGAGCTCTGTTTTGGGTTAAGGTTTTTTTTAACTGAAGAATACTTCATGATAAACTCCAGCTTAAATTATCGTTATTCAGGAAGTTCCCTATCAAGAACATTTCTTTCTAATCCGTGCTCGATTGCGCATAACCCAGTACTAGGTCTTTTAAATTTATCTCTGTTTTTATAACATGATATTTCAGCTTGCTTTCGATTGTACCTTGGTGTGGCTTAATGAATTTGAGAGTTAGGAAATACTCCTCGGAATCTGATTAAAACCAATTCAATTCATGCTTTTCGTCCTTTTCCTTCCTTCCAGATCTGTACATTTTTCGCTAGCAAGGGGCACCGGGTGTTTGCGGGCATGAAGGACCCGGTGGAGTCGCTGCCGGCCAAGCTGCTGCGAGGCTGGATGAAGATGCGCGAGAACTCCGACACGCCCGTCAGCGGCTCGGTGGTCCCGATGAAGATCGACGTGACGCGGGAGGACGTGCTGCGCGAGGCGGCCGAGTCGATGGGGGCGCACCTGAACGCGGGCGAGCGGGGCATCCTGGCCGTCATCAATACGGCCGGATCGGTGTATCGGGGCCGCATCGACTCCCAGGATTCGCTGCAGTGGGAGAACATGTTCAAGAACAACGTGATGGGGTGCCTGCGCACGGCACGGGCCTTCATCGGGCTGCTGCGGCCTACGCGCGGACGCCTGATCCTGCTCGGCTCCGGCAATGACGACGACGGACTGACGGTCTTCATGGCCACGAGGAACGCGGTGCAGGGTTGTGCCGATGCGCTGCGCAAGGAGCTGAAACCATACGGCGTAAGCGTGGTGACTCTGGATTCACGAGGCGTCCCAGCGGAGTCACTATTCAAGGCCCCGGTTCCGTACAGTAAGCTAAGCGTGCTTCTACTGTCCTTTGGCATCTACTGATCTGTTTCTAATTTCCTATTTTTTCAGCAATCTCCGACGAGGAAGGCGTGCCTACGCAGTACAGTGCGGACGTGCTCACCACTTCTGCTCTGGGGGTGATCGAGCGCGCCCTGTACGACACCCGTCCCAGTGAAGCTTACTGCCTGTCGGTGCCAAACAGCAAGTTCCAGATGAGGCTGCCCTGCCGGTCATCGTTGAAGATTTCCGCCAGCCGCGCGGACTCGAAGCCCATCCAGAGCGTCTAAAGGTGGAAGCGTCCGGGTAGCGAGAGAATTGGGCGTTAGTCAGTTCTGGACCGCGCTGGAAGGATAAACCACCTCCGGATGGACGGGGCGAGGACAGATTTCAGAATTTCTTTGTGCCTATTCGTTTGTCTGCTTTCGTTTCGCCAGGTTTCGCAGTAGGCACGTGTCATCTATGCTCCCATGCTGCTGTTGGCCCTGTTGTCTTTCACAAACTCGCCGTTGGGTGGTGCCCTGGAACAGGATGCCTCCCCCCTCGAGACGGCAAACGTTGCTCACCGCCTGATCCCAGAGCCGCGGACGAACGCGATACTTTTCTCCCATTGTATAATTTGTTTAATGTAAGCAAATGACATGATTGTTTTAGTGTAAAATACTTGACGAAATAAATCTACGTATTTCTTTAACTTGTAATGAAAATAAATGGCATTATTTTACATGGTTAACAATTGAGTGTTTTTTAAATATAAATAAAAATGATTTTGAAGGGCTTTAAAAATATATCTTTTTCTAGCGATACTTCGTTGCAAATATTCCTTTTTTCATTTAAATTTAAATATTCCTTTTTTCATTTCAATCATTTAAAGAGATAAAAATGGCCCGATTTACTAAATGTATCCATAAAATGATGGTGTTAGTAGAAACCAAAGTATTGTCTGAGAATCTTCTTGAGTTCCTTTTAAATAAATAAATAAATAAAATAAATAAATTATAAGTAAAACTAAATTCGTTCGATTCCAAATAACGGTCATTTCATCTATGGATCTTCAACTATGCTTCAGACCAGTTAGTTCAGCTATCGTCCGCAGTTTTTCTATTTGGCGCTATGCATGCCTTTATTTACATTTTCATTAGGCTGTCAACTAAAGTGAGCAGTTTTGATTGGATGGAACCGCAGGAAAACAAAGTGTTTCATCCTTTTCAGTAAAATATTAAAATTAAATAGCCTTTAAAAACATAAGCCAGTGTGTGAGGTCTCTTCATTGCTATTTGTACGGCAAGCTTGTTTATCAGTTTAGGCTGTTGAACGGACTATGGACGGTGAAGCTGAAGTGCCCAAAGATGTTCCCTTTTCGGAGCTTAAATCATACGTATGATCATTTTTTCAAGACGATCGCATTACTATGTTTATCTAATTAAACTTTAAAGTGCCAACAGACCTTGGACAAAGCATTTGAACAAATGCGTATCGATGGTGGATCCAGGCAACCCGAGGGGATTAATGATGGACAAATGACCACAGGAGTAAGAACATTTCGTACGATTATGAACCTCAAGCTTGTTTAATTGAAAACGGCTCTTCTAGGCTCAAACAAATGAATCAGCTGTCGATGATCCAGGCAAAGATAACCCGAAGCGGAAGATGTTGAAATCCTGGTTGAATAATATGTTCCGAATCAAAATGACGGATGGCCGGGTATTGATAGGAATATTCGTCTGCACAGACGCGGACGCGAATGTGGTGATGCAAGTTACGAGTGAATGCCCGGAAGTTGGTGGAGAGGAACGGTTTCTTGGGTTGGTGATGATTCCGGGCCGTTATATAGTATCGATCGAGGATCGTAACGACGCTGGTAAATTCGCATGGTAGCACGAGGTTTTATTAGCTGTATTATAACTGTAAACATGGCTTTATTTGGTAAATTAACTCCTACACAGTCGTATTAACATTGTTTACGTTCACGAAAGAAACACAGTTTCTTGCTACACCGTTAGCCTTCCGGTCGAGGCTATTTTGCATCATTCAATGGTTCATATCCTTTGGCCATCTTCTGCTTAAACTGGTCGTACGTTCGTTTGCGGTCGAAATGCTTCACCCACTGAGCCGGGCATCCTTGCTGGTACAGTTTGCGCAGGTGGATGCATTCCTTCGGTTCCGGAGCCTGGGAGGTGCACTGGTAGTCGGGAGCGTATTTATCTAAGCATGCCCAATAATCATCTCGAATTTTCCAACACTTTTCACGTGCCTCTTTGTCAGGAAAAGCCATTTCTCCGGTTTTGATGTCGGTTTCACAACAGAGGTAAACTATGTTGACGTTTCTAACCAATACGGCAAAGAGCCAACCAGGTTGGCTTAAAAAAATTTGACATTTCACATGACATGCTTCAAAATGTTGTCCGATTTATTTTGGTTTATTCAAGATTTCCAGTGTGTCTGCGTTTTGATTTTATTTGTATTTGATGAATAAAAAAAAACGACACACAAGAATTTCATTTGTAAGTAGCGCTCCACAGAAATTTCCTTTTTTTTGAATGTTTTACACATGAGCCTACCTGAATAGTATCATTTTGGTTGGGTATAAACAATGCGTTGACATTTTTCCACAATTATGGCAGCTTAAAAACATGATGGAACAACCTGTTTCTCAAACATCTTAAGCCCTTTATGGCAAATTCAAATAAAAATAAACATATTTTTAATTCGTTCCTAAGGCAGCTAATTACATCAATGACATGTTTCTACGTCCTTTGATTTCATAATTTGTAGTACCAAACACGAATAGAGAATTTAAAATTCCTTATTGGACGATGGAACACGTGCTTCCTATGCGATCCGTATGTTTTGAGTAGAACAAGGTGTTGATGAAAAGTCCAACATTCTGAGCAATAAAACATAAATATAACATAATCAGAACGTAATATTATTAAAAACCTTTCTAAGTAAACAAAGAGCAACATAAACGCGGATGTGTACAGAAGAGATTCAATAATGATGGAAAAATGTAATAGCTAAAATCAAGAGACTGGACTGACTGTTTCGGTTTAACTAGGAATCATTTGATCTAAATGAAATGCACTAGAAACGTTGCTCCCGTATTGGTAATTTTTTAAATATTGCATTTAATAGGAATTTTGCTGCTGGCCTGGGACATATGCTTCGGCATTTATCGGTGCTATTCATTTTGATTATTATTTCAACCACGAAACGATACATACCGGGTATAATTTGAATCTGGCGTATCACTATTCCACATTGTTAGCGATAATCCCTAATGAGTTTGTAATGTGGGTTTGGAACGACCAAACACGCCTTGCCTCCTTGACGTACGTATCTCCCAGCGAATGCAGCCCGTTTGCAGTCTAGCGCACATGCCTGTCGGTATTTTCAATATTGCAAACCATTGTTTGATGTTTGTCGAAATTAATTAGGCAACCAAAACGAAGTGTCCTGCAACGGACAGCAACGGCTTAGACGGCGGGTCGCGTCTGGTTGTCGCAAGCAAATTCCGGCGTAATGGGGTGTTAACGATTTTCCCCTTTTTTTAAATTCCCTTCAGAAAGGTCAGAAAAATGCTGGAGCCTCCCTCGCCCGCTTCCCCTGCTCCAGCTGCTCCCAGGATGATCATTTTATTCCAATTAAAACTAGAACGTTGTACGGCGTGAAAGCCGCACCGGGAACACAAAGGACTCGCCCAGGCTCGATGGCCGATTGCCGTTAGAGGGTCAAAGGCACCCAGGAGGGATCCTTTTTATGAGCATTTTTTTTCCCTCTCCAGATCATTTGCCTGCAGCACAAGGCTAGGAATGCCGCTGGAAAGAAATTGAATTGACAGAAAGAAATGATTGTACCCTTTTCCCGCGTCAACCCTTAATTCTCTTTTTGTAAGGCGCAAACTGCCATTATCAGAGGGAAAGCCATTTTCACCAGCTACGCAGCATAAAATATATAATAGTCTTTGATCGTCGCTAAAAACCGATTTGCTCCTAATTGCTTTGAAACAAATTTAGCTCGTTGTGCTAGCAGGATAGAATCCGATTATTTTTAATCTGTAGGTAAGATCGTTGGGTGTTTAAAACGTTGTAAAGGGAAAGTTTTACAACAATCGGCTTTGGTTATATTATTCGATAAAACAAATGAAATTAACGGATCCTTTGTTAAAGGATTACATGGGTAAAATACCAATAACTTAGTTTCATTGTGTTATGAAACTGAAAGGATGCAATATGCGTATCCTCTGGAGTCGGTTGGATTTAATAATACCTATGATTTTTTTTTATTTAACCCTTACCTCCCTGGAACAACCAGATCCGTTACCTTGTGCGAGTAAAAACTTGTTGATAGTCCAACAATTTGCTGGAACGCCCTGAACGAAACGATGGGTAGCCAAAACGGGCGGTGGAAGAATACAAAAAGCTTTTTTGCACTATCCGTACCACCGAGGCGGCAGCCACTCGGACGGAAAGAAAACTGGTCAATTGTATTTGCATAAATTGTGCCTTCCTGCCCATTTGCTCCACCAAACCGCACCCTCCCGGTTGCATTCATTCACAGGGGGGAAGGAGGCGATTTGTGTTTGCTTTTATCGCTTGTTATTTTTATTGTTGTATTATGCTTAGTTTCCATTTTCGCAGCGATCTCATTTTAATTTCCTCTCATCCGTGAGGCGCTCGCGAGAAAATCGCGGAGCCCCTCGAGACGGGCAGACGGTGGAACACGCGAGAAAGGCGACGTTGAAAATGTGTAAAATGGAGGGCGAATAGTTTAAATTCAATGATGAAGTTTAAATCTAATTAGGTCTTCCGGTTTTTAGTCGATGTTTAGCTGGCGAAGGTTGGAAGTTTATCCACCGTATCATGAACTCGGCCGTTGCACTCGGACGGGTGTGAAGAGATGCGTGGATTGAAGGCAAGTGCACCAGAGAAAACAGAAGATGGATGAAGAATTAAGGGATACCTTGAACCATCAGAGGCGTTCGGGGCCGGCCAGTTCGGGGTGTTGTGGGCTAAAAACTTTCTTGACACCGTATGTGTGCACTTCGCGACAAGTTTCTTGAAGAAATGATTTCATTTATTTATTTAATTTTTACGCGACTTACTTTGCGGTTTAGAGTTGAAAACATTAGCTGGAGTGGTGAGCGTGGGTTTTCATCCAGCTATTAAGCTATTGCAATATCAGCTTCTGTAGATATTATGAAGATTAGACTCAAGAAGTTAAAACTTCAATGTCTTTAAAAACATAGAGTAAAAAGATTGTCATTTCGATTTGAAGTAGAACATCACATCAATTTCAAATATGTGCAATTTGGATCGCTGTGTAGTTGAAAGTTCCAATCGAAGCGAAGTGCTGCACGTGAGCTTGGCAACGAAAAACCATGTTGTTGGAAAATGGAAAGGTAAATGTAATTCCACAACCAGCTAGAACCATTCCAGAAGCTCTGCGTTGGGGCAGAACATAAATTAACCACCCGCTGGCGCTAAGCGACCATCCAGAGGGAGTGCAACAGAAATGCAGTGGGGCGAGGGAAACTCAACCAATTCATTAGCAAGTGACAACAACTGATATAGCACCGATAATCCACCTTCCACCTTGGCCCGTCCCATCATCGGCTCCCTCCACGTTTTCGGTGTGTGTGGTGCGTGTTGTTGCAAGCGGATGTGCCCGGGTTACCTGTAACCAATGTACCTCATATACCGATGGCCCCCATGGAGCGCCATAAAAAAAAAGAAATGCATACGAGAGCAAGTTACGATGGCGGTATGCAGGATGAGATTGCGATGCTGCAACGCGCTGTTATCCGACGGTCGAATGCCCTCTCTACGCTGGCCCCTGGTAGACGCGAGATCGCGAATGCGCTGCAATAATTCAAGGATAACATCATTCACGGCGAGCGTGGGGCCATGGTGATATGCAGGAGCAAAGGGTTGTTACTCAACTCCGCACGAGTTCTGCCACCATTTTCCTGAACGGTACATTCTGCCCTTCGGGCTCGCGCTGCTGCGGGAATACTTTTGGGACCAAATGTTGGCACCTATTGCCTTCTGCTGCCGGCTGGCGTGTGTGATCTTCTCGTTAGCATATTTCCGTCCTCCCGCGGACACCACTACACCATGGGGAGGCATTGAGTCTATTGTTTGGCGAAAGTTCGCGCGCGCTATCTGCGTGCATACCTGAAATGAAATAATGAGGCATAAATCTGGGTGGAAAGTAGGGTTAGCGGACGCGGAGGTTTCACCGAATTCCCAACGCTGATCTGTTCGAGAACACGGTGTCGCCAACTTCCGCCCCGTGTACGCGGCCCGATAATAGTCCCTTTTCGGGTTGATCCATGTGAAATGCATAGATTCGGGCGATCTGATCAGCGGGTTTTTTGTTCGCCCCATCACTCGCCCGTTATTATCCAAGGTACGCTCAGTTTACCCATTTGTTCATTTGGCTGGGCGGGAATTTCGCGGTGGCGCGTTCACGCTGCATATTACTACTTGATTTACGGCTAATTAAAGGTTGACCGGATCGGTTCGGTGCTGCTTTTGTGTATCAATGGATGCACCACATTTGCAAGCCGCGGGTCTTGCCATGGCCAGCCATTAATTAGCATTGGCTTCGTTTGGGGTACATTTTGTCGAGAGGGTTTGCACTGCATTAAATCGCTGTCAGTTCATGCCAGTCCATCGGGGGAAAGGTGGATTAGAAAAAGCTTTTGTTTGTTTAGGACGAAATGTTAAGGATCTTTTTTTTTGTAATCGCTGATGCTGCTTGAAAGGTACTGCAATTTATAATACTGAAATTCTAAAGTACTGAAGTTGAATTTCGTAGGTTTTTATCCGAAGGCTCCGAAAATAATGTAGAGCTATTTGGTTTTAAGATTTTTATAAGATAGTTAAGATTACTAACCCTAGAAAAATAGCGTAGAAATTTTGTTCTACCATATTTTTGAATTCGTACGTCTATTGCTTATTATTTTTCCCGTCCTAAGAGTAGCATAAAAAAAATTGATAAAAGTGTTGATAAAATCTTCTAGTGGAAATGAAGCCAATCCAATTTCTGTGCTAGTGAGATAATACAGGTTGTTTAATGATACTTCTTGCTTTGCCCCTTTATGGCAAGCAACAAATAATGTTTCTACTCTCCCCTTTTTTTGTATTGAGCAATCAATTCTTACGGATCGTGCGCCAGCCTCACCCTGCAGCAAGTGAGTTTTTGGGTTGCTTTTATCATCGCCTCGATGTCATAATCATAGGCCTAACGTGTGAGCGTTGGGCTCGTGCCAGTAGAATTGGCGAATTTATCCGTTGGTTCCCAGCCAAGACATTCCGCGCAACACCGCAGCAGCCGGTCGGGCCTTTGTGGGCTGTGCGAACCCCATATGATAGCATGCCATGCCTGAGGCTGGACAGAAGGCGCACTTCCAAAACTCAACTCTCGGGCCATCGTGCCTTTTCTCATGCCACCGAGTGCAGCTAAGCTTCGCCGGAGCAGCCGACCCAGGACGGTGCAGCCAGCCAGCCAACCAAACTAATGGCCGTGCAGTGCAGCACGTAATTTAATGGCAGTTATGAACGCTCGTGCAAACCTGACAACGCACGAACAGGCCGAAAGATGCATCGGCATTAGAATTGTGAGGGCTTTTGGGAGTTGTCGCCGATACACTTTCACGGCTTAGTTCTACATGCGCCTTATGTCCGGCCGGAACCGGAACCGACCAACGGAAGAAGGGCACTCTGAGCGCACCGACGACCGTTGGCCTTCGCGGAATGTTCATCCAATCAGCCAAGCATTGATCACTTCCGGCTGGCTGAGACTGGCCGGGTCGGGTGGTAAAATTGAACGTTGGCTGGGAAATCTCGCTCGCAGGCGCAACACTTCCTCCTTCCGCAGGCGTTAAAGGCGGCTGCTGTGTGCTTTGGGTGTTATAAGAACAAAACGCTACTCCCCGAAAGCCGCCCTACCGTGGGAAGCTTCGGGAAAGGTGTGCTGGGAAGGTTGAAAACTTAATAGGCTTGTATGGGGCGTTTATTTTTTTTTTTAGCGAAACACCAAACAGATTGCACCGTATGCATCGCACGCCGACGCTAATTACACCCTTATCGTGATATTGTGTGCCTTGGGAGAGCATGCAGGTTAGAATAAGCATAAACAGTAAAATGGATTGTACCGTATTGAAAAAGTACAATACCAATTGTAGAAAACAGTATCTTTTATCAACAAATTAAAAAAATTCTCAAATAAAAGCAAAAAATCCATGCTCAGCTTGATTCGATACGTTTGGTATGATTTATACAACAAAACAAACAGAACAAAAGAAAGTCTTATGAGCTTTAAGGGACCCAAATCATGATTAAAAAATGTAAGAATTTAACAAAATAAGAGAAAACTTTCCCTTTAGAGGCGTGTAGGCCATTACGGTTTAGCAAATGTTTGTATGACAGTAATAACATGTGTTGAACCAATTTAAATCTTTGAGTGAATGAAAAGATCGCGAAGAGCGATTCAAATTATTTCTCTTTCGAACATTGTTTATTCAAAGTTTATTTTTCAGCAAAGCTCAACAAACCAGTTTGATAGCCATTCACTGCTCTTAGATTGAAGCACTGCTCATTCAAATGTGCTGAGTTAATAAGAGCTGTGTTTAATCTGCTTGCTTTCGAGGTGTTTGTTTTAACTTTGCAAATATTCTGTAACTTTCATTACTCTTCAAAAAGAATTCTTACGAGCATTTTGGCACAAAAAAAAAAAACACACACACAATGTCAATTAGAAAATAGAGATTTTCTCTTCAGTTTAAACCTCTTCGTGCAAAGCAGTAAGCTCATACCCCGGTACGCCAGAATGTGAACACACAATAGAACAGACGAGCATCAAACCCCCAGGTTCACGAGTAAACAGTAGCAAGTGCATCCCCCGTCAGCCCGACCTGGGAGTGGGAGAAGCTGCACCTTGCATAATTATCTGTTTCATCTGGTTGCCCTTTTCCCCGAGCGGGGAGCGTGTTTCTACCGGGCGTGCCATAAGCTCAGGGTTTGCCCTCCGAAAGTTGCCTTCGTTTGGCTTCGGGCTAGCTGGCACTGGCCTAGCAAACGCACATAGATGACCCCTGCTATTCCCTCCCTTCTTCTTGGCATGCACAGGCAGGGAGTGGGTGAGCGATAAAACAAGCAGAAGAAAAAGAGGAGAGCAAAAAGCTTGTCGATTTACTCCCGAGGGCCAACCAGCTGGAGGGTGCATATAAATATAAGAACAATGCAACCATCAAAGCAACCGAGCAGTTCGTTCCTATCATTCGCGGCGTGCTTCGAGGCATCGGAAAGTTGGAAAAGTTTTGCGTTTCGTACCGTGCCACAACCCATCGCTATCGTCCGCAGGAGCTGGTTTTGTCATTCGTGTTGGCCAGGAGATTTTTCGAAAAAGGAAAACGTGGTCCAAAAAAACGCCGAACACTCCCGTCGTCAAAATGAAAGTGCTGGTGAGTAGCTAGTGGCCGTCCGGGGTGTGAATTTGCCTGTGTCCTCAAACATCCACACACACACACAAGCACATGCTTTCCGGACGCGCCAAAGCAGAATGAATCGTTGCCATCTCGGAGTGTCTGTGCGCGGAGTGTCCGTCCTTGCCCAGGGAAGGAAGCCCTGGCGGTGGCGGTGAACGTGTGATAAACGATGCCACCGACAGTGGCTTACCAGTTTCCCGCGTGAAGGGTTTCGAATTTTTCTTTGAACGTTCCTATTTTTTTGTTTCTTTATGGGTGCACCATAGTCTGCTGTAAAGACTTTCGTCGGATTCAATTTCGAAAAATCGTGACACTGACGGTGACTGTTGTCGAGCGATTTTCGCTGCAAGCAACAGCAGGAGTGCACAAATGCGATTGTGGAAATTAAGTTCCTCTGTCCCGAGCAACAACAAAAAAAGAAAAAGAAAAAGAAGAGAATAAAATAAAATGTGCTATTAGAACGTTTCATTCGCTGTCACCCTTCAGTACAGCCAAGAAAGCCAAGCAAAAAAGGACGAACATCGAGCGCTCTCCGTACCGTCGCTAGCAGTGACGCAAAAGTTCTGTGGCGCGACCAACCGAATGATTATCACAAAAATAATGTTAATAAGGAAAGCACTGATGGCAATTTGGAAGTGGCGTCGCTGGCCAGAGCAGAGCAAGTGGAAAGGAATCGCAAAAACCGCGAAGGATCCCCGATGACATGGAGTGCGCTTGTGGCGTTGAAACACCGGAACATAAAAGGCAGAAACTGGCCGAATGAGCGGTGAAGGAAATGTTTTTTTTTCTCTTCCGTTTCTTCGATAAAACCAAGATGTTTTGCTTGCGGGGAAGGACGATAGCGAAACGTTAAAGTGATGCTTTGCGTGCCTAATTAAGGCTGAATGCAAACTGCAGCTAATTGAATCCTCCAACAGCAGAAAAGGCGAACGAGGTGGAGATAAGTTTTCCGCCAAGATGATTTTCCTGTAGGAATCCCGCTCCTATAGCTAGGCGAATCCATTAAGGCCGTTTTGTGCGAATGGGGGGAGAGAATCGAACACGTCGTTGTTGCATTTTGCAAAGCATGTTTTCCCTGACGTTGAAATGCCGTGTTTTCGGTTCAGAAAACGCTGAAACAAAAGTCATCGGACTTCTGTTTTACCATGGTGCTTTTTTTTAACCTAAAAATTCCTCTTTCAAGAGTCCGTGGCATTCGTCTTTACCCGGTTGAGCTTTGTGCGGTCAATAACCTTTTTTCTGGGGGGTACGTAGAACGTAGAATATTCTCCGGCAGTTTGGAGAGCTCGGTGGCGCAAAACTTTAATTAGCTGTGTGACAACAACTTGAAGACTATTACTTTTCGCGTAATGCACTCAGAAGAAAAGTTCCGCCGAGTGCAAAACTTTCTGGTGGCTCCTAAAATGCTTTGCATACCCGAATCACTTCGACTAGTGCATACAGCGCGTTCACATACTTGATTGTAGCTGGAGCGAAACATTGGCATTACTGTTGCTTGAGTTCATCGCAGTAATGAATAATTTTTCCATCGCACCGAACCCTAACATGATGCACGAGCACCAAGTGGAATTTATTTTGTCCTCGCTGGCGACATCGTCCTTGAGTGGCGCTAATGGTAGAACAAGTTCCCCCTTCCTCTTTCCTTCGTCTTTTTATAATGTGTTATGTTTTCCCTAAGAGAACGCCACTGTTCGCCAAAGTGTGATGTACGTGTTGCATGGTTAAGTTTTCTTGAAGTGTACGGTTTTGCGGAAAAACTGTATTCACTTAAGTGAGTAGTACATTAGTCGTTCAAACTACAAGTTTAACAGCTCACATAGGGCTGGATTGCACGACAAGAAAGTCTTTTAATAGAATTCCACTTGAGTCCTTAATAAATCATACATGCCCATTTTAGAACATGGACAGTTGATGGCTTTTTGTTTACAAATGAATTCCGCTGTTTTGTGTTTTTCCACAAAAGCCAAATTTACTTGTTAGCTTTAATTTCAAGCCAAAAAGGCCCTTAAAAATACTGACAGGAAAAAAGGTTTGGCTTTTCAACACTCCTAAAATCGATCAGAATTTTATTCCAAGCTATACCAAAACCACCCGCTCGGCATCCGTTTGAGGGCTTTACGGCTCGATTCAATCTGGTCCAGCGATGGGTGGTTTATTTGATTTTAATCTTCTTTTACGATCCTCACTGGGAGGGGGGTGGGGAGTGGAGAAAGCCCGGCCTGCGAGACCGCGAGCAAAGAGCTGGAAATAAGGGTGCCCCTTATAGGTTTGACGAAAAATTGCACCAAATCATGAGGAAAAAGAAAGGAAGTCACATAAATTCCATTGCTAAAAAAAAAAGGCAAAGGGAAAATCATGCCTTCACATACACCCTTTTCCCGAAAGGATGAAAGGAAAGTGTTTGAACCACGAGCAAATCCCATCGGAGCAGGGGACAAAATTGATGACTTCTCAACGATACGAAGGAAAAGGAAGAGAAGAACTACAGGAGACAAAACCAGAAACGTAACCGAAGATAGCGAACAGCAATAAGTACCCCTAGCATCTCTTCTTCCCCTCGGTACCCCGGCACCGATCGATAATGAACCTGTCGAGTGGAGTTCGGCATCGGATGGCAAAAGTTAATGAAAGCCGTTTGGCCGCATGCCGCTCAAATGCTGCTCCTCACCTTTTTCCCTAGCTGGCTTCTCGGAGCTCGGAAAACGGATTAAAAACCCACACGCCCGATTGCAGGCCGAATCCCTTTTTCGCACCCCGAACCGTGAGTCCCCGATTTTACAAACGACCATCCACCGACGAAAGATCCGGGCGGGGAGGATGGAAATGCGAAACTACTCATTGCCGACCGAAAGAAAAAAAAAGAGGGAGAACCTAAAAAGTGAATAAAACCTGCATATAAAAACACGGTGCGAATGAATGTTGCGGCACCGACAACCCGATCTGGGCGAAGTTTGGCGCCGGCAAAGATAGTCAAACCTCGGAACATCGAAAAGGTTTTCCCATGACCTTAATCTCGTTTTTTTCCTTTTTCAGTTAGATTTCATCTCGTCCTTTCACTCGCACGTCGGCATGAATCATTCGACGAGACGATGGAGATCAGAGGACTAAAAAAAACTCTGGTAACAAAAATCAATATAAAAAAAATCGAATAGTTAAGGGAAACCTTCAGCCACAGTTCCCCAGGGGGTTAGGTCGTCTCTTGTCTCCTTTTTTGCTTTTTTTAAAAGCTCCCTGAATGAGGTTGTTTAATTTGAAAGTACGCCCATGGTTTGATAGGATGCGTTGCTTTATTCCTTCCTGCCATTGGACCATTGCTGATTTTTGTGGCCTGATTTAAACAGATGTTTGACTAAAGGAATAGCTTGAGTGTCTCTTTCTTTTAGGTTCTTAAATACTTTTTTTTGAATACTTTTTCCTAGATCAAGATTGGTTTACTGAACAATCTCCAATCATTATTGTGCTTAGACATACCCAACGTCTAAGTTTGATTTCAATTAAATATTTTGCACGTGTTCAGTGGGCAAAAGAAAAGAAGACACTCTATGCGAAAGAATAGCTACATTAATTAACAATCTTATTACAGTTGGATGTTTTCCAAGCAAGAACACTAGTGTGTCACAGCAGCTTAGCAAGTATCGCTCCGCGTATGGTCAAATGCATCCACGCGAATGGTGTTACGAATCTAACTGTTTATTCCGGAATGAAGTCTTCAAACTTGCCCCACAAATCCCAGCTGACGCAGTTTGGTCCTACCTGGGCGCTGGGGCATGAGAATGGCGAATGAAAAAGTTGGAAAATCATCACCTGGTGCATCGGGCCCGTCATCATCTCAGGCCAGATTCTTGCGGTGTGGTTGCAATCACGCTGAAACGGTGTGCTTAGAAGTTTTGCCGTCGTTGGTTATCTGCACGTGTGCGGTCCGGTGTGGCTAGGATCACTTCACTTCCATACAGTGAACATGCCTCGCTCCAGTCCGGACTGGAACTTAGTATGCCACATGTGCCACATCTTCTCGCGACTGCTCCTATATGGGATTGTAGTTCTTAATGAATATCTACTGCCGTTGGTAGGTGGAGTCAGTTCTCTTTCGGCGGTGCAGGCAGTTCATATCAGGCCAGGGACTGGCCGGTAGTGCGGGATGCGGGCCCCTTCTTCGGACTGCAGGGAAGCTAGTGCGCTGCACGCTTGTCTCAGGAAGTTTGTAGTAAAGTAAAACCACGACGCCGCCAGTAACGGCGCTGATCCGGATGTTATGCGCTTGTACAACCGCTGTCTTCGTAGTTACCACGGCGAACTTTTTCCACCGTCGAATAGTTTTCCCCCAATGCTCGTTTTCCACACGGTTCGCAGATGGTGGAGACGGGGTTGAACGGAGCGTCACTCGGTTAACTCGGTTTTTTTTCCACCCCATGTCGTACATCCTATCGTACGAAGTGAAAGAAAACGAACGAATCCTTTCCTCGTAAACCGTGAACAGGATGCCAGGAACTGCAATGCTTCCCTGAGTGAGTAGAAGAAGCAAAAAACAAAAACACTGTTGAAGGAAAAAGCTGTTAAACAAAAAGTAGAAATTCGGTTCAAGTTCAGCGTCGTTGCCTTGCTTGCACCGTCTTGAAGCGTCCGTACTAATTATGACGGAGGAGTTGATCGGAGCGGATCGGGAATGGTAAGAAAGCAATGTACAACAAAGCTGCAATCACTGCCACTAAAGTATTGTTCTTTGCGAAACGAAAACATACGCCTTTACAGTACTTTGCAACAGATTTTTCCACGATCTCGTGCAGGCATACTCCTCTTAGTTCCTTTAGGGAGATGTTAAGAGGTACGGAACGGGTTTCCCTCCACACGGTGCATTCTGTCTGCACAGTTTGCAAATATCCCGGAAGAGGTTAGTGGAGCGCAGCGTTTTGGTGGAATTCACACGGTGGCAGTTCCTCCATTAGCTGCAACAAAAGAGCTGAGAAACAAAAAGCAAAACCTGCTTGCGGTGGGGCAGCTTCGTTTCGCTCGGAAGCTACAACGTCCGCCGCAACGAGTTAATGTGTGTTTAAAAACATTCACCATGGTGCTTATGCAGAACTGTGGAATATACGATGAGGATACGATCACTGCAATATTGCTGGCGTCGGGTCGTTTTGGCCTTATTGCAGCCCCCCCCGGAAGCTCATCAACTTTAACTCTCGAGCAACGGATTGCGGATAGATGATCCGTACCTTCGTCCTCAGATGTGGACGATGCGCGCGGACACTTTGACGACAACCGAGCTTGAAAGGATGCCCGAGGATTGGCTTTCAAAATCAATCATTCAATCGGCAGCCGCCTGGACGCACGGAGGTTCTCACCGAACCGCATTCCATTCGCTGCTTGGCTGCGGGTTCTCTGGACACAGGTACACCGAAGGCTTCAACTTCAACGCCGGTCGCTACCGTTTTCGGTACCGTCGGTTGGTGGTCGACCGGGATCCGCAGTTGAGCTGCAGTCGGGAGCCTGGAATGACCCCGACAAATGCGCCAAGTGGATGCGGAGTGGTTGCTTCCTGGCTGTTGCCGTTGTGTCGTTAACGAGCCGAACCGCGCGAGCCAAACCACGGGACACACTTTACCTGGTGCGGAATTTCAAACGGCCTGCCGAATGCACAAACAAACAAACCAATCGCGTCCAACCGGAACTCGTTTGACTGTGGAGTTTGATTAAAATTTCATTTCATCTTCCATCCGGGCTAGAGCGCACCGCGTTTATCAGGCAACCCGGTACCCGGGTGGGATGCTCGACAATGGAATGTTTTTCCGCACAGAACGTCCGCTCGGCAACCCCGGTTCGTTTTCCCGGGGGCAGCAGGACGCGGTGCGCAGGCGGAGATTGTAAAGTTTACGGTACCAGAAACGGCGCACGGTACCAGAAACGGCGCGGTACCAGAAACGGCAAAATCCGACACAGGTCCGGCCAATAAACCGTTCATTAGCCCGCCAGGAGATGGTCATTTCAGCGGATGTCGGACGTCCAGAGTGGGTCGTTCGTAGCTTGTGTTGCCATGCACTAGCGCAAGGCAACGATTGAATGGAGTTCAAAGAGAAATTATTTCGATAGAAACCCAAATCGGGGTGGTACGTTGGGGGGTTTTTTTGTTGTTTCCGGAGCGAACGGTACTCGAGTGTTGTGATGTTGTATTTCCTGCTTACTGATAACCTGCCCGAGATGATTTTTTTTGATGCCTCAGAAAGTGGAGTTTGATTTATATTGTGTGATGAATATTCAAACAATTAAAAGTAGATTAAAGAATCTTCTTTAAAGCGTAATTGTACTTGCATGGAAAATTCATCTTGTTCGCACCATTGGAACAATCGGTCAATTTCCTACCAAGGGTTAACCCCAATCTGCCGAGCAATGACGACGAGGAATGATCCGTCGAAATCATATTAAAACAAAACGCACAACAACACAATTTCCCGCGTACCCAGTCCGCTCGATTGTTTGTGGATGATATTTTATCGCGAATTTCCAATTTCGATGCTTGCAGGCTACGATTGTCCTGGCGGTGTCGGTGTTCTTCGGTGCTGTCCTCGGTGCTCCCTTGGATGAACAGCAGCAGCAGGCGGGTCTGGCCGGCGCCGACAAGCGCCAGGAGAAGCGAGGCATCGGCCTTGCCTACACGGGCCTGTCCGGGTTCGGGTACGACACATCGCTCGGCCTGACCGCGTATCCCGCGACCGCCTACCTCACCCCGACGCTGATCAAATCAACCTACACCGTGCCGGCGGCAGGTAAGTCGTGTGGCGCCGTCGCGGCCCGAGCCTGTTTAGTTTCGATTTGGTTTCCGCTTCCGGGGCACGCGCGTTCGTTTGCTCCTTTTCGTTTGCGAGGTTCGCAACCATCCGAAGGGTCCAATGACGGATTTTTGTTGAGTCCTGTTTTTGTTTCATTTCACCACACAACCCAACCGAATAACCGATGCAATGGCACATTGTTTTTTTTCGCTCTCTTTTCTTTCTCCTGCAGCATCCTACCATACGACCGCGTACGATGCGACGCATGGTGCGAAGTACGCGTACACGGGGTTCTATCCCGCTAGCTACGGGGGTTTTGGAACGACCGGCTACGGTGCGTTCGCTGCCCCGGCCACCTACAGCAAGATCGTCCACCCGGCCACCAGCACCTACACGAAGGTGATTCAGACGTACCCGTCGGCCACGGTCGGGGTGGTGTCGGCGGGCGCGGCATCCCCGGTCGTGTCCGGCTACGGCGGGGTGGGCAGCCTCGGTGGCTACGTGTACTAGGGCCGTAGGTGATCCATGTGGTTTGGTAAAGGATGTGATCGCTTTTTTCGCTGTTGTTTCCGATGGATGAGATAATAAAATGCCACTTTAAGCTAACCAGATAGGCGGTAGTTTAAATTAAAGTCAACGGAATCGACAGGTTTGAACGGTGTCGACAAAATGGGTCGAGGTCGACGTGGAGAAAATCGGTGAGAGTTGAAACAGTCGCGAGAGAGTCGGACGGTAATAAAGAAGAACGGAATGATCAGAAACTGTTTTTAATTGTGTAAATTTAAACTGTTATTATTAAGTCGAATTTTCAGCATTTACTGAATATTGCCATTTGTTGGTCAGGATATATTTATAAAAATCTTCATTCTGTTTGATGTGCTGCTTGTAGTTCATTTTGCTGTGCATGCAAATAAGTTTTTGTTCATTTAAAACTGCTTATTGTTGTTTGAGAGTACATAATTAATATGCTGTACAGTTTTAATCAATAATTTGCCCAAATTGTTGTATAAAT
The DNA here is from genome assembly GCA_914969975.1 of Anopheles atroparvus. Taxonomy (NCBI): domain Eukaryota; kingdom Metazoa; phylum Arthropoda; class Insecta; order Diptera; family Culicidae; genus Anopheles; species Anopheles atroparvus. The sequence continues at coordinate 24,382,602 of CAJZCY010000001.1, read as the reverse complement.
GAACATCTACATCTGGATGGAATTTTTTTTTGGATATTGGATATTTTATGCTTTTGAGTGTAAAGATGCATGTCATTTCTTTTAATGATCAAATGATCAATTTGGTCATGAGTACCCATTTTTAGGGCTTACGAGACTTTTTCCCCTTCAATGTAGGTGGTTTCCGTCTATCTCGGATTTCCTAAAGATAAATGCTGAATGTTGAAAGAAATCGTACAATTTTTGTGAAATGTACTTATGTTTGCTAGGACACATAAGGCTGTTTGGATAATAATCGGACTGTACAATTTACGACAGCAGCGACTGCAAACGATCGGCAGCCTGCTTCTGGTGCTTAACATATCTGCCTACGTGGGGACTGATATGATTCGAATATCTTCGGTACAAATTATGTTCCATGGTGATGCAGTTGCATGTGCACCGCCTGTGCACGTGCCCGAGGTCCCCGTTCATTGCACGGCTGGCTGCACTCAAATTACGACCACATCCGATCTCCGGCTCGGTGGTTCCGATATCTTGTGAACACGCGGACAGCTCGGCAATCAACCGAGAGACGCAACATCAAACCTACGTCTTGCTTTCATTAGTAAGCTTGTCCTGGCATCGTTCGTGATGGCTGTATGGCAGATATCGCCATCGAGTAAAAGCGGTTCGATTCGATTCCATCTTCCTCCGTCAGCTGCAGCAGCCGCATTCGCGCAAATGCGATGTCGTGCGGAATGGTTTACCGGTGTAGCGTGAAATTGTGGCAAAAATATCCCTCGCCTCGCCCTTCGGTTGCCCTTTGCCGCCCACACTGCCGGCCAATAATTATCCTCGTAGGCGGTGGCACGGACCCTCGACTCGACGAGTCGAGGGCTTAGTGGTTTCCATTTGATCCGTCCCACTGCGTCGGCAGAATATGATTCGCGAGAAGCAGAAAAGATACATATCAGCGTGGCCTTCATAATCATCACCTTCGAAGGAAGCTGACACCCCGCACGCTCACATCGGAGCGTTTTCGTAAGGCCGCTTCCGGTAGTGGCACTAATTACAGCTACAGCTGCTGCCTGGCTGGTCTGTAATTTGCACCTGAAACGAAGCAATCGGATTCCAATTCGCAAACATGTCGCCAACGCATCTGGACGGTCTCACCTTCGAAGACGTCCGGCGCGTCAAGACGCTCCCGGGTTTTCCGCGTCTTACATCATCGCCCCGTCGCTGCGGCTGACGGCTGAAGGATCGATTGGAGCACGATGATTAATGGAATTCGACACCCGGCCCCCGGCCCCTGGCACACCGCCCTGCGGAACCGCGGAATCCCCTCCCTTGGCGTACCGGAAAGCTTCCGCCACATGCTGGATCCGTGAGCGCTATATTCTGGCGATAGCTGTGGCTTGTGGTTACAGAAGAAGTACCACTCGACGTGGGATGCGTCTGCGTGCGAAGGCAGAGCACCTTGCGATTCCATAATCGGCCCCATTTATCATGAATCGAACGGGACGGACGTACGTACGTATGAACTCGATGATAGCGCGAGTCGGTACGAGGGAAGATTGAGCTTTTGTGCCGGGGCAATGATGCAAATCAGGCTCGCGGAAGACGCTGGCAGGGCATGGGCCTTTAATACCGCTAAATGATTTTGATGAGGTATTGAGAATCGTTAGCGCCAGGTAAGTGCGGTTATCATTTATCATCGTTATTGATATGGGCAATGTTCATTTCGTGGAAGGATTTACGAAAGAGAACGCTGACAATGCTTGGATTGGAAATAAAAACCCTGAAGGTTATTCGAAACGAAGATAGCTTGGAATAAAATTTACTCAAACAATCAGGGAGAGATTGTATTATTCTAGTCGTTTCATTAAATTTTTGTAATAATTGGGACGATTTGATTTATTTCTATTCCTGTGATAAGTCATCAAGCTTTAATGAATGTTAAACAATATAAAAAAAGGCGATGTTAATTGATTTTCCGAGTGCAAAAATATAGAAAAAAAAACCAAGAAAACATACATCCGCTTAAGACTCACACTTCCACCTTGCCTCTTCCCAGAACTTCGTTTACATTATCATCTTTACTCTGTCCCTTCCTCAAGAAAAAAAAAAAAAGAAACCAGACCACTTCCGCTCCGATGTTGTCATTGTGCCTCGATCGTGCGGTGTGGCATCGTGAAGACACCCTTCCGCTTGGAACCCGGGAAACGGTTTAGCGTAACAGCGGCACTTAAATAATTGGCACGATTTGGCGCAATTATCGTCTGTTGCGGTAATTATCAGCTTGTTTTACGTTTTGTCTCCATCTTGTCGTCCGCAGCTTGCAGTGGACACCAGTGGGGCGCTCAAAGCATGGAAGCATCGCCCCATCCCCACCCGACTTGTGGGGCCGTGATGCGAACCGATGGTGAAAGAAAGTGTTATCATCCCCCAGGGAAAAGGGGACGCCGGTCGAAGGGATTGGAAGATTATTGAGATTATTTTTCCAAGCAAAGGGCCCGTAGACTCATGCTAGGAGTTTCGTTATCTCTTATCTTTATTTCTTTTTTTTTCCATGGTTTCGTTTGGTGCCATCCAATTACAATCATGTCCACAAGGTATTCGAAGCTCCATGCATTTCGCGTCTCGTATTTATTAGTGAATATTCATCGGTGTTTAAATGTTATTATACACACAAAAATAACAATGGTGGTGTTAGGTAATAATATACATTACATTTTGATGAGTTTATTTCGAGTATGTATGTGTACATTCAAAAAAACTCGTGCGCCCAACGTGGGGCTCGAACCCACGACCCTGAGATTAAGAGTCTCATGCTCTACCGACTGAGCTAGCCGGGCTGACACATATGTGTACAACGGTTGATTGTTGTTCTACTGTTAAGTAATAAAAAACATAAGGATAACTAATCTATATTACATTCCCGAACTTCGCGAGGTTTACAATTTAACAGCGAAGTTAGGCCCAAATCACTGACGATCCCGCAGACAATTTGACAATGAATGTTACATTTTGTTTAAGTATACTTCGCTGCCGACGGTGCAGTCCGTGTTTCGCCCTTGACTGAGTGCTCGCTCTTATGTTTCCGCCTCGCCGCCTGGTGGAGGGAAAAAAAATCCTGCCCTGTTGCGGCTTCTCGTGTAAAACGCACACTTACGTACTCATGGTAGCAATTTGTCTTATTAAGTGTTCCATTTCCATTTCCGACGGACGGAAGCGCCGGATGGCTCTCCACTGAACCGTGACGTAATGTAATGGTGGTGTTTCGGATTCTTTCCACCAGTCGACTGCTCGTGTCCTCCGTGTCTCATATCTCCCCCGCCTCCCCCGATGTTCTCTCGCTCCACTGTTCCACTTTCTCCGCTGCCGTTATGCCGTGGATGACGATTCGTCTTCTTTCCGCCCACCAAAGAGCCGGTGGCAGCACATGCGGCCAACAAGAAGCTGCCCTACGTGAACATGTCGTAAAGTTGGGCAAGAAATGATTGACAGATCTAACAAATTTTAGCGCAATTGTTTATGCTCACATGAGCCTCGGGCGGAAGGCAGGGACACAGGCTCGGAGTCGGAGCTGACATTGATGACATCAAACAGAAGCGTCGGATTGTACATGTACGCATGCATTCATGTTCTGCCTCGATACAACAAACAAAATAGCAGAGGCGTTGTGGGCGCTGCTTCGTTTTTCCCCGAGCTGGTCCGGCACATGTTCGGATTGGTGTGGTTTATGTTTCTTTCACTTCGAACGCCTTCCCGTATGAAACAGTAGCCTGGCAGCTATCTAGGTGCCTCTCCGGAATCCTCGATGACTCGATTTTCATAACGATCCGAGTGAAACCGTCATATTGTAACACGTGTGCTGCGGCTGGATGAAGGTGATTGATTGAGCAGCAGTCAGAGAACGCTGTCGCATTGGTCGGTGCTTGTACAGCATGCAGTTGTTTCTTGTCGCCATTTTTTTATTTTGTTTGTTCTCGTAAACACCCGGTATAGCGTTCCAGGATCCAACCGGGTCAGCAGTAACCGACGTATGCTGTATGAGGATTAGCATTTGGTAGCATCCATGAGAGCTACTGAAAGACGTACAGGTTTTGAAAGAATTGTTATCCAATCAGCACGGGGTCTATCCCTTAGTAATCCTGAAGTCTCAATTTCTTCATCTCTGTACAATGCAGCACACCTTCGGTATGCTCTCGGCAATTGGGAGGCCTTAATGGACTGTTTAACGCAATGCGCAAGGAAAATCGTCAAGGTATAACAAGAAGGCATCCATAGTGCCTCATGGCCCGCTGAACAACAAGCCCACTCAAGGAATTGTTCAGATTTCTCTTAAGCTTATTTATGCACCAGCGATCATCACAATTGTCGGAGGAGACAGTACCAATTCATCCCACTCAGCATTAGGTTGCGCTTGACGACTGGATGCGAATTTGAATCACAAGGACCGACCAAAGTTTTTAAGGTGGCTATGGTGCAATGTTTTTCAGTAAGCATAAAGAAATGAAACATAGCTGAAAACTACCGGTTACGATGGTAGTGTGCATACCCACGAAAGCACCGTAGCATCGTTACCATGTTTGTAAATGAAAAATACGAGGCCATGGTGGGTAAGGACAATCTGGTTGTATGCCTCCATGGGGAAGAGTATTTCACCACTGAGCACCTGAAACTTTCGGTTGTCCGTTACTACAGCCAGGCAAGTGCTGCTACGGCAACGTGCCCCAATTTCTCACTTGAAATCCGACTCAAAACTCCTGGTTATGGTCATGGTCCACCCGACATTCGAACAGGTTTTCCGGTGAAATCTGGACAACCACTTGCCGCATGGTGGATAAGTAATTCTAATCGCATGAGTTTGTGCCAGAGAGGACGAGCGCATCATGTGTGACGCTGGTTCACAGATTTGTTTTAAACGGTTGTGCTGCTGTTAAGGATTGGAGCTAGTTGGGATTAATAATGTGAAAGATTCAGTTAATTATGAAAAAGGAGCACTTGGAATTGGAAGCCCCAAGCAAGAAGAGCACCATAGCTACAATTTTGAAGCAAAGCACAGACTATGGAAATAAATCATTATGTGGTACCATACATTTTTAACGTTGATTGCTAGGTCACTTGTCGAATTGGTAACCTTCAATGAAGTGGTAATCGATCACATTTTTTTTATTGAAAAAACAAAATTAAATTAATTATAATCCTTTTAGATCATCGTATCGTTGACCTTGGAATTGGCATACAATTAATCATATCAGAGATGTTGTTAAATTCTTGGCTTTTAATTGCTAAGAGTAGCTACAAGTGGGGCAACCAGAAAACCGATAAGAAGCCATTAATTTCCCGAGGTAGTACGGGTTCGATGCCTGTGGGGAAGCCGCTTGAGCTTAAAATTAATTACTCTCGGGTGGGCTTCCGACCCGCCATCAATTCCCACCGGGATTTGTAGGGAGCCTTTTTTTCGGAACGCATCTGAACTCTGCCTCCGCACGTTCAATCGGGATAAAATTGGGCTACATTAAGGGCGTACAATTGGCAATTTCAGTCGGAAAGTCAAACGACAATCATTCCTTCCTCACCTGTACGGACCCGCACGAAGGCATTGATGGGTAACGGCACGCATTGGGCAGGGTCGGGTGCAAGAAACCCCAAAATCCCAGCGGGAACACCGCATCCCGCCTGGGAACGCAGGTAATGCTCCTCGTCGAACCTCATTAGCAATAAATTAGACGCCGCTGTTCTTGGACGTCGCTGCGCTCGTGCTCCTTGCTTGGAGATTTGGTCTCACGGGAGCAAGATGTTCCGGGTTCCGCCGGGAGGCAAATGGAAATGTCAGGAGCTTTCACTCACGGCATTGACATAAAGATTCGTGCCCGAGAGGTTCCGTGCTCCATTCGGGATTTCGTGATGAATTTCGCATTCAATCCGGATGATTAGAAAGAGCGAGGCAGTGCTGGTGGGTTGAGGCAGGGAAACAAATTAATTAAAAATAATGTTATTCCATGGAATTCGCTAGGAAATAAAAACCACACTTCACGATAAATTATGCTGATTTCCTGTAGGCTCCGGGCCTCCTCTGTAACCATCACAAATCCCTCTCGTCGTTATAATAATTTATAATGCCCAAGTAGCTTCAAAAGCACTCACGGCATTTGCGTTCTTCTGAGGTGGCTGTTCGGAGTTTGAGCTTTTCATTGAGGGTAAAACAATGACAATATCGATTCATATTACACAAAAATAAGGATTTAAGTTATAACAAAGTTCCTGTTTATTTGCTAAAGGTCATTTTACATCGCACTGCTATGTTGCGCTCAGAATTCTGCACTGTGCCAACCTTACACCCAAAGTATCGTTTGTTAGATTCCTTGAGTTCAGCCACACACCAACCCTAAGGCACCTATTTACGTAGATTAGAACGGGCAGCAACGGAACAATTCGGGTACCATAAACTTTGGAGCGCGTTTTCTCCCCAGCAAAACGATTGCCCCTTTTAGCAGCACTAGAATGTACCCTGCAGAAACTACGTATTTGGAATGCGCTCACCGCAAATGACCGGGATCGAAGGGAGCCAACACGTAAGCGAGCGCATACGTCCTGATTATGTCCCAGGCAGGCCCGTGCTAACTTCCATTCACGGTGGTCCCGTGGCCTTCCCGTGGCTTTCATCCGCAACGTGTGTATTTTTCTCCTAAATGGTCCAACGTTGTCTGTAGCGTTTGTTTTTTTTTTAAGCATCCTTCCATCTCCTGCAACCAACACACCCGAATTACACATTGTAAAAGCAGGTTTGGTCCTAAGTGGGATTAAATTTTTCTCAAATTAAATATTTACGTTAATGGCACATGAAACCGACCGGTACGGTGCACGTGGGACGGTTCGAAGGATAAACGGAAGAGGTTGGTGCCACCCGAGTGCTATCTTCCTTTCGCCAGCTGAGTTGCCAAAACCATTCCTATTGCCCCATGCCAAGCATCAGGCGAATATTATCTCCTAAGAGCAAGCATCTTCAAATGGGTGGTGCCAGCAATCCTGTGGTAGAATCCTAATTAGCAGCATTTTATGATATAAAGCTTCTTTAAATGTGCTGCTCTGCTGTACGTTCGGTGCAGGGATAATGTTCTCTTTTTTTGCAACGTCCAATGCCGAATGCAGGGGTGTGGTTGGTTGATATCGAGCATGTTTCTTTGGGAACAGAGTTCTCCCAAATTTGCGGTTTTTAGCCCAACAAGATGCACAGGGATATGTTTAATTATTTGCAAATTGCAAGTAGATATTTGTGAAGACTGGAAAAATATTTTTGTCTCGAGGGATATCTTTGTTGTACGTTTTTCTAAACTGATCGAGGGGGGGGGGGGGGGGGTTTAAACAGCGTCATAGGTAAACTTTGTTTACACTCTTAGGAGTGTGTTCATGTCTGCGTGGAATTTGTATGATTTTTCTGCACCTTTTTCCTCCCCATAATCTTCCATGGTGCTCAAATTCATGGCACGTACATCGCAACAAAGAAGCGTCACCCTACTGATTGCGTAACAGTGCTTTGCCGGGCACATTCCGCGATAAGAAGCAGCTCAAGCCACGCTATTTGGTCGTGGTGGTCGCAATTTCCCTCACTTGGAGTTACCCCGATCACTGAAGGCTCTTTTCCCAATCGGCCGCGTTGCCGGTTATGTTCATGGCGCGGGTAGGCTTAGTGAATTATGACATTTCGATAAGATTGTTTAATAAGGCTGGCGTAGCAAAAATTGTGCCCCTTGTCGTGTTTACAGCTTGACTCGACGGGGGCCCTTAAGACCCGGGTCCCCGTGGCACCTGGCCCCATTTTCACTCTCCGTCCAACCAGTGCCTAATGATGAGAGAAGAATGTAATGAATTTAATCACCTCGTAACGATACGCCTACGGCAAAGGCTACCGACCCGTTCCACGGAAAAGCAGCGTTACTTAGTACCGTAAAATGCGCCTCCATTCGACAACGATGTGACAATCGAAATAATAATCTCTCCACGTTGTGCGGCCAAAGATAGCCATGAGGCGTTGGTAAGTGGCCAAGCCAACGGATTAAAAGTTGCACTAGTAATTACTACGCATTGATTGGCCAAACCCATAACCGAGACGATAAACTTGCTCACTCGTGGATTGCTGAATTGCCGAATGCTAAAATTTGCCACAACATCAGCGGGAATCGGAAATGTTCGCATCAAGGACACTTTATAAGGTCGTTTAACAATTAGGGGCATCGTATACAGAATTTTTCTTATTGAAAATGTTTCTGTTCACAGTTGAAATTTCACTTTGAAGCTCAACTGTGTGTTCGCAGCTGCGTGTTAACATAATTCGGTTAATGGGGGTAAATGGGTATGCTAATAAGCTAATTACAGGAACTGTTTCTGGACCACTGCTTCGAAAATATACTGCCCCTAGAAACTGTTGTGCGTGATTTGGTTTGGGTTCTGGCAGCGAAAAGCAAAACCTTGAGTATCTGGGCCATAATTGACCTATTTTAGCATGCTCAGAGGGTGATTTAAAGCGGTTAACACAACATTTATGCATAATCATATGAACTATCGCGTAATTTGATATACCATACGTCTATTAATAAGCGTGTGGAAGAAAGCTTTTAAGATATTATGTCTTGGATGGTAATAAAAACCAAAGGAGTATTTAAGTTCATCCAACACGAACATCTAGAACATGATTTTTTTCGATAAGGGTTTGCTTATAAACATAACCGGTTTGTCATTTCATAAAACGTAACATGCACTTGGAACCGGCACGTCGTACATGGTATTGTACTTTGTATGATGATAGTACATTGCCATCGCACGAACGAGACTTTGACGTTCACTCATTTTGTGATAATGAATTTGATGTGGTTTGGAGATGAATGTGACAAGATGGTCGTCATGTTTGCCCTTGGCACGCATAATACTGCCTAGAAAGCATACCAACTCTTCTAGAACATGGTTCTACCATAGACCTTCCCTCGAGAGTGTCATCCAGTGGACGAATGGGAATGTGCTCTGAGCAAGGTCTTTTTGATTTTGTGGCACAGAAAAGAGATGGGCAGTGTTAGTCAAACGGATGCCGCCTGGCACCATGTGCGAAGGAAACTTACCACTTTCGTGTTCCTCGCTACAAAAAGAGACTATTTTTACCACTTTGTCGACAAGCTTCTGCATTTCGAGGGCGACATCAACGAATCAGGGCGTGCGAATGTTTCGGTTTATGTTCGGTTATGTTCCATTCTAATGGATCGAGGCAAAGTCACAACAGCAAATGAAAAAGAGTTTTTTCTCTTCAATCCCAACGACACACCACAACATGGCCGTGTGGAAAAATAATCGATCTATATTTGTCCAACAGATTTGCTGCCGCTCATCGCTCTCTGCCATTTGCACCTTTCGATCAGCTACAACATTATACGCCACACGAAGACACCGTCCGACGTGAAATGAAGGTAAATGTCTAGCCTTTCCCAACCATGAACTGGGGGAAAACATAAACTTCCTTATCATGTCTCACACTTTGTACCGCCAGCGGAGCAAGTGCTGCGACGAAATCAATGTTTAATCTCTTCTGCCGCGGGGCGTGTGACCATAAAAACGGAAATGGAATTGCCGAACATCCAAGGGGGTGAGTCGCAGGGGTAAATTAAACGAACACGCCAGCTTCCACCGGTGCTAGTGAGTAAAGGTTAAAAAAATGAAATGAAAAAGAGAACGGACCTTCTGCCACGCCTTCCCATCTTGGTTCATCTCGGCCGGCCCGAGCGTGTATGTTGAGTAAGCGAAATTTGTTTGAATACTCCGTGGGATGTCGAAAGAGTTTCATAACCTACGTTTATTTTGTATGGCGATCAGTGAATCCAACATGTTCGTCCGAGCTTGGCGAACGAGAAGGTGTGAGGATTTCTCATCTTTCTCACTCCGCCTACACTTTTTCTTTCCTTTACGGAAATGATAAGCAATCCTTCGAGGATTCTGGCAGATTGGCAAACGAATGGCACCGCAGCGTTCCATTTCCAACCGGCAGCTATCTGATGACCGAATCAGCCGACGAAACGGACAGCGCCGTTCTGATGGTCTAGCCAGAAACCTTCAATACATCCAAATGGGATACATCTTAAAGGCGGGGGAAAAAAAGAAAACCTCCTGCCTTTGGTGGACGACGCCTCGTATGAGGCTGTTGTGTTGCGCTGTAAGGAAAAATGATCCAATCGCCTTGCACCACCTATCCACAAGCTGGCACGCCATATCCTCCGGGCGTCGTCAGGGTGTCGGCTTGATGGGAAATCAAACACGAATTAGATTTTAGATAGGAAGAGAAACCTCACCCTCCCCCACTATTCCCCCCACCCGTGGCAGGTCGGAGTTTGTTTGGCGGTCGAGCGCAAATGGGAAATCAGCTTTCAGCTCGGACCATTCCATTCGCAGCCGAAAGGCACGGGCACATCGTAAATGTGTTTGAGGGAGCATGTTTGGCGTTCCTTAATGGGATACTGTTGGAAAGATAATTGTTCGGAGATAGTGGTGGCATTATTGAATGATACCTCGGGCTACGGTGTATGCGGTGCTGCAGCAGGCGATTAAGATTATGTTGTACTGATATTGGTTTTGCGTCTCGTGTTCGAAATGTTCATTGCACCGGTCGTACGGTTGACAATATTAAAATTCAATTAAAGCACCTTGCCAAATGGTGGGCGGCAGGCAAGATGGTTTGATTGATCTTTTTAAGGTCAATGGGGGGGTAACATTGAAATAGTTATCTATTTCTTTTTTCTTCTGCGAGGTTTGAGTAATGTCTTTTATTTTCATAACAATTCTTCAATACCAAGAACAATGTTAATTTTGGGAAAAAGGAAAGATAATTCAATTTGATAGGTCCTTTCGGAAAGTGGTGTTTGTAAAATGTATGAAAAACAATCCAAAACATTTGATTTGCCAAATAGATCCAGGAATAGTGCATCTCATAATCCATTTCCGTTACTGATGTTACTCACTTTTTTTTCCTGAAGAAGACATTCGAGAAATGAAGCTAGACCTAGCAGGTGTTTCCTCAAACTAACGGCATATTTAAAAGTCGTTTCGTTACCATCGATGCGGGTGCTTAGTACCGTTTTGTTCGTTCGTGTATCCATCTCCACCTAATACACCTAGTGCGCGTCGTCACGCCAGCTTTTCTCAGGCATGAGATTCTGGGCACGATTCACCGGGAACGCCCGGAAGTGCAACGGTAGCGTGGCAAGGCACTTACAGCGGTACGATCAACGAGCAAGTTTCCGGCTTGCTGACCGGACGAATGCAACCTCAAGGACCGCCCGGCCAGGCGGAGGGTGCTGACTAGAACGCGTGTCGGCCAACCACGGAAGGAAATGTGCACCGGCTTCGACCCAAGGCCGCATCGAATACGGCCTGGCTGCTACGGGTGCCACGGGTAAATGAAGTCGAGTCGTTCCCCAACGTTCGTGTTCGCTTTCGTGACTCACGAAATCGAAGCACTTACTTGGCTGCTTTGCGCTATTAGCAGCCGGATCTTATTTACTTCGTTTTGGGAAGGAGGAAATCTCGAAGCGGCCAGCACTACTGCACTTGCGGGCGTGTTGCAAAGTGACCTTTCACCTTAAGACCCTTTTTGGGGCGACCACCGGTTGAGCAAGAAAGTGCAGGTAAATCGGTATCGTTTGTAGCGGTCCCTTTTCCCTCGTGGAGCCGAGCGGAAGCTATCTGAGATTTTTTGGTGTTCCACCCTGCACACCGAGTGGATGGAGTGTGCTCAAATTTACGAATGATTTATGAACTTATGCAGCCAAGCTGTAGCCAAGGTTGCTCGATGAAGTGATTTACAATTTTAAGGGATTTTAAGGGCCAAATAACGAAGATTTCATATACACCAACTGGGGAGCACTGCCGTTCGCAATAAAAAAAGGGAAGGTTAAATATACATACGATATACACGATTAATTGCATGCATGTGCACGGTACTTAAAAAAGTAAAACGAAGGTCGTTACGGGAGCCAGTGTTAAAAAACGCATCAATGTTCCTTTGGCTTAATCGTGCGATAAATGAGTCGCGATGCCATCTATTCATGGGTGAAACAGTTTGAGCGAAACGAGCACGTCGAAAACTGAAGCGGAACGCAATTAAAATGTATGCATCGGTTAACTTTTAAGTTGCATTTAGACACTGCGCGCCTATCGCAACTTTGGCGAATTTACAGCCGAAAATATCTGAAGTAATGTATGAACCCTGTACGTGAAACGTGAGATGTATGCTCAGTTTCGGTAAGGAGTTGATTAATTTCAGCGACTCGTGCACGATATGAATAAAATGTGTAAGGTTTGAAAGGCAAAGCGGTAACCACTAGAAGCTTTATTTGCAGATATTACTCTAACGTCAACGCAATTTGATGTTCCAGCAAACAGCCCAACAATCTATTAATGCATTGTTCAAGCTGTGAAGAAAATGGAGTAGCTTTAAGCTTTCTTGAGCTGTTAAAGCTACCGCATCGAAACCAACAAAGCAACGCCGGGGTGAAGGTTTTAATTTTGCCCCATCTCCGCCCATCTTGGCCCGATGCTTCATTATTATTCCCGAGCACGGCAGTGTCCACTGCCAGCGGAAGTAGATGGAACGATTCGCCAGATCGTATCTGGTATCGGCAGTGAAATTCCATTGCGGGGAAGCCGGCACCCATCGTCAGCGTTCACCTTGGTCCACTGGTCGGCGGTGCTTCCGCGATGGGATCGATTCCGAACGTTCGTAACAATTTATGCTTACGATATCGCCGCGCTGCCATTATCGTTTAATTAGATTGCTCAGTGGAACTTAGGATAACTGGGTGTTTTTTTTTGCCCTCTTTATATTACCTCGGATGATATTCCATCGCAACCGATGTTTAGCGGAAAACCGATGCACTTCCATCGGAAGTACAACGTGCAGTAACAGTACGGCACGGTGCACAACCTGACAAGATCCAATGACACGCTGATGTGGCCGCTGTTGCGCTGGTGGGACCTTCCGGTTGTTTTTTTTCGGCGATGGAAGTAATATCCCAGGCTCATAATTGAAACGGCTGGTGGTAGGGGCTGATAGCCGCGGCGCTAATGCTGCCGATCATAACGATCGTAATGAGGCTACTGAACGTCGTCGGCATAAAGCTCCGACGGCTAAGCGCCGCACCCGAGCCTCTTCAAACAAATTAATTATGCATTCCATTTTTGCCCATGATTCACGTACGAATTTTATTAATTAATTTGCGCCACGCTGGATTCACCTGGGCGTTTGGTAGCGGGGCTCGACACGGTGTCGAGGCGGTTGAGCGGATGCCAGGCGTTTGCGTTCGCTGGGAAGCTGTCGTTTTGCGACAATGTCGGTTGGCCAGGGTGGAGGTGGCAGTTGGGAACACCCTCTGGGCCAATTATCGGAAGCGTGAGTACCGACAGTGCGTCGAAGAGCTGAGGAGCTTTGCGATAGAATCACTTGTTGATACCTTCTTGCCCACGCTTCTGTCCAATCAGTAGTCGATTTCTGTCTTTACATTCGTATTACATTTTTTGTTTTGTATTTTTCTGTTTTGATTAAAATGTACGAAAAGTGGTTCTGAAAGTTATTTTTAATGGAAATGATCGTGCTGTTCAATGTCCAGCAAATAATTGTGTACGGGACATGCGCTTAGGTAAATTAAAAAAAAAACTCTTCACTCTTTATGGCGATAATTCAAGAAAAACAAATTTATTAAATGCAATGCGTTACAAATGAAACCGTTTAATCATTTCGCAGTTGTAAGTTGATCAATATTCCTAAATTGAGTTTTCAGTAAGGTATTATGTGGATACACCTAATGGGGTGTAATTTCCATACACTATCCTGCAGTCTGTCCCGGAGCAAGTGATTTGTTTCACTTTAATTAGTCCACCACAAAGTGTGGTCCAGTCAGGTGACGGCGAGAGGTCTCAGCCACGTCTAAGCAATCCCTACGTGCAATCATTTCGGCGATGCAGCGTGACAGTTGGTTGGATTGGCGCATTCGTTGGCGCAAACGAGTTTAAAAGCCACTCGGCGGTTCGCGCCCATCGACAAACAACGCTCGACCCGACGCCGAGGAAGAGCGAATCCTGCGCTGCGCCCGTCTCTGCATCGTTAGGACAAGTTTTGGTTTTGTTTGTCCGATCCGGTGGCATTTGCATGCAACCGGCAGCTGGGCGGGCAAATAATGGATCCGTAATTCATAATGAATCTCATTAACATACACAGCACATACGTTTTACCGGCCGGAACGAATTCGCGAGTCATTAGCCACTGCGGGCGGCTGCTGAAACGATCCCTCTGCCGGGAATGCGCCTCCATTTACATCCGAAGGGGGCCCTGGGTTCCCTGGGGACTGCCACGTTCTGCTTCCGTACGCACTGCATGACAATTCCCGCGTTCCTGAATAATTTAACAGACCTCTCCTTTTTGCCGCATCGCAAATGAGCACGGTTGCTCCCGACTTCGGGCCTGCAGCTCGCTGCTCAGTGGCGACGTCTCGTTAGGAAGCATCAAAAGAGGCGGGGAGGAGGGTAGTTTGCTCACCTAGAGGGCAGGATTATTCTTTTCATGGTCGGCCCAAAACTGTCCTCCCACTGGGGAGTCTTTGGCATGGCGTGTGGATTTCCACTGTGCAGTTCCTAGCGTGGTCATGGTGACGTCCCGGGGCTATTTAGAAATCGTCCGAGACTTTCCTGGCCATTGCGGGCGAATTCCGAGAACAAGCGATCTCCGGCGGACCGCAGTTTCCTAGGATTACTGGCAGGCCGGTTTTCCGAGCTCCGTGCTGAATGTGTATGGCGAATCAAATGCCAGCGCACGGCTATGTAAGGGAAGCTGATTAGGTTGTGTCCTTTTTTTCATGCTTCCTCTGTGTGAGCAAATATTTGTTAAACTAATTTTAATTCTGATGACTTTGAGAACGGCGAATGAGCGAGGGGCGGAATGATTCAGAGAGCGAACGAAATAACAAGAGGAAGGGACGGAGCAAGTGTGTGGAGGGAAAGATAAGGAGAAGGAAAGGTCGGGAGAGTGGCAGTTAAAAAGCGATTAAGTTCTGTGATTGTAAGATCGTCGGTGTGGTGCAGAGAGATCCTGCTGGGGGGGTCGGGATCGTGGCCAGCATCGGAGCCCAAAGCGCAATCATCACTGCAAGAAGCTGGCCCCGTTTCCACGGGAGATTCCCGGCTCTGGCCTTGGAATTCACGAGCAGAATGCATGACAGTGGAAAACTAATTTCATTCTCGTTAAGTTGGGCACTTTTGGTTGAACGCTCCTGTGCCTGGAGACGGGAAAAAGGAGGCGCACGTCGGTGGATGTGAAACAAAAACTGAAAATTACACGTTGAAAAATGAAGACATCAAAAAACAAAGCTACCAGCACAGGGGTGGGCAGCATCGGCCTGGCGGTTGTCGTGGAAGTTGGGGAGAAATAATCACATTTGCGTACATGAGCTTGGTACCGTCTGAATGGCTTTTGCCTGAACCGTCGAACTTTCTGATTACATTCTTCCCAAAATGGGCCAATCTGTCATCAGTTGATTCTTGGTACATCCCATAGGATGTATTATGCGAGCGATGAAGATAATAGTCAACAGAAACAAACACATGGGAGCAAACGACTTGTTCGTGTTGTTATCTCCAATGAACTGGTGGTTGTTTCACTAGAGAATCAAATGGAAATCTAAATCATTCATGCTTGGCATAGGGTGCAAAGTTAAGCTGCGTTAAATGTTGTGTGGCTTGGGGCAGGATTGCCGGTAAATGATTGTGAATAAAATAATTCAAATGAGAACAAACAAATTAATCGAGAAGGTCTGCATTACGGTTTTTGGTTTACTAGCAACATCAATATCCTTTTTCATGTTTTGAGCAATATGCGATGCATCAAATTTGTAGCATTCACTCGTATTTCCCTTATGAGTATGTCTTATACGAAGGTCCTAAGAAATACTGAGTTTCATGTGAAATATGAATTGGCAAGCTTATTCGATGTTCTCAACGAAACAATACGAAAAGCATTCACATGAAGTCATTTCAATGGCCAATTACTCGAACAGATGGTGACCAAAGTTGGGAAAGATAAATGATTTCCATGGCAAAAGTGTAGTTCATGGCTTGAATAAAAGTTTCCTTTCTTGGTCGTTGCGACGGATAACTTTTAGGTACATCCCTTGCTGGCATATATTCCAGGATAATGTAAGAAATATCACAAGCTGCGGTCAAAGGCCGAGCCATAACTAATCTAATTATAGCCCTCGCACAGGGAAAAAGCCAGTCTAATCATTTTGTGTGATTAATTATCCTTCCAAATGTATCCCACTTGCAGAAAAGTTTTGTGGAGCCGTTCTTTTTAATGATTGCAATGTTTGAACCTGCACCGAAAACTGGCAAGGTAAAGGGTTTATTGCATTTTGGGAAATTCGAATAAAAAACACCCTAACCCCGTCAAAGCGAACGTCCTAAGTAGCCTCTTTGGCATACGGCATATCCTGAGTGCATCGTCGCTGGCTTATGTTTTAAAAGATTGTGGAAAAAAGGATTGTAAATTACTGCCCACTCGGACATGGGCTCACATCGGCCCGGGGTTTTGCCTACATCCGTAGCAAAGATTTGTTACTTCACCGACACCTTTCGATGGGCGAAAGTTTTGGAAGTGGAAAACTTTTATCCGAAATATCTTTCCGCGCGTTCCGGGGGAGTTGAAGGTTCTCCGAACTTTCCTCCGCACCCACAGCGATTCACCGTTCCACCGGGTCAATCCATCGTTCATCGTTCACGGGGGCGGTCGATTTATTAGTCCGGGTGCGGTATCATAAGTCGTAGCCCGAACTATGGCAACTGCTCTTCCAGCGATGATTCTTGCGTCCACGATGACCTACCTTACAAAACGATCGAAGTTGGAAGCACTCGAACAGAGGGCAATAAAAAGAAAGGCAGCTTTGATGAACAAAGTTTTCCCAGCAACCCAGAATGCCTTCCCATCGAGTTGGAGGAAGGGGAAAAAAACTGCCGCTAAGAAAATCAAGGAATGCCGAAAGCGCACAGTGTTCATCTGTTATCCCTGCTCCCTTTGCAGCAGCTTATTTCTCGCTGGGTCATACGGGATGGTGCAAGAAAGCAAGGTAATCGCCTACGCAAATAGCTTCCCACAGGAGGTATTTTTGATGGTATGTATTCTCCCACCTCCTTGCCGCGCAAGGACTCGTTAGCTATTCGGGCTCTGCAGTGTTGACGCGCGGGACGAAACAAGCTCCCAAAATGGCGGCAGCGATTGAGTAATTTTTCGTGATACTTTTCCTGGAGCTTTGATTGTACGTACCGAAACAGAGATGCTACCGTGTGGGGTGCAGGAGCGCGGGGCATCATCCAAGCATAGTTTGATGGGACTTTCTTTGTTTGATACCTGGTCGTCGATGGAGGATGGCGGTGGAAAGGAGCTATTGGGGTTGATGGTAGGTCGAAGAAAATGGTGGAAAAGTTATGAGCGAACTAAAGAGAAAATCATCGATTTTCGTACAATGGACACCGAGATTTGGCGTTAGTAATAAAAACCAAACGGGCTGCCGGGTACCGGCGTCGAGTAAGACGACGCGTCTCGGTTGCTATCAGGATTGCCATATAGAAACCATTTTCCATTACCATCTGCTTGAGAACAGGTAAGAATTCCACTCGCAGTGGTCACTGCTGGCGAGTTATCCGTTGTAAGGGTATTCTTGCGATGCTTCTGATTGCATCGTAGCGTATTTTTCGGCGTACGGCGTAATGACGTACCGGACGTACTGTGGAGCATGAATCGAAATCGAATTTTACTACGAACGATAGCGGAATTGGTTTTTGCGATTGTTCCAATTTCCTCGATTTGAAATCAGTGCACAATCTTATCGAGTGGTGGATCTTAAATGAGATTTAAAGTTGGTTTCATTATCTGATGTGTTTGGCATTAACTGAAAGCACATTCATGAAGATTCATTACGTAGATGGTACTTTTGGCACTTCGATTAAAAAGAGGCCCTAGAGGTGATCAAACGAAGCGGTTGCTTTTTTTTAAGCATTGTGGTTTTACGAACGATCTGTAAATACCAATATAATGAAAATTGTCGAAATAATCGAGTTCCACGAGCTAAGTAATTAAAAATGCTGTTAATTTTACAGTTTCCATTTTAATAATCATTACCGTTTGTTTTACCTGTGCTGGCTGTGAGTCATTGATATGAAACTAATTTGGCTGGTGAAGTTTAATTTCACATCAAATTACTCCTAGGACAACATTGGCAAGTCCATTGGGCCTACTCACCCTTTTCCCATTTGCTAGCCGTCACGCTTCGCAATCGAAACCAAGCGTGTGACATGTGTTGGGAAAACATAACAGCTTAATGCTTACACCGATCGTTTGTCTTATCTCGGAATGCCCGGGAAGCCGGAGATGGGAGGATGCCGCACGAAAACTGTCCCAGTGGTACAATCCCGTAATGCAATCGGAGGATTGCAAGCTGAACACACAAACACGGAGCAATCAGGGAGCGGACCCTGGATAGTGGCATGTTAACTGTCCAACATTAGCTCGAACAACAACAGCCCGCATCCTCCTTTCCAGCCTTCCCCAAACCGCTGCCGTTTCGGGGACGTTGACGTCCAATCCCAACCGATCCGTGGCTTGTCGTGTTCCGATGTCGTTCACGTCATGTCGTCGTCTCTGGTAGTGGTGCTGGCTTGTTGGCCCGTCGCTGCTGTTGGAATTAATTAATGCACATTCTCCCGCGCCAATCGTCGACGGGCGACACGGTTTGAAGGAGACGCCGCACCGATGCACCCAGTGTACAACGATCGGACGAGTCACGCGCGTAAATCTATTTCGTTTTCGGCCACTGTTGCACTTTTGCAGCTGGCAACACTAATGACTGTGTCAACGGTGATACGGAAAGCGGTGGTTCCCTGGAAACCGCGATCCAGAATTTTCCGAGACCATCTCTTTTCTTCGGCATTTTAACTGAGTGGATGCTTCGAACCGTGCCCGGATTGAATGTAATTCCGTTCAGAGACCACAGTTTTGGGTGCTGCAACCAAATCTGTGGTCTATGTCCTTCCTTCTGTAAAAACAATCGGTTCAGCAGAGGCTCTAAAGCATGTTGCTTCTCGTTCAGTCCAGAAGGTGTGAAGAAATCCTCTCATACGATGACACAGTACGTTGAACGCACGTAATGAATTCACGCATTCGCACGTGAGACTTGTCCATCATTTTACAGCGCGAAGAACTACAATTCATGCAATGCATTCAAAGTGCGATTGTTTATCGAAATCCTGAACTTTGGCTCTGCGAGAAATAAATTACCGGTAAGGACAAGGCACACATTTTAGTGTGGGATTATTTGTTCGGCTGGGCTGGAGTCGTAATGATTTATTGAGTCGGGCAGACCCGATTTGCGAGAGGATACGTATTTGGTATCGAGCACTGCAGTTCACTGAATAAATTAATAATCAACAGTTGAAATTAATTGCTTTCAACACGGCATCCCGCGGCTTGGTGCGGCAAGATTCTTCGTGCTTAATATTTCCGACTTTTAAGCCTACCTGGCCGACAGCGGGGGGTATTATCCGAGAGTTATTTATTTAGTTATTGATAAATGGTGCTCTAATTAAATCTAAAGATAATCCCTGCGGAATGCGTGATTGCATTATAAGTAACGGCATGTGTTATCGGCAGCTGCATCAAGTGCATTTGCATAGACATAATATAAAGAATCAATTGAATGCTCGGTGGTTGCCTACAAATTAGCACCTGGATTGTTTATTTTTTTATGGTGCATACTGACGTTTCAGGTATTATGTTGCACATTTTCCCAGAAGATACCCGTTGCTTACTGGTTGGTTTGCCATTACATCACATGTTTGCATTGATTGCATAGAATTATGCAACAATACGATTGCAATTATGGGAAGGACAACGCGAGATTAAACTATAAAAAAAAAATTCCCTTGCGACGCCCGTGGATGCGTATGAAAAAGATCACGAAGGGAAAGCTTGTTTGTTTAAATGATTTTTATTTTACCTATACCCTGTCCCGCACACACCTTGCAGGATGGTGCACAATTATGGCAGCAGCTACTGTGACCGACTATATTCTGCTCGATGTCATCGATAATTATGCAACAAATAATTACAATTAATGCACCGCGGGCAGCATGCAGCGGAGCAGCATAATTATACGCCACCGAGCGCAGCAAGCGGCGCTAACGAACGCAATTGCATCTCGGCACGTGCATAGACACACGCACCTATATTCGCGCAATTGGTGAGTTGTCCCAGCTTCGACACTCATAAGATCATATTTATTTACTTTTGCTGGACAGTTGAAATCGAGCTTCGAAAGGAATGCTTGGGAACTTGTTGCGATAAGGCTGATGAAGAATGCGAAGCATAAAGAGAATGCGGGAAAGAAATGAAGAAAGATAAAAAAGGAAAATGGGTTGGTATGAAATGGGCAATCCGTCGTTGATATGCTGCAAAAACCGAATTATGAAGTCGGCCAATAATATGTGGCACCTTTATTCGATAGCATTATTTTTGAAATTAATATTTGCGGTCCCCTTGTCATTTTCACTAATCGTTTTATTTAAGTTTAAGTGAAATTTAATTTTGAATTTCCCTGAGTGAAGTTTTTACTAGTCTAAGACCAAACTTTTTACTAAATGCAATTTAAAAGACGTAAGAGGTTACAACAAACTTGAAATGGTTAACGATTTACATCGACATGCGCTGCGTGTACAGAAAAACAGCTCCGTTTCAGAGCCGTGATTTATTTCCGTGACATACATCGTCACCCATCGCGTCGGGTATAACTTTTTTTTTTTAAACTTTATCACATACCATTACAAATCCCAGGAGCAATAATTATGCTCTCGCTTATCGTACCTGCACCGTTCTCGTACCTTGAACTCAATTATGCTGCACGGAACGGTTTCCGCGCCATAGATTCCCACATCGGCGCATGACGTCGTTCGCTGCTTAGCTGCTTCTCGGTGCAAGATGCAAAGAAGAAGCAAAATAAAAAATAAAAAAAAACAAACAAACTACTATCAATCCCCTCCAAAGCCCTTCGGTCGCAAGTTTTCCGCCGGCTTAAGTCACACTCACACTAGCGCAAGCCCTGGCGGTGCATCATGATGCCGGGCTAATAAAGCTTAATTTTAATTTGCAATGAATCGAGTGCTGACCGCAAGGCTAAAAGTTTGCCACTACTGGATGCCGATGCTCCGATAGCTCGATGGGTGCGGTGCGATAGTGCAGTTACGGTGTGGCGAAGGAGCACACGAGATAGCATAAGCTTAGCTTACGGTTGAGCCCGCGCTCTGTAGTGGAAGCAGCGAAACAGCAGTTCGCTTGGAGGTGACTCGGATGATGCAGGGGAAAAGTACAAACCGAAGGGTTGATAACATCCCCAGGGTCTGGGTGGTGCTAGGTGATACCAAGGCCAGCAAGTAGTGGATCATTGGGAGCGAGTGCGAAACGAAACAAAAAAAAAACCGCATTCTCTCACAATCTTGCAGGCGGAAGGGATTTTTGCGATTTACCCATTATCCAACGAGTTGTGTGTGTGTGTGTGTGTGATTTTTTAACTGCCCTCGTGCATCCGAAGGGTAGTGGCTGTGGAAACGTTGGCAGAGATGGTAAACATACACTGCCTAGGAAGACGAGTGGGAGTCCCGGGCTAGTGCTAATTAAAATTATTACATCCATATAAAACGGAATTGTTTGCTAAATTCACTTTCAGTTGAATGTTTGCCTCCACGCGGTTCGCCGGCTCTCTTGGGGGAGCAGCAGTTTTTGTTTGATTTTCCCGAGCTTCCACCGATCAGGTTTTTTGCTAGCTTATTTATACTTTTAAACTGGCTCGTTGAAGTGGCCAATCCATTTGTTTTGCTGCACCGTCGGTGTAGGGGTTTAAAGACGCTGTGGTGAAATTGAGTGAAAAGTGAAACAAAATTGTACACCGGAAGGAAGTGAAACGTTGTAGAAAATGAGATTTACGGTACGTGTTATCGGTTAAGAACTTATCCTACGGGAAAGAAAAAACCAGTTGAGTGTACGAATAATTGAACATGAATAAATTTCACGCGTGAAGAAGTTGTTTCAAGCGTAGCTTAAACACAGAAAGTGTCACAAACATCCAACACCATTGTGGGGCTGAATGCATGTGTGAAGCTATATTAACTAGAAACCCTCCGCTCCGTAGTGTATTACAGTGTGCGATGGCTTTTTTCAAGCGAAGAACACTGCATTCAGGCTTAGCATTATCCTTCCGAGGAAACCCCATTATTCCGTGTTGCTGCGATATGATTCCTAGCTGACACCGGTGACAGAAAAGAATGTGTGCGAGGAAGTTGCAAAATAATAACCTATCGTTGGATGCCGCCTGCTGCTGTGCAAGAGAAAAAGTCCACTCCGAGCTGCACGCATGGTCGAGGTGCACAGGGTTGTTGCATCTGGCGGTGCGCTTATCCTTTCCGGGACGCAGTTGTCGGCATGTGTCGCCTAGGGCACACTAGGAAAACGGGCACACTTGTTACCGATTGCCTCTAAATCCTGCATGCATTCATAAGACTTACCGCACGGATCGGCATCGGGCATCGGATCGAAAGACAGGGACGCGGCTTAAGCATGCCCTGCAGCTGCGAGGACTGTGTCCCCGGACGTTCCCGGACAGGGGACGATGTGATTTCATACGTCCGGCTTTCTTTCCTCTGGTTTCCCTTCCAGTGTGCTGAACCCGGCACACTTTCCCGTCGGCTAAAGTGGCGTAGTCGATCGGATTAGCTAAGGATATGCCTCGGTTTTGCACACTCTCAAGAGTGTGGAGACACGAGGCTCGGGCAATCGTGCCATTCCCTCTATATGGCGTGCGGACTCGCCATTCTTCGCAGACGGTGCTCGCTTCCATCGCGACATTGTTCCGACTTCCGACGAATTATGAGCGCCTTCTGCGCGATATGCCCCGGTTGAACGCTCCGCTAACCTCGTCTCGCCGTTGCGGGCATATGCGAACCGACCGTGTTTGTGTTTTCCGAGCGAAAGTGTGCAGAAAGGATTAAGATTTATCAAACGAAGAAATAATGGCGCTAACAATAAAATATGGTTGGCGGGGCTTACCGTCGCGTCGTTCGCGATTTCCTTTACCGCTTCTTTCTGGAAGAGGATGGAACCGACTAAGCCCCGATTGAAAAGCAATAGAGTCGGAGGGAAAAAGTGCATTAAACAGAGGAGCAGGTCCGTTCGCTCACGGAGGCTGTGGGCAATTGGTGAAAACCGAATAAAAAAGAAACGTCTGAAACTAAGCTACGGAACCTAGAGGCGATCGTTGCGCTTGGCCGGAAGGTGATTGGAGGAGAACAAGGAAAAGTTAAAAACTGTGATTGAAATTGATTATCGCCGATAGTTATCGGAAAAGAATCTGGGCTGGTTGCGTCTTGGATGTTAAAAAATTGGCGATCAATCGATATCGGGTAATAACATTTTTAAACGATGTTTGTGCGATGCAAAATAGATAAGGAATGATTCAGAATTTATTGATTCAGTAAAAAATTCAAAAGTTCACAACAGTTTTGCTAGCGAAAATTATACGCGATATGAGTGTTCCTTTATCTTGAGACTGTTTCTCACATGAAACTGAACATCAATATAAAAGATGAGGACGTGAGAATTCGCATATTAGCATGAAACATACGTCCATTCCTTAAATGCTCCGTGCACTTGATTTATGGAAATCATTGGAAACTTCAATTGGTTCGTGTCCGATTTATTTCCTTCTACCAAAGCACAATACCACAATGGAAAATCACCTTTCGTGTGGTTGGGAAATAAATGTGAGACATGACCGCAGGGGGAAAAAAGGAAGCAATAAAAAATCGGTGTTTCTTCCAATTGTCCGTACATTCATACTGGTGCATTCATCCTCCGGCTCTGGCAGACGCCGTGTGCCGAATTGCTGTTTTCCGCTCCCGAATTGCTTTTTCCGCTGGAAAAAAGAAATGTCATTTACCAATTGTTCCTTTCCTGCTGATAATCCCATTCATTTCTTGACGGCGATGCTCCTGACATTTGCCTACGTACGAGTAAGACGGAAAAGCGCGCCCAGCGTCGAGCATCGCATCGGTTGCGAATGCTACAGCGCCGTACCAGCACCGAATGGTTCTGGCAGCGAAAAGCTAAACGGTTTCACGGCATGCGCTAGCGTACGTTATGGTTTTCCCCTGCTAACCCGGTGTGGCAGGATTGATTGAGCGTGGAAAGGAGGATATCAAAGCCGAGGAGGTTGAAAGGGAACAAAAGTACCACACTAACCAATCACGAGGAAAAAAAGGGCGCCTGTGAAATACAGAGGAAATAGGAAATTGCTTGCACCTGCAGGACGACCGTGTGCTAGGCAGGCCAGCAGGTGGAATTGAAAATGCAAAAATTCGATTTATTTCTCCTACAATCCCCCCTCCGTGGGATGACGATGGGAGCCGGAGATCACGTCGAATGGTCAGAGCAGGTTTCTGTCTCATATAAGTGCATGTCAGTTCAATGCGACACGGTATTGTGTGGACCTGGCGAAAGCCTCAGCTGCACGATGGGATGCTCGAACCATCGGCCTGCGAAACCTTGAAACTTTCATCAAACGACTAGGATTGTTGTACTAACTATGCCTTTTTATTTCATCACCGGGCAGGGCTCGTCCCACGTTCTGTGTTGCTTTCAGCCAGCAACAGCTTGAAACTTTTAGTTTGTGCATTTTTAACTCTCTATAAGACCGATTGCCATTTCGTTTCATGGAACTGGAAAAACAAACATGGACGTTTTTAATAACATTAGAGCTACGTGCGAGCTGAAACATGGGAGAAACGGAATTCTGGATCGGTACGACAGGTTGCTAGGCCGATTGTCTGTTGTGAATAGTTTTCAATGTAATCCAGAGCATGAATGCCGAAATAGAATATGAGGGTGGAAATGAGGATTACAGTTTTCAACATGCTGTTTTACTGTAAAACGGGAACAAACATATTTCAGATGAACTTTCTATTTGATCATATCTGCGATAATTTAAACGAAGCAACATAGCGAAACAAACATAACTTTAAATGACAGAAGTATGCTTTTTAGGAGAAAAATAGCTTCGATGTTATTACCACGATGACATCTAGCTTAGTTAGTTGGTTTAACTGCATCTCTTCGCTCTTCATTCTTTTATTTCGTTTACAACAGATCCTCATCCTCCTGCCGCTGCTGCTCGTGTCCAGCAGCTGCCTTGCAGACAGTCAGCAGCAACAGTACCAGTCGGAGCAATCGCCCTCGGGTGCAGGTGCCGCCGGTGAAAATTCCGGGAAAAGCGTCGCGAATGCGGAGGATAAGTCGCAGAACAAACGAGGCGCACCGATTGTCGTAGGTAAGTTATGCGCCGGCATTTCTGTCTTCCCCCCATCGAGCGTACTCACGAGGGCAAGAAAAATCTACCGCCCTACCGGCCGGCACCGGACAAATGAAACAATCAGTCAGCGCAACCAGCGCAGGATCAGCAACAGTGCCCTCAACGGACAGGAACCGTTCGTGTTCACGTCGCGTGTGAGTTTAGTTGTAGCAACAAGGACACTCGCAAATGGAACCGGGCACGTTCTCACGGGTGTTGCTGCTGATACTTTCCTACCGTTTCCCTGTTGCATTTTCCGACCAAAGACTGGACCTCAAGCTCTCAGGGTCCCAGCAAATCGGGCGACGGCACGTCGCGTTTGAATGTTTTATTTGCGTTTATATGTAAAACGATGTCGGGATGGGGAACGTCTGCGGAACCGAGAATATTCCCCGGTGTAGCTTAGGATCATGGCCAGGTGCACCGGAGTCGTTATTGTTGGCTGTAATGGTCCTCTTCCCGAGTTGCTTTGTTTGCACGGCAGTATTCGTTTCTGCGTTCCCTATGGTCGTGCATTTTATCCCTTTTTTTATTGTCTTCCATTGGCGAACGCGCGTAAAAGACTACTGTTCCCGGCGACCGGTGGTCGGTTGCTGGTGATCGGAGGTTGTGCTTCCGGCATGAAGCATGAAAAATGCTTGAGCAGCCCGTCACGAAGCACAGGAGACGCCCAATGCTTCATCGTGGCAAGTGAAACTTGTACCACCAGAGATATACACATTTATTTGCGCAACGGGTTACCCGTCTGTTTGTTGGCCATCTTAAAATATGCATTGCATGGCGCGAATTATTCGTGCGATAGCGAAACACGAATGCATAAATAAATCTAGGCTATTCAATAAACTTTGGCGGTCTTTTGTTTGAGCTTCTATCAATTCTATCAACCTGAAGTACATGGTTGGAAATAAAGGAATTAAAGTGATAGACGTTCAAATAAGAGACCGCCAACATTTATTAAATAGCCTAGATTTATTAACATTCTGTCCTCAGAATGTGTTTAACGTTCTCTTTTATGAGATTATTACAGTTATTGTGAATTTAACTATTCGAGGGTTAAATTATTCGTTTTCATATTCATCTTTGCAATTAAAATGAAAATTGTATTTCTATTCCTCGCATAGATGAGGACACTTTACAGAAACAACTCCAACCAACCATATATTATGATATTTAATTCAATGACATTTTCACGATATAAATCGTTCTTAACGGAGGCAAACAAATCACCGCCAACTGACCAAATAAGTCCCTCGAAGAATTGTGTTTGTATAAGCCGAGCGAGCTAGACTATCGACCGAAGAAAACTGTTTAGATGAATCGTGTCAGCAAATTGAGTTATTGCGGAACAAAGCGAAACGAAGAATATGTATTGAACTGCCGTTAATCGGATTATGTTTAGATTCATTTCAATCCTGGCCATCCTCGAGTTCATCATACGATGCAGCTTGTTTCGTTGACATGATTAATTAATTGTGGACGCAATCAAAACCCTCTCGAGGCAGAGTGATTTGAATTGGGCCTGGTTGGACGCACTGAAAGGATTGTACTGGAAGGAGCTAGATGGATTTTATCGGCGAAGGAAAGTGGAAAATGCTTTCGAACGCTCGGTGCAAGTGCACCTGCGACGCGATTGTTTACTTCACGACATTGCCAGGAACATCTTCTCATATCATCATACCCCCGTCCGCTCTCGTTCCGCTCTTCGTTTGCAGGTACTCCGGCCCAGCACACCGCTTACATAAATCACCACGTCGTCGCTGCGCCCATTTCCGGCCACACAACGCATGCAGCCATCGGCACGGTTCCGTTCGGGTACGGCCACACAGTTACGAGCGGAGGCCATATCCTTCAGACGCCTGCAGCCGCAGCAGCAGTCGCGACGGGAGTGCCACAGGTGAGTTAGACACCTCTCTTACGCTTGCCGAACGTGTGATTCCGATGCTTGTGCTTCTCAGTGGGAGTGCGTACCGGTGCTTTTCCGGTGTGCCCCGTGGGTGTGAAAAATGGACGCTTGAGGTGCCCGATATCGTCTTACGACGTTATGCAGTGTTTATGCAACTGCACAAGCAGCCGCCAGGTGGAAGCTTGCATGTCGCCAAACATTTGCACTGCGCACGGAAGGTGGATGCACAGAGACAACAACTACCGGGGGCTTGCTGGGGTTATTACGGAGCTTTTAGCCGATGAGAACGAGGGGTTTCTATCTGATCAAGCGTTACTTTAAGCCCTTATTTCATGCTACTATGCAATCCACTTACTTCATCACCTGCATGCAGTTTTAAAACTTTGTGGGAGTCACTTTCATCTGCTTGTACGATGAATACGGAAATTACCATTTTTTAACCAATTGAATTTAAAAAAAAACGCCATCAAAACATACGGTTTCTGCATCGAACCAAATTTACCGTCTCGTTATCTCGCCATTATTTATCGCCTAAATGCATGCCATGGGAGGCATGAATAACGTGACAAGGTTGGTTAAACCAACGGTAAATCGTCGCAGAATGTGAAAAATGGCAACCGATTCAAAACCAAAGCACAATATCGTAAAGTTAATATAATGTGTTTAGGAGTGCAGAATCATTTATCGACTATTCAACTCCGTTTTTTCCTTTTTACTCTTGAGGAAAGCGTTCGCGAATTTTCGTCATTGCTGTACCAAACGCTTGTTCTTTTACTCTGGACACCTTTTACGTTGAACAGATACAGTTATCAAATAAGACTAAATGTCTATTGCATGAAACGGGTATTGTTAAAAGATAATTGTACAAATATATCTCTACATGATTAAACAAATATATAATTGTGAGTTGATGACTTAAGTATTAGTTCTTCATATTTCCTAAAAATCACGTGGTAGAAGTTTCCTTATTCGAAATCTGAATTTTTTACCTTATTGTTAGAAACAATGTTTCATTTTTTTCAAAAACTCGGAGCTCCCGCGTAGACAAAAAAAAAATCCACCGAACGCTTTGAACTCCTGCACCAATGTGTGCTTGTATAAATATTTACAAGCAATCAGTGTGTGCTGCTAACCCTTGTTAATAGAGCAATACACGCACCAGCAGGTTGATGGAGAAATAAAACATGCGTGCTACCAATTTTTTCCTTCGCTCCGCTTCCATTGCTTTTCCTGGGTCTAAAATATCAGCCCCTGGCGCACCCGATCGGGTAGCTTGTTTGAATCGTTAAGTCTGCTCCGTCTATCACGATCACTGGTGGCAGAAAGAAGGAAGTGGAATTATGCGAGAAAAACATCCTGTCGACCCTGTGGATTCTCGACTTGAGCAATGAATAATGATGCCAATATGAGTTACGGGAAATTTGAATTCTAAACTCCGTTTTCCAGTGAAGCAGCATTTCTTTGCTAGTCGAACGCTTTTCATGGTCTTGTAAAACATTTCGTGTCGCTTTCTAAAAGCACGCGAAAGCGTATTCTATCCACTGTTACTCGCTACAGGACGCCACGTGTTTTCGATAGGTTGTCCTTCGGAACAAAACATTTCCTCGAATTATTATATAAACGCTACAGCTGCGGGTCACGTTTGATTGTTCCGGTGAGAAGCAAACATTTGAACACGCGCTAATGATTGTTGGTGTTTAATGGTGTTCACAAAATATATTAAAAACTCTGCAAAACGTATGGAATGTAGACAGATGGAATGTGATCAAGCGTCAGCAGTACAGAAATGAATGAATGGAAAATCATTGGAGATATATTTTTTAAGAAAATTTCTGTACCGTTCGATTAGATATGAAAGGTTAAACCATCTCAAATAAGACAGGGAAAGTCCGAATTTGAACAGTCCCATTTTGAGGATGAGGATTTCAATGATAACTTGATGTTCATCAATCAGTAAATTTATGAGTATTGCTATCCTACCCTCTTCAACATGTGCCTTTATTTTCCTTTTTAACTGAAAGCTGTTATTTTTGATGATGATCGTGGAATCTTAATTGCGCAAGAAAACCTGAAGTATTCTCTCAAAAAGGACCAAGTTACGTAGAAAGAAAAACCACTCAAATCAGATTCCTTCCGTACGTCCCGGAAATTCTACCGGGAATCATCATTTTTAGCTTGGCAAGCGTGGTGAAACTTGTTCAATCAGTCCAACCACCATCCATCTACTTCACGTGCGTGACGAAGGGCACGGTGGAGCTCACGTGCCCTTTTTTGAACGTGGCTTCCCCGTTCATTAATGCCGGGTCGCTGTCGTCAACGAAGGCGGCATCTTGGGAGTTGGTGAAAATAAGGAATCAATTTAAATGTCATCAATTATTAGGCAACACGGCGCTGTCAGCGCCGCGGCGAACAACTCCATCACGCGATTTGCCCACCGTCGTCGCTTTCTTGCTATCGTCGAGGAGTTTCCTCGTAATTTTGCCTGTTGCGGGTACGTGAAACGCAGAAGTGTTGCTAAAACACATATCCTTCCCGGGGGAATCGGTTACGGTTACGGTTGCGTGGTTTTTCCTACAGGAAAAACGAAAAGAGCTTTGGGAAAGTGGGTGGACCGGTTGATGAAGAAAATGAAAGTAAGATTTAAGCGAGGATGTGTGTCCCAGCACGCATTACGGGTGCGGCTTGATGTAATAATTAACGAATGACTTTTTGCCCGAGTTCTTTATACAGCGACACACGTTCACCTGGTGAATCGGCATTTCCTCCGTTCCATGTCCTTGATGTCCAAAAATTAAAATATCCATCTCCGCAGGTTGCGATGCCAACATTTGCCTTCTCCTTCCAAACCGTTTGATGCCGTGAACTCGCTCGCTTCTTCTTCTTCTTGCTTTATTCGCCTTCGCCTTGGTGACATTTGGACTTGGCAACAGGGTACTTTCAGTGGGCAAGCGGCGCCTGGCTGGCGATATCCTGCCAGCTGCGCAACCTAAGCAGATGGCACTGAGACAGCACCTTACGCCAACACATAACCGCGGCCTGATGAGTGATGGTTTGTGCGCGACGATTCACACTCCACCACCATTTGTTGCTGTGGGTGCACGTGGAAAAGAAAAAGACAACTCCGGTAAACTTTTTAACGAGATTTTCCTCGCGAAGGGACGCGTTTTATTAGGTTTCTGCGGTTTGAAACGCGGGCGTTTCCTCGCAGGCTTCCTTTGCTCTCTTTTCCGCCCAGCTAATGTACGCTACGGTTATGGGGGTAAAATGTTCGTTTATGCTTCTAATTACTCCAAATGTACTCAACGCTCGAGCAGTTCAACGCTGGGAGAGAAAACAAAAAAAAACCAAACATGATGATTCCGGTGAGATTGCCACCGCACTGCTGATGTGCCATAATATGTTGGTGATTATTTTTTAATCTGATATACGCAGTCGGATGGATTGCGATGACGCTTGAGTACAGTAATGAAAATTTAATGGTATCATCAATCTTAGTCCATGACCAATAATCGATATTTTATCAAATAAATCGCAGGACTTATGTTAAATGTAACTTAATTGGCTCCATTCCATTGGAGTTCTTTACTGATTCAACTAAGCTTGATCACAATTTCCTTTCTACACATGTGACCTTGTTTTAAGCTCTTTTTTCATGTATGTGACATGGTTCAAACACGTAATTACATCGTGATCGACGAGCGGCGTTTTAATGGGGTACTCCGGAGGACTTTGATTCGCACTTCAGAAGCGTCATCGCGACAAGACAATGTTGAATGTAAATGTTTTGATGTTGCTACTGGCAGGCATCGGTCCATCAGCAGGCAGAAATCTGGTTTTGTTTCGCACTGGAGTAACCTTTAGCTGTAGGCTCTGGTATCGTAGAAAGTGAGATAATGCTTCACAAGTTCGCACAGGAAGACATGCGAGTGAGAGAGAAGGACGCAGGTGGAAGCAAAGCCGGAGGGCATCTTCGTTCGTGACGATATCGGAAGACCCGTGCATGCGATGGAGGACGGCCCTGTGCAAGGTGATGCTTTGCATGTTTCTAATTGCGCATCACACGCGTCGGGTGTAATTATGCACGCCGGAACGCCGCTGGCAACACAAGCTTTGCGAACGAGGCTCGACGTGCGGTGTGGTTATCAAATCAGGCGGTATGCAAAGTGCTGGTCGGTCGGGTTGGCCTCACATGGCGGTGCATTTTCCTCCTCACCGATCCAATGTCGGAAGCGAACGGGCGAATAAGTGCAGTCATTGAGGAAAACCGCCCGTGTTGAATTACTTCCGCGAGTGATTGTAGTCCGTCTGCGGCGGATGTGTTGAAGATTTAATAGGCTAATGCTTTCCTCAAGCGGGGCGAGATTGCTCAAGGATTATCAATTAGCGAAACAAGTTGTTTACCATCGGCCGAAATCAACGCAAGGTGTGTTGATTGAGAATTTGAAGAGACGAATATCTGACCCGGCCCCTGCACACAGCGTTTATTGCACCAATGCCAATGCGAAAGCTTTCGTGCAGGGTAGCGATAAACTTTTGTTCAAACTGAGCTGCTTTTTCAGTTGGCTGCAATGGCAATTTTATTTTTGTATCACAGCGTTCAAGAAATGCGCGCGATCGTCGTCAATGAATTGGTGATAAATAAGCTCGGTTTGAACAAACCATCCTGCGCGAATCGTGTTGGAATTCACGAAAATTTACAATAGTAACCCCATTAAGACGCAGGGTATGTGGAGACTGGGTGACATGCGAGGAAAATGCATAAAAATAATTGCATTATGTGAACCAACAAGTTGGGCAAAGCTCAACTGTTTTATTTTTCATTCTGTGAATCATACATTCATCATAACCGCAAAAAGGCAAAAATTTAAGAACAACCATCATTGGCAATTCCAACTACACGCGCTAAAGACAGTTTTGAACGCTCATATTTATTGTTCGAATTCATTTATTCATTTCAGTTGTACGTTAATGGTGTAAGTTATAATTTATTGCATGCAATTAGCAGTGCCATGCTTGTATTTGATGGCAGCGTTTGAAAGCTTTTAATTTCAATCGACATCGTTTTGGCGCAAAGCTAATGATTCCGAACCGTTCGAAGCATATTCTATTTGCCGCTATAAATCAGTCCCTGAACAAATTTAATGGCAATTTTGCAACCCGTCGTCCCTAAGTTGTTGCTTCCAATATTCGAAAATTCGTAATCAAGTCCCGGGAGCCTACAAAACAAAACAAACCCCCGACATCCGAAGCCCCGCGTACACAAATAGACGAGGGCAAAACGTCCCGATTTCCATTTATTAAATTTTGACCCACGCGCAATCGGAAAGCACGCCCAACGGAAGCTTAAATGGGCCAAAGGATTGGGCCCGCTCAACACGTTAGGCTCCGGGGCGCGTGGGGTTAAGATAATAATGTCGTCGGTCGGGCAATTTTGTCCAGCTGTCGAAAAGTTGACTCCGGGGGGGCGCAAAAGTTTCTCCCGGCTAGAAATCTGTTGTGTAAGCTACACGTTACGCCGCCATGCATCGAGCATTTTTTTTTTGTTGCTCGAGCTGTAGCTGACCTTTTTTGCTCAGGGATAATACAGCATGTGGTGCGTGCGGGATCTACCAGAGGTCGCTTGATCGTTTGTTTTAGGGACATTTAGCTTTCCAGCCTCGGCAGCACACGCCGGTCCGCTGATATGTCGACTACGCAGCAGCATTCTTGGACGAATGACGCCGCTTATCTCTGCCGGGTGGAGGGCTACCGGATTTTGCGCCCCAGTATGCTGCTCGTGTGTGCAAATTATGCCCAGCTTCATTAACCTCCGCTTAGCAACCAGTCTGTGATCCTGTCGATAAGGTTCCGCTAGTTGGAGACAAAAAGGTGGAAAAAATTACACACGCATGGCATCGTCAGCAGGTTTCTACACCCGGCCAAGGCATGGCAGCAGAAACCGCGCTGCACGTAATGATGTTGAAGGACAAAACGGCCGGAAAATGCGAACGATTCGCGCAGGGACAATGAAGAGGCGTGCGAGAAAAAAGAAAAACTTTTGAATGTGGCCAAAGTTATCAACCGTGAACCGCACTGAAAAATATGTTCCTATTTCTGTCAACTCATTTAGCGTCGCTTTCGGGACTTTGCGGCTTCGGCTAATGTTGCAGCGTTCCGCAACCGTTTGACCCGGAATGCGGACCGCTCATTTGGGCGGGCGAAGCTTTTTCGAGAGTAATTGAATTGCCCCGAATCGGATTCACCGACATTGGCTGTAATCAAATAATATTTCGCATGAAAGGACAAATTAAAAACTTTTACCAAGCGGCTCGTTTCGCTTCCTGTTGCTTCGCGTCGTTCTTTCGAGGCGCCCTTCCGCTCGAAAGCGTGCTTAAAACAACATTTTGCCCAAATTGTACGAAAGTGACATAATGCAGTAAGTGGAAGAAATCAAAATATCGTTTCCAAAAGCGAGCATTTTCCCGCCCCGGTCATTAACGAGTGGGGAAGTGTTTAATTAAGTTTCGTGTTGAGCTCGGATTGTGATGATTTTTCGGGCGATTTGACGGAGCGAAATGTTCGGTGAGGGAGGCGAAGGAAATTGAGGTCGCGCTCCGTCTGCTCTCCACAGAATGGAAATAACATATTTTATGTAATGGGGCGAAATTTTACGTTTCGAGCAATCGAGCGGCCGCAGCTGTGTTAGATAACGGGGATAAAAGGGAACGTCGGGGAGCAACGTTATCCAACCCCTTCGAAGCGTACCCGTTGCCCGCTTTCTGACTTCCCAACCTTAAATTAAGCTGTTAAAATGTATGAAGTCAACACCAGATGAACAGCCACCGTCAGGTGCAGGCAGGTATCCTCGGCCAACGGTGGTGCAACGATGTGACAATTTGATGCTGGAGGAAGGTTTTATTTTTTTTATATTCTCGCGTTACTCTTATTTACACGTCTTCACTTTGCAGTGTCCTTTCCCGGGCCAATTTTGGAGGTGGATGGCACGATCCTGTTAGCACGTTTCGATTTTCACGCCTCGATTGAAAGGAGAAAACGTCGTCCGCTTACATAAACGTGCAGCCTGAGCGCAGCGAGCAGGTTGCCGAAGTGTTCTGACTGCCGGACAGTTTTGCTTTTCTCTGGCTGGGAAAGGTTAATGTTTGGGTTAAGCCATCGGGGAAACGCTTCGGAAGAGTGAACCATGGATGGCACCAGAGAAGCTGTAAAAAGCACCTTGATGGAATGAGCACATTTAATATTCGAAGAGATTTTTTGAATCCCCTTGCATGAATACGATTCTTCATAAAACGTGTTTTTGCAGATGTTTTTTTTTTTGGGACAGAAATAAGAAACAGATCTTGTGGGAAACATCAATACATTCCATTGGTGGAACAGGTTGGATAAAGAATAAAAGATGCATGATGGATATAAACGGAACGGCTCGGTGATGAGCTCGTACAGATTGATCGTACCGCTTGGATGTTCTAAAGCTTCTAAAGGATTGGAGTCAGTCAAAGGGCAAATCAACCAAGCATTCCTTTGCACCTTGTTTTTTGGTTCATTTAGAAGTTTTGTATTCTATAGTTTGCAATCTGCAATTTTGTGCAGTTTTCGCAGAGAAAAAGAAAGACAATTGGCTGATGAAGTGTACTTCAAACACCCTCGTTTTGCCAGGATAAATCCATTGAACCAACTGGCAATGTTTCGTGCTTTCAATACCAGGGAATCGTCTTGGATTGTCATGTGTTTTTTTTTCAAACCATTTTCATTTGAAATCCAGCAGACAGTCATCAGTTCAAAATTGATTCGTTTGGAAATTTTATCAACAAAGAAAACACGAATCGTTTGATTCGATGCAATCACGGCAATCGGAAATTCTCTGAAAAGCAGCACGATGTTCGTTGTTGAGATTCATCTGCATATAGATTGTATTTTGTTGAGTTGAGACAGCATGTTGTTTTTTGACTACATTTATGCTCTCCGATCTACGAGGGACGAGAGAAAGAGGGTTTCAGGAATAATTACCAGAATTCAAAAAATTACGCACTGTATGAAATCGTGAAATCGTTTCGACCGCAATTCTGCGTCCAGTAGAAACACGTGTCCGACGGAAACATAGTTTCAAAAAGTGCTTGTTGTTACGAGCCAAAAAAAAAAAACCAATTAAGATCAAATGAAACTGATAGAACGGGGGATAAATAAAGCATTCACGACCATTCGCGTGCTTTAGCCGAAGGACGTATTTTCAAGTTAGATCGCTTTTCATTGCATCGCTTGTCGTTTTTATTTTTCTCCTGAGAAACGAAACATGATCGCGTGCTTCACATAGCAATTGGCCGATGACTTAAACTACTATGTGGCATCGCGTCGACAGGTTGCATGTGCTTTGATTGTAAATATAATGTCACCGAAAGCGTGACGTGGCTAAAAGAAAATGGAAACCGCACGGTGCACAACGGAACAGGGTAAATGGACGTTGCCGTCATGCTTCAGCTTCATCTGTACTGTCTCGCTTTACGCTTGGTGCTTTCTTCGCTTCACACTAAACGCTAGCGTGACACTGCGTTGTCCTTTCTGCTGCTCGTTTTCATTGCGGAGAGGGCTCGATTTAATTTGGTTTCGCTCTTGCGTAAACTTGCAGCACGTGCTACACAAGGTCAGCTACGTTGGGCCCGCCACGGCGACAACCACGACCACAACCCTCAAGCTGGCCAGCGTGTCCGATGGGTTACATCGCCTGTCGTCCCTTCCCACGTCCGCCGGTTCGCCCCTCTTGGCGAAGGTAGTAATGGGCCGGTGGACGCTTCCGACTTCCGCCCAGGGAAGAAAGTGTCGATTGCGCTGACGTGGAAGTGTAATAACTGAGTCTCTCATCTGCCTCCTTCGCTCCCTCTTTCTCTCTCATATTAGTATAACTACGGCGTCCCGCAGGTCACCTACACGCACTACCCAACGCAGTATCAGCTAGTGCACCATCACCAAACCGGTTCCGGTGCGGTCCAGCCGGCCACGATCTACGAGGCACACGCGCTCCACGAGCATCCGGTCGGGGAGATCGCCTCCCACCATCAGTCTCCGCAGCAGCAGCAGCAGCACCAGCAGACGGCGTACGCACATCAGCAGCCCATTTACGCGCACCACCCGACGGCCATTCATTACGCGCTGGCCCTTCCCGGGCAACATAATTACGCTGGACAGCTTCAGCAGCAGCAGCAGCAGCAGCAGCATCCGTACAGCCACACGCAAGCCATCCATTACCAGCAGCAGGGCGTAGCGTCGAATCTCGGTGGGCAGCAGCCAGCCGTACCGATCGTCCACCAGGCCCCGATTGCCGCCATCAATCAGGTTCACCAGGCGCACCAGGTCTACGCGACCCAGGGTCAGCTGACCAAGGTACGCTGTCCCACGCCCTCGGTAGCCGGGAGGAAATTTGTGTGTCCTAATATTGGAGCCAATTTATGGAAATGAGGGAGCCTTCAGAACGGCCAAATTTCAGCACCCACTACTCACACTTTTCTTCCATCCCTTTCTTGTTCCACACCCGCAGTATCCCCTAGCACCAACCAGTCTTTACGGAGCGGCCGGGTTGCAAAACCAAATCTACTCAACGGTTCCCAGCTACGGTAAGTTCTTTGGTCAATTTCACCATTTTTCCCACTTACCTCTTTGGACGTTTACTTGACTACAAACGGTCGTGCGTCCACTCTACGACGGTAGTTTATCGCCAGAAAAATCATTGCTTTCATCATCACTTGGGGTTCGGTGAACAAAGATATCTGTCGCGTCTCCAGCAAAATTTGCCAATATATTTATCGGCATCGTAAACATGGGAAACTACGGCAACTGCTAACGGTATCACTTTAATGAATGGGATATATTTAATATTCGGTGGCTTTGCCGTTGTAGCCATTCAGTTGTAAAATGTGTATTCCTTCTTTGGAATTCAGTCGTTGATGTTTTAAAAAAAAGGATCCTTGTTCATCATTTAATATTTGAACAGAGCAAAATTAAGTTTTACAATGAAACTATGATGTTGTACAATTTTATTGATTTTGAACGAATGCTCAGAGTTTTAGAAACATTTCAAATTCTTTAGAGGCTCACATTTTCTGTTGCCTTCTTTCAAGAATTTTTTGCTTAAACCAGCCTTTCCATTTTTTAATGACGTGACCAACACAACAATTCTCTCCTCTTATCATTTCTCGCGAGAAGAAAAAATCGAGAAGGTGATGATAGAAACTTGACAAAATGGAGAAGTTTTGGAAACCATGAAAATAAAGTGGTCTTTTTTCTTATCCATGAGTAAAGTTGATGGTAGAAATTACGCTAGAAATCTAGCAAAAAATCTCTACGTAACTCATCTAGGTTTTCACATTTTCAAAAGTTATTCAATGATGGGTTTATATTTCTTATGGAACGGAACTCATTGGTAAATAACAGTTTTTTTAAACACAAAACGAAAGTCACATGAAGAGATTTGAAGGGAAAACTTTGGCCGGTGATTTTTGTACTCGTCGTTCACCAATATCATCACCCCGTCATCCGAACGTCATCAAGCATCCCACCCTGCACTACGGGCTACGTGAACCACCATCCGGCTCCACTTGACTCACGCTTTTCCGCGGGCCCGGCAATCCAGTGCACATCCGGCCTCCCGGCATCCATCATCCGGAGTAGGCATCCTTCATCCGGGAGTGGGCTGGCATCCGGGTCCGAGAGCGGAGTTTCTAACGGAGCCTTTTCCTTTATCTCTATCCCCGTCCACTCCCGGCCGCGTCCTGGCGTTCCCATGCGTAGGCGACCCGGACACGATAACAAACCTAGCCAATCCCGACACTCCCACCCCCTCCGCTCCCCGCCGATATCCAACCGTGCGGCCCGTTGGCAGGCCCAGCGCTATCCCCAGCGACATCCGGCCCATCACGGAGTACGAGGACGACTACGACGGCGAGGGCACGGACGGTAACGACAACGACCTGTATCGGGACGATCGGCCACCGAGCCGGAACGGGGCGACCCCTGGCGGCGACCGGGTGAACGAACCGTGCGAGAAGGACTCCAAGCAGGGTCCGAGTGCGTTCAACCGGAATCTCTACAACATGTGGAGGGCGTACGATCTGGCTCGCACGCTGCTAAAGGCTTCCGGTGCCAGCGGAGCGACGCCCAAGCCCCGCGGAAAGCCGTCCAAGGACGATGCGCCCGGCAACGGCAAAAACACCGACCGCATCCAGCTGATCCATCCGCCGGGCGAGTCGGACAAGAAGCTTACGGGCAAGTACTACGAGGGCAAGTACTACGGCTACTACCGGCACGGTCGCCAGGATCGACAGCACGGCGAAACCAACCGTCCGTCAAAGTCCCCGTCTTCACCCTCGCCCTCGACCTCGACACCATCGTCCGAGAGCCACCCTCGCCGCAGGAAGCTGGAGTAATCCCGTCCAACCCTGAGTGATGTCCGTTTTATGTACTCGTTGCGCGTACTTTAGTCGTTTAACTTTACGTCAAGGCCGGAGCCGTCCACCCGTCCTCTCACCGTAAGCTTCGGTTTGCCTTGTCCCATGCACCACACGTCACGTCGCACCACGATCATTTCCCATCTCATCCATCATCATCGCCATCGTCCGGTTTGGCTCGAAGCTCGTGGATGCTAAACTATTGCACAACATGCCAGTGAATCTTTCACGGAGATCCTGTTTTTTTCTTTAAATAACTATTCAGTACCTCAATCAGGGGTCGGAAGTGCACTTCGGACAGGGCGCCAACAAATCCACCACAAACGGTTGTCTCATCCGCTAGCCGTTCCATCCTCCTTCATCGGTGGCTTTCTTGGTGTTTTTGAGGGAAAAGCTAAGGGACTGTACTCACCTCGGCAAGCAAGCAACCCGTCGTTCCCGGGTTCCGAAATTCGGCAAACATTTGCTGCCTACATTTGTAGGGGCGTTCTTCGTTCGTCGGGCGTCTAGAATAGCGCAAGGATAAAACTCAAACGCGACCAATTTTTGTTCACCATAAGAAAACCGGGAAAAAGGAGGATGATGATGATGATGCAATCAGCATTATCAGCCATCTTCAGACGACTGGCATCGTTGGAAGACGTCCAACAACTTTCACCTATTTTCGCCAATACGTTCATGGTCCGGCAGCATGGGGCCGATCGGTCGTTTTCAACCGGCGTCCAACTATAGCACCGATAGCCGTGCCGATGTTAGCTGAGGTTTGTGCTTTTGTTCATGTTCGGTGTCGCCGGCCTTCGTTTACTCCCGCATCTCTCGGTTCTCACCACTTCATGCCTTCCCATCAGGGACTGTTCAGTTGGGACGGCAAACGCCATTCTGTGGAAAAGCAATCGGCGCGCCGTACGATGCCAGAGCCAGAAAGGAAATCCCGCAAAGATTCCCTTGCAGCGGCGATCCGTGTCTCAGCTGTTCTTGTAGTGTTTCGTTCTCAATTGCTACGTTTGGAGTGCTTTGTGCTAGATTTTGTAGGTTTGTGTGTGTGGCGATAGAAGCATTCGCTAAATGATGCACCTCTATCACGGCAGAATATGATGGCTGGGACATGGCATGTGTGCAAGGGTTTTGATTGCATAAAAGAAAAAAAGGGCACCGTCTCGGACGATGATACCTTGTTATTGATGACGAGGGCAAGGGCATGCTTTGAGCGCTCAGCCGAGCGGGGAAACTCGATTGGAAGTGCAAAAAGAGATATCTGCAATCGACTGTTCGTTTTGGAGACGTTAAAAGTTACTTCATCCACCCGAAACCAGGGCGAAAGAAAGGCGCTTCATTTTACCAGTTTTTTGTTTTTGTTGAGCTTGCCAGTTTCCTCGACAAGTTTAGTGTTAAGCGAGTGCCCTTTGGTTGGCCTGGTTTGTTGATTCGGCAAATTTAATGAGGAACCAACAATGATTGCCAGCTTAAGCTTTAAGACGCAGGAAGAGCAAATTCTATTGGAATTGAATAACTCATCTCAGCAATTTGGGCCGACTTGGGCAAATGCTTTTTAAGTTGGTTTGTTTCATTAAAAAAAATAATTTTAATAGAGCCTAAGCAACAGTCCATGTACAGTTGGTCATGCTTGAATTTAATCAGTAATAATAATTAATATTTGTATAACTGGAACAGGTTTACCTTGGTTCGAAAAATTTCTCTTCTAGGGAACTGTTGTGCCAATTACAAGGCTACACACAGTTTATCAGAGGAAGAAACAAGTTTTGCAGGTCGTTAAATCTGTCGTACCGATTGTGGTTTTTTGTGTGTGCCATTTCCCGTTGGCAACAATTCATCAACATGATGAGCGGATAGGGAAACCCTAAAAGAATGCGAGTGCGGCAAAGGGAAGAAAAAGAGAAGAGGGAGCAAAGAGACTAAACTGCTAAACGGGTTAGTGCGGTTGATATTGCGGCAAACGCCAATGTTCGTGCATAAAGGCAATTTGAAAGTTGTTTCCGTTTGCTTTTTGCCTTCACTGCTCGGAGCAAGCCACATGTTCGTGGTATTTTCAGTGTTTCATCGATGAAAATAGCCCACGGTGGAAAAACGGCGGAAATGGATATGGAAAACTGACAACGTGTTTTCATACGATTTTGATTGCGAACATCAATACCGTCCACCTCTGTGTACCGAGTACGAAGTGTGCTTTTGATGTTATTTGATTCTGTTTTGGAGCGACAGGATGCTTATCTATCGAACAAATGAGAATTAAATGTGAACGACCGTTAATAATTTTTCATCATGGATATATCAATGACTAAAAGTGTCAGTGTCAAACAAAAACTATAACAAATAATGTTTTGAAGCTACCGGATCATCATCTAATTGCTTTAGGAAAACCTTTTCTGCGAGAATGATATCCAGTGGCCGTGGTCCTTGTTGGCAGCAATTTATGCAAACTCAAGATTGCAGCGTAGGTAAAGGATTATTGTTTCAATGGAGGCGGCTCGGTAAGATGGTTGCTAAATCGGTTCTTGTCGAGCAGGATTCTGCCAGCGAATGATCTTTCTGTGTGAATCAGATTACTTAAACCCTGAACGGGTCGCTTGACGGGCTCCTCGTTACCTTCAATTATGCTTCGGTACTCCAAAGAGGCCCATACTCCAAGGAGCCGGCCCGGATTGCTGATGATGAGTTTTATGTAAATGAAACAGCACTTTCACTGACCTGGCCTGGGGTAATTAATCATCAGTAAAGATAATCCGTCATCCACTCCAAAGGGGTGAAGAACGACGAGCTTTTCATTTCTCAGGTATCGCTGACGGTATCCAGTTGAGTCGAGCGCCACAGCTTGAACTCTTCGCAATGTCTTCTCGAATTGTAACGTAGAGGCGCGCAGAATTGCTAGAGCATTTTTCGCTGAGATTGAACTTCCATTTATGCTAAGAAAACGTGATAGTTAGATTTATTTGTGTCTTCCATCTTCCCTACGCCCAATGACGGCTGTATCCTTTCAGCCTATCATCAACACGTCGGAGCGGCGAGTAATGGGCTGACCGGCAAGCAGCTTCTTCCAAGCGCCGCCACTCCAGTTCATGTAAGTTTTTACTCGTGTTCAAAACTTTTGCAATTTAAATCATGATGAATCTTATGTATAAAAATATTTCAAAGTGGTAGATCAAAATTTTTGGAGATTTCAATCATTTGGATATCCTACATGTGAAGCAATGCTTAGAACACCCACCTGCTTTTGTGAAGGATAAAAGAACCATGCATTCAGTCGGAAATTAGCCCCCGAGCACATGCCACATTGCATCAAACGAAAAGTGTGCTTTCGCAGCCAATGAACCGTTTTCCACGTAATAAAGTGGCTAACTGA
Source organism: Anopheles atroparvus (assembly GCA_914969975.1). Classification (NCBI taxonomy): domain Eukaryota; kingdom Metazoa; phylum Arthropoda; class Insecta; order Diptera; family Culicidae; genus Anopheles; species Anopheles atroparvus. The sequence goes on along the minus strand of CAJZCY010000001.1, from coordinate 24,340,476 downwards.
GTCCATTCGTCTTTTGTAGCTTAAATCCCTGGTCCCGCTAACGACGGCTACCACCACGCAACATCACGGAAATGGCATCAGCTACGCCGCGTTTACCCAACCTTCGCACGCCGCTGCTCACCTAAAGCCGCTGCCGCAGAGTGTGCTGCAAACGCAACCTTCGTACTACAATGCGGCCGCCTCCAATGCCCAGCAGCAACAGCAACAGTCGCAGCAGCAGTACCAGCAACAGGCACAGGTCTACTACCGGAATCAAGTTCAGCAGCAGTTACAGCAACAGCAGCAGCAGCAGCCCTCCCAGCAGCAGCAGCGGATTCAAATCTACTCAACCGTGGCTAGTCCTCTGCAAAAGGCGCCCATTCTGTACGGTGCCGGTCAGTTTAGCCATCCAGTTCCGTCGCAGTACGCGGCCTACTCGTACGGCAATCAGCCACAACCGCAACAGCAGCAGCACCAGCAGCAGTCGGCGCTTTTCCAGGCCGCTTCCCAGCAGTCGCCGGCTTCGCACGGGAAAATCACATACGCTGCCCCGGTGGGTGTGCACAATGCGGGCGGAACGGGTGCCTTCGGCGGACGTGGGTCCATCTATCTGTTGCACTAGCCTTTCCACAAGCTAGCTTTCGTCCGGGGGTTGATTTTCCATGCACTCGATACGCCCGCGGAACGATCTTCGCTCGAGGGAACCGTTGCATTCAAAGGCAACGGGATGATTGAAAAAGCAAAAAGAAAAAATCGTTCAAGTTAATTGGCGGATAGTTTGAATAGAAAATGCGCTCCCCTTTGGCACACTTGGATCGAGTAAAAGCGTGCGGTAGACACAAAGTCGTTGGTCGATCGCATTCGATTGCATCTCTATTTATTGCTCCTTTCCATCCGCATTTATTTCTACCAATCAGGTGTAGCGAACGAAAGTGCACCCTTAATTGACGCGGTTTCGAGGGTGGATGAATCGGATTGTAGATCGATTTAGTTTCTATTTTTCCTTGTCGTTTGTTCCCATCATCAGTTTTCCACATCGCTTTTCCACATCGGAGATGTATCGCGTCCGTTTGTGATAAATTGTTTCTCCTCGTTCGCATTCAAATGGAAGAATTTAGTAGGGAAAATGTGAACACAATAAGTTACCCAGGCGTTATGGATAAATAAATGGATCGACTTCATTGGGTTGGGATCTTAGGAAATTATGCTATTGCTTGCATCGCTTACCGTATCAACTTGGACCACGATGCACAGCGCCTTCCGTGTGGTGTTTTTAGCCGTAAGAATCATGAATCATCAAAAACGTGTATATTTGTCGTGTAATTAAAGTGAAAAATAAACTTATTTTTGCATAATGAGACGTATTTCCATGTTAAAGTGTTTCTAGTATAGTTGAAAATTACTTCTGGGAAATACAGTTTAACCGAGTTATTCTGAGTAATATTTATTCGGGCAAGATAGTGAATGTTGTTGACAAAAATTTGATTTGAAGTTTTCTTTACAGACAGTGTCTGTCCTTGCTGATTTACCATTGCTACAATTCAGAAACGAGAAAACCTCCACCCGACTTGATCCTGAACGCGTCGAAGAACTTCAGAGACAAGACAAACAAATTCGGCTATCCTATGCAATCCAAACCGCTCGTCAGCGCCAGTCAAAGTAAACACTCGTGAAACAATCTCGTCTAATGATCGCCCTCGTGCAGATACCCGCTTGAAGCTTGTGGGGGAAAGCAGTGGATGGAAAACTTTTTTTTGTTGTTGCTCAATCACATTAGAAATGCATGATAGCGTGAAACTGCTCTACGCCCGTTATTACGATGGGCAAAGTTTTGCGTGCCATCGACGGATCGATACGCGATTTGGCAATGAATAATGTGTCTATTTGGTGGTGACGTAATTTGTGCCTTTGTGCGCGCCAAGACAATGTGTAATGAAGAGAAGACATTGCGAGCGGACGGCTGGTGACAAGTTGGGCACATGATACGACTTGATTGGATTGTGTGAGTTGTGGTCTGAAACTGAAAGCTACTGAATCCGAAAACAGTTTACCAGGACGCAGAAAACTTCTCCACTTGCCGACGAAGGAGGGCAAGGGCGAGCAGGAGAACTACTTACCGCCGGCGGAAAGCCTGAAAGGCTTGCAAGAAAAGTGAGATATAAATCATCGCAAAGGTTTCCTTCCAAGACAAACAAACGTACAAAAAGTTGCTTACAAAGTTGATGCCAATGCACCCCCTGGTTGATTGGAAAGTGAAAGAGAAGTGAGGAGGCGGGTATGCGCGTGAGAAGTGAGAACTTGCAAAAGAGCCTTCGAGCGGTGGAGCACTTGAAAGGAAACTTTTCCTCCGGGTGCTCGTTTGGGGTTGAAATGTTCGTTCCGTACTTAACCAGCGCGCGCTGCCTTCCGAGGAAACTCTTGAGCTTGGCTTCACCCTCGACTTTTGCTTCGAAAGTCCACAAGGAGCACCATCAGACTTTTCTTTACCCTTTTCGTGCAACACACCGCATTAGAATAAAACATTCCATCAACCTCCACGGAACAAGCATTCGAATGGAAATTCAGGGCCCTTGCTGGCCCTCGAATCGGTTCACTCCTCCACCGGCGTCCGTTCCACTGGGGCCGGTCCCATAAAATTAGCCATATAAATCAACCAAATCGATCGTAAAAGTATAACTTTTCCATACCGCCACCCGCCAATTGACGGGTTGGGCCGGTGGACTCACCGCGCTCCAAATTCTGGGGCTCGAACAGCGGTAGCGATTGGTGTGGAACTGTGCTTAGCCCTCGAGGGGGATGGTGAAAGTTCGTAGTTTCGTAGGCTCGAGAGAACCAGCGACACCCTGCAGCTGAAATCATACGCCGTAAGCCATTTATAACCATCCGTTTATTTACCAGCACGAAGGATGTGGGCCGTCTTCTCACAAGCTATAATTAACGATTAGCAAGGCGAGCTTGGGAGAACTTCCGTTTCAGCCAACCTACATGCCGTATATAGTTTGCGCTAGCCCAGTCCTGAATAAGTATCATTAGGTTGGCGTGGCGCAAGGATGTAGCTGGTCCTTTCACAAGCAGACGCTAATAAACTTTTGCGCACAAAAGGCATACTAATGCCGCCCGCACACCTCTTTTTTCAGCCGCCCACCGATTCGATTCGCGTAGGGCATCGTTTGAGCTGTTTTTTTTTTTGTTTTCACCGGTGGTCTTTCGAACATTGTATCGTGAAGCTGCTTCTGAGGTGCACATCTTTGCGCTGCATCGTCAACCTTACCATTTTGCACGTGTGCCCTCCTTTTTTGCAAACCGAGCCCTGCACCTACCTGGCCTGAGGCTTGCGGGTCAGCTGCAGAGAAGAATTGTGAACTAACGAATTAATTATGTCATGCCTGGAAGTCGGTACTGATGAATGCAAAATCCACGGGTTCCCAGTGATGTCCGCTACACTTTGGTCTGGCTGCAAGTGCAACCTGGCGAATCTAATAAAGCTTTGTACCTCAATTCGCAACAGTTTGGTTTGGTTGACGTTTTGCAAACGGTGCAGTTATGAAACTTCTGCTAGATCTGCCTTCGATTTCGGCCGAGGTTGGCACACGGTATAAGGAAATGTTCATAAATTGCTCCGTAATGCCTGCCTTTTTTTATTAAACCCATGACATGTCTGTAACTACTAGTCAATACTGCGAAATGGTGTTATGATTTATATAACCTGTGCAATGTGATAAAACATGTATAATTGTGCTTTCGATGTCATGTTTTAATATCTTAGGGATTTTCTACTAAGGGATTTTCCAAAGGAAATGTTGGAAGCATTACGATAACCAATAGTTTCCCCGGTATGCTTCTTATATGGTGGTATTTCAATATGCCTATTTGCTGAAACATGATAAATCATAATATAAAGTTGATTTATAATCAAGGGCATTTTCTAAATTTTGGATTAACTCAAACCTTCTCATGATAATACCATAAACACCGACAAAACGACGAAATTGCGACTGAATTTGTCCAGCCGTCCTTGCAAATGGGCAGTTTCTTTCAAAGTAGTTATACAGTGTAGGACATTTCGGATATTTGCTGGGATTTTTTTTGAAGAAAAATAGCATAGTACAATAAAAGTTTTCAGAAATTCCATTAGTTAGTTTGGATTTTATTCCGTTTGTTGTTTGTTCCACTCAAATGCAGTTGCATGTTCCCTTCATGCACTAGTAGTCTCACGTATTTGCTACAACAAACAGGTTTGCTGCCAGCATGTAGCATACATTTCTGTCTATACGTACTTAAAATATGGTACCAGCAGGAAGAGTTAATGCACATTTACAGTAGCTTTTGCAATCCTTGTGACAGTATTTTACTACATGAGCATGACTACTACATGAGTTTCTTGTTTTGCGCATTATAAATATAACTATTGTTCGTAATTATTTTGATCGCCAGGATTTTCCCATTCATTTCCTAAATTCAGCTTCCTAAAACTGAACACAGAGGGAGTTTTTAAATTTTTTTTTTTTATGAAATAGTAAACGAACGTGTACCACGTTCCCCAGTAACCGCATTTGCTATATACGAACAGCATTTGTTATTTGATTTGAGTTTTGGCTTCTATTCGTTTGCTAAACTTGTTCACTAAGCTTAATCCCACCAACATTTTGCTTCCATCCATCGATAGCAGGTGTTACTAAACTGATTTTCCTACTGATTATTACAACGTGTTCGCTACTATGCATATCATATTTTAGGTCTAGTGTATTATACAAAATCAAGTTGCTATGCAGCAACCGGTTGGTAAGTTTTTGGATTTAGTTTTCGTTTGTATATTTAAAAATAAGTTTGCTAGTGCTTGCGTTAGACATACTGTTGACTGTGTGGGTGTTTGTTTTCGTTATTTGATAAATGTGATGCCTTTACATAGGTCTCTTAGCTACGCTCACTACGCTGTTATTGTTATTCATTATTTTCATTAATACATAATGGTTTTGCTTAGCAAAAATACCATTTTCGGCTCTGTTTCAATTGCTGCCAGAGACTCACGATGCGCTGGACTGTATTTACTATTGGAAGAAAGCAGATTGAGATTCATGGAAAAAATAGTAGTATCGTCTTATTTGAATTCGGAGGGATCTTCTGGTATCCCTTCGTTGGTCGATAGTTGTAAAAGAATAACATATCAATGCCGTTGTTATGTTCTCAAAAGGAATCAATTGCCTAGCTGTACGAGTATAACTTATCTTGGGTACTTCAAATCCCTTTTTAGCGAATATTTGGTGGTCAAATTATGTAATAAACAAAGTATATATCCACAACGATCCCGTTCTTCAATTAAACAAAAGAACATTAATTTTTGTTTTCAAACATTTTCATCCCAGCACTGTGTATAAAGGAAAATATTAGTTTCAAAACAGCTATACATGGCTTACGCGAAAAGTTTCACCGCTGTTCGAAGTTGACGGGGCTCATAGATTGTAGCAAAGTTCTTCTTGGATTGTGGTCAGTGCAGCGCGTTGCAGGTAGTAAAATAGGTTGTTGTTACGTTAAATTTACAATTCTTACGTAAGTGCTTCTTACGTTTGACCCAAAGCAGACACACTGCTACACTCATTCTTTTACTCCGAACATTCTGGTTGAAGATCTTACAAGATATTGCTTCGGTCTGAGTCAACAAGAAAATGCCGAACCACAGATATTGCAACGCAAAAGAAACATCTGAGGTGCAACATTATCTTTGAAGTAATCTGTGTTCCAAGCACGTTTTGCGAATGCTGGCACTTTGCGTTTCGATCTTCAACCCGAACCCGATGAAACTATTTCGCAAGCCATGGTCCTTTGATCCTTCAGGACACACGGTTGCGTGAACTCTGAGCAATGATGATCGTGGTTCGCTTTAATACCTCTGCACCACCGACTGAACATAAGTGACGTTTGTGTTTCCTACATCCTACAGGTACTTGAAATTATTTGTCTTGAGCGAAAAAGCTTACCATACGCGATGAGCTATGTGAAAAACATGAACTAGGGTTCTGTACACAAGTTTAGCATCAATTTCCTCCCCTTCATCATCTTTCACGTGTAGTGCAGTATAATACGCTCTCTGGCCTGCACAGCAGGCTGATCCTTTCCTATTTCAGTTATTTTTCTCGGTTGAATTGATATGACATTTCGGAACTTGATATGTGTCCAACCACTTAGTCCCACGGGGTATTTAAAAAAAGAAATGTTTCGAAGACTTGAGTATTGAAAAAAAAAAAGGACGTTTGTTGGTGCGAAAAGGGTGTAGATAGTAACCGATTGATCAATTGATTTGTTCATTTTGTTTTGCTTTAAGAAACCGGAATGGGGATTATGGACGAATACAAAACAATGAAAATCAGATTATACGAGCAAATAGGATTCCTATTTTTAAGCCGCATTCAAATGTCATCAGTATGTCATCTAAACAAACATGAACATGTTTTCGGGTAGACCGATCAAAAGCTGAATCCTTCTTCACAGAGATCAATCTTTTTTGCTTTGCAAGAATCGTCATTGAAGAATAAGTGTATTGATATCAGTTGCAGTTGTGTCTGGACTGAGCAAATCGTGTCACTTATCACACGGACACAAATGACCGCTGCAATGAGGTTTGTGGTTTCAGCCACAGACCAATTAGTAGACTTGGCAAAAAGGCGTGTTGGCAAGCCCATTTTTGGATTTCATCCTGTAATTAGACAAAAACAAACACTCAATGAATGTTGGCTAACGAAATGTGGTGGTGAGCTTGTTCCTTCAATTAAACCATCTAGGAACAAGAGAAATATGTCGTGATTTCATCTGACAACAGCAGCTGGTGTTACATGATCCATCAAAATTCATTTTTCGTTGCATTACATGATTCGCTTTTTTTAAACATTGCCCTCAATGAAAAAAAAAAAAACGAAACGATAGTGCTTAGCAATGCGTGGTATAAACAGATAACATAAACAAATAAAAAAAACTCTTTAAACTAATCTTGTTTCTTGAAGAAAAAAATTAATGTAAACTTTTATATGTTAACACATCTCTCATCTACAAAAGCTTAACAATGAATAAGTAGTTTTCTTCTTTATAAATCATTTCACGTTCTATATCAAGCTCTTTCATAAAAGTACGCGGAGGTGCGTTTTCCTGCAAAACTCGAACATGCTGCAGATACTTATGAAGTCAACGATGGAATAAATGAAGGTAAGAGAACTTGTTTTTGTTCATCACTTTCGTTTATTTTCGTCTAGAGCCACGTTACAGAACATTTGTTTATTTGAAACGTTCGCATAACCTCTCGTCGCTAGCGTGTTGGTTACGGTAGACGTTCAGAAAAAGTTCTACAGTATTTGGAAAAACCATTGCCATTCAAAGCCAGCATGAAAAAAGTGCAAAAAAAGGGTTACAAATTGACGACGTTATCCTAGGCAGCACGAACTTCCTGATACAGCTGAAGACCGCAAGGCTCTCAAGGAATGAAATTTGAGGAAACCATAACTCTCATCCATAAATCATGCGGATAGTTGTTGCTTAAATTAGATGGACATTCATTTTTTCTTGCTTGTAAGTATCTGGATTAGCAAAAAATATTGGATCCACTGAGTTTGTGGTTTTCTCTTGTTGCTGTCAGCCTCATCGATGATCATGTAGTTGTCGTATTTTGAAGAAATTGGATGAAAAGTTACTTCTCAATGCGTGCATCCTTTAAGATCTTTTTTTGTGATAAATTTGCCTTTCAAATTCAAACATCTTTGACACTACCTTTGAACGACATCATAATTTTTGGTAAGGTACCAGATTTCACGAATTCCCGTAATGGCAGTGACAAATGCTGCCAATTATTAACAGCCCTCCGAAAATCATGCCTCAACAAATCAATCAGAATTATACCGTGGTAAGTCGATAAGTTACGCGTCGTTTTAAAACGCACTCCACTATTTTGTATGACAAGCTGTCAAAAAAAAATGTGTGTAGGAATCTTTTCCGTGACAGATTGCCCTAAAAATGAAATATAAAAAACACCACAAAATTAAAAAAAAATGCTATTTTTCCATAAGTACCCTGTGGGATTGCACGATTCATCAGCTGAAAAGCACTAATTAACCGCCGTGCGTGGAAAATTAATCGAATTTTGCTCTACCACATCCACTTCGTCACTGTCTGTAGCTCCTGGTGCCATTGAAACAACATGATTGCATTTAAACCAATCGGACAAACCCGAGAAACATGGATAGGATTTTTGCTCACAGCCGATCCAATTTGCAGATTGGTTTTTGATTTATTTTTTTATTTGATTCTATGTACACATTATTACTAATTGCAACTTCGTTTTCACGGATCACTGCCTGGTGTATGTTGTTAATTAATCCAATGCCTTATAATGAGATGGTAGAATAATTTTTTATGGATCATTTATTAGTTATGTTTGTACATGATTATGGACGTGCAAAACATAATCATTGCTCTCATGTATCGGCCATCATGCCTCTTTATATAAAGTATAAACTAGAACAAATTAACTATTGGCAAGAAACATGCTGATTCCATCAAAAACAAGCAAATTAAAATAATGCTTATTTGTGAAAAGTTTTTTAAATGCTATTGTGGAAGGGTGAGAGACACATGTTTCAAATTTCATCCTTGTATCAGCAAAAAAAAAAAAAACATACTATGTGCGAAACATTAAACTGTCATGTTATATCACCGTCAAACATAAAAAAATGAATGACAAAGAAATATTGAAATGAATTACAAAACAGTCATAAGCGACGAAAGCATGCTCTGCTACATTGATGCGAGCTGGATTTTGTTCATTTTCTGGAAATGCTGCCCTCAAGCAGGTGTTCATTTATTGACGGAATGGGATTTCTCGTGACGTTTACAAATTGATTTCGGGAGGTTGATCGACGGAACGGTTTCAGCACGAGGGCACGGCTGACCAGTTTTCAACGTGGCTAACCGTTTTGCTCCGGGAGTGACAAACTGGTATGATTTTACTTTCAGTGGGGGGGTTAGGTTTTTTACATTGTTATGTGCGCTGATTGATTGATTGTGTTAAGCACAATTTGTCCAAATCAAATTCAATAAATGTTAATCATCCTGATCTGGTGATGGTGACGATGTCGCGGACAACGGCTGAATTGGCGCAGTGCGAAAAGAACGAAGGAAACATGGGGAATTCGTTTGGGCTAAAGGAAAGTCAATTGAGAAATAAAATGAAAAAAAAGTACGGTTGTTTTTAAAGCTTAAAGTTGCGAAAGTAACTCCAACATAAGTAAACAATAATATTAAAGCATCTTTCTTCTAAGAAGCAACATGTTCCAGAGAACTTTACAGAGTCAAGATGTTTGTATTTTTAAGCAAAGTCATACGTTTAATCAATATTGCTGAGATGAGATATCTTTATTAATTTTGAAGAAAATATTACGATAAATTGATTAAATACAATGTTAAAACTAAATTTCTTGAATTCACCACTGTTAAAGTAAATAAAATTGTCCACAAAAATTGGAATGAATTCTCCATTAAGTCTGGAAAACTCAGTTAAGGAAATTTCAAGCAGACGGATCTCAAGAAAACACGGGTGACTGTCATCGAAGCTAGACTCTCACGTAGTGGAAGAAACTGCCACAAAACCCATTTATCTTTTGACTTCTTCAACAGCATGGCATCAGAACCACTCGGCCAAACCTGAAAACATTGGGCGGAGAGAGGAAAACTGTCCAGAGTGCGATTCTCCCTTTGTATTCTAATCTTTTTTTGTGGACGAAGAAAGAATTCACTTGCAACCAATTTATGCAGCGTTTTATGGTGAATTGAATTACTGTGCACAAACGGAGAAACGGTGCCGACGAAGAAACGAAGATTCAGGTTCTGATGCAAAACGGTCTTCCCATGCATCCAGATTTACTTTTTTTTTTGTTAAGGAAATAAAAAAAACCTAGCAGTAAAATGTGTAACAAAGCAATAGAAAGGGTGATTTATTTTTGCTCTTTACTGACTGAAATTATGTATGGAAGTGATTAACATGAGCTTACTTAATCCCCTTGATGTATACAAAATCTCTTCGAATCCTTTTATGTATAGAAGACCAAATATAGAAGACTCAACATTTCGTATAGAACAAAATGCCCGATGTAAGACTCAAATCTAAAATTTCCTCTGACTCAATAAAACATTGAACAGCCCAATTCTAGGGGGCAAAAGTGGAGGTTGTTTTTGAAAATCGTTCAACTGTTGCGTAGCGTCTGCAGGTATGTTGGCTTCACGTGCGATTGTGATGGTGATTTCTGATTTCACTTCCTGCCATTTCTTAACATGCGATAGAACTGGTTTTGCGTCCTGCTGGAGCTGCTAAGCAAATTTACTGAATTGGTAGCATTCAAACCATGCTGCTTCCTGAATTTCATCCCGGAAAGCATCTACTACAACGTCTGCGACTTAACTTCCACGCGGTTGGAGGAACTGCAGGAAATGACAGAAAATCGTAGACTGATTGAAGAATATTGGAAGCGATATGGGCGGAAACGAGAACATCCCGTTTCCGGTGAGATGCTGTCGTTTTTCGTTGTGTCTTCTTCGGGAATCGCGTTATTTATTCCGAACGGTAAGGCAATTCCCGGTTATCGTGGGTATTTTTTCCGGAATAGCTAGTAGGGAACGTTTCTTACGATCTGCTCTATTTTTCCTGCATGCATAAGCGCTGGGCTGAATTTGTAGAAGCAACGCGAAGCATAGAATAAAGCGAGGCACAGAAGTTGTTGTTTTTTTTTAAATATTTTCAATCATTTACCAGGTTGGTTCATTGTGAGACTATTACATACAAAACCGATCTGAGTTTTGATCGAATTACTTGAGCAGCCAAGTTGAGTTTTTAAGAAAATCATTGTTTTTTTACAAAATATAGTTTTGTATTTTCGGAAAAGTAATTTTTCACTAGAAAAATAAAATTTCTCCTAAATGTTAGAGTTTAGGATGGTTAACATTCCTTTGCTAGCAAACACGTTTGAGTTGCTGGAAAAAACTTCATAATGCAAAATTACCATAGACAAACAAAAGATGAAGGGCTTTAAAACAAACTTCACGCAAATTGGTTGGGCAGAAATTTGTACATTTGTATATTTGTTGAGGCTACGGCGAGAAGTTAGCTACCCGGGTATCGCCAGATTATTGTTGCCCAAATGAGATTCCTTTGTGCATCCATCGTGACAGTCGCGTGCTCCCAAAGCAGCATGTGTAAAGCAACACCGAAACACTGGGAAAAAAACCCTCAGCACGGATGAATTACTATGTGTCCATGTTTACCGAGTGATTCCTGTTGAAAGCTGCTTCATGGTCGTTAAAAATGAGAGCACCCAAGAAAAAGATAAATACGATAAAAACTTTGGTGTGACCAAGAGGAGGACGATGTCGTTGCTGGCTGGATAGTGCAAGATGCATCATTTACCGACAAGCCGTAACGCTCCTTTGCCAAGCACCAGTTGCACAATGTTTCGAGGCAGCGCTCCGGGAGCCAGCAAAAGTAGGCTAACGTCATGGTGATGGCGCAGTTTGTTGCTTCGACTCGCAGGGCACGTACCCCCCATTCATTTCCACTCACAATCACAAACGTACGGTGAAGCGTAGATGTTCTCCCATGCTCAAATCAAACGCACGTGATCATGGGAATGTGTGGCATTTCACGAACGCAAAAAAAAAAGAGAAACTTGTCTCGGCTGACGATTACAGGATGGAAGGATTCCGCACGGTGGCTTCCTTCCAGAGGATGCTCGGAAGTGGGTAAGTAAACGTGCTGATGACAGCGAGCCGAGGCATCGTCAGTCCTGCAAGGTGCGCCTGTTCTAACCTGCAGCTATGTATGCATCAAGCAAACATCATCCCGCTGAATTTTTGCTATCCTGCGTTCAGGCACACAACCCACGAAACAGGCGTTGGTTGGGGTTCACGGAGGAATCGCCACTTTTGTGTCGTAATGTTTAATTGCTGTCGGTTCCGATTGCGCAGCAGCACACTGTTGTCATTGCTGCCAGGATCTCCGTACACTCTCTATTCATTGAAGCATCCACCAACACGGTACGGGATGAATGGTGTTGCTATGTCGAGGAACGAGGAAATGAAAATAAAAACAACTTAGTCACGCCCTGCTTTCTCGTTTGGCCTTTGCAGTGCGTTTGCAGCGTAGAAAGGTGCGGATGGGTCGTAGGATGTTATTTACGCATCCATTTAAATGATTAGTGTAGCGGATTTTAAATATTAGTTCCATTAAATTTATGTGCATCGATTGAACCAATTGAATCGAGCCGCTCAAGACAGTCAACAGTTATTATTTATTTAATAAACAAAATATATTTTTTCTTTGAAGCTTAAAAAAAGCAGGGAGAGTCGATGTTTTTGGAACCTACACAGCAAAATATCATCGTTAGCTGTAGAGGTGACAATCACAAGTGGATTCATGGTGGTACGATAACACAAAGGTAAATATTCTTCAAATTTAAGTGAAGACATATAGAATTCAACTTTATTTTGATGTGCTATTTGATCTTTGCAAACATTGATCAAAGCCAATGGAGACGCCTGGTATCTCATGTATTTTGGGCCTAATTTGTGCCGTAATACATTTTTGCAAGGTAAAAAGGGAATTGCAGAACGACATTGGCATTCTGGGGCATGTGCCTGCTCGATGCTCAGTTAACATTGGCGAACGAGTTCCTTCGCATGTTGCGGTTCATGTATTTATGATCGTGTTGATCTTTTACGACCCATACTCCAAACAAAATGCACGCAAATCTGTGTTCCGGCCGGGGGAAAAAAATTGGAATACTCAGAACGGAAGCACTAAATTACGCATTTGTTATCGGTTCCTGAGCGCTTTCTTTGACGGTTCGAGTTATGATTTTTAGAACGGTTTCCTCCTCCTTTTGACATACATCCTGCTTGAATATCGTTAAAAAATAACAGCCATAAAAGTAGCTATCATCGGCTTCATCACAATCATGATCACCATTATCATGATATTGCAAAAAAAAAAGAAAAGAAAAAAGAACAAAGCTCCACATAGTCGTGGTAATCACGCATACCAGGTTCATCTGATAGCACGGTTTAACTATGGTAATCGCAAAAATAAATAATCAGTTTAAACGCTAACCGATTCCGATCGGCCATTAAATATCGATATCCGTTTATTTTTCACAGCTCACCGTACCTCGTTCCAGCAGACAAACGAGTGCCTCCGCCATTCATTTCCACCGAGCTGTGGCGAGAGGATTATTTGATGAGCGCTTTTATGGCAGGTTTCGGTTGCTGGAAATCAGGGAAAGAACCTGGGTCGGAGGAGATTTGTTCATTTCGGTAGGTTATTATCGGGTTTTATGGGGCAAAAGGAGTAGAAGCAAAAAAATACCCAACCCCATTCCCAGCACGGTTCACCGAGCAGGAGGCAATGTTTTTTTAGGGGTGTTAAAAACAAGAACATTGAGTCGGAAAAGCGTCAGCTTCATGCGGCGGTGAAAGCGGTGAGATCATCACATCGGGAAAGGGCTCGACTGTGGATTCAATCGAATATGTTTCATTTTTTTTCTCTACTATAATTATTGTTCTGTTGTGTTTTCCTTCTTCCCCGTGGGGGAAATTATTCCCATTACCGGCACGTCGTTTACAGATCCGGTTTGAAAGTTACCATCCGACCATAGCAGCTAGAGACAACTTTATTGTTTTCTCTTTCCGGCTGGAGTCCTGCAATGCTCCATTTTATCGCACTGGAACGGTTCGTATCCGGCAGAAATCGATCTCTGAAATCACTCTCAATGAACTTTCCAACCCTTCACCCCGTTGGCTCGAGGGCATGGAGGATGAATAAAGAAGGTTGGTGAAAACTTTACGTATTTGTTTAGGGAGGCCGCCGATAAACCTTCATTCCGAAGCGCCCTTTGACACACTCAGCCCCTTTTGCTGAATCGTTCCTGCTTTGGATAATCATTTTACTCCACGCTCCTGACTGTATGATTTCATGAAGCCCGCTCTTCGCCTTTTTTTCTGTCTCTAACGAAAGCAAACATGGCACAGATGGAGCAGGGTAAAGAAACAAATGTTTCACGCCAATCGCATAACGCTTTACAGTTTGGCCGGCTCGCTCGGGGAGAGAGCAAATTATGTACTGCAGGTGGACGTAAAGAATGTTGCTGGTGAATCGTTGCTTCAAATCGAATTTTTGCCAAGGGTCTATGCTATGGTGCAGGGGCCTTCCGCTTGCCTCCCTGTTCGTGCAGCCGTTCCCGGCTGATTTATTTTATGAAGTTAATGTTTTATAATGAAGAAAGATGAGTTTTCCCGATTGGGTCCAAAAGCCAGAACGTTCAAACGTTATTGGTGGTTTCAGAGGGTTTTTCGTTTCGGTTTTCCTTTTGTTTTTTTTTACGTACTTTTTCTCCCAAGGGCCCCTAAACAGTAGCTGCCTTCTGCCTCCGTAGGAAAACAAAAAAAAACAGCGTGGTTTTAGCACATTTGTTTCTGTTTTCTCCGCTTTATCCGTGGCGTTCTAGCAAAAAAGTGTTAGTTCTCTTAGACCATGTTCTTTTCTCTCCTTTCTGGGAGGCAAGTCTGAATCAGATTGATGGATCTTCCAATGACTGTCATTGTTAATTTATCGGTTAATGGCTCGTGCCGGAAAGTTTCATTAAATTTATGAGCTGCCATGAAGCTACTGGTTGCTAGTGCTAGACCGTCTTCTATACGTTTGTCTTTTATGTTCTCTTTTTGAAATGTTCTCATCGTGTCGTCACAAGACCAAGAAATTGGTTGATGTTCACACTATCGTTAGATCGTTTGGAAGGGAATTGAAAACGAGTCAGTGCAGGCATGCGCTGAAGTAATCTTTTGCAGCACACAACCACTGGGTTTACATCTAGACAATAAATTCTCTGCTGACTAAGTGTCCGTTGTCTGGTAGTATAGCATCGACTTAAGGGCGAAGATAGGTTTGGTATCGGTTAATTTGATACACCATGTCAATGAGGAGGAATTAATTTGGCTCATGGAAATTTTGTCTTAGAGCTAGTTTAAGAGATTATATATTTTTGTGCAATGATCAAATGATTAACAAACAAACTTATTAGTACACCAACCTCGTGTTTTAGACACTGGCTCTTCAAAAGCTCTTAACTAAAGAATATGAGTTTCGAGTTCAACAAACAAGTTCAAGAGCACTTGAAGAAGAAGTACAATCATAAAAACTAAACTTCCAAACACATTAGTTATCACATTAATTATCATGAAATCTGATAATTTTGCAAGCTTCATGAATACCTCAGCCGTTGAAATTTGTTGGTCTTTGTTTCGTTGGAGTGCAAGGCCTTTTATTAGATCAACATAATCGCTTCGTGTGTCAACAGAGCAGAGCGATAGTGCATCGTGCAGACAGGAATGATTAAGGATGGACTTCATGGACTTGTCAAACGAATCCTTTGACTAAAACCAGCATGTTATCACTCCATTGCAAGGCTTCAGTAATGATGGATACACCTTCTACTGCCAAAGCTACGTCCGAGGTACGCCTGCATGATGTCGAAGAGCGCTCGAACGTTTATGTAATTACGGAAGCAATTAAATTCATCGCAAACGGTGCGCTCTGTTCCTTTCGTGACGAGACAGACGTGATAACACGCCACTCGCAAGGAATGATGCTATCTTCCAGTTGCTGGATTAAATCCATTCGGTTCGTTCATTTCTCTCGAACGGTCACACAGAGTACCAGGTGCTGGATGAAGCCTGTCGAAGACTTCTGCTAGTATTGATACTTGCGAATAATTTACAGAGTTTAACTGAGAAGGGGATTTACTAACGATATAAGCCGGATCCAACGATAACACGCAAATCAATGGTCTGTTTCGGAGAATTCCAAAGCTCATACGTTGCAAAAGAGATCTTAACACAAATTGTCACAAGCTGTGATGCTCTCTTTCGACCGCTATCATGGGTTACATTTAACCCGCATGGTTGCGTTCGTGTTGGATTGATCGATTTGGAAAAAATATGGCTGGCCATTAGAAAAAGGGATTTTTTAAACAATTTTGTTTGGTATATGATCCTGGATGTGGTCGTTTGATTCTTTAATTTTGAACATCGGTTATGCATTACTCCAACATACATGGATACAGTGGCTTAGAGTTGCGTTAGTTATTAATTGTGAAGACCCTTTACCGTTTCGAACCATTACTGAGCCTCTTGTTTACATCGCGAATTATATTCATGATGTCCATGAAAAAAGACCAGGTAGATAACACTTGATTTGTTGATTCATAGCATGAAATCTAGCACGGTGAAACTGAGTGTCACGTAATCGTCGGGGTAAACTTTAGCGTCACACCTTGACACACCGATCGAGCTGCAGCATAATCCTTGACTAAGCTCTTCGTCGAGTGAGCATCAACTACAGATAGAAGCAGCTTACGCCCGGTATCGTTTAAATATCTACCAGTCGCATTTTTCTACATTCTTCCCTGCCTTTGTCAGTGGCTTAATGTTTGCGACTAACTTTTCCGCCCTCTGTCAGCATCGATGGGTATAATTCGTCACGCTCCGAAAGTTTTCCGATCGCTTTTACAAAAGGCGGAAACTTGTAGGGAGCGTTTTTCTTGTACTGTTCGCTTTGATAAAAGTAGAAAAGAACGGTCGGAACATTTGATTTTTTTGCTCAGCGAGATTCTTGGTGTTTGCCGGGCCATGTTTTCCCTCGAGCTGTCTGAACGCGAAAGTGGTAGGAAACAGTTGACTACCAAGTAATACAAATTACGTGACTCAATGTAAAGGCAGCTGAAACACAAAGATATGATACTAGAATGGCGACAAAATAGAATAAAAAGTATCCAAAGGAATTGTTCAGACGAGAAAGTAAAATAGAATTGAGCGTAAAGTATGTAAGGTTATATCATTGTCATTCTCCTATGAATTTTCCTATGCTTTCTTTTAATATACCAAGTTCCACAGAAGCCCAGAAGTCTCAGCTCTGACAAAGCGTTTTTCTTTTCTCTTGTCTTTCTGTTTACGACTTTTAGCTTTAGTTGCCACATTTTAAGATTGTCGGCATGTTTTTTTTTTTTCGTTCGTCCTTCTTATCTCGGAAATAGAAAACCCAACGGGGAAAGATTCTCAAAAAGGTTGCAGATATGGAGCGGTGACAGTTTTTTTCTGTTTACAAAAATATCCAAAACTCCAAAGCTTTTCGGCTGTAGACCACCGGACACCACGTTGACAGGTGATTAATGCGTTCAGAAATTAAAATCCCTTCGCAAGAAGGCTTCCTTTTTAGACTATTTTGTTTGGGTGTTTACTACTTCGGATATTTAAGAAGTTGCTCAATGTTGCCCACTGTCAGCGGTCAGGTTTTTTACGTTTATGTTTCTACCGTTTATATTTTTTGCGCAGGAGTTGGGCAAACACTTGGACAGCGACAAGGGCCAAGGACGCCGGCCAAACTTCTGCCAAAAATTAAGCGGTGGGTATGAAAACTGTGGACGTAGGAAAAAAAAAAAACACAAAATCAAAGAACACCAACCAAAATTAAAGGACACCATGTGCCGCGCATCGGGGATCTTGTCCTTTGGTCCGTTCACCTACACACCCTTACACAATCTGATAAGAGAATTTGTTTTCCTTCCTCTAACCTTTCCCAATCAAGTTCACGACGCACGGAGATTAAGGTATGATTTAAAAAGATCCCATTTGTTGCGGCCGGAAAACTCAACCTAAACACGGAACAATTGATTAGCGGGTCATTCCGTTGGCTTCTTAAAAAGCGGCAACAATTTTTCTGATTTTCGTACCGGCGGAATGACAAATTAATTTGACCGTCCGAAAGCCAAACCGATCCGTGATTACCTTCGTGAAAATGGGCCATGTTTTTCACGAGAGTTTCTGTCAACAACTCAGTAGAAAAAAGAAAAACTCAATCCCTGGAAGTTTGTTTTTCCATTTTGTTTTGCAAATCCGAAGGCAATATTTTGAAATCAGCGTCAAAAGCCGCCGTCAGTGGTTTTCGGTAAGAAAAGGGTTAAGGGTTAGCTTTGCAAAATTGGATCAACCGTTAACAGAACGGTTGACCTCGTGCGTTAGTTGGATTATAATTTTTGCGGAAGCAAATGAGATTGTCATGGGTTGTGCTTTTCTTGTTTTTATAATGATGGTTCGATTTTTCCGTGTAACAGTATGATAGACGTCAAGCAAAAATAGAATTTAACTTCGTTTGATTGGACAAGATAAAAAATAAAAGAAATCTCTGATTATATTAAACAAATCTACACCCTTTGCACCAATGCTCGGTAGAGTAATTGGGGACACACCTGCGGGCAGTGGTTGAGAACGGATCAGCATTTGCTCTACACTACCTTTTGAGCAGTTACCTTTAGTTACTACATATTCCAATAGGACAGTCTTTAAACATATTCAGTTTTAACAATTTGTTAAACTATCGGAGCGAGTAAAACATAAACAGCTTAACATTGTCTTATCATAACCGGGAATATAAACAATACGCCTAACGAAGTTCATTTTGAATAATTCACTCTTAATTTTCGTTCGCTACCGAACTCCTCGAGCCTGATAGCGTCGGATGGTCGGTAGGCTTGTTCTCACAACACTTGCTCCGTAAGCGCTTGTTTGCAATCTACGTATGGCTAGCTCGGTTGCATACCGTTTTCCGGTGCCCCTATCTACAACAATATACGGAGGCTTTGCTAGCAAATTACTTTGATTTTCGTGTGGCTTATTGATAAATTTGTACTGAGCATAAAATCTCCCGGTGTACAGCATCAGCCACTGCAAGCGGGCTTCATCAAAGTGCTGCTGAATTTTCTGATTCCATTTAATGCTTTAGTGTACTCCTGTTTTGCAGAAGTGTACGAGAAATTCCACAGTGCTGCACAACGTAACGTAGGTCTAGGTATTCTTTTGCTAGATTATTTCAAGTTCCTTTCTGAGTGCTTAAACGCTATAGTGGCTCTGCGCCCAACCGAAGTTTGTTTGTGGCTGTCTTCTTTATTTGCTTGAATGCTGTTTATATACATTTACACATTTGTAGCGAACGGAATCTATTCCTACCGTCTTGCGAGCGCACGCAGCCCATCGAGGCGGATAGGTATGCATCAGATTCTCGGCCCGTTGCTACACCTAAACACTAATCTCAATTTTTTGTCTTTCACTTTTGCTTTGGTTGTTGTATGTTGCTGTACTTTTATATGAGTGTGTGTATTAGACTGTTTTAAAATTAGCTTTTGATTGGATGTTTACTACGTTACTTGTCATTGTTTGATTAGTTTAGAATTATTATTAAAATAATTCTGTTTTCTCCATTTTAGCAACTTCGACTTTTCAACACACATTCCCACATTTACAAAACGCTCCCGTTTCCCAGCGAGCATCCTAGGATCGGACACAAACAATGTCGTTGTCGTTCTTGTGAGGATAGGCAGTATGGCTGCCCCTTAGAGGACCACTCGATATGTTTAGCCATATCAAAGCGAATCGTTCGCGTTAAAACGGGGCAAATGCCTCTGCATGGCATTCGGCTTTTTCGACAAAGTTCGCTACTTATAATCGGTGTATGTTTGACAAGTGAACAGTTTGATTTACCTTACTAGAATAATCTGAGTTTTGTCCATTTGATGTACGCTACGAACTGCAAGAAGAATGCGCTCTGTTTAACCGCAAGTGCAATCTGCCTGAAGTAACCTGTTCCCGGTGATTCTAGTTACTGTTACCTTCACTTTCCATACCAGTTTTCAATATGAACATTTCAATAAACTATTCACAATCTACAAGAGAGTGACTTCCTACCTGACATTTACGTACATTCGGCGTCATGGTGTTGCATTATTTTATTTTGATACAAAGGTTTACTTCGCTTTCGCTTTGGACGCTCGTTACAAACACCTGGCTTAAAATGGTAAACTTTGTTGTCCATCCATACAATACTTTGTTTTTATGATTCGCTACGCTTTGGTTATGGTTGGCACTGACGTCCGCGCAATAACGTACGACAACGTTTGCTTATTCACACGCTTCCTTGCTTAAATGCATTAGGTGCATCAACCCCAAGCACATTCGTCGGATCCGAAGAACCTCCGTAGGCCCGTTGAGTTTTGGCCACGCGAAACCATCCTTTTGCTTCGTAAAAACGAAGAGAACCCAGGAGGGGGGCCCAGGACAAGGAAAACCTTGCACGTGTTAATGCATTGGCGCACCAGAGTATTTCATCGTATCAGTTTCATTATTATCCAAGAGATACATAGACACAGCGTTGTTTGTTTAACAAAGCGGGTAGGGGAGGGTTTGTTTGTTTGTTGATGGACTTTCTTGGTTGGAAGCTAATGCAATTAAGGGGTTGCAAATAGAAGGGAGATTGGCAAGCTGGGTAAGGAAAAGCAACTGTTATGCAAACGAAGCGCTCGATTGGAATGGGAAAAAAGTGTTACCACGTAAACCGGAATCCATCCGGAAGCTTATGGCCCATTTTGCATTTTTGGTTGGAAAAGTAGCAGTTCGATCGTTGGATTTTCCGTGTATCCTTGCTATGGCCGCAGTAGACAAGAGCGCGTCCTTTAGTGGTCGGGCGGGGAAATCGAGAATTTATTGGTTTCAAATGGAAACTGATATCGAATTGCCGCGTATGGCGAGATGCCAGTATGTGCGTCACCATGTGTTTGTGTGTAGCAGTGCAGACAGCACAATTCTTGCACCTCTTCTTGGCAGCGATGCAACTGCGGCTGTGGGATCTCCACAACCGAGAGAATGTCAACAGCATATCAGCATATGGAATACATTCTACACCCCGACGTGTCCTTAGCACGAACAAGATCCTCGGCTTCCGGGGTGAAACGTGAGAAAAACATACCGCCTACACCTCCACGGGTCTCCGGTCCAGCTCGGGGGAGTTCTCCATCGCGCGACGACGGTTTACGGCGAAAAAATAAAATGGCTCCCTACCTTTCACGCTCGGATCGTTTCGTGGGCACGGGGCGCCCCGCCCCATTTCATGGCTCCCGTTCTGGTTGTCCTCGTCACCGTTGACGTATTGGTCTTTTTCCGGCTTCCCGCCGGATCCTTCCTCCAGCCGGCTGCCCCGTTCGACATCGTTCGAGTGACGGTGTGCGACCTCCGTCAGCTCGACAGTGGCTTCCGGCTAGCTCCAGGTGACAGTCCGCCGTTGGGTGGTGTTTTGACGCCCGTTGGGCTCCTCTGCGGGCGTCACACTTCGCCCCGGCTCGACGGCCGGTCTTCGGGCGCCTGCACCGTCGTCGTCTTCTGCGTGGGCGCCCGGCCCGATCCGTCCCACTCACTCGATGTTCATAATCTTTTTGAACGCCTTGCGGAACTCTGGGTTGAAGATGGTGTAAATGACGGGATTGACGAAGCTGTTCATGTAGCCGAGCCACGTGGTCAGGATGAACACCGTCACGCCTGGCCGACAATCCTTGTCGAGCTTGGCGCACATCGCGTCCATGATGTTACAGGTGAAAAATGGCACCCAGCAAAATAAGAATACACCTGCAAGTAAACGAACACGTAGATATTATACAAGTCAACGCAATTGCATGCCTCTGTACATTCTATGTATTAAAGTGTACTTTATGAAGCTGATGGCACCAAGCGAGATAAGTATTGAGTGTGAGCAAAAGGGCAAACTTACTATGAAACTTATATGAGACATTAGAGATACTCTTACATAAAATATCAAACTGTATTTGAAAGTAATCACTCACACTGTTTGAAAGCACTTAATACTCTGAGAAATCCCTGTTCAAATTCAGGAAGGAATGTTCTGCATCACTAAAATTAAAGAGCAACAATTCTTTCAAAGGCAGATTTACTACGTACTTTAACAGCTACCACAAAAAATTAGAAACAAATATACACCGTTGATTGAAGCTAACGAAGAACTAACTGTTTGTACTGCTTCTCCGCAAAAGCGTGTCGTACGTGGCCAAGCGACATGAGCGGTACATTTCTCCTCAAATCGAGAGCAAAAAAGTATCACTTACGTGACACATCACAAGGAATGGTGAATCACATACGAAATAAAGCAAACGTCCAACAGCTGCCTTTCAAACGCGAAAACCCAAGCGATAAAAACATGCTTCGTATTCCTCCGGCAGATTGGAGTCAACAAAAGCTAAGCGTGTGTGTAAAGTAACATACAATTTAAAAACATTCACCAATCGTTCGGCTTTGTCCGTGTCAACACATGTAGGATAAAATTTGGCACGTTAGAACTTTTTTGTATGTCTCAATGCAACTGGAGAATGCACACAGGGTAGGTCAAGCTAGCTAGATTAACGTTTAGATTTGTTAACATATTTCAAATGCTAGATCTATAAAAATCCATCCAGAGTGTGTGCCTTCCAGCAAACTTCCTCTTTTTATTTTAAATACTTTTTTTCCAACAAAAACTGAATGACAATAGATCTATTCTAGATGAATATTAATAAGCGTTTAACATTATCCTTTACAGTGTTTTTTCTCAACATCCACAACGCAAAAGCTGAATCAATACTTACCTAAGACTATAGCTAACGTTTTTGTTGCCTTTCGTTCTTTTTTTGCTGAGGACTTTTCACGCTTCTTCTTTGAAGCCTTGTTTACTTTATATATAGTGAACCTGCAGACGAAACAACAGAAGGAATATATAAACGAACGAACTGAAATAATCGTTGTAAAACGATAATGAATGCCATGATTTACAAAAAAAAAAACATTTTAAATCATTTCCGTAGATGAAATAATATTCCTACTTTATATTATTGACCACTGATTTCTGCCATCCAGAATAAGTTGAATGGAAAGCGTTTTACTGCACACTAACGCAATACAATCAACTTGGAGGGTTGAAATCTTTTTTATCAGTTCTTAACGAAGATCGCTAAACTATCTACAGCGAAAAAGCCCTCTCAAATTATAAACTCATGGTTGCGGCATTAGTTTGAATTCGTTTCAAGACAGAATCCTTGAATCGTTTTTTTATTTTCATTTTATGAATCTGTTTATTCAATGAACGTTTGCTGAAAACAACGCTGCTACTTTAAGTAAGACTACTTTGTATCTGTATCTTCTTATAGTCCACGTTTGTGCGATTAAAAGATTGTTAGGTATGCAATATGACAAAAGGAAATGTTACTTGAATGTTATGATGCAAATTTATCATTATATATGTTTTGAATGGCGAATATAACGCTGCCTAAAATGCGTATGGTTACGTGCCCGTTTGATAAAAATTTAATGCCGTTGTTTTGTCTCTACTGTATTTTCCCAAAGCTGAAAAGCAATAATTTAAAAAAAAAGTAGCCCCAAGTGTGTAAATAAAATCCTTGAAGGGCTGAAATAAAAATGTATCCCTTTATGTTCCCGATGTCACCACCCACGGTAATTGCAGGGACATTTTCATGCCATTCAAAATGATCCCTATCGTCCGTCTGGCCTACGATGTTTGATGTGGTGCAGCATCTTTGACATACGTTCGCCGGCAGAAGAACCACTTATCGCTGCGAACAGGCTGTCAGGTGCACGCATTCAAAAGGGATACCCAAAATGACCCCCTGTTTGGGGAATCGGAAAGCACGGAAGTTCCATCCAACGGTCTGGAATATGCTTATGTCCACATAGCGTTGCCATTGCTCGGAATGGCCCAACAGCTGTCGAAGCCGTAGTTTCGAGTGTTCAGGATCTGAAGTGGCGTCCGGAGCTCTAAAGGATCGACAGGAGAGTCGTCCCACCGGGTTCAGCTTTCACGATTTTCAAAATGACATTAAACGATGCAACGGTACGTAATGGTCACACGTGCACCATTTGCCGGAGGTGTTTTGCGTTATGTGTTCCTGATTTTATTTGAGTGTGTTTTCATTCCTCTACAAAATTAAAACCCGTTACACCCGGTGCCTGAATTTGCGAGAGGGCCTACATGAATAAATGATTTCATCTCACTCGGAGGCCCATCTGCCGGCCCAATCTCGAGGCGCCCATGGTTCGATTGACAGTCCTGCCAGAAGGGGACTGGACGAATAAATAAAAAGGCATTATAATTTGATGCCCAACGCGGAACGGAATGTTGCAGTAAAGCGCGATGGAATAAGACCCAAGTGGCAGCAGGATGGTAAAAACGCTTGTTTATTCTTTCGTTTCAAGCGCTGTTGCAAAACGCATCCGTGAAGCTGGGTTCGGCGCAGCTGGACCATCGGAGTAAAGGTTAAAGGTCTAACGCCCGACAGAGGACATTATTACTTTGATATTTTTTTAACCAACCTGTGTGGCTTGTAATAAAAATACCAGAAAATGAATTTCCTGATGCTTGACTGCTTTTTATTGTGTGACACTTTAAACTGAAAAGTTGCTGGCGAATCATCAATCCTTTACCACGAAGGATACTTTACACAAAGCGTGCTTGGAATGAGACATCGTTAACGCTTGGTTCCTTGAAACTTTCCTTGATCGTGTGCATCCTTCTCTTTATTTTATATCTCCATTCTACATTTGTCTGGTTTTTTGTGATTGCGTAAAGTAGAAAGGAGGACGCAAAAACCGCAAGATCCTTTCGCCACCTGCCGTAACCGAATGTGACAACCGGTCCTCTGGTTTATGGGACACCCTCGCGGAGGTACCACTCGCTGCCACTCGGCCGTAGCTGATCGTTATGATGGACGTAAAGAAAGAACGATGGGTATAAAAAAGAAAGAAAATGAAATAAAATAAAATAAAGAGGCACATGAAGATTATCCATCTTCCGGCCTACCTAAAGCCATTAAAATGGTTTCAGAGCGATGGTACCAGGGAGCTCCTTAGGACCATCCATGGCAATGAGGTGGCGGCACCGCTACAAATCATGGAAATTTCATCACTGGCAGATAAATTTTCCAGTAATTTAACAAAATTTTCATTATTATTTTTATTAAGGTAGAAAAGCGCGACACACGCTCCCTATAGGGAAACAGGGGCAATAGCAGGGGGGAGAAGAATGGAAGGCGGGGATGTACTTCGCAAGGTAGCGGAAATTGTCCCCACAGCAATAACACTAAATTTCTTCAACCCATTAAAACGGTGGCGTTGGTGGCGCTGGCGTATGCAATGTACCTCTCTGTCAAGGACCTTGGCTCCTCACGATTTTTTTCCCGCCAGAAGAAGCGAATTAGTTAAAGGATTTGAAGCTTTCTCGCGCCCACGATTACCGCGGGATGAATTACATTTCAAATTACAACTAGGTGAGCGCTAAAACCTACAGCGTCAGCAACCCGCATTGGTCGGTCGAGTTTGTATGAGCGACGGGTCGTAATTTATGCAAAAGCTTTCTACGAAAAAAAAAAAACGAAAAAGCCATGTATACCATGTGACCGGGTGTTATATTTTTAACGAGTTTAGCTGTAAATCCACAGCAGAAAAAGAAATGGCCAAGTTGTGATTTGTGGCACAATAAAATAAATTACATGACGAACGTTTATTCGGGTACTGTCAAAAATGAAAAAAAAGAACGAAACTGCAACCGCTGGTAGTTTCAGTACCATATGCACCATGATTCAATTTGCTTTGTGCTGCATTTCATTGCATTGCATTTGTCAATTTGTTTCAATCAATCCAGTAAAGCAATTGGTCTGACGATTGACACATGTTGAGCAGGTTTGGTATGCTAGGTTCATGCTGATGCAATATTGTCTGTCATCGCACGGTCGATTTCGATTGGCGATTTCATTTTAATCAAATCACTTTTACTCATGCGTGATGTTCATCTGAGTCTTGATTGGACACGTTTAATTCAGGTGTCAACATATTATTCGCACTCGATACGATAAGAATCAGAAAGAAAAGAGGCTACAGGTGAACTGACCGCACTGATTCTTTGTAATTCTTGTAGTCTGTAAATTAAAATAATTCTTCCTGTACTACTGATATTCTTCATATGTATTTAAAGACATCGCTTCGAAAAGAGGAATCCTTGCACTGCTTTATATTACCATGAAGACAAATACAATTCTATTTAAGTTAGCGTTTTAGACAGCACAACTCACCTGGACGCCTGTGTGTTCTTTTTGTCCTTCCGGGAACTGTCCCTGGAGTTTGTTGAGAGTGTTGAGTCGTTCCGATTGAGCGACAGGGTCTGCTGAACACCGCATCTAACTAACGATAGGGGTTTAAGGGTTACACTGGACCGAAGACAAATAGAAAGCAAATTAAATAGCAACTCTTGCCGTGCACTCATGTCTAGGGATTCCGGTGAAGCGGAAAGAACACAGCATCCCAAGTCGGACCTTTACCCTCCCTCGCCGTCCCACTTTTCATCGCACTCACCTGCCTTCTTTCCTCGGCGACCCGTTCCTACTCCTTATGGTGGCGCTCTTATTTACAATCACCGTAGCGGCCGCCACGTTCAGGCTTTCCGGTGGGGTGGAGGTCACCGCCAGGGCGTCGGCGATGCTGGATGCCGCATAGCCCGAGTCGTGGTTCCCGTTCGGATCGGACGGAACCTGTTGCGTTGTCGTTATCTGTGCCACCACGCTGAAAGAAGACGTCGAGAAACTTGGATGGTGAAAAGAAACCCGGCTCCGATTAGTGTGTGGTGGAAACTGTTTGGCGCTGGCACTGTCGCATTTCCCGCGCACGCTCGCACGTCCAGGATTTGGTGGACACAAACTATCACGAGCATCGCGTGCATTGGATTGGCGGGGTTACATCGATGGTGAAGGTGTACAATTTTGCAATTTGCCTTGAGTGTACCATTTACAGTAAGCTGGTTGTTACCTGATATTAAGTCGGAGTGAAACAATGTTTTGTCAAACATTTTCAACTCATCGTGTGATGCAAAAAAGTTATGTGAGTTGTAGGTGACCAAGGATATGCAAAGACAATCGATATTGTTCTTCCTCACAAGCTACACTTAAGGTCACATGGAAAAGCACAACGGAGCCATTACAGGAGTGGAGTGCGTTGATCGACATTAACATGGGTGATTGAAAGTTTTTTGACTTAATTAATACACTAGTACACTAAAATTTCTTCTATTGTTTAGCAATGTAATATCTTATCGTATGGAACGGAATGTTAATAAAAGTGCAGCAATCGCTAGAAAATTAACTTTTTATTTTCTAGAAAAATTAACCCTGTATCCAGGGATTATTAGGCAAATAAAAACTACCATAGGAAATCGACACAGCGAAGCGCACAAACAACGAAGGTGAGGATGATTCAAAGCAGGGATGGTAGGATAGAGGAACAGGGACAATGAGATTGAGAACACGTACTTTCCCGCCTCCTCCACGACCGTTGCTAACATAAATTCTGTTGATTTATCGTTCACAATCACATGACAGTCGTCAATGTCAGGGGACCTGCGAATCGACCAATGAGAAAGGAATTACCATCCTGCAAATGGGTTGAGACGGATTGTTTCACGCAGCCATCCATGCCCGTCTACGTCGGGAGCTGCCGCTCGTAAGGCTGATGATTAATCAAAACACTTTGAATAGTTCCACAGCAGAAACGGAAGCAATGAGAGTCAGCTACCTTTAACACTCTCTATGAGAACATAGGGAAAACGAATCGAACAGAGAAACGAATACATTCGAGGAGCGTTTTTTTAACAGGCGGATGCAACTAGAAATGCAAGGGGAAAAGTAGAAGAAAGTCTTGCAAGCAACAGTTTCGGGTAGTAAAGAGGCCAAAACGCATTGTATGTACCATAAACTGCAGACAATAATAAAATGATGACTTTATTTAGAGTCATGTACTATAACTCCTCAATATTCTATAAAAAAATACCTGTTATACATTAATAACTATCAAGCATCTTGTAGAAACAAATAAATAGAACAGTATTTTAACAGCATTATGTTTCAAGCTTAGGTTATTCCTAATTTATATCAATATATTAATATTTGAAAAAATAATTGTTTAATTTTAGAAATTATTTACCGAGTAGAAGTACTGAAAAGATATGGCTTGCGTGATTAAAAGCGCAAGTCATCAAAAGTCATTGAACAAATCATATAGCATAGGAGCCTCAAGGCGCGTGGGGAACAAAACTTTAAAAAATCTATTGTTTGAACTAGTTGAACTTGAACCGTACACCTCGACTATGGTTCCATGAATAAAAGTACCATTTGAATCAGCACTTGATAATAACTGGACGAAACGCAAACTGCATCATTCAAAACTAGGTTGGAGGTGAGGAATCGGAAATGTCCGAAACATCAACTTGGGACAGTATCCGAATCCGTGACATGCAGGACAAACAGTCGACCATTCAACCGTTGCAAGCCAACCCGTTCAACTCATGCACCCCAGGATAAAGCAACACGGACCGATGGTTTTGGGACTCGAGATTTAAAAAAAAATGCAAGCACATCACGACGTTCCGGGAATCAGTCATGCAACAACAGTGAAAACGGAACATCACACACACTACAACACAAATCAACAACAACAACAAGGCTGGCAGATCGGTGCACAGTTTAAAATTTATGGTGTCCCCAGATGAGGATCGCCCGTTTGCTAATAAAACATCAACTAGTGAACGTGCGCGAAAGAAAAGAAGCAAGTGGCAACTCCGCCGCTCCAACAGCTTACCCGGCATTCTCGTCGTCCTCCTCGTTCGAGCCCGACGCCGTATTGGTGGGCCGCTCCTCGTCCGGCAGGATCTTCGAGCCGCTGCGAGTGCTGCCATCTAGTTGCGTTTCCGCCAACCGCTTCGTTTGAGCAATGTTCTCGATGATGCTTCCGCCGGCCGTGATCTCCGAGAGGTGCGGCTTTCGGGCCGCTCGTTGCTTTTTCGCTCGCGTTCGCAGTGCCTGCATGGCAGAACCAGGAAGAAATCGGATGAATAATTAAGAATAAAATAACTTTTTTATACTGGCCAGAAAAATACGCTTTTTCGATCAGAAAATTCTAAGAAAACCATCAGCAGCTTCAAGTTTGCTTATCGATATTTGAAATGTTCTTACGAATATTGTTGATTGTTGACAGTTAAGTGTTGTTTCCTTGTTTCAATCGTTTTAGGCTAAAGTTTTGTTTAATGATTTGTGCGTATTACGCTTTTTATATTATGTTTGTCTGTTATAAACAGTGGAAGCACAGTTACAAACAATAAATACCACTACTGAGCAGCTGTTGCTAATTTTTTTTCTAATTCGTTTCATGCACTTTACATATTTGGTACGGTTTGCTGAAAATGTATGACAGGGTTGTTTTTGCTAAACAAACTCTTTTTTGTTCACGTTTTTCATCTTCCAAAAACGGTCTATGAATTGCTTAAAATGACAGTCTCTAATGACAGTCTTCTAATATTACCCCAATTTACCAACACCCAGCGATAACGTGACGGAACAGAAGGAGGGGAAAACAAAACCACATCCAACATTACCATCGCATGTAGAACATCTGCATGACTTAATGAAATTCTACTAGCGAAACCATTACCGCTCATTAAAGCAACAAGCTAGCGAGTTCAGTAGCCTAGCTGTGTTTGACATGCTCAAATACCAGCAACCGTAGATCTCCCTCCAGCACGCCTCGTCCCGCCGCAGACCGGTCGGAAAAATGGGGAAGCTGATAGCGAGAGGGCACGCGTGGTGGCATCTTATTCAATCTGCGAACTATCGTCGACAAACTTCACGGACATAAATATTTCATGGCCCAACCGGAGGCCCGTCCATTTGACGGAACGGCGAGCATGGTCCTCCCTGTTGGGGTGGGAAAGAAGGATGGAAGGGATAAAAAAAATAACTCGAGGAGCGGGGGCAGACAGACGGCTCACATCGCTTCAACCGCAACTAGAAGCGTCGCGGGTCGTCAGCATTTCCCGGGTGGAGCGGCATGCGAAAATCACCCCAAATCAAGTTGGCGCTGAAGGAAATCCCAAACACACGCCCACAAACACCCACACACACACTCACTGAAACCGGCGATAGTTTACCCTGTTAAATTGAAATTTTATTATTCATAAACTATCTACAACGAACGTTTGGGTGTGCGGATCTCTCTGTGGAGTTGTTCGCTGGTTCAATCCACGGAGCTTGATGGAAGCGACCAAGACGCCAAAATGACGACGGAAAAGAATACGGAAGCGTCCGCTTTAGGTGTTGGGTAGCGTCCCTCGCAAGGATATGGTTGGCATGGTTCGGTATTGTTCATTCCACGCAGGACACTTAGCTTCACCGAGAATGAAACCCTCGCTGAATCCGAGACAAGTATTCAAATGGGATCTTGCAAACGTCTTCATGGCGCAATGGTCCTAAGCGGATAGGCCAAAAAACGCAAAAGCTTCCGACAGTGCCTGTCTGGAGCAGTCATATGGTGCCATCGGCACATCTCAACATCTGTACTGTGCAGAAAATAAAAATAGGAAAAACTGTATTCACACTCGGGGGTTCTCTTTTCTCTATTTTCTTGTTTTGTCGATGATTTATTTTTCTCCAACGGGGATGTGCAATTTAGAGCAACAATATTTGCATCATGAGTTATAAATTATGGTGAATGACATATTATGCGGTTGGTTTTTCTTCTCTGTCAAAGAAATCTTGCATCGTTATATTGTAAATTGCTTTATCTTCTATCCTCAAGCCGTCTCAACCTATCGTCACGAATCGTATGAAGGAAAATCAGCCAGCTTCTTGTTGTTGGAAATTTCTGTTCCGTTTCTGTGTTTTCTGTGGAACATTCCTGGTGTAGAGCTTTCTTTTTGCACAAGTACGAAACGTGTGAAAAATGGTTTGTGTGTTTTGCATTGGTGGATTAGGCGGTTTATGTGATTTTCTTCCCGTTTTTTTGTCCAAGTCTGTCCTATTTGCTATCATTATTTCATAGCAGATGCAAGGGTTTGATTTTTTCGCCGACTTTATTTTCCCTGCTTTGGAAGCCTGTCATAATGCTAGAGAAAAGTTCATTTGTCCGTGGTTTCCCGTGTACTGCCACGCGGTTCGTGAGCCGTAGTGTTTGTGTGTTTTTGTTTTCTTTTGTGTGCATATTTTTTCTCAAACAATTTTTCATCCTTTCCTTTGCCAATGTATGACAAATGACTGGCAAAGGCACCCAACTGAGCAGCTGCTTTCAACAGGGTGTGCAGAACTTATGAGCAAAGGCGGCCCAAAGTACGATGGAAAATTGTTAACAAATATTCGCTTTCCGCTCTCTAAGGGTGTGCTCTGTCGTTAGTACTGTTTTTTGTGTTGTTTTGGTAGTGCAGTTCTCGTTTTTTTATTTTGTCTTTTTGCTTTTCATGGGGTGAGCTATCGCTAACTGAAAATAACAAGCAAATTTGTTGTGCATTAGAAAGGGCTTAAGTTTTGTTTTCGATTTCTGATGGCAATGATACTTTCATTCTTCAATCGTGCATTTTTTTTACTAAGTTTGAAAGAATAAAACCTATAATTTGTTTAACCAGACCAGTTGCCACATCTGAAAAATTACCACAAAAAAAAACAAACTAAAATATTTATTTTGAAAAAGTGGCTATGGTTGACTGAAAAGATGAGTAGGTTTCTTTTTTCGTTTAATTCGAATGTTCATTTAGGGGCTTTCGTTTAAATTTAGCTGGCAAGCGGTTTTAGTTTTCTTTTTTTGTAAGCAAACCAAGGAAAGTTTGTCAGGTTATCGTGGCTGATTTATACGTACCTTAAAAATATTCCAGTATAAAAATACCATTATGATACACGGGATATAAAAGCTAGTTAGGGACGAGTACACTATAAAATCGGTATTGTAGAACACGCATAGGTCGGGCGAACGGTCTTGCGTGTTGTTCAGTCCAAGGACGATCGGTGATCCGATCGCGGCAGATATCGCCCACACGAGCAGGATCGTCAGACACACCCGGCGGCTGTTTTTATGCTTCGCGTACTTTATTGGCTGCGTCACCGCAATGTATCTTGGCGGAGAGGGAAAAAAGAGAAAAACAGTGTGTTAGCTTGGGACACGGTAATGATTGATGATAAAATTATGGATTGTATTTCATTCCTTAATATTCTGTACGATTTTCACATTGTTTTCTGTTCGACTGAATTGAAAACTTAATCATGATATATTGCTCCTTGTCAAGCTATTTTAATCCAACTGAGAAATTTCAGCCACTCGATGATTCCATTCAACCAACTCCGAAGACGACTTCTCATCAACATTCCCATAGCTCAATGATCGCCTACGCAGAGCCTTCAGCATACGGTACGAATATTTTTCCAAGGTAAGGTATGTTTCACAACGATGGCATACAGGAGAGAAAACCTGGAGATGGATCAAACCGTAGCCTGGAACCTATCATTTCGACAAAATGCTGAGTAAACAAGAGATATTTCCTTGTTTTTGCAGGTGCTCCAATAAACGCAGAAATATGATTCCCGGCAGACGGTTCCTCCTTTACTCATACACCAATCTTCCTCCCTGGTACATTGGTTCAAGTTTTTGGATGGTGACAAATTGGCCCTGTTGCTGGTATACAACTGCACACCTCAACAGTTGGGTGAAGGCATCGGTAGAATGATGATTGGAACCCAATTTTCCAATGATGATTATAACGAAATATTGTTGAATGAATAACGAAAGGCACCGTATCAACCGTATGCGACCTGTGTTTTTAGATGACAAACCAAAACGTTCTCCCGTTGCTCGCATATCGGAAGATTAGAGTGCGGTGAGAAACATATGTGCTGGGAGACACTGGCTGTATCAATAATTTGAAGGCTTTGTCAAATACCATATGGACATGATGCGGTGACTTTAGATATTCTCCAATATCGGAATCCTGGCGATAGCCTGGGGAAGACACACGGTTGAGGTCTAGCGGATGTGTATCCATCCCTCTACGATTCTTACTGCTTCTTGAGTTGTGTCGCATGAAGTCATTGTAGGACATTTTTTGTTGATAATTCAACAGTTTGCCCCACACAAGTCACAATTGGCAAGGTGTATTGCACTGCGTTTCTGACAATCATTGAATGTATTTTTTTTTTCTTTGTTGGCCTGCTGTAACGTTTCAACCACTGCCACCTTTCGTAGGTATATTCTCGACTAAGCTTCCTGGGCCTAACCTTTTCCCAACTCTAAGTGAAGAGTCCCTCAGTTACCATGACGTTGGTTTCCAAGGTATATGAAGTAATCAATCACTCACTTCATGAAGTCATGAGTCGTAGCGGGACTACGAACCCCCTCGAGTAGGTGTGCAGGCCATCGATTGGGGGTCGGTTTTTAATCAAGTTGACCGATTGATTTATTCGTCTGTGTGGTATTGGAGCGAGTTTTTCCCCCGTTCTATATAAGCCAACCCACGTCGACGTTGGTGGTCGACAACTGTGTGATGGATAACGTTTTTATGTGGACTGAACCGTTGGCGACGATAAAAGAAAAAATACAAACATAGAAAGAAAAACAACTGATTTTATTTAATGAATCGCTAATACCTTTCGATCTTCAAGCTTTTGAAACAAATAGTAAGAATAATCAAAACTATCCAAAATATCGGGTTTGGCCAATTTGGAAATTGTTATTAAATTATGGAAATTTAATGCAGTTTTCAGTTTCTGTTTTGACTGTTTTAACATTTTTGCCTAGCTTTAAACAAGGACGGTCGGGTTGGTTGCGCATTGCGTCGGTGCATCGAAAAAAACTGTGAAAGTGAATGAAGCCCTACCCAAAATGCTGCCTCGGTTAAAATGCAAGTAGAGAAGCTTGAAATATCCTCGCAATGTATTCACCAGTGCAGCGGCCGTGGAGCATACAAAGTATCTACTGCTCCTGTCCGCTCCAATTTGTTCTTGGATTATTTAGCAATGTTACTTCACCAGCGCTTAACTTCGCCACGACCAAGCCCCCTGGCCTGGACGCTGGAGCCATAGAGTGCCGTCGTAAATTTTATCGCCCATTTTCGTACATCGTTTTCCAGAGATATAAATGTTAGGGATTTCGGGCATCTGCAAAAGCGCCAGAAGGACAGTCGGGGCCGGTTGAGCTTTGCATCGGTGCATCTAACTGATTGCGGCATGTCACGAAAGCAGCATAAAATGCTGCCGAACTCGGTACAACGCTGGAGAACGCAGGTGCTGTTGCTCGTGCAGTCGGATGGCGTTCGAAAGCTGGTAAAAAAGGATGAAAAACGGCAAAACACTGGCGACGATGGAACGCTATGTTTTCGGTAAGCATATTTTAAAAGTTTATCTCCATCTGTTCACTCGCAGAATGTTGTCGCGGAGTGGGCGAGCATTTCAGTTTTTTCGTTTGACGGGAGGCTCAAAGGCTTCGCCCCATTTTTTTTGTTTTTTTTTTGTGAAACGTTTTGGAGCAAATAAATAAAGATAAGCAGGAAAAAATATCTGTGAGGTGACCCAAAGCAGCTCCCATTCGCTACGTGGATGCAAAAATGCAACACATTGTTTCTGCAGCGAACAGTACGAGTCAGCTCGCGCTTATCCTTCTTTCGCTCGTGGAGCACGATTTTGTTTCAAAATCAACATAATCTGTAACTTTTACGAGCGAGTGCACCAAACGGGTCGCTGCAACGTTTGCACACTGCCGCCGACACCGATCCTCAAATCACGAAGCCAATCCCACGGCCGCAAGAACTGGGGCGATGAAAATTCGCGAATTCCATGCTGCACATCGAATCGGGTGGCTTGGAGTTTTACGGCTCGGCAGCATTGGCAGCATTGTAGCAACAACTCCGTGACAACTCGTGACATTTTGCTACTGCGTCCTTGGGGCCGCGTGGACGGCATTTTATGGTGCTGCACTCTGCACGGGCCGGGGAATTATTTCAATTAGCCCGATTTATCTTCCCGCTCTATCGTCCCATCGTGGGGATAACTTTATTGAAGGACAGCTTTATGCTCCCCTTGGAAGCCACTTTTTATGTTGCGGCTCGTGGGCTTTTGTTTGCTGGTGTAGGTGTTCCGTTCTGCTGTCTCCTCTCTGAAGGACACGGAACACCGGTATACATGTGCCGGCGATAGGATCGCAAATAAATGTGTTTTTTTTTTCGTTCGCATAGTTTTTGCTCATGCAAGGAATGCCTGCTCTTCTGCGGCATCGCTGTTTAACCTTTACCATGTTGATCGCACTCAGCGAGTTTTTTGTTTGCTCATTTTAACTGTACATTGTAGTGGTTTGCAACTATTCGCATATCTGGTTTATGGTGTAGCTATGGTGTGGAAAATATGAAAATAGAAAACGTGGAATTGTAATTATTAAAATAACACTCACAAGCTCCGGCTGCTGACCATCAACTACTTTCAATCTGAATAATAACTGGGCTTTTGTCTGCTTGTTTTTGTATTCAACACACCGTTTTTTATTTCTGACATAATTCAACAAAGCTTTTGAGAGAATGCTTTGTTTTCGTGTAAAATATTTGGAAACGTATAGCTTGAAGGTCATCAAAATTCCTCAATTCAATTCCTAAAATTAAAGTTCTGTTTGTTGATAGTTCGAAATATTTAAAAGTGTGTTATTAAGTCAATTTTGTTGCTTAACGAGATCTACATCACTAAGAGTATACGTACAAAAATCCAAGAAAAATGTGGCAAATGTACAGAGTGTTTTTTTGTGTTCTTCAGTAACAAGAAAAAAATTAGTTTGAAGAAAACTAAATTTTACGATACTGTAAAACCACTGTAAAACCATCAATTTTAGCACCAGGATAAGCGCTTTTGCTATTAGTTTTAGTTGCAATTGAACGCGTTTGAATAAAAACAATTATACTGATTTATTTTTAAATTAATTAATCTTTCATTCAATATACGTTCCGTTTTCCATTGTTCATACAGTAGACAGCCACAGCTTGTACATACAGACTTCTCCTTGAGTTGCACACTTTGATGCAGTATTTGTTGTTGTTACGGTGATTGCCACCTGGGGAACTATTTGAGCGTACGGAAGGTGAAATTGAATTTTGACCCCCGCGGAGGGCACGTTTGTTGATCGCAATCGCCATTTTTTGTTCCCACCCATCGATACATCATCGATTGAAATGACTTACCAACTTGCAGACTCAACTTCGACATGTGAAACACGCGTATCGAGATGCAAATAGTAAATGTTTATTCGGCACCACCGGGGTCACTGTTAGCGCAGCGAGGTTGAAAGTGCACGGGTTAATTAAATAAGACTGGAACCGGGTGAAACCAGTCATGATCGGTACATATCTCAGTGTATGTTTGTGTAGCTGGCACGTTTTGAGTTGTTTGAATTGTTGTCAATGTCACAAATTGTTGGCCATGAGGATGCTACCCAAGGTATATAACACTGATTGGAACAACCTTCGCTTAAGATCGAAACAGATTAGGTGGCAAGAAACAAGAACAAAGCCATGGGAAAGTTGCTAAAGCTAGGGTTAATTAAGAACATGTAGCAAAACATGCAGCAGGGAAGTGAATCATAGCATAAGAAATGTTGTAAAATGTTTATATCAAACTTAAAGAACATTTTAAAAAATTATTTTTATATTGTATTCATCAATGTATCGATTAGTTTTTACCAAACTACTAGATGTTGAGTGGATACAAAAGAGTTTTCCTCTTCTGTGTTATTGTAAACAGTAGCTTAATGTTATGGAAATAATGGAATAATGAAGTTTTATCGCAATCTCATAGAATTCGTTTATTATGCAAGCCAGTGCACTGCTATGGTGCTGCAGCTCGCATTCTGCATATTGCACCGTGAGCATGCCTCAAGAGAATTGCGCTGCCAGCTGGTACGACATGAGCCGAGGTTTCGCATGGTTGTTAAACTGATCCAAACATGGTTTCGAATCGCTTCACCAACCGTATCCAGTACTCGTTCCTGGAGTTCATAACGTGCACGCGATGGTACACGCGACGATCGGTTCTTGTTTAACATTTTAATACAAATTTTAAATTAAATTTTCCACCGCAAGCTCCCACCGCTACCCGTTCATCGTCTCGCCTATCGCATTCACCGTTGTCATGACACGACCGGCTGCGGATGCGTAGAGAGAATATTTCGAGTACAGGCTGACGACAATACTTTTCGCAACATGAGCTGCATTTTTATAGGCACGCATTTGCCCTCTCCTACCATACGCTCTGCACCCAACGGGTTCGTCAGTCCTTCGATAACTGTCAAAATATTCAAATTAAATATGATAATGAAATAACGCAACGGCACCAAACCCACGCACTCGCATGCCAGGGTTTTTTTTTCTCTGTCGGATGGAACAACCTGCTCAAAGTGAAGTTGGCCGCTTTTGTAGACCCTACATCGAAATGAGCAAGCTGTTTTGCATGGATCGTAAGAAAGTTTTTTAAATTAAATAATCCATACGAGAAAGTTCGATTGAACTTTGGTTTGTTTGAATAGTAAATAAAATACTTCAAGGACAGCAATCAGTCTGGATTGTTGTGTCACTCAATAAATGGTTTTTTTTCATGATTGTAAGGTTTTCCATTATCAAAGAATAAAAATATCAAAACGATTTTAATATTTCTTAAAGCCAAACATGAGCTTTGTCTTTTTTGAATTTCAGCTATCCTAGGAGCTGGCTTTAATACACCCTTCTTTTCCATGAGCATTTTCGCAGTATTTTGCGGCCCGTAATGCATGGGAAGAAATGTCTCAGCAAGCCAAAATTACTATCTAGCCAAACATAATATCTTTTAATAAGAATAGATCAGAATAGATCTCAATGTTAAGCTTTAAAATAAATAAAACTTTTGTTACTGATAAACTCATATTAAAAGAACACATTTTAAAAGAAAAAAAAAACAATCTACCCC
Organism: Anopheles atroparvus; assembly: GCA_914969975.1. NCBI lineage: Eukaryota > Metazoa > Arthropoda > Insecta > Diptera > Culicidae > Anopheles > Anopheles atroparvus. Next base: position 24,302,770 of record CAJZCY010000001.1, on the reverse strand, counting down.
TAAAAACCTCGCCACGTCACGTCAAAGCATTCAAAGTTGGATTGATACCGCCTTCCAAACAACGAGTCTTTATTGAATTAGACTCGTTGCCAACGTGGTTGAACTACATCACCCTACGGAAAACGGGGCCCATGCAAATTCATTCATCCGGAAACGTTTCACATGGTTCAGGTTTAAAAACACAGTAAAAAATAAAATAAAATAAAAGCAACCACTGCATTCCTGCAAACCCTGGCAAGTTAGTACACCATGTGAAGGGCCATATTCAGCGCATCCGTTCCATACGAAGCGTGCGCCCAAGGTTGGCGGTTGCCCCTGGGATCGCAACCGACGAGGTTCTCCAACCGTTGCAGGTTGAATTTGAAAAGAAAAACCGAAATTCATGCTACTGGAATGTGCGTGGGCAAGCCACAAGTGAGACCATGCCGAACCTGTCTTCCAGTCAACAGTTTGATGCACTCAACCTGTCGTGTTTGAACGAGCATGACGAGCTATCAGTGCACTGTTGACAAGTTAATAAAGAAAAGAACAAAACAAACTCTCGTCGATGAATACAGCAGTACCAAATGAAACGCAAAAAGAGCGTGGGACTCCTTTCTATAGGAAAATAAATTTGCAATCGCATAAAAAAACCGAGCTGCAGTTGAATTGAGTCAATTATCGAACTGCACGCGCCAATATCCCTTAGTTGCCGGGTACAGCCAAGTCATTGGCAAAAAAAGCATTCAACCAAACATTCCCCGGCATGGTGGAATGCCTTGCACATTCACGCGAAAACGATCCATAAAAGAGCAAAGGGGGCAGCATGCCATGTTTTTCGATTCTTCGACCGAAAGATCGAGCAGTGCGCCTTTTATGGTGCCCAATTAAATTCGAATCAACCACTCACAGCCAATACCTGCTGAGGTTCGTGGCCATGGGGTATTCCCACGACCATCCACGACAAAACCAGCACAATTTTCAAGCAGCACTGTTTGCTAACAGTGCCACCATTTTGGTCGGTTTTACGTGACGGAGTTCTATCCACAAAACACGCGTGAATGTCCGTGTCGGTTTGTGGCGCACAGGATGCCGAGCGCAGACCATGGCAGTGGGATTGCAAAATTCTTTAGATCGCAATTGCAATAAATCCGCAAGAGAGGAAATCGAGGGGATTGGTAAAGGTTGCGGCAATAATCTAAGCGCAAATTATGAGAACCCTGTTTTGCGCTTTGAAGGACTCCCTCCCGTTGGGCCGACCGGGAATAATTGATCGATAATGAGGGCATGAAATTGATCGCAACAATTTTTAGCTGCCGGTGGGTTCAGGCTATCCGCAAATAGGATGGCACCCAGTGGAAGCAAAGTCATCATTCCGTGAACAGGATGATCACCGTAACGTTAATTCGTTTCCGAGCTTCCCCATTCATTTGTACATTATTTGTTTTCCACGGAAATCATCAGTTGACCTCACTTGGAAATTTGTTTTCACACTTTAATTTATGCGTTTTTCCGGTTATTTCGATATTAAAAGGATGCGAGGCTTGGGCAATGTGCTTCCACGGTCTGTGCCCTCGTTGCACAACGGTGGACTTATCTAAATCAAGGGCATGACTAGCCAGGGTAATACGTTTTCAGCATTTGTATCGGGAGAGCAAATAGAACACTTCCCGAGGCATGGGGAATCAAGCGTTCGAATTATTTCGACCGAACTAGCTCGTAATGCTAGATAATTAAACCCTGTTTTACCAGCGTTTTCAATTAAACTGTTTGCAGCTACATATGGTAATCAGTGGTTTATTATCGGATGGTGGATAATGATCCTAATTCTCGATCGAAACTTAATTCGTGCGTATTCGTTGCATTTGAAACTAATATGGTGCAAGCGAAACGTTTGGCTTCCTGAAAATTCTTCGATTTTTCTCGCGAAAGCTCAAACAACGTCAAGTTGTTTTTCCTTTAAAAACAAATTATTATGTAAAACTTTCTCAAGTACTCTTTAATTGGCTAAGCATCTTTGTAATTATGAGTTTTGTAATGAAGCTTAAATGCAATAAACTATCCTCTTTAAGTTATTCTTGGGTTAAATTCAAGCACAATTTAAAGAGGCTTTCAAGCACAACACGACTGCTGAAAATGCTACCAATTGTTCCACGTAACTTTTTATCCTCCAGTCCAGCTTGAGCGCATCATTGGTGTGTCGGGAAAACTCTAAAAGGTCCGCCCCAAAACCATATTGCCAAATGTCCAAGTTCAGCTCATATTTCACAATATTGAGAGAAAGTTAGCACCAACTCGTACCCGACCACCTAGCACGATAAATTACGCCCACCATTAGTTCTTGCTGAGTTGAGTTGAGTCCGGTTTTGGGAAACTGTACGATGATTTTCAAGCTGGAAATACGGAACAGTTTCAACAGAGTGGCTAGACCGACGAATGGAAGCGCTTAGGGCGTTGTGGTGTCCAATGCACGATTCTAAATTGAGAAATTTTAGCACCCATCGGCATGAGGATGGTTGCATAGAGGAACTGAACGTACTGGCATGACCTAATGCTCTCGGAATGCAACATTATAGGCTTCCTCCATGCGTCAATCTAGAATATGGACCAATGAGGGATGGTGTATGAATTTGGCACGCTTGAAGCTTTCCCCCTCCCTCTTTGATCCCTCCAGGGAACCCATGTGCACACTTACCTGTCTATTGAAATTGCAACTAAATTAAATATCGACGACGTTGAGCATATCACATCCATAGCTATGTAGAAATCACAAGCGAAATTTGGCAATGACCATGCGCCGTTCACCTGTGGGGAGAAAAAAGATTCGGAACAGAGGCATTAGATCACGTTGCCAACGGAGATGAAAAGATGGAAGCGATGCGAATGAGAAAGATATACAAGCAAGCAGAGACTGAAGCCGATGGTCACAGTAAAAGCAATCGCAAGTTACATAAATCAGCACATGAATGGCTAAATGGGCTCTTAAAACTAAATTTAATGGATGGAACAAAAGGAGAAGAAACACCGGCATCCGCACGAGGACCCGTTTTTGGGCTTCAATACTCAAGGGAGTGCTTCTTTTAAAAAACAAAAAAAAAGTACCCGAGTGGACCAACAGATGCTGGGTAAGGGGAATAAAACAAAGAGATAGTGAAAAAAGAACACCCGCTTGGACCAGTTCAATGTGGAGAACAGATGATTTTTTTTACGTAATGTTAATTTTCGGGTTTCAGCTTCCGCCAAGTGGAAACGAACCTCGGCGACCGATTCTCCGGACGTCGACGTCGTTGTCTTTTGCCGGCAGCCGACGCACGGGGGTTATCTGTCAACAGTGGCAAAGTAATTATAGACTTTCCGAAGCCTCGATGGCCCTCGATGACCCAATCGCTGCACCATTTGCGGGGGTTTGGTGGAGGGCACCCTAAGGGTCGGATTTGACTGCAGACATTTTCCGCTTATGCTTTCCCGTCACGTTTAAGGGAGGCCGACTCGGGGATTTCGCTCCATTGCGCCAGAAAACTGCAGCCGATCGAGCAGTGTTTGGATTTTTTTTTATGAGCGTACGTTTTTATGTCACAACATTCTTCTGTTTTTCGTGTCTCCGAAACGTCTTTCTGATGGAATCCCACGCCCGTTGGAATTGATAGGAAATTAATGCACAAAAAGCTTTCCTCCGGTGGAAGACGAGATCTTGGGCCTGTATTTCTTTTTTGCCAAACCCACAAAACATTGTTTCCGTCCCGTTTTCACGCTACTCACTTAACCGAGGGCAGCAAATTCCCAGACGTCTGCTAATGACAATGGCCTAAACTCGGTACGTGTGGGGATTATGCTTTCAAGACGGATTTCAGTGGTACGCCATATTGCAAAAGGAAGCCTATCTTACTTTATAAAGAACAATTGAAATCGATTGAGCAATTCTGAGGCTATTAAATGAATGGCAACGAATAGAGTCTGTTCCAGTCGATCAATCTCAATCTTTATTGAAAATTGTAGTTTTTGCCCGATGGCCTCAGCCTCAGCAATTTATTGGAATTTGTTATAAAAAAATTGTTATTTATGTCGCTAACCATATTATCTACATTATTTTCAAATTAATAATTATTTCACTCATTGGAGCAAAATATATCCAAGCGGCAACAATACAACGTCATAAAGAATAAATGTTATTCCAATGTACCAATATATTGTAATGTAATGAAAACCTCCAAACGATCGTTGCTCACATTCTATAAAATTAAAAAAAAAACCAAGTATCTTTATCTCTTAGTTCTCGCTACATAACCATCTACGTTCCGGACGTTCAGCCTACATAATTCTAACTTTTTGATTAACCTCCTTCACCCCTGGTTATCTTCTTTGTGTCTAACGTGTGCCATACGCTTCGCATAAAAGCGCATTTTATTTCACTGCTGCTGAATGGGCGTCACAAAACTCGTAGAAAAAACTTTTCCTCCGATTGTGCCATCTAGTCTCCAGGAAGTATGCATTATACGCGTAATGCGCAAAAAAGGCCTCATGCCCTGTGTTGGCAGGACTTTGTGCACTCCGTAACGAGCCCTTCCCGGACAGGCACAGGACGCTACTCTTCCAACGGCGCAGGTAAAATCCACTTTAATGGCACAGACGGAGGATTCAAATAAGTGCGCAAAAGAGTCGTTCCGGCTAATGGAGCAACCGAAGTGTTTCGTGTGGCCGAACACAGGCATTGTGTCTCCCAGTGTCGAGTTCCCGCTCCCGGCCACGTTTATCTGATTTCGGGAAAAAGAAAACGTTTTGTTTCGAGCGGAACCGTGTAGCGAAGCGGGCTACTGGAGCGGAAAATGGCCTACGAAATTGCGGTTGCGAACGAACTATCCTGCTATAAGTATCCCAAAGCTGCGCACCGCTCGGAGACTAAGACGTCCTGCTGGCTAGGCTCAATGTGCTTTCATAACTCTTGTCGTTCGTCCCGCCGGTTGACGAGAGATAAAACTACACCTGCACGCCCCTCGGGTGGCCGTGGGAAAGATGTCCTTAAAACTCTCGGTTCTCTGTTACGCCCCACGTTACGCCCCTCACGAACGGCGTGCGGCAGTAATCGGTCTATTCACATTTGTCACGGCATCCCGGTGGATATCACAAAAAAAAACGTAATAACAACATGAAAAGCACGCCCGTGGGTTGGAAAAGAAAACCATACCCCACCAATGTTCGGTAATCTCTCCGAGTTTCCTCTCGTAGCGCCTCACAGCACTGTGATTGTTGTTCGCTCCTGAGAACCGCTCCTGGATAGGGATTCGAGTAATCGATCGTTTCGGCTAAACCGCCCGTAACTAATGGTACCATAATTTCCCTCGAGGAACGAGGGATCACCGAAACCTGGTGGCCTCCGGCTTTGTCCCGACGGTTAGCGGAAGTGTCTGAGGAAGGTATGTGAACTGGACAGGCCCTGTCGGAAGATAAGCGCGTTACTGAACAAATGGTTTGGGGCTAACGAAATCCGCAATAGAAGAAAAAATAAAACTTAGCCCCACTCCTGCAAAGGGAAACAATATTCCTTCCCCCGTAGCAAAGACAAGCAACAGTGCCGAGTTCTACCGTGTTATGGTGGATCGGCTCAACCGGGTCCTGGGTCACCTTCCCCGACCATTGGCCCTGCAGGGTGAGTCAACAGTTCTTTCGTGTGGGTAACTTAGCAACTGGGCTTCACGGGAAGTAAGATTGGTTCTTCCTAAGGCGGGGGGTTCGAGTTTCCTTCGTCAGTAGCACGGTGCTTCGAATGTTTTCTTACCGGGAAAGATTCATTTTGGTGTTTGCACTACCATGCCTTCAGGTGAAATCAAAGGGTCATTCGGTGCTGACAAAAGCCCAAGAAACTTACCGCTGAAAACATGAAATACTTGGGAAATCCAGACCACCAACACGGGCTCCTGGAATGAGTTGTTTGAACAAAACGAAACCAGCTAGCGATTGGCGTTGACCGTAGGCTAATTAAGCTCATAATAATGCTCATCTGTTCCTGTGTAAGTTGGAATAACAGAGTCAACGTTTTCTTGCCACACCACAACTCATTATCCATGTACTTTTTTAGTTAAGTTAAATTAACATATGAACCCAAAACCTTGAATGCGGCAAATAGGGGGCTTCTCATCCTAGGACCATGATATAGGTTACTAGGCGCACAAACATCAACATATCAAAGCAGCGTGCGGATCAGCCGTCATTTGTATCGTCTTCCCATGGTAACCTTTGGAGCCATAGCCGAGGAAAAATCGTTGGTAACACCAGAAGCGCACTGCCATGTATAATAATCGCTACCGGATGGATCAGTGGATGACCGGACGTTATTCTCCCTGAGCAAACAGTATATCTAGTAACCTCGCGCCCGAGGCTCCCGGCCTGCTTCACTTCCACTAGGCACACACGCACCCACAGGCGGTTGTGCGAGAAAATCATCAATATTCAGCTGCAAATGTATGCACACTGTGATGTTACGACGCGTTTTCGGTTTCGGCTTTCCTGCGATATCCCCGGAGCGCAAAATTCCACGGAAAAGCACGGCTATTACGCGTGGATTAGGCAGGGAAATTTAGTGGCACGATTTATGGAACCCAACAATGCTCCCCAGTTGGTTCTGGCAAATTTGCAACCCAATGACACGGAACCGTTGGACGGCTCTTGTGACATTTCCCATGCGACCCTTCGGGTGTAATTCAGATCACCGTTCCGTTGACAATTTCTTGCCCCCTGGAAGCTCGATGTGTTGTGCATTTTCTAAGCTCAGAGGATTCTGTACAAGGTCGTCAATTTCAACCAAGGGAAATGTGTGATAATTCGGGCGATAAGACCAGCAATTACTTTCGTTATTTCTTCTTAAACCCTTATTCTTCTTCGCTGCGTCCTAAATTGGTTGTATGAACTGAATAAAAAAGCAAAAGAAAGAACATCTAGGAAATAAGCAATTTATAGCAATTCAACAACCATTTTTCTCCGGCTATTGAACACGTTTAATCTTTTGATATTTGTAGCTCTTTTACATCAATATAATGTTATTAAATCATATTGCCTAGTAATTACGATCTTGAAAATCGACTAGCCAATTTAGTCAAGTATACGAGAAAATTAAAACGTAGAGACATTTTGGATGGAACTTGTTTCGCTTCACGTGCTTCTGTGCATTGCTCGTTAGGCCTAAGCAAAGGACAAGGCTTGTCCAGCAGAACAAGTTACCCTATATCAGATAATACTAATTTTACTAATTTTTTCTTCTAAAATAGCAATACAAAGCTAGAAAATGCAAACACAGTTGAGTGGAGAGGCATAACTAATCGATCTTAGTCACGCAAACATTCCACTTGATTTAGTTTTTTTTTCAGTTGGAATCCGCGCATCAAATCTTCTTCCATCTCCAACTTTGAAGTAATAAAAAACAGAAATCTCAAATCACTCCAGATTTCTGTCTGATGTTTGTTCGAACCCGTCAATAATTGGCACTTCCGTTTCCTGTGAAAAGTTCATAAACAACGCCACGGCACCGGTCTCCGCCGTTTTGAAGCGAACTGTCTTCTGTTGCCATGCCACGTACCTCCACGAAGGAAGCTCATTACTCGCGCACGAAGCGGATGAGCAAATGAGCGAGGCAAATAAAAAGCCCTCCCAATCGATCGATGGCTCGTGCCTGGGAAGTGGCCGGAACAGAGACGTAAGGCGTGCAATAGAGACATTGGTGGTCACGGTTGGGTGAAAAAGGTGGAATAGCATGAAAAATGAAGCCGTTGCCGTCTCCGGTTGTTCGGCTGGTCCCGGCAACTCGACAAGTGATTTACGACAATCTGGGAAAATCTATCAATTTTCATGTTCCCAGCCGCAACAGTAACGGCCGCCTACGAAAGAGAAGCTTTTTTGGTCCGGAGAAGAAGGCCTGTTTCTTGCAGTCCCTTACCTACCCTTTTTGAAAAGCGAAGAAAAACTCAAATTTTCTACCATTTCAATGGCCGGAAAAAGCCAAATCTTATCAAGCCAGGATGGTTTATTCCTTTCCTTGTCCTTTTGGCCCAAAGAAGAACACGCTCAACGAGACAAAACAACGTAGGGAATATTTTACCGACACTTTTTTTCCCTGCTGCTATATTTTCCAGTCGTGCACGTTTCATTTAATATTCTGCGTTGGTCCCTGATCGCGTTGCGATACCCCCAGCAAAGATGACGCACTTCCGGGAAAATCTAATTTCGTCCCTTGAAAGTTTTGATTAAAACAACCGCGCTTTATTCATGTTCCAGATTCGCTCTTCCAGTCGGGGATATTTTTACTTTAAAGTGCATTAATATTTACAGCAGGGGTTTCGAAAGTTTTTATCGCTCCAAAGATTACGTTTTGATTTCACCTCGTTACGATAATTGATTGCACACAAATGGTACGTACCAGCGGCAGGCAAGTCCTGTGACATTTAGAGAGTATCCAATTAGAAACGTTAGCAAATAAAAAAGCTGTTTATAAGCCCTTTTTTTTAAGTATGGCTGAGCATGTATTGAGAAGTGCAGTACAAAATGTGTGGCCTTCATAGCTTCTGTATACCCTTGTGTTGCTCCGGGAGCAGCCTCATTATTTGCCCATTCGATTTAATGTCAAAAAACACACTACTTAACAAAAGGAAAATGGGTCCCTTCAATACAAAACAATGAGCCCGTTCCAAAAATCAATGGTGAAACATCTTGATTAAAGCCTCCATATTTACGAGCGAAATGTTAAATTAATTACGCCGTAATATCGAAGTAACAGCCTTGCTAAGCCAGCCCTGGCCGATTGAGGGGTCTTTTTATCAAGATAGCCAGTAAACACTGACCAACCGCTGGTCACTTCCGGCTGAAAGCGGACAAGAAATTACAAATAGGGCGCGAAACGTGCCGTAAGGTTTTAACGAGAGACCAGGCGCCTCCATCACAAAACTTACTTCGAATTGTATCTGAAGACCGGAAGCCGGGCGCTCTTGTCAAAACTGGATGATTTGAATTTTTTTTGGTTTTACTTGGAGATCATCATTCTTGTGTGATTAAAAGTACGTATCAGTCCACTATTTTAGCTTTGTCAATTCCTAAAAACCTTATTTTCATTTTATGTTATTTATCGTCTTGAATAGAAGAAAAATAATTAGAATTAACACGTTTTTAAAATATGCTTTAATTGGCTCTACTCAAATCCAATTTTCATCAGAAATTATGATGCTTTTATACTGTACATTAGCGTGGCTTTTAATACAACAACGCATCCAATTATGTACACAAAATCTCACATCTGTTTGCAATTCTCGCTTTCCCACATATGTCTGGAACAATCATTATAATTTAATATTTCAGAGAATATTGCTGTACTATCCTGTTGCATTAGCGTTAATTGGTACTCGTTAGTCCATTTCCGACATTGAATCAATATTTTATGATCATACAAAATTAGTTTTTCGGCTCCCTGCAGTGGTGGTGACATGTTGGTGAAATAGCCGATTTTCAGACCGAATTTTCTTCACGCATAAAATGCAGCAAAAACATTTTCGCTGCGGGTATCCACTGGTTGGTGACGTTGTAGCATAACGTTACACTTGTTTCACAAATTGCTTGCTTAACTGCTGGCGGCGCCCGAGAGAAGTAAAAATTTAATCTTTATGGCCGTTTCGCAAAACTTTCGACACACCGTTCACCAAGGGTTGGGTTTAAGTCAAGCTACAGATTATTCGATCCAGTATCTGCTCCTTCTCTTTTTCGCTGCTTGTTTTCTCCTTTCAAGTGTAGGTTAAACAGAAAGGGACTGCGAACAATGATGAGCGAGATCATTTTCTTGCTCGAACAGCTGAAACAGCGCAGAGCATATTATCGTCATTGTCATCATTATTAACAACATCATCGTTTCTTGCGGATGGTAATGGGCGAAAGTTGAGCCCACAGAAACTCTCCTTTCTGGCAGACTGGTAGTGCGAAGTGAAGCCGAGATGTAGCAGTCAAAGGGGGAGTTCACACTTACCAAGGAGCATTAAGGTTAGCATGTGTCCGAAAGGGCATTAGATTGTACGCTACGAGCCGTTTGCCGAGCTCAGACAGGGCAAGGAACGGTAAAAAAAAAACCAGAATACAGAGACGTAATTTCTCGAGTAAAATTCCGCCAAAGGGAATGCAAAAATTTAAGCTCGTAACCTGACTAACTTACAGCATTTCGTAGCTCATTCATTTCCTACCCTTCACGTTGTCTTTTTGCCTTTATTGCAAGATGCTAAAGCTGCAGCTGAGGAGAGGTTCGTCTGTAGAAAATTCTGTTAACATTATTTTTTCACTCAGTTCAATGCTTTAAAAATAGCTGGACAGTCCAGCTATAAATATTGATGGAAAAGGTAGTAAGGCAAAACTGCTACTCTTGGATCAGATAGCTGTTATTTCAAAATCGATGCAACAAAAATCATTCAAATGTTATAGAATTGTATAGTTTGTAGAATTACTCATCCTCTTTTTCCCATTTTCAGTAAACACTATTGTCAAATTCAAACTTTTACTCCACAGGTATTTCCCAAGTTCACTTTATCAACTGCCAAGTCAGGTGAAAATTAAAAGTGGTTTAGGATAAGAAAAAGGATCTTTAACCTAAATTTCGTCAGCACCTTTAAAACATACTTTTGAACAAAACGAGAGCATACAAAACATACACTGGTGAGTGTACATGATTTCTCGCTAAACATTGCACAAAGCAGAGCACTCAACGACAAGCAAATGGTTGAGCTGCGTTTATCTTTCCCATCGTGAAGACGCTTCTTCTTTGCACTCATCTTTAACTTTTCGGAATTGCCAGCAGGTTTCCTGTGTTATGAGTTACCCTTGATTGTCGCCGGAAAACTTATAGTTCCCACTTTCTGCTGCTAAGGGCAACGGCTTGTTATCTAATTTTTAACGATCACTGAAAAATAACCATTATCGCCGGAATCGCGATGGCAACGTAGCTCGTTTGAAATGGATGCGTATTCCCAGAATGAGCAAAGTGCGTCTCAACCCAACGACAACGAAGTTGAACGACTTCGATGACATGCGAACAACCATTCCATCCATCTGCGATGACATTCGTGAAAGTTAATTCGCCGGAAGTGGAATGAATGTTAAATTAAGCAAGCCTTGGGCTCGTGTAAACGCTGGATAGTTTGTATAACCCGTTGAGAAATCGCGCTCCACCTGGTTTGAGCTGATACCGAGCCATACAAAATTTCATGATATCCAACATCCGGGCTGGCAGGTTCATCGTTTCGAAAGCACACAGCGATTGTCAACCATCGTGAGACGACTGTGAAACGAGAACTTTATTTGCTGATAAGTGGGAGGTTTTCTCCCGAGGGGTGGGATGTTTAAATGTACACGAGTGACATGCTGCATGTCTTCGTGTACTTGATGTCTGACACGGAACGCGAACAACTTGTGCCGTGTTTGCTCTCAAACATGATGGCTTGACTTTCTGGAGTAGAAGAAAGGAATCCAAGAAGCCGCCTGGTAGGCAGGAAGAGTTATCGCGATGCATCGATGCAAGACAGTTGATATGAACTGAGAACTTTGCATAGCATGGCTGCTTTCTGTGTCAACTTAAAGTAGAGACTAAGAACGATCCACTCCTATGTCAAACTCCCGGCGTTCAGATGAAATTGATTTGGTGCTTGTCACATATCAATGAAGCAAAACTTTTACTATCTATTTGCATTTGCATAATTCAATGAAAAATTAGTAAATTTTTAATAGATTAATTAATGAACGTTCCTAACCCAATAATAGTATAAACTCACTGAACAAAAATGGGCTTTTTAAAGGAATGTTTGAACGAATTTCGTTCTAAATACATATTTTAACAAGATTCTACACAAAGACAATCATCCGAAAATTCATAATTGCTCAGCAAATACTCCAAACGAATGCAATAACGATTGATTCAGCGTTAAAAAACAATAAGCATACACGTTTTAAATATTGGAGTGAAAACTGAAATAAATCCCAACCTCACATCAAAGCTCATCATGTAGAATTATCTGTTACGAAATAATCGCTTTGATACGATCTGTAGTGTTTAAGTCCCTTGATTTTTATAGCACATAACATACAACAAACATATTTTACAGCACGCCAAATCATATACAAGTTTGGCTCTTAAAAAAATAAATATAGTTAAACATCAACACCAAGATATCGCATTGCACTACGTTAATATCTTTCGTCGCAGGATACGGCAGAAGATATATTCATTTCAGCATAATCGTCGTACTTTATGCCGATTGCATTCTAAGATGAAATATCATTTTAAAAAAGAACATCAATGGAAGGTACTGCATGAAAACTTAATGACAAATGGGAGAAGCATCAGAGTTACAGCAACCTACCTTGCAATGCAACTTTTCTCTCAAAACATCCTTGTTTCGTCCCAGCGGGAGATCAAGATAATGTAGAATGTTCTGGAAAATTATGAAAATAAAACAGCTGCACACTCTCCCGTTTGGAAGTGTATCGTTGCTTTAAATGGAGCGGGAAAAACTCCATGGAAATATAACATCGGACGCCCAGTGGACCACGGTTTACGAGGGAGGGAGGGAGCGGGGGAGGCAGATTGCTGATGTTTCTAACATTGTTCCATCTGCACCGCTTCCCACGGGCCGCAATCATTGCGTCCTATGTTTTTCCTCTGTTCAGAGGGGCAAGAATTTAATATTTCCTTGAGCACCGAGTGGAACAATAACATTTCCTCATTTAAAAGGAGCAAAGCCGCAACTGCCGCAACTCCGGCGTACGCGCTGGTTGGATTGACGGTGAAAATATGTTGTGTGGTATGGGTTCCTGCCCCGTAAAACCACATTCATGGCCTTAGTGGGAACGCTGGTTTACGCCCCAGACATTGGTGGGAAATTATGATATTCGTCATCATTCGCGTTTGTGATACCGAACGCAAGTGAGAAATAAAAGAAAAACCACTTGTTAGTGTCACCCGCCGTGGCATAAGTTGGATAGGGCGGTTCGGTTGAGGGGTTTTGCGCTATGCAGAAGTGTTGGGTGGAGTATTTCGTCCATATTGTCCTTGTTGCTGAGCTCGCTAAGTTCGTTTCATCACTCACCAAGGGGCATACTGTAAAACAGCGCCGTAACAGTAAAAGGCGCCATGAAACACGGTGCAGTAATATTTTGCAATTTCGTAATGCCGTAAGATAATCGCCAGTCATGTTTTTCTTCTCTTCCATTTTCTTGTTGTTGTTGAAAACTTCTCGTTTATGCAGTATGCTAATGTGCGTTATCATATTTTTGTTTCTACGGTGTGCTGAATTGTTGAGCATCACAGAGCAATCACATAAAAAGGGGTCTGCGGAAGACTAATTGCGCACCCGAAAATTACGTACTATGATGCAACTACGGACAGAGTACAAGCGCATTCTTTGAAAAACACACATAAAACACATGCACACACACACTGTAAGTTTTGTCTCCACTGTACTAACAACTCACTAGTATCGAAAATTGTTAAAGAAGGAAATAAACTGCACTATCATAAATTGGATGATGCAATTAGGAGTGCTTTGTGGGATGCACATGCACTCGTCCGCTTCTACGGGTCAAGAATCTGTCGCTCATACATTTGTTCTCGGCAAGGACAAGTTCATTGAATTGCTGAACGATCCGTTGGAGGTCAAAAATTCATCGCAAATGGAGGGAACATCGATCGACTTCTAAACGAGGAGTTGCCGTTCGATAAGAGGGAAGCAAACGAAAGAACGTTGAACTTGTGTCCACTCCAGGGATCATAAGTATAATTAATGCGAGGTTAAATATTTCCTAAGCGCTCTTGGAACGTGCATCCTCGGCACAGGTAAGAGTGATTTTCCAATCGGTTTTGATAAATTCATACCACCTCAACAAAATGATCGTTGAAATGGGGGATCGTTTACTTCAACGAATATTCATCGATGATAAAGCACGAGAACCGGTGATTAAGTTTGAGAAATTGCCGTTTACAAATAAATAAACGTAAAATAACTTCCTTTTTTTTTTTTTTTTTTATTATTTTATTACAAAAAGTTTGCCACGCGGGCTATACAATTCAAAACTTAAAAATTAATATTAAAACTAAGTTAACAAACAACATGAGGAAGGGTGCGGGCGATTATACCGGTTGAGTGATAAGACGTAAACGAAAGGAAGGGATGGAGACGTGGTAATCGAACAGATGGCTCAGACCGTTGAAGGCAGACATGGCGCGGATCAATGGATCATTTTGCGTGAGGCGCGTGCGGCGGGTAGGAAGAAGGAGAGGAGGCCTTACACGAAGACTATGGGAAGGGACATAGAGAGGGATAAGGGAGAGGAGAGCTGGAGCGTCAGTGTGGTGCAGGAGAAGTTGGGCGATGAATATAGCCTGAGCGTTCCGATGACGAGACTGAAGTGTGGACAACCCCAGCAACTGACACCGCGATTCGTAAGGCGGACGGGGAGAGGCATTGTACCCAAGAAGACGTCTCACGGTAAGGCGCGTGAAGCGTCTCTGCACCCCCTCCAGCCTACCCCAGGCGGTGACACCCGCTGGAGTCCACACCACTGCAGCATACTCGAGTATCGGTCTGACCCAGCAGCGGTACAGCGCCATTAGGCAGCGCGGGTCCCGCACCTCCGGCGCCAGGCGAGCGATAAGGCCCAGTGTGCTGTTGGCCCTGGCTACCACCTCATCAATCTGCACGCAGAAGGACAAGGAAGAGTCAAGCCTTACCCCCAGGTCAACGATCGCCGACACCCGCGACAAGACTACGCTACCTAGGCTGTAGTTATGGTGGATCACGCCAGCAGAGCGGCAGAAGGACATGACACAGCATTTTGACGTGCAAAGGGTCAGTCCATTCGAGGAGCACCAGTCGGAAAAGCCGTTGAGGGAGTTTTGAAGAAGTGTGAAGTCAGAGGGAGAAGACATAGGAAAGAATAATTTGACATCGTCAGCATACAGCAAGTGTCCTTTCGGAGGCAGTACACTGACGCAGTCATTGAGGAAGAGGGAGAAAAGGAGAGGGCTAAGGATGCTACCCTGGGGAACTCCCGACACTCCAAAATACGGCTCGGAGAAGGCACCCTCCACTCTAACCGAATAAGACCGTCTGAAAAGAAACGATCTGATCCAAGAGTAGAGGGGCTCCCCGACTCCAAGCCGCTCGAGTTTAGCCGCAGTTTAGCCGAGCGAGCCGCTTTTTATCAAGACCACTAAAACATTCACTAGTGACAAAATTCGTTCGATGTGCAACTAGTTTCAAGAAAAAATTTTTTTTTCATGAATCTTGATCGTTATTATTCCTTAGTTATTACTAGCTAGATTGTGTGCAGTCAACTGAAAACAAAACAAAAAGCCCGTTTTAAAATTTCGAATCCTTCAAACATTCGTGAAATGGGAAAAATAGCGTAACGTTGGATCGTTGCTATAAAAACCTTGCAAAACTACTTTCTGGTCGTTAAAGACCAGAAAAAAAGATCCTTAACAACATGAGGAAAAATAAATGGAAATGGAATGAATAAGATGGTTCAAAACCAAGCGTAAAGAAAAGAACGAAGGACAACATGTGCGAGACAACGTGAAACCGGAGAGGTTGTGCTGAGCTATCAGGGTGGGATGGTTCATTAGGAAAGATTTATGATCAAAAGTGTGCAACTGAAATTGCATTCCATTGCAAGCGCCGAGGAATCATGTGAATTGACGACGTCCTTGACATCGATGCTGATTTTGCGGTGGCAAAGAACGTTCATCATGTCTACGTTATCCACAAACGGAATTGGATATTCAAATGTCGAGGGTACACTGATTCATGGGTTCATAGATTGAATGGCTTCAAAAAATGAATGTTTATAAATCGATAAGTATCTATTGCTTTTAATAATCTCGTGTCGAAAGCTTAAAGTCAGTAAATTTTGGAATTGTAAACCTTAAGACAGTATATCTTCAACTTTTCTATAAAAAAAAACAATTTTGCAATAAACAGAACGCTGCAGCTTTCCTATTCAAATATCATAAACCTTTTCGACTATCAATAGCGGTTTATCTGCAGAGAGCTGCAGCCATGGACCGAGTATCCTGGCGAACTGTTGGTGACCAGGCCATGTCAGCACGACGTGCTCAACTGTGAGCGGGCCAAAAAAGAAGAGCGGTTCATGAGTCCTTCATCTTTTTCTGTTAGCATTCCGAAGATTTGGAAAAAGAATATCTGTTTACTTTGCCCTTTTTAACCGAAATTTCCAAAAACTACCCAGTAATTTTCCCAAATGTCAACGCTACTTAGTGTAAGAGGGGTAATCTTCCCCAAAAAGCTCTTAAGTCTTCAGTGGGAGAGTCTCTTCCACTTAACATCGGTGAGTTTTCCGATTTTCCCGGTGAACCGTGCGGTGAACTGAAACCTTCACCGTTCAATGTTTGATCAGTTCGCAATTTTGTCACAATCCGAATCGACGGAGCATTATGTTGATTTGCGTACAAAGTTGAGCACATACGCATTGAAAGGCGGTATAGTCGGTTGCGGAACTGGAAAACGCTTTCGCATTGGCACACACATCTGTAGACTCAAGTATGTCTAAAGCCTTTCAATGTGGGACAATTTCCTACGGGGCACTTTGCCGTTTCGGTCGATTGATTTTTTTATATTGCTTTTCAACTTCTGTGAGCTGTTTGCTTCTTTTCCTTCTTCTTTCGGCCCGTAACCATTCATGTTCTGAAAGACCTGAAAAATTGGTTCAGATCTTGGGATTCTGCACGTTTGCCAAATCCAGGATTTGGTGAGCCTGTTTTTGGGTTCCGTACCATTTCTTGCTACGTCGGGCTGCTTCGCTGCCGCTGGTAGGTCCAACGCAACCGGTGGTTTGACTTCGGCTCAGGGGACAACCATTTTGTTTTGCATGGAGCTACATGAGCGATTGGGATTGAGCGGCTTTGGGTTCAATTGGTTCCCTTCATACTTCTTGGCTACAACTAAAAATGGAAAAAAAACATGGCTTTGATTTCAACATCTGCCATCCTCAACCTTTCTTGGTTATGACGGATCGATTTTCATGCTTTATGTTTGACTTATTTTATGTTTCACATTGTGAATCACGTTTGTCCCAGATTAAGAGAGTAAATTTGGAGGTTAAAGCACATTATGAATGGGCATGTTTCAGCGGAAAGGTACAAAACATATTTTTATTGTACAGGATAAATTGTTTCTTTATCTTTTTAGTGATTTACCGATTTCCAGCGATCAGAAGTCTTTAAAAGCACGACTTTTGAGCGATCAGAAGAATTTTTTTTATTGTGCAGGATGAATTATTTCCTTATCTTTTTAGTGATTTACTGCTTTTCAGCAATCAGAAAAGAATCCAGAATCCTTTTGAAGGATGTCAATTAAATTTCGAAGACAATACGCGTGCGATGGAGCCGCCTGGTAGCTTACTGTATCTAAATAAATATCTAAAGCCGTACTATAATTGTTGGCTAGCGCCGCTGTGACTTAACCGAAACGATAGATACAATCTTACTCATGCGTTTCAAAGATTTTGTTTTTCGTTTCGTTTTTCGATCTTTGTAGTCCAGCTATAATCGATTGGCTTTTAAAACTTTTTTGAAGATATTTCCATCGAATAACCTCAACGACTTCTCTTCTTTTTACCACCATAGTGCGAGCCATGGCACATCGTATTTTGGAAATGAAGTGAGTAAAACAAAGCAAAAGGCAACGACCCAAACCGGGTATGATTTACGAGGGCACGCTTTGGCCACAAACAATCCTACAATCACCGCAATCGACGCTGACGACCCCCTGACGAGGACGTCTCGGTGGCCATATTTTTTCCTCGTTACCCAACCATCTATCTCCATCACATAAATAATGATCCTAACAATGAAAGGAGTCCAGCAGGGTTGGACTGAGTCGTGACCCGTTCGTGTTGTTTTTGGAGTGATTTTTCTCTGCTTGCTTTTTGTGTCGCTTGAAATATCTCGAGCTAAGCCAAACGGAAAGCCACGGGAGATTGCGCTGGTTTATATATCCCACCCGCCGAGGAGACCAATGTGTAACCATTGCTGGCCTTAAATTTTTGCCTCATTACACCGAACGTTAGTGATCCCTTGTTACTCGTCTGCTGCTGCCAAGGCGAGGGAGATGCGAAATACGCTGTTACCTTTGTAGTTGAGAGGCAAAAATACAGGCAAACAGGCAAGAAAAAAAAACGAACGAATTGGTTGAGTGAACATATCCGCAGAAGAAATCGATGGCGATAAGAGCAGGAACGATAAAAATAAAATAAACATCATGAAGCGTTATGGATTGCACACGTCATGCGCTTTTTACGACTATATGTTCTGCTTGTGTAATATCGCAGATTTGATTGCTTGCTTCAACACTGTCGGATTGAGTCCATTTTGCTTTGCGTTTCTTAATGTTTGCTGTCAAGCGTAGAGAGTGGTTCCAGTACACGGTCCAGTACATGCCTTTTTAGTACAAGGAACGGAAAGATCACGATGGGACTAAAACGCAACAACTAACTCACACATAGAGGACAATACAGTGCAGAATGGCTGAATGGCAGAAATGTAACAAACCGTTACAGCAAATTATACAATAACGCATTTCGAATATTGAGTAAAACAGTAATGGAACTAAAAGAAGCTTTCACTTTTTTTTATTTTTGCAATATTTTGCTTGAATAACATTTACTAAAATGAAATAAAATTTAAAAAAAAACTTAATTCAATGCCTTTACTAAATTTTTAAAGATTTGTTAATAAACCCAATACAAATGAAACGTTTTAATAAACGTGCTTCCAAGATTGAATCTTACTGTAGCCTTGAAATTTCAGGGCAACTTGAGATGCTCAATTTGTGATAAACTAATAAATTATACATGATGGGATACCTTAAAATGATTGTTATGTGTACTTTTTAAAAACAAATTACGTTGGTTGAGCACACCTACATCCAGCGTCACAGAACCTACAGCAACGTCTGTGATCTTGTTTCGGCAATAATTTTGGGATGGATGATTCTGTCATGCTTTATTGTGTACCACAATTTTTTGGTACACAGCACCGCACGCTATTCCGTGAATGAGCGACACATATTTTACGACCCTAAGGAATCATGTCCTGCCCACAAAATTATGCTTTATCTGCTGCCATGCTGCTGCCCACAAATGCCGTTTAATCATAATCGCGTGTTGTTTTCCCAAGAACGCTACCAGCACATTCCAAGGCAATGTGGCAAAAGAGTGATCGGATGGAAACTGGAACCAGAAGGCGAGGCTGCAGATTATTAAATTATTGGCAGAACAAGACCACATTGAATGATGTTCTGGGCGGTTCTGGGCCCGTCTATGCTCACTTGCGCCTGCCACGGTAATCTTTATTAGCCATTGGATCTATTTTATGAATTATAAATTACTGGATAATTGGACGAAATGTCGGCTGCATTACATTGATTTACACACATCGCGCCTGCTGTGACACTTTCGACGAAACGACCGTTCAAAGATGCTGGAACGAAAGGAGGTCGCTAGCGTAGCATGCAGCCTCGCCTCTCGCGGTTGAATCGGTTGTAAAGAGTCAATAATATGGGCGGACGGATTTGATGTCCGTTTCGTGAAAGGCATCGAAACGCGCACGCAGGCGACGAAATGGCATTTGCACAGATTTATGCACCACCATGCGTCTCCATCATCTTCGGGGCGTTGTGGAAATGGTTGAATTAGATATTGTTCAACCGTACCGCAAAAGAGACGACAACCACAGACGCAACCGGCAATAAGCACGCACACCGTTTTCGGCAAATTTGTGGCCCAGACGTGCAGGTTGTTTGCAGGAGTGCAGAACCATCGCCGAAATGGGCGATTTTGGGCGCACAATCAAAGCTCGCTAACGTGGCTAACAGGCCGGTAACTAGTGACCGTGGGCCGTCAAGTTCAATGTGTACCCTAATCGCTTTGATGCACGTTCAACGAACGTTCAAATCCATTTTACGTCAAGCGACGTGAGGGTTTCATCTCCTCAGCAAAGTAATAATGTTTCTGCAGCGATTGAACGGCTCAGATAGTGTGGTTGCGATAGGTCAGCCACTTGAAAATGGATGCTGTTATATGCGTAATAAATACAAGAAAAGAAAAATAAAGGAGTGTTTCAATTACCTTTTCTGGAAACTCTTATTCAATAGATACTGATTGTTCCATAGGCAAGCAACAGCTTTTATTTAGCAACAACTTTTAAGTATAGCAAGAAGATAATTGTGAATAGTTTTGGTGAATCTGGAGCTTCGTTTGTTTTACGATTATTTCTTCTTTTGTTTTTAAAAATACTCACACAATGCACACATTCATTCATTCTAGCATTCATTCATTCTTGGCATAAAAGTAACAACCATTTCGAATCATGTATTTACACGTTTTACCATCAGCTTACGACACCTCATAAAACGAAGTTACTTGCCTTTGTTGCTTCACTCCTGTTTGCAAAATTATTCTCACATATAAATGCTGACGCTCACGGTCTGCCCTGGCCCAAGAAAAACGAGTCTAAGAAGAGACCAACGAGGACGGATGAAATTATTAAAAGCCAGCTGTAACTAGCTTGTTATCACCATGTCCACCATCCATTTGCCCAATCATGGGCGTTAAGTTTCTCTGTAATTTGACGTAGGTTCTCCAACCTTTCCTCTCGTAGCCTCGCGCGTGCCATTCATTTTTCCAGGCAACGGCTGTAAGCGACCGATTTGGGCAGAAAGTAGTAATTACTGTTGGTCGTTTCGGGCCGAACTATGAACTGCCCACTCCTCTGCCATCTCGCATTTACATCACCCGACAGACCAGCCGGCCGGGTGACAAATGGGTGTGAACTCGTGATAAATTGCAGTCATACATTATTTTCACAACTTCCCATATCAGAACACTAAACAACACTTCTTGCGGGGTCCCGGGTCGGGCGGTCGGTTGTCCGAGGCTTAGACATCATGCACCAACACAACACAGAAAAAACATTGCTCTCTTGTCCATGATGGGGTGACACGATTTGGCCAGCCTAGTAGGAAAAAAAAACTCGAAAAACCGGGTCGAGCATGGACACCGAGAATCGGAAATGGTCAGGAAAGCTTTTCGGCCTTAACTCTCCCTTTATCAGCCTGTTCCGGTCGGTGCGTTTTCGAGACCATTTCTTGCCGGAAAAGCTGATCGCCGTTCACGGGGGTGGGAATGGAAAGACCTTGCCAGCCAATGTTTCCCTCCAGCAGGCAGCAATCGCCGAAAAACATGCATGACGCAACGGTGAGATTGGAGATGTAAGCATACAATGTAAGCCAAACGGCAGACAGCGGACCAGAAGGTCGTGCAGGATACAGTAGCTAGAACTTCACACATCGAGCTGGGCCAGGAGAATCCAAACCCTCGCTAAGGTTACTCGAAATCACGTCGCAAGAACGGAATGGAACCGCTTTTTTTAGGGGTCCCCAATCCGCCATACATTACCGTCTTATGACCAGCTTCCGGCTGACGCAACCACTCGTACCACCACTCGTTCGCACCACCACGCAAACACGCGGAGGCACAGAGTGGGACCGTCAAGATCATAAGTTTGGCAGCATCATCTACCCCCTATGTGGGCGCCTGTTTATTTTATCAACACAAAGTCATTTCAGACGCGGTAGAAGAAGATAATAGTATCGAACTAGGAGGGATACCATGCGCCGATGATGGTCGGCATTAAACAAATGAAGGCTCGACGAAGTAACTCGAAGAGCAAAAGTCATTATGGATGAACTAGAAACACCCGTAATCCTGGATAAAAGAATGTGTCATATTGTACTCACGATAAAGTTGGACCTAATGATTTTAGGAAGTCTAAGCGCTTCGAAATGCCTTCGGTTATAAAAAAATTCGGTGCATCCAAGATCTTAAATGAGTATCAAAAACTTCGAACTGTTCTTACCAGAAAAGAGAACAAGAAAAAAAACTTTTCCTTATAGTGCTTTTATACCGGCAAGCTTTGCAGATGCAATCCAAAGAGGATTTAAAGAAAGGCACATGAAGTAAGAAAATCCTTTAGAAAATGTTTGTTTTTTTCACAATCCGACTCATGCCCAAGGAAGAGCATAAAGATCTTCTGTGATTTATTATCTGGGGTGCTGGAAAAGCATTGGAACGATTATTATGCGTTACAAGCAATAAGAAAAAGTATACTCATAGTTATTGATCAGTAGAATCAGAATGTATCTCAAGCCTGATTTGTCCGGTGCTTATGCATGCACTTTTATCAATCCACCCTATCCCCCACCAGACCACCCCCCCCCCCCCCCCGCACGTAAAACTTACGAGCGTAATCAATCTAGCATCCAACATGCGTCCATAGTAAATCCCAACCATTATGTTACAATTTTGCGCAACACTGAGCACGCCCTGGAGGTGAATTCTCATAAGTATGATTTATTTCCCTTCGCCGAACAATCCATCAAGATTGAACTGCTCATGCATTTCAAGTTGGATCAAGGATAAAACAAAACTAGAGTGCAATAGTCGATGCTCAATGGAAAAGAAGCTTATAGACTATGCTACGTTGGTCTCGTTTTAATTATTAATTTCATAGTAATCATAATGGTGAGCTTATCGAGTAACGCTTTTGAACCACAACAGGACATGCCAGCTAGCATCATTCACTGAAGTGGAAATGGGCCTTTGGAAAACAAAGATAATCGATGCCTTTTAAGTGCCGAATGAATAGATTTTCGTAAGTATGTCGGTACAGAGCTAGGAGTAGCATGCGCAGCTTATAACACAGGAATTTAACAGAAGCAATCTACTTCACAAATGCAATTTTGTGTAGTATGGATTAAGAAAATGAACAACAAAAATCAATTTAATTTAATAGTTTTGCATCCATATGTGTGCATTAAATTTATTGGCCACTCTTTTTGTAATGAAAAGTTTATCATTTTTATAAAGATGCACTATTTGAGTTCAATTCACTGCAAAACCATTGGTCCAATAAATTAGCCTAGACAATTTTTCTGCATGCAAACTAAAATATTAACCTTCAGGGTAAATTTACTGTGGGAAGAAAAAACCATCCACCCCATCGCGCTTGTAATGAGACACAAATTGTCGGATCGCAGATTTCACGGAATCCAATGAGGACAAACAATGCGCGCAAGGGGCAAAGTTAAAGATTGTCGTGCCTTTTCCGGTGGCCCATCACGAACTACTTATCGAACCTGTTTATCGTTGGCGGACGCTTGTGACGAGTTCGGCGTAGTCGCCTCTCTTCCTTCCTGTGCACCACTCTGTCACAAGCTTTTCACTGTTTTGGCCTCTCACCCTGCCTTAGCTCCAAACGTTCATTAGGGGTTTCCCCGTTACCCAGGTCCCTTCGTGGAAAAGTATTCACCGCCATCACCGAACGGATTGCTTAAGTAACTTAACATTGAATCCAAAGCGTAGGCAGACCTCAGGGAAGCATAAAGCTCTTTGAACGGAAACACTCTTCGGGAGCCTACCCAGTAGTGGCGGGTAAACAATCGATACTTTAGCATCCCTTTTTCACCGCGCGCGTGCACTTGAAACATCCGGTAGGGCTCTGTAGGCTGCATGGTTTGTTTTTCGTTTTGCGCGTAAAGATCCTTCCTTCGGTTTCATCGGGATCCAACGACAAACGACCACCGGTGAGTCAAAAGATTCCCAAAACTTTTTTCAACGTATCTCCCTGCTTCTCTGCAGTGGAATCTCTTCGGTTTTGCTGTTGTTTTTCTCAATCCACTCGAGCCTAGAAGTTGTTTGACCGGTGCGAAAAACTATACAAGCCTCAGTTCATCCTCACTCGCTACATACCGTCTGCCTTCAAAGAGGGGAAAAAACTCTTGGGATGCGTTCCAGGGATATTTTCTAGGCTTTGAGTGGAATACCAGGGACAACACTGGCTGTAAGGAGACCGTCTGCCAAAGACACACTTTTCCAACGCACACGGCAAATGAGTCCCCTGATGGAATCGAACAGACCACACTTTGGGGAAATTCCGCACCTGGAGATGGTGTTCATGTGTTCCAAATTCAGGTCCCACCATCGTCAGAGGATGTGAAAATGTGCGATGGAATCCCCCGTGCCGGTGTTCATGTGGGCAAGGCGGAAATCGATGGTATCGTTTAAGACGACGAAACAGCTTGCAATAAAGTAACGGGCAGTCCCTAAAGAACACTCTAGTCTCAGGTGGAAAAGATGTGGCTACAAACTTTGAGCAATACGGTAGACTATTTTCGGGGTGAAGTGTTTTCGTGGTCCATTTTGTTCATGAAAGTTCTGACGAAAAAGTTTCAACCAAAGAGAGTGAGGCAGCAACGACCACCTAAACAACATATCGGCGAGTTCGGTGCGGCATGGCAGAGCATAAAGAGCCATGAATGTTTTAACTTAACGATTCAATTTGCTTTCCTCTTTTATTGTGTATTTAATGTGCGTGTGAAGTATAGATGACGAATTTTCAAACGATATTTCTGTCAGTGAAGGAAGACTTTACGTTCAAACTGATCAAGATCATTTGATCTTGTAGAACAAATTTAAAAGATTCTCCATCATCGTTGTTATGTATGCAACTTCTCTTCATTTTTAACATTTTTTTAGTGAGCAAAAAAACATGTCCACACGTTTATGGTAGCTTTTTAAGAAGGAATGGCAGAGCTGCCGTAATTGAACAAAACATCGTCATAGCAACTAACCATCGGAAGTTGTTCACGTGCACAAGCGGAGAAGAGGGACGGAGGTCTGAAGAGATTGATTTGTAAAAGTTGTTTGCCATGTGTGTGTGTGTGCTGGTGCAGTACAACCCCCGACGGGAAACCATGCCTGCCAATTTGTCGAGCTTCCCATATCAAACTCAACTACAACTCAACCATCTTCTGCTTTAGCCAGACGTCCGTGCATTGATTCGCCCCCTATTCCTTCCGCTAACTCCCAACCGACGGTTCGTCTGCTACATCTACATCCTTCGTGCTGGGCCCTGCCGTAGGGCAGGCTGGAAGAAAGTTACTCTTTCTGACAAAGTAGCTTTCCACCCGGTTGCCGAAAGGAACTTGGGGCCATACTGGGGTATTGTTGCAAATCGCGGCCACTTTTACGAGACACCCGCGGTGGCGAATAACAATGGATCGTGCCGGAGGGTGTTGGGGGAAGGGGAAGAATGGAAACTTTGCCTCATGGCGCCACAATCAAAACAAACCACGGATGAAATGGGAAAAGTGGACCAGTTGCCGATGGCGGGGTTTTCAGGGCGTTTAGCGAAAATGAGATAATAATTATGCGGATTCGCACATAATTTGTTCGAGAGAAACTGAACTCCTTTGTGCCTTGGAGATATTGTAAGGCTTACCTTCCTTTCTCCGATTTCGGAAGGTAGAAAACCTAGTCAATAAATAGCCTCTGGTAAATTTTGCTTTGACTGAACCAGATTAGGTGGATATCTTAAGGGTGAGCGACTGTTAACTTCTCATTTTTCCTTGCAGGAAACGTTCCATCGACGTACCGACGTTCGCCTATCTACAGCTGTGAAAAATCGATTTTCTTTCAACACCTCGTGTTCGGAAATGTTACTGCAAAAGCATTCCGTGTACATTAACGTGTGCAGAAGGGAAGTGGTGTCGGATCAGTCTGCTTTATTCCATATGCATCCAATTTGAATTGCAACTATAGCAAATTCCAATCGACATTCGCGAATCATTCTTAAGATGGTCGAACTATCGGTGTACGATTGCGAATGTTTCCACATTCCTGCGAAATATTTAAGAGAAAATCGAATGGAAATCCAAATCGATTCACTCGAGCATGACACGTACCCCTCGGCTCGCCTCATCATCGAGTGAAGCAACGGAAGGTATATTTGATCTGGAAAATCGTTAGTCCATTGTATAACCGTGCCAAGATATAGCTACACCACACGTCGTTCTGCAATACCCCTAGGCCTTACTCCAATTTTAGGGACGAGAAGGACAAACTTTCGGGGTCTACCCAAAACCACTTGTGCACTGGATCTCACGGAAGAAGTCAAGCAAAGATCCCAATTGTGCTGGGATATTTCCGACGACGACGAGCAGCGCAAACACGAACCGGAAGGTTTGACAACGGATCCTTCACATCGGATCAACCGTTCGTTCAGAGTTTAGTTTCGCTGCCGGTATCGCGTTTCCGTATTCTGATGAGCCGCCAGATCGTTAGGCTAACGGGCCGATTCTTTGCTGCTCGCACCAGATTGAAAATGCTTTCGTGTCTTCCCAGCCACCTCAACCGGTGCCTAAACGTAAACTGAAATACAATTCGATTCCCCCCATCAACGAGCCAAACAGATGATGAAGCAGCAAAACTGGAAGCCGTTTCAAATTTGTGAAGTTTGGTTCATCCATCACAATCCAATTCTTTTGTTTGAAGGAGCGAGCGAAACAACCGGCCGGTTAGCGGGAAGATTAATGTCGAACCGGAAACCGTAAGCGTAAAATCGGTTCCCGGTTAGTTTTCCACTCTTTCCCCCTTTCTGATTGAACGGAACAGAATTCATGATCAGCGTGCAAATTTAGCAAAGCTTTCGAGGGCATTGTGCGCAGTGGTCGACACAAGTCAAAGAGAAAACGGGAAAAATTGCTACGATCGCGCGGGAATGATAAATTGGAAAAATCCTTTTGATTAAACGACCGATGCCGGTTGATTTTTTGGTATTAAAATAAATTCTAATAATTTCTCCACCGGCATGATGAAATCGTAATCCGAAACGATGCGAAAGGCCTATATCGCTATAGCTGTTCCTTGGTTATTAATTTCAATTATTTGGAAGCTTTCATATCATGTCTACAGTGTGTTGTTATTTGATTCCGAAAACTTGCAGCAGATAAAATTAATTACTTTGTCATTAATTTTTTCAAGAGCAAACAAATTTTGTAAATAAACTTAATATAGGCAGCTTTCTTTGGCACATAATTACAAATCTCGCAACACTATTACACTTATGAAAAGCAGAATAATTTTTTTTTCAAATTTCTTAAATAACGAACAGGTTCATGTTCAACTACACCCTGCAGTTGTGTTCCTATTTGTCCCACCATATTTGTTTACATCGCATAGTGTTCCTGGATCCGTTCTCCAACAACTACAGGACACCAAGTTAGAAAGTCCTAGCGTGAGTGTTAACTTCGAAAAAAAAAAACAGACAAGGTATGCTGGACAACAACACCTTCCGAAGCGAGAAAACGCGTCCCACTGGACATTCCGTAAGGTAATTGGTTTGTTTCGGTATGTACAGCTTGACACCTGTCCTGTGTCAACTACCCGGGCAACCTTCGTCGGCCCTTCAATGTCCCCGTGCTTCTCTTGCCCTCCACTAGCGATGCCCAGCGCCTGGAGGGAGCTACCCTTGTTCAACCCATGTCAGTGTCCTTTTCATCCCGTGGACAGCCCCGGCCGAATCGGGAAACAAATGTTGCACGATTCCCCCGAGCGGTATCCTTGCCATCCCGCGCTCTCATGCCTAACCATCGATGAAGTCTGGGGTTGACAGGGTGTGAAATGAAAACTGATGACTCTCCGGGCGGACGTGTCCTGTTTGCGAAGGTGCTGCATGCCGAAAGGCTTAGCTGGCGATGGGAGAAAAAGTATTCTAAAAGAAACACGCTTCTTCGTTGCTTCGTACATTCAACAGACATGCGGGCACTGCGGACATGGTTTTTAATCTTACTTTGAAGTACGGCGCTAATTATTCCCCGTCGTTACAATAACGACCCGCTTGGACCGTTCGGGAAAAAAGGTTCACATTATCGAACCCGAGCCATGCCATAAACCATGCCGCATTATTCTCATTAAAATAATGATATTAATAAAGCTTGCAACAAAAATGTATTCTATATGATCGAATTGACAGTTATTCTAATGGTTCGAAAAATGATTCTGTTAATAAAAACAGCGGATCAATGATGTCATGCATATTCGACAGTCTGCTGCTGACCACTACAGTTGAAAGGTTTGAAGGTATTTTTACAGCTTTAATCAACACAAGACTAGGTCCCCTTGAGAAGTGAAGCAATAGAAATGACAATGTCTGACACAGATGAAATGCTTGCTTATTTATTCTTTCTCAAAACGATGCATGCTAATTTGTGTTCCGATTTTGACCATAGAATGACCCAAATTTTGAACGTAAAAGAACATCGATTATTAAAAGCATGCAGTTTAGTTTCCAAGCAATTATTTATACATCTTACTTAACTTCGGAATTTAACTATAACTAACTATTTCGGTGTATTCTTGAAGCCTGCTACTTTATACAAGTGTTTTCAACAGGAGCGAGTGGTTCCAGTTATTACTGACAACAACACTGCGAACTTTTTAATTGACAATAAAGACATCAACCTACTGTTGATCAAAATCCCCAAAGAACATGCCTCGTAATCCTATCACATATTAATTGGGTAAACTTTTCACTTTCTATATATCCTGCTATCTAAACAATTAAGACTAGACAATCTATCATGCTTAGTTTGACTTCTGGAAAACGATAAATACCGAAACGTGTGGCGATGCAACGTGTAAATATTATGCTCACGTTTTCCCTAATGGCGAAAAATAAATTTCCCGAGTGTGGGTTCAAAGCATTCAGGATGTGGTATTTTTTCTCATGTGTCAAGGATTTTAAGTCCGCTTAGAGCACGATGAGGCGAGAGGAAAAGACCTTTGCTTGCGGTGCGTGGTAGGATTAATCTTTTCTTTGAATCATTAGCTTCAAGGCCGCACCTAGATAATGCACGTGTCATTCCTTACACAAACAGTATCCTGAGGCCGACCCGGTTCACGCTGGAGCTTGTGCTTGTTTCTGACGGCGGTTCACCACAACGGGAGCATTCCTTCCAGCCCGCAGGTCGTAAGTCGTTCACGTTTCGCACAAATCAACTAGCGGCTCAACGGTAGCGTCAGGCACCAGCACCTTTCGTGCCAGCATCCGATGTGTTGGATCCAACGTCCTGGCTCCTCCAGCAGCCTCCGCTCCAGGTCCATTTACACCGGAAGGTAAATGACTGCCATTGTCTAAATTGATCCGATTATTGCCGCGTAGAGTATATTCTTCCCGCTGGGGGAACGTGTGCGAGGGAAAGCATCACCATGCGACCTCACGCACACACGCGTGGCATCCCCTATGCTGTCGAATTATTCCCAGATGGGATTGTGAAAGGCTCACATCAAGCGGTTTGAGGCCACGGAGGCAAGGATAACGTAGCGGACGCTCACGTCGCACATATTCATCTCAATTTTTCCTCGATTTCCTGTTTCGCTTTTCCACTCCCAGCGCACACTGTCGGCACCGCTTCTTCTTCTCCTGGCATTCCTCTTCTTCCTTCTACAGCCCTCCACCTACGGCAAGCGATCAAACAAATGCCCAAACCGTCTTATGTGACTTTCGCACCTTTTACGTCGTTCGGGGGTTTTTTTTTTTTACCTCCAATGTTTTTCCCCAACCAACTCACCCCAACTTCCCAACTTAGACGGAGAGGATTGGGGAGATCCCATCTCTCACTTCGTAATCGGGCGCGCTCGACAAGGGGTAAAAGCTTCCGCCAGGAAAACGATGAAGTCTTTCAATTGACAAAAGAAAAGAGAAGCAAAAATGCCCGCTCCGCTTTCCAAAGGTAGCCGCACTCGGGTTTTCGCAGTCGTGCCAAACAGCTAGTCGAAAGAAAGGCTGTGGGACACGGTGGATGAAACTCGGAACCGCAACCGGGCCGGTTGGATGGATGAAAAGAAATCCTTTTTCTAGGCTTTACAGGACCGGACGATCAAAATTCATTCAACGTTACTACGCTTCGGCTAGTCCCCGAGACGATCCGGGACGAGAGTCCCCTGCATTTATGGGCATTTGAGCCATTAACACAGACGGGCTCACCGAGCCCACCGGTGGCTATTGGCACGTACACCAGGGTGCTGAAATATGTATTGAAAATTTGACACCCTTTTTTGGGAGCGGGGGAAAACAAGAAGAAGAAAAAAAACCGACGCACGCAAACAGCCTTCTCATGAAGCCCAAAAACTCGTTAGAAACAAACATGCCCTGCCAAACTTACAAACATTCTCACTCACCCTTCAGTCACTACGCACCTGAAACATCTTCTAGGGAAACGCTAAACAGGTAGGATGAAAAACGATAATGATGATGGCAATTGTACTGCCTACGTTAAGACGAGTTTTATTTGGTCGTAGGATAACTTTGTAAAGGCCTGGTAACGATGATGGCGAAGGTTTCCCACTGAAAACCATCTACTCCTTTCCACAACTCTTTCTCAACCACATATTGTCACTCTCAGCGAATCGTGGAAGAAGAAAGAAAGAAAAAACACAAACGGAACTACGAGCAGAGCACGAGAGTACAAAATCAACAGGAATTACATACATACATCGAACCGATGACACCTTCCCCCTGCCGGAATTGCTAGTTTTGAATGAAGGTTCCGGGCACACGCACCTCAATTCATTTCCAAATGAATTGACAGCGCCCGAATCGATCCATCTATTTGGTTAGGACGAGCACCAGCCCTATGAAGCGCCCCTCGAACCTCGGTTGCGACCGGACACATTCCAATCGTTAAGTGAGTTAAGCAGAACGGACCAAATTGACATTCCATTCGGCCGGTTCCGGAAAAGTTGATCCCATAAACATAGGCTTTTAAGAGTGAGCGTTCTATGGGAGGGGGGAAGGGGGTTACGTTTGCGTAGCTTGCCGGAAGTGGAACGATGGATCAGGAGCAGAACGGGTTTGTTCTGGACAGATAATGATGCTTAAAACTGGCAAACTTTAGGGACACATGTTTGTGCTCATAGCTTGTTAAACATGCAGTTTAGAAATTCCTACCGTACACAATTATGCCTAAATACCGTAATACTGGTAATTGACCGTGAAAACGCACGCACGGTGGCATTTCTATTTCATTCTGGCAAATTCTACACAATTTTCGCAGAGAAAGTATTTCCTGAAGAATTCGCTGGGATGAAGAATTATTGACAAAAGTGACTATGTAAAACATTTCCACAGCGATCTTTTTTATGTAAATTGAACTGTAAAGAATCCTCAGGAAAATTTTGCAAAATGTGCTTCATATTTTAGACTGCGCAAAAAAAAATCCCATTACCGGGTGCGACCCGGTGTTGCGGTCAATTTCACTCCTAATTCCATTTCGTTTTCCACCACTTTTGACCGAAAGGATTTAAACGTTTCAGGGCCGATGTTTGTATACTTCCTAACGCTCGCTTATTTCCCCTAATCTTCCCGTTCGTTGGGTGAAGTTGTTCCCATGAAAAACCAGTTGGCGATTAGAATACATCTTCGAAGTGAGGGCAAACAAGCTAGCAGTGCGCCAGCAGTGACGGCTGGGACGGGACTTTTCGAATCGTGCACTACCCTTAAAATGGAGGTGCCATATTTCAATCGCAAAAGTTTGTCGTTTCCAATAACGGGCCAGGTTGCCTCGAGCAGGAAGAAGGAATGGTGGCATGCCACGCGAACGAAATGGTGGTGTTGAAATGGAACTTAATTAAGACAAGCACGTGCGGGGAAGGGATCGGTTTTCTCGTAGCACGGGCGGCAGAAGGGATGGTACTGGTGCGATGGAATGTTGGCTTGGTAAAGTTTTCCCACTTGACCGTTGACCGACCCTGCCGATGGCACATTTAATTGGAGTTGATGAACGATCATTTCACTGCGGTAATGGTATGCAATAAAGATGAATTTCTTCTATTGAAAGATCCATTTAAACAAATGCCCACTCGCCCTGGGCCTCGCTCCTGCAACGAAAGCGTCGTGACAAACACCATAAACAAGCTACTTTTTACAAGCTTAACGACGTGTTCACTTTGGCTTAACGAGCGATTAAGTTTGGTTGTAAACTAGATTCCTGCACTAGGAACTTTCTTCCTGCAACCGTCGTTTGCAGCTCTCACCCTTTTCACAGACACATCCATTGGCTTCGGAGTTTACGGAACGAGCATTGGGCACCTTAAATGCACTGTAATGCAGCAGCAAAAAAGCGAGTGGCACGATTTATCCTCTCGCCCTATTTTTCGCAAGGTGTGCAGGCACATAAGCCGAAGTCTTCCAGCTGCTTGGAACACTGATCTCGGCCAGAAGATGAAAGGGTAGCGGTGGGAACGAGATACGTTTCACTGTTTCCATTGCCCTCATCGCACTCATTCCGGTCACGAACATGAAAGGAAATTCCCCGGCGTTTGTTGTTAATGTAAACTTTCCGCCTGCCTTCGCTCGCTGGCATCACACTTGTCGTCTCGGTGCGAGCGAGTAGTGTTTGTTTGCGTCCAAGCGGGTTCCCGACATTCGGTCTCGGCACCCTTCGATTCGAACGTTTGTTTAAATCTCCAGCATGCCCTGGTGGCACACAGTGACAGTGCAGGTGGTTCTAGTGCCACCTAAATCTAGCAAAGTAACTCGTTTCGAATGATTTTTATCACCCCTTGCAGTATGGTGCATGGTTCAACCTTCTTTCGGTCGATGCAGCCTTCTTTCATTGCATTGCTTCCTCTACCTTGTAGGAAGAGGAACAAGTGTAAAGGTTTCGACACGATTTAAAGATCTTGAAAGGGATTGAAATGCTTTCCACAACTTCGCATGATTGCTTCTACAGTGTACGGCACCGTTTGATCATAATGAGCATGTGCGAACAAGCGAGCGGAATGTTTTAAAAGGTGTTAACTGGGATGTTTAACAACCTTGAACGTAATGTTCAACAGCTTTTGAAATATTAATCTCATTCTTTTGAAAATGTTTCAAATGTTTACGGACAGAAATATACGATGCTCTTTATGATGCTTTTTTCACATAGTGGGTTCAACATTGACTAACTTTATATAAAAGCTGCACTTATTTTCTAACTTTTTGATGATATAAAGCTATTCCTTACAATGACAAACTCCAATTTAAGATCTTAAACCAATCAACACAATGTCATTTAACAAGTCAAGTGCCCTGAGTTTCAACCTGTTGTTAGGCGCAAACGAGTGGCATGTTGTCACATACCATGGTTTGAAGTTCATTTTAACCCTTCGAACCTGCCTTAACTCACTGCTTGCAGTCGACAGCATAAACCTCCACCGCCGACTGAGCGGCAGGACAATGGAAATGATCTTTTTCCCAGTACAAAGACGACTCGAGGCGTTGCTCGGCACGGAGGCCCCTCAGCTGAATAGTGTCGAACAAAATATCGGAGAGGTTCTCGTCACTAACTGCTGTCAGCTTTCTCCGCGTCCTATCGACGAGGACGCAGGATTCTTACAGGTGTATGTCTGTTTGAACAGTCTTCACAGAACACTCGACGTAACTACAGGACCCTGGTCCGGAAGGAAGCATCTACTCACGCTGCCACACGTCCACCTGCCCGTTTGATGTTCTCCGCAATCGCCAACAGTCGTCTTTGTCAGGTTAAAGTGCCACTTAAAAGAGCTCCGCAAGCACAATGTGTCGTTGAGGACCATAAGTAAACTATGGAGAATGTACACTTTGAAGCGGAGTGCCCTTTCATCTTGCCAGCATTAGCCAATAGAACCACCAGCAGTGGAAGACCGTTGTGGGTTTGCCGGATCGCACAAAGGCATGCTGAATGTGCATTAGAATACGGTGTAGGGCAAAAAGAACAGATATACTAAAACCAAGCTATGTTGATGGGAATCAACAGTTAAAACGGGCCTCAACTAGTATGGTAAGAAATTATTCATGATTCTTACGGACTTTCACCGTAACATACAGCATTCAATTCAGTAATGCTCGCAAGTCGATCCAACTCAACGACAGCAAGGCATTTTACAAACTACATGGATTGTCAATAAGGTACAAAAGCCAAACCATGGATCGGTTATCTGGAATGTTCAATCCACCGTATTGATTTATTCACCATTCACACGGGGCAACCTTTGCGTCATAATCACATCGCATAATTGGTGCGTGAAAGGCGCACGGATCAATATAATGGCAATGAACCCGATAGAAAACGACAAGGATGGCCTCGGCTGCTTGACGACCGTACGGTCGATTATCGTGCGGAAAGACGGTTGCGATAAGATTGCCGATGACAAATGGGCAACTATTAGCGTTACACGTAATCATAATTATCGGCCGCTCACTGACCGTGGTGCGATGCTATCGACTTTCTCAATGTTGCCATAATTACGCTTCCTACCCCTGGTGTTGATTTTCCTTTTAGCAGGTGACCCCATCACCGTGCTCTGGCTTCTGATGCCACCGTAAATGGAGATTGTTTGATTTACTGAATAGCAGGGACAGTATTAGCATTATCAATAGCTTTCCTTCAAGACCCTTCGAGGAGAAGCAGGATGGCTTTGAACGTGCTGAAATTAAATGCAATCTCAAGTAAACACTACCGAACGTGAATGGGCTGATGTTGGAGTTAGTTTGTTCCTTACTGGTCCGTGTCAACTAATTGTGAGGATATATTGCAGGTTGCTTGAGTCAATTTGAACATAAATTAAAGAGGAAAGATCAATTCAATTTGCGTTGTCTAAGCTACTTGTTTACTTTCGCATTAAGAGCACAAGATTAGAGGAATTGAATCAAATATTGTATAACATTGACATTGTGTGTGCCATATTTTCTAGCAATATATAACCAGGATGAGAGAATCTTTTTAAGCTATGCAAGGAGATAAAAAGCATCGATGTTCACGAAAATTGAGCACATACATAACATATCTTACTAAAGGCAGGCATCTTCCCTTTTCTACTCCTTGCGATGACATTTTGTTAAATTCGTTTCCGTTTTCTGTCCCTGCTCGTTAGTGGCAATCATCTACCCGTTTTTTTTTTTTTAAAGAGTCTGTGCAACGAGCAACCCTGCTCACCATTGAACCGAGGGCAACCATATGAAGATCAAATAAAACCCAGAAATTTGTGTCAAGCAGTTGGAAGAATATCGCTGCGTTGGGTGTATGTGAGTGCTAGTGCAATACCCGACAGCTGTGGACAAACTGAAGCTGATAAGGACCATATGTACCTAACAAGCAGCCCACGGAAACACCAATCGTCTTGCCCATGTCGCCCGACCGACGGGAGCTACATTTTACACTTTCCTGATGAAGAAAAGTTCGGGTTTAAATGCTGTGCAGGAGTAAGCTATGAATACCAGAGGCAAGCAGGAAGCAATGGATAGTGCAAATAGGGACCGAGAGAGCGAGAGAGAGAGAGAAAGAGAGAGAGAGAGAGAGAAAGAGAGAGATTGAGAAAGAAGGAAAGACAGAGAGAGGCACAAGTGATATTCCAGCGTGCTCTATCACGAAAATAAAAACGTCAAATCGAGCACGAGGCGGTACCAGAAAAAAAAGGGAAGAAGCTAAACTTAAGGCAAGGAAAGTGAAATCAAAACATAAACCATGTGGAAAAGGGTGTGCAAAAAGGCACGGAGCACCGGAACATCATAAATCCTTCAATCCGATGAGGTGAAGCTGGCGTTACAAGGCAAAAGGTAGAGCTACAAATATGTCGTCTCGAAGGCTACCAGTGCCAGGTCAAATGTGGTCGTCGCACTTCTGCTTTGGGCCAGAAGCTGGATTGATAGAGCCGTATCGCGGGGAATTCGTTGCGCCATCGAGTGGATGTCGCTTTTCATTTCTACATTTACGAAGATGGCTCACGAGCCATCTAGGTAGCCTTTGTTCAAATCAAGGGAAGCACTCCTTCCGTGGGGCTTTCAACTTTGGCTTGCGTTAGTCAGCAGCATTTCGCAACAGAATGGTTTTCGAATACCATCTTGTTATTACTTGCGATCCTTCTAGCAACCCTCCGTCCCTTCACGATGGAGATTTCATTCTTTTATTGAAGCAAACATTGTAACACACATTCGTGTTCGTGTACGTTACCGAGAGTTTTATTTGTTGATAATTTTTTCTTTTTGGTTTGTCTGTAGCTGTATTGGAAAACATACCCTCAAACGATCTCAGGTGGCGCCGGTTGGCTTACTCAATGTGCCAGTGACGGTTAAATCCTTCCAGGTGAAGTCACGGCAGGGTTGTATCTGGGTACAGATGGAAAATGGCCTACAACCTCCGTCCCTTTCGATGGAGCGTTTAGTATAAAGCGAGGAGAAAGGCAAGAGCATATCCGTCCACCGTGGGCTACGCTTTGTGAAAGGATTTGTGGCTTTAAAGAATAAGAGATTTTCGATCTGTTTTCGTTCGTGGAAAGTACTTTTAACCGCTCTAAACAATCAATACCTATCCGTACCTAAGTCTATTTTTTTTCCTTCCTCTACCACCCAGTTGATGTGGGACTGGGTAAAGCCGATTTTAATTCACCATGACGGCATTCACGGTTAGGGGAGGCGAAAAAAAACCCTAAGGCCTTTGCTTCTTCGAAGGGGAAAAAACACCGCAATGGCTTTGGCGCCGAGAACAGATTAGACGCAAATATGAAACGGCTTCTGGGTGTTAAATTTGATGAGTTTCTAAACGCAGGATTCGATTGAGTTACGCCACCGTACACCATTCGGTTTTATGCCTCCAGGGATGGCATGTGCACGCATTTTCACCGTCAAAAAAAGACGACTTATGTGGGTAACGTACGCAACCAAGTATCGAAGATAGCACCGCAAGAGGGAAAACCGAATTACCCTCCATCTGCAGAACCGCCGGCGGGTAAGCGCAAAGCGGTTCGCTCGCAAATCAGTTCCTGAAAACGTTTATGACTTCGATCGCAGGGTATTACCGTGATTTAGATGTTTTCATTTCGTGCTTTGCGATTACACCACGTACGCCAACATGCAATCGCGGACCACGACAAGAGCTTAACGAATAATGTGGAAAGATTTCTTAGCGTTTGACGAGCCGCTGTTTGCTTTGCTGACGTTCGGATTTGCCTGACATATAGAGCGTCACGGGTTGTTCAGTTCAGATTTACGTTAAGAACATCCAAATGGTAGCAAATGTCTCACTTTAGGTTATGTTTTGTTTATCTTTGTTAACCATACTCATTTCACTGTGAAAATTGGTAGGTGGGGGAAAAAAACAACCATAGCGGTAGAAGTTAACTGATTCAACTATTTATTTAGAAAATGAATCGTAAGATTGAAGCGGAGTTTTTTTGCTTCTAATTTTTTATATCTTGAAATTGAAGGAGAAAATCTATATCCGTGGTAAACATATCCATTCTTCCTCGAACTTTCCTGGTGACGAGACGTTTTATTGTAGAGCCTGAGAAATCCGCGATGCACCGTAAATTAGGAATAATTAGCTGAGCGTACACCACATTAAAGTATTTCATTAAAGTTACAACAAACATGCTTGCATGTGTTTTTCAACGCATGGTATTCCCCTCATGCGCCATTGGAACAAGATCTCATATTCTATCGATGCCCATAAATTGCCACTACACTACTGCTCCAGCTCCGGGCGGCCGAAAACGATCTGACACAACACTGCGATAAATTAAATATTGTTGGATAAATTTCACCATATCCAGTGGAGTTCAATGCGTGCAACAAATGCCGACACGCCCCAACACTTTCGCCAAGTGGACGAAGCGTAACGCCAGCCGCGCAGGATGTAGGGTTCCCTTAAGCATCGTAAACCATTTAATACCGAGCCTGTCCCATCCGTTCCGGGCATTATTCATTTGCCCGTTACGCACCAGCCCCGTCGATTGATTTTTCCTCTCGATTGACCACTGCCATACGGGAGGTGTGCGTAAAGTTCGCATTGTCTTTTTTTCTCCGTATAACCGGTGGTCCGATGGAGGCGCCTGGTGTCTCAGCTGGTTGGTAACGAACCGGTCACCTTACATGGGAAAAAGGAGCAGATTGCTTGCAGAACGGATACGATGCGGTTAGAATATGTTCAGATTCGGATAACGCCCCAGAAGAACAGGAACAACAAACAGTAGTAGCAGCATCATTAAAGTGTCGCAAAATCAAACCTAAACCCAATTGCCCAAGGGGGACAATTCCCCACTTTCTCCCAGAGGGAAACTGTTTTCCCCGCACGTCACTTCGTGCTGGAAATGGTGAGACTTTTCCCGTACATGTTTACTAACTGTTTTTTTTATTTTTGCACATGCTTGCCAAACCACCAACAGCGGCAGCTTTTGCAACCCGATAAACAGCCGAAAATCTGTTTCATTGACTGAAAATTGTTCAGCTGAGCGAACCACCGGGACGTCGGCTCGGGGACGAAACTGAGTGGCTGTCTGGCAAGCGAACCATGAAACCACCAACCTGCTCGCCTCTGCCCCGTCCGATGGGTCCCCAGGGGAGGGCATCGTGAAGGAGTTCCAGCAATTGGTGCGGACGAGTATGTGCTGAGAATTGATGCCGGCTTACCATAGTGTGTGTTTTCACGCTGCCTTCCTTTCACTCGCCAATAGCTTTGCGCGTTCTGGTATGACGCCACATTTAATCGAGAAAATCATGTAACGGTGAGTGAACCCCATGCGAGCAAAAGACTCTAGCATTCCGTCCAAAGATGGTGGTATAAATTGGGACGCTTCGATAAGAGCGAATAATATCGAGCTTCTTTTTTTCTTGATGTAAAAGTTTTAGGTTTTCCTCTATTTTTCCTGTCAGTCTCATTTCTCAATCGGAACGTTCACGATGATGTTGACAGAACTTTGTCACATCGATCGACGGGAACTTATGTAGCACCAGCTCATTCCTCTGGGAATCAGTTACGAATTGGAGCGCACAAAACGACGGAAAATTGCTCCCCATAGAACAGCACGTTTGCTTTTTGTAACTAGACAAGCTCGGTGGTTTTATTTTTGTATGTTGGAAAAGTTTTTTTTTCAGAAAATGAAATTATCGATTTTTGATATATATTCCTGTTAAAATATTCTCCAATAAAAGAAACATCCTCACACACCATATTTGTAAAACATATAAACTTCAACACGCTTCACAACCATTATGCACATTTTATTATGCTTAAATTTAATTGGAAGTAAATTAAATTATGCTTTTGCCCTCCACGGCTGACAAGCTTTAGAAACTGCCAGCACAAAAAAGAGACACCGTTTTCCCACCCACAACATTGCTCAGTTGGTCAATACCTGTTTCATCGTTAAGCTTGTATAATTTCCACCGTTGCCCATCGCATGATCATTTTCCTAGACTGATGAAGTGGATGAGCCACGTTTCAGGTGCGCAGAAGGATGGGTGGAAAACAGTTCCGCTATACAGAGATGAGATAAACAGACTGACGAAGCAACGCCGTTTCCAGTAGCTCGGGGGTGTATTTACATTACACGCTTGCTCGGTCTGCCACGTCGCTAGGATGCCACGTGAATTCATGACTCGTCTTACCAGGGGAAAAGCGTAACCACGGGTAAGAAATTGTGCACACAAAATATGAAAGACTATCGCTAGATTAGAAAATCCGTTGTTGTCTTTTATCTTAAATATCCTTCGCAAATATTTGCCGTACGGCTTGGCACGGTCGGTTAGGGAAGTGCTCCACTCGTAGGTATTTGTGCTTCCTGGAAGCTTGTAGGAACAAAAAACACGGAACTCGTACCATCGTAGCAGCTGGGAGGAACATTTGCTTCGGGGACCGAGTTGTGTTGGTTTGGGCTGGGGCGTTCTTTCATAAAAACTCGCTATTACCTTTCTTTCAACAGGTGCCTTCGTGGTGTTGCTTCTTTCAGCGTTTGAAACGGGACTGGAACATGGGCCTTAACTTGTTTTTTTCTTTTAAATATTGAAACAGCCCCTTATTTTTGCGTCCCTTTGGTTTCCATTTATAATTATGATGATATTATCAATTAAGAGTGAAAAGAAAATATCGCCTCTCACTTTTATGTTTATTTCAAGCAGTCTTAGCAGCATAAAGGAGTAAAAACAGATTTTTTTTTTAATTCAAATAACTTTAATCAATAGTTAATTTCAGTATGGCTCGTTTCTACTTCATCATCCAAACAATACCTCATTTCTAGTTCCAAAAATATAAATCGTTGCTGCAAATGATTCTCACTAAAAATGATAAAAGTTTTAATACCTCAGTAGAAATCACTCAATTGCCAATTATGTTACTACAAGCTTTACCATCTGTGTGACGGCAGTATTCGATGCAACATGTTTCCTGTCATGTTTTTTTCTTTAATTTTACGATGGTTAAAACTGTACACCACCATCGCAATAGCTTACATTGCAATCGAGCATAATGTACGTTAGATAGAATCCCCCAGTGTTGCTGATTATTATAAGCTTTCCTATTCTACCATCTATTCAACGTAAAAGCTCGAGAGTGTAGGCATCACAAACGAGCTGCCCCGCGGGCAGCATCAGTTCGCGTTGGTATGTTTATTTTTTCTTCCTTTTCTCGCCCTTGACCTGCTCACCATATACAAATGTGTAACTCATCTGTCCGAAGGTATCGCCTTTGGTGCGAGAAGTTGCCATCGTGAGAATTCTTACCCTCCAACCCGTAGAGCATTCTGCCTTCAGCTCTCGCCCTGAACGGACGTTTATCGGTCAGAGCGCAACGTGGCTGCAAAGTGTAATTTCAGTTCCCGAACCTGCATACAGCCTCACAGTGGATCACACAAAGCCGCTATTGTAACCCAGCATCCCAAGTGTGAGTGTACCCCGAGTGTCTGGCATCTCGCCTTGATCGGACACCTATCGATCAGCGCGTAACAAGAGCAAAAGGAAAGACACGAGAGTTGTACCAGCCTTGTCCACCAGCCTACTGACGCATCGTTGAGCCCACGTGTGTGGAGGGGACGCATACCACGCGACTGTGATACACTGCAGTGTTTGTGATTCGGACCCATCAGGACTACAAACTACTAACACCACTGGTTCCTTTCTGTGGCGCCCTGACTCTACGTACGTTGAGCACCTGCTCATCGATCGTAGTAGTGCAGGGTGACCCTTGTCCTCTCCTCCTACCCTCCCTGCCCTACCGTTGCAATGGAGGTCGACGCCGGAGCCGAAAGTGGCCTGGCGGACGACTTCATTGAAGTAAAAAAAAAAAAAAGAACTTCAGTAGCCGGAGAATCTACCGCAGTCAAGAGACCCCCGCTGCCAGCCAGGCCCCGCGCATACCCGCAGGGATGGGAGGGACCGTTCTCGGTCTTTTTCATGCCCAGGGAAAAGCCGCTTGATCAAGTATCCATTAACCGCTCCCTAAGAGCAAAGTATAATAAAATCGACGACGTCCTACGTGTGCGACCAAATAAGCTTGTCGTAACCGTTGCAGATCGGGTCCAAGCGAACCAGATCGCCGCCGACCCATTGTTTACGGAGCACTATCGGGTATACATACCCGATAGCAGAGTGGAGGTATCCGGGGTCGTGGAGGATTGCGGAATCCCCTGCCACGAACTTCTGCAGTTCGCTGTGGGTGGATCTAGCAAGTCCTCGCCTGCGACGAGGGTACTAGAGGTGCGCCCGTTATACGCCGCATCAGTAACCGCAGAGGGGCAGAAGGTCTTCCACGAGACGTCCTCGCTTCGTGTTGTTTTCGAGGGAACCGAGCTCCCGAAGTTTATCGTCTACGAGGGGCTGCGGATCCCTATTCGCAGGCCGTATGTCCCTCGCACGTCAACGTGTGCGCGCTGCAATCAGATCGGGCACTCGGAGGGCTACTGCTCGAACAAGCAGGCTTGTGGCAAATGTCGGGGCTCTCACAGCACGGCGGAATGCCCGGCGACAGCCTCTAAATGTGGTCACTGCCGTCAACCGTGGCACGAAATTACCGAGTGCCCTGTATACCGCAAAATTCGAGCAGAAAACCGAAAGGCGGTCGTTGCACGTGCACGTGGGTCTTTTGCAGAGGTGCTGAGAGCACCGCAGACCAACCCGTTCGCCCCGTTGTGCTTCCCCGCTCTAGAAAACGAAACGGTTTACGAACCGATTGTTACCTCGCGAGGGAGAGGAAATGGTAACAATGGAAAGCCCGTAATAAAACACACAAATGAGAAACCTGCTCCTGATCGTGCTAGCGAACCGAAATCTGCGTCTCCCCCTAATGCCGCGCCTCAAGGCGACATGATTCTCCCGTCCCCTTCCTCTCCGTCTGTTAAACGTCAGAGAACCCAGTCTCCTCCGTCAGTTCCCCACCAACCCTCC
This sequence comes from Anopheles atroparvus, assembly GCA_914969975.1. NCBI lineage: Eukaryota > Metazoa > Arthropoda > Insecta > Diptera > Culicidae > Anopheles > Anopheles atroparvus. Next base: position 24,260,694 of record CAJZCY010000001.1, on the reverse strand, counting down.
CCTGGAAACCCAATTCTGTCGGATATGTTCGACGCGATCCTCCAATCCTTTGCACTTCCTGAAGGCCTTATAAGCCTGATCTCCCTGGCTAAGCCTTTGATTCTGTCATGGATCAAGAACCTTTTAGGAAAGTGGCCAGCCTTGGAATGCCTGATCCGTGACAACAACTAAAATTTTCTTTCGCGAACATCATTCAATGGAATTGCAGAAGCCTACTAGGCAAATTAAACCCCTTCAAGGTTTTAATTAGTGAGCACCATTGTGACGCGTTTGCCGTCTGTGAAACCTGGCTTTCCCCAGATATATCTCTTTCCCTTCATGGATATAACGTTATTCGTCAAGACAGAGCCAGCTTAGGTGGAGGAGTATTATTAGGCATAAAAAGAAACCACTCTTTCTACCGAGTTACTATCCCTCACCTAGACCTAGTGGAAGCAGTGGCAGCAAGGGCCAAACTAGGCTCACTTGACGTCACAATCGTTTCCATATACATACCCCCCAAACCGAAGACCCCAGAAATGGTCTCAATAGTTTCTCAGGACCTGAATATCCTCTCTACCGTCCTAACCTCTCCAGTCCTTATCTTGGGAGATTTCAACTCCCATGGTAATGAATGGGGTGGGCAGACGGAAGACGCTCTGGCCCCAGTGATAGTAAATTTTTGTACCAGCCATAGTATAGCAATATTGAATACAGGTGAAGCCACACGGGTTAGTCGCACAAGTACCAGCGTGCTTGATCTGTCCCTGTGCTCTTATTCTCTCGCCTCGGACATTCGATGGAAAGTGATCCAAGATCCCCTAGGCAGCGACCACCTTCCAATAAAAACCATGATTGCCACAGGACATCTCTTAGAGAGTAATACTCCCCTCAAAAGGGACATTACCAAGTATATCGACTGGGCAAAATACGGAGACGAAATATTGACATCCTTCTCCCGCCTCGCCACAAATTTACACCCTATGGAGGAGTACACCTTACTGGTCTCTTGCATTCAAGACTCGGCCCAAATTGCCCAAACAACTTCACCAGCCAGATCGCGTACACCCGGCAAGCCCCCCAATCCCTGGTGGGACAAAGACTGCCAAAACATGTTTCAGGCAAAGAAAAGAGCTTTTCGGGTCTTCCGAATTTACGGCTCCGACACTCTATATAACGAGTATAAAGTGCTGGAGAAGAAATGTAAAAACCTGTTGAAGGCAAAAAAGAAAGGCTTCTGGCGTAATTATGTTCAGAACCTGTCGCCGTCTACCTCGCTTGCTTCTCTTTGGAAAATGGCAAAAAAAATGCGAAATGGCAAAGAGACCAACGAGAGTGAATCTTACTCCGACGACTGGCTAGAGCAATTTGCACTGAAAGTATGTCCTCCCTTTGTGGCCACCAACAGCTTCACCCAAGAGACGCGGGAAGTAGACCCAATGGAACTCGACGCCCCCTATACTATGGTAGAGTTATCACTAGCCCTCCTCTCGACTAATAACTCGTCACCCGGTAGAGACCAAGTTCGGTACAAACTGCTACAAAACTTGCCCGCGTTGGCAAAGAAACGTCTGCTCATACTCTTCAACAACTTGATACAGCAAAACATGGTCCCACCGGAGTGGAGAGAGGTCAATGTTATTGCCATCCAGAAGCCCGGCAAACCCCCCTCATCCCACGACTCCTACCGACCCATCTCAATGTTGTCATGTCTGAGAAAAATACTGGAAAGAATGATTCTTCTGCGCCTGGATAGATGGGTTGAATCTAAGGGGCTTCTATCTAGCACCCAGTATGGTTTCCGCAAGGGCAGGGGTACTAACGATTGTTTAGCCCTTCTTGTATCTGAGATCGAATTGGCGCACGCTCGTCGGGAAATGATGACCTCGGTCTTCTTAGATATAAGGGGTGCTTTCGATTCAGTACTCATTGACATTCTATGTCATAAGCTACAATCGGCGGGAATAAGCCCTAAAATGAATAACTTTCTTTTTAACCTCCTCTCAGAAAAAGTGATGTTTTTCACACATGGTACTCGTCATGAGGTGCGGACCAGTTTTAGCGGACTTCCACAAGGATCCTGCTTGAGTCCCCTCTTATATAATTTTTACGTCAGTGACATTGACGCCTGTCTGGCCCCTAAGTGCACACTAAGGCAATTGGCGGACGATGGGGTTGTATCGGTAGCCAGCAACAACATTCCGGACATGCAACGTCCATTACAAGTCACTCTGGATAACTTATCAGAATGGGCCCGAAAACTAGGGATCGAGTTTTCCCCGGTAAAAACAGAAATGGTCATCTTCTCTTTTTTCTCCAACACAACGTCAAATGTGTCGAAAGGATTATACGAGCCTAAATTCGATCTTATTCTGTATGGTTCGAAAATAAAAGTATCTAAAGAATTCAGGTATCTCGGCGTGTGGTTCGACAATAGGCTCAAATGGAATACCCATGTGAAGCATATTATTCAAAAATGCTCAAGACGTATAAACTTCCTCAGGACGATAACAGGATTCTGGTGGGGTGCACACCCATCAGATCTAATCAGATTATATAAAACAACAATCCGCTCCGTTCTAGAGTACGGGAGCTTCTGTTTCCACTGGGCAGCTAAGGCCCATTTAATAAAATTGGAGAGGATACAGTACGCCAGCCTAAGAATTGCGTTGGGCGCTATGAAATCCACACACACCATGTCTCTGGAGGTACTGACGGGGGTGATGCCCCTCAAACTACGCTACCAACAACTTGCCCTGCGCGTACTGATCCGATCCCTCGCAACAAATCCTACAATAATACTCAATTTCAAGGCACTAGCTGAGGCTGGGTCCAGATCAAAAATCATGAAAACTTTTCAGGACTTCGAAGGCCTTCAAGTCAACCCGAGTACACTGGAAGATCAAGTAATATCACTCCCAGACTCATTCAGCTCCCTTGCTAGCATTGACTCGTCTTTGCTCGAGGAAGTTAGGAATATCCCGGAAAATAATCGCCCGAGGGAAATCCCTAACATATTCCGAAATAAGTTTGGTCACATACAACCAATCAATGCCTTCTATACCGATGGATCCTTAGTAGAAGACCGGGCAGGGTTTGGAATCTATAACATCTCTTTTGAAGCCTGCTTTAAGCTAGAGCAGCCGTGTAATATATACACAGCTGAGCTAGCAGCAATCTATTACGCCCTGATGAATATTTGTGCAAGACCCCCCGGCCACTTTTACATCTTCACAGATAGTTATAGCGCGGTCGAAGCACTTAGCTCCGTTAGCTCACTAAAGAGCCAAGAATACTTTATGCGTAAAATAATTAGTACCCTAAGCTCGTTATTCGACCAAGCCTTCCGCATATCACTCGTATGGATTCCATCCCACTGTGGCATTTTAGGTAATGAGCGGGCTGACCATCTTGCCAAACAGGGTTTCGACTCAGGAGCACTCATCGATAGACCAATTCTATCTCACGAGTTCCTTCACATACCACAGCGACTCTGTCTCGAAAAATGGCAGAGGGACTGGGTTGCGGGTGAGCTTGGGAGATTCCATTTTTCCATTTCTCCCCGGGTATCTCTACGTCCCTGGTATAGCGGTCTAACAGTGGGTCGGGGCTTCATCCGTATGATGTCCAGACTCCGGTCAAATCACTTCGCGATGAACGCCCATCTGCAGCGGATAGGTCTGGCTGACTCAAAACAGTGCACCTGCGGCATCGGTTACCACGACATCGATCATATTTTGTGGTCATGCTCGGAGTTTGATTCGGTTCGTCCCACCCTGACCAACGCAATCAGAGCCGTTGGTAAACAGAGTGAGGTCCCCATCCGGGACATCCTGGCTGGTCGCGACGTAGTCTACTTGAAGATCATCTACAGATTCGTTTGCGAGAACGACATCTCCATATAGCTACTAATTCCTTCCTCTCCTTTCCCTTACTTCCAATCCCCCTCCCAACCTCAGTGCAATGTTATGTTTGTCCCTCGGCAGAACACGAATTCACGCATAACACTAAAATCTGAAGGCAGAAGACCACCGCTTAGGAGTGCATTCGAGCGGTGGATGAAACGGTTCTTCTTTAAATTTCTTGACCATCCGACACTAGAACCCGCAAGAACCATACAAAAAATCACACAACTACACACAAACACACTCCATAAACCCATACAGCTCATCACATGAACAATATTCCAAGAAAAAAAAAAACACCAACAACCCACACAAAACTGGAAATACCTACTGTAATAACCGAGCAAAACCCGGGATATGGTTTCTTATCGGGAGGAAATGCCCATCACTATGATTATTGTAAACCTAGAATAAGTCAATTAGTTTTAAGCAATACGGCACGGTCCGTTCTTCACGAAATAAAAAAAAAAAAAAAAAACCCGTAGAGCAGCTCGAGGTGCTGCTCAAGAACGCGCGGCATAATGCGACAGGAAATGTGTTTCTTCTTTCGACGAACGGATCCGAGCCAGTTTCCGGGCTGCAGCACTTATCTCATTGTTCGCGCACCATCTTCTCGTAGCAGAATGATGTCAGCGACTAAAAGGCTTCCTCCTCCATCTCCTACGTTGGGAGGGCGTCGTGAAAACTAGGAAAGAATCGATGGTAAACAGCATAATGATGCAACCGGGGGCGAGAATGCGCTTAAGCAGTTTTTCTCGAGCATACCGTGTCCCTTCACTTTACTCACCACAAAGCAGATCTCAAATGCCACAAAGATACTCGCACAAAAGGGTAAACGAACCGTTACGAGAAGACTAGAGGAACGCCGTTCCAGGAAAGAAGGTAAAAGTTGCATATCCTGTGTTGAAACTCAATGCTGGCAGCCAACGCACGGGGGAATCAAGCGTCACACCTCAACCAAGGGTTTAAGAATTTCCATCGCAACGTGTACATTTCATCGCGCTTGATTTCCCAAGCGCAACATCAGCACGATCATGTTCTTCAGGGTCAAATAAACAACACCTACGAAAGCCCCAGAAAGGAAGGTGAACAATGAAAAACGATCAAAAATTTATATAAATAGGGCAGGAGGCTATCTCTTTCTCAGCGAACCAACCAGGTTCGAACCACGAACACCGCCTACCTCGGAGGCGTGTCACCTGTCTTTTCTCCGTCAATTTCTTACGGCACAAAAGAAAACCTGAACCGCTCCTCCAGGTGCCATCCGTCTTCTTACGGTGTAGTTTTACAATCGCCGAACAATGGTTGCGCATTGCATGCTTTTCGCATTGTTGTGCCGTGGTGCTTTTGTTTCTGGTACTTTCTATTAGATTTTTCTCCTACAGGTTTTGCCAGATTTTCCTACAAATTTTTTTACGAGAAAATATTCCTGAAAATGTTTTATGCTGGCTACGTTTTTATTGTTTCTTTTTCCTTCCACCTGCCACACTCACGCTCCAGTGTAGCCTAAGGGAACAAGTTAACTGAAAAAAAGGAAAGCATACATGTTGCAGTAACTTCAGCTTCAACGCCACCGTGAACGAAGGATGGTTCACATCTAAAGCATTGCTTCTGCAACTAACACCGTGAGCAGGACTCACCCAAGAAAATAAAACAAAACATGGGAGCAAAAACGGGGCAAAAAGCGATTTCGCCCGCAAGCGCGAACCATTTTAACAGACAGATGGTAAGTGGAAAGGGGGCAGCACCAGCTGCCAACAACAGCAGACGCCTTTTTCCAACAACAGCCGCTACTAAAAGGGGAGCAGGAAAACAAACAAACAACACGGAAAAGAGGAAAAATAACAGCTCAGAGGAAAATAAACAATGCAATCAGCGAATAGAAACAGAAACAATACAGCAAGGCGGTGGAAATGTAACTCGTTTGTTCATTACAACAAATTTAGACTTCCTTTGTTACGATCCTAATCTGTTTTCGTCGACGCGTGGCTAGCTGTGTTTGGCTGGAAGGGCAAGTGCGATAGCGTGCCGCGTGAAGCCACTCATGATGATTTTATTCTCGTTTTATTTGCAACAGAACGACTCTGTCGCTTCGTATGAAACAAACGCCAAGTCAGTAGACTTGCGCTGGATTTGTTTTGCATAGTCCTTTGCGATGCTGCAGTCTTGCAAGAAATTATGAGAAACCTTGGGTTTGTTAGAAAGGTTCCAAAAAAGCCTTTTTCACTAGAAAAGAGTTCAGTCTTTTTTGCATCACAATGCAATCTTGCAACGTCAACTCCATTTGTCTCCATTCTTAGTTGATCTTGCTGAGCCTTAGTTTTATGGTGTAAAATAAAGGCGCACTTTGCATTTTTCTTCATACTGACTTGGCAAGACACTCATATTCATTCATATTCTTTTACGACGCATTCTGCATACGCTTTCTTAAACAAAGTAATTATCACCAATTTCCGAGTAACTTTTATAATTACTAAAGCCTTGTCACAACTTACAACTGGAATACATAAAAATGGAAAATTAAGGCCACTTTCCCAGCTGATGCTGGCAACGAGGGCACCCATTACCACTTTCCCACATAGTGCTTCATAATTTTTAATAATCATTCCTTATGCATCATACGATGCCACTCTCATTAATTCCATTCCGGTGGACCAATCAACGGCCGGGCGGACAGTTATGACCGCAATGGGGCAGGGAGTCGTTCTCACCCGGTCGCTCCATTCTGGGAAGTTTTCACATCCACCAAAAACTTCCACCTCCCCGAGCCACCGACGAGTGGTAGACTTTTGAGCGGCGCCTTACAAGCATTTTCCATCGTGACGTTTCAACAGCACTTCTCTTCGCCATTACTTTTCGCTTAAGACGCTGCGCGGTGTCGGCTTTGGGGAACGTTGCGGAGAAAAAACGCCGTTAAAAATAGTATGGTGGCGATGATGTGGAGCGGTAATGTAGGGCAAGGGTGAGGGGATATGGAGGCACGTATTCGCTTATCATAAGTTACGACACGCGCTCCACCAGGCGAACGTGGAAAGAAAGTGAAAATCTGTTCGGCAGCCAGCATTCCAGCAGTTCTCCCACACCTCCCGCGGAATCCTTTCTTCTGTCCGTTTTTCTCAGCCCCAGCGCCTAGACTGGCAATGAAAGTATCTCTTGAATGCAGCGCACTTCACTTTCTGCAACACGTCTAAATTAATTTTCAACCCATTTATATCAATCTTTTCCCTCTTCCGACAAAGGGTGTTACCGCGCCTTGAGGGAGCCCTAGCGAGCGCCACTTCGCTTCAATGATGGCTTCGGAATGTTGCACCGACCTAGTGCAATCCGGAAATGGCTGTTCGTATCGTTTGCCCGTTTGGCTTTGAACGGCTTCTTGTGCAGGGTACGGTGATGTCAGAAGAAAGCTGACAGCATCTGGGCGAGCCAGCTGGGCGAGCAGTAATTACAAACCATAGTGATGGTGGCAACACGGTGCCGAGAGATACGAACGCCTTTGAATACTGCTCTATAGAAGCTTCACTTTTATATTGAAGGTTTTACTGCTGACTTCAGGGCATCAGAGGTATGATTCAAACATTATGTTATTTATTGTGACTTGGGAATGATGAAATTCAAAAGTTCTATGAACACTAATTGAATTTTTTGAATATTATAAATACCTAATTTAATCATAAACATTTTACAAAGTATACTGCGTGAAGGAAAAACGCATAAATAAACTCATTTGTTTGATGCCACACAAAAATGGAGGCGCCTGGTCAATTGTACTGCATTAATGCTTTTGTTTAAACTTATATCTATGCAATGCAAACTGACCAACTTTTTTACATACTGATATGTATTAGACCATCCGAATCGGAAGCTCTGCAGATAAGGTTAAGTGTGAACCTTATTCGGTATCTCTTCTCTAAGCTATCTTATTTGTAATGTGGTTTTCCAAAGCATATGCAACTTAGCTCACTTGACACCGATGAAATTAATTCCTTTGGCCCAACGTAGCATCAAATCTGCACAAAACAAAACAAAACAAAATACATCCAATATTACAACGCTACACAAGGGTCCGTAAGTGCTGGCACTCGATCCCTCCGCTCTATGAACCCATTTCTTTCTTCTAGAAGAATAAAAATAAATCCCCAAAACCGAACACGGATGATAATCAATGCTGTTTTGGAAAACCAAATACGAACTGGCACTAAATCTCAGCCCGGCCACACGCACGTGGTGCTTCAGACACTTGATGCTAATACAATCCATTCCGAGGCCGGATGAACACTCGAAAATGTCGTAGGTGTTAGGCAAACAGTAGAGGAAGAAAAAAGACCGGTTGGCAAATACATTCGACAAAAAAAAAAAAAAACAAACCGGCAACTGGATTCGATTCTCCACTGTTGTGGCACGAAAAGAGGGTAGGCTGGAAGAAACTTTCAGAACAAAAACCTTCCAAACAAACCCTGATCGGGACACTCGAACAGTGTCCATCTGACTGTGGTCCTTCTAGGGTCGCCCTGTCAAGGATCGGACACTTCAGGAGGAAAGATGTGCGTTTTATCGATTTGCCATCTGTCGCGTTTTTATACGCTTCAAGTTGCGTGAGCTCCGGAGCGGAATCGTTTAATACGCCGTGTGTTCTGTTCCTTTTTTGCTGTTGTTTCTTTTTTTATCTTTCACTTGTGCTCTTTTGCTTCCCACGGCATCCAGAACAATTCCTCGAAAGCTCTCGTGGCGAAATGTGAGCCGATCAACCCGGAGTCCAGCTCGCACGGATCCGGACGAGTGCTTGTTACCGCGCACAGGATTTGGTCTTGACGCACGCAGATGCCAATGCCGGGCCATGCCAGGAGTCGACGATCGAGCGGCACTCGAGCCGAACTCGAATGAAATTGAGCACTTTTGCCACTACCATCCCGAGTGGCCGACTCATTCTGCCAATGGTGACAAGATAAAGCAAGAAGAAGAAGTGGCGGGGGAGGGGAGGTTGGAGTTTGTCGAAGCCTACCAGGATGGACACCGGAAGGGCAACGGCACGGAGTGAACCGTTGGCGTATCGATAAATTTATTTGACACAATTATCTCCACGTGAGGCAGCGCCAGGCCAACTGATAGCTTGACGGGTGGTCAGGAGAAATTGTTTATGGGAGTCGCAAATTGTGTACGACCTGCCGGGGGCATGAGGCGCATCGAAGGGGGTGGTGTGGGGGAGGGGGAAGGTTGAATCTTTTCCAACGCTCTACACCGCCGCCATGGAGCGAAGTGGAATCGATCGACCGTAGACCGCAGCAATGCGACATAAATACCAACTTAATGGAAACCACATTGAGACAGCCGCTTTTGTACGTTTATTTCTTCTTCTTTTTTTCTGCTCTCTTCCACTTCCACTTTCCTCTCCACACTGCTGAATGGCCCTCGGGGGTCCTTGCCGGAAGTGCTCGTTTCTGGTTCGATTTTGCTCTCTGCTCTTTTTTTTTTCCCTCCCCGCTGGGCCTTTGCCTGATTGCGGCCAAGATGACCTATCCGTCCGACGTAAGGCCCCAGGAATCGGAAAATGTTTTCCCTCATCCTCCTCTTCCTCCCTTCACTCACTGCTCCCTCCTGGCCATCGCTCGTTTTCTTTATAACAATCCCATTCGATTCGATTTGTCAGTGGGTGTACTTTTTTGCTTCCTTCTCTCTCCATAATGCGTTCACCTCGCTCTTGCGCTGCCAGCCGCAGCTTTACCTTCCTCTGTGGTTTTCGCGAAACAATCTCTCGTGTTGCTGCTTCTCGTTTTGCAGGATGTCCCTCTTCCCTGCATTGGTTATATTTTCCTTTTGATCCCTTAGTCACTCAGCGATTCGGAAAATGTGGTCCGTAGGAAAACTTTCAGCTGGTAGGAATGGCTCGAGACTGGACCAACCGGAGTGCAACCAACGTTCCCCGTGCCACCCGTCGCTCCCTTCAAACCACCACCCCGTTCACATCCAAAGGCGAAGCTTTGTTCGAGTGGCATCTTGGATGGTTTAATATTTATCTTCGTCCATCTGAAAAATTCCGCCTTCCAATTTTCGGAATGTATCCGACGGCCCGAACCCAAAGAGCGAAGGGTGCGTGTGTTGTTTTTGTCATTACCCTCCAGCCTCTATTCATGGCAAAGATCAATGATATCGCATTCGGATGAATTTCCTTTCATTCGAACGGTCCGGAAGACGCCGATTGCGCAAAACCGCTGGAGGTCGGGTAAATTCGGTAATTCAATCCCGGAGCGGAATTTGCACCATTGTAATAAAATAAACGTCTCTTGCTGGCAGAATATATTCCCACTAAGGATATTAAATATTCGAAATGCTAATAATAGTTGAATCAATTATGTCGCCTGTAATAAGTTGATGCACTTTACTGCCACTTATAATTAAAGTAAGTAAATAGTTTAAATTCAACTTATAATCATAATTGTATTAAAGTGTAACTTATCTCATTCCTGTAAGCAACCTTAACGTAAGATCTTGAACAGCAGCTTTAACAGTTTTCTGCCAAAAACAGCCCTCTTCAACTAGACGCCATCCCGTCAGCAAAGATGATAGCCAAAGTTCAGCCGATCAAACTTTCTTCAAACGGCCCACAGTACGCCGCAACACTTTACCCATTATCACTCGACCGTTAAACAACGGCAAATCATCGACAAATCATCGCTGCTACCGTGGCAGTCATCTCTGGGACTACTGGGAGTGCAAACACCGACATCAACGCGAATCCACTCCAGTCGAGAAAACTCGGAACGCTCGTTGACAGCGCACAGGAAATTGTTTTCCTGCCGCCGCCTTGGAGCGAAAGGTTACGACGAAAGAATGTACGCGCGCGAACTCCAAGACGTTCCTCTTTCGCCGAAGAATGCGAAATGTCTGCCCCGAAGGCTCGTTCGTTTACTATTCAGCCTTCCTTCACTCTCACTCTCTCTCTCTCCCTTTCTCTCTCACTCTCTCTCTCTCTCTTTCTATCTGTCGTTTCGCACGATCTGCATGCAAAGGCTCTTATCGGAACCTCGTAACAGATCCCGGCTTGGGTCGAACTGTGTGCAACTGATAGAAGCTGTGCGCCGAACGGGATGGCGGTCCCATCGCTCCGATGGTTGTTGACTTGGGCCAGGTTAAGGATTTACACTACAACTGTCTTAAAGCACCGCAGCCGCACACATCCGCAGCGAACCGCCAGCTTCGGTTTCCCGTCACCAGAGACCCGTTCGTTTCCGGGATACCCGGCCAGCCTTTCGGCGGGCAGATCAAAGGCATTAAACCGCGTTGGAGTTTTGCCCATTCAGAGTTCTCCCGCCACCTCCCTGTTTTTCTCCCTGTTTCTCCTTCTCTTATCGCACCGCCCATACAGCAAGACTCGACCGACAACAGCTAACTCACCCATCATGCCGCGAGCTTCCTGCGTGAGGGCGCCTCTTCGCTGCTGCTTAACGGCTTCCCGTTTGGCCTTCCGGGTTTTGCGAACATTCCTGCAACCGGCGTGATGCCTTGTGGTGCTTCACTTCCTTTCACGAAACGAACCGGAGCGAGATAGGCTGGAGAGTCACCATCATCGCTATTCATAATTCATGAAAACGTGTGCCTTAGCAGAAATTTCTGAAACTAATCATATGGATGCCTTGCGGGCGTCCCTTTTGTGAAGCGACTGGTATAACGGGGGGGGGGGGGGGGCGCATTCCCCCTCGCTGGGAAGCGGAAAATATAAACTTTCAAAATGGGACCGACTAGAACTCGCGGGAAAAGCGTGCGGAGGTCCCCTTCAGGTTGCCATTGTTGAGAGGTGCTAATGTAACTCTAAAGCGTTCGACTCCTTCGAAAGCCAACAAAGTGTCACTGGCAGCGGAGTTTTCTGCCTGAGTGTTAGTGAGCTAAGTGAGAACTTGTGGTAGGGATCTGCATATTTATTTGTACTGCTAGGCTCGGCGCAATACTTCCTCCTTCACCATGCTGCTGCTGGCTGTTTCCCGGGTGAAAGTTTAATTCGGGAAGTTCCGCAAGTCCACACGGTGCTAGTTAACTCATACACAGAAGCCACGAAGAAACCAGAGGGGCGGGTGGGAGAATAATTAAGTTTAAATAGCGCTTAGTATGCTGACTGCCTTCGCACCGTATCGCCTGGTGACTTCCAAACCCTTTGATGCCACTGATTCGATAAGATACCGAAAAGCGATCTTGCTGGGAAATGAGCTCACTCTTACACAGAGTGCACTGGTACTGTCAGGTATATCCGACGTTACCGAATTCTACGATAATCCCACCATTATCTCCATTACTCTGCAGCTGTTTCTGGCGTAACACAGAACCGGACCAAACGACCGAAGCACCGAGAGCCAGAATCATGCCGGAGAGGCTGATTCAAATTGGATTTACTTCATTCATCATCAATTACAGTTACTCCTTTGCAGTCCCACCCCGACGTATCTCCTAGGCGAGCTCTTTTTGGAAAGAGTCGAGGCGCACAGGATAGTTCAACTCATTCCTTCCAGCCCATCCATCAATCCATTCATCGGACTCGTAATGGAACTATTCATCGCGTCCGTTGCATTGTTTCCGTAAGGGCGCACTGACGTCAGTGGCATCTTACAGCATAACGGCATCTGCAGGTCTCAGAGATGCTGAAATTGGGATGAAGCGAAGGAAGAAATGCGAGGGAACAGAGTATTTTTCTCCCTTTCGGTGGCACTTCTGTTGAATAAAAGGAGGAAAGAATCCACAAGAACCAGGCCAGAGGACGCAGATCTAATTATTCTTATTTTCGTGCATGTGCCAAGAAAAGGTATGCTTGGCAAACGAACACAAAACCAGCACCAGTCGAATGAGACGTTGCTAACAAGAAAAAAACACATCCCTATCAATTTGTCTAGCCAAAAAAAATCTGCAGTAGAAGGAAAGAGCGGCGATTTCAAAGTATCTTCCTTCGGCATATGTCTGTGTGCATTTTATGATGGTTCATTTCAGACCACTTGACAGGGAAGTCTGTCGGTGAATTATTGTCCTGAGAATATTTGTGAGTCTAAAAATAAAACGAGCATATCATTAGCAGCATATTTTTTAAACAGTACGTGTGTTATTTGGTAACAATCGACTTTCTGTCTGCGTTTAAACTGCTATAACAATATGCTGCAAAAAATGCAAATAAATGCTATGTACATTTCAATGAGGGTAAGCAATTATACATCTTCTTCTTTTGTACAAAAAATAAACCCAATTACTATATTCAATGCAAACTTCAACAATCATGATAATCTTTTCATCGCAGAAAAGAAGAAAAAAGACCGCTAATTAGGTCGCAAGCAACCGTAATCTGTCATAAATGTTTATGGGAATGTTGTATTCTCCGTTCCGCAAAAACAAAAATAAAACAGCAACGCACCAGCAAAAACAGAAACGGCCCTCGCTTCGTTCAAACGAAATTAAAACTCACCACAAACGGGCGAACGAACCAGAAAAAGGTTCCATGAATCATATCCGAATGATATCTGCTTTAAACCGCCAAGCTGCTTCGTCCCACTTCCATTCTTTGTCCGTTTGGCAAATAAATTCACGAAGCTAATAATTTCCCATAAATTACCATCATTTCCCCCGCGCGCGCCGTACTTCGCCGGGGTGGCCCCACATCGGAAGTACCAGCCACGACGAGGGGGCGAAGGGTAAGTAATGCAAATGTTATGCAAATATATGGATCTGTTTCCGCCGCCCGCATGGCGTTGGCTGACGTTGGGGGCGCATTTCGGAGCAGCCTGCCTTAACATCGTTAATGCCATCGCGGTGCGTCAGCGTCGGTCTCATAATCATCATCGACGGCCTTGCCTGGCCGAGTGGGGGTGATCGTGGTGGAGACGATGCCGGTGGCTCGCCTCATTCCAAGCACAAACACATACCCGAAGCGCGGATCATAAAACGCCCGATTCCGGTTTCCGGCTCCCGGGCCGTCCCGGATGAAGTTAGCCCAGTGGAAACCACATCCCCGGGCTCACTCTTTTCGAAACACGGGGACCTCCTACGGCAGGAAGCAAATTTCCAATTAACCTTCAAACAAAACTCTTTCGCTCCGGCTCCGGTTGTTTGCGACCAAACCAAGCACCGCCCAGTAATAAGTTCCAACCGAAGGAAATAAATTTGCTGGCAAAGAAATGCAATTGGAAACGTGTTGGGAATGATAAAAGCCCTCCAGGTGGTCTGAGGTTCACACATTCGCATACACGTGTACAAAGATTGAGGCAAACGATTAACTGTTACAAGGAAGTAAGTAAGGAAAGGGAAACGCCGATCCACACCAACAACACTGGGGACGCTGGTACGGACTACGGATTTGAGCAGGACTTGTGGGTGTTTTCAACTCCCATTTCCATATCTACGACTTCCGGTGGACTATTTTTCGGTGCTTGTATGTATGTATATCTGTTTGCTTGGGTCGTGGAAATCACGGGTTTTCCTTCCACTCGTGACCTAATTCATGTATTTTCTTCTGCTACCGAATGGAAAATGTATGCTAGTGGTTAGGAATTTGTTTTTATGATCTGTGTTGCTGTTGAAGTGATGAAGCAGTGTAAACATAGTGAATTTTACATTAAAAACGATGTTGAAACATCTCATTTTATCGAACGCGCAAGCAAGTGAATATCACCTTCAAAAAATTTTAGCTTGATTTTTGAAGCTCATCTCAGTGTAGAATTATTCTCAGAATAAATAGAATAAAAATAATTTAAATTCATGTAACCATGACAAAAATTCAACGACACGTTCATGTACAAACTTCTTAAGCTAGTCAGAGCCGCTGCAGCCAAATGATTTATGAGCGCATCAATATTGTGAAATATTCATACCGACCCTTTCACACTGAAATTGAAGCAATCATATGCATTCTGCATGGAAAAAACAATAAAACAGCAGCCGAACTAGGGCATCGAGGCTACCAGCAACCTGCTGCTAGGTTGGCGTGCTGTTTGGCAAACTTTTGGAAAAAAAAACCCACACCTTTCAACTACCAACTGCCAACCGGACAATCGAGTCAACAAATCAAGCAGAGCACAAAACTGAATCAACAAAACCCCAGCCCCAAACATGATCCTAGCCATAGTGGTGCGGTCGCGACGGCGGCCACACACACACACACACACAACCATAGCTGCACTATGTAGTGGTAGTTAAAATTTAATCCTATTTCGCAAACTGATTCTCGGGCTCGTGCACCGGAATCCTTGCAAATCCGTAAATGTGTGGTGAGATTGTGTCCCAGGAGAGAGCGTTGGCCTCAGATTTCCCACTGGCGTAAAGCATGGACGCGCGTGGAAAAGCAACACCAAAGCCAGGGTGATACAGTAGCGAATGCGCAATCGTCCGATCTTTTCTATTCGAGCGTTTTCCAGCTGCGATGGCGGACTGTTGGAAAGGGTCCCGGATGAAGTGCATTGTAATGGCACGCTTTTCCACAGACAAGCGCAGGTTGCTTGCCCGCTGTAACGGAAAATGGAAACGAAGCACAAGAGACAGATAAAAAATGAATAAATGAAAAAAAGCTCTAAAAACACTCCACACACGAAAGAGGTAGTACTTGCAGTGGAAAAAAAAAACAGGCCCGAACGTTGGAGAGGAACGGCGGACGCTCCTGTAATGAATGGCTTTGGTTACACGGCATACTCCATGGTTCGTTTGTTAGTTTGCTTGTTTGTCGAAGTATGCAAGCTGTCTCACTAACTCCGGTCTTTTTCACTCTTCCATTGGTTGCTTAAAGTGCGAATGAAAAAAAAAACACATCAACAGCACCGCTTTGGAACCGAGAGTATACTTGAACAATCGTATGGAGAAGCATAAAATTCTGAGCGGTGAAAATAAAAATCACGTGCCGATTGCATTGGAAGGAAAATGCATCTGCAGAGCTTCCACACAGCCAACCCGTTAAGCAGCCAACCGGTGCGTACTTCGGAACTGCGCGGTATTTTCCGCATGCGTGACCTGCATATGGTGTGTAAATTTATTGGATGCGCATTGTAACAGCGTGGATTGCATTGTAGTGTATCCTTTCGTGGGTTTTTTTTTGTTTTTTGTTGTTGTATTGTTGCTACTACGCTCCGTGCGTTCCGTGAAGCTTTAAGAGGTATTATGCAACTTATCCTAAGATCTGTTTTGGTTTAGTGGTGAACCATCGTTTTATACAGGAACTAACATTTTAAAGAGGATAAATGCCAGTTCGTACACAATTACTATTCTTACCATTTAATATCACTAAAGGTGGGCGCAACAAATGTAAACAAAATAAATCTTCAACTTTGTAGGTTTGATTGGACCGACCCAAATGTCTTAGACAGTAAAGACCAATGCCACCATTCGTTGGTTTGCGCACTTTAATGTTGATGGATACAAACTTCTTGAATTTTCCTTCCAAGGAAACCACGTTCCAAGAAGATTACATAGTCAATATCAAATTGTGCGTTGTTCAAATTTAACAAAACGCTGCGGAAGTGAGATAATGATGATAATACCGAAAATTGTCCGAAACTTCGTTCAAACATTCAAGCATTGCATGGTGATAGTCGATGCTGGAATTCGTTCCAATTGCCAAATTGCCTGCAACCAACAGAGACAACCAGTTTTCTCGTCCGTTGGATAACTGCCGGTGGTCACTGGGACACCGAGCGTCCAAGAAAGTTCGTTTCTTCGGAGTGCAAATTCAATCAGCTCAATCTTCGTACGGTTTCCACACCAGTTACGCAGCTAAAACAGATACGTTCCTTTCGCCATATCTGTACGCCAGATGTGTGGATGCAGACCTCGTGCAACCGCAGTTTGAGTGCTTCTGTTGATTCCATTGTAACTGAACGGGGGTTTTTTTTTCGGTCAAATCAACGCCTAAGTGGCATGATTGGATGAATCCAAATGCGATCGAACTTGGCTGCGAGGACAACGACTTTCATGTCAGACCGAAGCCTCCAAATCCAACCGAAGACGGCTGGTGGTGACCGGTTTGCAGGGACAGCGGATGCGCCGGCTCGACTTGCCTGATAGGATACGTTACCTCGCTTTTGGCAGTTTGCAATTGACTTGACTCAAGGCACCACAGCGTATGGTCCGTGTTGCTGTACGGTTGGCACATGCCTTTCCTTGCGATAGAGATTCTCTGCCGTTGGACAAGATGGCCGGTCTCGGTGGGAATACGGTGGAGCTCCTCTGGTACTGGAAGCGCATCCCGAGAACCCCAACCACAACCGTGACATCCATGACGATAATCACGCAAACGTGCGGTAAAGATGCAAAGTTCCGACTGAAATCGCATTCGCTAGCGCACCAAGCGGAACCGGAAGCCTGCAGCTGAAGTGAAGTTGCATCGCATTCTGGTTCGGCTGAGAAGGAATCGGATTGTGGCAGCGCATTTTGTCGGTGGCCGCGGTGCAATGGTGGGGCAAATGGTACGTTTATTACAGTTTTGCATTTCCATGTGACATGCCTGCCATCGGGTTCCGCTGCCATTATGCTTGAAACTGGTCGTTTCGCTCGTTATTGTAGCCATACCAGCAAGGACGCTTTAACAAATGCGATTGTTTGTTGCTCTGTGCACATAAACTTGCACGATGTGGCTTCTCCACACTTTGACAATTATATAATTATAGAAATAATAAGTGGCAGTTTGCGAAACGCCTTCGAGGTCATTGAGCACCGTTTTAAGCCCGTTTACTTAATAATTGTCTTCAACAGCAAAGAAAAGTGTTTATTTTGTAAGCTGTATTGCAGATTTGCATTAACAATTTCAACAACAAAGCTTGGCATTTTAATAAAGCATAATGAACAGGTGAGAGGAAATAGAAGCGACGTTTTTAAGATAACTTCCATTCTTTAAACATTTATGGCTCGGAAAATAGCACATAAATTGGAAGAATACAACACAGTTTTTTATTGTATACGACCAACTAAAACCACAAAAGAAATTAATAACGGCCATTTGAAGGATAATAAAACATAATGTAGCTGTTGCCCTTTCTTAAACAAACAATCTGTTCCAATCGCTCTTTGCTTCACCCTTTTGAACGGAACTAATTTGTAAGCGAGCCACAGGCAAGCAGCGCAGCGCCACATTTCCCGCTTTGTCGTCGATCGGAAATTGGAAATTGTCCAAGAAATCGATTGACCTATTGACTACCGGGCCCCGGTTCGCCCCACCGCCGGTTAAGATGGCTGCCCTAAGGACAAAACAAGAAACGCCGAAAGGGTCACGGTAATTGGCGACAGAAGCGCCGGCGACGCAAACATCGTCCATCATGTAGTCTATGAATAACAAATGAGGGTGCTATATATTACGATCCAGCATTCCACCCCTGCCGGCAAAGGATCGAGAAGATGCCGGGGAGTGGTGAGCGAAAATGGCCGTCAAAGCGGAAAGTTAGAGCAACCATCATCGCCGCTGGCACGGAAGCAATCGCTGGGCCGGAGCAACTTGTTATAATGGAACATCTCGCAGAATTTGGTGATATCACTATCATTGTGTCACCAGCATTGTCCAGCACCACGGCTATCTGGCGACTGTCCCTGGCCGTCAGTCATTCACTTCTCGGTTGGGCTTATTGGGATGGATGGAGAATTCAGAACCGTTTTGAATATTTCATAAGTGTTTTGGTAGGCCAGACCTGATGGACTGAACATGCCTGAATTTTTGGCTTATGTTGTTTTTTTCCATTCTTTGGTCTCATTTTTCCATTTCTTAACTATCACTTCGTTGAACTTACTATGAATCAACATTTTTTTCTCTTTTTATATGAATGAAGTGTAACGAAAAGCATAAAGTGTAACGAAAAGCATTCTTTTTATTTTTCCTTTAGCACAATGCCATCAAAGCCCTTTTTCTTTCGGGTAGACTTTTGCTGGACGCACACTTGTTCGTATTTCTACTATGCCTTTTCTCTCTCCTTCTTTCTTTTTTCTACCTATCTGTTTTCCATTCTCACACGAACACCCAACACTACTGTCCGAATAGAAAGAACAAAAGCGCTTCCGATACTTTTCCAATCGATTTCAGCACTTTGCCCGAGTTGAGGAAAATCCACCGACGACCGGAGAAATTTCATCCCTCACACCGTTAGCCTTACCGACAACGATCTGATAATCATTGCCGATCGAAAAACGCGGCCCGCACACTCCCAAACACTAAAAGCAACCGAGAATCGATGATGAAGCAGGCCACACAAAAATTTGGACAGGAAAAGAATAAGAAAGGAATCGTCAATTTGAGCCTTCGACTATCGACTGGAAAAGTGTAGATAAGAGCTTTGGGAGTTTCTACGAACAAGAACAAGGATGGAAATTCGATAACAGGGTAAAACTGGGGCAAACTTAAAACTGCAGTAGATGAACAATGAAAAGCAGAGAATTGCAGACAGCTATGACAGCAGTGGAATGTCACAATAAGATTCAGCAGCAAATCAAACCCAACCTACAAGAACAAACAAAAAACAATATGTTGAAGAAGAAAAGTGTGACCATTTATGTTACACTCTATTGACCATTTCATTTTTCTTGCTTCTTCTTATGGCAACACGGAGAATGGTATGTCACACTGCAAACTACACAGCTACAAGTGTAAAATAGAAAATGGTGGAAGGAGATAATGCTTGAGAACTCCGATCCTCATCGGTCAGATTAAACAACTATCGAAGAAAGAACTGACGTGAAACATGATAACAAAATACCTGTAACGAATCGAATGAAACAGCTTGTCTTACTTTTTTCATTTATGATGAAATAGTAAACAAAATATTAAAATACCATTTATAAGAAGTCCAACAATAGAAGTTAGTTAGTCCAACAATACACAAAGTGAGTGAATTTTATTTTCAAATCAGTTGCGGAGCTTCCCCGGTTTTTAGCCGTTTCGCGTGACACATTTCACTGGCGATGATGTCATCCGTAACCAACAATTACGAGTCGTTAGCAGATAATCTAGGGCCGAAAGCGACTCTAAAACTTTTCCCTAAACACAGCACACCACTTAGCGTCACGTGCCTTTAAACCACTATCACATACTGCGGGTTTGCTTCTTTAACGTGCTACCATCAATTTGCGAACGTGCACGCGAACACACAATATGTGATGGGTGGTGGCAGGTTGGCGTTAACGTGCGAGGGAAGTAGTATCTGGTTTTCCACAACACATTCCATTCCAAACTAGTTAATAGGACTTAACGTGAGCCGGCAGTTATTCGGAGCGGAAGAAAGTTTTCCACCCATCCAGAGATGGAAGGTCCACACACGGGAACAGCGGATCCCCAATTACCCTGTAAAGCGCTCTGGATACGCTGTGCAAAACAAACAATGCCCATTCCAAAAGGGCAAACGGGGATCCGGCGCTGGTAAGCCCACCACCGCCAAACCCGATGGGCTTTTTTGGCGTCGACCTGTAGCGGCTAAAATATTGGCCTATACCCACCGGAAAAGCCATAGTTTTCCGGCGTGCAAACGCATTTGTTGTACGCCCCTATCTGCTCGGATGTCTCTCGCACACACTCATTCACAGGCGAAAATCTCGGCCAACAAACTGTCAAAAGTAGTTGCTGTGTATTCAACTAACACCTGCCTGACACTAGATGGACGGTGAGAGGTTAAATTGGGATGCCGTTTTGTGAGTTTCTCACACGTTCTGGTACATGAACCAATGCCAGGAATGTCGGAAAACCGCGGCTTTTCCCTCAAATCTTGTCGTCAACTCGACAGCAACCGTTAGCCCGTCCCCGTTTCCCCTACAGCATTGGTCCGAACGGTGCCCAAATTGGTATCGCAGTGCTTGCCAGCTTCACGTCAGATCGCCGGAAAATTGTCGGAAACAATTAGTCGAAGTTTTGGTTCAAACCGCACAGCACATACAGAAGTCTTTCCCGAGCACAACCCTAGCCATGGCCGATGTTTGGCCGTGCTGCATATGGGTGAGTAGAACGAGGTTAAATAAGGCCATCTACCTATCTTGACTCCGACTTTTGCCGCTCGCATGGCTCGTTTTGGTAAGCCCAAAGTGGCGAACGAAAAACCGTGGTGTTTAAGGCAACAACGTTCACTGGCAAAATGAGGCAATTGTTTGCGACTATTGTTAAGCAGAATTGCCCAAACCACCGAAATTGTAAGTAGCCTTCATTTCAAGCCGTTGGAAAACAGTTGTTTAATGGAAAACACATTCACAGAAGAAAACTAAAAAGGTACGGCCAACGCGAATTCCAGCATGTGCTATCACTGCACTAAAGTGGACTTTTCATTTGCTCTACCGTATAATTCACTTCTCATGCATTATTAAAATTGTAATCATTTTGCATGGTTTGCCATTAGTATGTGACTTAATCATTAAATACGTTATGTAATGGTGCTTGTTTCATTAAATATAATAATTGACCTAAAATCCAAACATATCAATATTTTCCTATGTTTACTAAAGACGATTAAACAAGACATGTTATTTGCACCGTGAAAACGTATAAAAAGGAAGTACTCTTTTTTTTCATTGCATCACCTATCTTTCTCCCCAGGAACTACAAACATGACCTGAATAAAACATAATATCCCACACTTTAACTCCGCATAGAACCCTATTATAAAAGCTATTCCAGTTTGCTCACCCAAAGGTTGCTCTAGGGATAATCCCACTGAATCAAATATGCTTTTCCACACTCTTTCTAATGCCATAGATGCTTCCTAAAGGTAAAGCAAAGCAAAAAAAAAGTTGGACCGGATGGATGGAACATTCCATCCTATTTTATTTCACGAGGGATCCTCATTCCATAGTGAATTATTCACCAAGGAAGCAAAAACCAACTTAAATCCCGTTTTCCAATATATGCAAATCTTCTTTTTTTAGACCATTCAGATGCCGACAACGGTCAACAAAAGGGTCCATCGTTATTTAACATGCATACGAGCTGGGCAGAGAGAGAGGCATAACCACATTTATGATGGAGTTATTATATCTTTTTTATATTACCTTTTTTTTACTTTCCACAGATCTTCTAGAGACATGTGTCTGGAAAAGCTTTGTAAAAATGTAAGCTGAGTTTAAAATGGTCAAAGAAAAGGGCACCGGTAAAATGGACTGGTTGGTTGTAAATGGTTGTAAATGGACTTATGTGCTGTAATATCTTTATATTCTCTTTCGAGAAATTGTGCCCATTGTTAAGTGACTTCTTTGGAGGCAAAACGAAACCAAAACGTTGGTCCTTTAATCTAAGTTATAAAATAGTCTTCGTTCTGAACGTACCAATTCAATTAATTCGAAGGCTTCAGCAGGCAAGTTAAGTAAATGGCTCATGGTTAGGCGTGAAAGCTTTTTCAATATGAACATTCGAGAAGCCGAATAGCATCAAAATTTAACTCCGTCCAGCGTACTTCACTGGAACAAGCCTTCGGTAGATTGATTAACTTCTTAATCAACGGACGGAAAACTGATTTACCCAAAGCCATTTCGGGTCCATTCTATACTTGCTCCAGAGCGCACCAGCAACGACAGAGTAATTAAGCGTTCAATTAGTCATCTGCGTGCTCTGCTCTGCGGAAGTATTGCATTCGCCGAGCCTACGGGGCTCCCTTTCGGCACACAAACCTTCGCCATCCAAAGTGAGGACAACGGTAATGCATTATCGAATCTATCAAAAACTACGTCCAGCCATCTAACCGTAAAAAGGTAATGACCGATGCGTAGTCCACATACTGATACTGAGGGCTGATGGTGCTTCTCTTACAGTTCCGGCACTAATGGGACGGAGTTATTTGGTAGTTACGAAAAAAAGAAAAAAAGAAAGGCTCCCAGTCCTTCCCTCACCGACTTCTAGTGAAAAAGATTGCAGGAGGGACGTTATTAATGGATCGACCGGACACGTTTCGCAAACAAGGATAAAACGAAGACGTAATTCGGGGAGAAAATTGCTTGCCTTGGTGCGAAATTTGTCAGCTTCTGAGGATTCCGGTGCGGTTTTCTGGAACACCCAATTCCTAATCTCTATTTGATGAGATTGGTCTTTTCGATTTCGGCTCCTGGTGAGAATCGGGCATATCCTCGTTGGTCCATCCAGGCCCGAAGGTGTAGCTGATACCGAAAGTCTTCTAATTCATTATTGTTTGAGGAGATATGTTGAACGTATCTGAGCGACACAAGCCCTGGAAGACCTAGTGATTGAATGTAGGACGCTTGAGTACGTGAGGGTAAATAACAGAGGAGGCTTTGACCAATTCCAGCCATTCGAATAATAACTTAAAATACTTTCAGTTTGCTGATTAAATTTTTAGACTCGCAACGCGTTCTTATAGTAGCAAATTTGATTAAACACTTTGCTCGAATAGTCCTCTCAGAGTTCAGTGCAACAGTTGTTAATTAAAATAGAAACGTTTAATTAGACTGAAATTAAACGACAATTTAGTTTCGGTTACATACTGCAGAGCAAATATCACAACCGGCCCAAGTGGAAGTAAATTTCTTCATTCTTTCGCATCGGATAAGTTTTCCGGGATGTTACCGTGCAGGATACGGGCTGGAAAATTTTCGTTTGAATTAAATATGAGCCTTTCCTTAATTAAATATCATCAGCTATAAGAGGGGGCCTGCATGTGCCGGGCTGACCCTTCCGTTGTGAAGAGAAAACTTTTATGCTCGTTCCACCGCTACAGCGACAAAACAAACCAAAGTTGAACCGATGAATCCATTCAACCGAAAACCATGTTTTGTTACGGAAAAAGGGGGAAAATCAGGGTGATATGGGATTGAAACAGCCGGTGGAACAACTTTACAGCCCTGCACCAAACCGAAATTACTACTCACCGATAGCACCGTGAGGCGCAAAAGTTGATAAATAAAATTGCTTATTAAACATTTATTTCAGTTTGTGCAACATCTTAACTACCACACGCGCTCCGAAAGACGCAACGTTTCCACTCTGCTGTTGCGGCAAAGTTTTGCTCCGTTGCAAAGCACTTACTTTTCCGGAGGCGGGCATGGGCCCTATCGTACCATTTGTTGAATTGGCAGCTGGTCCTGTTTATGTTGGAAAACTCAATTTAGGAGAGGGGATCATTCAAAACGTCCAGCGTTGACGACTTTTTTCAAAAGGTGCTTCAAAAGCCATTGGAAATTTCTACGAAATGAGAACGCTGATTGAGAAATTACTTCATGATTCCTTCACGTTGCCGGTTGAAACAGGACAGTGTGCAGAGGTTTTTGGGGGGAAATATTAAATGCGCATGACCAATAGTCAAAAAAATACCAAATCTGATGGTGCTTTCAATTGTTTGGTTTCTTATGACTTTAAATGTTTTCTAAATGGCACTTTATCAAAAGTCTAGAGAAACTAAAGCTTAAAAAGGACCAGTACATCATTTAGAGGTCTTGTAGCTAAGACAATCACTTCATTTTAATGGTCGTAATGATGTTCCTTGAAAATTAAGTGTGCTTTTTAACGCGATATATATTACTTATGTTTCACTGCGTTTCTTTTGCGATACTTCCAGGCCACGCATTGTGCCTGTTGAATGGAATGGTCCTCTGGAATGTTTAACTGCGTTAATTATATAGCACTACCATTCCAATACGTTCGTTTCTGGAATCCGGAAGGTCTCATATTAATACAGTCTCATATTGTTCCCTGCATTTTCTTGTTGGAATGATGCGTCAATAAGAATTATTCTTAGCGATTCATCCCACCCTCCATACCGAGATAAATAAAGAAGACAAATAATGATAGCAGCAATCCGAACCCCTGAATGCACGAGACATTCTTTTGAAGCACACTGGAATGCCAAATATTCTTGGGTTTTCGAATTGCAAAGCGAACATTGATACGCGCCATGAGATTAATAAGATAAATAAGAAAAAATAATTATTCTTTCGGCGACGATTGGAAGCAATCTCTCGTAAGACCAAGAGCCGCGCAATTAAACTGCAATCATCGGCATAGATTGAACTAGCTGCTACTTACCAAAACATACACTGCGAACGGCATCACGACCACGGCCACTAGAAGATCGGCTATCGCCAACGACACTATAAAATAATTGGTCACTGTCTGTAAGGTCCGTTCGCGGCAGACGGCCAATATCACCAGCACGTTGCCGAACAGCGTCAGGATTGGGAACAGCACCAGTATCAGGTACCAGTAGTGGTACTCTTTCGCTACAAGAAAGAAGAAATAGAAGATGGAAAAGTGAAAATTTAGGGAACGAAGAAGTGAAAAATACAGGCGTTAATCAAACCAGATAACAAGGATAGATATGGTGCAAGGCTACGCTTCGTACTTTACCGCTAACTACGTTTGCTCGAAACGGATGTAATTTAACCACATAACTCATGCTGCTCGCTGGGACTTTCGTTTCGTTGCTTTCTCGAATCCCGTCGGCGAATCGCATGCCAGCGTACAGTGAAGCTGATACAGCACGATTCTGGAAGACCGATGCGAGGAAAGTAATTAGTCCGGA
This sequence comes from Anopheles atroparvus, assembly GCA_914969975.1. NCBI lineage: Eukaryota > Metazoa > Arthropoda > Insecta > Diptera > Culicidae > Anopheles > Anopheles atroparvus. The sequence continues at coordinate 24,235,376 of CAJZCY010000001.1, read as the reverse complement.
CAACCGACGGGAATACCGTGTGCTAGCGGTCGAAATACGGCCGGACAGAGTGGTCTGTCGAAAAGAACCCATCGGTTTGTAATTACTGACCCAAAGCCAGTGTTCTGATGGCATTTTGTGAGTATGTGTGTGTGTGGGTGTATGTGGAAAAAGGACACATCCGGTGAAAGCCATCCAGCCCGTGGCAGTGTCCACGTTACAATGTGCCACGACGCTCAGGAGCAAGTGACAGTAGTAAGCCGTTGCGCACTTGACGATCGATACCATCCACAGGCAACCAGTCAGGGTGTTCCTGCAGAAATAAGGTTCCTAAATCGAAAGTTTGTATCCAGTTTCCCTCGGGATTGCGTTAGAGTGCGCCCATCTTCGATTTCTCCGGTATTTCTGCTACACTCGAGGAATGATCACAATGTCAGTCTGTTGCTTGGTCGGTTGGTCGGTTGGTCGGTAGGCGGACACGTGTTTTCCACTTCCAAGCACCGTAGAGCAATAGCAGCACCGAGTAGCTCAATTCGAAGCGACACCTCTTAACGCAACCGAGACCATAACCAATCAAGTGGTGGTCTGTCATGCCATTGCTTCCATCTTTCTGTATCATGTTCCATCCAGTGCATCGTAGCATGGCTCGTGCCCAGCTCACACCGAACCGGATAGGACTGTGGCTTGCTGAAAGCCAATTGTTGAGTGGAACCATCTCGAGCACTCCCGTCTAGACGACGGCTGCCACCTCTTCTGTCATGGCCAGCTCACCGGAGGTGGTCTAGCTTATCGCAGGATGAACAGCGGGATTGCCCGTCGGAATCGAAAGGCCTAAACGCAAACCTACCATGAAGTCACCAGGAAGCTCGGATGGCGCTTACACCAGACGAACAGGAAGCGTCCCTCACCGCAGTGTCCCGGGGGGTAGATAAATAAGCTCATTTTATTCCATCCGTAAACACCAAATTATGACATCTCAATATTAATAAATCTTTATGCGCTGGAAGCGGAAGGTATTGCCAGGCTCGCGCCGAGCTTTCCAGCTGCTGTTTGGCTTTCTCGGCAAACAGGTCGACGCCGCAGGAGCCTCGTCGAATACAAAACCACAAAGCTTTCCAACGGAGACTCCGCTGAAAAGCGCGAAGAGCAGCACGCTACTCAAACTCACTTCGGTGCAGAAAACGAGACCGGACACACTGGCAACATGCTAGCATAGAACTGGGCTGGCTGCCGGTTACCGAAACCGGAAGCACCGTAAACATACAAACTCTGTTTCAAAATCCTTCTTCTGCAGAACGGTTTCAACTCCCGTTTCCACATGGAGGTGAAAAGTCATGGAGTATATGGTTTCTCTTACTCCTAGCAAAGGGTTGAGTTTCCCAGGGGGATTGCAGTCGTGGCAATGCGGATACCGAGGCCGTTTCCGGTGCGCGAATAACCTGGACCCACGAGCATGGGAGTATTTGCCACTACCACACGAGCGTCGTGGAACGACAGAGAGCGTAACAACAACAAAATAAATAATCTCAGGCACCCTCCAGCATTCAGCAACCGAGGGGTGTGTATTTGAAGTTCTGCTTAATAAGATTTTTCACTCCTGCACTGCGCATTCCCATCTCCAGCAAAGAATTTACGGCCCCTGGTTCCCCCATTCGGTCTCAAATGTGATGTAAAACATTCAGCACGGCAACATTCGGCTTTTACTTTCTGCTTCAGAGCATACCAGGCTTGTAGGTGAGATGATAGCAGGCCTATCCCCAACCTTGACGGAAAATGGATTCACTCTGTTCTCTCCTCTGGGCCTGCACATAAATTGTACACTTGGTTTCAACACTTCATTTTAAGCCTTCTTATAGCTTCGCGCCTGGAGACTACTCGAAAACATATACATTCTGTTTTATGGAAAATCTAGCAATAGCAAGAATGCTTTGATCCACTTTCAACTTTTGAGCTCAGCAATAATTCAACCTTCAAGCATTGTAAACATTATGAAGATTTCTTTTATAAATATTTTTGATACTTTGTTTTGAAAATTTACATTCCTTTAATTTAAAATTTAAATCTACATGAGGCACAACTAAGAAACATCGTAAACCTTAAGGTGACTCAATCATACTCACCTCCTGATGCAGTTCCCGATGACTTAATTCAATTCCACAAATACATTTCTCTTGCCCGGTGATTGCTATTTGCAGTCTCTCTTAATTAGCTTCGTTAAGACTGGTTCATTCTTGGACCGGTGAGCTCGGTGGACAATCTACGCGGCCCGTAGTGACCTAGGCCAGAGCAGGGCAACAGAGTTATTTGAAGCTAATCTCTAAATCTATCTCAATTTCAGGGCTACCAGCTCTTGGAGCGAGACCCGGGATGTCAGGTGATCAAACGCTGAACAACAATGAGCGTCATCTTAAGTGTGAGTCGGACACGCTCCGAGTCAGACCACTCGGAATAAGGATGTGTATTACGGACAAACCAAGGGAGCCACGTGGGCGTGAACGAGGACACTATCCAACGCGATACAAGAGTTGTCGTTTAGAAAGGAAAAAAGAAAAGCATTCGCCGGAGAGAAGCACATTTATAATTATAATTTATTCAGCAGATTAGGAAAATAAATTCAATTCCTCTCGACACAAGCCGACGAAGGATGCTCAGAGGAGATCAGGTGAGAAATGCGGCCGACTTTCTTCCGTTTTTATTTCATCTATACCTTCAACCACGCGCACCGAGGCGACGAGATTTTTTTTCCCAACCCGGGAATAAACACTGAAACGCTTCTAGAGACGTTGCCTCCATTCATCTTTGCCGAAGCCGTCCGTCAACAAATTGTCTGCCGTTTCACCCAAGACTGAATACGAGGGCTTCCCAGGGCACTGGCGTTCGGTGGAAAAATTAAATCAAGTGAACCACTTCACAGCCCGACGGAACACTAATGCAATTAAGCTCTCGCTCCGTCTTGCGATTGTCCCGTTGCTTGTCCGCCCCGGACTGAGAAAAGCAACTTGAAGTAGGATTTTCCACTCTTCTCCATCTTTCTGTTGCCCGATTCCCTCTCTCTTTCGTTCTTTGTCCCATTTTTATGGTTATGACAGGGACCGCTGGGACATTCGGGGAGAAATTAAGCACGAAGCTTAAAGGCCCGGAAAATTACCTCGAATGCTAGGCTTGGGAAAACGATCGTGCTAGTTTCGATATTATAGTAGCCCTTTTGCATCCGACCATCTTTTTCGGTTTTCATACACTTTGTTTTTCACTTTGTTTCGCCCCACTTGAACCACTTCCAACGTTTATCGCGTTGGGAAATTGGCTCGACCCAAAAGGTCACCGTTCCGTGGCGAGAAGTATCGCTTTTCCCACCGACCGACCCGATGCCGACGTTAATTAGAGAGTGAACATTCTTTTGCGCTTCGCGAATCAGGCGCACGCCTACGACGTTTGATCCTTTTGCAAAGAGTTGGAGGAAAGGAAAAAGAATAAGACAGCTGCTAATGGACTGTTGTTCGCTGGGACGATTTTTTTTTTCTCTCGGACAAAATTAACACCTTTAACTTTTCCTCAATCATTTGCGGTTTGCCTGTAAAAGCCGTTGCCTGTACATAAGCAAACTAAGAACAAATCTTGGGGTATTTCTATTAAGTGTTGAAACAGTGAGCAACTTGTTTTAAAGCGTCTTATCAACTGTTTTAGATAAGTTCATCTTCATAATCACCCGTTTATTTCCCTTTTGCTGAAGGACACTGCACAAGTTGTTTTTCATGAAAGTAGAAAACGCATTGATAACAAATCTATGTCACTAGTGGTCCATTGTTGTCAATATGAAATCTTCAGTTTGACTAGTTGGAATACAAATGTTTTGCATTGACATTTTTACATTGTAATGTCAACATTATTATTGTAATTATTTTAAGCTTTATTGTACGAAAACAAATGTGTAGAACATATTACTTATTCACAACAAATAATAACCGCCGCAAAAAAACTGTAAATTGCGTCACAATGAAAAGTTGTAATAAACAGGACATGGAACACTTGAGGTACATAAGGTCAATTCAAACTTGTTAAATGAGCAATTTCATTTACTGGTCGACATATTCTACCTAGGTGGAGAAGATCCATAACACCACAAAAACCGTCAGAGATGTTACTGCCAACGTCATCAGAGGAATTAATTTTCAGAAATCAGAGGTGTTACTTTCACTTTGGAGAACTTCAAAACTTCCTGCCGTGCTAATTTATACCGAGGACTCTTAAACGAGATAGATAGGATGAAACAGGTAGGAGATTTTCCTTTTGCCGGATTTGATGAGTGATTTAATTCAATTATAAATTTAACGCAAGGATTGCCGTGTAAATTGATGATGAAAAATTCATCGAGCATCACGATTGGCAGCGGAAGCAATCTTTAAACCGCCCGAATAAAGTATTCCAGAAAGGCTGGAAAATGATTTGGAAAAGGTGGATCGAAGACACGGTCAAAAACCCGAAGACGACCGTAGCGGTCAAATTAGTAAGCTACACTGTAATCCGTACGGACCAATTCTGGTCATCGCTTTCATTATCCTTAGCCGCGCGAACAGTTTGGATTGTGAGTCTTTTCGTCGGAAGCGCTGATAGGAAGCAAGCGGCGTGCAATGTTTTCTTCCAGCCAAAATCTGTCTGCTGGCGCTTCCTCACCTCTGTCCGTGTAAGGCCGCCCCCCCAAACCCCCACCCACCCTTGAATAACGGAAGTAAGTAAGGATTTTGCAAAAATATGGTTGCTCTTTCCAGAGCGAGCGATAGCTTAATTAAATATTTGGCAGCACATTTAAGATTAATTTTGCGAGATGCTGCAAGCGTCGAGGATTGAGCAAACTGATAAAGCTTGATGATGAATCTAAGGATAAGCTGGTTTGCATAAGCTGAACTTAGCTAGCCCTGATTGAAACATGGTAAACAAAAATGTTCTTTACAATGGATACTTTCAATTGCATTTATTTCAAATAGCAAATCAATCAATGATACAAATTAAGAACAGCAGTATGAAAAGGTTTTTTGTAAAATAACAAAATTCAATATTGCGTAAATAACAATACTTATAAAAAGCGATCAGCAGTTGGGTACAATTTAATCCGCAAAATTAAATTTAATGTTCATGTTCAGCAATAATATAACATTATTCTATATATTCTGTGACTTAATTTTTATTATAAATGTAAAAGAAATTCTTAAGCAAATTTCCCACAAAACTCTAAACAAACATCACAAAAATGAAACTAACCTAGGCAACAAGCTCGAGTTTTATATGCTTTTGCACCGAGTGTTGGAAAAACATTCTGCAAAAACCGCCATTAGTAAAAAAGGACGAAAACAACCCTTGTGTAGTACGGCTAATTTCTCATAGAACTAGGTAAATTATTTTGCAACTACCGCTACTTAGTGTTACCGGAATACAAATTCTAAAAACAACGCCTATAATAGTCACAGAATACGTGGAATGATAGTTGAAAAAAAACCCTTTTTCTATTTTACTCGTCCCTTGATACTATCGCTCCGGACTGGTGGCTCAGCTTTGCAGGCAAGAAATCGCATCGAACCGTGGGAAAGCAACCCTTAGGTACGGTTGTGGGGCAAATGGGCGGCACGGGTTGAGCCTCGTTATGAAGCCGGCAGCAGGGCCATTACCGAAAAGTGTAAGTGAGAAACAACCAGATATTCACCGAAGCGCGCCTTTCAGCTTCGTCGGATGGAAAACAAAGCCGACTGAAGGAATGAAGTACTACAGACTGATGCGTTGTGTTTGTTGGCGCATGTTCATTACTTTTTTGCCCTAGCCATGTCCGAGAACAGCGCCCTGGGTCGAGCCAAGTCTTGTCGGACGGTCGGTTAAACAGTTCAGTAGATCTAGCCAGCGGTACGTGCGTGTCGGTTCGGCCTTTGGTAGACCTCTGCTGCTAAATTCCAGCAGCAAGAGTCAGCCATCATCGGGCGGTGTGTTGGAAATAATTTTAATTTATTTCATGCAGAGAACTCGTCTCCATTTTAATTAACCACCCCAAAAGAGCCACAGGCGGTCACAGCGTGCGGTCAGCGTCTTTTTTTTTTCATTATTTTCACTCATCAAGCATTGCTGGTTCCGACATCACGCTGTGCCGTTTCTTCCCGTTGCATATCGTTCTGCCATTTTTCTCTCGCCGAATAACTCATGTTACTAAGCGCTTTACATCGAGCGAACTTTTTACTCCATTTTGTACTCGGCCAGTGGAGGGCAACGATAACTTATTATCATTTCAAGCCATGCTAAATTAATTTCCCTTGTCTTCCTCCCTTTGTGCGCTTCATGTTAGCGAAACTACTGCGCTAGCGATTCACCAAAAACCCAACGTCCACTTTTCAGGTTGAACCAATATTTGTCTTACATCATTTGCAGGTAAAACGGTTCTTCTTGGCAGTTCCCATAACGAGACTCTTTTCCCTCCTTCTTTTTTCAGCTCCGTGTCGATTTAATAGAGTGATTCAACAGAATTCACGGTAACAGTAAAACTTTTCTCTACAATGCTCATCAGGAAACAACATATTTACAGCATTTGTGCTGCTTATGGTCGTCCATTTTCATCATTAAAAGCTCAAGCGAACAAAACTTAAAAAAAATCAAGAATACAAAAAAAAAGTCAAGCCATTTTGTCTGGCTCGCTCGACTGACCAGTCCATGTTCAAGTGCAAAATTTGCGTCGGCTGCCTGCAAAACAGAAATTTTCTATCTCTTCCGTTTGGTCTGAGTAGGAGTTGCTGGATTCTTCCTTTTCTTTTCGCACCGGTTTTTGCTCTTGGGAAAACATGCACCTTCATCCTGAGCAGGATGTCCGTATATGGTTTCTAAGGCTATCCTAGGGGGATCAAAAAGACCCTTGGACTGTCCTCATTTACCTTTTTCCATTAAATTCAAATGAGCATAAATAAATCGTCTCTCCACTCCTTCGAAGATTTCCTTCCTTTTCGGGAGGCTCCCGGCAAACCTACGCAACGAAGGACGTTTTACGGCGCAGCTTCCTATAGCCAACGAGGCAAGAAGGGGCTTTCGGGAAAATAAACTTAAAGCAACCGTCCACCGCAGTGCGATTAATCTCTGTTTGGGCCATTGCACGTTCGCTACACACCCGTCGTACACGGCAAAGCTCGATTTAGGAACCAAAAAAACACAAGTTATCACAAAACCTCAAACCAAGCATCGACAGGAAGCGATTAGCGCAGGTACATTGATACCTCTTCACGATTTGTGTTTGTTTTTTTAACTGCACCATTTTAGCGAGCAAGAAGAATTATTTGAAGGAAACTGCATGACTTTAGAGATAATAATCCAGCAGCTCAGAGTATCACATTTCTAAGATGGGGAGGATCGCTGGTAATTCCGATTGAAACCGCAAATTAAAGCCTCCTTTCCCTTGAGTGGATAATTTCTATTCATGATTTATTGGCATGTTTTAGAGGTTCAAGCAGGCCACTTTGGAAACTAGAAGGTTGAAGATTGATTTGAGGCTCATCAAAAATTAATTACGACCGCTTAATTGAATACAGAGTGCAGTCAATTAGGAAAGACTGATGGAAATCACTTGAGTTGTGGCTCTTAAAACAAATCATACCTTTTTTTTGTCCTTAAAAAAAACTATACATCCTACATCCTTTTGCTGCAACATGATTGATAAGGTGTGCTACTTTAATATCTATTCAACAAAATTCCAACATGGGCTGTGCAATGGAACAAACCATTATTAAAGTTAGCCGTTCGCTCGCCGTAAATCGAGCCCAAATGCTATAGCGCAAGTTTACTCGTTAGTTCCACGAATGGACAACGCCATTTGACAGAAAAAAGTACCAGTCTGTTGTTCCACACGGTACTCGGGCTAAACCGTTCGTAAACTGCAGGTCCTGCGAGCACATGAATTCGTGGGTATCGTTCGGTCCGTCGGTAGAGAATCTCCCTTTCCGAGGGCTAGTGGTTCCAAACGACTGAGGACTACCCACTCGGTGGCTAGTGGCAGTTAATCAGAGTTTACGAGCGCTACTGACCACCGACAATGCGCCGATCCGTGCGCTGCTTGTTCCAGACCAGTTTCGGATTCAATAAACCCCCGAAAGTAGGCTATCTGTATGAGCAACAAAACGCAAAAATCAATGTTCACTAAAACCAACAAAACCTGGGGGATCTACTGGGCCACCTACCTTCATTTGGTCCGATGCAGGTCGTGTTGGTCAGGGAGCAGTTGACGGGAAACCCGGCGCCCGTCTCGTTCCCGTACGTCCCGTTGGGGTTGTAGAAGATGGCCCCGATGTCCTCCGCCATCAGCTCGAACGTGCTTCCCCGGGCGGCCCCGACCGAGCCGCTCCCCACCAGCAGCGACTCGTTGAAGGATGCGGCGGGCTCGTCGGCGTAATACTGGTAGCCATCGTAGCTGTCATTTACGGTGCCGAGGGGCGGCCCCGGTGAAGATGCGCCGGACAGCAGCGTGGCGGCTGCCATGGTCGCCGCCATTGCTACCGACGTTCGGTTCTCCGGACCGGCCGGCGGCACTGCACCGGACGCCACCCGCACATCCAGTGTGGTGTCGTTGTAGGCGAGCGGAGCGCTGCCACCGCTACTGCTGCCACTGCTACTGCCGTCGCCCTCACTGAACAGCCTAAAGTAGTCCGGCGAGTCCCAGCCGACCCAGTCGGCTGACGTGTTGTTTTCGAGGGACGTTACCATTAGGGGCGAGTTTTTCCTGCTCTTTCTTGTGTGTCCTTGATTGAGAGCGCCACGACCGTCACCCGTGGGACGAGACGAGACGGAGGCCCGGCGCGACTAAGTCAGACGACAGTGGAAAACTACCTTCAACGCGAGCATTGCCCCTGCGAGGGCCCCGGATTGAAACGCACTAATTTCATTTCACTTCCATCGAGAACATCGTTCGCACACGTTCTCGTAGTAGGCGGTTTTTCCGCAGTCGGTGCCTACTTCGACACCAAGCCCACAAGCTTCTAGTCAGTCTTTTTGCGTCCGGTTTGTTCACTGCTAGAATGGAGATGGTTGCAAATAGCGCCGTTTACCCCTCGCAAGGCATTGTTACATACCAGCGGCGTTTGTAGGTTTTGCTTCGTGCCGCGGATGAGCGCGTGTATACAAATTGGCAGATATCGGTAGGAAGGAAGCTGACGGATCGCTTCCTCGCGCGCTCGGTTGTTTTCTTCCCAGCGTTACTAACACTTTTCCTCCCTTTTCACCAGTACCACGAGCGTTTTCACACACGCGCTCTCAAACACTTACTTGCACCGTACACCTGCCCTCGTCCATGGTCCTGTATTGCATGCAATTCTGCCGAGTGGAAGAATGAAACACTCGCGACGAAGGGACGGTTCCGGAAAAATCAATTCCCGCAACACCGGCACCACCAGGCGCTTCAGCCGCTTGCCATCGTCATCGTCGTCAGCATCGTCGAGCGGGTGCGGAAAAACGTGCCCCAAACGAGCGCTACCTAATGGCGCCTGCTGCTTCCGCCCGGAAAATGGCGTATCACGTACACGCTGCACGAGTAACGAACCAAAACCGCAACACCCGGAACCGACCGGGGGACCACTTTTCCGACGGCCCTACACACACGCACACATGACGGATCGGCGAACGTAGTGAACACTGACGAAAGGACGGCACACCGGAAGCTCGGCGAAAATCAACTCAAACAACGCACACTGAGGGCGGGCAAATCGCTCGTCCCCGTCGCTGCTGCACTTTTGCACTGCACCGCGCAACAGGTACGCTAATTGTTTAATTTTTCCGCGTCTGCACTCGACACTGGCGAGCGTGTGGGCCGCATCGCAGGACATTTGCCGTCGTGGGGGTTTTCAGAGCAGGATTATGCTTCCCTCTTTGCAACGACAACAGCTACAGAAGGAGGAAGGTACAAAAAGTGAAACAACAAAACAAAGGGTTGGCGGGCGAGGAAATGTGTGTTGGTTGATAAAAGCGTACAATTACAGCGCACTAAGCATCACAACGGATGCGATTCGAGCTTCACATTACGACATTTCATCGTTTAAAACTTTTCAGATATTCAACAAACAAACAAAAAACCCACACTTCACACTCTGTTACATAATCCACCGAAGCTACCGAGGATTTAAAATTAACTGCTAATTATGAAATGAATATTTTATCCGCTTTTGATCCTCACCCTTCCAAAAGGCGTGTTCAAAGTGTGTGTGTGGGTTTTTTTTTCTCTCTTCAATTGAGCGAAAACTGACACACACCGCAAACACCACCATCGCATAGCAACTCCCACTTCTGTCGGTTGGTGGTCGGTTAATTTCGAAAGTACTGAGAAATAACGAATAATTACATTTACACTTTCCTACCGTCACCCGCAGGCTCCAACCTGTACTGTATTAAGCCGGAAAATTTAATCTGATTCAACACTTGGCTCTGCCTTCATCTGCGAAAGGATATTCGTCACAGTTTGCGAGTTGTCCCTTTGTTCATGCTTTATCCCTGCGCAGAACACGATCGGATCACAGTTTATTATATTTAAATTAATTGCATGACAGTAGCACTTGGATCTAGTTTTTTTTTTTTTTTTTTGTTCGCTGATTTTCTCGAAATGGTGTTGATCTTGTTGAGATTAATCGGAAAGCTCATTATAACTACGCCCTGACCGTCGGGACCATGAGGTCTGGGGTGGAAGGGTGGTGGTTGTTAATTAGTATCTGCAACGAAAACGAGTTGATGAAAAAACGAAGCGTTAGTTATAGTTCTCAAGCAGATAGCATTATCGAATTAACGACACAGTATTTTAGGTAGCCTTATAATGGTTTTGCTAAGTTAATCCATTGGATTACCAGGAAATATAATATTTCCTTCGAAACTTCCAACAACTTTTAAAACATTAAAGTTACTCACGAAAAAGAAGCATTCGAATGGAGCAGTAATAGACATACTGTAACGCGGCTGTTCGTACAACTTCAATCGAGATGGATTGTAACAACTGCGCAAGCTTACACAAATCATAACGTTTTGCAGTACAGCCCAAGCCGGTGCACGGCTGAAGACGAGTGACTGAAAAGTGGAAAAACTCGTAACCAAACCGGGCCAACTTTGGACATTAAATTATGATTCCGAATTAAATATGTCATCCACCATCTTGCAGCCGGCGGGCAAGCGAAAAAAAAAAAGCTTAGCACTAGCTACCGACTCCAACATAACATTACAACTGTCAACAAAGTCTTTTATTTTCCAGGACGAATGAATGCGAACGGTAGTGCGCTCTGTGCTTCCCGACACGGCACAGCAGATCCGCACTGAAATTACATTCGTGAGCGTTGTTCTGTGCTTCCCAGTGTACCTTTACCCGGGGCCAGTTTTTACTGATTAATACGCCCAGGAATGAAGTTTCTCGTTTGGCTGCAGCAAAACGAAAGACGACGAACGAATTCCACGTAGTTTGGGTTCACGTCGGTCTGCTTCCCAACCAAGTTCTTCAACTCAGAGCGAAACTCTCCAGTGTGTTCATAGAGTCAAGGGCGTAAGTTAATCTCAAACTTAAAACTACACTAAAGCCGAGCACAACACAAGCGTCTGTAGCACATGGAATGAAATGGAAAAATGGAGGAAAATTAATGGACCAAACGCACACAGCACATATCTGGAGCGTGCTTCCGGGAAACATTAAAATATGTCTCCATTGAAAGGAGGAAGGAGGATTCAGGTTGCGTGGCAGGTCAACTTTAAAAAATAAGTAAAATAGGGAAATAGATTATTCTGCTCGACCTGTTCAAATAAACTAATACGACCGTCAGCAAGTAAAAGAATTATCATCGCAACATGACGTAATAAAAAACGCATATTTCATGAACAACTCGCTCGGGACTCGCTCTTTCAAACAATAATCAGAACGAACTTTTGCAAGGAACATCTTTTGCTCCCTAAAGTTTCCAGAACCCCCGGTATAACAAACCTTGCCCAACTTCTGGACGGTAGTCTTAGGGAATCTTATAGTTTTGCAAAAGTTAAACCGACCCAAAAGTTACCGCTAGCTGGCCACACGCCCTTTTCTCCCTCCGGGAGGTGCCGGTCGCCTCAATGACGTGGCTAAGCTTTTCCGATTTTATTTGAATTATGGTGCAAAGTTTTGTGCTCTCCTCCCATCCCGGGGAACAGGAGCAGGATGTTTCTCAAGATCCCCCTCCAGCTTGCTCCGTCCGCCTCCATTGCTCGGCTCTCGGAGAGATGGCACAATTAACATGCACGCGGAACAAGTTTACCTGGAAGAAGTGTCCGAAGGTCTGCATTTTGCTACAACCTGAGGATAGCGTTGGACGGCAGGTTTGGGAAACACAAGGAGCATGAATGGCCTTGCTGAAAGGCAAACGGAAAATCCGAGCGAAAATGCATCATGAAATTCTAAACCGTCAACGCGACAAAGCTCTACAGGTTGTGCTCTACTTTTGCTGGCGTAGTGCGCCACAATTTTTCATCCTTTTCGGTGAACGTAATGTCGTCTGTGGGTATTTCTGAGTATTTTCCTTCTCGGTTCAGCAAAATCCCGTTCTCGTCGGCAAACTGAAGCAACGTGTTGCCATACACGGAAAATGTGTCCTGTTGCTCGTTTCCTCTTTGCATCTATCTCTGTCCGTCGAAATGCAACGTACCATACACCACTTAGTGCATCAAGCACGTTTGCCCCGTTAGAACAGCATGGAAGGGAAAACTGACGCCTCCGGGGCCCCGTCTACCTTCCGGAGCACCTTCGACGTGGATAGACGAGAAAGAACGCTAATGCAGCAACGACACCACCACCACCAAACAGACCATCGTAATGCAGTCTAAAGTTCCTCATAGCTTGCACACACTGCTCCCAACCAGGAGTTCCAGGGTGACACGCTATCTTCGTGGTTAAATTGTAGGTTATGTTACCGTTTTCCCATGTGAACATCGTGAAAAACCAACGAGAGGCACAGAGCAAGGACGGATTGAGGTAGAGCACTGTGGCACGTCAAGCCAAACAGAGCACGCCCGTATTGAGTGCTACGACCATTCGCGATGCGTTGCGATGCAGCAACCTGGTTTACTGTATCCGACAGCGCTGCTTACTGGAACATTGCTGACACGTGAGGAAAACATAACGCCACTAGGGCCACCGTAGACTCGACCTGCTCCTTCCTGGTCACGATTCACGACTTTCGTCTCGGATGTCGGCAGAAGGATTGGCTCGAATCGGTAGCATCCCTAAAGGCTTGGTAGTACGTAGGACACTGATCGCTAAACCGATGACTCGGCGTAAGCGGACGCAGAGCTTCATTCCAAACTCACTCGACGGAAGCTCTAGCCCAACTCATCCGATCGATCAGTGCACAGAGGTGTAGGCAATCTGGAGTGAAGGTTCGGAGAAATCAATCAGTCTGAACGGAACAGCACACTTCGGCGAGCTTACAAGTGGTGTTTATGAAGTGCTGCCTAGAGGGCTATGGCCCGCTTAGTGATGTTAATTGGAACATCGTTTTCACGCACGGCCTAGATCGCATTTCCATTTCGCACTTCTACGAACCGTTTCGAGTTACCCTCCGAGATAGCGATAGTCTTCAGGCGTATGAATCGTAATTGGTGTTAGAGGCATAAGAAATTACGCGTTGGTGTCGTCGGTTCATGCCCATGAACCTGTCATCAGTGGGAGGAAGCCACGGTCATCTTCGGTTGAGAAGCATTAGAATGTTATGATACTAACAACTTTCCTCATGTAATCTGCTTCATTTGATGAACTAATTGCTTGACGAACATGTTGCTTAGGCACTCCAGCTCACTAGGTATATTTCAATGGACTTGAGTATTGTAAGAGAATATTCTTCCATTGTACTAGTGACATTGCTGGTGGGAGTGTGGCAACACCATTAACAGTGACGAAAATTTTCCCGACTGTCAGTTGTGATGAGGGAAATGGAAGTGAAATTCTTGCGTCGTTGAGTGACATTGTACGAAACCATATTTTTCATCTGAAACGCTCCAGCGACGCAGATGACAAAACAAGAAGCAGTCAAACTTCAACGAGCGCTAAGAAGGTGGAAAAGTCCGGATAGAGAAATTGGAGAAATACCGAGCATGTGGAATGTCCTCGCTCATACCGTTGGTGGCCTTTTCCACCACAAAAAAAAATCCATCGCCTTCGACAGACTCCTCGGCATTCCGTTAGTTCTAAGCAACGTTGTAATTTTCTTACCAGCCCTGTGACACGTTGTCCTTGCGCGAAAGCTTTGTTGCCATGCCTGCGTGGATGTTTTTCAGTAAACGAGCCCAATCTTGTGTGAGCAGAGCTCCGTATGCCCGCATACCTCACTATGGGCAACCTGTACCATCATGCGAGACTTTAAGCCTTACATGGAGCACACCAGTACGTGTCGGTTGAACGGTTTGGCTTGCGCATCAATTTTTGAGTCGTCAATTTTGACGCTGACTCTTCGCTTCCAGGAAAAACTCCTTATTTTCTTGTCAACCACCATGCGTTGCAACGGGGCGGGCGTTACGTTATGAGGCGCATCGCACCCGTCGCTACGCTGAGTGGAAGGATATTTGCCAGCGAGATCAAATGGAACGTGAACCATATTTAGAGTGAGGATATTTTTGCGAAAATTTAAAATGTATTCGTGACACAAAACCGTTCAATTACTTTCGCCTAACGACGTGCCTCAAATCATTTTAGCTGTAATTTGAGACCTGGTAGAGTACATATTGCAATCATTTTAACGAACTCTTCGATAAGCTTTATTTCACGATGCAGAAGCTTGCTCGTGCTGGTAATGTTGTCGTTAATTTGTTGCTTCTTCAAGGTATCACAATTCATGTAAAACTGTACAAAAGATTGTTAATGACGAAAACTCTTTTTTTCAAACATGAAGACATTGTTTCACAACACATACAATTTGAATCATATTTTGCCTTAAATAGATCCCACCTTCGAAAGTAGAAAGTAAGTGTGTTGAAGCGATGGCAAGATGAATGGGGAATATTTTAAACTCATCTTCAGCTGCTGGAAAGTCCAACGTTCCGAAAGCCAAACCATTCTTCAATCGGACGTTCCGTAGTAGCTGCGAAAGATTTACACCACGATGATTAATGAGATCCGAAGAGGCGTTTCATCCACCAAGCAGTTCGCCTCCAGCCCAGAATCTTGTTTGCTTTAGTAGAAGTTTTTTTTTAGCTGCTCTTTTACAAGCAATGAGCCGATAAAGGCCCCGCCTTTAGCTTCAAATCACCGTAACACCGGGTCGCATCGTTGCGTTCAATCACGTAAAATTCGGTTCCCTGATTTATGTGTACTTTATCAAATGAAAACTCTCGCAACGCGCTGTACGGCGTATATAGTGAATTATACTTTTTTTCCCAATTTTCTCCTGTACATGTCGGTTCGGGAGCGTATTCGTTCCATTTCGCGCTTTTAAAACTCATCCATGGCTTATAGCCGTTCTTTTATGGAAGATGGTCGGTAGAGACGGTGGATAAAGTTTTCAAAGAAAATTCGATTTTAGGACAAAATCCGTCTCACCCTGTCCATATCCAAGAGTGAAAGGCATCAACGGGACCGCTTTTGACAAATGGCCACTCTTTAGTTCTTGTTCCACGGCAAAGCCGATATGACGTGGCATTTTTCACGCAACAGACACGGAAGGAAAGTGCCTCTGCAATTAAATAAATTGCGTCCTGGGAATGCAACATTTTAAGAACACTATAATTTATATTTAAACAAAATATTAATTTGCTTCTTTGGCAGTGATGAGCATCTTTCGTCTATTGTAGTGTGCAAGGAATTGTGTTACGTGCATTCCGTTTATTGAAAAAATCCTGATGTGAAAATATTACGAAGATGATAGTTCAGTTGGGAATGGAAGGCTTTCCATCAACTTTCCAACTATTTTTTATCTCCTGCAATAAGCTCGAGTGAAAGATGTTTCACACATGCCTTCGTGGCATGCTTGCTATATAAAAAATGCTATTGAAAGGGATAGTGCATACAAAAAAATTGCATGCAGAAAGTGCTAGAATTTTTTGCCATCGATTTTTCTATTCACTGTCATTCCATCACATCAATTTCCACTTCAGTCAACAATCTACAAGCGATGCAAATGAAAGTGCACTTATTGCAGTCTGGGGCATGAAAGATGGAAAATCCAGACGTCTGCCGATTCATTCTGTTTTAAAAAGATGAACGTACTGTATGGTAGTAATTTCTCTTAACATAGTCACACAAAAGGAGCGGATTTATTAGATCCAATCTGAGAAGCACAAATTTCATAAAGATGTTTATCTTCTAATTGTTACACAACACCCTTATTTACCGAATGTTCCGTAAGTGGAACTATGTTGATCAAACCAGCGAAAGGAAAAGGCAAACGAGAAAGAATGAAATATGAAAGTTTGCACGAGCGAGTAAAACTTAATTGCATCCCACAAGACGAACAGCGAAATGCCTTCCGAGTGAAATGGCCGCCTCCGTGTCCTGCCTTTTTCCATGCATGCCGTATCTGCTCGCAAACGTCTCATGGCGGGTGCCAGTTTCTTTGCAGATGGAAGCCAATGATGTGTCCCTGTCGGAGTTGTCGAGATATTGAAAGGGAGAGGTAACGTGCCACGCGTGCAGGGCAAGGCAGAAAGCAAGGAGAATTTGCATTTGCATCCAATTCCATCCCGAACAGCCCCCTTTGCCTCGTCCTTCCCGTTGACTAAAATCCCAGCTTTTTCCTCGCAATTCACCTTGTTGACGGTTTCGACGCATACGTCCGCCATACGATCATCTCTCGACCGTATTCCCTGGAATGTCTGCCTTGCTACGTTTCCACTTTTCAACCGGAGGAATGCTGATGTATGGGGTTCATTTAAACTATCTCTCCTCGATTGAGCCTCCCGGCTCCCTCTGTGCAACCGTGGTGCCTTCCCATCGTCCCCCTTTTTACATTTTTCGCTCGTGCTGCTTGTTATTTCGTCGCTCGACTTTCTAGACCCGCCCGCTCGCATTATTACTGGCGTGAGGACTTATCTCGTTTGTGGATCGGTTTCTCGGAGTTGCCTGTTCCTCATTTCTGTCAGAGAGCTTCTCCCTTTTCTGTTACCCCATTGCAACGGTACTGTGCGGTTACGTTTTGCGTGATTTGACTGCACATCTAACCCCGGATACGTTGTTCATCTAAAGTCCTTTTTTTAATTTCTCACTTTACTTGCGGCTCACCGTAACCTTCTGCAACACGACAGCTTTGCTTCCTGTAGTTTTCCTCAAGGAGGATGTTTAGCCTCCTCCCACCTTACAAAACACTCCGACAACATACGAACGACATTTCTTCGTGCGTTTTCGCTATGCATAATAAGCGTGGAGATTCGCTCGATGGGCAGCTCCAGCGGATTGCTTTTATTTTCGCCACGTAGACAACATGCACCTTCGCCTAGCGGCATGCACGGGAAGAGTAAAATAAAAATACGAGAGTTGTCAAACGAAGCGGCATGGGCTTATCACAGTCCGACAAACCGAGTCGGTGCGTGAGGGGTTTCCTTTTTTTTTTTCAACTTAACCCACCGTAGCTTCGTTTTGCGAGCCGTCGGAGATTAAGGCACAACAGCACGGGTGTGGTAGAGGCCCTTTTTTAAAGTGCTGATAGTGGCGTCGATCCTCGATATCAGTAGCGCCCTGTTTTGCATCGTAATCGACCTCATCATCGGTCTTAAGTGCTCCCAAAGCGGCCCACCAGGCAGATCCTTTGCACCGTCGCCATTCCGGTGTTTCCCGTACGTGGCACTTCGCCAGCATTAACACACCCATAGGATGGAACGAAGACAAACATGCATAAGAAATGAGGAAAGGGATTTGTTATACATTTTGTTTTTCTCTGCTTACTGCTTACTTTCCCTGCCAATCTTCTACGGTTGGGCTCCGGTCGTAGGCTACCGCGAAGCACTCCTCGCGCCTTCCCAGGACAGATAGAAAAGAGATCACTACCGCTGCCCAACGTCCCAGGCGAACCGTCGCTGCAAAAGATAGGATCCTTCCGTTCGGCCATGAATATGAAACTATTTGATTCCGCCCCCAAAGGCCTCCTTCCGCTCCTCGACAACAGCGAGTCAATGAAATTATATTTCTTTTCATTTCCAAGCCAATCACTTCACCGTTGCCGCCGAAGCGAAGCGTCTACCTTCCTGTCCCGTCCTTGGTCGCGGCAAAACTCTACGCGAGAGCATGGTGCGCCAAGTGAAAACTCCATAACGAGTACCGAGCATACTCCCCTTCCTTCGTCCTCCTGTTTTGCTCAAGGAAGGTGCGTTTTCTGTGCGGTAGCATTCCGCAGCCTTCAGTGAAACGTTTCCGGCCGCTTTTGGCACGCTTTTCCGGGAAGGCCAAAGCTCGCCTTGAGAATGGCTTCATCAGGCGCGGCCCTTATTGCTCCCAAGCGGATGTCGGATGAATTGGTTTCGCCCGGCATGCAGCCGAACTTCACCCGGAGGATTCTCTTTAATGGTTGCTCCTTGAGGGAAACGATCCCTTTCCTGTTGGGCGTGTTTTCGATGGATAAATTTTCACTTCGTAATTCAGCGTTTTCTTGACTAGCTTTTGTTTATATTAAAGTCCTATATCTTATTTATTGTGTCTCAGTTTTTTTAACTAGGAATGGCAAAAAAAAGATGACATCTTTCAAAACCAATGGACTGCTCAAACACAAAACAATTTCGGGAAAATTGAATGAGTAAATCAAATGTGTATCTTTCTGAAGAAAAAATATAGCCCGTAAACTGCTGTGTGGCCAATAAGTTATAAAATTCATTTCACATTTAAAACGTTTAAAATTAAGAGCTAAATATTCACCAAAAAAATTGTATGCACCATAACGCATTCACATAGCTACATAGGGCGGAATTATATTGCATAAGATTGGAAAAACCACACCGAAACATCGAAAACCGGAAAATCTCATCCAATCGATTGTGTTTCGCGTGTTTTGGTTCGCCCAGACAATTTGCATCATTTGCGACTCTTCTCCATTTCGGAGCGCGACCAATCGTAAGTTATGAAAAGGAAAATAGATTGTGTTTCTTCCATTTCATTTATTTTCCCTTTGGAGCGAGGCCAAGAGCCTGTTTCACACAACCGGCACCCAAAGTGAAGGGAAATCTGGCTTCCCTTGTCAAAAGCTTTTAGTTCCTAATTATTGCATTCCATTCCAATGGAACCCCCTTTTCCGGGGAAACTTCTACGGCCCGGGTGACCACGATCGTTCATGCTTTTCTCAGCTCATATTAGCCAGTTTCCAACGCCATAGCACTCCCGACGCAGCGATGTGAAAAATGTCTATTTATAATTAATTACAACCGCCCTAGGCACACCGATCCCTTCGCGGTGGATACTTTCACCAGCCTTGAAATACGTTTACTTTTTCCTCGTTTCAAGCAGCAGAGGACATCGTTTGTTGCCCGCATTATTCGGAACAGTTACGATTTTGGTTGGGAAAACCGGGGACGCATTTTGCCCTGCAACTGGCTTGTACGAAACGGTACATTGCAGCATGAATCGAATCGTCCAGTTTTTTGTTGTTCTCTTTCTCCACTATAGCGGTTTTCCACATCTTTTATGCCTAGCACCTTTTGGAGGCGAAAATGTGACCAACAGTGCGATCTCCCCTAGCCTAAAGTGAATGGGAAAAGCAACGGATGTCTGTTAAAACACGACCCCTCTGGGGAAAACGGTTAAGAAAATCTCATATTCGAATCATGATTATTCGAACGCAAACTGAAGAAAAGTAAGTGGTTTGCAGCTGCTAAAAGTTACATCTGGGTGTGAACGTTTCGTTGTCTTCTCTAATGTACTCAACTCAATTCTTGATTCGGGTTTCTCTTAACGATGACAGTTAGCTGGAAATGGTGGTAGTAATTCTTCCGGTTTTGTTGGTTCATTTTCCACATTTTAAAAATACATATCGCAAAGCTGTGAAATCTTAAGCAAAATCAAAACCATTTTATATTGCGCTATCGTTGCTGCAATTGCCTAAACCAATGTTCCCAATGTTCAGTTTTTATTAACAGAGAAAGGTGTGTCGAAAAAATGCGTTTCCCTTCAACAACCATCTTCAAATTTCTTTTTCACCGCTCGGCGAAAATATTTCTTTCGGTTCAGCGTGAACAACGCGCCTGGGAAATGGGAAAAATCTTGATTCCACCCACATCGCGTCAGCAAGCAATGTTAGAAAAAATAATCACCGCCCCAACAACATCAACATTTTGCGTACCACCGTTCTAGTTTCCTTCCTAGTAGGATTTCTTTTAACGTTTACAAAAATTCGCACTCCCCGTCGAAAAAGCTCACGGGCGACCAAAGACCAAGACTTCCATTGGTTAACGAAAAACATCAACAAAACACTGAATGAAGCCCTAGCGGAGACGGGGCAAGTCAAGATACAGATTTTAACGAGATTTTGACTCAAAGCTGACGCCGGGTCTCGAACGGAAAATAAAAGCCTTTTCGCAGCTTTACTCGATTTCCCTCTTTTTGCCTCGTATTGTTTCCCCACCTGGGCGAATGGTTTTAACTCCAAGTGCGGGGAACAGAGACTTGGGGTTTTAGAAAAAGGCGTAATTAAATCCATTATGACGAGCGTAACGAAACACGGCGAGGAACGCCGCACAAAAAGTATAAACCAAAATGATAAAGAAACCACAAATTCCTTTCCTTAACACTGTCCCTTTTCAGAAACAAGAATGCATTGGTCAGAGATCATTAGTTAGTTAAGAGTTACAGAACAGTTGTATGAAATGCATTGAAATGAAATGTTGAAGCATTTTATTCTAATGAAAGCAATACATTATAGAGCTCGTGCCTTGTCGAAACTAATGAAAGATCTATTTGGTGAACCGTTTGCTGCCTACAAATTAAAGATGCAAATGCTGTGTTAAAGGGTAATGTTTCAATCGCTACGAGCACCAAGTAAAGGAATTGTGATGGGAAAAGTAGTGGATAAAAGATATTAAAGCATGGCATCTACTTTCCAATAAACCGAAATGAAATGAAGCACCATACAATGATTTGATTAAATTTCCATTACCCAGCTTAATTCTCTAAACTCACTGTGATCAGGGTGATGTTTGAATAATTCATCGCTCTGAAATCTCATAGTAAATACATAAATGGAAAACAAACAAATCCCATCGGTTCAGGGAAACTGTAACTTCATTTTATTTGGTTTCGCATATGTAACCATCCAATCTGTCTTGGTTTAATCAAGATAGGGATGGTCGCGACATTCCATGATTTCCTCTCCCCAGCCACACGTGGCACTCAAACATGGGAAAATAAAACAGTCTTCACAACCACAAATATAATGCCGTCGAAAAAGAAAATACCGCGTCTGCTCTTTGTCGAGCGCGTTCAAGACGGCCGTCTTACGATACATTCATATATTTGTCACTCAAGCTGCTGAGTTTCCAATAAACCTTTCGATCCTTCTGTCTAGTTTGCTCCCGGCATGCTACATATGCCGAAGGGCAATAAAACACAAAGGGACGGTACATATTTTTATTCGTTGCCACATCATACGGGCATGACCTTTTTCACTTAAGCATGACACAGCGAACACACGGTGAACCTTGGGGATCGCAGTAACGAAGATTGACAGTTATCCTTCCGATTGTTTGTGCCAAAACTACTGTGGGACAAAACGGCGGGAGCAACATGCTGTCATGCATTTTCTTACAATTTTGGGACCTTTTTGCGACGTCTTCCAGACAGACCGACCATTGACAGGAAATCGTATGCTCCTCTGCGTTTTTGCATTGTTCGATGTTTTTCGGGCCAACCCGGATCACTTGTTTCTAGAGCATCGTATGGTTTTCTTCCAGCAAAACAGTTTTATAACTGGAGACGAGTTCTATAACTGAACACGTTCGTCGGACGGATCCAGTTGGCATTCCCTGCGGATGCGAATATTTCAAATACATCCCGGAGCGCAAACGCACAATGCATGCCATATGCCGCATTCCGGAACGCCGAGGAGCGTCGGTGGAGACGCACGGTATCGTGTCGTGGACCGCTACAGCACCTTAAAAATTCATTCAAATTCCAAGTCCAACGTCACCGCAACAATTTGCGTCCGGAATTCGCTCGGAACGGACCTGAACGGCACACAAGCAGGAGGAAATATTCCGAAAACCCGACGCCAAACCTACGGATTCTTTGTTGCCCAAAATGCTTATTGTTTCCTCGCCCGGTGGCTTTTCTAAAATGCAGGCCTCCCAATATTTTGCTACAGGATTGCAATCAAAACTGTCTTCTGGAATAACGTATCGAATCGTTTTTGGCAATGCGAAACGGCTTCTTCGCTTCTTTCGTTTTTTTGGAGAACTGAGGACGTTACTTTATGCTTTCCATAGGAAAATCTTTTCAAATTGCGTACCCCCTCCAGCGCGCTGACAGACGAAAAATTTAATTAAACCATAAGAATAGGCGATTTATTGCATTATTCTTTTCCCTCATAAAATGAATATGTAAGAACCCCGCACGCCATGTTTTCCCCATCATTCGCCTTCCAAGGCTAGCATTAATATCCCGTTTACTTCGCTTACTTTAAACATTTTTTTTACCTTCAGTTCCAAATATGTGGTACGGTTTCTGCCAAACAACGACATATTTGATTTGTTGACTTGACCTACAGTTCCAAATATGTGGTACGGTTTCTGCCATTCCGTTCCAAGGGAAAACACCAATCTTAAGGACGATAAAATAATGTTCTTTGTGATTTCAATACCGTTGCAGCCATAGAGAATTCAAATTTTTTAAAACAGCCTTATTTGGGACAGGAAAATAATGGATGCTTTCGGGACCATATTAGCCCTACTTGATTACTCCTGTTCGTGATTGATACGTGCGTCGCTTGCCACTTTAATTTTCGTATTTGAGTGACGAATGGTTTTGCGTCGCGTGCAACAGCAAAAAAATGTCGCCCGCTGGTTCGATGACAGCTGTCAAACAAATCAAATATGTCGTTGTTTGGTCTTGTACAGCCTGCAGGAGAGGAAGAAAAATGTATGCACTCGTGGTGACAGCACACTGCTGGAGGTAGAAAAAAAAATCTGGAAAACAAACCAAAAACAATGTCCACACCAGCTATTCATCACGGGCGGGAAATCGTGATTGAGCAAATCGATTTTCCACGCCATGTTGACTCACGTTCCGTTGTTTGACGTTTTGGTTGCAGGGTACGCATCTGTGCGTGTACGGTAAAGGACGGTTTACTAAAAAGATGAAAAAAGGCTTCCCCAACTACTACTACTTGTGTCCTGTTTGTTTGGGTTGATCAACACGCACGTCCAACCGTACGTAAGGAAGAGAGAAAAAACATGCAAGCGCACACGTACTGGAGAAAAAAAAATAACCACGCAAACGTGACCGTCAGATGGAACGGGGCTGCCGTGGCAAACAGGGACACCCCTTTAATTTTTCGCTTCACCTGGTGAAATTTTCCGAACCCTTCATTAATAACGGAATTCATGACATTGTCAAGTGAAAACAAATACAAACACGCCCGCACGTAGCACTTCTGCGTTGGGAAACTGTATCCCTCCCGGCGAAGGACGGGAGAGAAAATCCAAGGGCACAATCCTGCGTGTCCTTCGGCCACCTGTCGAACAAGTACACCAGCTGGGCTGGGCGAACGGTTGAGGGTTGCAAGCAAAGTACCGAAGGCAGGCCCACGAGAGGGAGGCGGATAGCTTTTTCACAAACCTGGCACCGGCCCGCTTAAAGCTGGGCAAACTTAACTTAAAACCGAAACACAAAAATGCCATGTTAACCTCCCCTTCCTTTTTGTCCGCAGTCAGTCAGCTGGCACTCGCTCCATCACTGACATAACTTGGACATAGGTTTTGAGGATTGCTAGGGACTTGGCTGGACGGAGTGACTTCCCCTCGGAACGCCACATAGCACGTGGGGGAAAGTGACCCAAACCCCTGCCGTCCTTTTACAAGCGACCTAAGTAAAACCCTCCCAACACAGCTTTCGCCAGATGATTGATGAAAGATTGCTGCCTTTCGACTGCTTTCGCTCCTTTGCAGCCGTTTATTCTTTGTACTCGATGTTACCTCAACGTTTTCCTCCGTTTCTCCTCAAATCTTTCCCTCTACCAACGGTGGTAAAGAACTCTCCCCCGATGTAAAAGGACCCTTCGGAAAGGTTCGCTCGGGTGGCTAGAAAATCGATCTTGTTCACACCCGCACACATGTGTTGTTGGAAGTGTGTTCTGGCCTTCCTCGTACTACGCCTAAAGCACTTGCCAAAACACCGTCATAATAATCACCATTTTCTTCCCAAAAAGCTCTCTCCTCCGCTCCGCGCCCTTTGATTGTGGTATATTTTGAGAAAGGTTGCCGAAGAAACGTCTTCTACACATGGTGCCCGGGCAAAGTCGACGACGGCAGAAAGAGAGGGTTTGCGGCTCAGGTAGATGTTTAAGGAATGATGAAAAAATGGCTATAAAAAGGGAAGCCGGTGGAGCCAAGATCATTCCTGCACTTCCATCCCGTCACCCATGCCTCCATTTTTCCCAACGAATCGGGCGTGCCGAATCACGCGAATGCCAAATCCTCTTAAACACATCCACACAATACACCACCGAAAAAGCCTCAAGTCACCGTTCAATCCCGGACCGTCGGAGCTGAGTGTAATTTTTTCCCGCTTTCCCTTTGCCCTGGCGCTAGGCAAGTTTTCGGATAAAATGTGGCGTTGCTCTATCAAGCAAATCAGAAGCCATAGAGGCGGTTATTCTGGGTGCCTCAGTGCAAGCACAGAAGGGCTTGAGCTTGTTTTTTTCCGAACTGGAACGGGGTTTCGGGACATGCGACACGCGACAGTCAGAACGCGAAAGGGAAATTCGGGAAGTATTTTCATGTTTTATAAAAAAAAATCTAAATAAATTGATTCTTCTCCTACCATGGGCCATCCTCTTTGTCGGCAAAAAGTCTCACACGCTGCAGCAACGTTAGCAATATCAGTGGCATCTTCATCATCTTTGGCCCACTCTGTTCGCAATTTCCGTTCCGACGGGCTTCCTCGACGGGTGTGGGTGATGATGTTGGTGATAAGCTCGCCTGCCTGATGATTGGCAGCGTCAAAATTGAGCCGCGGGAATGTTCACGCTCAACGCGGCTCGCGGGAAATCAAACCTTCGTAGGCCTTCGGATCCAGTCAACAGTTGAAGTGCTTAACCTTCACATCGAGTGGTTTATACCTGGGTCGCCAATTGCGGCACCGTGTGTCGAGTAGGGCAAACAATTTCCTTACTAGGCTGGCTGGTCTGGGCGAATAAGGGAGCAAATACATGTCGGTTCGGTTTTTCTCCATAATGGCAAGTAGAAATGAAACGTCAATACTAATAAAAATAAACCTTCAACCAAGTCAGCAGACATGCTTCCTTTTGCAAAGGTGAATTGACCTGCTTGACACGTGAGTTATTCTCGGCTCAATGCTGATAAACTTCTTGGGAAAACTCCCCGGAAAACTTCCTGCTAATCGTGCTGCGTGAATTGGACAGGCTGAGGAGTCTTTCGGGAAACCGGGATATTGGTGGAAGGCTGCACTGAGACCGCACTCTCCTTCCCCGACGCCAAAACAAACACAGCGCCACACCACCAGGTAAGCCTGCAACAAAAGCGGATTATTTGTCACTAGGCAACAGAGTAAATGATGATAAGTTTGTTCATGGCTGGCTTCCATCAGAATCATATTTTTCCTAATGAGTTATGAGCTCAAGAATCGCTCAAGACCGTGGCCATCATCTCTTCTTGACCTTTGCTGGCCAGCCATCGAACCGCTTTCGGCACGGTAGGCCAGGTGGTGTAAATATTTCTTAACATATTTTAATTAATTAATGACGCGCTGACGACGATTACGATTGACTAAAATGTGACTATTCTCTAAATTACGACTAAATACGAAGCAATCTCTTTAAATATAGTATAATTAAGAGGAACATATAATATGTCCGATAAGTTATTTCACGCTGATTCAATGTGCCCTAGGCGAAATTTCGTCAACAAATATTCGCCCACCATCATGGGGCAGCTCTCATAACGGAGAGAAACTTTGTTTACCGTCGGCCGGATGTATTTACCTCGTTTGCCGAAAATAGTACCGACAGTTTCGTTGCTGCAGAAAAAAATTTCCCGACGTCAGCAAAGCCTCCCCCGTAAGAAGGCGCTTCACCTTTCGCAGTGGTTTCTGCTTTGTTTCGTTCCGTTTTTTTGTATTTAGTTTCCCCCTTTTGGCTTCATCCATGAAAAGCTCGCTCGACTAGAGCACCCGTTGCGACAGGAGAGGTTAAATCGAAGTGTTTTCCCTCTTTTCCATTCGTCAGCTATAGGACGAACTAACGTAGTTACAGTACGATAGAATCCTTTCTTTTTGTGCTTTAGACGCAACAGAAGTCGTCCATCGAAAGTCATTTTTGCTAGTCGCACCGGGAACAAATGCTCACTATGCTTCGATCAACACACCGTACAGTTTGGTCCGGTTTGGGTTGGCGATATGACGATCGGAGAGAGGATTCCGATGCCCGGTGGAAATCGATTGGAAATCATACACGGGAAACGCAAACATTCTACGGTGTGTCATGGTGTAGGGTGCAGAGGAAAAGGATCACAAGGCAAAATGGATTCTTTCTACATCTTGACGTCAGTGTCAAACCAGGTTATAGCGAAGCATCAAAATACAGCTCTACCATGTTGGTCTATGGCCAACCCTATATCATTTCTTACGTTTGTACTAGAAAGAAACACAAGACCGGCAGAAGACTCTATTGCGCGATAAAAAAGAACAAATAAATGGTACATGATGAGAAGGGAAAACGTTTTCAGTATCAATACTACCTCATAAGTCGGGCTTCGTACAAGGGTTTTGTTTATACTTACCTAACAAAGACAATGTAACATAGACTGAAACGGGGGAAAAGGGATAACTCACTCGGAACTAGGATCGTGATCTTTCCGAGCTCTTAAATGAACCTTGTGATGACAACCCAACACAACCATGGACCTAGTTCGGCCATCAATGAGAAAAAATTGCTCCTAATGAGAAACAACATGAGGCCATGAGTTCATGTAGTCGTTGCCGTGCACATCGGTGCTGCTTAGTATGGGTCGTTGACCATAATGCGGAGGCAAAACTAAGTCCCTTCGAATCTCAGGCCCCGGCGAAGCCTCGCGAAGGGATCGTTTCACCCAGGCGTTGAGGGTGAGCGAAGCCATTCGATGCGAATCTTTTTGTTAACCCTTCCCGCACTCTCCAAGAAAATTTACGATTCTCCTTTTTCCATGGGTTTATTCTTTTAAATTTTTAGTTCACGCTTTAGTTTACTCCGGGTTGGGAGTATATCTGAAATTCTAATGAAAGTACACTTTACATTGCAGTGCAAATTGTTCTAAGTGAAAAAAATTGGTGCGAATGCTGCTCTACTGTAAACAGAAACTAAAGCAGCTTGCTTATCTTGCCCAACAGACAGATTTTATTTCTTACTCGCATTGCGAAGCATCGGTCTTATCTCCCTTCTTCATTGTTGAAGTATGCAATCACGAAATACTTTCAGATTAACTTCAAACTGTCTTCGCTTTCACGAGCAGCAGCGCTCAGAGTGTTTTGTAAATTGAATAAAAAAATGCTTTACCATTACCGAAGAAACATGTTTGGATAGGAGCATTGGTTTAACCTCGTTTGCATCGCATTTTTGTGCTAAATGAATATTAATACATGAAGATGAAAATGTTCAAGAAGATGAATAGAGTCCTGAGACTTTGTGTTCTGGCCTTTGATGGAGCTGACCAGGTGTGATAGAGGACCATATTGCAAACACTGTACAGCCTATTTGAGAGAGAGATACGTACTTAGTGTAAGTCTTTTCTGAGAAACAAGAGAGCAGTTTCATTTCATATTCTATGTTTCTCGCTTCGTAACACCGTTCTCCTGAATTGTGAAGAGTTTTCCTCACGTGTATTTATTTTCGTAGCATACCTTTTCCTCGCGTCCGCAAACTAAACCCAAAGTTCTTGTGGCTTATTTGATGGGTGCACCAACCGACGCCCTGCTCAATCGTACTAATTACGATGCGGAAGGCATCGTCTTCTACGTGGCCGGGGCAAAGCATTCTGCTCCCTAATTACGAGCCTTCGACACGCAGTGAAGTGTTGCGAGCAAACGCGCGACCTTATCCTTGGTCGACCAAGGATAACGATACACGAATTTGATTTGATGAACATGTTCAACCAGATTTGCGATTGCGAAGAAATTGTGTTCTGGAGGTGTGCCATCCAGGCTACGAAACAGAGCCGAAAATGTCCTTGTTTTTATCGGTTTCCTACCTTCCGTTCACCCCATCGCCCATTGGACGACGCGTTTTTCCCGTGGAAAATATGATGGCTCACTCATTAAAGCACTGCTGGCAGGCTGACTGCTGCAGTTAGTTTTTGTTGAATTGATTCAACGATCGAATCGCGTGAAAACAATGCATTCGCGGCTTATTAATTCGCCCTGCCT
Source organism: Anopheles atroparvus (assembly GCA_914969975.1). Classification (NCBI taxonomy): domain Eukaryota; kingdom Metazoa; phylum Arthropoda; class Insecta; order Diptera; family Culicidae; genus Anopheles; species Anopheles atroparvus. Next base: position 24,206,860 of record CAJZCY010000001.1, on the reverse strand, counting down.
GAACATGTAACGCACCCCCATGTTTCGGCTTGCAGATCTCTCCCCGGGTAGTATGAATTCCTGACATCAAATATCGCGCGCCAGAATACATGTGATTAACATATCATAGTACACGCAGCCTGCCCTTTCGCCCCGAACAATCATTCCACTTCCACTTTCCACGGCCAGCAGGGCAAAAAACAACAAAAATACAACGTCTGATTCACTCAACACCAGCTGCGAGCCCTGGACGCAAATCATTCTTTGCTCGCCTTCCGATCCAGGCGATGGGCACCCTGTTGATAGTTTTTGGCCATTAGGTTTGCGGTGTTTGCCAGCAAAGGGCAGGGGGGATTGTGTGAGGATTCGGTAGATTTCCACGAGACCAGCGGAATGCGTAATGAGCCGTGTGACCCACGCAACGACCACAACGATGTCGACCGTTTGCATACTGATTGACGGATCCAAAGTTGTTCAAATGAACGGTCGAGTGGTGAATTAATGAGGAGTGGTCCTGCACGAAGCACGACTGCTCCATCGGCAGCGGATGCTTTCCAGTTGTGGCTTACATCGTTCCAGGGGCCAATACGGTTTTGGTTTTTTTGTTTGCTGTGTATGTGGAGCAGATTATGAAAACAACGAAAGCGACACGTTCAATAATCTTGGAATGTAACAACCAATTCACCTCACTGGCGAGCAACCTTTATCGTATTACGTGATATGAATTTATTGGTTTGCTATGGTGTGTTGGATAAGAAAACTGTGTTTAATGTGAGACAAACTGCATTTTTTATAATGGATTGATTTTGGGATTACCAGGACTATTACGCATTTTTTTTTTAATTCTGGATCGACTCTAAGTAAACCATTCAAAGATTACCAAGCTCTTAGTTATGTTATATTAAATATTTACATCTCTGGAAGATCGAAATCCTATTTGATTCAAGATACTTGTATCTGGTAAAATGTCAAGCAACCTTATAAATCTGTCAACTCTGACTGATCGACAAGCAGACAGCAGTCATATTCTGTCGAAACAGACTAAACAGAACGTTTACCGTTTAATATCGGTTTGTTCCCCTCCATATTCTAAACCTAATCTGTATATCTGTCTACGCTAATGCATATCTTTCTGCGGTTGGCGAACAGTTTGTACCAACCGTAATCCACTTTGGCTAATGTATTTAAATCTATTTAGCGAGTGTTGCTCCCGTTGTTGCGCTAAACTCTCCCACCAACCAAAATGGCGTTGAAAATTTCAATAATCGGATTACACACGATATGCAAATCGTGGACGTAGAGTTTTGGTAACCGGTCGACCTCCGGAACATGTTCCTCATGCAGACGGCATCATTGCAGGATAACTTTCTTCCATCCCCTCCGCTAGCTGGCACTCAGTGGATCCTTATTGATTTATTTGGTTGCTTTTTTTCGTTTTTGGAGCCATTCTACCATGACATGAACAACGTTAAGCGTGCCCCGATTAGTCATCGGTCGGCCGACCGGAAAGGTGCTCCGACTCAGCAGACGGCTTCAAAGCGGAACATTTCCACCGGGGACGGAAATGAACCCAATTCGGTGCAGACGACCGATTCCGAATATATGCCCAGGACTCCTTTCCAGTACGACTTCCACGACGTTTTTGAAATGTGGTTGGAAAAGTAGGAAATTGTATAGACCCCCTCCCCCCGCCTCGGCGTGCGGTGAAAATTTTACCCTTTTAAAGGGTTTCGTCATAATTGCTATCATCTGGATGAGCTCCAAATAATTTTCCCTTTACTGTTCCTGCTATCTTAATTTGTTTTTTTTTCTTCCGTTTACCCTTTTTTATATTCAACGCAAAATTACGGTGGGAAATTATGCCTAGTGGTCCGTCTCTTTCTGTCGTATTGAAATTATCACTTCGCTTTTGAAATGATCAGTCCTTTTTTTATGCTGTTACCAGATGATTTTCCTATTGTTTTTGATCCACCACTCTCGTGTTGAAACGTTGGGTGAGGATGGAGAGGTTCGTGGGAAATTAATTATCCCGGAACCATTCCCGGAATGGCCGACCGATCCAACCGGTGGCAGAGTAACGCTTTGTGTGAGCGAATCGATTATTTCCCGCCAGGGCCTCCCAGAGGGAACCGCCAGGCGAGTCCTCTGACTCCTAGCGAGACTGGCTGCCCGGGCAAGCTTCTGTTTCACTGTCCTGTCGCAACGCGCTGGCCGTCGGAGAGGCCCGAGGCACTCGGTTGCTAACCCCAGCGGTACGTCCTGATTTCCTGAGTGGCAAGATGGTCAACAGTGGAGCGGAGCACGCGGAGTGGGAGATTTTAATTTTAGATCACTGCCCGCCTGCAAACGGTCGCACACCCTTCAGACCGACGGCGTTTTTCGTTTCGAACCAAGCCGGGGTCGCCATCCATCGGAATGTTTTTCTCTTCCCCAGCTCCCAGGTTCCTCGGACTCCCGCGCTGCGGTCTTTGGTCCGGGTGTACCGGAAATCCTCCGAAGCCACCCTGGGAGCCTGCCTTTACGCTCCGGCGAGTCTTCGATGAGACCGTCTAATGAAGCGAAAAATTCAATCCATAAAATAAAGTGAAACCCGGCGATTGCATGTATGAGACAGTTCTTGTTGTCATCTCGTTCTTTGCTGGGCTAGTTCTCTCTGTCTCACCCTCTCCCGAAGAGGATAAGCGAGAACGGGGCAGGATGTTGCTGGATATTGATTAGATAAGCGGACGGATGATGACGAGTCGGAGTACGGTGCAATTGGCACGATTCGTAGCAAGCCCAAACCGAACATTCCAAATCTGCGATCGCCGGCAGCTCATGCATAAATACATGGCCGGCATCAAGTTGATTGCCACGGTTAAGCCAACCGACCGACACAAAACGGATGTGAGCAGTTTTTGTGAGGGATGGGTGTAATTTATAGGCTTAAGCTACGATAAAAAAGCTACCCCTTCCCGCCAAATTTCGTGGTCCGTGATTTGTAGCATTTTTTTTTGTTTTCTTTTTTGTTATTTGTACACCGCTGCTTTTCCCCAACCATCGACCTAAACCGATCGATCCATCGACGAATGGACGCGACCGTAATCAATCAGTTGGAAAATTATCTCCCCTGGCCGCCCTTTCCTGCCCTCACCCGGGAGGAATTGAAATGGTCAAAGGATCGACTAGTGCAACTAGTAACATCGTTCTGCAGCATCCAGCCGTGTCTCCCTCGAGCCCGCAGCGGTAATAAACTGGCCAGCATCGAAAGCGTGGAATCGACCCGTTTTTCATTTAAAGAGACGTCTGCGTTTTAAAGAGCGATCGGTGTATGTTCTGCAACCGGCTCCAGCGGCGCATAGCGTTCAAAGTCCCTCAACGGAGCTATATTTCCTCGGTTTCGCCAGAGAAACAGACGGCCAGACGGAGCCCTGAAGCGACACCTGAGAACACACCACACCCGCCCGAGCAGCCAACGCTTTCCAGCGCAAGGAACTTCGTTCATTTCGGTTGTGTTTCCCTCCAGCGGACCATTCCCGCTCGCAGCATTCGCTTCCCTTTCTTTTTCCCCCGTGTAATGTTAATCAAATTTTGCTTAGCTACGCAAACGAAGCGCATGGCGTGAACTAGGGGTGTTTCACACCGCAAAACTTTTCACTCCAGGTGAGGGCCACCGATGCCCTTCGGTGGCGCTTTTTTCGGTTTGTTTCATTCGCATTATTTCGCGAACCACTGTGTGTGTGTCTGCGTTTTCCCCCCTATTTCATTTCCGTTTGCACACAAACGAAACAAACCGTGTCCTGGCGTTTTGCGTCCGCCCGACGTTGGCGAAAATATATGCGCTTTTCTTTCTCCGTACCGTCGCTGTTTGGTGTTTGTTTCATTTTCTTCCAACCGTGATCTTTTCGCAGCGCAGCTCCCACACGAAACGTTACATCGATGGGCGACAATGCGGCTCCCGAAGGTCCGCTGCGCGGGACGAGTAAGTAAACGAGCAACAAATACAAACAAACAAACGCACCTCCCACCGCCCACCACCCAACACTTACCCCCACAAACACATACTTTCTTCGGTTCTGAATGGTCGGATGGCGGGGAAGAAGTAGCATACAGCGGGTGCCATAAAACAAAAGGTGATGGAAAAATTATGGAAGAAGAAAAAACAACAAACGGAAGCAGCTCGTAACGGAAGGGCAAGCGGTTCAGGCTCGAGGCTCGAGATCGGACGACCAGCATGTGGAAAATGGTTCACTTGCACGTAGATACGGTGTAGATAAAACGTCTTATCCGGCGGTGCGAGAAGTCGACGATGAGCAATGAGCTTCTGGATGGTAATGGTGAAAACGTGAGCATGGGTTTTGGCAGAGCATGTTTTTCATTGTATTTTGTTTTTTCGTTTTCTCTTCCTTTTTACGGTTTTTCTTATAATTTGTTGTCCTCGTTCTCTAACATTAATTATGGCACCGTAATCGAGCTCTCTACCGCTCAAGAGCCAAGATTGGCTGACAAAACTATTTAAGTATGAAAAATATGAACTTGTGCTTTACAATATAAGGTTGTACGTGTGTCCCACATTCAGCAAAAACTCATACAAGCCCATCGGGATTCGAACACTGGTAATAATTTGAGGCGCACGGTCTTCCCCAAAGTCAACGACGTTGGAACCTTAAAGCCTCCATTACCGAATTCAATTTGTTCTCATTTGTTCTCATACAGTCACTCCAGGTGGAGGAAAATTGTCTCCGGGTGGCAGGTGGAAATCAGAATTGCTCCTCTGGGGAGCACCATCGTGCTCTGTAGCTTCTGGCAGGTTGCTAACAGAATCGTCAGCAAAAAAGCCGCATTGCTAAGGTGGATGGAAATGATGTCAGCAGGAAAACATCAGCCGTGAAAACCTTCTCACGCTTTGAAGAATTTTAGAAAAAAAAATCAACCACATAAAATGAGGCACGATTTTCCAGTCACCAATTTTACAAGCACTGTCTCAAAATTCACAACATACAACATGAAAACAACGGAGCAGAATAGAAGCAATCGAGCCAGAGTGAGTGTGATTGTGTGTCAAGCTTAAACTATGTAGCCTCCAGTTAGCAACTTCATTTATAGCATCCGTACCAATCTACCGACAGCGAACTTTCTGCTGTAATAGACTCTCCCTAGCGAAAATAGTCCTTTATAGAAAGTTTGTAACAATTTCACCTCAAACAATTCAACGTACGTACTGCCTATAGTCAAAGGAGGGACTCATATTCCCCCTGCTGTGCCAGCGTCTATGCCTTGTTTAGAAAACACTTTTTGGTAAATTCTTGTCTCTTCTCGACCGTTTTCTTCAGCGGTGCCTTGTTGGCATTGCAAAAAGGCGACGTAGCAAAAGTTTCTTTAAAAAATGATCAAAAATAACTTCCTCCCTCCTGTACGTCTCTAGTGAGATTCCGCTCCGTTGGCCCGTGAAGGGAAAGTTTAAATTTTGATCTGAATAATCAGCCGAATGTCACCGAGTGTGGCACAATGAAAGCACGCTTTTCCTCTTTTGATGTTGGAGTCGAATCAAATTACCAAGCACCAGAAAAAAACCCCCCGATGGGAAGTAAACTGACACACTCGACACTTCTGAATTGACAGGACGAATTGGAATAAGAGTACATTATACAATAAGTGAATATATGTAAGTTTGCCAAAAAAAATTCCTGGTTGATTTAATTTCTTTGTTTCATATTCAGTCTGTTCGCTTCACCCACGATATTCGTGAGAAATGGACTGGCATTAAGTTATAAAATCTGTTCGTTAAATAAAAATAATTATTGAACGTAAGACAGAATACAAACAAAATGAAAAACAAAGTTTCGAACAGTGGAGTCTTTCCACTTCCAAATGTTGATAATGTAAAAGATAAACAAGACATAGAACATTCCAGTAATGTCTCTGTTTTGGTAACAGCAATTTTGAAGAAATCAAATCCTGCAAAGAGATAAATGGGCCTTGAACAAACTTATTCTAAGCATTTTCGCTCCAAAGCTGGCTGGCTACAAACTTATCTAATCTTGCAATCAAACCACTTCCACCAGCTTAAAACCAAGCGTAAGTAAACGCCCAGCCCCGGCCGGGCAGCGATCCAGACTTTAGGCGAAGATTTATAAAGTTCGCTCCATTCTTTTGATGCGGATTGCCGGACGGCCAGCCGGTTGTAACCATCGAAGACAACTCGTGTTTCACCGGATTCCGGAAAACGAGCGGGTCGTATTATCACACCTTTTTTCTCCTTTGAGCGATTCCTTTCTGATACTCTGGAGCTTTTATTCTTCACGCCATTCGAGACAATAACGCCTGCGTTCGCTGTATCAGCGCGCGATGTTTTTCCAGCGTCAGCTCAAACGAAAACCCGACACAAAAAAGACCGTTGGTTGTAAAAAAAAGTATAATGTCGAAAGCATTGATCTTTCTGCGTTTGGTCGAAAGTCTTTGATCTGGCCTCTTGGTACAAAGGTTTTGATAGTCACCCCTTAGAAAACGAAGAAAGATCGAGCCTGTTTGGCGCTGTGGAAAAAATAATTGAGCACATAATTTACCTTCTCTCTGGAAGCGATGCTTGTGGAGGAGTCTTAGGCAGCGGCAACCACGCTTTCTGTGTTTTTGTTTTGTAAAAAGCTTCACGGCGAAACAATTCACGGCTTCGTTGCGATATAGTCTCACACAGGGTTACCTATTTTTTGTCCACACTCTAATTAACTTTTCTAATTGTACACGTTATGGTTTTAAGCCAATTTTGGCCGCTTTAAATGCTCCATCTGGGGAACAAAATTATAGTGCACATTGTAGCGAGTACAGGGCACCTTTCCTTCGTGCAATTCTTGCGGTTTTATTCGTCAAGCTCCGTTCAGTTGAAGTATTTCTTCACGCCAAAGCTACACGCACTCCAATCTTCTCGTACAATGGTTGTTTATAAATAATAAAATACTACACGTTCACCGTCAGCCGTTTCCAAGCCTATTCCCATCGAGGGAACTTGCCCCATTGCTTGCCATCCAAAGAAACCCCAGCCTAGCGTAGGCGATTCCCAAATATCTTTAGATCAAGAGAAGATGGACGAAACTTCATTTGGTGTTTTCTATACTATCATGTATTCTATCTTTTCACCTGAACGAAAAAACAAACTCGTAGCCAGTCGTGCTCTTGCTCACCCTCTTACACACCATTGCTACGTTTAGATTAGTTTTTTATTCAACTCCCTTTGATAAGAACATCCTCCATGCTAAGAAAACAACCCCGTTAATCGATAGAACCGATCGATTTTCGCTTCGTACGAATTTCCCCATTCCAAAGCATTCCGAGGGAGGCACGTTTTCTTTATATTTTGTTCGTCTGCGCCGCTCCTGGTTGATGCAGAATCTACGCGAATGAACCGTGCAATGCCGGGATAACTGGTGAACGAAAACGGCACACTGCAAAATTAATTTTTAGATTACCTTTCCATCAAAACAGATTATCTGAGAAAAATCTTATAATCTCAGACAAAAGATAGAATAAAACGAAATTCCAATAGTCAGTCGAATCCTTTTCTTGTGCCGTTCGCTTCATAGGCTTCCAGCAATCTTGACGGTACTCCATTGAAAGTCTCAAGAATGGGGTGGTGGTAGTGAGGAAAATATAAAATGGAAGCAAAAACAAAATAAAACGTTCATACACCACAAAACAGTCTCACAATTCATGGCAAAACCATCAGTTCCTAAGGATTTCCTTTCCCTCTAGATCCTGCATCATTGTTCCTTGCCAGAATGAAGTGGTTGTTTTCACAGTTACAGCGGCAGAAAGTGATGTTGTTTTCTTCCTCTGGTGCTGGTACTTACGATTATTTATTTTTATATCGTTTATTTTCTATTTGCTGACTCTCGAAGTGCGAAACACTTCCCCCATAAAAGCCTTCCTTTGGGAGGGTGGAGCCCGCGGGTCCACCGAGTCTTTTTTGTGGCGATCCAAACAGATACAGTGGAAAAGCGCGAGCGAAAAATGAATAAAACCAGGACAACATCACAGCGGAAAGCTATGGGACGAAAAGGACAGCGAAGAATAAAAGTAGGGCGCTAAGAACAAGTCTCCATCTCAGGTCTGTTTGTTATCGATTGGTGAAAAATTTAACCACTTTTCAGTCGAAGCACGCCCATCTGGGGAGGAAAACACATCCCAAGAAAAGGGTCGATTCTGCTCCGAAAAGCCACCACAACGATCGTAAATATTGCTGCACTCGTTTCGTCTGCTTCCCTTTTTGTTTCTGTATCGCCTTAGTGACACAATGAGAGCCGAAGTGACATTCCAAGAACGTCCGATGATCCTTAACGAGGGAATCATTGCTCAAGCCCACATCGTGCTTCATCCGAGCCTGCAATAGTAGCAACAACAAAAAAAGACAAACAACCACACAAAACCGCCGCTCGTGGAACGAAAAACGCGCAACGCGGTCGCAATATGAGCGGAAACCACAAGATGAAGTACCCAAATGGAAACTGTCAGTTCATTTCCGCACACTTTACACAATCGTTCCCGATCCGTTCCATCTGTGTGCTGCGTGTTCCATTTCGGTGGTGTTTTTTTTTTTCCTATTTAATTCCTCCATTTCCTTCCAACAGCATTTTCCAAAACAGCATCACGACACCACAATGACACTGCTGGTGTTTGAGTGCGTGTGCATACGTGTGTCTGCGTGCGGTTGGTGATGGCTGAAGTGTGTCGTTTGGAAATTTATTGTTTGCTTCCGCGATTTGAGTGTTTTTATTTTCACCATCAATCGTGCCGCGTTGTTCCTGCGGGGAAGTATTGTTTTTTAGCTCGCCTGTCCAACCATCCCGCAGGGTTTTTCCGGTGATGTCTTGCCGGGTTTATCCGAGCAGGACTACCGACCGGATACGACCAGCTATTTTTATTAAGGATTATTGGGTTATTGTTTTTCTCCTTTGATAAGCCATTTTTCACGCCAGGGCCGACAACGCAGAGGCAGAGTGGATGTGGCTTTACACATCGGGACAAGAGCATTGTGAGCACGTTGCGGTTGCTTACTCTATCCTCGTCCGTGCTACGGTTGGTGGTCTGTTGCTTTATCTTTCCCCATTCCCACTCCATGCAGATTCCATCTGTTCACTTACCGTCGCTGGGAAAAGCAGCGAAAACACGGGACCGATTAGAGAAGCAGTTTCGTTTCTCGAAAGAGGGAAACCCATATTAGCGACGCATTTGAATACATTAAAGCCAAATGGGACCTACCGGGTTGTTGTCGATTTTATAAAACACCGCTCCAATGTCTACTTTCCCGGAACGCATTTGCCAGCGTTCGACAGAAAACCGCAAGTTTTACAGTAGAAAAAAAAGGCGGCCACCAACCAACCAGCACCTTTTTCCCCACCCCTCTTATTTGTCGCTTAACCAACCGTTCCCAGAATGTCCTCTATCGATTTTTTGCTCAAATTTTGCCATTTGTTTGTTAGCCCGCGTTTATTTGCCGCAGCTCAGCCTCACTTTCCATTTGCTTTATACATTTTCCGGCGTCTCTCTGCGGGCAACGGCATTGTTTTATTGCCCATCGTCTGGCTCGGGAAATTGACGAAATGGGAGGGCTTCAATTTTCATCAGCATTTTCTCACCGGCTCCGCAGCGACCCCAACCCACCGTACGCCCACTTACGCCTGCGAAGAAACTTTTGTGAACTTGCCAATTGCATGTCCGTTCCGGTGTGCTAGGAAAGTTGTCTAGCACGAGCCCTAGTCCGAGCGAGCCAGCTTTCGCCAGCTGGGTACGATGGAGAGAGCTTGCCAGCAAAATTACACCCACGAGGCAAAAAGCACTTGCGGCACCGACCGTAGAAGCAGCAGACGCACAGACGCACCGGCCCCCTTTTTTCGTGGAAGAAGGGATTGCGATGGGCACGACGGTCGCCGCGTGATGGCATCTGGCGCTGAAAGCGAAACCGTGACTTGAAGCTCTCGAAGCAACTGTCAAGGGTCGCCGAGCGCGGTCACGCACGGTACGGGCGCATCCCGTGGCCATCAGACCGACCGAGGCGGCGTTCGTTGCTCGTCCGCCCGCCATTACATAATAAATAATTGAAAAACGTCCCAAAAATTTACGTGAGCGTCCGACGAGCACCCGGTTGTGACAAATACGCCACAAACCGTACTCGTGGGAGGCAAATTCCGGGCGGACGAAGCATCTCGTCTCGTGCCAACGCCAGCATCCGCATCCGTCAGTAAAGCTCCGGCCGGCCATTTTGTGCCTATCATCATCACACCATTCGGGGCAGCGCTTTATGGGATCATCTTCATTAGGCGCATCTTTTTCTCTCTTCCTTTCTAGTTTTCTTCGCTTGCTATCATTTGTTCTACCACTTTGCGTTATCCGGTGCCACTAACGATGGCACTATTATCATGATTGAAGTTAATTTTTGCTGTTTATTTCACTGTTGTCCCTCCTCAATCCTTCAACCCCATCCCTCCATAATCCTACTTACTTCCTTGTTATTTGTCACTAGTTTTGTTGTCGTTTTGTTTAGTGTTTATAAGCACGTAGTAAGTGTTACATGTCGACGCACGGTATGGCTGCTGCCGGGCTACATTGCCCGGATCTGAGTTCCCGAGCAAGACGAGCAAGAATGCTATAAAAAGCATTAATACGGCCTGGCCGTTCAAATAATATAAATTAAATTAAATTTCACTGTTGTAGTGCACAGTTTCGACCCGCCTCACCATCACTCGGTTTTTCTTTCGGGTTCGTGCTAACACACGTTTCTTCTTTATGCTTCGTCACAGTCTTTGTGACAACCGTGATGAGCTTTTTTACAGCGCGTTATAATCTTGCTCCTCGAACCCGGTTTCAAGCGGAAAAAGCGAATGGTTGATGGCACTCTTGTTGAACCTTAGCTAAAACTGAATCTTCAGCCAAACGTCACAGCACAACAACACTCCTGTGCAATGAACCTACCACCGTCGATCACTTGTAGCCAGGATTTGTAGATTGTGGAAAAATCATCATGCAAAAGACGCACAAAAACTAAAAACTAATAACGCCCGCTAGCACGATTGCCTTCACTCTCGGTTAAATATTTCCCTCGCACTTTGATATCGACAAACTTTGCGCGGACGTGAACGTACGACTAGAATGGGAACCCGAGCGAGCTTCACTGGGGACGCGAGAGCAGAACGTGTTCGAACGGATTCTGGCCGAATCGACGACTGACTGGCTGGCTGGCAGTTTCCCTGCCGTTTGCCCTGGAAAGCGACCGGATCGTGGGCTCGTTTCATTTCTGTGTTTCCTTTGCCTTATCCTCATCAGCATATTTCCCGACCGTTCGGGAAAAGCAGCACCCGAAGCGGTCCGAGAGCAGCGCGTGGAAAATCTTTCGCTTGCCGGATCGTGCCGATACCAGCCGGAGACAAGCTGGCTGGCCCGTTATCCTTCGCCAACCAGGTGCAGCGCGCCGAGGGGATGCTTTCGAGGCGAGCAGGGGAATACTTACGTGCTTTGTGGGGGCGGCGGTTCCATTCACTCCCGAAGCACACCGAAGTCGGAAAATCTGACGGAAAGTGCTTCACGCCAAGCTTCGCGCCACGGGTTCACCTCCATCGGACGCTTTCGTCGAGCACGAGCTCAAACTGGTTCATCCAAGTGAACCGTTGGGATTCGCTTTGAAGCCGCCTGCGCGGAAAATTCATTTTCGAACTCGAAAAACAAAAACCGGGTGTGCGGGACGGAAAGACACAAACACGATAGCGCGGTTTGGGTTTCGAACGGTGGGTGAGGAGGCACGCGGAAAGAAACATAGAAACCGAAGCGCAACACGTAGCTCGACGTCGGGTGGGAAAGGTTTTGGTTTGTCGACTCGCTGGCGCAAGGACGGCATGGTTTTTTTTGCTGCCAGAAAAGGCACCCCCGATAAACTGTGAGAGCAAACAAAACGAAAGTAAAACACAACTACAGCAACGGAAGAAAAACGGTGGTCGAGTCCAGGGGGTAGACCATTTTCGAAAATGAATTCCACTGATTGATGCTGGGCAAGGACCAGGACGTCGGTCCGGTTTCGACAAGCTTTTCCGACATCGCGTTGCACCTCCCCGGGGCATGTTGTTAGGTTCAAGTATTTCCCGGTGGCTGCGGCAAGCGCGAAGAGGAGGGGCGCCCACGGGCATGAATTTGAACACGTTAGTTGTGGAGCCGGGAAAGAGAGCACGAAGCGCGAGTCTTCAGTGCGCGGCTGTAAATGGTGCACTTTAATTTGGGCGAAACTGTTTCTCTGCACGACTGGAGGAACGATTTGTGGGACCGAAAACTTTTCCGTCGCCTGTCGCCACACGTTTTCGCCTGGGTCAAACGTGCTTTAAGACGTTTCTTCTTGGACAGAATGGTAGACATGGGGAGAGGAAACATCAGGAATGTTCGTGGCTTGGCCGAAATAAAAGTGGAAACGTGAACGCCTTCCCAAGGTTTTGATTGAGATTTTGATTGATTCAAAGTCTGACACAGGAAAAAACGCATCGTTTGTGCAGTAATATAAATCAGCAACTACAGAAGTGGAAACAATTTGGCATACAATTCGACAGAATTACGCTAATGGAATAATTTGCATCAAACAAGATTGACAGATGTTGATAAACAAAGTTCCGGAGTTAACCATTACTTGTTGCAATCTTTTTGTCCCAACTGAACATTTCGAAACAGCAAAATTGCGAAACCAGCAAGAACTAAAATCAAGCCAAGGAATCTGCAATCTGAGAATTTGAATAAAGCCTTGTATTTTTTTAACTTGCCTAATAATTCATTTCTTTGACCTAGCATCTCTGCCGTTTAGATGCCGATCGCCAAATAAAATCAAATAATATTGCTCGTCGTTACTTTGCTTTGAAACTTTTTCAACCTAGCAATCACCGCAGCAATAAGCGCACAAACAGTTTTAAATTGTATGTTAAACGAAACATTAACCCCTGAAGGGAACAACACCCGGAACAATCATTTAGCAACTCAAATGGGGGAAACTCAAAAAAAGGACCACACCATAAAATCTTATTGATTCCTATCTAATGTCAAAACAAAGGCTCAAAATCCTCATCTCATCATCATCGCCATCGTCAGCATCGTCGTCATCGTAGCCATCCGTGACGTGTTTCGTCTTACGATGACCAAATCTCGTTGAAAGTAGCCGGAGGTTGTTTTTTGTGTCCGCTTACAGATGGACCAACATACCCATGCACAGCCATGTTAAGCTTTCGCCCACGTACGTACTTACTGTTCACCACATACATACAGCTGGGACAGAATACCGCCACACATGTGCCGCGTCACGAGACTGATGATTATCGATCCCAGCGGACGCTCGATGGAGTATCGCTACTGCTGGCGGTGCTTGGAAAAATATCCACATCATCCATCATTTCCTTTCGATTTAAAAGCAGAGCGGGTGCCGGGGCAATCGATGCCCTTCACTCGCCTTGGCCCCTTCACCCTTGCTTCCTAGACGACGGCTAAAGACGAAAAGGAACGGCCATCGGCACTTGAACTTACTCACTGCATTGTCCGCATTTCATTCACCTAGCCTAACTGATTTCTACTTCCACAATAGTATCTCCCAGGAGGTGCCGCAGTAGCTCACCGTGTTTGTCCACTGGCCAACCGCTCCCGGACGATTCCATTCGCAACATCGAATCGTGTGACACAGAGAAAGCCGAAAACTGGAATCGACTGAAGATATGAAGTATTTATCCCGTGAGGAAAAGAGCGATGGCCGGGCTGAAAATTCCCACACAAAACAACATGGCACAACAAAAGGGGTTGTTGGCATGTCCCGTTTCGTCGGCGGTGCTGAAATAATATTGATAGCACCAATCAAGAGCGCCGTGGTTGCGTGGACGAAAGCATGGAAACGAAACCGGGGCAGACAGTGAACGGAGAGTAAAAGCAAGCGAGAGAAAAAAAAACCGAGGGGCATCAAGGAAGACAGCGGCCGGAATAAGACGGATGATGATGATGTTCATGGTGGTGGTTGTGGTGTGCTGGTGATGAAATAGCGAAAATTGCCGCTACGGTAAGCGCAAACCGTTCCTTAGTTTCACCCGGACAGGAAAGAACAGTGGGTTAAGGGCGGTGCATTGCCAAACCGTGACCGGAAGATGGGGAGAGAAAGACGATGTACTGTTAGAGACAAGCAAACCCTTTCTCTCTGGCATTCGGCGATGTGGTCGCCCCAAGCACACAGGTCAGACTTCCTGTCCGATGGACGTTTAATAAAAGGATCGATACAACTGATTACTTAAGAGATTTGGAATGTGTCTCTATTTTTCATTCCACGTATATAGCAATTTTCTTTTGTACTTTCCTTAAAAGCAACGTCAGCGTCAACAAGACTGTGGAAATGGTTTTTATTTTCCCCCGGAAAGAAAAGCCAGCAAAGCGACTGTGGAAATGGTGCGCGCCTTGTCCATCTCGTAATGCCCGCAATCTTCACCACAGCCGCGATGATGTATGGACCTTTATATCATATGGAAAATCGTCGCCCTGACATATGCCCTTTTCCTCGGGATGTCGCGCATCGACCAAAGTGAATCTGGCGAATTGCCCAACCCTTGGTCAAGTTCCACGTGGGCTCACCATGGAGCGCGTTTGGTCGAGTTCTGGCTCCCGAAAATATTACTGCACCCCAAGGCTCGTCCTAAACTGCGCCCGCTCGTCAAGTCATCCGGCCAGTTGATGCTGGTGACAATGATGATTAATGGATGGGCATTTGTAATAAAATTAAGTCGTCTTTTTTAGATTCAATCCCACTGCTGAGGGTGAGAAAAACCTCTGCTCTGCGCCAATGTGGTTTCTCAAGAAACACGAGCCTTCCCGGGGCGTGTGGCCATTACTCACGGTTCTCACACGTACGAGCCCGCAAACGATGGACCGGGAGGAAAGGAAAATCTTAAGGACTTGTTGAGTTTTCGCATACGCTCATCTGCCGATCCATCAACGTGGCAGGAACGCTTGCCCTTACGCTTGACGACGGTACAACGTGGTAAACGGCGGCCCGGTATCAAGGTTAAATCGATAATTACATGCCACAACCATAATCATGAGACTTAAAGACGTATTCTGTGTCTTAGGTTTCGCGCGTTTTTAATGCATGAAAAAAATGTTCCATTTGTGTTATTTACGCACCTTACAAGAACAATGTAACCTTTACTCATTAAATATTAGTAATTAATAATTATAATGCATAAATCATCGGTCTTCTGTTTTTCTTTTATTTCCCATGCATTAAAGAATAAATTACGCTACTACAATGTATTAAAGTTGTAATATATAATGATGAGTCGAGGCTCGATGAGGTCTTTATTCCGTGGCGGTCCACACAAAAAGAGAGCTATTCTCCCGGTTGCATCTCGTACATCGCTTCTCCTGCGAGTCACACCTTTGCACACATGCGTTTACATTACGTATTCCTCTTCTATGGTGCGGAGTGCTGGTGTGCCCTTTCCTTGGCATATAACTCCTCCGGGGGTAAGATTCGAGACGCCCTCGTCTGATGGTTGCAGCTGTTCATGATGCTCATCATTACCTTTTTGTTTTTTTACATATCATTTTTTCGTAAACGTTATAATAGATCATCTTAATACTAGCCCTATCTAATCCCTAATCATTACCGCTTCGATATAGGAAGAAGGAAGATAAGTTTTTTGGTACACTTTCAAGATTTTACAAAAATAAAGTCTGAAAATATGATTAATTTCAATTGGTGAAGTATGACAAACGGAATTACATTTCTAACAGATACAACATGTGCTTAACTTTAGAGTTATTACAAAAAGGTCATTCAATTCTCAAGCTTTTGATGCGCTTTATCTTACTCTTATGTCTTTTTACTCCTCTAGCATTCTTAAACGTTTTTTCTTTAACATTTTTAGCTTTAGTTTTGATCGCTCGTGGTTGAGTTTTTGTCGTGACTTCCCAAAAATTTGTCAAGATATCTTCTTCACAACCTGAAACTTCAGTTTCAAGCAATTCTATTTCGTTATTATTCAAAAAGTTCTTATTTGTTGTTAGCCGACTTTTAATTGATGGATCAACTTCCATTTTTTCTGTTGGAGCTTTGTATTCAGTTTTCCTAACAAAGTTGGTCTGAAAATTTTGTTGTGTTGTCCCCGGTGTATTAGTAAAAATCTTTCTACCATTTGCATTAGCTGCATAACTGTTCATTGTTTTGTTTGGTATAGTCGTTTTCTGATATTTCATTTCTGTTAATTGTGACGAAATTTTTTCATTTGCGGTAAATTTGCAAAGGAATGCATAGGCACTTTCAATATTTTCAGGCTTAGCTGCTTGCGCGTAACCAAAATATGGATGCTTTAGTCCGGCAATGAATGCGGCTAACACATCTTCTTCAATAAATTTGCAAATAGCTGACCAACTCTCACTATAAATTCTGTTCTGCTTTGCGATCGTTTTAATGTTAAGCATTATTTCTTTTGTTCTTTTGTAATACGAGTGGATACTCATATCGTCACTTTGCTTATTTGACCAAAGCTGGGCTTTATATGTGGCTAGTTCTTGGCGATCACCAAAAGTTTCTATCAAAACTTTTTTCACCTCATTGAAATCTAAAGGATTTCCTGCTAGACATAACGCGTCTTTGGCGTTACCAGTAATTTTATTTAGTATTGACTGAACGTAAATATCGTACACCTGTCTGCTCACTAAACTTTCGAAAATACTAAGCGTATTTTCTACCACTATTATCCACGACTGTAACTGTTTACGGTTTCCATCATACGGAGGGATCGATTTAATTGGATCAGGGATCCGAAAAACATCACCAGTAACTGTAGTAGACTGAACAGGCATTGTTAAGGTATTTTGAGAACACGTGTTTTCAGGGTTCGTCAACCTGTGCAGTGTATTTTCATACGATTCCTGTTTTGCAGATATTTGTTGAATATTCTCATTTAAAATGTTTATCTGTGACATTAATTGAGACAAAACATTATTCATCGTTTGTGTTTG
Organism: Anopheles atroparvus; assembly: GCA_914969975.1. Classification (NCBI taxonomy): domain Eukaryota; kingdom Metazoa; phylum Arthropoda; class Insecta; order Diptera; family Culicidae; genus Anopheles; species Anopheles atroparvus. The sequence goes on along the minus strand of CAJZCY010000001.1, from coordinate 24,189,892 downwards.
CGATTGCGATTCGTCGAGAGACATCGTTCCTAGCTTAATATCAAGATTTGCTATCGGAATATGCGCTAAACTACCGGAATCAATAGAGTCGACACTGTCACTGTATTCGCTATCACTTACGGGGTCACGCCTTGCTGACAATATCTTGTACAGGTCGCTCATACAAACGCACACGCAACGAAAGAGAGAAAAGAAAAAAAATCACACAGGCCGTCTATCTAGTAGTGCGGGTTTGTGTGTAGGTTTTGCGTCTATCTAGTAGTGCGCTCAATCTGTATCGTACTCGGAGTACTTTGTACTTTACCCTTTTGATTATTTGAGGTTAGCTCAAAACGTGCTCATGTGGGACCGATTTTATCCGGAAGATAAAGAAAAAAAAACCGAGAGCACAGAAACCGTCTATCTGGTAGTGCGGAACTGTATAGAGTTTTCGTCTATCTGGTAGTGCGATAACTCCTGTTGGGTTGCGAAATCACTAAATACACCGATTTCGCGTCTATCTGGTAGTGCGCAAAAAAATCCTGCTGAATAGTGGAATCACTTCCCTAGTTGTGAGCATGTGGTTGTAGGACGGCGGCACCGCAAATCGCCCGAACTTTGAAGATCGTCCAGGGATGGATTCTTTCACTATTTCAAAATAGCGATTCACCGGGTACACTTATCTAAAAGTTTCTTCTTACGCTATTTCGCGAACGAGAAATCCTTTATCTGCACTGTTTTATCCTACCTACTCACATCTACCGGCTGCGCCAATGATGAGTCGAGGCTCGATGAGGTCTTTATTCCGTGGCGGTCCGCACAAAAAGAGAGCTATTCTCCCGGTTGCATCTCGTACATCGCTTCTCCTGCGAGTCACACCTTTGCACACATGCGTTTACATTACGTATTCCTCTTCTATGGTGCGGAGTGCTGGTGTGCCCTTTCCTTGGCATATAACTATATAAAGCCTGATAATCAAACTCCTCAAGACTTGAAATCAACTCAAACAAGTTAGATGAAATTCATTGTCTATGAATCTTGTCTTGGCTTCGGAAATCATTCGGAGCGTTTAACATATCCAGCACATTGTATATTTGAAGGTTTTAAAGCCTTTAAAAGAATACTTAAGCATACATTCGTTTCAAGTCTGCTTAAGGCTACATGCCTAAGATAATGCATTCCGAAAATCTCCCTGCAATTCAACAGTTCGTTAGCGATGTGCCAGAGCCTCTGATCGCATTAAACCATTAGAAATTTGTCGCCCTTAAACCCCACGGTCAATTTTTCCCCACCACTATGGGCCCATGCGGTAAGGCTCGGGTGGAAATGGGCCAAAGAAACAACTGAGCTCCGCAGTGTCGAGTACCGCCGATCGAAGAAGTGAATTTCAAGAAGGAAGCAAGTCCCAACCGAGCATCTTGGCGTGCTCGAAATCTCGATGCGTCTCGTGGCGGCTCGAAACAGAAAGTCATCAAATTAAGCTAATGACTCGACTATTATCGTGCCTCTGTCGGGCTTTTCAGCCGCGTCGGTCAGCGTTTGCTCAGTATCGCCCGGACGGAAGCGGAAGTGGTGAAGAGTGGGAGTGGAAAAACAACAACACCACACTTACCGAGGGAGGACATTCTGCGAAACAGGGATGGAATGGAAACACGATCGATAAGTCGCAATGACTATTACATGGTAAGTGTATATATCAGCAACATAGAACCAGGCGCAACATGTTACTTTTTTGGCATCATTTCCACCGGCACGCATGGTGTTCGGCGTTTGACGAGGATTTGTAGAAAGAAAAAGAAGCAGACAACAAGGCACACGTACATTCGTGATCATTCGGAAAGCTCTGGAGGGTCGTGATTTGATTTGGCGATATGATTTGCTGTTCGACGTTCGTGTTCGAGTGTTGAATAACAAGGATACTTCTTTGCAGTTCACAGGCATGCTTTAAAGAGCTAAAAATTTTACTCAGTTGCTTCAGAACAAAACTGGATAGAAACCCAAGATGCAAATTATTTTACCCAGCGAAAAATCTTAGGCAAGTTTTACTCAGCCTTAGGTCTAATATTTAAAAGATCTATTTCGTTCAGACACTAAACTCAAGTGCCATAAATTTCTAACAGTCAAGTAAACAAAACTATCATATATATCTTACATTGATACTAGCAATGAATACCCAGAACTGTTTTGACTCGTATTCATATCGTCACTCTCTTCAAATTGATTGTCGGTGAAAATGATGAGAGAAGCAAACATATCTTCATTAAAGAGTAAGCAGATAACACTAAGTATTCCACATACACAATTCAGATCTACAATGAAAGCATGCATTCTCTGTACATTTCAATTAAACAACTTTTGAAAAGAAGTGTCACTTTTACCAAATGTATGCACTGCTGTGAAACCTAGGGTAGAACAAAACGCAACCATACACTTGGCTTATCGCATGTCAACGTTTGCAAGGATTGTTCGAAATAAATCATGGCTTGAAGCTAAGCAAAAACTTACGACCCTCTCTTGCTTCGCCATTTTGCCCTCCATATCAGCGGCAGCGAGCCCTTACAGGTCACTCGAAGCCTTAGCAGCCCTTTCATGACACGTTGAATTTCCTTACCATCGGTAGGCGAACCCTAGACCACCGTTTCATTAATGGAGCCCGGAGCAGCACCCGTAACGCACACTTTATGGTCAATATGTGAGGATTTGCACCCTCGGAACCTGTCAGCACGTTTCGAGTACGTGGCGACGGTCGCCCTTTACGGATGCCTATTTTCCCGGGCTTGAGTTTTCCGGTTTTTTTCTTCCTGCTCTGCTTCATAGCACTTCATCGTTTCCGTCCGGCGGTAACGGGCCTAGTAACGGACCGCAGTGGTAATGACACAGGACCAGCAGCAGACTCAACCCAACGGCCATCCGGCGCAGGCAGTAAATCTACGGATCATGTAGCAAATTTATCATTTGGTTTGGGAATGTCGGGTGCTCGATTCACGCTTTAACGACTCATCCGTTAGCTTTAGCGGGAAATCAGTGGAGTGTCGCCGTCGCCATTGTCCGCAGAGTGCGCCCACCAACCGAGCGAGAGTCCCTCCGATGTTCGTGTACGTGTACGCAAGTCGCGTGGAAAGCTGAAATTAGGAGACCAAACCCATCGCCCTAATATGTTTCCGCTGCTGGAGGGGAGCCTCAAGTTCAAGGGATTTTCGGTCATCCCGGACATCTTCATGCGTGTTTTGCGCGAGTGCGAATGGACTCAACCAAGGATCGAGTGATGTAATACGTAAAGGGAAAAGATGACCAAATGATTGGATCCTAAGTAAACGGTTGCACCCTGCAACTGCGAATATCTTGATCATGTCTGGCTAGCCAGATAATTCGTGAATAGCTATTCCTACCTCTTTCGGGACAGATTCCAACGACATAGGTGTCTTCTGAACAGAAAACGATCAAGCTATAACAAACGCGAGATTGAAAAATCGCTTTCATGTGGAAAAAAAAAGCTGAAGGCTCTTGACTACGGCACGATTTGCCTGATGTAGACACATATTTTAAATTATCAAACAATCTTGAAATATTTCACAAACCAAGTATAAATGGTTAAAATAACATGCTTTAAGTACATTTATTATTTTATTTCATTATTTTACTCAGTATTTTAATTGCCTTCAGAAATAAGATCATGTATATCATGTAGATTTATGATGATACGTTTGATGATAAAACAAAATCGATACGTGCATAACATTCAATTCGGTGGATACCTTCGTAGAAAGGGAATCACTACGAACATTAAATACTAGCGTTTTAACTCGATTTTGTCGGAGCATTCCACTGGGAATGAATGGAAGCTGGGAGGGTGGGTATTGGAGCACACCTATGCCACGCTTCTGGCAATATTATATTTTATGTCAGGGTCATAGCCATCATGCGAAAGTAATTTTCACAGTTTAAAACGAAGAAATTTAAGGCAGAGGTAGGGTAGAGGAAACAGATGGCCTTAAATATTTTAAAACGGTTTTCCTTAACATTTGATCAGTCTTTAATTAAACTATGAAATGCATATTTTGCATAATATTTTGGAGTTTAACAAAGAAAACAAAGGTAGTCATTTGCACATCCATAGCTGGAAGGTAAGAAGGTCTTCAAGACGATTGTAAATATCCGGTAGCGACTCAATTCACGTTTCACGAAGCACTACTTAACAAATCAGTAGTAAGGGAACTTCCTTTTGGAAGTATTCAATAGGTCTTATTTAATTTTTGCAGCTGATTGAACGACATAGAGAAATGTGCATGTTTTTCAATGTGCAATATACTGAAGGGCTTTTTAATTAAATTATATTTCATTTTATCATTGACCACATCTCGATGATATTCTACTACACTCTGATTGGATGATCAATTTGAAGGGCTATCCAATAGAACCTTATGTTTATCAATACGCAAGGGGTGGCTAGAAAATGTATTCCATAGCAGAATGCGACTAAATAAAAAAAAGTCCACAGTAATTGACTGGCTCACACAAACTCCGACCCATCCATTTCTCTATTCAATAAGGGTTTCATTAGGCAACACAGCAACACAGGATTTTTTTTAATCTAGCTCCGTTTTCCAGCACGGTTTGGATTAATGCGAAATAGAAAACGTTTTTTGAATGGAGATTCTATGCGGTTTATTAATAACAGGACACAGTACGCTTCTACCGCGAGCGCGTTCATTACAAGCTAATCCAATGAAGGTTCTGAAGCTTTCCAGACTCCCACAGTTCTTGAAGCTGGATCATTCAACGACACACACACATATGTTATTTTCATAAATGGAAGCAGCACCATATACACTGGAAGCTCCATACACAACGGCCAACACTGCATAATATTGTCTCAAATGTTTAAGTTCCTGCTCTAAACTTGTGCGTGTGCGTGTCAAGTTATGCAAAATATATTCATTTATTCTCTGTGCAAACTTTGAACCTCCGTACCATAAAACCGGTAGAAGCACTAAACTACGTATCGAAAAGTAATGGTGCGTCTCATTTTCCCTGTCTGGCCCAGTGACACGCAATTTGTTGGGCTTCCGAGGGGTTCGAAATTACGCCGATTTTTGTGGGTTGATGTTATCTCCTCAGCAAATACGGTTCAATTGCCGACGAAGAATCAATAATCGACTAAGGAAAACCACACAGTAAGCGAGTGAGTGTTTTTCCAGGTTGTCCTTCTCCCCGCAGAGTTTTATCGAATCGTGGTACCGCATACCCTGGATGGACGGAGTTCCTACTTCGGCTTGCTCACGAACATCCACATCCAAGCCGCACATCGGTGCTTACTTTGTGTCAAAAACTGCCGAAGGCCACCCAAACTTGGCGCCTTTCCTGCTTTTCCGCAATCCGCAGTGACATTTACGTACTTCAGTGCAAGTATTTCACCCTTAAGCTGGAGCAACCTAAAGTTGCGTCAGTCAAATTTGAAATTCATTCTCAAAATCACTTCCAAACGGTGCGTCAGGAGCAGCCTGCAACACTCGTTTAAAGCCATCAGAGTATACTTTCTACACACTTTAGGAAAATTGCGTCCCCTTATAGGCCAAAAGAAGAAGAATTTGGCTCATGAGAAGCGTACGCTTCTCCAGGCTGGCTTTCGGGATGTGCGTGTGGAAAGCACAGCGTTGCCCACAGGTTTTTTCGGGAAGGTCTGCAGTAGTACCCTGCCTCATCTTTCCTCCCTTCAACGTGGTGTGGAGTCTGCTAGAACGCCTACCGCTGGATGTAAAAGTTTCATCCGCCCGTCGGAGGGTGGAAATGGTGCGGTAAAACCGACGTCTAGTCAACGAACGCCAAAGCTCTGGGACCTTTTGCGAACACATTGCGAATTTCCCGCCCGACTCCGTACGTCGGATCGAAACAAAATGGTTGCCAGGAAATGGCTCTGCTGCTGTGATTTCCCCTAGGGCTGCCTAGGGTTTTGTGGGCTGGGTGTGATCGGTCAGGCGAAATAATCCGGTAATAACAGTGAACAGAACGCACCAGTGGCAGCTAAAAATATCAAAATTTTGTGCTCCCCACGAGCGAGTGAAATATGCTCGTTGTTCCACTTAACGCATATCGTTCTGATTGACTACCACATGGCTCCCTGACATCCGGTGCTCCAAAAACGTAGGCTGTAGGGGGCAGAGGGGAGCCCTGAGAGAAAGGATTTTGTTTCAAGTCACACAGCTAAATACAGCCCCAGCATCCGGCAAGGGATCGAGAACGACATCAACTTCCCAATGGACTAAGTTAAGCAAATTCCCAGAAGGCATGAGCGAGAAAAAAAATCATCTCGGATGGATAGGTCGAACGAATAATGGCTGTCAAGGTCTTTGTTGAATGCGTTTCTTAATAAAAGCTGAAAAGTGGAATAATGTATGACTAAGTGATACACGAACGTCGCGCCAAGGAATGGAAACAAACAACATATGTTTCTTGGAACATCCCCCGGAACGGAATCCCGTTAACTAGGCTTATCAACAGCGAGACGCACAGCACAAAATTTCCCGGTATTTTTCGTGACCCGCATTCAAAAGCAAAAGCTGTGTAAATACAATAAAGCATTCTTTGCACAAACAATAATTGTTTCACGGTAAAAAAATATTGCATTTGATTACTTTTCACTATTTTTCATATCGAACGTGAACCAGCGTCTACACGACACTCAAATAACTTTTTTAAGAGAGAGTAAGGATGTAGCTTAACGAATTTTTAAATTTATTTGTTGTATAATAAGTTTAAAATTTAGTCTATAAGCGGTATAAATAATGTCCATTTTTGAATTATACCATTATTTTTTTTCAAACAATTGCTCTAAACCTTCATCTCAAATGAAATCGCATTTTGTAGTGCCTTTTATCATTTAACATGAAGTTTATGCTTTTTCGCAGCTGGGATAAGTTTTACCTCTGCAAAAGCCGCCACGAGAGAAAAGCAAGCAAGAGCAGATGAAAAACGGGCAAATTTCAATTTGAGAAATACCCATCCTCGTTTTCACAGCCATTTACTACGTTTGCCACGGCATTCTAGTTTAGATAGAACAAACGGTATCTGATCGTGCCCTTTGCTGAAAGATGCCTCCGATGTTACCCGGAACCAATTCGCAAGCACGCACGGACCACATCGGAACATTTCAATTAATCCACCCCAAGAAAGGGGTTCGCTCGCCCACCCAGAAAAAAGGGTTTACCGCATTTCTTCGCCTTAGCTGCCGTGTTTTCCGGTTCCGGCTGGGCGCTCGGGCAATCACGGACAGACATTTGGTCGTCCTTGCAGACACTCCGACCCACTAGCACCAGCATCGTACTGCATTTTCTCGCGGCCCATTCAAAGTGGCGCGCCAGGAAAAGATCGCAGCGAGATTTGAAAACCTTTCTTTAGGGGTTTTTTTTACGATTATGACCCTTGGCAGACGCGACTGATGACTACAAGTACCACTATGAATTCAAATAAACCATCCAGCTCTACCGCAGTCGACAAGGAGAAGCACAAAACAATCAAACTGCACAACAAACAACGCGAGGCGCTGGTCGATCCATTGAAGTCCTTTTTCTTGAAGGTAGCTTAGCTATGGAAGCGTCCAAAAACAAAATAAATGGGACCGGCCAGGAGGGCGGTGTAGGAAAACCATCGTACGCCCAAAATAAAATCTCAAATCCCTTGCCTTATCTTTCGAATGCGATCGCATTCCCATAACCTTGCCCAAGATTAAATAAAGGAGATTTAAAACGAGCATCAATTTTCTCATAACCTTTGCCAGCGCCTTTTCCCACCCACTCACTTTGAGCTTACAATGAACCGGCAATGGCAGCTCTCGCATCCCTCCGTTACCGCCGCGCGCCACTTGGCATCATTGTACTATCCATCCTCGAACTACTCGTGATTATGATCCAGTTCGTCGGTGTGTGCTATCTGCTAGATACATCGGACCGGCTCTCTTTAATGTACATCACATGCAATTCATTTGCCGGCTAGCTTGCAATGGTTTCCTGCAACTCTTCGATGGCTTACAAAAAAGTACGGAAACAAACGGTGTGTGGCTTTTCCGCAGTTGCTTTTATGCCATGTGTCATTTTAATCAATCACTTTATTTTTTATTTAAAGGTTTACACAATGTTATGGAATATTGAATATTTTTGTAACATCTTGAACAAGCATTAACTTAACTTGGCAGCCTGGAAAATGAGTTTGGCGTGAAAAACAAAATCCTTTACCTACCGAAGGGTTAAACTCTTTCACTGTCAGTTTCCGCTACACACAAAAGGTTCATTTTCCTCCCGACACTCTGCGGAACTGTGGTTCGATGGAGATTTCTTTCGAGTAAAATTCCTACACTTTCATCGTAGATTTTCACCGCCTTGTAACGCCATTGCAAAAGACGATTCTTTTAACTCGCTCCTCATCCCACCCCGTCCGTCTTTTCTCCAACAGGACTTAGATCGTAACGTGGGTCCGATCATATTTTCTTTTCCAACGGAGGTTTCTATTCGCTTTTGTTTTCTTCCACCCTTATCGTGACATCGCAACGCTGAAAAGTGGAGTTTTATCCCGAACGGGTTGCAGTGCGATCGCAGATGGCGAAGGGCACATGGAGCGTGATGATGGTAGCCGTGGGATTTTATAGAAAGCAAAAAAATAGACCCTTCCTCTTTCTTTTGTTATTGAATTTGTTTTTGGCTTCTCATAACACATAACTTAGCTTATCTTGATTAAAGACCGCATGGACGAATTCAAATTCAAAGCAACAAGCAAATTCTGAAGATGGGATATTCCGCTTGTTGAGAACATTGACAGCATTGTAGTCAGGTTGTACGAAAAAGGAAAAAACTTTAAAAATTTATTTTTCGCTTGATTCTCTTAAGCATTTTACGTAAGTAGACACTAAAAAGTAAGTAGTAAGGAAATTCCCATAAGCATTTTATGGAAGTAGTCAGTCGAATGCACTGGAATGCTTTTTTTTTGGTTTTGATTAACTTCTACTTCTAATCAAGCACGGGAGTTATACAACCGTTTAGGCCGGTGTCATTGCTCCGTCGGACACTTTTTAAATCGGACGATATGTCAAATTTTATATGGGATTTGAAACAATTTTTTTTGATTAAATCGGCCGATTTTTATCGGCCGATTTTGCCATCTGTCAAATCCCATACAAAAATTTGACATATCGTCCGATTTAAAAAGTGTCCGACGGAGCAATGACACCAGCCTAAAAGCAAATGATAAAACTTCTGTACATTATAATATTTGTTACAGAGTTATTTGAAAAATCAGTCAATTTTAGTAAGCTGTGGAAGAATGATAGTAGCTTACAATAAAACGAGGATATGTGTAAACATGATTCTAAAACTTTTCAGAACACATGAAAGCTGATTTGATCAAATTGCCTAGAAGTTTGAGGATCTATCGAAGCGTGGATCCTGAGCTTTCAACAAATCCAACGATAAACAAAACCCGGGTAATCGTGCCGAAGGAACAATCCAAATGGACAGATCAATTTCCGCAACAACTGTGGAATATTGTAGAACAAAAAACAAAACGGAAACAGACATGAACGGAAATTCAGCAGCAACTTTGGCCGACATGCAAACACAAATACGAGCTGCATCCAGTTATGGGTTTGTTTTCTTAGAGGACAAAGTAAAAGACAAGAGCCACGGTCAGCTCCAATTCAGGAACAGGATCGGACCATCTGAGGGGATAACCAAAGCGTACAAGTGGAAAAATGCAACGGCGGGGACTCTGTTTGGAGCTGAACAAAACGAACGGGACATGAATTAACAGAGTAGAAAGAAAAGAAAAACGATTTTCACAAACTGGAAACTGCATCGGACTGCAGTTCGTATCAATTCGTTTCGGTGTCGGGGCGACATGTCGCCAGCACGGAACAGAACGGACAACTTTTCACCAGTCCGTTTGCTCACGCTTCCTTTTGTTCCCATTTTATTCTTCTTCAGCCACCCCACGTTCCGTCATCACTTATTCGCTTCTTGCGTCCCTTTGGTATGCAACTTTCTAAACCCGCTCCAAACGTAATCCTTCGGGCGCTGAAAACCAATGCGGTTATGAAAGTAAAATTCCATTCCCCCGTAACGAAACGTATCTTATTTCGGTCAAATTGTGACACAAAATGGGTCTTCCGAGATAACTTTTACGGTTGCTGATAAACGAATGGTGAATGGGTCAGTAAAGCTCAATCTCCCAGACAGTGATGCACAATCTCCGGCGAGTTTAATTTGGCTGGTATAAATTGTGTTTACCAAATGAAACGAAGGTCGAGAAAGAGTTTATCGATTTCTGAAATTTATTGCATTTTCTTTACCTTGTATATTGAGCGTTTTTTATCCTAGCAAGTTCATTTTTCTTGACGTTGTTTTCAATACTCTGTCATACAATTCAGAAGCAATTGAAATACTATTCTGCTCATAAAAATGTCTGAGAATAATTATTTCAAGAAATTAAAAATATTCAAATACTACGATGAGCTGGTATAAGGGATGCTCAAACATGATGTTTTGCCATACTACACCTTTTAGTTTACTGTAATTAATTTTGAAAAGAAGCTTCCGTGATTACTTTTTCTCAAGTATTCGCGCGTGTACCTATGTTTGAAGATAAGCGATACTCTGTTTCATGATAAAACGTTAGTTTTTTAAGGTCAAAGACTTTTCAGAAAAAAGGTCGTCAGCATGTTGTTATACTATGAATGTATGAATGTATAAATGTTAACAAATGCACCTGTCATCCTCACGTATAATTGGACCGATCGATGAAGCCACACGCCGGTCAAAGCAGCTTTGACAAAAGAGTCCGAAGTGTGGTGACTGCAACCCATAACAGACGACCGACAGCCATGCCGTGCCCAATATGTCATCCGAACCAGCACTGGCATATACTGATTTTGGCAATTCCACTTCGGAAAATAAAGCTCCTCGTTCCGCCACTTCTGCGTGTCCAAAGTCCTTCTTTCCACCGGATTGCCGGTTCCACATAGCATATCATATCAGTCACTGACCAACCCACCGCTCTCCATCCATTTGTGTTCATCAGATTTACCGATATCAAGCTATCGAGAGGCGGCAATCATATTTCTCCTGCCCTCAACGCTCCCGTACCTCGGCAAACTACACGCTTCATCCTCCCACCATAGACTGATCAACCGAGCGGAAGTCCCTGGGGAGTAACGAGTCCCTCGGCCGAGGTTCATGTGTGGCCCGATATGTGGTAGTCATTTTTTAACTCATTTGCTGTGAAACGATTTCCGATGCGGAAAAAGGGTTAATTTGATGCCTTATCTCGGAGTTGTTTTTTTTATACCTCTGTCAACTCTCTTCTGCATTCCGCTTCTTGGCAAGGACTCTATCACCGTTACATGAATATAAAAATTGCTTTACTCTATATACCGTTTGAATTTGGGCAGAGGCGGGGGTGGAGGGGGAAAGAAACCAACTGTTCGCATAAATACCTTTTTTTGTCGCTCTTACTCCTGCAGAATTCCTTCGACCTTTCCTATTGATACACATCAACGTTCGTTCAACCTACCGAAGCTTTGCCAATTCTTTTATCAAGGCATCGATAAAATCGTTCACGTCCATGCACTGAACCTTACTGGTCAAGTTTATTGGGGTGTGAAGTACGACTTTTTTTTACTTCTACTATTTCAGATTTGCTTGGCATAAAATACCAAACATAGAACAAATATGCTATGTGAACTTATGCTTATTTTAACCTTTTGGCTAGCATGTTTTTTTTCTAAATGATGGAATGGTAAATGATGTTTCATCTTGAAAATGAAAAGTCAACTTTAAAAAATGTAGCAATGTGTACTGAAAGTATCTGAAAATCTATTTTTTATTATTTTCAAAACACAAATCATTCCCCAAAACTTCACGCAACATCTATTGGGCATCAAACATCAAACCACAAAATTCGTTGCAAGGACCAAGCAAAATGGCTACCCAATCCGTCTTACTTTCAATCATCGCGTACCATCCGCCTTCAATCAACGCTTGTTGGGGATTTTTGACGAAGGAAAGCCTCAACCCTTTGGAAGTGAACGAGAAAACACCATTCCCCTTTTAAACAAGCGAAACGTACAGCTGAACGAAAAAAAAATTAAGCCGCCTCAGCAAGTCGTTTGACGTTCACCGGTGTTTGAAAAGCTGTCAGTGGAAAGTAGCTGTCAGCACTTCTCACAAAAGATCTCCTGTTCCGACGGTTCGACGGGGGATCTGAGCACACCGGTCGGCCGATTGTCAGCATTATCGTGCTGACCCATGCTTGACTATGCTGTCCAACAAACGTTGCTGCTTCCGTTCGTCCTCTACCTGTGCTTGCTGGGGCGCTCAAGCGATTCGTTTCGGAAGCATCTTGCTGATTAGACGTCCTCACTTTTCACAGAAAGGTTAAGGTGCTTCTTTATTTCCAAGTCGTAGCAAGAAACAACTTGTATGTTTATATTAATAATTAAATTCGAATTGATAAGAAAAAAAAAATCCTAAGAAACGAGAAAAAGCGCAAACAAAAATAACGAAATTATAACTTTTTGTATCACTTTGACTCGCATAGTATAACAACTAAATCTAAATGATGTGGAAAGAGTTCGGGTTCATTTTTCAATCAGACTTACGTTTAATGCTTATGGAATCTCATCTATTTGACAAACGATAGGTCACATTAACGTTGGAGGTCTATCACTACTTTTCGAGCTAGCACGAATACTCATAACAAATTTAACTATCGTCCGACGTTTTATTTTCCCACTTAAAATTAGAGCTTGCTTAATACAGAAGAACAAAACACATTTGGGCTGAGAAAAATATATCTGAAAATATTATTTGAGAGGCCATGAACTGTATGTATATTCCTAGCAATCCTTTTTTCTTAAAGTCTATCTATTATTCATTTGAGAGTTTTTTTTTTCAATTTTTTTTTCATTTTCTGATCAACCGATTTCCGGTGCCCATACAAAAGAATCGAAGATTCACAAACAAAATTTACACTCACAAAATAATCAAATTTCCGGAAATATGATTTAACGAAGCGCACATTTTGGTGCCCCATTTTCAACCCTCCCAATCGTACCGAACACATTTTTCACATACCTGAATCAGGCCGAAGCGGTCACAAAAGCTGCCTTCCTTCCGTTCCGAATTTTATTTGAAAACGCTTTTTTTTTTTGTGCTCTCGCCTGACTAGGATTTGTTTTTCACTCTCTCACGGCACTGTTCAGCTCTCGTCCGTTTTTCCGTGTGCTTTGCAACTGGCTGGAAAATTCCACTTAATGCGCGGCTATTTTTTGCGAAACGAGTCAATCCGATTATGATCAATTTTCGCAATGTTGGCCGTTCAACTGGTTTCTTCCTCCTACAATTTCTTCCTCCTACAATTATAAACCGGCTAAAACAAGAGCCATCATCATACTGTGAGCAATTCTATCTTGCCCCCGACTAACGTGTTGCCATTGTCGCTAAAACAGACCCACCGTGAGTGTGTGGACAGCACGCAAAACACGAGATGCAAAGTTTGAACGACACTCAAATTGAGCAAATTAAATAAATAGAATTACGGTACCCTTAAAAGGCGCTAGCAAAACGTACACATTTAGTTGACATCTTCGCAGCGACACTGTATTGTGCTTGTGAGAAATTTCACATAAGTTATTCAATATTAAGTGAACTTTGTTGACAGACGTAACACGGGACTCTGTTTTCCTTTTCGAGTTGCATTCTACATTCAACTGTTTTCTCTCTTTTCACATTCCAAACTCCACGTGTCTACAGGCCTTTCAACGACAATCGATTCGTCTCTTACACGAATAGCGCCAATATTTACTCACTGCACGGCAGCATGCGCATAGCGTAAAGAAGTAGAACTTATTATAATAAAACCCAGTGGATCAATTCACCGGTGGGTCCTCTTAAAACGAAATGATCTTATTTAATGTCACCAGCTTGTTGTGGCAGCCATTTATCTCATTCCGTCGTCCGAAAATTACGTGCAGATTTTAATCTTCACAAGTGTAATCGCTGCTAAGAACGCTGCAGGTGTTTCAAAAGATTATATCTTTCAAAGGACCACGGAGTGCCAGGAAGATGCTCCCCAAATTATCTAATGAAGTTTGCTCAGATAATGATTATGGTACTTCCAACCGCTGATGAAATTATGTCTTTTAGCTATAAAAAATCTTACTAAGCTGCTTATTAAAGGCACCTTAGCTCTGATGATGATTGTGTTTTTTTTTTTTCATGAGAGTGTACAACAAATGCATGGTCAATGATAAGGGAATTCTGTGTGTTAGATATTCCGGTTTTAAAGACCGCTTTACCGTTCGCTTCAATCAAATTTCACGCAAACATAAGCAACTAATATCCTCAGCCCGTGGTAAAAGCAAGCTAAACCTTCATCGGTCGTTACCACGGTCCGAAGATTGCTGGACGATGCTGGTCATTTTATTTGCCACTCCTTCTGCTCCACCTATGAAAGCACGACAGGATAACCTCCGGGGAATTCTTCTTTCCGACAGGACCCACCCTCGGCTGAGATTCAGAATCGTGATTTCTGTCACCATCTGCCAGTCGGACCGTCACTCCCGCTCAATTTCTCCCGGACGGACAGGCAGACATGCCTGGACACTCGAAAGCACTCTATTTCTTCCCCTCCCAACGAAGCGTGGCTGGGAAAGTGCGGTAGTAAGTTTGGGCGATGAAAAGCAAAAGCTGTTCCGGGCGCGCTCCTTCCTGCGGTGTTCCGGTTTCGCTTTGTGTCGCTTCACTTTCCGTATAAAGGACGAACTTTCTCCTTTTCCTAGCCTTGCGGATGGGGAGGCTGGCAGTGGAGAGCGATGAATAAAATTAAAAATAATAACACCAATCTTACATCCTGAATGGCGCTCTCATTCCCGCCCGGGACACCCGGGACGTTGGATCTTCCACAAACGTGCGAAGAAAATGACATCGAGGAATCTGACGCTACTTGGCATCGTACACGAAAGCGCAATCGAAGAAAAGGGCTGCATACCAAGGTATCGATGCTGACGATGGCGATGATGGGGAAGATGGTGAACGAATGATGAACAAGATGGCCTTCCTTTCGTTTCGCGCATTATTGGTGCTTTATGTCTTCGCTCAGGGCCTTCCCCGTGACCATTCCTTCCGTTCCGTGCCGTGAGGGTGATTTGAACACTTCACATTTCATTTGCTTTATTTCGTTTCCTGCCAAGTACGAACCTTTTTTTCAGAATCAGAAATCACAAGTTCTTTTACCCCCACTTTTCTCCAACGTGGACACAAAACTCCAACTGACCGAAACGCCCGCGCAATTAACGCGAGTAAGCTTTTGAGGCCGGAGGGGTTGTGGAAAAGAAGGTTTCGGTCGAGCGGAAAATAATAAAATTAAATTAGACCACCAAAAATTAGACAGAAAGCAGCGCGTGACGAAATGTTATTTCGCTCTCGTAATGTTCGGTGTGCGAATGCGAAGGAACAAAAATGCAAGCAAAAATCACCCTCATGGAAACGGAATAATGTTGAAAGTAGACCAACCAGTATCAAAAGACGGTTGACGAGCGTGAAGATGATGATTTGGAGAGAGACGAAGGATGAAACCGCGTATCTTCCCAGTAATGGGGAGCTTCGTGACATACATTTCCACGTTCAAGTGTAACAGCGTGAGTCCGTTTCCGGTTATTATTTGTTGTGGCATGCTGGAGACGGAATGGACTCACAATATTGGGTGCTTTTGGTGTGGTGTTTTTAGACATTTTAAAGCACGATGTCTTGGAAACACATAAATCATGCTGGTAAACATAATGTGTTTTAAAATCAATTAAAGCAACAATTTAAATGATATTGTTTCATTAAAACGAAGATTTTTAAAACATTCGCAGCAATTTGTACGGCAGTTTATAAATAAATCTTTAGGAAACATCACGAATAAATGGTCAAACAAACCCTAGATAAGTTTAAATAAATATTCAAAGCGAATAGCTGTCGTAGAGCAGTAATCGAAGTTAAGAAATTCAGTTTTTTTTTTTTTTTTTGGTGAATGATTCTTTTCGAAGTAGCTTATCTCTGGACTTGAACGTTTCCAAAAACTTTTTGCAATATGAACTAAGATTTTTTCATCTGTAGGTAAGTCACTAAATTGTGACCTATTTTTCAAACTTCTTCTTTCCTACACCCTGTGCTGGTAAAAGAAAAGAAAAAAAAACAAACTCACCGACGAGCGCCTAACGTCAGCAAATCGAAAGTTTAGTAGCTCACCGTGCCAGCATTTTAATTTGACTTCATTTTTCTCCCCGCTTAGGCTGCTATAACTAACCTAACAATCCAACGTGGAGAACTCAACGGTGCGAAAGGCAGGGGATTGAATATCGAAAAGTTAATTGTCGCCAGTGAAAGGTGGAGAAAGTTTAAATAATATCCTTTTTTTTTCTCAACGACAATAGGCAGGGACCATGACTTGTCGAAGAAGAAGCGGGTCTCCACTTTGAAGGGGGACACAAGGGAAAGGCGATGTGCTCCGGTGTTGGGTGGAATTTTCCCACAAAGCACCAAACTTTGTGAGATACGATGGGCTCTGTTTAAATTAAACTCGCGTAAAATTAGGTGACTACGATCCAAGGGGTTGATTGTTCACTAGCGGCCACGGTTCTGCCTACCGTTAACTTGCTTGTTGGCAGGTAAGATAGCAGTGTATTTCGTTTGTTGGTCACATCATTAAACTGAAGTTATATCGTACCAGATGCCCGACTAATAAACACAAGGTTTCGCAGTCATCGTGTAAACCATTTTTACTGTTGCACTAAACTTTTCATTAAAATGTTGCAAAAACTTCTATAAGCTTTAAATTTTAGGTTCATTTAATCACAGTAAACATTATAAACATAAAATACATGATGAGAATATATTTGCAAAACATTTCAAATAAAAAAGGTACGAAAAATGAGACAATACAAATGTATAAAACATACCATAACACATGCACCAAAATTGTGAGCCATTTTGCAAACGTAGCTGCCCTGTCGATTAAAGTGTTTTTGGGGAAACAGATTATGATTCAATAAAAACATAAGAAAATGGCACGGTTCTTCACCAGAAAAACTATTGTTAATTCATTTGATCTCAGCTTCATTTGAAAATCAACCAACCTCCCATAAACAGGAACAAATTGCCGTTTTAATTTCTTTGGAGGATACTTTTCATTAGTTTCATGCCGAAAACTATTCACTATTATACACATTTTGAAATATTCACTGAGAAGAGAAGTTTTTGCAAAGGCCATTATTCTCAGCACCGACACCTTCCCAGCTGGCCAGAAGTGCTACATACAAGATTCACGATCGGTTTACCCACCCCCGCACTGCTTCAAACCCTATTCACGATGCCCTCAAAGGTGTTTGGTTATGGTTTCCACGGTACACCCCGTTTTCGGATCGGAGTTTTTTGCAGCAGCATCAGCAGCAATGCAGAAGCATCGATAGAATTTTAAACAAAGTGGAACTGATACCGTCACTTCCGCGAGCAGCTAGTCCAAAGGATAGGTTACCGATCGGTGCAAGTGCTGTGCTGTGCATCGTGCTACATCCTGCCTTCGTACTGACGCCACACTGAGCTGGATAGCCGGACGGTGTGGAAAAGTTGAGAATTTATTAAAAGTTTACAGTTTTAATATTTATTGTTTTGGACTTTTACCGTATCACGGGCAACAGGAGCTGGGTGCATTCTTTGCCAACAAGTTTCCGTGGAAGCAATTAGCAAGTAGTTCGTACTCGAGATACCGAATCTGCCTGCTTTAGCTCATTAACCATCGCTGGTGCTTTTCAACAGTTTCTGATTTATCAGAAGATTGTCTACAAACCGTAAGGAAATAATTTACACTGTTTGATTAAAGTATTCCACAACTATTCTATAAAGCTTAATGCCAACTAAAAGGGTTTCCTTCTCCTAAGGCATGCACAAGATGGGTTAACAACATTTCCAACATCCTAAATGCATGCCAATCAATGAACATTAAAATTATTCCTTGGATTTTTCACTACCACCGTGCATTTTAACCATAATTTACCTTACAATCTCTTCAAAGCTTACAACAATTCTTGCATAAAAACAAGGTTTCATTTCAAACCTCTTGTATGCTGCTGCTCCTGACGCTCCACGTTGTAAGTTAACCAAATAGTTACGACTACGTGAGCAACGAGAAGAAAGTTACAAGTGACAAATTACATTGCAGTCGTAAAAATATTTGTCTGGTGGAGTAAGACCCCCAGAGAAGCGAAACTTCTTCGAAGACAGCGGCTTGTTTGGCAACTGTAGCATCCATGTGCCTGCATAACGTAATTCGAAAGTTCGTGCGAATCACTAGTTTGTTTACGGATGTCTGAATGAAGTCGCCACTTCATTCACAACCCTTCGACAGTGGCATTTGCGAGCATGTCCATCACGAAAAGTTGTGTTTTTTTCTTTTTCTTTTATCTGGACTGGTCCGTCACGCTGAAGGCAAGGAACCCGTGAACAATAAACTGCCAGTGTCATAAACAGGTTCTTTTGAAAAATGTCGTAAATTTTAATTTACGAACGAACGCGGCTTCTTTCGTTTTTTTTTTTGCATTTGCCTTCTTCTCACCTCTCGTAAAGTTTTCGTGAAGACCTTTATTTTTGCGTGGCGCGTACCCACCAAGCTTGAGGACGCAGAGTTTTTCATCATTTCCTCCGCTGGTGTCCTTATCCTTGCGGCCAATACAATTCAAACACAACGTCACAAAATGTCACAAGCAGCGCTGCGTCAACCTGAACAAAACGGATGGAGAATAAGCTTGTAGTTGAGATGATTTTATTCGTTCCCTTTGCTGTTGCTTTCCTCCTTACACCAATCACATCTCCGGTATTCAATTATGCCGGTAACACCACACGTCCTGGTGCGGAAAATGAATTACGGCGCGGTATCGAAACGAAGATTTTGTTTCCCCCTGATCCTTGCCATCAGCTTTACGACACAACTTTGTTCTCCTATCAGTAATTCGGCTTCGTGCAGGAAACATTATGCTGCAATGCCACATGTCAGTGCATTGTGCTTTGCAACAACCCCCCCCCCCCCCCCTCGCCATCTTTTCTACGAAAGATAGCACCCATCTCCTCATCGTCATCAGCACCTTCCCGGAGCGCCAACAACGAAAATCTTCCCGAGTTTCAAACACGACGCCACCGGAACCGGATCCACGATCGTCCTAATTTATGCTATCGGTTTATTGTACCCACTATTACCCGCTTTTTAGGGCCAATTAGACAAACGCTCTTTCTCGCCCTCGTGAGGGATGCTGAATTATTCATGCCGTATACGAGGCCACTCACCGCCGGCATCCTTTTACCCGCACGGAACAAACGCTTCCTTCAGTTAGCTTGCCATGCTTGGCGGGTGAGGTTTGTGTCCACCCAACCGAAGGGGGGCTATTTCGAAGAGCAATATCAATTTTACTGCCACCGGGAAGCAGTTCTGTTTTGTTTTTGTGGCGGCCATTGTGCTGAGCGCCACTGAACGAATCGGAAGAGAAATCGGTAGGAAGGGCGATGAAACGGCTCCAACACAGCGCTTTAAATTGATCATTAAAATATTAATAAGAAGCGTTACATATTCGACAGGATATATCGTTTTTCAATTCAAATACGAGTGACTTCATACGCAACGTCCATCACGAAAAGTCTTCTTCAGCTTATCAGGCTTTAGAAACATGACTTAATTCTTCAACACCCTTATTTAAGTCTAACAAATATGAGCAATAACAAACAATTAAATTTTTTTTATAAAATTAATCTCAAAATTGTTTAAACGTAGTTGGCTTCTACAATAACTCTACGCATTTCGGAAATAAACTTTAAAAAGTGACATTGAAAAATCTAGATCTACGTCTATGGGTTTTACTTACTGCGATTCGAATAAGGCAAGGTAGTTATGTACTGGCTTTTCATTAAACAAATTGACTTACTGCGATTCGAATAAGGCAAGGTAGGCATAAATTTACCGGAAGAATTTTTTAATTTGTACATTGCTTAGGGACACTCACCCTGCTTCAATTCGAGTAAAATCAGAGCTTGCAAACGCAGTACGAAGCTTCCCAAACGAGCCAGCAAGTTTTGAATCCTTTTGATTGATATTGCATGTATTTTAACTTCGAAACTGCGAAGGTTTTTTCAAAAACCTTATCTTACCAGTTTTATGAAAAGATGTGTTTCGTGTTTGTGTGTTTCGCTGTATCCATTTTTTAAATCGAACACATCAAACAACTATTTTACTTCATTTCAGCTCAATCTGTACTTCTTTCTTTCTCTCTCTCTTCTTCTGTTACTCTATCTCTCTTTCTCTCGCTCTTCTCTCGCAATCGCTTTCTGTCTCTTTATCTGTCTGCCAGACAACTCCCTTCCCCTTCCCGGAAAGCAAATGTCTGTGGGTGGAAAACATTTTCATTACCGTCGAGATGAAGCTCCTTATTAGCTGCCATTTTTCGAGTGGTCACGTTCGTCACATACCGGCACTGGACGATGTCGCTGCCATCAAAATTAGATCATAAAAACACCCCACGCATGCCACCCCGCACGTAACACTAAGGCCACAGTTGCCATGTTACTCTCATATCTGACATCGTGCAGCTTCGGTTTTGGCTGCTCCATGCCGGCTCGACGACGGTACCCTTCCCGAGAAACCACTACAAGATAAACTCCCAACACTTCACACCAAAGCTCCCACGATTGCCGCCCAAATCACACACCCCCGTTTGCGCACAAGGGCACCGTAGGTGGCGCGAACAGCGTGAACATGAAATGTATTGATTTTCCATTTCAGTTAAAAACACTCGGTGTAATGAATTTCATTCAATTATTTTCACCTCTCGCTCGAGGCGGCCCGTCACATGAAACTGTGCTGACACTTCACCTCCCTCCTCCCACGATCCGCTTCCCTTTCCTACCCGAAACCAATGCTCATATTTTCACGTGCACAACGTTGCCCGACATCGCGACATCAAACGGGCCTGACAGGACAAGGACACATTAAAGATGTGACATTTGAAGTGGAAATTACTGAGTGCGAATGCGGGAGACATTTGTCCCCGGCCCGGAAAAGCCAATTACCCGGCGTACCGCGACGCCCCCTCAACATCAACATTATATGCATGTGTCTGTATGAGTCTTGCCTCTGCGCCATTCGGAACTGACTGAAACGAGTCTGATTGATATGAAGCGGAGAATGTGAATTCTGCGTAAAACACATGCTACCCGGGATGAGCTAACATAAGTTCAGAAGGGATCTCCGGAAGAGTCGCTGCCGTGACGCGACTCATTGACAAGCTTCGAAAGGGTGGCAAATTAAACCTCTCGTTCCTAGTGTGACCAAGATGTTCCCCGGGGCTGTGGGTCAGCGCAACGAACAATAATTTCTGTTTATTGTGATGAATTTTACCACACTTTTCTATAACCTTCCACCACAGTTGCATTTGTATCAACCATCCTTTTCGAATGCTGATTGTTGGTTGTGAATTTAGAGAAGTCTATCAGCAAATGATTTCCTGTGCATAAAAAGACACATTCCGGAAAGTACTTCAGCTGAGATTGCTTCAGTCGGTTGCTTTGAGAACACTCGCCAAAAAGGTCTGAGTAATAAAGTAGTTTTCGAAATCGCTTCATTTCCCAAGCAAAACGATTGCAGTTTTATTCCACTTCAAAGCCACTTGTCAGCAATGATTGAAATTGATTTTGCCTGCTGGTGACAGCAAAAAACAAAGCGATATTCTAGACAGAAAGTTTTTGCATAGGGAAGGAGTGAGCCCCGGACGGAAATGGATGACTAGTGCAAGCGGATTGCGTTGAAATGTAGAAAGTTAGCTTTTGCACTGTTAAGAGATTTATTCCGACTTTATATGTTAATTCATCCCTCAAGAAGACCCTCATTTATTTGCGGATGTCTCCGTGCCTTTCGACGTCACCGGTGGCTCATGTTGGGAGGCTACAAATCGTGACTAATGGGGAACATTTTCCGCATTTATGTTGCGTCCTCCCATCTTAGCCCTCCTAAATCAAGTGACCCGTACAAAATTGCCATTTTACGTACTTTTTACTAGTTTATTTTTAAGAACATAAGGGCTAAAGCTATACCAAAGACGTTCGTTAGCTTCACTGTCCAGCCGCTGGCCGCTCGACTCGATGTCTTTGTTAGGCGGCTCATTTCGTTAAGCGAAACTGTAAACCGAGAAATAAATGACCAATTTATCATCGTCATTCGTGCACCAGTACGATGGTTGGCGAGGGCGCTGCAATTGGCCGAGTAGATTAGCGCGGCTAATTGTAGCTTTAAAAATCTCCCGGCTAGCCAATCGCACAATTACACTTCACGAGAGGACTTTGAGCGTGCCGTGTTCAACGCCCGTTCGCGTCCAAAACGGTAATGTATCATTTTGAGCAGAATCGAGGCAACTTATGTATATCGTTCCGTTATCCACAAGTGGAGCCTAATTTTTCCTCCAGCAGTGAAATGTCCACCCGGGCAGTTACTTATCTTAGCCGGCAGTCTCAAGTGCCACGAGATAAATGGAATAAATTTCAAATAAAAAGGACGCCATAAAAACGAAGAACGAGCCCCTAGGCAATAGGCTTTCAAGAACATTACTTTAAAAGTATTTTGTTTAATGATCCAGAATACGAACTCCGTATTAGTTTCAACGATTAAGTTTCCCTATTTTGCAATTCCTTTTGCATTGCATTGTATTGGTCTCTGCTAAACTCTGCTTCTTTGTTCTCAAGAGTTCCTTGTTCAAGAGTCTATCAAATGATTCATACACGATTTACACTGGAAAGTAAACATCTATTGTACCATGTTATAAAATTTTCTGAAAAAAAGATCACAACATTCGACACTTTTACGCAACGATTTTTAAAAACATTAAAAAGCATAAAGGGTTAAAAAATGAATGTGGCTATCATCTTTAGCACAACGCTATCCGCGGTATTCAAGCAGGCTGGATGAATAATATCGATGTAAGCATTTTCTAGCACATTCCAGCCACTTCAACATCAATCAAAACTGCTCTGGCGTCACGGGAGCGCAAACATAATGTCGCTGTTCATGCTTCACTCCCTCCCACGCCCCTTGACGGAACTGGGGGAGATAATTTTCAATTTCGTTGCAGCCTTCTCAGCTGCCAATAAATCTTCGTCAACATTTCCTAGCGAAAAGACCCATCAGCATGCTTCGCAAAAATTGTTACAAAAAAATAAATGTGTCCTACTCTACTTTATCCATTTATTCGCTCGGCTGCACCGCAGGGACCGATATTCTAATGAAAACAATTAAAAATGTTATCTTGCAACTGCAGCTGCAGCACTAGCAGGATGCAACGTGGACGTGCAAAAACAGTGACAGTGGTCAAACAAAGTCTGAGCAGAGAACACTGGCAATGCAACGGTGCACGATTTAAGAATTAAACGTTCCCTTTTTCGAGCAGGGATTTGAGGAAACCCTGTCATTCGTTTGCACCATCCGCATCCCAAAGACGTTACCGTCTCTCGCAACCCGTGCACCGGAAGTTAAGATGCCCGGCTAGGGTGTTTTTAAAGAAATCTTCTCAATTTGCAATTTCCTGCACTGGACTGATTTCAACTAGTGCTGTCACCAAGCAGTGATTAAGTGAAGCTTTGACGGTGTCAGGAGCAATGCCAGCAGGAAGATCTAGATGCTCCGTTCTCCGTACGGTGCAATGTAAAATGCAAATTGCAAATGCTTTGCTTAAGCTCCGTAAAGGCTAAGAACGAACGAATTGTTGTATCGAAATTGAATCCTATAAACGCCGACTTATGAATAAAACATCTTACAAAGAAATCCAGTTGTTTCGTAATGTCATGAGCCAGCATCAGAATAAATAATGTGCCATGATATGTTTTTAACACTATTCTATCTTCGTTCTTTGTTAATGAACAATTTTCAATCGGCCATCGAAGTCCTTGTGATGATGTTATACTGATTTCATAAATAACTAGCTTTTTGCCCATCTTTGCTAAAAAAGTGAGTAATTTTTCGATAAAAGCGAGTTTTGATTAAGGAAATTTTTCGATGAAAATTCAATCAACGTTTTACACGGCTTTCCTATATTTTTCGACGTAAAATCCCGTTGACTTCCTGGGAGCGCCCTTGCGTTGAAATAACCTCCTTCGCTGTGAGTAACGTTCTCTGAGCTCGCGGACTCCTGATTAGAAACAGTAGACATTTCTAAGAATGGCGTGGGTTCGAATCCAGACCGAACCTCCCCCGATACGAAGGGTTGACTATCCACGTAGGTTAAGAAGAAAAAGTCTCGTTAGCCCTTCAACGGGGAAGGCCTGACCAAATCTGTCGCTACGCGAGGAAAGAATAAGAAGAGAATTTCAAATCAAAATAAAAGCAAAAGCAAATTTTGGGCTTTCAAAATTTTTAGGGGTTTCTCTTTAAATTTGTAACGGAGTCAGGCAGAAAGGCAGCGTCGCTTTGGCGAGGTGGATTGGAAATTTCAAGTCCAAACGTTTACGGAGTCATTTTTTGAATGACGAGTTTTTTTTTGAAATTATAGGATTTTTCCAGCTTTTTTCGCCTCATAAACCTGCATTGGGTAAAGACGGACACAATGAAACAAAAACGACACAAATCTGTCCACCTGTTCTCCAGTGATGCGCGATCGGACACATTCCAACTTGGTTTTATATATGTAGATAAACAAATAAATGGCACCTGTTTCTGTAAAATTATGAAACGCAACTATCCTGTGACTTTAAGGAAACCATTATACAAATGCAAATTACTTCTCCTTTCTTATGCCTCTTTAACTAACAGCCAGTATGTGATACCAACAATTTTTTTAATCATATGTTAAGGCAAAATGCAAAAGAGCTATGAAGAAATGCAATGAAACCATGCTATTAAAAACAACCCATGACTGTTCCGTTTCGTGTTTTTGTGAAGGTATTCTACCCATAAATAGAGTATACTTATCAAATTTATCAAAGCTTTAAGAATTCTTCTGAATCGATGTTGTGCTTTGTACGCACATGAAGTACGTGAGAAAGTGAGAAAATGTATATTTCTTTCTCCACTCTTTCTCCACATCATATAAAATTGATTTTCGAACTCCAGCCCACCCAACGCGTTGATCATTGTCCTATATTCACCCCGCGCTTAAAACTTGCCACCCTCTAGTTGACTCTTCTAAAAACTAAGCCCCCGTTGAGCTGGCCATCGTTATAACACCAAATCAAAACCAAAAACCGTCGTCCTCCCGTGCATGGCAAACACACCGTGACCGATTGGCAGAACCTTCACCCCGACCCGTGAATTTTAATCAAATCATCTGAAACCTTATTGATTGGCTTGCCTTCGTGACGGGATCTTCGGTCATAAATCGACTCCGTTGCAACGTAAGGCCGCAATGCCGACTCGAAGGCCGGGTAAAGATGGAAGAAAACAGAATTGTGGGTGAAGAATTTTCACCTTATTCATCGCTTTCAGTCGATTTAATTAAATGCTCCCCGAGCAGGGGACGCTAGCGCACTGCTCGGCGATATTTATCAAACGGATAATGCGCCACCGTGTCGGGCTTATATGCGCGTCGTCCCTTTAGTACGTGACGGCTGATGAAGCCACGCCTGCACTGCACCCCGGGCCAAGTGTCGGGCCAGAGGTAAATCAAAGACAACCCGAACCTTCCAGTGTTCGATAGCGTCGACGTCGACGCTGACGACAGCGAAGATGCTCGCTCTTCCCCAGGCAGCCTTCTCAACGAAAGGTAGCATAAATTGTTATCATCATCCCCCAAACGAAACCGAGCAAATTGAAGGACAAGGAGCGCGGTAGGGAAGCCCCACGAACGCTGCGGATCGAAAAGCCGAACGCGCACGGTTCCTTCGGGCACGTTCTGAGCGAGCAGAAATTACGGATCTTAAAAAGCATAAGCCGTTGAAATTGAACCGCATCTTCGGTGTATGTGTGTGCCACGTGTGATTTGGACCCTGTAGACTCGCAGGCCGTCGCCTTGTTGGCTGGCATCAATCAGCAAAAACCTAGCAGGAAGCTGGAACAAATTTCCCTAGAGAGAAAAGCTTAATGTTATCTAGGGGGCGACCTGAAAGTCGTAATATCCGGTGGATAGGGGTGGACGATCGAGATTAACGGACGAGGGCTGACCGTTTCTATGTGTCTGTTTGGTCAGACAATAAACTGCAAAAGAGCAGACGTTGTGTGTTTAGGTTTGGCACAACGTTCTACCAGTCCTTTCTGCGAGTCGCATCTAAAGCAGAAGTGAAAGTAAGAAAGTAGTTTGTTTGGCATAGATCCTCTTCCCTTGCCAGTAGCCAGCTATATATGTGTTCAACGATAATGAGACAAGAGGCAAATGATAGGAATAAAAGGGAAGAAATTAAATATGACCCAAAAGTGAAAATTAAATATGTTCAATCACTATTTGAACCGTTACTAAACAGACATACCTTATTGTTCCCGTAATTATTGGTTGATGAGGATCGCCAGATGATACATTGAATATTCATCATCGCAAGACGCTACGAGCAGCACTGAATTTAGCACTAAGTAATTAAATATCTAACTTTCAGTATCAATTTTTTCCCCTTATCAGAACCATATAAAAACTAAGCACATTCACAACACAACACATCTGCAATGTTTAAATTACAAACTCACCTTTAAACAAGAGGTCCAACTAAAAAATGTGACACTTTTCGCTCAACAATTCAGCGGCTGCGCGATTCATGAAACTGCTGGAGTTTTGTTCCAATGCAATGACTGCCACAGCAGCCTTGAGTGATATGGTGTGACGTAGGTGATAAGTATTGCTTCCAGTCACACCATCCAGTCAAGTCTGGTGCATGCATAAGCGTGGGGTTAAACTATGGAACTAGCAAAAAGATAAGGAGAATAACAACAGAGCAAACGTGTATGTGTAATGAATTAAATGCAATCATCAGCTCTTCACTCCGCCATATTGCTCTATGTGGATTATGTGGAGTAACATGGACATCGTGTAGCGAACGATTGTAAAATTACTGTAATCTGTCTGTTCAAAGTTGTAGGGGTCTTTTGCTTTTCGATGGTAGAACTAAAAGGATTTTCTTTTTTTTGTGCCTAAGCATTTTACTTTGAAAATAGGCTGAAGGCGCAACCTTTGGCTCTTTTACAACTTTTCGCAATTGATTACCGCGATGTCATACCATGTTTCTGGCACTCAGACGCCCTCTATAGGGAACGTCTGTAACACTTTCCGTGTATCCTTTTGGTAGTGACTGACGATGTTTAACGAACGATACTGTTCCATAAATTACCTGGCTCCTTGCTGATCACACCATCCAAGGGGAGGAACGATAAACCTTAACTACGGTGAAACTGTCACTATATAACCGTAAGAGGCTCTACAGAGTATGGCATGATAGAAGCCTTGGCTTCAGGTGATCATTGCATGTAGCTAACGCCATCAACAAACGGTCGTGCGAGTGAACTAAGCGTGAAAAGCTACAAACATTTTCCTGATGTTGTGCAGGAGATCTCTTGCTGTCCTAGGTTGCTCCAAGGAAAAATGAATATTTTAGTAGAGATTCGTGATATTTTCCTTCACTATTAGACAAGC
Source organism: Anopheles atroparvus (assembly GCA_914969975.1). Classification (NCBI taxonomy): domain Eukaryota; kingdom Metazoa; phylum Arthropoda; class Insecta; order Diptera; family Culicidae; genus Anopheles; species Anopheles atroparvus. The sequence goes on along the minus strand of CAJZCY010000001.1, from coordinate 24,162,255 downwards.
TTATAAAAAATCACATGCGTCTGTCATACCGAAGCTTAAGAAAGGTTTTCCGGCACGTAGCATTAATTCAAGACTCTCGTCTGCGCCCATAAAAGCCCCGTCACCGTGCATCGATGCAGTTTGGCCTGGGGGCCCGCATGAAACGACAACACGTCCGGCCAGGCAATCCACCAACTGAGTAATCGAGAAAGTTTTTCAATTTGACACAAACTCACGACACCCGAAACCGTTCTCGGCCGTGGCGTGTCAAGGAAGGATGAAAGCTGTCCTAAGCCGGCAGAAATGTTAGCGAGCGACAAGACCGATCCGCTCGCCGAAATTATGATGTTGCACTTCTGGGAAGTGGCGTACGGGAAATTGTTTGTACTTCGCTACGGCACCTCCATCGTCTGTTGCGAGTTGTACAACTAGTCCTACGGACCGTCCGCTCGCACATAAGACTTACACCAAAGGTTCGCCACCGAACGCTTGAATCACCTTTTGCTCTAATCAGAATTCTCATCTAGGGCATCTAGGAGAGCACGGAAAGCCGGTAATGTCCAGAATAATGACTTTAGACTTTCGGCACTAATTCGGCCGTTTGACACCTGGCGACACCAGCGCAACTTTCACACTGCTGGCTGGCCCTAGACAGCTCTACGTCCATCAGTTAGCATTCGGTGGCGTTTCCATTGCAACAAACTTTACTAGTTGACATGCTTCGTCGTACTGTCGTGAAGCATAGCACGGCCTCTAATGAAGCAATCAAGCGCCATGTGAAATGTTATTCGTGTGATTTTCCAGTGTATGATAATGGGAAAACAACAAAACAGGAAAATCCCTACAGATATGCACCAGCACCTGCAGCACCGTAGCTATTCGCTGCGGCAAATCGGAAAATCGGAATGGATCTTCCCCCAACCGGGTTTCCCCTTTTTTCTAAAGCATAACGAGCTGCATATACACTATATTTTGGGAAAAAAATGAAATTGAAAGCTAACCCTTTGAGCAAACATTTATTATAAAAAATATTACGCCTCATAAAGTATAGTGTTGATTGTTCTATTAAAATTTTCCCGGTTAAGTTAAGTTGTTACATCTGTTACCAGTTTTTTTCTTCGACATCCTTTTTGATTCACGACGTATAGTTCAATTACTTTAGGATCATCATTTTCATACAATTTGAGAATTAGGTACGAACAAGTCGAATTTGCATAGGAAGCACATGTGTGTATAATGTTTGCATTAAAAAAAGATTCTTCATTTTCTAAAGCTTTACTTTTATTGCTGTTAATTCTTGACAGCAACCTGTTGACATATAAATTAATTCTTGTGATACCCGTATTTGTCAAACATTGCATCCCAGAGGTTGAACTTGAACCCGTCGATCCCGGATTACTCCATTCCCCTAACATCCCATTGTACCCGCCAATTTATGCATGCAGTTTGCTCACAGCTAAAAATCCGTCGCAACGTTCGTTTACATGGTAATAACTGTCGATGGGAACGGTGATCCGGTCGGATTTAATGTTTTCCGCATCTGTGCGACCGCACGGCACTGCCAGCGGCTCCGCTAGGTTGATGCACCGTTTGTGGATCCACGGAACCACCCGACTGCACTTCCACTGCAGAATGAAGGTAAAAAAAATATGGAAACGAAACCATTGCATCGGATTTCATTCTGAATAGCGAAAGCCGTATTCGAGATTTTACACTGCAAGGTTTATGCGCCTTTCACCACTCGCTTCTGATTTACTCGGCTTTTTGTTGGTAAAGTTTGTCATCCAATCAACACCGGGTGTTTTTCCATCGGGTAGTGGTACAATTGATTGCTGTCGCATAAATAATGTCAACAGTAAGCCCTCCGGTTTCCGTGGATCAACCAAGACGCGTGGGTCGGATGTTTTTACTACATTGTTGTTGACTGAAGGGCGTTGAAGTAAAAATAACTTAATCTGCGGCTTGCCCTCTGTCGATAAAGACAGGACAACAGCGGCGGTTGTAGCAGGTCAAAAAAATGTTTGTTGTCCGTACCGTAAGGAGCTCAAGCATAATCTAACGAAAACACACGAATACCATTTATTCAATCTACCGCAAAGCGCCATTATTTTGTCGACGGGTTTTAAATAGTGTAGTTACTTCCTAGCCTGTCCTTACCAGCTGATGCTCTCCCGATGGGTAAATTAAAATGGTAAAACAAGTTTAACGGGCATCATATCCTTCCGGAAAGGAAAACGTGAAAGAATGGCCCACAAAACCATTGTTCACCGGCTTTACAATCGCGATCCATTGTTCAATCAACATTCGCCTCTATTGCGTTACGGCCTTTCTTCGGAAAACCCCCCGTCCGAACAAGGCGTTTGTGGGTGAGTGTGTAAAGACTTTCGGTTAAAAGGAAAAAGGCACCGGGCCTTCACTCAATTGCCGGACCGGCCGGACCACTGTTGTCCCGAAACGATGTTTAATTATTTCCTGACGTCAGTAAATGAACTAAATTACGCCTGTCGGCCATTTCCGGCCCGTTTCCAGCTTCCCGTAGCACGGCCAACCCGCATCCCGACCACCCCGCACCCGACCAGCCCTCCAGTACGACCAAGATTATCCACGGGATGCAACTGCAATTACGCGGCCACGACGCAATGCGCGCTTCCCGGAGGGAGTTGCAACAACTGCAGTAGCGTGGCTGAAAGGAAACTTGGAAAAAGTACAGTGGTTGTGCCGGGAGCGGAGGGGTGGAAAACATGGGAAAATTCACCCGGCACAAACAGGAGAAACAACGATGACGACGACGACGACGCCGTCTTTACGCTCCGCGATGCCGCACCGGCGAGTTTTGGTTGCGAAAGGGGCGTAAGTTTTTGTAGCCTTTCCCTTTTCCCGAGGGGGGGATGCTTTACTTCGTTCCTTTTTTACTTTTCCTTTTTTTTTTACTCCCTTATCACCGAGAGATCCTCTTTTCGACATGCAACTTTCTGGCATCCGTTGAAGTTTATTAATTATAGTTTCGTTTTTATTGTATCTCGTACGCTTTTTTTGTCTTCGTCCTTGCAGTCTCGCCTTTACTTAGATTCAAGGAAAAAGTTAGTCTGGTTAACGCCTCGAGAGGATGATACCGATTCTACTACGGCCATATTGACTCGCTGGTTCGCCAGCTGTTCGTTCGCGTACTACGATCTGTTGACCGGCCCTTACAACTAGTCCTGACGTATGCAACCCCAGGGACAAGAGATACTTTCAATGAAGTCCAACAAACGTTTGTTAACGCTCTACTACCTACGTGTCTGCCTTTGAGAGGCAAAAATTATTTAGTGATGCACACAAACCCTTATTTGTGGAACTATTGTATGATGGATGAGTACAAGTAAAATACATAAGCTAAGGTTTTAAAATATTTTTTATTAGCATTTGTAATATGTTTCGTAGGATGATAAAACTTACTTTTATGTTATCGCGTGTCGCAACATTTATTTTAAATGGCTTTGATGGAGCTTTGATTCAACTCGAAGAGGATGATGTCACTTAAACTGCATTTCATTTTGCATCTTTCGTCACCCAAGCAGCATAGTCTTGGAATGTTCAACAATCCATTTAGAAACGAAATAGATCAGGCATTTTCTTAAATGGTACTGTACCATTCTTAAAGTGCTTTCGAATGGCCATTGAAGTTTTCCATCCACTATTTTGCGCAGAGAAAGACGGACGCCACCCGTTGACGATGGCCATCAGGTAATGGTCCATCACTACGCAGTGTGCCAAGAAAGTGCATTTGCATTCTTCTTGCTAACTTATTGAATTTCCGTTTGCACTCACCAAGAAGTCTGCGGTGGACGGGACTCGCGTCTACACGCGCAGAATGTGGCTGTCGTCTGCGGGCGGAAGCGGGATAGGAAAAGCTCGCCTTCTTCCTTCGGCGTACGAGGAACACCGGCAACGACACCGGAGTGGGATAATGAATTTTGGGTGGTGAGCGGGGGGGGGGGGGGGGGGCGGCAGAAGAAATATCACTCCCATTTCCGACCGGATTTGGTATGTCTTTTTTGCCCATCCTCCTCCTAGGTTTTTGCTTGTTTAGCTTCTCTCAAGCTGTCCTGCCTTCCGGCAAAGCTTCCCATCTGTGCAGGACGTCATCCCGGAAACCGGAACTCTTCTCCGGCAGCTGGGCTTTAGCATTGCTGGCGGTGCCAGCGAACCGTCCGGCATGCTGTTCGAGCGTATCTTCTATCGCTAGTGCACGAACCATCGATCAAACTGGCCACAATCAGGATGAGTAATGGATGATCGGAGCGATGATTTTTATGCTTAAGCAATCCATTTAAAATCGATCGTTTTTTGGAAGCGGGGTCGGTGTGCAGTTCCGCCAATTTCTTTGGGATACAAGCGTTCCATTCTTCACTAACGTTTCAATGATCGCGGACGATAAACGAAACAACACTAGCGACCAATGATGGACAGTTTCCGGCCGGCAATGGACGTTGTTCGAGAGGACGTTGTGGAAGAAGTGGCATAAATCACTCATTTATAAGTCAACCATGCTGGGAGCTTTCAAATTGTAAGCTCTTAAATATTTCATGACGCACACTTGATGTGGGCAAAATGGAACAATCCTTTCGTTCAAGCCATTTCGACCATACATTTAAATATTTGTAACATAATATGTAACAATAAAACCATGTAACCATTCGAACATCATGCCTAATTTTCCTTTCCTTCGGAAAATGTTCTCCATATGAATATTTTTTAAATTAGTATTTGAAGAAAGAATAATTTTGAATAAAGCTTTGTTTAATTTACAGAAAAAACAGACCAACATTGGTGATTTTGTGTGGCGTAAGAGTTGGTAAACTTTTTACCAAACAAGCCCCACCCACAGAGGCCCGATTTTGATTTGATCAAATAAACACTTGCAACGTAAGTATGTGATGAACTACCAAGTGTTGCTTTTCCCAGCAGTCCATCCACCAGTGTGTGATTTAGGCTCGAACACAAACGCCCTTCTTACGTATTGTTTCACTTCTTAAACTCCAACGAACACTTTGCCTCATTTCGCATTCATAGCTCCGCATCTACAGCATCCGACGAGCCCGGCTAGCAAGGTTTTGCCTGGAAGCCTTCTCGCTTTCGTATGTTGTGAATGTAAATAGCTCCAAGATTTTCAGACACACATATACACACGCGCGCACACGATCCCGAAGGGAGAAAGTTTCCTACATTGAACCAACCTGCGTTACAATACCGCAAACATTTGCTCGTGGGAAAATCGCTCTTAACGGCACCGTTTACCAATAATTAGCATCCATTGGTTGCCGAATTCCGGATTCGCTGTTTGAATTTCAACTAGAGTCTGCGGTACCCACCGAAACCTGTCCAGATGGACTAATATTGTTGCGCCGAGGCTGCTAACTCGGTGCCGCCGCTATTTTCTTACCCGAGCCCCAGATTCACTATTTATACAATGCGCCCCACAACATGTACGATGCTGGGTAGAGTTGGACACCGTTTTCCTACTTTTAGAGGAACTAAGTGCTCTTGCTCTTAAAATCAGCGCACACAAAACGGACATTTATGTTTAAAAAACTGCTTCAACTTAAACCGAGCAGAGAATAATCAAGTAATCACCCTAAAGGATTCATTTAGATAAGGTTTGTTAGTTAGATGGGAGCTAAAATTTGTTTCGTAGGCGCAACACACTTTGCCAGAATGTTTCCACGTGCCACCAATGAAGGAACATTGTTTCAGACATTGAAACGTAAAAAAGGGCAGGCATTATTTAAAAAGCCGAACGATACTTCCTTCTGCGCTCCTTAAAAAATAAATCAATCAATCTTCCGTTTAGCTGCCAGTTTTTATTTATTTTACTTGTTTTAAGCCATCACCTCCCATGATCAACAAATGACGGAACACGCCCCGACCAACGGGCCATGAAAGACGATGCCATTGACGACAGGATGCGCCCAAAGTTGGTACAATCGCGCGAAAACCGCGCTTAAGTTTAGGGCAACACCGGGACTCATCGACATCGGCCGAGGAGAGGCTCAGCCATCTTCTTCGCCTTTTTGGCTGCTATTCCGTGTCTAATCACTGTTTCACAACCCCAGAGTTGGGTCTCCTTCCCCGAAACATTCGAAAATAAGTACGCTTCTTCCTGCCAACGCGCTTTTGCTCTAGACGCACGCAATAATTGATGTCGCGGCTTCCGGTGCTGGTGGGACGCCTTTATCCTGCAAAATGTCAAGATTGTATCGAACGAGCCATTTACGATGATAGCGCTTGATTGATGGATGCTGGGTGGTAGACGCCAATACAGGCGCTCATTTCCCTCGTCGTTCTCTCGTCAATTTTATTTTGAGTCCGGCGTGTTTCCTCTAGCTGACTACCGAAACATCAGAATTGCTCACTTTTTTAACTGATTGGTGAATGGTCCCATCTAATCGGTAAAATGTCGATTACAAAATGAGATTGCAGTAGGGTCGATTTTATGTTGAAAGCTGTAGACTTGAAAATGTTCACATTATGCCTGCAGGAAATAGAGCTTTTGTTTTAGAATGATGAGAAAAAGGTTAAATATATGTTTTATGGGTCTGGTATCTATTATTAAAAAAAAAGACGTAAATAAACTTCACAGAGTTCTGAAAAAATAAATAAAAACAACATCTCTAAACAATCCCACAATGAGAAGTGATGATCTTTCAAATATAAAAACATAAATTTATCATCATTTAAAATTGTAGGTCAAAATATAGTCTATTCAGTACATCTGCTACATTTTGCGCCACGAGTTAAAATTGCTCCATTCTGATGATGAAACATCTTCATAAATTGAGCTTTATTAATTAAAAGTAGCAGAGAAATTGAAAACCCGCGTTAGAAACGCGCTGGGAATAAAATCGAAACAAAACGCAGTTGCACAATTGCAGAAAACACAACCACTCCGATCAATCTCCCAGCCGCTCCGATTTCTCCAGAGTCCAGGCCAATTAGGTGCGCTGGCGAGCCGTTTAGAAAACTTTAGATTAAAATGAATACTTACCTTGTGCTTACCGCCCAAGGGACACCGAGCAGCGCGAAAGCAAATGCATTCCTCGTTTGCATTCCTAGCTCACCCGCGTTGATGTTTCACGAAACAGTGGCGGTGCTCCGTCGGGAACACATGCTTTAATCAAAAGTGAACCGGCAAAATGCGCTGCGGGTAAGGAAAACGGGAGAAAAGACTGAAAAGGAATCAACAGAAACGGCAAAAAAACTAGCGTTGGTGATCATTCAACTTTTTTTCTTTTAAGTGTACAAAATGTATGGAAAAAGAAGGATGTATTCAGCAGGTTATTTAAAACAAAAACCGAATGAGAAAAGCACGAATTGAACGAAAACCAAATAAGAGAGCACACAGCGAGTATGTGATAAAAACAAATTTTACTGCTTGTAAAAACAATAAATAATTGTCATATAAATAGAAGATACAAAATAAAACACCTTTAAACCGCAAATTTATTAAAATAAATTACCTCGTGTATTGTATCTAGGAATGTATAATTTTTGAAAATTATTTATTCTCCTTCGTTTTTTCTTGTCTTTGGCTTGCATTTAACCTATGAAAAATCCTTACTTTTTCTTTTCGAATACAATCTATTGGACGTAAAACATACCTGGCACATAAACTGTGAATCATATTGTGCCCCATGTTTTTGTTAAAGGAATCCCTGGGTAGTAAGGTAAGAGAACAGCCAGCGTTGGAGATTTTTCCCCCCCGTAGACACTAATAGGCGCAACGGCACATCCTGGCCTCAGCATCCTTTACCTCGCGATAAGTGGAATCGAGACCATCATCGAGCCAAACGTCGGCCGCATATTTGGAATCGAACTCTAACGCGAAGGGCCCGATTCCGAAACCGAAGCTCCACCAATCTCCCCGGTGTAATTGAACCCTTATCAGAAACCAATTTATGAGAGGCACTCACGTTCTGCCGGGATACACAAGGACCAACGTCAGCGGTGAAGGGATTTCATTTTTCGCAATGAAGCCTTTTTTAGCGAACCCCTGTCAACTGCACAGCTCGCGTTGCCTCCCGTAGCCCGGTTTAGCTTTGGCGGGGCCTTGTGTCCTTTTTACGAAACTAGCTACTTGCCCTTTGAGATATTTGCTGAAACCTCACCCATGGAACCGTGTTCGAGGAATGGAAGGAAGTAGTAATGGAGCATGTGATAAAATAACGTTTTTAACTAATTTCTCACCTTTTCATCCGGGAAAACTTTGGCCCGGCGGGAGAGCAGCTGTACGCGGCTACAATTAAAATGTAACGAAAGTTTGGCACCTTAGCCGTAGCCTGCTCTGGGCAGGTGTAACATGCTAATTTTACAGTTACCCTCCCACGAAGCCGATTCTGGCATGTGTGAACGTGTGTGTGGCTTAAAAGTTGTACCATTTCATTATTGTTGCTACCTGTTTCCTCCATCGACATATATTTGTAGGAAACTTTTTTTTATATTAGTCATTTGTAACACAATAGCACGAAATTTGGAATAAACTCAATCAAAATCACATTATCATTGAACACCTCTTCAATTGGACTTACATAACATTTTCTAATCTCTTCATTTATATCCATTGCACTAAAAAATCAACATTTGTACAGAAATTCCATTAGAGCAAAACAAATTGAGTTGTTTCAAATTGTGCTTATAATCGTTTTATCAAATTGTTAACCTAATTTTTATTTACAGTTGCCGGAGAATTTGGAAAACAACCAAAAATCCTCTACTCTTTACCTATTCATCGGCAATCAGCGTATCCGTCAACATTTTCATTATAAATGGACCGATTTGGCTCCAGCTTACACCAACCTCAATCAGCTACTAATCATTGTATTTTCTTTTTTCTTTAGGATACCGGAGATACAAATTGATCAAATTGAAGTAATAATAACCAAACAGTTTATTAAAGGGAGAGCATTATAATCCAAATACGCGCTAGATGACACCATAAGGCTATTAGGAAAATAAGCACGTTCGGAAAAACAAAGTCTCGTGTAGAAAAAAGGGTGAATACCAGTGTCCAGTAGACTGTATCATACGTTTGAGAGTATTCTAGAGTTTCACAGCGTCTTCAGAATTGCGCAGCGGACCCTCGGCCTAGTAATACTGGTGGAAATTTAAAGCTTCAGACCTATTAAAACCTCAATCGCTTACCGGAACGTGTCCTGTGCCACCCAACGCTCCCTGCTTGCGTCCAAGACTCTTTCAATTAACTTCAAACCCGTATGATTTATGCAAAAGTAACCCAACCCACCCGAGTCCGATTTTCCACCTCCTACTCTCGCACACCCACCGATGCCTCTATTGTCCATCCCCATCGAGCCTTACGCACACTTTCCCCAACACCACCCGGCGGTCGCTCATTGAGACGAATCGGATCCCTACCCCTCTTGCGTGTTAACAACCCCGTCCACCCTCCCACGCTGGTCCCGAGCGATATCCCGCTGACTTAACCGACCTCCTCAAAAACGGTACAGACGTACAATGTTGCTTCGAAGCAACACATCAACACGCAAATGGAAGCATCGACCAGTAAGAAAAAAAGGATATGGAAATTTACCCAACATTCACCTTCCTTCATCGTCTGGCGCTCCGCCCGCTCCACCAACGTTCTCCCGTTCCTGGTCCTTCCAAAACTCCGGCGCTGGTTCAGTTATTTATACGGCACTGGCCAAGATTTATGGACACACTTCGCCATTTTGAACGTAAATACCGGCCGGAGCACACCCGACACTCGCGCCGTGTAGCTTCTTCTCCCTTGCCACAACAACGTCTTGCTCCCGCCTGCCAACGGTGTTGTTCCGGTTGTTCAGGTAATGCTTGAAACTATTCTTTGATTTACGACCCATCCCCCCCGGGGCGGGAGGGGTTCATCCAAAAGCGCCGTCCCTGCCAGCCGAACGGAAGCCAACTCCTTTTGCAGCCTTCCCCTGTCCCGCTACCCCCTGATGACAAACACTGTCGAAGTGTTGTTGCTTCTGTGGCATCATCAAAAGGAACCGATGGTTTGTTATTATGGATAGCTTGCAGAGAGTGAAAAAGCAAATATTTAGTACAGAGCGGGATAGAGTGAGTGAGGGAAGGGGTAAATGCAGCCACCGAGCGGAGGCGGGGCGGTAAAGCGGAGAACACTTACCGGATATTATCGAAGGATGTTTCGGAAGCTTTTCAGATCGAAGGAGTGCGAAGGTGTAGGATGAAACGCAGGGAACAATATTAGAGACCTCACATCACCACGCTTCTCTTCCCCATGCAGTCCGAAGCATGTCCCACCTTCGACAACACCAGACCCATAGCCTATCCGGTGGGGTCCGTTCCACTGGCCCTGATAGCTGGACGCCGAACGGGTAGTATTAACATTGTGAGCTTTAAAATTTGAATTTACGATGAGTGCCGTTCCTTTTCCGGCTAAGCTCAACGCTCCTTCCAGTTTACTCCACGGTACACGGCCACGGAGTTGAGACGGCTGTCTATCGTTCGGCTGATGACAATGTGCCCTTCCGGTGCTAGCAAGTTGGTTACTACGACCGAAGGGACGTTGTTCCGGGACCGGTTTCTGCTGTTGTTGTCGGCATCGACCCTCTGTGACATTTACCCCATTTGCAGCACGGCGCTCTCGCTTTCGTCGTTGCTGGACCAGTTTTTGTAGTGCAAGGAAGTTATCTTGCACACGTCCTTTACCTTAAATGCCGGCTGCCCGAATTGGAACTCGTTCTCTCTCCCTCTTTCTCTGTTTTGCAAAGAACTCTGGTAGTTGATTCTCTAACGAAGGTGTGCATCCTTTAAAATATAACCAGCAGGTATCGGGTACAGAAGAAGGCAGCACCTCAAGCAAGCACCCTAGTATCCTTCTTCGAGTGTATCAAAGGACCTGCATGGTTCCATAATCCGCAACTGTATGCGTTTTCGGTCCAGATGAAGCGTGAGCTGTAATTTATGCCAACAAGGCGTTAAAGTTGAACGATGGAATCGCCCTCGAGCGGCGCCTGGTCGAGGTGCAGTTCTTCAGGGTCCAACCCAGTCGAGGAAAACTACCGTAAACAATCTCCGGCTTCCGCAATACAGTCAAGAGGGGACCACCGGACCACCGTACTGACGGAAGGTGATGGAAAGTGTGTCCACTGTTCCGGGTGTTGTTTTCGTTTTGAGGCAATCCTTTTTTTTTTTTTGCTCTCCTTTCGGTGGATACAATTTTTATTTACTCATGTTATTGATGTTTTCAAGGGTGGCCACTTCCGACACGGTGTTACTCGAAATTCTAATCAACCGAAATCATCCCTGGACGGTGGGTTGAAAGGTTTTTAACGGTGAAGGGCTTTCTCGTTTAACTTTCTACAGCGGCAGAACGATTGGATGGAGCGCAATCCTGGCAAAAAAAAAAAACAAGCATGACAGAGGATGGATTTCGATTACACGCCTCAACGGAACGGAAGTGCCGATGAGTGATCTTCACCAAACCGGATGTGTGTAGTATGTACTGGACTACCCTCGCCTCGTCATGCGAGGGATGGAAATTTGTTTATCTTTATATCTTTATTTTGTTAAGCTTCCCTATGGTACAAATTGGGCCTATCGATGGAACCTACCGATTCATCAGGATAAGGTTTTTTAGAATCATGAAAATGTTTCATTTCAGCAGTTCAGGAATCAATCAAAACTACAAAATGGTTGTTCTACTGGTCCCAAAACAAATCGAAAAGTGTGATTAAATTAGTTTTTGGGAGTTTACATTGTAAGTAATGGTCAACCCGTTGTCGAATGTATGTGTAACGAAAAACGCGGAATGTGACGAAACGGATCATTGATTTATCATTGCACATTTGTGATTTGCTCAAGCGCAAAGTTGAGGACCAAATGATTCGTTACCTTTTGTTATCATATAGACTTGTTAAATGTACCTTGGAGCACCCGTTTCGAATCAATAACTCCGCTAGAACACACCCTTAACAAAGCCAATGAAAAAAGGAAGGGGCGTTTATTTGAATTTCTGATTAAGGTCTAATGTACGTGAAAAAGTAGAATCGTATGATTATATTTGTTTTCTAAGTTATAAACTTGAATGTTAAAAAAAACTTGATACAGACATTTCACAGACATAAGTAAATTTAAAATTAAGCATTCACAAAACTATAAATTGCGGTTCTTGTCTCACGCATTCTCGTTCTTTACGAATCACGTGAATGTGCTCCACACCAAATTAAGAGCGGGAAAGAAATAACACTATCCGTCCAAACACGGTGCATAAATAAAAATTTGCATATTTGGTTTCTGCGCTGACAAAATACAGTTCATCGCCAGCGCTGGGGAATTCCAACGGCAAAATAGCATTCAGCAGAAAACATAAAAAAGTCAGCAAACAAAACGCGTCGCCCACCAGGTTGGAACGGTTTTCTTCGCGGCCGTTTGAACATTCGCTTCGGAAGACGCCGGCAGAGGAACCGGTTTGAAACCAGTCGAATGAAACGAAAAGTTTGCTAGAGATAAATCTGTCTCCGAAGAGCAGCGGAGGCGGTAGAATAGATGCGCGTGTGAGTCATTCCACGATTCGATACATCACATGGGACGAAACCCGGAAGAGCGCGAGTTCTTCCGCCAAAAACTCAGTCTAGTCGCGAGTCGTGCTTGGATGGAATAAATCGAATGACACTGGTATGGTTCCGGTTTTTAAAGTTTTTTTTTCTTTCTTACTCATTTTTAGGGAGGCCATTTTTTTCTCTTTTGTACTGAACCCATCCCCCACAGGGGGTTCGGCGACAACTTGATCAGTCAGTGAACTCGTGTCTCCCTCATGCGGTACAGTGTGAAGTCTCGCCTGATGCTGAACGCTCCCCAATGATGCGCGGCAGATCGCGTCAAGGTCAGCTTAAACCAACGGCACGGTCTCAAAGAGGTTCGGAAGTTCACATACAAAAGCAAAGCTGGCGTCAAACAGAACGGCTAGAAACGAACGGAATCACAATTCTTCCAATGTCAACAAGACACCTGTCAAGGCCTTTGGGCTGAGCCGTCGTACTTTTTGGGGAATTTCGCGAAACCGATTTCGACTGCACGCGTATAAATAAGAGTCACAGAAAGGAGCTGTCGAGTAGAACCGCTACAAACGGCCAGCCAAAAAGACCGGCTCTGTGTGATCCGAGAGCTGAAAGAAGGAAAGAAACGGAAGTCATCATGCTGCGAACGGTCGTGGTAGTTATGCTGGCCATCGGGATGGCACTAGCCGTGCCGATCCAGAACTCACCAGTGTCGGGAGGCATCGCCCGGCCATCGGAAAGCGCAACACAGCTGCAGGCGGTGGACACAAAAAGTGAAGTGACGGCAAGTGCAGATCCGGAAGCGGACCGTAACAAGCGCCATCTCGGTTTCGGCGGTATCGGCATCGGCGTGGGACTGTTCGGCGGCGGCGGTGGCTTCGATCCGTACGATCAGTTAGGTCACGGAGGCTACGGTGGGCACTATGGAGGCGGATACGGTGGCCACTACGGTGGTGGTTACGGGGGCCACTACGGAGGTGGTTTCGGTGGTCCGTACGGCGGTGGATTCGGTGGACCGTACGGTGGAGGCTTCGGAGGGCCGCACGGAGGAGGGTTCGGTGGACCGTACGGAGGTTACGCCAACGGATACCAGTATGGCTACGGATCTGGATACAGTAGTGGATTCTTTGGTTAGGCGCCAGACAACCTGCAGATTATTGTGTCTCTCGTCTTTCTCGTTCTTCGCTACACGGCATCGGAAAGTCTCTCAGTTGATGCAATCAGTATTAATACCAACGATTAATTTATCAAACCAAATAAATTATTTCACTTTAAAACAGTATTCGCCTTCACCTTCGTTTCGCTTTGCACAAACACCTCGCGATCAAATACCGGTCACGTTTAACAACCCACGGAATGGCCGTTCCATTTAGATTCTGGAAAGAACCAAACCGAAAACAGAAACCTACTTTGCACAACAAACAAACCAACGTCATCCTCTTCCCCGGCTCAGGACAGCCTACAAGGGATCGGTTATGCCGTCGCTGATGTTATCTTTGGGCGAGATGATCCAACCAACCGTCCAGATTGGCAACGAAACCTGTTGTAAAGATGCCCGAAGTCACGAGCGAGTGTTCGCGGATTCTGTGAAAGCCAAGAGATGGGCAGCACGACACAAGTGCTATCGTTAATTAGACGCGAGATTTATAGCCACCCTCGCACGTGGAAATGAGACTGGAGGTGTAGGTCTTTGCCGGGTTGGAAATTCACACTAGTCAATTGTGTTAAACTGTCTGAAGTGGTTAGTGGCAGGAATTAATTTAAAATTGTGTTACACCTACAATGATGGTATGAAAATGTCAATTCTAACCGTTTTCAATTTTTAACTATATACATGCATGTTTTTCGAGTCAAATTTAATGTTTTTAAAACACATTTTGCTTATCCATATTGTTAGTTAAACATGATTTTTAAAGTTGAATAAACATGAACGTTTAGAATTCCATCGTTTGTTAAATGATAGGTTGGAAAACTACTAAGGAATAATCCTTTTTGATTGCCCCAGTCAAGGAAGAAAAATAATCAAAACAATATTTTGTATCTTTGCTCTGTGCGTTTTATTTCATTTATGTCCCATATTTCGTCGATAAAACAGGATTGCCTTCCGGCTTCACTGCACAGCCCGGCTTCTCCAATTAAAGATCGATTCATCGAGCTCCGTACAGTAAAACTTGCAAATTCGAGCATAAACAAATTTATTCTCGCTCGTTAAAAACTGCGACCGAGAACTGAGCTCTGACCGAAAAGATCAAACAGCCGGAAGACAGAGGAGCTGTGGGTTTCAAAGCAGCACCAATAAAGTGAAATAAAATTTTATTCGATAGGACTTTATTTTTGTAACGCTCAACTACTTCTCATCCCAAAGGAACGAGACCAATCAAAAACGGGCGCTTCACGATAGGGCGAAATAGGGAAGCTGTGTTTGAAGACGCTCTTAAATTTTATCTTTCTTGCGGCTCTTCCACTGAACTAGCTCATCATGCAAGCTAGCGCACGCTCCTCAGCATGCCGCTCAGTCTCATCGAAAAGTAATTCAACAACAGCACCAATCCCTCCAGCGAAACCAATGCCGGAAGATGCCACCGATTTTTCCCCTTTGCGAACGATCCCGCCCCACCTCGCCCCCGGAGGCTATAAACCGTTAACTTTCTCAAACAATTTTCTTCTGCCTAATTGAAACCAAAGCACCGCGCGGCCAAACGAGCGCGTTTGGAAAGCATTTGCCGAGCCTCGCGCTTTGACGAAGGAATGTAGCGGAGCAGCGGAGGAAAGCAAGAAAAAAATGCGCAACAATTTACCAGAACGTGGTCGAAGATTACAAATAAATTTACGCAAACCGGGTGGCCCCGGACCGACCAACGAGCATCCCAGCAAATGAAAGGTATGATATTAAATAAATTCGCAATACATAAAACACCCCAAACGGGCCCGTGGTCCGCCTTCGACTTCGGTTTGGTTTGGTGGTGCGCAGTAAATTTTCCCGCCCCACTCGCGTGCCATTTTTCGACCATTTTCGGCTAACCGAAACCTTCGATTGATAGCCCGTGCTTGTTTGTGGTTATTCGTTACATTTTCCCTTTGCTTTGTTGCCACGCTGTCCATTTCAAACAAAACTTCCCAAAGGAGTTATTTTTCAAAATTTGCCACCAAGGGACGGAAAATTGCTAAGGAAAGATTCTACCTCAGACTGCAAACAACCCCTAAGCCACCACCCCGGCTCATTCACCTCCTAGTGAAAAAAAAGACGAAACGATACTAAGAGCGAATGGGGCAACAATTTGGGAGCAATAGAATTTCCCCGAAAGTTCTCTTCCACCGCGTACGCGGCGACAAAGTTTGCGCTCGAGTTGCTGTAGCGTTTTCTCCTTTTTCGCATCCACCGAGATTCCTCCTCGCTCCGTTGGTATGTATACGGCCTTCCAATTATCCTTGCCGGGTCTTTTTACAGGAACGCAAACCCCGACGGAATGCACGTCTGACTTTTTGATTCGGGGTTTTCCAGTCCACCGTTTGCTCCCCAGCACGGGGAAGGCAGCAAAAGGAACGGTGTAAATTTCTTTCGCCGAACGCGAATTTCATAAATCAAAATTGTACCCTGTACCCCCACAGTCTTATTGCAAGCCGGTAGCGTTTTCCCGGAAGCATACAAGTGAAGAGTTGTGCGCCGGGGCGATGTATCGAATTGGACGGTTTGTTGGCGCACCGTATGATCTTAACCCGGAAGTATCTTTTAGTTTATCTGAGATGGCGCAAGCAGGAAGAACCTGCGAAAACCCTGGAATGAACCCTGAAGTTTTCTCGCGCGCTATTCGAGCAAAGCAGAGCTCGAAAGGCTCCAATCAAGGCAAGAGCCCCCGGTAGTGCCAGGAAACCCCCCGAAGCCCCAGTGCAGGGGTACTGGAAAGTTTATTGGAAAACTTTTTCAATATAAGCCGAAGGGAAGAACGGGGCAAGCGTACACGTTTTGGGATCGGCTATCCATCAGCCAGACGCGGGCTGACTGATGGCACAGTGTCGCAAATAAACACAGCATACGCGTACGTTGCGAGTGCACCTTACCACCCCGGAGGAGAAGACGAGCCTAGAACTCGGCGAATCAGTCCGCATCAGGGTGTGTCGAAGTTTTTTAGCCGGTTTTAGACGCTTAGTCGGTTATTGATGGTGTTCGCTTAGGGGGTGGATAAAACAATCGTTTAACGGTAATCCTTTCCCCCTGGACGCGTCGTATCACATCCACCACGTGGCTTATGGCACATGGAATCGAATCGGAAATCTGTGGCCCGAATCCCAATCCAACACATGTTGAGAGATGAATAGGAGCAGAACACCACATCAATTCTGCTTTCTCCCTTGAAGATTGATTTATCCAAGTGCAATTAATTCATTGCCCTCCTCTCAACTCGGACCACAGTCACGTGTCGAGTCACCGAACGAAACACGACAAACATCTAATTATTTTTCAGCCTTTCCACTAATTAAAACGCGCGCACATTGCCACCTGTCAAAACGAATAATTAATTCATCGGGGATGCATGCCGCCGACAAGCATCGTGGGAGGTGGAAGAAAGGCTTGCCCTTCTCGGGAATATACTCGAGCTTTTCCAATTCAAGCTGATTGACATCAATTTCAGCAATGGACAATAATTGGTAATTATTGTAGAAAAAAACTGACAATTAAGGTAAAACATTGTAAAAAAAAAAGGAATATAATCAAAGAGGTACATTTAGAATAATGCACGTCAAATTGTTAAATACCATACAGCAAACAGCATGCATGTTAGCATTTGAACTGGCCAGCATTATACATTTGACGGGTTGACGGTTAGCACAACATTAAAGCATTTAGAGAACCATAAATTCTTCGGTAAGAATTCATGCAAACCACATGGAAATAACGCCAATGAAAAGCATTATGGTATGATTTTAATTTTCCGCATGCCAAGTGCCGTCGCTTCTCTCTCTCTCCCTCTCTCGCTCTCTGCACGTACACGTGTACTCATGATGGGAATCAATAATTAAATTACCTGTTCCATCGCTGAAGTATCAAACCGTCTCGATGGCATCGAATGATTTTCCTTAAACTTTATCCTTTCCCATGAGGGACGTACCGTGCGGTGCTCAGGAACACTTCGGGGCAGGCACAAGGACACTGTTGTTTAAATTGTCCCGCCACAAGCAGGCGACGATAGCGGTTTACCACCAGACGACCGTGAAAGAAACGGTAATCGAGACGATAATCGAAACGGTCTGCTTTTCGATTCGATAATTAAACTCTCCCACGTGTCAGTTGTTTGTTAATTGACTTCATTGTAGTGACAGAGAATGACACAAAGAGTGTAGGTATGTAGGGGTAACACAGGAGGAGAGACGAACATTGAACAATGCTGCAATCATGTGGACACCCTTGGGAGCATTGGTGTGAAAAACACTCGCACGGAAAACGTGTGGAGATGAGTAATTCTCGGGGGACTATTATTCTCCAGCTTCCCAATTAGTCTTCGTTAATTCATAAATGTACTTCCACTATATTTTTTTCACTTCGGAACAGTTTCTTTCCATAAACTATATAAACTGTTTAAAGAACAATAATCTTGGATAAGCTAGGATATTCTTCAAAATGCACACGAATGTTTCCATATGAAACAATATTATTCATCTAAAACTCCCTCCCTTCCAAACTCGCGGACGAATAATTCTGAATTACGTAGCTAGTGCACATTATTTGTATTCTTCGAAACAGTTTATATTCACAGTTTAGAGGCAAACTCCCACCTTACAGAGCCCACACTTTGACGTAGTCCACCAGGAGCGAGGCGGACTTGCCGCCATCCTTCGCCAGGTTCCATGTCGGCAACCACTGGGCACGCCCGTTCCAGAAGTCGGTGGCCGCCTGTGGAGAGTTATTTTTCCACGGCTTGCCACCCGGGTTGGTGGCCGCATCAGGGAAGAAAGCAACCCCGCCGACCGCCAGATTGATGATGAAGTGGAACTCCTGGTCGAACGGGGCTAGGGGCGTCCCGTGGCGCCAAGGATTCTCCAGGTTGTGGCGCGCGAAGTCGCCCCGCTTCCAGAAGTCACCCCCGATCGTAGACAGCTCCTCGCCGTTGATGCTGACCGTGATGTTGTCCGGCGTCCACACGAACCCGAACGTGTTGTAGTCCCGGTTGTACTCCTGCCCGGGCACGGCGTTCTTGGTCAGCGTGGCCGTCGGATACCCGTTATAGGCCGGGCCCGGCCCGAAGTGCAGCGTTTGCCCGACCTGGCGCGTCCCGATCTGCACCCCGTCGAGTTCGAGCGCCTCGTTTCCGCGCGACTCCATCAGGTCCATCTCACCCGAGGCCGGCCAGCTCCCATACACGTTGCGCTTGGGCAGGAGCCAGATGGCAGGCCAGAGCCAGTCACCCGTCGGCAGCTTGGCGCGGACCTCGGCCCGGCCGTACTTAAAGTTGAACGAGCTGATCGTGCGCACGCGGGCCGACTTGACCGGGTTCACGATATGCTGCTGATTGCCAACCCGGACACATCCGTAGAACGCATCGTTGGTGCAGCTACGTAATGGAAGAGATGGAAACGGTGAGAATGTACCGAATGCTGATAAGCCGCATCACGCGCGTCTTTACGCGTCGTCCTTTCCCATCGTTAGTCGGTTCACTTGGGAGGTTATCAGTTGGAACTCACTGGTCGGTGGGATAGTTGCCCTGTAGGCTTAGGGTGCCGGATGTCATGAAGTCGAGCCCGAACTGATCCGCCGTCAGCGTTGGGCGGATGTTGAGGGCGCCATCTTCGACGAAGGAGTTCGACCGGTTGTTCGTGTACCACTGGAATTCCCAATTCTGCAAACGGACGATGGGATAGAAATGGAAGGTACAATGGAGGACGCCAGACCAGCGAACTTTCCCCCTGATGGACTTAACCGATGCAAACTTACACCACCACCCGCCAGGGTGTTCTCGTGCTCCCATTTTTCAAAGTCGAAAAAGTCAAAATTGTCCTCGAAGATGAGCTCCCCACTGCAGAAGGTGCGACCTCGATCAATCAGACTCCCGCTGGCCGTGGTGACCGACGGGACGCACTCGGCTGTTTCAGTACTCGTACTAGTGGTAGCGGCTTTGACACCGGTGTTCTGTATAAGCACCAGCACCGACGCCACGATGACCGAGCTGATCCGTAGGTTGCTCTTCATAGTCTATCACGTATTATCTCTCACTTTCCACCAGTCTCTCTTTCACTACCCCAAAGATGTCCTCCACTAGATCTCGACCAGACACCGCGACGACTGCAAAGCGACTGATTTCATCCGCGGACACCGATCGATGTTTTATAACTCCCCGCAAAACTGACCGAAACCGGTAGATTGAAGCCAGATGCGCTGGCATCAACAAACTGGTTGTTGTCTCCTCTGCAGCCGCGCCGGCTACTCCGCTGCCCAAACCGCTACATTCTCGGACAAAGTTCTCCCGCCGGCGATAGGCCGGTACATCAGAACAGTGCGACAATTAGGTTGTTGAAAAAGTTTGCCTCCTAAACGTTAATACATCCTTCTTTAAAAGGCCTTTGCCTTTTGGTTGAATTGGTTTGATTCGTAATCCGGGATGGAGCTTCACCACGTGGTACGTATACTGGGTCACGTCCGTGAATCGTTACACTTCTTCTGTAGAAGTTTATCTTATTTGTTTGTAAACGTATATCTATTTTCGTGCGAATTTCTCCCCGTCACAAAAAGACCGTCTATAGAGGCAGAACGTGGACACGACTTTTTCCCCAACCTAACGTTTTACCCATGTGTACAATCCGCTGATTAGTATCAGCGCCATTGCCGCATCACGCCATCCACGAACTGCACCATAATTCCCACAGACTCCCCTTCATCCAGCAGCTTTCATTGTTTATGTCTTCATTTTACCTTCTTTTTTTTGTACATTAAAGTTAATTCAATCTCTCTTTCCTTCTCTTTCCTTCACTCTTGCTACATTGCGGTTTAGCTTGCACAGTGTTGCTAGCAGTACCGGCATCGTATGTTTATTTTCAGTTGTCTTTTTTTATGAACTGTACACATTTTTGCGCAACCAAATTATTTGAACAGCACGGTGTTGATGGATGGAAATAGTTGAAGCTTATAGGGGGGTTTCCAGCGTACGGAAATCCCCCCGTTTTATGAAACCCCATTTCATATTGCATCGGTTTTATGCAGACCGCGTATGCTCATGGCCGCACGGTGCACGGATCACGGCAAACAGGTTTCCGTCTCCGGTCGCTTCTTTAGTGTCGCTCGAGGAAGGATCTCTTTTTTTCATCAGAGTCGGTAAAAACCAGCTCCAAGTTATGCCCACGGTGGGATCAATGCACCATAACCGCTGGAGCGCGTGCTGCAGTGCGGTGTCGTGACCGTTTGGCACGTTATTAATATTGTAGCTTAATTAAGCAAATGCATTCAATCACGCTCGCTCCTTGCACAGTAATGAACGATTTAGTTTAGATTTTAGCTGTTCCTAGAAAATAGGATGCGAGGAAATGTTTTCTTTTTTCAAAAGCACCTCGTTGTATAAGGTACGTGTTAAATGTTAACCGGGTTTTTTATGGCCTAAAATATGACGTTGTGTGATCTCCCTAAATATTCGTCTTACCTTACTGCATTAAACATATTCAAGAATCTTAAAATTATTCATATTTCTTTGCATGGATACCTTTCCATAACATGTTTTGACGCTAGAATTGAAAAATTAGCTTTCGAGGGATTTAAGATAAAATAATGTTGGTGGAAATCTAGCTCTGAAACAAAGTTAGGCATTTTCCTTGCATTTCGAATAAACGGGGTTTTTTTTTTTCAAATGAAATCGCGTCACTGTAGCGAATAATGGTATTGTATCAAAAGCGCATTAACCTTAGCTTCGGAATATTTTGATGCAGTCATTTCAGTGAAGTCAACCATACTAATTCCCATAGGTGCATTAGTGTTTACTCGAAACTCATATCCATCGTGTGCCTTTGGCGTGTTCGGCAAGATTGGCAAGATTGTCAGTCTCAAGTCGGCAAGGTACGGAGCACACAGAAAATCTCATCTCATCAAGGCTCATCTCTTCATGAACTCATCAATAATTCAAAAACAACGAAAGATTTTGGCATGATGCCTCCTCGCTTTATTACCATGACTTGCCGTAATCCACCGGCGTACTACAAATCCTAAAGGTAATGTAATCTAAGTTCCACCCCGATCGGTTCTGCTGCAGCTGGGCCTTCGGAGAAATTTAGGTCTCGTTGTTGTCCTATCGTGCGCCCAATCCGTACGTTTCGTCAGCCAATCGCAATCGAGATTGGAATTGAAATTGCCACAAGTTCCATCGGTGCCGCCCTTAGAGGGCCCACACGCGCACGTAGTCAACTTGCAGCGAGGCGTCCTTTGACTCGGCCTCGTCAAGGTTCCACGTCGGCAGCCAGTCGTTCTTACCGTTCCAGAAGTCCGTCATCGCCTGACGGGCCCCGTTCTGCCAGGGCTTACGCGTCGGGTTGATGTCGTCGTCGGAGAAGTAGTCGGAGCCGCCAACGGCGACCGAGAGTTTACAGTAGAACTCCTGGTCGAACGGGGCCATGATACTGCCGTACCGCCACGGGTTGTCCAGCCCGGGCGTGGTCAGATTGAAGTTGCCCTTCTGCCAGAAGCCGGTGCCGACCTTCACCGTGCCCGTCTCGATGTCGTTGATGCTGAACGTGATGTGGTCCGGAGTCCACTCCATCTGATAGCGATTGAAGCCGGTATGGTAGCCTTTGCCGGACTCCGAATTGCGCGTGAAGGATGTGCCGGGGGCGGCGTAGGCCGAGCTGAGGGCCACGTTCGGCCCAAACTTCAGCGTCGACGTGACCTGCTCGATGCCGACGTTGATACCGTTCTTGATGAGCTCCCGGTTGCCCTTCGACTCGAGCAGATCGATCTCGCCAGATGCCGGCCACCGTCCGTACGCGTTCACCTTCGGCAGGAACCAGACGGCGGGCCAGAGCCAGTCGCCGGCCGGCAGCTTCGCGCTTACCTCCACCTTGCCGTACTTGAACGCGAACGAGTCCACCGTGCGGATGCTGGCGCTCTTGACCGGGTTCAGCACCTGCTCGAGCGAACCGGCCCGCATACACCCGTCCGGCGAATGTTTAGTGCACCTGGAGCAAGGACATCATAGGACACGGCGAATTAAAGAACCAACAAGAAACACCACACCATCCGCCCTTACTGTTCTGCCGGCGATCCACCGTGGATGTCCAGTACGCCCGAGCGAAGAAACGGTTCACCGTATTCGTCCACCGTCAGTGTCGGCCGGATGAACAGGTTGCCCTCCTTGACGAACGAGTTCGTGCGATTGTTGGTAAACCACTGGAACTCCGATTCCTGCAAATCCGACAAATAAACGAAACTCGACTCGTTTTTTTTCCCCCCTTTCAACTCACCGTGTTTCCGGCGAGTGTGTTCTCATGCTGCCAGGTGTCCAGATCAAACCCATCGAACGTGTCCTCGAATATCAGATCGCCCGCACAGAACGGACCTACGAATGGGAACGGTTGGCGTTATCTCGTGCAAACATAAGACGGGATCGTGTTGACACCTCGTTCGAGGAACTGCGTGCCTACCTGACGGCGCCTTCAGACCACTCGCGGTGGTAAGCGACTTTTCCTGGCACTTCGAGCTGGAACTTGTCTTGCCACCGTGCACCGCGGCTCCAGCGATGCAAAGGCCCAACGCCACGAGGCACAATTTCGTTGACCGGGAGTTCATTCTCGTTGGCGTCAAGTAGTTTGACTGCACTGTCATTACTCGGTAGCCCATCGGTGCACTTATATACTAGCTTGCTTAGTTGGACGAGCCATCGGCGTGGGAATACATGGCTAGATTTACAACATAATTATGCTTATTGGGCATTGATTTACCGATGGGGCCGGCCAGTTCGTCTATCAATCCCGGCGTCGGCAGCGGGCCTAGTCGATAGTCGGAAGTAGCTCCAGCTCGGAGTGTGAAAGTTAGAGCAACCAAACGCAACAGGGGTAACGCCATGCTCGGACTAACAACGCGAGGTATGGCCAGGTGTGATGACAGCAGGGGCCCCCTGCAACGAGATTACCATCAAAACTGACATGTTGGACACGCCGTCTCGTCACAATGGCATTCGAAACCCGTCACGCTGCCAATGCGAAACGGTCCGATTGCAAGCTTCTCTCAAGCGTGTCAGATGCTACACGGTCCGGTTGAAGTGCATTCGCATTGGCTCGGGGTCGTAGGAGCGACGGGAAAGTGAGATAGCCGACGGGTGATAAGTATTGGGAAATGAAAAACTATGTTTCCATCAGGTGTGGCGTCAGACATATCATTCATCATGATATTGTGCAACACACACGGAAAATGCTTTTGTTCTAATACATTTCGAAAGGAGACATTTTTTGTTCGGATATGCTGAAGGAAAATTGTGAAAATACAATTATTTGAAAATCCCAATCAGCATCATAGGAAACATCGAAGATGAGTTCTGTTATTTGTAAAACAATTATATCCTAGTTAAAGAGCAACAATGAAAAAAAAACATTAAAAATATAGGATAAAATATTCTTCTTACAAAAAGTAATTAAAATAACTTTACCTAACGGGAAAAAATATAAGATTTCCATATAATTTCCATAAAATTATAATTTTTCCATATAAATTGATTCTTTCAAATTAAACATAAAGTTCATTTGAAACATAAAACCCAATTCTAAGCCAAATAGTGATTCACCGTCGTTCGACGATTAAAGCACACTGTCAGAGCGGAATGAAATTTATCCTGGGAAAACGCTACCGTTGCGCTATCAATCAATTCAATTAAACTTTAACCGTTTTGCAAAAAGGAAAAATCAACTCCATGCTTACCTGGGACCGCCTCGCTAGAGTGAGGGAGAGAATGAACTAAACTAAATAACGAAACAAAAGAAAAAGAAAAAAGATGAGCTGCATGCCAAATGCAGAAGATGTATAAAACTGTTCGCTCTGCTCAAGAGGATTGAAGAGCACGAGTGCAATGAAATAAACGCGAATAATTTCATCCTGGACTAGGACAATTTTCATACCAGTGAAAAGTGAGTCACATTCCGCATTGATAAAACGATAAAATAAATAAACGGCACTCCGACATTCAGCCGCGCAAGCACCGATTGCATAAAACATGCAATCATTTTCAAGCAGTGCCATTGGATGCTTCAATCCTATTGATCGGCTGAAGTATTGCAAGGATTATTTTTAGTCTTTCTTTTTCTATTTCTATGTGCAACGACACAGTGTTTACGAATGGTATCGTTGGTGACGGAAGATTATAAATAATCCGATTAAAAAACTGCCTTCAATAAATTGCGCGCATAAAATAACATGTATTTGTAATTTTTTCCGGAATTTAAGAAAAGAAGACTTACTTATTTCTTCATTTATGTTGAAGTATTAGACGAGTATTATTTCCTAAAATTAAATCATTCCATCGTTTATGAAAACTTTCTTTAGCATTCGTCATTAAGTTGTAGTTATGTTTTTATATTTGTACTGGAATAAAATCTTAAACCCAACTAAACCAACCAATCTTTCATGAAATTAAAAGTTCCTTTTTTTAATAGGTCAATTTCCATTAACAAATATTCGCAAATTGAATGAGCCTGTTCAGAGCTCTAACAGCCTTTAGGTTCAACGAATACTAGATAATTGTTTGAAACATTGTTGCACGAACCCCAGCCCCAGGCCATCAGATTGTCGTTTCAGCGGTACGTTCTGCAACTAATGGTTACAGATAAGATATCAGGTTTATGACTGATTATTAAAAAAAAAAAAGTTGATCATCACCGCAAACAGTTTAAAAAACACTTCAGCAATTGTTTATGTTGATAAAAAATACCATTTTAATTGTCCGTTTTTATGTATAAGTGTTCATACAATGTCTTACGATAGCATAGCGGCATCATTCTCCGCTATGGAGTCTTCATTCGATGCAAAACTCATCGTTGTAGTTGTTTTGTTTTCCTTACTTAAAGTACTTAAACCTACAAGAGATAGCCTCATTTCCATAGTTTGTGTCTTACCGTTCCTTATCGCTTTTGCTCTCCAATCGTTTGGCTTCTATTCAAGGTACTGGTTTGCTTGTTGCTACGCTTTGGAAGACAAATTGTTTATGGCAATAGACCAAACACAACCACCACGCGCAAAAAAACGACCTTCGTCGGATATCTAACACGCAAAGGAGTAATGTAACAACGAAAAGAGTAATCACACACAGAAACCAACATTCCTCATAAACTGCACCTATCCTATCGGTTAAGTAACATTTGCTACGAGTTCTTCCCTGCGCCCAGCGCAAAGTGCCGCTCGATTTCTGCGAAGCTTCTACCGAACGTTTCCGGCACGTAGCGGTAGATGTACGCCACGCCGGCGTAGCTCGTCGCGGCGTAGATGTAGAAGATGCCCCGGATGGCAACCTGGTCGAGCAGATAGGGGAAGATCTTGACCACGCCAAACATCAGCACGTACGCGATGGAAACGGTCAATCCCCCCAGCTTTCCCTTCACCTGTGAAAAGAAGACAGAGGTCAGAGCTTCACGGGTCAATCGATGGACAGTCATGCACTTACATCCGTTGGCAGCAGTTCGCCTATCATCGTCCACGGAAGCACCAGGTAGCCGACGGCGCTGGAGCACACGTAGCCAAGCACGCACACGAGCAAAATGTAGCTGCCGATTCCTCCACCCTTCCCGTCAACGCGCCCCTGCAGGAAGTCAATGTACACGCCACCGATCGTCATGAATGCGCCCATGGCCAACCCGGAAACGCACAGGAGCGGACGGCGGCCGTATCTCCGCGAGCACCCGGACGTCACGATCGACATGACGAAGCGTATCAGCCCCAGCACCACCAGGGCGGTGTACTGATTGAAAGTGGCCGCCTGCTCCGTCCCGCCGTTAATCGCCTGAAACACGTTTAGGGCGTAGAAGATGAGCACGTACGCACCGGATAGCTGCTGGAAGAGAAACACTAGCAACAGGATCGTCATTGGCCGGTAGACGCGCGGCTGCAGGAACACCTTTGGCGAGAAGGACCACAGTGGACCGGCAGCGGCCTTTCCGACTGGTGGAAGCGATCGCCCGGGGCTGGAATGAGCTACGATCTGAAGGTACTGTTCCTCAGCGAACTGGAAAAGAACGAATGAGCAAAAAAAATGGCTATAGCATGCTCGAGGCTGTTTACGTGTAGGGAAAATTTTCACGTCGCCCCATGATTCGATTGAGCTTACCTTCTTATCACGATACAACCAGCTCAGCACGTTCCGGGCTTTGCCAGGGTCTTTTTTGGTGAACGCCACCAGCCAATGCGGAGACTCCGGAATTAGCAAGATCAGCAGAAACGATGCGACCGAAAGGCCAGTGTATATGTATGCTATGGCGCGCCAGTCGAAGAAAACCGCTGCAGTGCAGAAGAGAACAGATGTTACCTTGCATCTTCCAGACGTCTCAAGTTACGGTTTTACATTACCTAACACGCAGGTCAGCAGGATTCCGAACGAAACAAACACACTGTTGGCGCAGAGCAGCATCGGGCGAAGGGAAACGTGTGAAATTTCGCTCACGTATACCAGGGCGACGGTCGTGAGTCCACCGGAAGAGCCCAGCACGATCCGTGCGACATAGATCATGCCGACGTTCGAAGCGCCGGCGATCAGCAGCCAGCCGAGCGCGAACGGAACGCAGGTCGCCAGCGCAACCTTCTTACGCCCAAACGCATCCATTAGCTGACCGACGACGAGCGAACCGAGCGGCAGGGCGATCGTAACCACCGACGCTATCCAGGATGCTTCGCTTTGTCCGATCAGTATCGGGCTGCCCGGTTCCGACAGCTGCGGCAGCAGGATTGCCGAGTAGGTCATGTTGATTCCAGCCTGGATGACAATCAGGTTCACCAGGCAGGTAGCGAGCACCTGTGAAAGAAGTAAACACCGCAAACGATAGAAACAGTGCTCCATTTGTGTCTTTCTCCAACCCACTCTCCTCACCTGTTGATAGCCCTCCTTCCACCCGATAGTGGTAACGTTCTTTCCATCCGCTTCGCGAACCATCACCGGTTCCCTGCCGGTCGCGTCTCCGCCCACGGACAGTGGCTGCGCTTCCAGTTCATGCTGATCGGCTGCCAATTTTCGCTCATCGTCGTTACCGTCGTCGTTGCCGTTGGGAAGCTCCGGAGCACCGGTGGCCAGTGGCATACTTATCGAGCTACCCATATTGCCCGTCCCGTTCTCGGTCGGTGCCATGCTTCTAAAGATGTGTCCGGATTGTCCAATAATCCACCTGCAGTCTTCAGCAATCGTCCTCCAACTGTAACGCCGCTACCGGATCATTGGAACCGCTGCCGGTGCTCGCTCTGCCACACGCTCTGGATCGCTGTTCGCTCTGGGACCAGCGCTTGCTGGAAACTGTCTCCGGTCTTGGGTGGGTGCACCTACACAACCGTCGCGATAAGACTCGCCTCTGTTGTCGTATTGTTTTCCCGCGTCCCGTTCGCTACTCGTTCGCTCGAGCATCGGATGATTTCTGGAAGTACAGATAGCAATATTGGTTAGAGCAGCTGAAGATTCATTCGCCAAGCTGACTGTTGGCGGCAAAGCGATAAGACGATATAAACGGCTCCTTCAGCCGGATTCGACCAACCAACGCTTCTAGTACCAATATTGACCGAGGGTTCTAAACCGGCGAACACGTAGACTTTCTATTCCGCACAAGATGAAGCACACCGAAATTGTGAACCGTCACGAATCATGGGTAAAGATTTATGCACGCTACCATGATTTATTTGACTGTTGTTAGTAGATGAAGGCCCGATATGAATGGTGGGAAGCAGTGAAGATCCTACCAAATAACTTAACAAAGAATTATGTGATTATGTTAGGAAACAATGGATCAGTGCTTAAACAATACAATAAACATTTGGATTCAAGCAGATTCAAAATAAAATACAAATTTTAAAGAACTCCATTTTTTAAACGAATGCTCGCCAAACCCTTTTCCGGACTTTATACAGAAACAGAATCAAATTGAATTAGTCATACGATTCTTCCAGATTTGTGTGCTTTCATATATTTGGCGCTAATATGTTTTGCGCCTGTATGACAAAAAAAAAACTCAACAGAGAAAACACAACAGGTAGCGAGCATGTTTTGCTGGGAAAAAAAATGTAAACAAGCAGCATTGGGCTCAAAAGCGCCTTTTTCGACTATTAGCCGTTCGACGCTATTCTGCGCCGCCGGTGCGAGAAACATTCAATTCGAGACCTTCACAATGCACAATGGAACGGAACGCGGACAGAAGCAAAACAAACGTATTTAATGAAAAGCAAACTTTTTCTTCTTCTACACGCGTACAGCACGGACTTCGATCGAATCTGAATGTCAAATTTCACTCACATCGCTCTAAATGGGTTCATTCTATCTGCCATTTTGAATATAAGCGCTTAATACCCTTATTACACGAGGATTTTATCTGTCATCTTTGCCCAGAATTTTTCTGCCAAACGAGTTTGACAGATACATTCCTTCCTCAAAATCGGAACCAGTCAAATTATTTGTTTACTGTTCGATTTGGTAGTTGAAACGCGTTTTTGGTCTATTTTTGAATATGGATATCGATGATGATGTGCTCATGGCTGTGGCAATTTTGTTTGTGACCATACCGGAAAGAAAACGAAGGTCAAAGTGGAGTAAAACTATGTTTCTCAAGCGTAGCAAGCATTCACATACAAACATGATGGAAGAGCTAAGGTTGGAGCCGACTGATTGGTTGCATTTTGCTCGTATGGATGAAAATTCATACCTTTGGCTATTGAAAAAATTTAAATCGAATGACTGCAAAACCCTTTGGTAGAACTTTCCGTTATTACACGAGCGGACATCATTTTTATGCCAAACGCCCTGCCACTGCCTATTTTGACAGTAAAAGTCTGGACATAGATGACAGATAAAATCCTCGTGTAATTAGGGCATAACCGCCAATTTGGAATAAAATTAACTCTTTTGACAAATTCGTACGTTCCCGTTTGTATGGAAAGAAATCCGTGAAATTTTTAGAAGCGAATACTCCACGAATATGGACGTTAATAGTAAAAAAAAAGAATTATTCTGCTTTGCTAGTCTTCAAATTATTTGGCTATACCAGTTACAATCTTTGAAATCTTGCACTCTTTACAAATATTAAAAATATGATAATATGTTGACTTTCTGAAACCTCTCACATGCGAATGAGTTCACTTTAAAAAAAATATATTTCTGGACTGTTAAAACGCCTTTTAATGTGTGTAAACATTAACATGAGTAAAATAGCGTCGCAGAAACGAATGTCCGTTCTGTGGTATGGCGCTGCCCCACTGTGCACAGACCGAAACGAAAACAATCGCACCATGGCATAGCACAGTGTGTGTCCATGATATTAAACTCACACTCAGCGAGAGGGGTGGCCTCAACTGTTCAAGGACGGATCGCAGTGGTGACTGCATGCATTAAAACCACGAAATAATTTGATCTTTTTTTTTTTTCGACGAGATAGTTTGGCTAGCTAGGTAGCTTTCCAAAACTGTCGCTGAAGGCACTTCGGTACCGAAATTGGGTCGTTCGATTGGACTCAATTGAACCACCACCATCGAGGACAGCGCGTGCCAGCAAAAAACCGCCAATACCGCCGTCCAAACAACATACCGGCTCGCGCGAGGTCAACAAACTTTCAAACTATTACGAGGGGAAGGAAATAAAACACACATTCCAAAGATGAACGTACGCCTTCTTCGTCTTGTCTGAACGCCGCGCCCGCGATTGTCACGACACAAAGTGTAACCGCACATGTCTTCGCATACACCCATACAGCGCAGTCATCATACTGCCTGGCTAGTAACTATATACTCGAACACACTCGGTTGCACTCGCGTAGGATTTTCTTGGACCATTAGAATGGGACCGCAGGTTGGCGCAGCTTACAATTTTACTTCCATTTACTTTCGCGTCGTGGCAATCGGAGTAAATAGGGGACAGCTGTGGGTACTGGATACTGGATACATCATGCGTCTCCATCCATCGTGCGTCTCCATCACCAACTAACACTGCAGATTACACTTCCGATTACACTAACCTGTTCGGGTGGTATCGAGACCAGCTGAAGGCGGAACGCAAATCACGTCTTGCCAGCTCCAATAGTTGAATACACTGCGAGCAGCTGTGTGGAAACCATTCTCCGCGGAGTTTTGAGCAAAAATGCAACAACGTATACGACACGGCCGCGTTGTTTTGAAAGCGATATTCAAACGTAAACAACACGATCCGACTCGGAATCGCCGTAAACGCTGAACTGTGCAATTCTGTGCGTGCGAACGAACTGTTGTCGTACCGTGCAGTGGATAAAGAGAGCCTTCACAACCACTCGTGCGAGCAGCCGCGTTGTGGCACACTGTTACCACCGCAACAACGTCCGATAAGAGATTGATAATGCGTGCTTGTGTGAACTGGTGTGTCAGCGGAACGTGTACCGACACTGCGACTGCGCGCGGTTTGTCAAACGGCTCCACAGCTACGGTGTCATAGTTGCACGATGTCGTAGGTGACACAACGTTATGTTGTGCGGCTTGCAGAGATGAACGATCAGACGCGGATCGCGATCATCTGGCAGCGCGATCGATGTGTTGCAGCATATTTCTAGCGTAAAAACATCCCCTCAATGGTCCAGTTCTTGTACAGTACAATTCACAACAAAAAAAGGTCTTGCTCATATTCATCACGGTCCAAAAACATTAGGTGTCTGTTTTCACTTAAGCAATCATCTCGAAAATTCTAATGATTTTGAGAGAAACGTGAATTACACCGTTTTAATTGTAAGACAAGGGACACGAATATTCAACCCCATTAAGGCACACTCTTGGCGTCAAGTTTGCGACCGCCGCGAACGTGAGCTTCGCACCGCCTCGTTATCTTATCGAAACCCCGCCCCACGCTTTGCCGGTTCACGATCAGCCTTGCGCGCAATGATCATGGATGGAAAAACCGTCACAGAACGCACACGGGAACCGCGTCTCGAACAATTTGCAACTGAGTACCGGGCACGAGTTCAATTCATTATCCTATTCCCTACCGTTCGTTTCCGGCGGCGGAAACCGGTTCCTTATCAGATGTCATCATCTGACGTACCACCAGCATCGCCCACCCGAAACCGCGTCCCATTTCAAGAGCAAAAACAATGCAAATCCAACGCGAAAAGGATTACAGCGCAATCAATTGTTGCGAACTGAAATGTGTGATATCACAGATTTTTCTTTGATAAATCTTTTATTTCTTTCAATATTGATCGTGACAGTCTGGCAGTCTTGTTGTAAATTGTTATTATATTGCTTCTCATCTCACTGCTCTTGGAGCACATCACATAATTCCCCCAAGAGGTTTTCGCGCTCCGCTCGCCACACGATAGATAAGAGGCTGTTGCAGAAGAAGTAGAGGAGTCCGTCGATCTGAGCGACAGGCCGCAAGCTTGGAGGCTGGCGTACGTTCGCCATACCCTTAAATATTATTCGTTACCGAAGCCCGGTCCGGCAGGTTTGTGTACCATTCTGCCAAACAGCCGTTTTATAATCTCTTTTTTTTTAAATCGCTACCACCGTCTATTTTTCATTGCTGTTCCAATGCACAATGACTTGTTTTATCGTGTCATTGCAAGAGTAGATACTTTTTTGTGCGTCGCATATAAGGACTTATTGTGAGGTATGCGGTCAACAGACGCAGTTGATACATTTGATTGTTTCGGGTACATCCAGGAAAGTTTCGGGAAGATATTCCAATAGAGGAACACCGAAAAAGGGAAGAATAGGAAGCAAGGTTAGACACTGCCAATCCAATGCTAGGAACGAAAATATTCCCCCACCGCGAGGCGCATTTGGCAAATAGCATAACAGAAATGACCTGTACCGTCGATATCCCTCCTGCTGTATCACCACGATCCATCTAGCCCAGCAAAACTTTGCGCATCATGCTACTGCTCGGTTCGCCACCCGTTTCCGAGGAGCTGGTATCCGCGACACACCTAGAACAGCGATAAAGAAGATAATTATTTATGCATACGATTTCCGCTAGGCAAAAGGACTTTGAATGGACGATAGCTTACTTTGAAGAGCACAAATACTGCAACAACGGAATACGGTATTTACCGCAGAAATCTACAAACTTGATATGTTCTACCCGATTGTCGAAAAATACACCTGAAAGAAAGGAGCAGAAAAACACATTTTATAGCTTTTTTTTTGTCTACGCCTCCGGTATGTTCTAATTTTACCTTTACAGTTCGGATTGACGCAGCAGTTCGCCGTTTGGAGGTACTCTATCAGCGTGCGTGGCAAATCCTCGGCACTGTAACGTATGGCACTGGTTTTCACGGCGCGACCGGCAAGTTCCAGCAGACTCGGAGGATTCAGCGTCATGTCCTTGACGAAGCGCACCACCAACGGATTGTCGCGCAAACTCAGCTGAAGGTGGAAATCAGTATAGAGGAAATGAAAAATTAGTTCAGGATAGTGATAAAACCCACGGCGCAATCCACTACACGTGAACTAATCGTGGTGGACTGTTGTTGTTTACTCCCGGCCGGCAGAAAACGGATCACAACCTCGACATTTGTACGAGGACAAGGTTGTTACTGTAAAATGAAAAAAAAAACTCTCACCAACTACTCTCATTAGTTCCACGAATGCACTTTCTTGCGTCGTCAATTATGCCTTATCAGGAGGATTCGCGTCTTTGTCAACGGAGGCGCATCGCGCAAAAGCGACAGTCATCGCCGTTGATCTTAATCTTGAGGACGAATTGCGTAAGCAATGACGTATTGTCGTTAGCAGCATCAATTCATCAAAATCTCATCCAAACGAACGTAAGCATGTTTTAATCACGGCGAATAATACGTTTCACACGGCTCCGTTTGCAACGTTTTCCGCGTGATTTTCGTGATTAAACAGGTCTAAACTAGTTTCTAGAACATATTGAAATGATTCCCAACGCAAACCGTCAACTACATCAGCCCGAACCCTGATCTAGTCAGAACAACCCTCTAGTTCGACGGAAAATAATTACTTTCAGTGAGAAACGAGTCGCGTCAAGAAACTTGACCGATACAGAACAAAAATGGAATGGAATATGGAAGAGGAGAAAAGTTTTCTGAAGGGGTATTAAAGAAGGTCCAATCTTGGGCATGCTAAAAGGTAAGGATGTTATGGATGGTAAGGAGCAAGGGGATATCTTGCCGTTATAATAAAAACCAACGGAAGTGTAGAAATCTGTAGCTCGTGCTAACAACCTTCGATAAACTTGAAACAAATCCCACATCGATTACGGATGCGCTTATCAAGTGGCATCTTTTGTGTGGCAACAAAGTTTCCGTTGTTTGTCCGAACCACCTTACAACCAAACGCCTTACAAAGTCCATAAAGATAGCCACGCTTTAGAAAACTTCACAGTTTGTCGAGTGAGCCGACCGGGTTGGAGTGCTGGTCTATAATGAGGTCAAGACGCCATGCACACAAAGTGCACCAGCGACGTGGGCTTACCTCGGTCAGATTGCGCAGAGTGATGATTTCTCGCGGCAGATGTCGCAGGCGGTTTTTGTGCAGCAGAAGGGACTTCAGGTTCACCAGGCGCGCTATGGACGCGGGCAACATCTCGATCAGATTATCACAGAGCACGAGTGCATGCAGATGGTTGAGCAGGCCGACGGTTTCCGGGATTTCGGTGATGAGGTTCCCGCCCAATGAAAGCAGCTGAAGGCTATAAAAATATGCAAAGGATAATGATTCAATACTCAAAAAATACTTAAGCTTAAAACATCGATCGATCATTGTAAGCTCAAAAACATTTTTTTTAAGTTAAAAAAAAATGCTAGGCTTAACTCTCCCATGGAAATAATATCATGTTTCATCAAGTCAGTTGGTTCTCCTGGTGCACATGAAGAAAATTAATCTGGCATGCTTTGGGGGTCACATATAGCACCGTTATCAATTACCAACAGCTCCGAGTAACCTTTTATGTCGACCAGCAGCCGAACTAAGAGGCGTTTATACTCCGGCTTCTAATCGTGTCTAGCGCGAACGATACCGTAGCATTTCGCACACCCCAGCTCCCCATCTTTAGCATCGCTAATGCGCCCCGAAGGCAACCGTCATCCCGTGGAGTGGCTTAAAAATAAATTCGGCTCTTCCCGCTCGCCTTATCAGCTGATAGGCCAGTGGATGCGAAACACACTACCATCGCACGCGTTAGCAACCGAAACAAAACGCTTGCCGAACCATCCAGGGCGGACAACTAACAAATCATGACCGAGCCGTCTTGGAACACGCACGGACGATCCATTACGCTTACCAATAGCAATTATCTAGTATTGAGCGATAGACCGGCCATTAGATAAGGGGCTATTATCTTCTTTTGTCGAGGTAGCAATTGCAATATCTTCCACCGAGCGTGGGATACATGAATTGTTCGCGGATTACATTATGCAAATTGCAACGAGTAGAGAAAAAAAAATGTTCCTTACTATTTCAACAGTCACCGATTGAATGTTCAATACAGGCGTTTTAAGAATTTAACACGAATAACATTTACTACGTTTTAGGCGACATGAAAAGTATTGGTTTACTCTCTAACACTGCTAGATGTCTAATAGAATGCCACAACTTTTTTCACTTGAGTTTAGAACAAAATCAATAAAAATAAACCTTACGAGCCATATGTGCGCCCGGCGAACATACGATTGATTGCTCACTGTTCACTTGAAATCAAAAGTGCATTATCATTGCTTATGTTTGTGCGAAAAAAGATTTGCGCACGACCATCGCGAACGTAAACACCACCAAACCTAGATTGCCAACCGTCGCCGTATCGACCAACGGACGACTTCGGAATTAAACTGTCCGACGACCGTGCACCCATTTGTCCTTCGCCCTTACTTACTTCTGTAGCTTCCAGATGTCTTTGGACACATTGCTGATCTGGTTGCCGCCGAGGTACAGATACTTGAGCGATCGCAGCTCGATCACCTGCTCCGGGAAGTGCGCGAACCGATTGCCGCTCAGGTTGAGCTCCTTCAGGCCGCTGCCGGCGGTACCGAGCAGCGACTTTGGCAGCGACTGGTCCGTCAGCAGATTGTTCTTCACGATCAGCGTCGTCAGCTGGCACTGCGTGATCACCTCCGGCAGCTCCTCCAGTCGGTTGTTGCTGAGGTCCAGCACCCGCAGGTTGGTAAAGTCGGCCAGCGACAGTGGCACCCGTATCAGCTTGTTGTGGTTGAGCAGCACCGTCTCGATATCCTCCGCCAGCTTCTTCGTCTTCGAGACGCGCAGCAGATCGTCGTCCAGGTGGCGCTTGTTCGAGTGGCCCAGATCGACCGTTTTCTGCTCGCGCGAGTCACTGTCGCAGCTGTCCGAGGTATAGACGACTTCCATCTTTTTGCCAGCCGTGTGCGCTTTCATCCGCGCGCCTTCTATGCTTATATACCGCCCGATTGGCCTGCTTCCTTCTCTTCCCAATTTCGTCCACAAGCAGGCCGTTTCTCGCTTATCTTGTCAGCGCGGAACCGGGGGGACCGATTTGTTTATCTACCACCCACAAGTAGCGACAATGTTATTCGTTTCTCGCTCTCTTCCTCTTTCACTTTCGCTCTGCACTGTCAGGTGTGGTGTTCGCCGTTTGCCGAAAGGTTTTCATCGGTTTCTCGCAGTGCGCAATGAACGCAAAGGTATTGTCCCGGCGCGACGTCGTTCGAGATGGATGTGTCTCTTCTGCAAACGGTGCAAAGGTTAAAAACGGTATAAATAAGTACCACACCGTCGATATTCGGGAAAGGGAATGTTGTACGGGCGCAAACGAGCAAACTGAAACGGAACAGATATTTTAGCAAACGATATGATGATCGCTACGGCTACGCTAGAGGGTGAACACATGAGCGTTATGTGCTGTACACAGAAATACAGTGGTTGGATATTTAAATAGATAAACTAGGAGTAAGACAACAACAGCAAGATGCGGGGAAGCGAAAAACAAAAACACATTCTGCATTCGGCCGGGATGATAAATTATCGAAAAAATGGGCATAGAAGAAGGGTGCAGGATGGATCGCGGTTTACGCTGTTCCTGCTCAGAGCTTTGAGAGCATCTGTTTGAAATGGCAAACAAATGCCATCCCTCGCGAACATTCCGCTCGCACAGCGTCTTACGCACATTGGCGCATACCGTCGCACGTATTGGCCGCGCGGCCCGTTTGAGACTGCGCGGACTACGCTCGCGCTCGGACGCGATAACAACACGCCACCCCGTGCGTGACCAGAACGGGGAGTAGCTTCGGTGTCGGACTGTTGGTTGCCACCGTTTTATACACAACACACCGTTTTTGATACCCTGGAACCGCCCCGCTGTAAGTGCTGTTGTGGCTCGCGCGGCACTAAATCCTGCCTCTTGCAGTCGACACTTGCTACTGGCCGCTCTGTTCGCGCCTCGCTCACCTCTAGACCTGTGCTGGACGAACGTTCGCTCGTTCGGTAGTAGCAGTCGGGGTAGGGTACGACACAATGCGCCTTCTTATCAGCAATCAGTTGCCCGTCGCCTCCACTGCTTTTGTCGGTTGTCTACGGAGTACACCGTGATGGTACAGCAGTGCACCATTCTCCGTCACTCGCAACACTAGGTACTTTTCGAAGCTTAAAATCCGAAAATCAAACGAACAAAATGCAATGGACTAAGCATCGCCAATGCTGCTTAGCCAATGCCCCGAAGACAACGACCGTCGGCCAGTACGAACAATTGCTTACTGAAAGCCCCCATGCTCTAGGCCGTTCTATTAAATCAAACGTGATACGCGCACGCACACATCTGGAAATCGGCCGGAAGGAGAGCGGACCAAGGGACCAGCCCGTGCACCCACCCCCCGCGACCGGACAGACGGGCTGCCCGTTTCTCTCTCGTTTAACATCGGCAGCCATATTGGTGTTCCCGTTATCTGCCGCGACTTTCGTGCCCTCTTCCCTTCGCGCTCCACCCCCGTCTCCTTACACACCTCTCCTCTCTTTGCTCAGCTGTCCGTGTGGGGTGTTTCAGGGAACACAAAATTGATAACCACTTACGTACCCTATACTGTGCTCTAAACGTAACCGGCAAAAATTTAATGGCACCAACACACGAATCAGGCGCAAAAATGGTCGCCTTCTCTTTCTCGCTCGCTGTGCGCATCTCCGCGCAGCCTTTAGAACGATCTGCTTTTTGAACTGCTCGAAAACCCTCCCGGGTTGGCGGTCCAACCCGGCGTCAGCCAATTGTCTTAATAGGAATAAATTAGCAATCATCATCGGGCGGTCGCTTATGCTTTACTCGTGTACGTATAGCTTCGCCAAGGACACGGGAAACTCTGGCCGACTAACCGATTAGGAGGTACAGTTTTGAAATGAAGTGTGCATGTAAAATTAGCATTGGTAAGACTTCTTGCTTAAAAACAAAACTAAAACTACAGCTAAGAAATCTTACGAATGAAGCCGCAACCTAAAAGGCGGATTAGCAGATGTAAAAAATGTAATAGAAAATATGCAAACGAAATTGAAGGATCAAGTGCAAATAACAAAAGATAATTAACACAAATTGAAATGTTGGCTTTAAAACCAAAAAAAAAACGGACCATAAAGTGTGAGGAAATGTAGCTTAAAAGATAATTCAACATTACCGCTCCATCTCACCTCCATCGCTGCTGAACGCTGTCCTCGTAAACTTAATGCTCACCCCAGACTATAATTCCCAATTTTAGCAGAATGTATTAATACTAGTCCTAAAGTTGTCAATCTACCGTAACGAGGGCACAATTTGGGCCACTCTCGGTTTTCGGCTCTTAATATATCGCTTATGGAAGAAAGTTCACAAAACTGGTGTTTCAAGTATTACACCCAACTATACGAGCTCGCTGGTTCTTCCTCTCCCGTCAGCTGCTTTAGGGATTTGCCTTTCAGGCGAATGTACTCCTGGTACCACTTGTTGATTTTCGACGCACGGAGTTCCTCAAAGTAGCTGATCGCATCATGGACGAAAATGTCGTTCTCGACACGCGCAGCCCCGGTGGCCAGTGCGGCCCTGGACAGCTCGTCCGCTATCCGGTTGCCACTGACTTCCACGTGCCCGGGAATCCACTGGATGGTCACGCCGAACGTCCGCGCTATTTCCAGGATTTCGTGGGCGACCGCGTTGCGCGTGCGTGAATTACGATTCTTCTTCAGGAAGGCACAGGCCGCCTGGCTATCGGTCAGCAGGACCGCACCGTGGTGTATGCTCCGCTCGGCGATGTGCTGCATCGCTACTTTGATTGCGAGCGTCTCCGCCGTCATGATGCTGGTGTCGAGCTTGAGCTGAACAGCTATCCGCACCTCGTTCGTTTCGTCGTACACCCCGATGCCGCACCGACCGTCCGGGGACTTCGAGGCGTCGGTGTAGATGTGTACGCGCCCACAGTACTCACTTTCCAGCACGTACTCGGTCAGCCGTCGCAGTGTGTCCGGTTTCAGGCTGCCCTTGCCGAGGGGCAGCTGGTCAAGCGTTGGCTTGACCTTCACGTCGGTCAGCAGATCGACCGTGCGGATGTGCTTCGCGATGGCTTCGAATATGTACCGATGCTCGAGAAATATCCGTTGGACAAACGAAAGCTCCCGGGGGTCGGGGACGTCATCTTCACCCCGAGCGGCGAGCAGTTTCCTCAGCTCACTGTATATGCGATTGTTGTTGCGGCAGTGCTGGGCTATTTCGCGGACCGCGATGATCTCCCGCGCCAGCTCCAGCTGCTCCCGTTTCGCCAGTCGCTCCCGATACCTTCGATACTCGACCAACGCGTTCCGGCACACGTTCCACCCGCTGTCGTCCGGCTGGCGGCTGTAGCACATCGCTGAATGGTGATTGTGCAAGCCTCCCGAAGCACAACATTCGCCCAGCTGACCCAGTAGGCTGCGATACAGTCTAGCCCAGCGCTCGTAGCGCGAGTACATCGTGCTCAGCTTCAGTCAGGTTCTATCGCGGAACACTTCCTGATTATCACAATAATTTTGTAATCACTGCCGAAATGCAGCTACACTTCACAGCTGCCTACTGCGCATTAAAACAAGTCTTACGTTGCCTAGCAAGATCACCGGAATGGCGCCAAGGAAAGCGAAAACAAAATCAAATACAACATTACCTCTCTTCTCGTTTGCGCACTGCGCATGCTACGACACCACGCTCGAGCGAAACTTAACGAACGGCCAGCATACGACAAACAACTCGAGCGCACTACCAGATCATGTTTGCGTTGGAGAACGAATTCCGCTGCCTTGCAAAAGTATCAATTTCACTGCGCGCTCTGCTGCGCTGCTATTTTCCGTCATCTGACATATGCGATCAAAACAAAACGTATCAGGTGTTAAGTTACCTTGGGCAGGAGGTGGTTATATAGTTTCAATTTTCTTTTCCTTCCCGCGGAAAAAAAGCTAGCAAATATTAAAAAAAAAGCATTTTTCTTATGTTCCGTTCTTTATGTATATATAAGAGGTAAAAACTAAACACATTTAAATATATATCTAAATTTAAAAAGTTGGTGATGACAGCTGTCAAGGAAAACTAATTTATGGACACCCTGTACGGAAGCTGTCATGCCTTTATAGTAAGCTGTTTGAAACAAGAAGGCCTTATAATACCGCACCATTTCGCAGAAAAGTGCTTCGCTTGCTATTTACACTGATCCAAAATGAGTGCAAACTTCAATTTAGTTGACGAGAGTGTAGACGATGGGATACCATCCAATTTCCTCAACGAATTTTTAGGTGATATGGATAACCTGGGTTTAAAAGTGAGCAACGACCAAACTAAAACCGCACAAATCGTGCAAGAAAGGCTGAAGAAATTCAACGAGGCTTGGCACATTCCCCCAAGTAGTTCGGAAACGCCTTCCACGAGCGCCATATCCTACGAGCCGCAACCAGGTCCTTCGAGAGTTGCAGCGACACCCTCGGAGAATAAGCAAGAGGAATCGATACCGAACGAGTTTCCTGCACAGACCGCGAAGCAGTCGGCCACAACCGCTGAGGATGGTCTACTAGGATCGCCGTCTTCTTTGCAAATTGTCGAAGACGCGCCGAGGCCTTCCACGTCAACCGATGGATTGCGAGGAAGAGTCTCTTCGAATAGTCGGGCTGGCGACGGTGGGCGCCACTCTGTCAGAAGACGCCGGTCCTTCTCAGAAGATGACGACGGCGAAGAAGACGACTATGAATACTACCGACAGAGGCGTGCCGCACGCTCCCGGCGACACCGATCGCGATACCATTCCCGCAGTCGTACTCCACCGGAGTCCCGCCGACCGCGTCCATTCCGCTCACGTTCGCCACCCCGGTCGCGGAGCCGTTTTGCCAACCGTTCACCACCTCGTCGCCAACGAAGCCGCACACCAGCACGGTCGCGTTCCTTATCCCGCGACTCTCGCTCATCCCGTTCCAGCGAACGCGAGCGACGCCACAGGCGTCGGAACCATAGCCGGGCCGACCCCCCGGCAATGCAGGGAGCACCAACTATCCCAGCAGTCCACAATGTCGCCGTGATGGCGCAAACCATGATGTCGATGATGCAAATGTTCAACCAATGCGCTGCGGCGACCAATCCAATGCAACCGGTTCTACCCCTCCCATTTGGCAATCTTCTCCAAACTGGATCGGCTGGGCTGACACCACCGATATTGATGAACCCTCCGGTTCCATCAACAGCTGCATCCACAATGCCGATGTCGGCTGCAAATGAAGGGAACACTACCCAGGCCCAACCACAGCAACCAGCAAAGGAGGACGTAGGAAAAGCATCGCAGTACGATGGTACTACGGAGGTAATGCATCCTGGTTGAAATTTTTACGGTGCAAACAAACTAATCGTGTACTGTTTAAAATTATTTGCAGCTATTCTTGGAAGGCAGAATGCATTTTGGGCAGTACCTACGCGAAAATCCGTCGTGCATGGTGCAACAAAAAGTCAATCCTAGAGGTAATAATGATACGGTTAATATAGCGATGGAAACATGACCCATTTTTCCTGACCCATGTATACAATGATCTCCTCTTCAGTATGCGAACGAATCAAGGATGCCATCCGCGTCTTGGAGCGCCAGGAGACGAAGGAACAGACGGTCAAATTTCTGTATGTTCCACCTTACTACTACAGCGAAACGCGCAAGAGGGAAAACCGTTCGCCGTTGATCTGGAACGATCAAAACGTCTTGTTCCGGCTGACGTCCAGCTCGCGGGAGGTGAAACACTGCGAACCGTTTGGCAACGTGAACGGCAAGCTGAAAGGGTTGATCGCCAAACTCGGCCTCGACGAGGGTGCCATCTCGCAGCAGCTGCAGAAGGACGCGTACGCTCCCGCCAACAGCACGATCTCCGAGAGGGGTTCGTCCTCCCGCATACAGGCAATTTCGACGCTACCGCCCAAACCTGGCAGTGCCAGGGTGCGGCACATGATTGAGCGGGCTGCTCAGACGGAAGGGTACGCATGCGGGGAGTGTGTCGAGCGGGCCAAGAAAACGTTCGTCTCAAGCCGCTCTCAAACGATGTCGACCGTGCCACGCATGGCTGATGCAGCCATCCAGACGCCAAGCACTCTCGACCGCAACCCCTTTGTGCCCTCGATTACGTTAGAGAATCTCACCGCGAGCCAGATCGAAACGATCGAGGCAATCGTTAGTTTCATTCGTACCCGCCACGTGACCGGACCGGTCGATGCGGTGCAACATGCACTCAGCAAGGACAGCACGGCACGGATCACCATGGGTTCAGGGTTGTTTCAAACCGCCCAGGATGTGATGTCAATGATGACGGAAAAACCTCGCCCGGCGGCTTCTTCGTATGCGTCGTCTAGCGCTAGCAGCAGATACGTTGTCAGTATTCAACAGCACGTACAATCGACCCGAGCGGCCACGAGCACCAACTTTCAGCCACAGATTCCTCCACCGACGCCACCGACTGCCGGTGGCCGTTACTTCCAGCCCTTCAACAATCAGGCGTCGATTCTCCCGGCGTGTTTCGCCCCGCAGCAGCATATGTCAAGAAAAGCGAAGAAAAAACTGAACAAAAGATAGATAGCGTCGCATCGCATGATACGTCATACCGGCTGGTTTACAATTGAATTGCCCAATTTTGTTACTTGGCATCCTCAAGCGAGGGAATTCAGAATTCTTAATCGAAGATTGCTTTTTTTATGTACGCGAATTGAACTAAAGGACGAAATAAACAAAGAACTCGAGTCCTATCGTTAACCGGCATTTATTTGTAATTTAATTATTAATTTCAATCAAACACAATAACATTGACATTTCCTGAACATTCATAGATCTAATATTAACCCAGGACAGACGCAAAACATACAAAAGTCTCAAATACCTGACTTGGCGGCTAACGTGTCAACGCTAACGTGTGCTTTTAATGCGTAACCATTTGTTTCCCAGGCATAAATTGCAAACATACCCTATGATAACCCTGTGAACATTTGGTCTGTTGGGCAAACATTGAAATTTTTCCAAACGCAACCGGCAAGTACAGCAGCAACTAAAACTAATCTATAAGAAGGAAGGATGAGCGAGACAGGCAGAGAGATAGAGGCTGAAAAGCTCTAAATAATAGGGGAAACGAAGAAAAGTGCTCTCTCGATTAGAAACACACCACGGGGAAACGACATAAATGTTTGGACGCTTTCATCCCGACGAAAATAAAGCTTACTCCAAATTTAAATTTCTAAACAGGGGCAATGGCAAGTAAAATACCTTAAAAAATTACCTGATTCGTTTCGGATCACTTGTATAAAAGCCAAACTGACATAAAATAACTATTTTCATAATTATTGTTGTTTATTGAACGCTAACCAATTCGTAGGACACCCAGTTATAATTTTTTTTTTTTTTGACATCATCTCCATCGGTTAGCACTTAAATAAGCATCACAGCTTCAGATCACAGTTCTGAAAATAGAAAACAATGTAACAA
Organism: Anopheles atroparvus; assembly: GCA_914969975.1. Lineage (NCBI taxonomy): Eukaryota > Metazoa > Arthropoda > Insecta > Diptera > Culicidae > Anopheles > Anopheles atroparvus. The sequence goes on along the minus strand of CAJZCY010000001.1, from coordinate 24,118,660 downwards.
TAAATTACTAAGCTGTAAAATTCCAAATAATTACTACACCGTTTCGTTAAAGTTTTCAGAAAGTATTGTCATCTATCACAATTTTTCAGTCGGGAAAAGAAGACATAATTTGAGATAGTATCATCAAACAGGTATATGCAGTTACTGTGAATTCCTCAAAAAATTAACTTACCTTTATCCAGGAATGAAACACATTTCCAGTCTCAAGACTTTCACGGCGACAACAAATTTTTGAGGTAACCTTGCAGATATGCCGAAGCTGGTGCTGGAAGAAATACCAAACAAAACGCATTCCATTAGCACATGCATACTGCAACACATGTTTCGCAACGGAATGGAAAATAGCTCAGCAATTGGAGAAGTTCTAATCAAATAACATCATCAACACGGACCAATTAATTTCATCATTGATTGTATTGTTTAAACAAACAATTAAAGATGCTCACCTATTCATCATTTGCAGATTATGTTCCGCTCCAGAGTCCGAACATTTCAGCCACATCAGCCAGTATGCCAAGGTCGTGGCTGGTTCTACTGGCTGTAAGAGAAATAATTCTTAAGTCAATAACATCCTCCTTTATCCAACGGAGAGCAAACATCGTGGCTTTTAATAGTAATCAGAATGTATTCTTATCAATCATAATTCTTCAGTCGGGAAAAGAAGACATAAATTTGTATTGTATCTTCACGATTTTTTTTCAGTTATTTCCAGTTATCCGTTCCTGAATCGTGCTATGCGGCTTGAAACTTAGCTTACCCTTTGTCCCTTTTTTAGGTTATGTCCTGCCGAGAACTCAATTTGTTTCTGGTAAGGGTAGGCTTCGTTGGGAATCCACAGAATTTGTGCTAGAATAAATATCAAACAAAACACATGTAATTAGTACGAGCATATTGCAACACATTCATACTTTGCGACGAAATGGAAAGTGACTCAGTAATTGGAGAAATTTTAATCAAAAAAACATCATCAACACGGACCAATTAATTTCATCATTGAGGGCAGAGAACTTCGTTTGAAGGTTCAATAATATCATGAAAAATTACCTTAATATCAGGACACACAAGATAAACATCACAGAGTATTTACTGCATTGAAGACGGCCATTAGATTTTCGCCAAAACCGATTGATTGCGTAGGTCACAAAATGCACCAAGTTCCGTTTCATGAACCGTTCATTTTTAACGTGAATATCACACATTCATCTATAAAAAAAAAGACATCGTTCAATATTGGTGTAATACTAGCAACAGAACTAAAGGTTTTAAAAACACCTATCAGACATTTCAAAAAGGAATGAGTTAGCAGCCGAAAAAATTTTTTTTTTCATTGCTTTCAATCGGTAATTCCGTTTTCATCATTCTAAGTAAGAAAAGAGTATTTTATATACCCTTTCTGGAAACTCACCATTATTAAGACATGATGTCCGACCACCAACTGCCGGAACCGAATACATGCCCCTTCATTTCTGGTCGTGAAAGATCGAATCTCACAATCACCTGCAAGAAAAAAAATTAAAATCGTTCAATATTGATGTATTACTGGCAACAACAGAACTAAAGGAATTGAAAACTCCTATCAGACATTTCAAAAAGGAATGAGTTAGCAGCCGAAAAATTTTTTTTTCATTGCTTTCAATCGGTAATTCCGTTTTCATCATTCTAAGTAAGAAAATTGTATTTTATATACCGTTTCTGGAAACTCACCATTATTAAGACATGATGTCCGATCACCAACTGCCGGAACCGAATGCATGCCCCTTCATTTCTTGTCGTGAAAGATCGAATCTCACAATCACCTGCAAGAAAAAAAATTAAAATCGTTCAATATTGATGTATTACTGGCAACAACAGAACTAAAGGAATTGAAAACTCCTATCAGACATTTCAAAAAGGAATGAGTTAGCAGCCGAAAAATTTTTTTTTCATTGCTTTCAATCGGTAATTCCGTTTTCATCATTCTAAGTAAGAAAATTGTATTTTATATACCGTTTCTGGAAACTCACCATTATTAAGATATGATGTCCGATCACCAACTGCCGGAACCGAATGCATGCCCCTCATTTCTTGTCGTGAAAGATCGAATCTCACAATCACCTGCAAGGAAAAAAAAATTAAAATCGTTCAATATTGATGTATTACTAGCAACAACAGAACTAAAGGAATTGAAAACTCCTATCAGACATTTCAAAAAGGAATGAGCTAGCAGCCGAAATTTTTTTTTTTTTCATTGCTTTCAATCGGTAATTCCGTTTTCATCATTCTAAGTAAGAAAATTGTATTTTATATACCGTTTCTGGAAACTCACCATTATTAAGACATGATGTCCGATCACCAACTGCCGGAACCGAATGCATGCCCCTTCATTTCTTGTCGTGAAAGATCGAATCTCACAATCACCTGCAAGAAAAAAAATTAAAATCGTTCAATATTGATGTATTACTGGCAACAACAGAACTAAAGGAATTGAAAACTCCTATCAGACATTTCAAAAAGGAATGAGTTAGCAGCCGAAAAATTTTTTTTTCATTGCTTTCAATCGGTAATTCCGTTTTCATCATTCTAAGTAAGAAAATTGTATTTTATATACCGTTTCTGGAAACTCACCATTATTAAGACATGATGTCCGATCACCAACTGCCGGAACCGAATGCATGCCCCTTCATTTCTTGTCGTGAAAGATCGAATCTCACAATCACCTGCAAGGAAAAAAAATTAAAATCGTTCAATATTGATGTATTACTAGCAACAACAGAACTAAAGGAATTGAAACCTCCTATCAGACATTTCAAAAAGGAATGAGCTAGCAGCCGAAATTTTTTTTTTTTTTCATTGCTTTCAATCGGTAATTCCGTTTTCATCATTCTAAGTAAGAAAATTGTATTTTATATACCGTTTCTGGAAACTCACCATTATTAAGATATGATGTCCGATCACCAACTGCCGGAACCGAATACATGCCCCTTCATTTCTTGTCGTAAAAGATCGAATCTCACAATCACCTGCAAGAAAAAAAATTAAAATCGTTCAATATTGATGTATTACTGGCAACAACAGAACTAAAGGAATTGAAAACTCCTATCAGACATTTCAAAAAGGAATGAGCTAGCAGCCGAATTTTTTTTTTTTTTTCATTGCTTTCAATCGGTAATTCCGTTTTCATCATTCTAAGTAAGAAAATTGTATTTTATATACCGTTTCTGGAAACTCACCATTATTAAGACATGATGTCCGATCACCAACTGCCGGAACCGAATGCATGCCCCTCATTTCTTGTCGTGAAAGATCGAATCTCACAATCACCTGCAAGAAAAAAATTAAAATCGTTCAATATTGATGTATTACTGGCAACAACAGAACTAAAGGAATTGAAAACTCCTATCAGACATTTCAAAAAGGAATGAGCTAGCAGCCGAAATTTTTTTTTTTTTTCATTGCTTTCAATCGGTAATTCCGTTTTCATCATTCTAAGTAAGAAAATTGTATTTTATATACCGTTTCTGGAAACTCACCATTATTAAGACATGATGTCCGATCACCAACTGCCGGAACCGAATGCATGCCCCTCATTTCTTGTCGTGAAAGATCGAATCTCACAATCACCTGCAAGAAAAAAAATTAAAATCGTTCAATATTGATGTATTACTGGCAACAACAGAACTAAAGGAATTGAAAACTCCTGTCAGACATTTCAAAAAGGAATGAGCTAGCAGCCGAAATTTTCTTTTTTTCATTGCTTTCAATCGGTAATTCCGTTTTCATCATTCTAAGTAAGAAAATTGTATTTTATATACCGTTTCTGGAAACTCACCATTATTAAGATATGATGTCCGATCACCAACTGCCGGAACCGAATACATGCCCCTTCATTTCTTGTCGTAAAAGATCGAATCTCACAATCACCTGCAAGAAAAAAAATTAAAATCGTTCAATATTGATGTATTACTGGCAACAACAGAACTAAAGGAATTGAAAACTCCTATCAGACATTTCAAAAAGGAATGAGCTAGCAGCCGAATTTTTTTTTTTTTCATTGCATTCAATCGGTAATTCCGTTTTCATCATTCTAAGTAAGAAAATTGTATTTTATATACCGTTTCTGGAAACTCACCATTATTAAGACATGATGTCCGATCACCAACTGCCGGAACCGAATGCATGCCCCTCATTTCTTGTCGTGAAAGATCGAATCTCACAATCACCTGCAAGAAAAAAATTAAAATCGTTCAATATTGATGTATTACTGGCAACAACAGAACTAAAGGAATTGAAAACTCCTATCAGACATTTCAAAAAGGAATGAGCTAGCAGCCGAATTTTTTTTTTTTCATTGCTTTCAATCGGTAATTCCGTTTTCATCATTCTAAGTAAGAAAATTGTATTTTATATACCGTTTCTGGAAACTCACCATTATTAAGACATGATGTCCGATCACCAACTGCCGGAACCGAATGCATGCCCCTCATTTCTTGTCGTGAAAGATCGAATCTCACAATCACCTGCAAGAAAAAAAATTAAAATCGTTCAATATTGATGTATTACTGGCAACAACAGAACTAAAGGAATTGAAAACCCCTGTCAGACATTTCAAAAAGGAATGAGCTAGCAGCCGAAATTTTCTTTTTTTCATTGCTTTCAATCGGTAATTCCGTTTTTATCATTCTAAGTAAGAAAATTGTATTTTATATACCGTTTCTGGAAACTCACCATTATTAAGACATGATGTCCGATCACCAACTGCCGGAACCGAATGCATGCCCCTCATTTCTTGTCGTGAAAGATCGAATCTCACAATCACCTGCAAGAAAAAAAATTAAAATCGTTCAATATTGATGTATTACTGGCAACAACAGAACTAAAGGAATTGAAAACTCCTATCAGACATTTCAAAAAGGAATGAGCTAGCAGCCGAATTTTTTTTTTTTTTCATTGCTTTCAATCGGTAATTCCGTTTTCATCATTCTAAGTAAGAAAAGAGTATTTTGAATACCCTTTCTGGAAACTCACCATTATTAAGACATGATATCCGACCACCAACTGCCGGAACCAAATGCATGCCCCCCTTCATTTCTTGTCGTGAAAGATCGAATCTCACAATCACCTGCAAGAAAAAAAATTAAAATCGTTCAATATTGATGTATTACTGGCAACAACAGAACTAAAGGAATTGAAAACTCCTATCAGACATTTCAAAAAGGAATGAGCTAGCAGCCGAAATTTTCTTTTTTTCATTGCTTTCAATCGGTAATTCCGTTTTCATCATTCTAAGTAAGAAAATTGTATTTTATATACCGTTTCTGGAAACTCACCATTATTAAGATATGATGTCCGATCACCAACTGCCGGAACCGAATACATGCCCCTTCATTTCTTGTCGTAAAAGATCGAATCTCACAATCACCTGCAAGAAAAAAAATTAAAATCGTTCAATATTGATGTATTACTGGCAACAACAGAACTAAAGGAATTGAAAACTCCTATCAGACATTTCAAAAAGGAATGAGCTAGCAGCCGAAATTTTTTTTTTTTTCATTGCTTTCAATCGGTAATTCCGTTTTTATCATTCTAAGTAAGAAAAGACTATTTTGAATACCCTTTCTGTAAACTCACCATTATTAAGACATGATGTCCGATCACCAACTGCCGGAGCCAAATGCATGCCCCCCTTCATTTCTTGTCGTGAAAGATCGAATCTCACAATCACCTGCAAGAAAAAAAATTAAAATCGTTCAATATTGATGTATTACTAGCAACAACAGAACTAAAGGTATTGAAAACTCCTATCAGACATTTAAAAAAGGAATGAGTTAGCAGCCGAAAAATTTTTTTTTTCATTGCTTTCAATCGGTAATTCCGTTTTCATCATTCTAAGTAAGAAAAGAGTATTTTATATACCCTTTCTGGAAACTCACCATTATTAAGACATGATGTCCGATCACCAACTGCCGGAACCGAATACATGCCCCTTCATTTCTTGTCGTAAAAGATCGAATCTCACAATCACCTGCAAGAAAAAAAATTAAAATCGTTCAATATTGATGTATTACTAGCAACAACAGAACTAAAGGTATTGAAAACTCCTATCAGACATTTAAAAAAGGAATGAGTTAGCAGCCGAAAAATTTTTTTTTTCATTGCTTTCAATCGGTAATTCCGCTTTCATCATTCTAAGTTAGAAAAGAGCATTTTATATACCATTTCTGGAAACTCACCATTATTAAGACATGATGTCCGATCACCAACTGCCGGAATCAAATGCATGCCCCTTCATTTCTTGTCGTGAAAGATCGAATCTCACAATCACCTGCAAGAAAAAAAATTAAAATCGTTCAATATTGATGTATTACTGGCAACAACAGAACTAAAGGAATTGAAAACTCCTATCAGACATTTCAAAAAGGAATGAGCTAGCAGCCGAATTTTTTTTTTTTTCATTGCTTTCAATCGGTAATTCCGTTTTCATCATTCTAAGTAAGAAAATTGTATTTTATATACCGTTTCTGGAAACTCACCATTATTAAGACATGATGTCCGATCACCAACTGCCGGAACCGAATGCATGCCCCTCATTTCTTGTCGTGAAAGATCGAATCTCACAATCACCTGCAAGAAAAAAAATTAAAATCGTTCAATATTGATGTATTACTGGCAACAACAGAACTAAAGGAATTGAAAACTCCTATCAGACATTTCAAAAAGGAATGAGCTAGCAGCCGAATTTTTTTTTTTTTTTCATTGCTTTCAATCGGTAATTCCGTTTTCATCATTCTAAGTAAGAAAATTGTATTTTATATACCGTTTCTGGAAACTCACCATTATTAAGACATGATGTCCGATCACCAACTGCCGGAACCGAATGCATGCCCCTTCATTTCTTGTCGTGAAAGATCGAATCTCACTATCACCTGCAAGGAAAAACAATTAAAATCGTTCAATATTGATGTATTACTAGCAACAACAGAACTAAAGGAATTGAAAACTCCTATCAGACATTTCAAAAAGGAATGAGCTAGCAGCCGAAATTTTTTTTTTTCATTGCTTTCAATCGGTAATTCCGTTTTCATCATTCTAAGTAAGAAAATTGTATTTTATATACCGTTTCTGGAAACTCACCATTATTAAGACATGATGTCCGATCACCAACTGCCGGAACCGAATGCATGCCCCTCATTTCTTGTCGTGAAAGATCGAATCTCACAATCACCTGCAAGAAAAAAAATTAAAATCGTTCAATATTGATGTATTACTGGCAACAACAGAACTAAAGGAATTGAAAACTCCTATCAGACAATTCAAAAAGGAATGAGCTAGCAGCCGAAATTTTTTTTTTTTTTTCATTGCTTTCAATCGGTAATTCCGCTTTCATCATTCTAAGTTAGAAAAGAGCATTTTATATACCATTTCTGGAAACTCACCATTATTAAGACATGATGTCCGATCACCAACTGCCGGAATCAAATGCATGCCCCTTCATTTCTTGTCGTGAAAGATCGAATCTCACAATCACCTGCAAGAAAAAAAATTAAAATCGTTCAATATTGATGTATTACTGGCAACAACAGAACTAAAGGTATTGAAAACTCCTATCAGACATTTCAAAAAGGAATGAGCTAGCAGCCGAAATTTTTTTTTTTTCATTGCTTTCAATCGGTAATTCCGTTTTCATCATTCTAAGTAAGAAAATTGTATTTTATATACCGTTTCTGGAAACTCACCATTATTAAGACATGATGTCCGATCACCAACTGCCGGAACCGAATGCATGCCCCTCATTTCTTGTCGTGAAAGATCGAATCTCACAATCACCTGCAAGGAAAAAAAATTAAAATCGTTCAATATTGATGTATTACTGGCAACAACAGAACTAAAGGAATTGAAAACTCCTATCAGACATTTCAAAAAGGAATGAGCTAGCAGCCGAAATTTTCTTTTTTTTTCATTGCTTTCAATCGGTAATTCCGTTTTCATCATTCTAAGTAAGAAAATTGTATTTTATATACCGTTTCTGGAAACTCACCATTATTAAGACATGATGTCCGATCACCAACTGCCGGAACCGAATGCATGCCCCTCATTTCTTGTCGTGAAAGATCGAATCTCACAATCACCTGCAAGGAAAAACAATTAAAATCGTTCAATATTGATGTATTACTGGCAACAACAGAACTAAAGGAATTGAAAACTCCTATCAGACATTTCAAAAAGGAATGAGCTAGCAGCCGAAATTTTTTTTTTTTTCATTCCTTTCAATCGGTAATTCCGTTTTCATCATTCTAAGTAAGAAAATTGTATTTTATATACCGTTTCTGGAAACTCACCATTATTAAGACATGATGTCCGATCACCAACTGCCGGAACCGAATGCATGCCCCTTCATTTCTTGTCGTGAAAGATCGAATCTCACAATCACCTGCAAGAAAAAAAATTAAAATCGTTCAATATTGATGTATTACTGGCAACAACAGAACTAAAGGAATTGAAAACTCCTGTCAGACATTTTAAAAAGGAATGAGCTAGCAGCCGAAATTTTTTTTTTTCATTGCTTTCAATCGGTAATTCCGTTTTCATCATTCTAAGTAAGAAAAGATCATTTTATATACCATTTCTGGAAACTCACCATTATTAAGACATGATGTTCGACCTCCAACTGCCGGAACCAAATGCATGCCCCTTCACTTCTTCGAATCGAATCCCAAACTCACCTGTAAGAAAAAAATCATTTAAAATATTTTATCTCAATGAATTATTGAGCCGAAGCATCTTAATTCTTTTTCATTGAATTGCTTAGAACTCACCAGCATCATGACATGTTGTCTTCTTATTGATCCATTCGCGTCGTGAATTCAAGGATGATCTTTAGCGATCTGCCAAAATTTTTAGCCAAAACGAGCGTCTTCTTCTTCTCATCTTCTTATCTGTCCCGCTCATAGTTGAGCACGTCGTATTGACATGGCCTGGTCACCAATCGTTTTCCAGGTCGCTCGGTCCGTGGTTGCGCTCTCCATCCCCGATGACATTCGATGTTCCACAGGTCCTGCTCCATCTGGTCCAGCAGCCAACGGGCTCGCTGAGCTCCTCTGCGTCTCGTGCCGACCCAAATCAGCGTATTAAATGCATTTTTCAAAGCTAGTTTTAGAATTCAAGTGCTTTTGAGTTTCGCCCGACGACTGGAGCAACCGATCTTGGCTGCAAATCAATCCCAACCATTGACTAGCTGCGGCTGTACGGCTCCTGTTTTTCCTGACTGTACAGAAACGAAATCATCGAAATCAATTAATGACAAAATATATACTGAAATTGTATCGTAGCCTTTGCATACATGAAACATTGTATTTACCTGGCGTTGTTTATTCTGCTTTTTATTTTTATGAATTTTCTGTAAATAGACACAACATAAATCATGTTTTATCTTGTGCACTTCAGCATTAATTTCGCTTTTCCCAATCGTCAATTTTTTCTTACATTTCGGGTGGTGTTGCTCGAGGTTTGTGACGATCCTGGCTTGCTGATAGAGCTGTCGAGCAATTTGAACATTTCTGCCAAATATTCTTCTTGAAACTATCCGAACAATGCAAAGAATAATGTGGAAAGGATGGAATAGAACAATAAAATATATATTAGATTGATGATATTCCACTTAGCTATAAGAAAGGGCCATTAATGATTGTTTAGAGCGTTTGCAAACAAAATGAACTTGAATGTTTCAGTCGCCATTCATTTTGAATGAATATGTAATTGGCCAAATTGTGCTTTTGTCCTAGAGGCTCTGCCACCCTTGAGGAAGTTTGTAGGACATCAGGAATTGTGATCGTCTCACGTTTTATAATTTATGCTTTTAATTCTAATCTTTGGTTTAAGAATATTTGCATTTGAATCGTATGGATCAGGCACAAATAATATAGTATGGAAGAAAAATCATCACACAACAGTTCCCGCAACACGCTTTGGGTGTCGTCTCAAACAAATCTTCCAACAGAAGCAATCAACATAGTTGACATCCAAAGACAAATGACAATGTCATGATGAATTATTAGATAAAAACCGGAGAATTCGATTCCAAACTTTACTAGGGCCTATATCTAGCGAATAGGATTTGTAGAAAAAGTCTTCAGAGGAAGGAGCTTATAGAATTTGAGTGCATCACAAGCGGCGTACTCAGCGGATCTGCCCTTTCCCATATGTTAGGTTTAACCGAATTGACTACACTCACGAGCAGATGAATCGAACTACCAATAGTTTAAAAAAATTAAAATAAATTATTATGTCTGCTTCCTTATTAATGACAATCAACAAAATAAAGAACCATAAAATTTTTATTCAACGAAGGAGGAAAATTCGTCTAGTCTCGAGCCGTCGGGTCTCGTACCCGACCCCACAGCAGTACCGGAGTGCACCGGCTAAAAACCCCAACTAAAATCCACGTCCGGAGTTGACCGTGTATCATTACACTGACGGTAAATAAAGAATACCCAACTCTGTATAAACGTATAAAAAACATTCCTAGAAATGGCTTTCACAAAGAATTACCTCGCACAATATAAGGTAAGTTGTGGTGTATTCTAAGAATTTTATAGATCGCTCCAATTCACAGTAATCACTACTTATCTCTCATATGTGCAACTGCACGATTCATTGGATTCCTCCATCGCTTAGGTGTATTAAAGCTTAAATCTTTTATAATACAAAAACTACATGTTCGACTACATGAGAAAAGCTGTTTACGATTGTTGAACTATTGTACATGTTGAAAATGCAATCAAAATGTGACACCTCGTTAAAAAATCAAAGTTCATTTGTCTTTCCTTAAAATTTGGCTATATAGACCAAAGTCGTGTTTTAATTTTGTAGCAAAAGAAATCCTTTGAGATGTTGAAAAGGATTGAGATAAAAAGCAGTTTGCATCCTCTCTATAGTGACCATGATATTCAAATGCTCACCGACAGGACCAGACAACTTACATAACGATAAAATAACGAATAAATACATTTTCTTAGGTACACTAGCAGAATACCCTGCAGTACATTGATAAGATAATCATGATTTAACACGCAACAGTGTGAATATTTTCGTCGGAACTACGGTAGATAGAAACGGTTCGAGGTGATAGATTTTACTCACACAGAGTAATTGACACGGAAAAAATCCTTCCAAAAGGTCAGCCCTCAATCCACGAGAAGATATGTCTGAAACGTAGGTGGTGTCATTGGTCCCCTCCTTCCACTTCCCAATAGCAACAACTTCCCCAGAAATTTACGATGGATAACGAGGCTTAAGCAAGGTTTTCAGAGCTAGACACGCAGTAGAGTTCTTATTACTAACTTAAAAATAAGGTAGAGAAAAACTGTAAATGGTGCATAAGCTATGTATTTGTATATTACCTATAGAAACGTACGTGCTCGCTGCTCCCACCAGCGGCAGAAGAAGATATAGTTATGCCCTCCGGCATGCAGAGAATTCACGTCACGGTACTTATTTTGTTGCAGCGAGGCCGCGTGGCGATGGCGCAGTCTGTATATACGTGTTCACACAGCAGCATTCACAAACCCCTTGCTTTTATCCAAAGAAGGAGAACTCACTAGCACGGATCCTTGTGGTTGTATTTTATTGCGGATGCTTTTTGGAACATCGTTTAATTTGATGAAGTTGAATGGCAGGTAATTTTAATGCACACAGTGTAGCACCAGAAGTCCCCGGATGCGATATCATGAGAACAAGTGCAATACTACTTGAGCTGGACAGCAATCACTCGACGTAGCGGTGGACATTGATGCAAACGAAACACAAGTAGACCCACTTCCCCCTTCCCCCAGACAATGGACAGATAGAATCACCGTAAAACTCTTATACTTTCATTGTCGTGAATAACTCGCATGACAACCGACTCAATCAACATTTATCTAACTAGCTGCTCAAGACCTTGAATGACGAAGCACGTTATTAATTACTTACACAAAAATAAGAACTGTGCAATGTGTTGACGCAAACCATCAGAAGTGTTAATAATTTGTTATTTTAATGGTTACTAGCATGATGAAAAAAGGTAAATTGTACAAGAACAAAAAACTTGGCATGGTAAGATATCGATACATTTGAACTATAATTTAGAATAACTGCGATTCTCCTAACAACAAGCCTTCTGATAATCCAAACAACAAAACCCCAGGATGGACTGAACAACCCCTTGATGACAGTTCATCCAATAGGTTTAAGCTAGAGCCTAACCAACTCAATTTAATCTTAAAATGAAAAGCACGATCAAGCGGTCCAAAATCTAGTGGGTAAGAGTATACAGCAAGTGAGTTTATCAAATAAAACATAGGAAAACGCAAAAGCAAAATGGCATCGAAGGCCTCATAATCTACTACTTCATTCAGGGCAACAAATAATCGCCCAACGGTAAGAAACTCAAATCTTATGAATTTGAAGGTTATTGTGCTGCAATTAATAAACACAATTTAAAATTAAAATTACACAAATAAGAAGATGAATGGAAAGAAATATGAAAAAAAGTTAAAAAAAACTGACCAATAAATTGTGTTCAAAAGACTCAACAAATGCTACTTGTGAAAACACAACAAACAGGAGTTATTCCATCTCAATAAGAGTATCTTTATATTGTTTCGCTAATCGATATTCGTATAATATAGAGACATCGGTATTCTTAATCACACGCTTACTAAATTCCAACTGAAAAATACAGCAATTAATTTTCATTACCCAAATAATAATACATTAAAATTTTCACGTCTTGGCTTCACGTGCACAACACACTGGTGCCAAAATACACCAAAGAATAGAAAGTATCGTTTGTACTGTGGATTTAGTTAATTCAGTACTAACATCAAAACAATAATGCCACGGGTTAGGTATATTGAATCTTTTTTTTTAAAATGAAAAACACTTTTGCTTTCAATTTGAATTCCAAATTGCGCGCTACGTTTCGCGACATATCATGTTCATTAGCACGTACAGCTGAGCGCGTGGTGCAGATACAATTCGTGGTAGCTAAAAATACATACATCCAGTGTTTTAAGCAGTGCGTGACGCAGATGCTCGTTAAAATCTATCCAATACTTCCAGTTCGAAGTACTTCCGTGTTGTCAAATCTGGACTGTTAAATCTGTATTGCATGTTGTACTAACCAAGATTGATTGAAGTGTGTTATAATGAGATGCTTAAAGTTAGTCATTTTCAAAATGGTCCTGAAGGAAAATCCTCTTCTTTCTACGGACACAGAAGATCCTATAATTTTCTCTTACTTTCACTTACTTGTGTAACACGATAGAGTGAATAGATGTCTTCGTAATTCTAGTGTTTGCACTGTTTTTTTTTTTATCCATCAGAGTGGACACGCATAATATAGATAGTTCAGTGAGGTCTTGTGTGGCAACAAGTTGAAATACAACTGGACAGCCAAAGCACGACGATCGATGATGAGATGCTGCCTCTTCGCGAAATTATTATTTGCAGCAGAAAGGTGGTGGTTTAAAAGATATTCAGTGAGTGTCGATCGAAATACAGAATTACGAATTGAAAGGAAGATGAACTTTCAATGAACAGCTTTTGATTCATTTGTTTGTCCATTTTCCGCAATAGGCACTTTGCCTTGAGTAATTAAAGTTGGTAGTTCCTTGTAAGTTTCAAAATGTTTCAACAAATAAAACCGAATGATGTCACTGTAACAATGCGATGAAGCATTGGACATGGCATAACATGACCTAGGCGTGAAGTGTTTGGAAAGACGAAATACTGCTGACAATTTTATAAACCAGGGACGGTGGTAGGTAATCGTCTATCATGCGTCGCAAAACATCGATTTCACATTTCATTGCACTACTACAGTAGAGTTGCTCAATAGTAGACATGATTTTCAGATCTAATGTGTAGGCGCGAGTAGAGTTGGGTGGAGTCGAAGAATATTACCGTAAAAAACTCATATAATTAAAATGGTACAGTGCACCATTGTCTTGCTATTTCGTTCAAGGAACTGTCGACAACACTTTCTGCGTGTTTGACGGGGTAAAATGTTGAAAAGCATCCAAGGCTTGTCTGGATGGTTTTACAAGCAATGTTGCGGAAAACACAAAGACATAACATAGAAAGTGGTGCTGTAGTATAAGATGTTTCTGTAACCGCAATATGGCTTTGTCACGAAGAATGCGAAGAGTGCGAATGCATATTTCTAGTGCTTAAAAGCGTCTCCGCTTGTTCTGGAAATCATCGTTGTTATTACGACGTTCGGGTGTATTGTTCATCCAATTGTTACGATTGCCTCCGAAATTGTTTCCGCGCTGTTGCTGCTGCTGGTGCATTTGTTGCTGTTGCTGCTGCTGCTGTTGCGGTCCATCGTCGAACCGAGACGGTCGGTTCTGACCGTGATCGTAATCTCTGACCGTTGGTTCCTATATAGCAGGATCATAATAATTTATTGTTTTGAACAAAATTAGGAGCATGGTTAATTTTTTTGCATTTACAAAAGATTACGTTGGAAGATGGAATTATACAGAGGAAAGGGAAGAAGGAACAAGACAATCAAATTGTGGTCGCTCAGACGACTTTGTTGCTAATGAGAACGAACCAACGAAAATAGAAATTCCGAAATGTGACTATACACATTGGAATAATCTTTTTTCAATAATTTTAAGGTTACTGAGCAAGGAGAGGAAAATATAGCCAAAAGAAACGATGATATTTCTTTTACAAATCTCGCGATTTAGCTTGAGGTGGCTCAACACCGACAGAGTGGTTCATCGGAATGTGAGCAAACGAAATCGAAAATTTCCGGCAGAGTACCAAGGAGGAGATAACAATATTGGCCAATCTAAAAGTGTGTTTTACGGTAATGCGTTTTATTACAATGTTTCTCTTAAACGACGAACGTATACAGTAAAGAGATGTGCAATATTAGAATCGATCATTAGAACGTCTTTGCCATTAGACTGAGGATGACAAAATTACACAATCCCAGCTGATGGTTTAGATAGTAACAAAAACACAAATGAATGTGCAAGGAAATTCCTTTAAAATATGAGTAAGACGTGTTCACCAACACATATCGCTTAAACCGGACCTTTAATCTAGAAAGCAGGAATCCAATGGTAGAACATACTGCTTCCAATAATTATGTAAAATAACTTTGAAGAAATAGTCATAAGCGCCTGGGTATCAAGTTTCGGGCGAAATTAGTAATTAGAACACGTTTCATGACAGGATGTATTTTGTTCGTTACTAAATTATAGCCTCTATTAACTATTTTCTAATATTTCCCGCAATAGAATCCCACATTTACCATTCTATTGAAATTGCTTCACAATTTTGTACGGTTTTTGTCTTCAGTTTATGATTAGTAATAGTATGTTTGATTTCAAGCATATAAATAATGAACAGCCAATAAAACGATCGCACCATGGGATCGATGGGACTAACATTTTGCTCTATGTAAAGAGAACCGCTTTAAACCGATATTTTAGATAAGATGCCGAGGCTAAAGGAAGTACAGAGATCGTGCTTTTTCCAACACTTTTACACTTTAAGAAGAAGTCAAAATCTTAAGGAATTTTCTCACAAGTTTCAAGAGTCAAAAATTTAGTTAAAAAACATGAAAACTGTAAAACAAAGTTTGATTCTTATGGATACCTCCGTGAAGTATCAGCCGAAGTTATAAACATGGGAGAGGACTAAATTGACGTTGGATACGAACAACGCAAATCAATCACCGTTCATGATTAGTTGTTTGTTGTTCCTGTCGTTCCAACGCATCCGATTCAGAAATGAATAAACGACATCTTCTCATTCCTTCATTTTGGTAGGTGCAGAAAACAGTGTTAGAATAACGAATAATACGAACCAATAAAAATGCGACGATGACCAAACTTGGGACTCACTTGGGTAAGAATCGTCCTCATCATATAATAAAAAATCGGCTTGCAATCCAGTAAAACACATTTTCTTCAATTGAGCCAATATTTTTATCCCAGAAAACACTAAACCTTCCAAACGGTGAAAGGCACGATGCAGCATGAAATACCATTCTTATTTCGACGGTAGAAGAGATGTTTAGAAAAGAAAATAATTATGTTTGCAACGAATATGGCGGTGGTGGCGATGATTCAATCAGTGTTGTACAAAGCATTCATTAAAATAAATTGTTTGGGCATCAACCGCCTCACTTCTAGGTGACCCACACATAATCTTCATTAGGTTCTTGTTTATCACCCCGAATACTCCCGTATACCTTCTCGAAGAAGAGAACTGGTAAGGCCTTGCAAAAACGAATAAAAAGTGTCTTTTGTACATGTAGACACCCCAAACTCGGTTTATGAAAATGAAATGATAACACACTGTTGTCGCTCTGCTCTCGCCGGTTCTCAATAACAAGCAAATGACGTTCTGCTGGACTTTTTCCCTAGCCAGACCAATACTCGCGCAGAGGACTTCGTGCTAGCATTTTTCAGTAGGCAGATCGATAGAAGAATTCTCTGCTTGGAAATGGCCTTCTTTGATGTTTTTGCTTTTCAGCTGAATCGAGCTTTAAAATCATTATTTTCCAAGCCGTAAGTTGCTTCCTCGGTTCATATAGATTTAATTTTCCCATTTCAACACATACTTCACTTTGCTTAAACACAATAATATAAATACCAATTGGACTCCGACCATTCCTCCCTTTTCATATCGTACGATTTGTTTTATATTGTAGCCAACCCCCTGACGCCCAATAAATCGCTGTTGAGAGGGATGGGGGGGCCAATTGTTTTTTACTGCGAAATTATTCTTTGGCTGTTTGAAGGCCAGCCTTGCCTAGCCTGGACCAACCTTAGCCCCGAAACTGGCGTTAAAAGTGTTACTGATAAACGATTGATTAGTCGTAGGAGAACATACGCAATAGAGATAAAGAATTCAAGCAAAAAACTACGGTTATCGTTTTTTTTTTTTACAATGAATATGTCTTGCATTACTGGTCACCCAACCCATTAGCTATGCTTCAGGTAGACACTCCATACTGCCGGTAGTATAACCGTTTTGTCGGTATAAATGCAATTTAAACATACCATTGTTGCCACAAAACGAGCTCTTGTCGGTATTCAATAACAAGCAAATTAATTTTCGCTCGCTTTTTCCAGAGCCAGATCACTACACGCGTAAAGATACAAAATACTTTACGCTAGTGTTTTCCCCTAACCAGACCTGTAAACACCTTTTTAGCGCTTTTTGTTCATTCGAATTCATTGCCTATGAATTTATCGTGAATGAATTGCATTGAAAAATAATGAAACAAAAAAACATATTTACCGAGCACCGCGAGCCGTCTCGAGGAACTTTCGTGCAGGAACGGTCTTGAGTGCTAAGCGAGTTAATTATCGATTTATGATATTAATCATAAGCTGAACATGTTTAGCATCATTACGAACTTTAGAATGCTGTTGAAAACAAACAGCTGTTCCGCTGACGGTAAAAAGTACCGTTCCGCTGACGGTAAAAAATTAATTGTTATTGTATAAATCGAACAATAGCACTTAGCTGGAGACTGGAAAGTTAACAGTGAAGATATGTATATGTATATATTATATATATTAGAAAGCAATCACTGCTTTCAACCACTGATATTAACTAGAGTGTTTCTTATATGTCCAAGACAACACGATGCTGAAACTACAAGACCTAGAACCGCAACGTTGTGATCTTGTGAACTTGTACTTAACAAAACACGGTTTATGTTAATAATTAATGTGCAGGTATATATTTGATTTAATTGCATCAAACACCACATGTACCCCAGAATTTAATAATCGCGTCTTTTTCGGAAAATATCCGTTTCACGCGACGATGTTGAAAATATTATATGATATCGGTGAAGAAACAAGTTGCGTATTTGCAGTGATCGTACAACCTCATTACATTAGTTCGAAATATTTCAATTGCCGTAATGTAAGTCTCATTATAAGAATTTGTCATTAACAGCAATCATTTCAGATATTCAATGTTGTACAATGCCAGTGATCAACTAAAAATATACATGGTTAAATAGAGGTAAAAGGAAAATTTTGAAAAATACGATTCTATTTCAAAATTTGGAATACATGGATGAGCTATACTAATGTTATTTCAGTGAATTGTGCTTTGTTTGGATAAACACAGCCACATCTTGAGATTTTTGTTGGAGAAAGAATTTGAGCCACATATACAATTTTCAAATCCTCGATTGCCATTTCTGTTTACGTTACAAGTAGACATTTTCAATCATAAGTGTTTTTAATCATACGAATCCGCATGGACATTTGAAAGTCTTTGCAACTTTCATTAGTCGTTACATAAAAAAAAACACAAATTAATGTTAGTTGAAAGTTACGGCGATTATTATGTAGCATTCCAATGTAAGTAAATACGAACAGTAGCTTTTCACTTTTTAAGGCTGCACACCGTTTTGTGCAACTGGACAACACGTGAAGAAGCCGTTCCGAAATCAATGCAAATCATTGCAAACATAAGAAAATAAAATCGTCTTCTCGGAAACGGAGTTCACACTATCTGTTTTATACCCAAAATACGGGCAGGGGTGTACTTTTTTCGCAATCCAAACGAAATGGGTCGATTTTTCGTAGCCGACCAATCGGAGTGCGATTGATGAACGTACGGGTTATGAAACAGAATGGGTCCATTGATAAGTAAGAAGATGACATCGACAATAACTGGACTGTAACTTTTTATGTAATTACAGAATTGATGTTTGAAGAATTTATTTCTTTTTTTATTAAGAATGTCAATCTATAAATAATATGAGCATTAAGGCATCCTGCTAAGGAGGGCTGCATCTCCATCATTTGATAAGACTCTAGAACTTGTTCAACTATTGATGTTACTTCAACATTTTCAATTTCTTCAGTAAGCAATTTGAATCGCTCGAGTTAATGCAATCCATATTAGGAAATGAACGAAACAGTTTTTGCTCAATTATATGAGAGTCATTGGACCATGTTGAAATTCAAAACAATATTCATCTTTCATTCCTGCAGTATTTTTACAGTTCATAAATTGTGATTAAATCATGCCAATTGGTGATATTGATAGATAACGGTTAAAAAAGCACTCTTCACTCAGACGTTCTGGAAAATGAATCTTCGTCTTGGCGTAACAACCTATTGAGTGGTCATGCTCATCCATTAGTTGGGTTTACATTTTCCCCTTCAATTTTAGTGGTTAGTTAATCCTTTGTACCGGGGGAGGTACAATGCCCTCGTGGGTCATTGTTCGAGCCGGCGTACGCTATCCCGGACCCCCATATGGAACGTGAATCCACATACTAAAAGAATACGGGAAACTGATGCATTATATTTAAAACGATCAGTCCTCTTGAAGAATTTTACTCCACTTCTACCACACCTGTTCATTTTGTTTCTTATTCATAACATTAAGTCTGCTCCATATAACCATGTATTGGATCGTTGACTATACGTGAATATAAAAAGATCCACAGCGGTAATAAAGCAGAGCAAACTTTTAACTGTATATTTCCTTCGACTCGATAGAATGCTTGGAAACCATCCGGTTTGTTTCTGTACAATTCAAATGGTTAATCAACCTTAAGCATGATTATGCTATCTTGCTACTTAATCCCCCTGATGAAATCATTTCGCTTCAAATATTTAGGAACACGATCCTCTTTAGTGCAGTACAATGTCATGTCAGTGCGCCACCCAGCCAGGCCATAATCGTTGCAAACATAAGAAAATAAATCGTCTTCTCGGAAACGGAGTTCACACTATCTGTTTTATACCCAAAATACGGGCAGGGGTGTACTTTTTTCGCAATCCAAGCGAAATGGGAAGCATCGTCCGATCGCGTGCATACACTGGGTCGATCTTTCGGAGCCGACCAATCGGAGTGCGATTGTTGAACGTACGGGTTATGAAGCAGATATTGTCAAAAGACGCACACGTTCACGTTGGCGCAAGCCTCGTGCGTTAAGTGTAAAGAGAACGTGATATTTGGTTTTTTTTCCTATTCGTAAATAGTTGGCAACAAAAAATAAGATCATAACGATCGGAATATGTGTGTACTTACCATATTCCCAAAATTGCCATTGCCTCCACTCTGATTCATCATATCGAAGTTGCGCCGATTATCATTACCATTTCCACCTCCACCTCCGCCGCCGCCGCCTACGCCGGCACCGACACCCATTCCACCCATATCGTTCATTTGCTGCTGTTCCAGCATGGTCATCTGTTGGTTCTGCTGGAAAGAGGTAAGAAAGAGGGAGAAAGGTCACGAATATGAAATTATAATGTTCAAAATATGACCCTAAAAGGAGCAAGGATTAAGGCAGTACCTGCATGAACATGGTATTTTCCTTCTGCCTGCGGTGCAGTTCTTCGTCGGAGCGCTTGATGCGGTTGGTCATTTCCTCGATATCGGTTTTCATTTGTATGTCGTTACGCTGGCGCGCCTCCTGCACCTGACGCTCCTTCATCTCCCATTCCGCCTTCTGGCGATCACGATCCATTTCACGCTGACGCAGTTCTAAAAATAAAATAAGCATCGGCGAATTAATGAGTGAGGAACAAATTATCAACAAACGGGTATCATAGTACGTACGTTCACGGAGTTGCTCTGTTTCTTGCTCATAGCGAGCATACTCCATCTGAGCCTCCAGCTTTTCCTCCTCCATGATCATCTCGCGCTTCAGGGCCTCGGCCTTCTGCTTGAATAGTTCGTGCATGTGCTTCCAGCGCTGACCGTACTCGAACTCGAACGAGCCGTGCTCGGCAAACCGAGGCCCCTGCTGGCGCGCCTTGACGAACTCGTTCTGCTTCTTGTTCAGCGACTTTTCTGGCAAGCCGTCAGTGTCGTCTTGGTACGTGTACGGCTCGACGATCACCGGCCGGAGGGACGACGTGAGAAAGTAGCACTTTTCCGTGCAGTAGCGGATCGCCGCCATGGCGCCGGGTTTGTTCTTGAACTCCACGATTCCCTCGCCAGTTGGCTTTCCACGCTCGTCCACCTGCACGACGGCACGCTCCAGCGGGCCGAACACTTCGAACGCTTTGTACAGCAGTTCGTTAGTGACGTAGGGCGTTAAGTTTTTCACGCGGATGGCCGTTGCATTGGGAGCGAAACGTACCCGCAGCACGCGGTTTTTGCGCATGGTGCCGTCCAACTCGCGCTTGGCATTCTCGGCGTTCGAGAAGAAATCTACGCGCACAAAGGCGTAGTTTTTCTCCTTATTCATGAACACCTCGTGAATTTCGCCGAACGGCTTAAACATTTCCACCAGCTCTTCTTCCGTCACGTCATTCGTAAGGTTACCAACGTACAGCCGGTTACGACCAGAAAACTTGGCCTCCTGTACTTCGATCGGTGGAATGTCGAGCAGGGGCCCGGCAAGCATGCGAAGTTTTTCGTTAATGAAAAAGCTTTCTCCACCACCACCACGACGCCTTTCGCCGAAACTGTTGTCCATCTGAAGAAACGATCGGCAAATACACGCATACAGATTAGGAACACAATCAAACATGAGAACCACATTGGTTGTGGTTAGGTTATTTGTCGAGCACATGCGCGTGTTAAACTTGATCATGGCGATAATTTAAAAAAAAAACCATACATAATAACGGGCATTTATTGACCATGACATTACTTTTGCCCAAAACTAAGCGATAAAAATGAAACCTCCAAGTATCTACGATTATTTTTAGCCCCTCCTTAAGAACCGCCATTTTGCTCTCGCAAAAACGCGTTTCAGAACAAAAAGACGCCATCTTGAAAATGAAGCGTGTCGAGACAGGTCATACTCACATCATGTCCGCGATTTCCACGGTTCATTCCGCGATTTTGGTGCTGATGTGGCGGCGGCCCGCCGTCCTCTCCGCCTTGGTGCTGCTGGTTGCCGACGTTGTTACCCTGGCGGCTATTGCCAGGCCCATTATTTCCACCGGGGCCACCACCCGCGTTGTTTCCACCCAAGCCACCAGGACCAACACGGTTGCCGCGGTTCGGCATGCTCTGACGATTTTTGCTGTTGTTCCGATTGTTACGGTTCATGTTATTCTTGATGCCACCGGGGCCGTTTCCACCGGGGCCATTTCCACCGGGGCCATCGCCACCGGGACCGCCACTCTGATTGCCTTGCATAGGGCCGGGCCCAGGGCCACCACCACCACCGCCGCCATGTTGCTGACGCTGAGGCAGTGGAGAGCCATTAATTTCCTGCTTGACGGCGATGTCCATCTTGAAAACTTTCTTTGAAATTTCAGTGCTACCAACACGTGTTACGTAATGCTCACTGAACAATTCAACGTTCTTAACCTATTCTTCAAGTTATCACTTTTCACAACTCACTGCGCCACTACTCACTCTGTACGACCGTCCTGGTCGGCTGCAAATTGGTAATGAACGATGAAGTGGCGAACGAATGAAGACGTTGCAAAATCGAGCTTCAAATGTCAAACCGTCATCGTAATCGACGAAACGGAAATCGTCGACGAGAGAGAAAAAAGATGACGAAATTAGACAGCTCTATTTGACAGCTACCCTGCAGGTTTAGAACGCATTCTCAGCGCAGTGTTCTAAAAATAAACATTTTTCTTTCAAACCGCTGGGCTGGCGTGTTGTGTGGTGGAGGCTTTTTCCACGAGTAAGCTTAATTAGATAGGAAAAAACAAAATTTACTTCCCGCAGAAGCGAACGTATTCCGGACATCGGCCAACGTAGCAAAAACCCCAGTGCGTGACACGGTGATGTGGAAAGCAGCACCGTTCCGCTTCGAAACTCATCAATGTCCGCTTGTTCCTGCTGGATGATTAGGTGCTCGTAGTGACCCCGGGCTGAAAAACAGCAGACACCCAAACATCCTGGCCAGCCTAGCAACGGAGTAAACGCGAACAAACAACCATGGGAAACCCAAGCTTAACTTACGAGATTCTTCTGTACCTCAACTCGTTTTACTTCGGAATGTTCGCTGCCTGTGAGCTCGGTATGCTTACTCTGAAGGCAGTCAATTTGAAATATCCTGACCACATTCTGTTACGCGAGGCCTGCATCCTTGTGGCACTCTGTTTGGTAGAAACGATCCGCATCATCCTCGGCAGACGGGGCAGTCTCAGCGACCATGGTAAGTTTTACGCACAATACTAATTAGGCACACATGCGCAGCGATCTACGGGAATCAGGGTAGCGAAGCGAAGTGCATGTTTAAAAATAGTTCGCGGAGCAGTTTGAAACTAAATGAAAATATAACGGGTAGCAGATATGGCCCGTCTCCGCACGTATACCTATCGAAACGGGAGTGTTGTTCATGTTTTGTTTTGTATTTTGCAGGCTGGCATGTGATCCTGTCCGTGTTTCTAACCATCCCCTGTGGAATGGGCGTAGGTTATCTCCTTTTCTACCAACTGCACCGACTACGCCTGGAGTACATCCTATGTGCCTTAATGTTATCACTACAGGCAGCAGAACTGTTCTTTGCGATACTTTTCGTATTTACGCTCTGTCGGCCGCCTTCCTACGATTAGTTTTCTATCCATCACTACAACTGCCAAAGCAAGCGAACGAAATTTTACAGTTTCAACGTCGATCCGCCGGCTCACCGAAGGCTCCAGGTGAACTCCTTGCGTCTTGCTAGTTGCACCTGCTGAAACAAAGAAGAAGAAGAAGCAATACCTACTTGGATGCCACCAATTGGCACCAGGTACTGCGAAGCAGCGAGCCTAGGAAAGATCTGCACACCATCGTGCCCATCATCATGTTGCTCAATTTGGCCAAAACGTGTGCCATCGTAAGGCTGGTAGTGACTAGGTGCCATGTAGTTTACAGAGTAATGCCCGGAAACCATGACAGAGCAGACTTTTTATGCCGTCTACATTGAGCCATGTAGTCTACAATAAGCGTTTACCTAGGTACAAAATTCCGGAGGCGTGGGGCTGATGGCGAGGTGACTGTTATGAGTGGTAGCTGCTCTAGGATAGATTCACAACATCACCATAACCAATTAAGCGTACGGCGTCAAGAAGCTTCTTTCCTCAGTTGTTGCACCGCGTATTCGAGTGACGGCACCCATTTAAGATTGAATTTTACAATTTTTATCGCAAACAACTCCTTCAATTCGATACCAAAGAGCTTGAGTCTAGTCATACATAGGTTGATGGAAGTTCATCCGACCGTTGCGGGGGAATGTAGGACGTTTCTCTTAAACTTATTCAACAATCTCTTTATTCTCGTTTAATCGTACCATACATTACACTTTTCCAAATTATCTATCTGTTCTTAAAATCAAAATCTTGTTAGCAAGTAGACAACAGATGCAACTAACGGGTTTCGGAATCCTAGAAATTAGGCAATGTTATTACGCAGTTTTGCGATTCTTAGGTCATTTTTGAACGTGAAATTGTAAGCGCTACTGAGTGTCAAATATCAGGTACTGGCACTGGCCAGGAAAAGAATTAAAGAGCAAACACTGCAATATACTCAACATAAAATACATCATAAAATTTTGAATCATATTTACTCATAGACGTGAAAACAGAGTCGTGGCACAGCACATATATCAACTCCCTTGATAAATACTAGTCAGAAACAAAGTGCTGATTCTAAGCAGGACAAGAGTGTATGTTTGAGCGTTGTGTAATAGCTACCAAGTTTCTTGTATGTTTCGACCAAGTAGTCAACAATGTCGCATCATATTCTTCTAACTAATACCGCCTCATTGAAAAGGCTAAAGGAAGATACGACGAGCATTAAATGCGTTTCTGTACAATGCTAGAATACACTTGTACTTGTATAATCCAGAAACAGTTAAAATATAACAACTACGAGGAATGACAAGGTAGAATTATAATTCGTTTATTTTACTCTACGGAAAGAAACATCCATCTCATTTAATGTCCTTCATACCACATAATCACAAGATTTGGTAAACATAATGGCAATTCGTCCAACGCGATCTATATTTTGCATTTAAGTTCTCTGAACTTAAGAGAGATCTTTATGGCTCCTTGAAGTTTCTTAATCGATTAATTACTTCACATTTCCTGCAGTAAGAATGTCTTCTTTTGAAGGAACATAGACGCTACATGTATGCTCTCATAAACCTTTTTAAACTACCTTCCTCGTTTGAAGCCTCGACTCGTCTTCGTTTCGCGGTAATGATTGTCAATGATTCGCAGAAATACGCTTTAGTTCTATGGAATCATACAAACGTCCGTCCGTGGTCGTCGAAACAGAAGCACATGTGGTTCTGGGGAATGTATCTGGAATACGCAAAGATATTGTGATAACAATGTAATGCACACATGGAGGATGAAAAAAAGTTGCCCTTTTAGTTACCATGTACAACACCCAACCGGGAGATTGCTGGACGCCTAAATTACGCCATTCGGTTTCGGTCATCAGGTGCGTTTTCGGTACATACTTGGCCAAATCGGGAGGAAGAATTACGTGCCGATACTCGTACACGTCGTCGTAGTACTTTTCCGAATATTGGATTTGATCTGTAGGCATTTTGCAGCGCAGTTTCTTTCAATTTCAAACAAACATTCGAACTCTGACGCCACTGACACAGCAACTGACATCGGCAAATGACTTTATAAACACGAGTTAAGCTCGGTCTCCACGTTACGAAATCGGGGCAGAAATTGGCTGCGAAATTGTGACATTTCGCTAGATTTCGCCATCAAAATCAATGTCAAGTGGAAGCGTCACCCAAGAGAGAAAAAGCTGGGTTCACCGAGTGCTTTGGACTAAAGGTGTGTTCCCATTGACCCGTGCAGTTGCCCAAGTTTGTTAAAAAATTCTGCAACCGGCGATGGTACCCGTTCACATTAGTTGCTCAATTTTCGTACTCACGCGCGTTTATTGCGCGTACTGTCAAAATGTTGTATGGAATTTGACACGCGACGCGCGATGGGATCAAAACTTTGAATCAAAATTTGTTGATCCCATCGCGCGTCGCGTTTCAAATCACATACAAAATTTTGACAGCACGCGCAATAAAATTGCGAGCGACGGAGCAGGGACAGCCTCAGCGCTGTCAAACGGCCTGTCAACCAGCAATCAAGGATTGCTGAACGATACTTTCATCGTATTTCCACTTTGTGATGACTGGACTCGTGCCAACAACGGGCGACCCGGGTTGCAGAGGTTGAGTTGCCTGAATGGAAACGCGACTTTAAGTGAGTCCGACCCGCTCCGTCTCCGAGATCAATCCGAGTGCAAGTGAAAGTTTGTTAGTGGAATGCCGCGGTGAGTTCCCCTCCGGAAAAAAGGCGGGTTTGTTGGCACACATGAGTTTCTCATTTGCTAAAATTAAAACAAAAACAAATCGTTTTCAGTCTACTTGTGCCCATCCATCGACAGTCCTAACTGTGTCCTGCTTTCTTTCTCTGAGTGTGAATCGCTGCAAATGTAGTAAGTATTTATCATCTTTTTATCAACATATTTTATAATCAAATTGTTAGACTTACTTTTGATTGGACTGCTGCTGACCGAGTTTGATCCATAGGTGGTGAACTTGGGGCTGCAGCCCATGCGGGTTCTGTTACGTTGATGCCGTCGTGATGGCACCAGGTGAGTGAATTACTTTGAAAGTGTTGTTTCCGGTGGTACTACTTTGTATTAAATATGTTATTTTCATAATTTCAAACATACCAAACTAAAACTTGAAACCGAACCTAACAAACGTCATTATAACACTACTGTACTACTACTGTGAAGTATGATTACTTCATTCTTAAAACAAAACGCCTTGTATTATGATGAATTGCCGATGCATCGTTTATTTCGTGTTTCTTCTTTAACTTCCGATGGACATTGCCCAAGCCGGCTCATCACCAATAAATCCACCAACGACCCAGTTTGCATCAATGACGGATGTTGTTACATTTCTAATTGGTAACTATAATTGCATTTGTTTCTTAACGAGGGTTAAATCATTGGGTTTTGTTATGTTTTCACAGCGATGAAAACTTCAATGGAGCAAAACTTCCTGTAGCTTCATGAACATCATCAGTTGGATGAAGAGGAACGAAGAGATACAATTTATCGGTGATCTGATTCGACATCAAGCCTGGCCTCAATTGCATCAGAGTGAAAGCAACAATGACGGAATTTGACCGTCGAAGCGCAAACCGTATTTAAAATATTAAATAATATAAACTGCTATTGCGTGTAAAATATATACAGGTCCTCGCCAATGGAAATTTTTGATACAACAGTTGCAAAACCATATTTTGTTCCCGGTTTCTCAAAGTGTAATGCTCTGAACAGAAACTTGGAGATTTCAATAAAATGATATAAATTCACTCGTGATAGAATAAAAAAACGAGAAAAACCTTTGGTGGGTATTTACCGAAAGGCTATGTGGTACTTCATTTGAATCGGCCGTTTTTGTCACTTAATAGAAATGACGCTGCGAACGCATCACGACCGGCTGGTCCGAGCTGGGAAACGGACTGCCCATCAGCCGTTGAGTATGTTGCACTTTTGCAATACTGCGCGATTCTTGATAAGCTGCTGCGCTGTGCGTTTTGAAAAACTGCACACTCAAACCAGGTCGTTTTCTAGGAACCAAATCAAACAACCGTTAGGAAAAGAAAAAAACAATTTTAGAAAGTTGAAGTAAAACCTGGAACAGTTAATAAGGACTTATTCAAAGGATTGCATGGATATATTCAAAGTAAAGGCAATAATTCAGGTGTTTTTTCAGGGAGATGGATCGTAGATTTTAAAGTTTGAATCTCAATAATCCATAACAAAGAAAACAAATATTTTAATGTTTATTTTTCTTTCTCTCTCCTTGCGTTTCACACTGTTTTTCTAAGTTTTATTCTCTTCCATTTTATTCCTTTGTGCACATGAATCATCTGGCATTCACGATTTCGAAAATTATTTTAAAACTAACACCACTGAAGGATGGCTATAAGTTTTAATTATTTTATTTCAATATCCTCAACATCGCATGCTTCCTCCATGACTCCGATGTATCAAATAGACGGTCTGCTTAGCACCATAAACCGTGTGTCGATTGAAAGCCGTCCGGTAAGAGGTATTCTTTCATCAGTTAGAATTGAATTGCTTGGTATAAAACTGTTACGGATTAAAAGGCACACCATAATGGCATTGTTGGTGTACCACATCAACAGGGGGAAACCGTTTAGCGTTTGCCGAAAGATCCGCTTCAGACAGTCTCGGTGGTACAGTGTCTTAGAACTATCCCTTTCCCGTACGGCTGTTTTCGAGAGCTTCCTTCGGGTAGGCGTGGAAAAAGAGAGCGTAAAATCGTACACGGCCGAGTGACAATGGAAATGCCACGAACATGGCTAAACAACAAATATCTGCTGCTGAGCTTGCCAGCCCGTCACGAAGTGGAAGGTGGGACCAGGAGGTCGGCAATTGTTGGTGGCAAAAGTGTCTTATCTTTTCAGTCAGGCAAACCAGCGGGCCGGAAAATGTGCTTTCATGGCGTAGAAAGGGATGTAACATGACCCCTCCCCCCCTTCTCCGCCCAACAAGACAAACAAAACAACCTGACCAAACGGTGACTGCGAGCAGTTATGAATCAGAGTGGCTCCTCCATCGCCGTCAGCGAGGCGCATGGGAGGAAAATATCTCAATGAAAAGCCACACAACCGCCACCCACATCGGCCCCGTCTGTTTAAACCGCCTCCCACTCCGTCACGCACACAATCTGCAGTGGTGGTGGGTGGACAGACTTTGCCAGTGGTCGGTGTGCGTCGGCACATACCAACCCGTGCTTTACGTGTGTACGAAGTCATTTGTTTGCATTCATGATCACACCAGAGAAGCGAAAGAGAAAGCAATAAAGAGGGATCCTCCGTATCCTACCCTACTTTAGAGCACCACATCCACAGGAGGGATAAATAACAAACAACTACCAAATCGTGATTTTCCCTCTCACACACACAGCCTCATAGACAACTCAGACGGTGTTCGTTGGAGCCGAAGCAACTGTAAAGCTGCTTGTCAGATGGCAAATCCGAACAGACGAAACGAGCTTTCACGGAACAGAAGTAACCGATAGCACAAAAACAATCAGTCCTGATCCCTTTTCGCGAGAGTGTTCGTAATTGAGAGAGTGGGTGTGAGGATGAACGAGATAGAGAATGCCCGTAGAAGGACGAACGAAATAAAAGACCCTGAGGCGTTCTGTGAATCGCATCGTCCTGAAAGCTTCCCGAAAGCTTACCGATTCGATGGAGCAGCCTGGTAGCTCACGATGTAAGACAGAATTAATAGTTTTTTTTTTGTATGCCAGCGGGTTGTCGAGTGGTCGATGTTTCCATTGGAACAAACAGTTTATTGCTTGTATTAGGCTATGCATATAACGCTAGATCCACAGACAAAATTATGGGTCGCTGCGAGAGTGTCCCACGCTCTCGATTCTTTCCCTGTTCTCCTCAGCCGACACTCGCCACAAACGGCGTCCCCGGTGGAGCTGTGGGAGTGCGCCTGCGACGATGGTGTTAGTGGTCGCTACATCCTTAACCAAATGCCTGTCGTTCGTTTCGCCGAATTGCGAGGGTGTATCTGTGGGTCGCAGACAGCAGGCCACCGGAGCTCAGCGAACATCCCGTGCTGGGGAGCGGTCCGTGGCCTCGAACGAAACGCCAAGAGCCTCAGTCTTGCGTTGCGATTCGAAGCCGATGCTCGTCGGTTAGTCCCGTGGCCGCGCCAACCGTGTCGTCGTTGCCGTCGCACCTCATCCGTTGCCGCCTTCTTCGCCGTGTCGTCGTCGTGCAGGGGCGAGGGCGAGCGAACGGAAACTTTCGCGTAGCAAACGAGTAGCCACCGTCGGTTCGCCATCGAAAGAAAAGAAGATAAAACAGAGACCACTCAGAGAAGGTGCGTTATCCTGGCGGCACAGTCGCTATTCTTTCGTTGCCGCCACCATCTAATAGCCGAATGTCCTATTTGGACCGTTTTCGTTGCTCCTCCGGATTTTCCCCATACCCTCACGGGGGATTTCCCGAAGGTGTTTAACTTTGGCCTCCGGCGGAGGATGTGAATGTGTTTTCCGTTTCCGCGTATTTTTTTTTTCGTGATCGTTCCAGCGAACAAATACATAAACTACCAAGAAAATCTTTGCCGACTGAATGTGGGCTGCCAAATCAAATCACTACTAAGCAGAATTAATTGCGAATCGTAGCGTAACAATTTTTACAAAGAGGTCAAAAGGGGTTGAATTCCACTTTGATTTAAACAACGCACAGTTGTGGGTGTTGTTTCTAGGTTTTTGTAAAGTGTACCATTATCACTGAGCTACTAGCTGCAGAAGGGGAGTTCTTTTGATACCAAGTATCTTTACTGTAAAAACGGCACAAAACTTTCATGCTTAGCCACACGAATGTCGTCTGGAGGTTTTTGACGATCATACGACCGCAAATCATACTCAAGGATAATCCAAAAAGGATGGGGTGGAACGTGAGCGCGAGTGTCTGTGCTCCGAACACACTGTCGCGAGTAGAACCACCCACAAAAGGGATAGACGGAATGGCTGCAAACGAAGGCTTCCGTCGAACTTCTGGCCGTTGTTTTTTTTTCTTGGGACCCATTGGGCCACGGATATTGCAAACCCGTGTGTAAGTGTGGAGCAGAATGGAAGCGAGATTTCGGTGCTTTCTTCGGTGTAAAGTCGGCCTGCAAGAATGAAAGGTTATCTAATTCCTCCCCCCCACCACGGAGTGCATCCTCGTTTCCACCCACCAAACGGACTAGGCTTGCAGGGAAGTGTAGTAATTGAATTCCCGTGTCATGTGTGCCATCCAGATCGCCACCCTACCAAATCTCGGTCGAAGCAGAAGAGGAAGCAGCAGGAATAGGGTGGAGCGCGTATGCGAATGCAACGATGCGCTGCTCCTTGTGTGGGTGATTGAGTGCGTGCAAACCTGCTGGCCGACAGCCGTATATACTTGTGCCGTCACTGCGTCCTGCGTTCAGTGGGTGTGTAGCGTTGGCGCGAGTGTGCTCTCTCACCTGATGTCTGTATGTGTGCGTGTTTGTGTCCAACGGTCGGCCAGGTGTCAACGGCTGGTAGGGTGGGACGATTGAGCAAAGAAGATAAAAACAAGAAGAAGAAGCAACAGAAGCGAAAAAAAAAGGACAAACTAGACGAGACGAGACCGAAATCAGAATTCCCGCACGTCGAATAATCCGTGGAATGATTGCAAAAGGACGGGACGAGAGTCCTTCGATGGACTGACTTTACGAAACCCACCACTAAGTGAGTGTTGGTGTGCCTGTGTGTGTGTGTGTGTGTATTGGATGTTCTGGTGTGCATGTAATTCGCTCGTAAAGCTGGAGCTGAAGTGTTCTTTGTAAGGCTCACCCACGAATCATCCAGCCTGCACGCTTAGACATCCTTGGGCGGGGAAGGTTCAGGGTGGCGCTCGAGAGATAATGGTAACCTGGAAAAGGAAGCGATGGAGCAAAAGAGTGAGAGAGCGAGAATGGAACTTCGCAAGAGAAAAAAAAAAGTATTCTGATTGGTGGGTGGGGAAACAAAACTTAAAAAAGGCAACACGGGAACGGAAAGCAACGAGCGTTCGCTAGAGCGGGGAGAGCATCGAACATAAAGAATATAATAACAATAAAGAAAAAGGAACGGAGAGAAAGGAGCGAAAGCAGAATCGCAAGAAGGCGAAGAACAAGGGAGCAAAAGGATGCCAATACTCGACTCCCAGCATGGTTGGAAAATCGGTTCGGTTACACAATCAGTTTTTGCCTTCAACACACAACAGCCCTTCGGCGACGCACCAGATGGTGCTTCGTTTCGTTTTCACACCCGCCATCGTGTAGATCGATTGAGTAGAGGATCCTTTTTGTGCCCGGACGAAGCGCGTACCGGAAGGGCGAAGTCAAGAAGTCGCGGAATGGACCCCAAAAGGCGCTTGGTGAGAGGGGTAGCGGCAAAGGCTGGCAGTCCAATGGGTTGAGTTCTTGGGGAGGGGCTGATATTTTCCAGCTAAATTTTACATTACTTGGATCTGGACGAAGTTTATTCGGTTTTCTTTGTGTGTTTATCGAACGTATCGAGCACAGTGCAGTGTCATTAATTTCGCTGTCCTTGCGCTCGTTTCAGATCGCCCTATCGTGGACTATATACTCCACAACCACACCCCCCCTCCCACTCCCCCGGGTAGAAGTGGCAAACGAATGACTTCGTTCGGGAAAGTACTTTGAGCTGACAAAAATTTGATTAATTACCGCCGAACTCGAGGACGGCTCCCGAACGTCCCGGTGGGAAGTGGCGATGGATCGCACATTGGCGGTGGATGGGCACAATGTGGGAGCAATTAAAGTACTGGCACAGGTCGGGGTGAAAGCGTAGCAAGAAACAAGAGAACTGATTCCCCCGCCGTCGTATGCTGTACAGAAGTGGTGGTGATAAAACTCCTCGAAAAAAAATAAGGCGAAGGTTGGAGGATAACAAACCAGCAGAAGGCCACTACACCCGGGAAGAGTTCGGGGCTAAGATAAAGCACTCAATACTGTACAACCTGAATCCATTCGATAATTTTAATGAGACTATTACAGGAACGTACGACGGCGCGTTGTGAAAGATTCGAGCTTATCTTAATACAAACATGGTATGTGTCTACGTTCTGTTGTGGAACAAATGAAGTCCCCATAGAGGCACGAAATTGATTCCAAATTGGAATGAGTTTCGTGACTAAGTTTTTGTAGAATGTGTGCATTACCTTTCAGAAATTTGAAATAATACATTTTACGCCTATTCGGATTTCTTTTTTGTATTTTGTTCCTTGTGTCCAGTAGTATAAAATATTTGAGCTTGCAAATATGGTAGGACTATTTTGCTATCAATTTGTTATAAAATGTCTTATAGAGAATTTGACCCACATCGCTAATAAACAAAAATTATCTTCGGCCAAAGGCATAAAATTTAGAAAACTATAGGACTAAACTTTCATTCCGAATTACTTTTTAGCAAAATAAAACATTTTAGGAAAGATGGAAAACTTTATTTAGAACTGTTTCCACAATACAGGAAATCTGAAAAGACTTATGCGTAATTTAGAAGTTAATCAGTTTAGGACTTTGTTTAGTTTAATTTGAAAATTTACATTCCCATTTACATTCTATAACCTAGGTCAGTTTACGATATAACCTAATCGTGATACAAAATTGAGCACTCTCCATTATGGAACATTCTTATCAGCTTAAAAAACAAAAACGATGGAAGAAACCGATGAAATAGGAAGTGCCGGAGAAAAAGTTAAATAACATTCCGACGCTTTCGAAATAACAATTTAAAGACCCGACCCAAAATAAAACATCAGCTGGATGGCTGGCGGGGGATGCAAACTAAGGCGAGAAAATCAATACCTTCAAACAGTATAAGGACAGCGTTCGAAAGCCAGCCCCATGGTCGGATAAAGAGAGCAGGCAGGAGCAGCGAAATGAGCGAGAGCGCGCAAAGCAAGAGCAAGAGAGCGATAGTGCACGGTGGAGGTGTAAAGGGTGTAACGGGCGTTGGGCAGAAATGCATCGGGCAAACAACAAATGCCCGACCCGATGCCGCCTACTTCGCCGGCCCCCTGCCATACATAGATGGGACGCTCGATCGGTTGGCCTCGGTGGGCATTTCCCCGTGGCGCCCGAGGCCGCCCATCGCAACGTAACACATCACAACGCACCATTTCCATTGCGCCAGCTTTGACAGCTTTCACCGATAAAAAGCCAAAACGGGAAGCGCCATCGCGCGGAGTTGCTGAAACGGCAATCTTTAGCGTTTGGTGGAACATGGAAAGAATAGATAAATCAAGCTGAAGAGAAAGAGCGGGCGCGGGCAAAGGGAGAGCAAACGGCGAGATGTAGAGAGCGACTGTGAGTGTGAGGGTAGATGCATTTATTAGTGCGAGCTTAAGTGGGTGTGCGCTGTGCTTCTGCCGAAGGCGGTCGTGGCAATAGAATGCAGCAGCAGCAGCTCGGACGTGACGATGCACTTTTACTTCTTTCCGTGCAACAATATCGTCATCGTTCGCGAAAATTCCTCCCAGGCGCCAGGCGGGACCGAAGTCGGACGGTGCAGGCAACCTGCTACCATGCGCTCTTATTTCGAGAAAAGCGTTGCCAGGAGGGAGCCAAATGCTAAGCGAGTGGCCTCCATATTGCCACTGACATTTTTGCTGACATGAAGTAGACATTTATAGAAACACAATTGCCGGTTGCGACCGGGCTCGAAAGCTCTTTTGGACTGCTTCAGAATTAAAAGGTTTAATTCATTGCGATATGGTCGGGCTAATAATTCACCTTCGGCAGAGTGTTCGCAACGATGTAAAATGCGTCAACCCTGAGAAACTGTAGCGATGCAACCGGGCCTCAAAACAGTGTCCAGAATTGGAACGATAATCCTCTTACCGCCAGCTTAAATAATATGCCCCCAAACACTAGGCCGCGCGGCCATCTGGTTTAGCTTTGCAAAATATCCAACAATTAGCACCGAAGCACTCAATCTCGAAAGAGGTTGAATTCAGATTCCGAGCATAACTAGCTCCCGCTGGCTTCGGCTGGCTCGGTGTCCCAATTCCGGGGGCTTCATGTCGGGAATTCAAATCACAATTATCTAATCGCCATACGGACTCGCGGCACCAAATGGGCTGCCAGCTCGCCATGTGCATCCGCTCGAGGGCCCCTGGTCCGTGCTTTTCTAATGCACTTTTAATTGCAACGATATAGGCACGCCGTGGGGGTAAGGCAGCGACGGATGGGGCGAGCAACGAATAAACTGCCAAATAAGTGATCCAATTCTGTCGTCCAGCATTGACACCACGAAATGCTCGTTAGAATTGTGCAGTCATAATTTCTTTGGAGGGTTTCCAACCATCCCATACGGGAAGCTGCTTCTCGCCCTTTCTCCAACCTATCGGACCAGTTCTTGTAGGTCATTGGGCAAAGTGCTAATTGATCATTGAAGCATGCAAATGAAGATTGGCAAGTTGATGTGAGTGAAGATGATTTATAAAAGGGGTGCACAAAATGAAACACATCATGAATGAGTGTTTTATTTTACCAGCAGAGACTGGAAGAATACCTATGCGTGTTCCGAAAGCTCAGCAAAAAACTGTTTCCAACAATGCAACCCACGAAACGAAGCTGCCATAATTTGGCCGGGAGGTAAAAGATCAGCATTTGCTGGGGTCATTCTTTACCAGCGGCAATTTATCACCGTTTTATTTCATCGCCGCGAAAGGTGCATAAACATTTGCTTCGCTGTAGGATATTGTTTCATTTAAAATTTCGGTTATTTTCTTTTGTGCGCGCCCAATGCGGAATTTATTCTTTACTCATTCAACTTTCCGCTGATACATTCTTCACCCTACAAAAACAAAAACAAAAGATTGCGCAAAGGTATCCCCTAAAAGCGCCTTCCCGCAAGGAACCGGGAACCATGTTTTTGTGCCCGAAGGAAAAAAGGTTTAAATAACGTATAGCCGGACTGCGGTTAGTGACAGAACGAATGGCCACAAATGCCATGGGGTTGGTTTACTTGGTTGTTGCGTTAAAAAAAAAAAAAACAGCTGCCTAAAAAGTTAATTAAAAACGCTATTGTTGCTGCAATGTAAATCTTTCTCGTTAAATAAAAAAAAAATTCTATGAAATTTAGAGATGATCCAGAAAACACTTGATACAAGAGTGATTGACAATTACCCACTTTTACGTTATAGGCTCTGTTTTCTATTTGATTTTCTATGAGTTTATTAAGGACAAAAGCATTTGTTGATATTGCCTAGACATACGTACTGTAAGTATCTACTTGCAAAATGGAAAAAAAAACCACGTTGACGTTGCCAGTAAAAAGCTTCCAAAAACGAACCATCGTGGCTTCGAAATGCATTTGCTCAGTACCTTCGCAGGAAGCGATGGGAAGCGAATAGAGGACAAAAGAAAAACTTCTCGCACCGTTTAGGTGCACCTAGTAGAAACAAAACTCCTAATGGGCCTTTTCCGTTTTCCACCTCCCCTTCTCCCTCTCGCCTCTTTCTCTTCCGCAGCCAACCAGCGCCGGTGCAAAAAGTGATCGCTCGTGGAGTCGGGCGGACGTGCGAACCTTCGGCGCCGTCAATCCGCCGGCAGCGTGGCAAAACGGCATGGATTATTCATCCGGCACTGCAGGTCCGGCCCGGGTGCCCTAAATGCACCGCGCCACCCACCAGCCGACGACATCCGGCCGGGGGGCCAAAATGTACGGTGTGTGGTGTCGGCCGGTGCCGGGAACGCGGGCACGAGCAAATTGTGGGAGTCAGTGAGTGAGTTTGTGAGTGAGGGTGCGGGCTGCGGAAGAGGTGAGCCTACGGTCTGATGGTGGAGAAAATAATAAATAAAAATACGAAAGCAATATCGACAGCAACAAAATCCGGGCAAGCGGAAGTCCGACCAATTGTGGCCCCGGAAGAACACAGCCGAATGTCCGCTGCCGTGTGTGCCCCGTTCTGTACAAGTGTTTGCTTCGCGCCCTCGTTGTGCACGTTGTGCTCGTGTGTTTCTGTGTGCGTTTGTGATGGGAGTGGTGTGCGGGTGTGGTGTGTGTGTGTGTGTTTCTTAGTCAGGGGGAAGGAAGGGTTGCTTGCGGGTGCCCCTATTGTACGTGTTCTGGTGTGCCGTTCGCGTTGGCGGTGGTGGTGCCAAAAACCGGCGGAGGCAAGAATCATAAAATCAATATAATAATCATAAAAGAAACGAGGTTATACATCCCGGGGCCGGGTTGACCAGTGCCGCATGGTTCGATGGCTGGTCGGTCGGATTAGGTTTGTGTTTCTTTTGCGTTGGTTCTGCGTTTTCTCTATTTGTGCCAGCGCATGTTTGCAGACCGTTTCGGGCTTTCAACTTCATCCTCAGAACTTACTTACAACGTACGTTACGTACAATTGGAAAGCTCTAACCTCAGACAATTGGAAAGCTCCAACAGACAAAACAATATTGAATGAACTGGCTTGAAAACAAACCAAAAAAAACTGACACCTCCAGTCAAAGGAGTCAGAACACCGTTTTGAAACCAACGCGATCTAGCAGCCTAAGCATACAAATCCTCAATACTGAATTTTTGGCCACAGATTGTACAGTAAAAAGTGCAAAGCTTTGAGCACCTGCAAATTAACAGAAATGTAGTAAAAAAGCGAAAACAAAAAAAAGCATTCTCTCTACCTCTTCGACCCCCTCCCCTTCCTGTTGAAGGTGTTTTTGCATTTAAAACAACTACGGTACGGTAGCGAAACAGAAAAAAAATCTAAATGAACAGATAGCGCAAACAGCAAAGTGGACGCCGGAGGACGATAAATCATCCGACCGTCCGGCTGCACTCAAAAAGTCCCATTAGCGAGCAATTAGCCTGCAGGGGCAGCCAAAAACACACGCGCTTACAGGTTGAAAAAGGACACCTGACGCCGTTAGGCGGAGGCCGAGAGAACGGAACGGAACGGAATAGGCTGATTACGGTAAGCTGGCGCGTTGCGTAGTGTCGGGAAATCCGTTTCCACCGAAATCCCCTACGGTGCCATTTGAATGCAGACGTGCAGGCCAGAAAATCAGATCGGGTAGCAAGCTTCGGCAGAAGCAGCAGCACCAGGAAACACCCGTAACAACGCGCAGCATCATTAATGAAATCAAACCTAAATTGCACGTTAATTAGCTGTCCAATGGAGCAGACGTCGTTGTTTGTCACCGTCGGCACCGTGATACCTATCGAGGGTTTCGTTTCGTTCGAGCCCGTTTTTGGCATCCTGCTGGAACCGGGACGGGGCGTCCTGATTTCGCCCGAGCCCGGGGGCAAAAAAAAATCCGTTGGACGGATGAAAGAGGAAAAGAAATACAAAAGAAAAAAAAACACACAACTGTGTATCTCTACATACATAAAAGCAAAACCCCACCGTGAACGACCAGGCGTCCGCTTTAGGGTGGGTTTCCGCCACCATCGCGAAACGCGGGCAATATTGAAACGAACGGGCCCTTCCAATTTCCACCACCACCAGCGCGCTCTACACAGCATCCACCGTTGATCCGTGCGTGAGGTAGTGTGTATGGGTACGCCTTTTGTATGGTTTGCTTTCGATGTGACAGTGAAGCGGGACGAACGCGGGTTACTACGACGATTTACAGACGAAAGCTTCCCCAGTGG
Source organism: Anopheles atroparvus (assembly GCA_914969975.1). Classification (NCBI taxonomy): domain Eukaryota; kingdom Metazoa; phylum Arthropoda; class Insecta; order Diptera; family Culicidae; genus Anopheles; species Anopheles atroparvus. The sequence continues at coordinate 24,080,523 of CAJZCY010000001.1, read as the reverse complement.
TATAGGTTGTGTTTATATTTCTCCCACTCATTTCATACCACACACAGCAGTCGAAGGGCTAGGTGGGGGAGTTGTATGTTAAATGAATGAAAGTTTGAAAAGCTTCATTGTTTTATGCTTATAGCTACACACACAGACACGCACACACACGGTGAAGGTGCAACACAACAGGGTAAAGGGCAACCATGGCGAGAGTGAATTCCCTACCGAAAAGCTCACCAAAGGCGTGAAAGAGAAAAAGCGCGAGAGAACCCAAAAAAGGCAAGCAAAAGTGAAACGGTGCTAAAGTGACGGGTGAAAGGAAAACAAAAACCAAAAAAACCAGAGAGAGGACTTAAGCCCGGAGAAGTGAGCGCCTATAATGGTAGACGGTGAGAGGGAACAGCTAGCAAGGAGGGAGAAGTGAAACGAAAAATAAATCCTTAAGCTACCCCAACTGACTGGCGGTTGTGGGGATGTGTGGATGAGTGTTTGTTCTGCGCCGCGAGTGCTGCTGTGTTTGTGCTGGCACTTCCAGAAGTGCGGGTGTGTAAAGAAAATATCCTGCCAGAAAACGAGAGCGAGAGAGAGAGTGCCTCACTAAACCACGCTGTTCATCTCGTCCATCTAGGGCGCCCCAGCGATCGCGAGCCGCGTAGTAGGCGACGGAAGCGTGTTGAGGTTAGGTTACGGCTGAGTGCAGCAGGAGCGAGCGCCTCGACGTTTGGTTCTCTTGCTGCCTGCTAAAAGACACAAACAGTTGTAAACATTCTTCTGTCTAGAGACGTGGCGTGGACCCCAAGGTTCCCGTGAGTTCGGCGGTAGCCATCGCCGGGAGTGTGGTGTCTAGTTTTGCGGTTGTAGCCATCAAAGTCGGCGTGCGTGGGCGGAGATGAGCTGATGTGCGACGGATGCAGAGTGGACAAGCTTTCCGTTTTGATTTCGTGGCCTTCTTCCGGATCGTTGCAACACTACTGGGGGAGTAGCCAGCAGCGCTAGCACTTGTAGTAGTAGTAGTAGTAGTGGTGGTGGTAAGCGGTGTGTTCGTGCCAGCTGCCTTTCGGACGAGGAATCCCAGGACTAGGGAACCATACCAGAACCGTGCAGGTTGGCTCCCGCGTCAGCACACGCCGTTTCGGTGGCATCCCAGAGGACGTCGGTGGCCCCTGCCAGCCCCCTCTCGTTGCCATCCCTCCCCAGGTTGGGGTCCACGACCAGCCCACCTAAGGAGCAGCAAAGGCTTGTCCTTGACGGGGGATGTTGTGGATCGTAGGCATACTACTTCCACTGGCAGCAGCAGCAGCAGCGGGTGTAATAGCGGATGCGGCAACGCCATCCTCCCCATCCTCACCACCACCGTCACCGTCAGCGTCAGCGTCAGCGTCGTCGTCGAAGGCCAGGGCGTCGCGCGCCCGGCCCACAGTAATCACCCGGCAGCCCGTGCGCGTTCCATCGCCACCGACCGCGGCCCCACTGCCGGCGGCCTACCTGCCCTACCTGACCGGACCACCACTCGGATCCCGGGCCAACACCGCCGCCGCCGAGACCGCGCCCCGCCCCCGTGCATGCCGGTGCGACCATGAGGAGCGATAGTTCGGAACTGCTGCTCGAGCAACAGGCCGAAGAGCTACGGAAGAAGAAGCTGCTCGAGCTAGCGGCGGCGAAGAAGGCGAAGAATGGGCCACCGCCGAAGCGGTCGCTGCGCGAGAACGCCTCCTTCTACACCACGTCCAGCCTGGCGTTCCTGTCGGTGACGGCCGGCGCCTCGCTGCTCTTCCTCGTGCCGCTGTACGTCGACCCGGCCATCTCGACGCTGGTCGGGGACTTCGTCGAGCGGCCGACGATGTGCGTGACGACGCGGCGCGAGGACATGACCGGCCTGTTCAACTGCTCGTGGAGCTCGTGCCGCGAGGGCTGCACCTCGGACGTGTTCAAGTGCACGCACATCTACGTGACGTTCATCGACGACCTGAACTTCACCTTCCCGTTCAACGCGACGCCGGGCGAGCTGTTCAATCTGACCGACATCGAGCGGTCGGACGAGGCGATCCTGCTGGTCAACATCAAGGGCTGCGGCTACCCGCCCGCGGTCAAGTGCAAGAACTTCACCGACCTGTACGGCTTCGAGGGGGCCGTCTTTCCCTGCTACTACTCCAAGCAGAACAAGACGGTCGTGATGACCGCGTACAACCGCGAGGACCAGGTCAACACGATCATTCACTTCTTCGTGGTGCCGTTCATCGTCACCGTCGTCTCGTCGGTGCTTCTCTGCATTATGCACTGTGATTGTAGGTGTAAGAAGGAGCGCCGGCGGCATCGTCACCGGCACCGGCGGCCTAGGATAGAGAATCTGAGGTGAGCACTCCGTCACTTTCACTTTAAATTCAATTAAGCGAGACAGCTACGCAACACACCACTGCGGAATATTTTGGGCGTTTTCATTTTTTGTGTTTTAATTTAATTTTTTCTTCCCAAAATAATCATCAGCTTTTTTCATTTCAACGAATTTGTGGATAGTCGCAAGTAGCTCTTTTTTTTGCTGTTTGTGAAATTTATTAGATTACACAAATTTAGTCCACTTTTCCCTGAGTTTAACTTAACAGCGCTAGTCGTTGGGGCGTTTATTGAAGGGCCTTTTAATCACCAATGTTCAGCAGAGCATTAATAAGGAAACCATGCTTTATCTTTGTTTATAAAAATATGTACATCCTGTTGTAAATTTTACTCCTCATGCACCTCTCATCCTCCATTGGGAGGCTATTTTGTATTGCATAGTTTAAAACACCAACCTCTCCAGCACGTGTGAACGGAAATAGTGGCGCTTCCGCCATTGTCCCTCCAACGGGGTCAACCGTGCTGCCACTTAGTTTATTTTATTTCCGGGACATTTACCCATCTCCTCCCCATTAATCGGTAGCACTCCTTTTGGGTTTTTTTTATGCAGTCGTAATCCTCTCGCTTATCGCAAACGGAATGGTAAATTTTCGCCCATTTTCTTCTGTACGGTGAACGCTGTGCACCAAATGGGATCGCACGTAAAACGAACCACATCGTTGAGGTAGAGTGATGAGTCTGGATCCGGGGTTTTTATACCCGACGTTGTTAGTGGCAGGAACGGTAGAGTAGAACAAGCCGGCATACTTTATAGAGTTGGCCGAAGGGAGAATTCCCAATGGTTTCCCATTGGATAGTTGTAACATCTGTTTAACGACACGTATTTAGCGATTAATGATTTACCCAAATTTTTTTAAAGTTGTGCTCGATTTAAGCTCGTTTTATTAGGTAATTTCAAGTTGAATTTTATTAGATGACCTTAAAGACTTTCTGCTGACCCTCTGTACAGAACCTTAGTGGTCTATGATATACTACAAAACCGATTTTTCAAACGTCGGACGTGAAGCTAATTTATTCTTCTACTCATCCAACGCAATTTCGAAGGCGGTTCCTTCACTGAGACTGAAGTTAAACGAAAATTTAACCGATATTCTTCGAGCAAATCATTAGGAGTCTCAATGTAGGTCCTACGGTGTGATGTTTCTGCTTCTGTGAAATACAAAAGGAATACCATTGGAATTAGAGGAACATAAATCCTCACTGATGGTTAGATAAGATGGTATGGAAAAAAGGCACCACATTTCGTAATCAAATATTTTTAGAAACCTTTGGGGTTAACGTTGGCGGCGTGTTCGTTGCGTGGGCTGATTTCGGATGCGTAGCGATACGTCTTACCCTGGCGGTGGTTGGAATGGAAGAGAGCTTTATTCTAAACCTAATGGTACAACATAATCGGCTGAGTGCCGAGCTACTCTGAGTGAGTTTATGATATCGGGTTGAGACCGCCACAAACCCAAACTAAAGGACATTCATTGTTCGTGGTGTTGTTATGTTGGTTGTCATAAATGCAGTCTCCCCAGTGAAAAATGTTAAATGAGCTTCAATTATAGTGTTACAATTCATCAAAAGGGCAACATCGTTCGACCTTGTAATCGTTCCGTTCAAACATATGTGAACCCATTTCCAATAGCGATTGAAGTGGCAAACAATGGAAAACCGTCCAAGTCCTCAGCTCGAACAGCGCGGCTTTCCTTCCGGGTTCGAATCCTGCACCAGCGCGTGTCACCAGAATGACAGCCCGCCGTACACCTTGGTCCCGCGAAAGCCGTAAGGGTGGTGCCACCAAAATCGACGGTCACCTAAGCCCCGCCGAGGGTCGAGGTTAACCAAGTGGAGCTTGGTGCTTCCGTGCTCAGATTGGTTTGTGTCGCATTTAGTGCGCCCGCTCCCCTTCTCCGAAAGCCGACTTGTCGAAAGTGGATGACAATCGCGTGACAGTTTCCTATAACCGCACAAAACGAACGGCCGTCCGGGCCTCTACCGCCCTCTTCGGCGGATCGAGTTTGGTGGATTATTTGTTATTTCATTACGGTTAATACAGTGGGTGGTGCGATCTGGCCGCACTCGGTCAGTGCGGTTGGCCTGAGTTAGGTTATGATTTTTTGTTATGTTGTATGTTATGCACCGCTTTTTGTCGTCTGTTCTCGTTGGATAATGGAAAGGAGTCGCTCGCAACTGTCCCATTTCGCCTCCGGTAGTTTTTTCCTTTCGTTCGGTGCCCCTGGTCCGCCCAAGAAGAGTGTTCGACCTTCGGGTTTCCTTTCCGGCGACTGTCACACACCTAGCTTGGCCGTGTCTGTTCTTTTTCCTGTGTTTTATTTTTTTTCGAACATGGTTTCCTTTTTTTTTGCCGTCCCCATCAACCCAATTTGATTTCGTTTAGCTGTGGCCACAACCATTTTCCCTGCTGCCAATCGGGGGGTGCCCACTTCAGAACCCCTCTTCGCTGGTGCTCTACTCGAGGGGTGGCAGTGGGAGGTTGAGAAAGTGGGCGTCGATGGTAGGCGCAAGGGAAATGTTCTTTCTGCCGCCTGTCACTAGTGCACGGATGGCTGGAAGTTCGTGGGATTGAATAATGGAGAGGCACACTTGAGCGGTTCAGTTTTGATTTCTTAGTGCTCTCGGGGGTGATGGGAGTGATTGGTGGGGAGGGTGAGGTGGGAGGGGTTGTGTCGAGGAGAGTGCACGAGAGGTACACGAGGAATCACCGGGTGCGCCTGTCCCAACGACTGTTTGCGGTAAACCTCGTGTCGAAACATAATATTAGCATAGGCCCTAGGTGAGTGTAAATGAATGCCTGCACTTTGAAATTGCGTGGTGCGGACGGACGATGCGGAGAAAGGACGAGGTGAAATGCCATATCATACCGCGAAACTGTGTACAAGTGCCACATCAAATGAGCGAAGTCTGGGGATTTGTCCCGGGGGGGTTCGCGTGGAGCAGCATCAAAACGCGGAACAGACAATCAACAAAATATGAACAACTCTTAAAATTATTCAAAGCTTTAATAAAGTCACTCAAATGATCATTGCTGGAAGGGAAAAGTAGCATTAAGTACCAACATAATGCTGTGTATGTATTCCCATTTTAATTTTGTCATTTTCTGAATCCCAGCATTATGTTTGCAATTAATAACTGTCTTTATTATTCCCATTGTTTCAATCACTAGAAAGCGCATTAGCAATTTCTTATTAAAATATTAGCTTGTCGATAATATTCACAATATCAAAATGTAAATTAAGTGTAGGTGTTTAATGTTTGTATATTAAATTTACGAGTACTGGTTCGACATGCTCTTTATGAATTTTGTCAACAGGCATGTTTGGCAAAGCAGGTAGAAAACTGGTTTTTTCTATTTTATTCCTATAACCAATATTGAAATATAACGACCATTGAGGCTAAGTACAATATTTATCTTAAAACTACAAGACCTAAAGATGGAATGTAAACGACGTTTAAAATGACCTCGAAAACATCGAGGCAATAGACGATTAGAGACTATTCAACTTATCCTGTCAAAATCATATTGGTTCAGGCGGGCTTCATATTTCGTAAACAACAACCGTTTTAATATCTAGACCGGGACTAACCCATCTTCTTTTTCTATCCAATGCTTCTTTTTGCTTTAATTTAATTTATTACTACACCATGTTACATTCAATTTAGGTGAAATTGATTACAGAATACATAAACCTCTTTCTTTTAGCAAAAGGGTTAGTTGATGGTAGATGGTCCCACCGCCGACGGCATGTACTCCGGCAGTTAATTTTTCCGAAACTTTGAATTCCAAACCTATGGGCTATTGTCGACCGAACGTGCCGATGGCACCTCGTCTGCGCAAACTGTTTGTTGCTTCCTATGGCCTCACGGCTCGTGCCAGTTTGCATCGGGGAAGGCAGTAATCTCTTTCGTAGAGCAATTCTACCATTGGACGCTGAAACAATGGCATCGTGAGCTGCTTCCAACAATCGAGCAACACACGCTCGGTCCATTCAAATGGCAGCAGAGAAGGGGTCTTTTTATTTCATTGCCGTCCTTCTGAAAGTGGCGGTGGAAGAAGTGGCGTGTTTCGCAATGTCGTTTATAAAGAAATAAGGAATAAAAAGAAAAAAAAGAGAGCGAGAGATGTGAAAAGGGAGAAAGGGCCCGTCAGAAGAAAACAGCGATAAGTAAAATTATAAAATATTGGCTATCGTCAGTTCGCCAGTAGCATCATAAATGTAGCCTGCGTATGTGTTGGTTCTGGTCTATCATGAGTGTCTACTTGAGGCAGGAAACTTCTCCTCTAACCCTCAAGTAAGCCCGTTGGCATTCCTCCCCAACAGCCCGTGCTTCCAGCAACTTGAGGAAGACTTCATTACAAATTCTTGACAGTGCGCAGTGTTTGCCATCGTGTCGTCTTCGTTCGGTCGGAAGGAGTATCATCAGAAAAGGACTACTACCTTCCACCCCCCACCCCCCTCCCACCTTCCGCCAAAGGGTGAGAGAAAGACGATCACGATGATTATGTTGATGTTCATGTTCACGTGCTGGTTGCAGGATGTTGGAGCAAATGCTGATGATGATGATGAGAATGGTTCGATATCGTGGTGCTTTCATTTCGTGGGAAAAGAAGGTGAACGAAAGGCAAACGATGCGCTGTGGGACGATGAAGAAAAATCGGTAAAAAATCCTTCCATCATCCCTCCCGGCAGGGAGATGGAAGACAGAATGGACGAAAATGATTTCGTGGGCATCCCATGATGGATGCTTGTGCATATTTTCAAGAGAGGTAAAGTTTATTTCTAGAGTGTGCGACATAAAAAAAACCTCCTACCCGTTGTGACATCCCTTGGATGGCACGAAGACGCGATAGGCGGGAGGAAAAGATGGTTTTCTTTAAAATTAATCTCTTCAGCGTACACCGGAATGCGAACGCTAACGATGGTTGATGGTAGGTTGATAAATTCGATCATTTTTCCCCTCTCCCTTGTGGTGTATTACAATCGTTTTAAGAGATGTCTTATACGACGGGGAGGAGCGTAGCGTAAAGCGGTAGGGAATAAGGCTAATGGAGAGTATCACAGCCCTATGCATGTTTCCCCTTATGACAGTGTTAAAAATGTGTTTTTGGAAAGAATTATGCTGGTACATCATCATTGCTGGAGAATGTTAGGATGCGTTTTCTATACTTTTTTTTAACACAAAGCGCAATTTTGAAGCAACGAAAGTGAAAAAGACATTTAAAAAAGAAAACAAAATCATAGCTCGCGTTGCAATGTGAAAAGCAAGGTTCAGGCAGTGTACCGTATATGTAAATGTGTATATAATTATAAAGCTCAATGATTTGAACCATCTCACATTGTGAACTATGTTTGTAAGCTATTATTTTCAACCGCATTGTGTAACAAACAAACCCACAAAACAACAAACACAAATAACCTCCATTTTTGTTTCAAAGTGGAAAAAATATCCCAATCCTGTTGCGTTTAGCGAAGGTTTGCTGATCCATATCTTGGAAAGGCAACATCAAAGAAAAGCGTGAAACTAGAAAAAATCTGCTTGAAAGATCAATCAAAAAGGATCATAAAAGTCTGAGAAAACGGAAAGGATCATTTGAAAAAGAATGCACGAAGCAGAGAAAATGCTGGATCCCGTTTGACGAGTTTAAGCTGAGTTTTACTAGAAAAGTTTAGAAGAAAAAACCGATTTTCTCAATCCCTATCTGCTGCTCACTCTGAAGAGTCTCAGTTTTTCATCCTTTCCTCAGAGTCCCCACGCAATTCCTTCAAATTATCCAAAACCATCCATTGGCCCTCCATCCATGTACCGTACACGGAACAGAATTTGCATTCAAAAGAATTTGGGAAAGCATTGGATCGATGGACCAAACACTCAGCTAAACCACCATACGAACTGGTTAGCAGCACGATTTGCAAACAAAAAAAACCATTCAACCAATAAGCAGGCAGAGAAAAAAGAGACACTCAAAAGCATAGACGAAAAACAAAAAAAAATGTGGCGACGAATTTCTTTATTAAAAACATATTTTCATTGGCACGCCCCAATCAAGAACAACTTCATCGCTGCCCGCTTCTGCCCGGTGTAGGTGGTGGTGGTGGGGAAATTGGTGGTAGCAGTGGCACCTTTTATGGAACACTGCACGGAAGCGTCCGGATTATGGACCCGGTCGAGGACCACGCTAGGTACCTTCACGGAAAAAGGGCCACAAGAAACGAAAACGCAAAATGACTGCTAGTGGGACGAGTTACAAAAAGGCAGGAGCAAAACAAAAAACAAATTCAAAACATAAACGGAAAGGCCTGCACCCGGTGGGCAGGGCAGGGAGTGAGGAGAGAGGCGAAAATCATAAAACACGTGCCAGGAGGATTTAATGGGACATTGCATGCGAAAGAACCATTCGACTGGTTTTGCCGAATCCATCGCATCCTACCACGTACCAAAGGGAATGGAGCTACACAGGAACATCCGTCATCGGGCATAAGGAAGGGCAGGAGTGGGGATGAGGTGCATCGGCCGAAAATGATGTCCTTCGAGGACGTGTGCCGAGCGATTCGTTAAAAAGCAAGCAGTTCATAATTCGCTCGGGGGGAATGGGATGGTGCAGTCATTCAGACATTTCGGTCGGTTCTGCATTGTATACCTTCGACGGCACGTGTACCATTTAGCCAAATTGACTGTTTTTTGTTTTTTTTTTGGGTTTTAGGTGACAGTTTTATTTTTCTCCTAGTTCATTTGCTTACGCCTCTATGTGTGTTGTACATGCCATGCTTTGTTTGGGTTTGTTTCGTTTTTTGAGAAGCGATGAGTCAATGTCTCCGCTGGTCGTAATATTAATTAAAAAAAACTTTGGTTCACTTTTTCTAACTCCCCTTTTTCTTTCGCTTTCATTCTCCACAGTGATTCATCAATATCGACACGAGTGGACATGCTCACACCGGCGATCGAAGTGTACAAGCCGCCCCTCTGACACAAGGATGACACCCTCGAGAGCAACCTCGGCAATCCGTCGACCAGTAGCGACCTATGACGAGGCATCCTATCGTGATGTTCGCCGTTGTTCCACGACGCCGTCGCCGCCGTCGTATCACACCGTTCCCTCCGAAACCAGCACCACCACCACCACCATCACCACCACCACCATCACCGCCACCAGCATCGGCCTTCAGCGCCCAACTTCACTCCGTTCGTTGCCGGTGGTGCGCTGCTCATCCTGATCGTCACTGTCGTCCGTGGTTTTCTCCAGCATCCGGAAGTGCGACCACCGTGTCCGGTGCTTCCGCTTGCACCGCACCATCGTTGTTCATTCGTATACGAGCTCACCGTCGCTGCCATCGGCCGTTGGCTTGGGCTGGCTTCGAGCTGCCGGAGCTGGCCACTGGGGGCCCCGGAAAGGCGAGAATGCTCCGGGTGGTCGGCTCCTGGTGGCACGATGGGGCTACCGTCGCTACTTCAACCACATCCGTGGAGCTGCGCAGCCAGACCGTACTCATAGCGTCGGTTTCGCGTCCGCTCCGGTGGACGCTCCCGGGGAAATGTGGTTCCGGTGGCCGTTGTTCGGTACGGTCGGCAAACGCTTGCCCACGCGGAGGTAGGTAACAACCTGTTGACCAACTGTACATCCCGTGCAGGCCTAATGTCCATTGTCCGGGAGTGAGCGAAACACGCACGTTCGAAACAATCGCCATGGGATGGAAGCGGTCATCTTCATGGAGCGAGCGGTGCACTCGACGATGGTCTTTTCACATCTGTGGCGATCTTTGCATCGCTCCATAAAATGGAACATCGCTGGACGATGTTGCAGCTAGAGGGGGGCCAACGATAGGCTAGTTTTTTTTTTTTAAATTATTTTCAATCCGTTTCATCGGAACGATTTTCCTTTGTTTCTTGTTCCTTCTTCCGGCGCTCCTGCGCATCGTCCCTATTTTCTCTATCCAAGGTATGGCATCCTCACTCCGATTACTGTGGTCCCGGGTTGGTTTATCCTGGAGACTCCCCACTGCTTCAAGTGTACATTTGTAACTGTGGCTGCCTCTCGCATAACATTAGGATTGTTAGTTTACCCACACACCAACGACTACGTTAATGATTCGCCTGGTTCGCTGGCGACCATTCGGTTGAATGCCAAAGTCGAAAGCATAATCACGATAATAAACGTGAGCGGAGCAAAGTCCCCAGAACGGAGATACTTCTAGTCCCATTTCATTGTTCGGTTAGCCATTTTTTCTGTTCTTTTTTTTTTTTTGCTGCTTTGCTTGCTCTTCGCCGTTACGCCAGGAGCATCCTAACTGCCAAGACGTTGGGCCAGCGTCCAAGGAAGTGGAGCAGAGTGGGAGGGCAAAAGAAACGTGACCATTTTCGTAGTCTCTTTTTTCTGTTTGGTTTCGTTCGGTTCTTTCTGCATCACTGACCCCTTTTTCACATTGCTTGTTGTAATAAAAATCTCTTCGAAGCTCGGCTCACTTCATGGCACACATTCTCACATACACACACACACACATAAGCAAACATGCCAGAGGGATCATTTTTTTCCCACCACAAGCTACCGGCTCAGCTCGACGGCGGCAATACGATGTAGTGTGTTTGTTTGACCCAGTTAGCGGTAGGAAAACCGCCCATTTTGCTTTGGCCGATTCGGTTTGTTTCTTTTTTTTTTATTGTTTGCCCTTTTTTATTGCCTTACCTTCCTGGCTCACGTCCCGATCCGGATAATTTGCAGCCATCCCTTCGTTACGGTCAAACGTGAGCCATATGGAGGCGCTGCCACTTTAGATAGGCTGATAAGTATCCACCAATGGCGTTCTAAAAGGGCAGCATGGTAAAGTTCAACGGCAGCATTAGCAGCGACATATGCAGAGAATACAGAACCTCCATTGTGGCTGGCCAGTGTAACAGGGGGTAGGACATTGCAAAAGGAGACACAACAACAACAACAAAACAAGTTCACCGTACCGTTTCGCTGGGGAGATCCGAATTTTGAATCACTTTTACCGGAGGCCGTTTGGTGGAATGGAAAAGGAAAATGTTTGTTTTTTTTTCGTCATCACTTAAATCAAACCATCTTGGAAACGATCAAGGCTTTGGTGTAGCTTAATCCCTGACGATAGTCTAGCGGCAATAGAGTGTAAAAGACCGCTTACCGTAACGGTGGTGCCATTTTCGACTCGTTTGCCTAAAAGCATCGTTTTGAGCATTTGACGGCGAACAGACCAAACACCACCAACCCACGCGGTTCCGAACGTGGTGTGGAACAGATTTAAACTAACAGCTAAGCGGCAAACTGTAAGCATTACGAAAACAATAGTCGTGGATTTAGGCGATAAGGAAACCAAGAACAAAGCGATATGGATAGACAAAACGATCTCTTTAGGGTGTCAAATTATGCAAAGAAAACATAACATAACACAAAAACCTAAGCAGAAACGAAATGCAAACTATAATTTAACAAAACGCCATGAGAAGACGGACGGTGTAAAAAGCCACGAAAAGAGAATACATTTAATGACAAAAGTAACAAACAAAACATCAACACATAAATTATAGATACACGTAAGAACGAAGTTATGGTTAGGCAAACTGTAGTGATAAGTAAATGAATAAATAGCTAAGTAATAGTTAAAAATGGCAAGCAACAAAACTAAAGTAAGTAGGTATGAAAGCAAGATTAAACATCGATATGTGAAAGTTAAAAGTTAATAAAGAAACAACATAAAAGAACTGTTTTGGAAACATTTGTTTCATTAAGATTCGAAATGAGCTACGAAACATAAAACACGTACATTCTGCTAGCTCTGTACCGTAAGCGTTTGGGTTGAATAAAACCAAAGTACATTACATTAGAAGTTTACTATTTATTCTTTATACGCATTATTTGCATACTGAGTCATTCATGTATTATCAATTCCGGGTCGTTTATGAATTTATCTTATCTTAATGCTTATAAAGTGAATTGTATTCGATTCAACTTTCAATTTCTTGCAAAGTTGTCCGAAGATTTTGATCGTCGAATGACAGTTTCAAAATTAACACATGTTTGTTTTTCAATTTCACATTACCTTGCTTTTACCACAGTTTTAATATCAGCTGGCTCTTAACATGTTTCACGAACGCAGTGTCAAACGAATAGATCAATGAATGCAGTAATCCATTCCCCTATTTTCAACTAAAGGCATTCATGCGGTAAATTTACGCTATTGAAGCGCCCGTTCTCTTAGACATGGACATAACGATGAGTCAGGCCAAAATGACACGTAATTGATCATCCATTAGATACCAGAACCGTACCAAAGCAAATGCACTCATGCTGGTAATATGTTTGTACAATTCGGATAACGGGTACCTGTGCTCATCTAGCTGTTAGAAATAAGCGTACATGAGCGAGCGATCCACATCGATAACATTTTGAGGATTAATGGCTTTTCATAATATAAAGCATCTCCTGACGTAACCAAAACAAATTCACCATTCACAAGTTTATTCTGTGGTCAGTGGCCAGTAATTAATATTGAGCTAGAGTGAATGAACTGCAAGTGACAATTAGTCAATTTTGATAAATTTTGGCTATTGTGGCAATAGTCATTATGATTTAGTATCACCTTTTACTCAATATTGTAAATGTTTCTATTTTGTTTGTATTCGAATCATTTAAATGGATTGCCGCGGGCAACAAAACAGTGCATCCTATGCGTCATACTGTTAATTCAAGCTGATTTCCTGTTGAAATAGTAGACAAAGCAGTTCGAAATGCTCTAGATACGAGAACAGAGAGGCAAACGTCGTTTCTCTTCTTTTTTTTTCTAAAAAGATACAACATTCCAGATCTTTCCTGGAAGTAATTAACACTAATTTGCCAGCAATTATACGATCCCATTTCGATCCGGCCGGTGGAATACGGTTAGCTAGAGCATTTTCGTTTATTATTTCTCGTCAATCAGTCTTCTTCTGTCGAACGGGTTCCTAATTTATTTTGTTTTGTTAATAAACATCGTCCAACGTTCGGTGTTGCTACGATGATGTTCTAATCAGATAATCATCACGGATCGTGAACCATCACCAGGCGGGCGCATAAATAATGGACATTTTTTGCCCGCACTATGACAGTGGACCCGGAAGGTGGACGATATGCCAGGAGCTGGGAGGAATTAATTAGGCAGATTCATTTTTCATCCCTCGCTCCAGTGAATGCATCGTGGTTGTAATAAACAGCTTGGTTTGTCCGTAAACAACAGCAGCAATCTCTCACTTGCCTCTTGAGCTTTAATATGCTTTTCGTTGTCATCGTTTCCGTTTGTTTGTTGGTCTTTCGAATGCGTAAACCTAAAATGCAAACAACAGTACGCCGTCTTCGGGACAGGCAGTGTTGATTTTTCAAGAGATTGTCTTTCTTATCAGCTGGCAGCCACCCGGTGATCTTGCAGAATTAAACTTTCGACGAACTGTTAAAAGCTGTTTCTAACGGCACTCCGTACATAACGTCGACGGTTTACCATCCCGTAAGCCGTAAACCAACCAGCTGCCAGGCGTACAAGCTAAATACGTTAAATGATTAAACAACAAGCCACGAAACAAAACAGAGACAGGCTGCACGTGCCGCACCGAAAAGTTGACTCACCACAACTAAAACCACTTTTTAATGGCCCCGCCCCACGAGCGCGTGCGATACGGTATGTTATGCGATGCGTGCACGGACACGGCGCATGGGCCACGGTAGCTGGTTATGATGAGGGTATGGGCGGCAGAGGTTTATTTCCCCCCCGAGGGCAGAGCTCGTCAACGGCAAACGTTGTCATTTGAAATCAGTTTAAAAATTATTTTCAACTGCTGCGTTGGGACGAATGTTTTAAAGCTTATCTTTACAATCTGCTTCAGACGGGTTTCGGGCAAGAGCGAAAAAGGGAGGATACTTTTCATTGTCCTCTAGAGAGCAAGCCAATGGTAGTGGAAAAACATGAGGATTTTGATTTTGTTTTATATTTATTGATTGTGTTTAATAATGGGTTTTCGTAATAACTTTCTTCTTAAATTTATTTATTTTTTAAGTGGCACTAAATTTAAGCTTGTATTTCGTAATTTTTGAAACATCTTTTTGGTTGGCTAAAAGCCATTTAAAACCTGTTTCAAAAGTTCGCATTTAGAATTTTATTTGCAGCAAGTAGAAATGAAATAATTTGTGCATGACAATATACAAGAAAAAAGGTAGATGTATGAAAAAGCAAAATGCAAAAATCAATTTATATATAATAATGAAATCAATTAAAATTATAAATGTAACGAATCAACCGTCGAAAATCAGAAATTTCAAACGACAGCGAAAGCACAAACATTGTACGATGTTATCTAGAAAGTGTAGGAATATGTGAGTACGAGTGGTTTTCGGAGTTGAACCAGCATAAATGTATAAACACCCACGCATAATAAAGCATAGGTACGGCTTTTGTCCGGATTGGATTTTCTTTTCTTTTATATCTTACGTTATTGTAAAATGGAGACGCCTGGTGGTTTACGATTAGCATCGTTTGATTTAGTTATAATGTAGATGATCACCATTTTCTATCGATTCTTATTTCGTCTTTGGTTCCTTGTGTGTTATTTTGGGTTTGCAATGCCGGCATTTGCTTTAATTTTATCTGTTTTATATGTTAAACTAAGAAAATCTTAATATGGAGGTGCCTGGTAGTTCATGAATAACTTGGCTTGATATATTTAAACTGTGTGTCTTAGTCATAATTTGTACCAACTGATGCTGATTTTTTTATGTATAGTACATACGTTATTGGTTGAAACCCGTCCTCCTTTGTGTTGGTTTTAAATCGTTGCTTGAGCGGAACTAATAACCAAACGAATAATTCATACAATTTCAAAAAAAGTCTGAACACAATGTCCATACTTTGAAACAGAAACTACATAAAACTCACATAGCTTATTAAACTGCGTTTGGTTCCTTGAAAACAAAAACCCCCCGACGAGGTTTATTCACCAACGGCTGTTGTTTCCTGCAGGCAAATGTGTAGCTTGAAATATGTACATCCTCTTCGTGCCTTTCCAATGGCTAAAATTGTTTTTCAGGCAACTTGTGGTACCAGATTGTCTTACCTACTTACGGTCAACATAACCATACACTCATTGCTTGATGCTAGATCACTTCTACGAGCGCAACAGTTGTGCCTAACTCTTCGTTCGTTTGCAGGAGGTGTGCGGTATCGATTGGCAAACAAAAAAGGCAAAACCAAACATTTAGCTTCTACTCTTGAATGTGAGTCGCAGTGCAGCGTCGCTCAAGTTGTGTCAAGACACCTTCCGGTCCCGATGTTTTTGTTTTCTAGTTCGTTAAAAGAAAACAAAACATGCAAAAACATGTTTCGCACTTGGTAGAGCGGCAAATCGGAATCGGAGACCCCTAGCGAACCCCGAGCAAATGAAGCAACCGTCGCAGACGATGCACGGTTTTTTTTTTTGGGAAAATTTTACCAACAGTCTGACGCTGTTATGCTGGTAGTTGGCGGAAACAGCCAACCGGAAGCCAATTTGAAAAGTGCACGGGGCACGGCGAAATGAATTCGAGGGGAAGATTCGTTTGTATGTGTATTTATTATGTGTATGTTTTTTAACGACAAAAGGAGGAAAAAGAAAAAAAAACTCATAGGAGAATTTGAGATGGCATAGCTGCTTGTTGAGCAAACTAAACTCGACAAACAAACGACATTTCCCCCCCTTAAAAAAAAGGAATAATTCTAGTCGCCAAAGTTCACCGGTCGTCGACATTTATTTGCTATTCAGGTACATTTATGTGTAATTAAGGGACCGGGGTTTCATTCTCAAATGCACCGCCAGGCTAGAGTTTATGCTCTCAGTTTTTAATGGTTATGAGATTCATTCAAGAAGGGCCTCAAATGTTATGGAAGTGAACCAGACAAACATTGGAGACCCCCTTCCCTGCTCAGCATTTGATTTAAAAAAAGCTGCAGCCGCTTGACTTCGAAGTGGTTGTCTTATAAGAACGGTACATGAGAATTACCAGCGACATCAAGCGGACGGTACCGTCGCTACCTTAGGTTGCGTGTTTTAAAAAACACCTTTCTTTCATGTGCCTTTGGCTTCCGAGGTTCACCGCTATCCCTTGCGTCCCTACCCAGATCCTGAGGGTATGGTCAGAAAGTTTGCATGTTTACACTTAGTTTTGACTGGGCCACCGATGCCACACAGCAATCCCTTTTAGGTAATGTTGACCTTTCAAACATTTCTAAGCCGCAAACAGACCTGGTCGGTGCGCCGCAAAGCATATCCAGCCGGAAGGGCACTTCAGTGAGTTTTTTTTTCAACCGTTTTTCACTCGTGTGTTTTCAGTTTTCATTCAGAGGAATAAATTATTTAACCATTACGCTGGTCAACGTGGCAAATTTTCGGGAGAAGAGTAAAAAGAAGAGAGAGAGAGAGATGCATTATAATTTTTGATACTTTAAACATATAGTTGTTTTCTGAGCTCACATAATTTGTGTCTTATTTTTCTAACATTCTTCCAAAACATAGGACCTATTTGTTATTCAGTTGTAACTTAAAAAAAAACTGTTAAGCCCAAAAACATTAAAAGCTCTTTTCTAATGCTAATCTATGTAAAAAAATCAACTTTTCTTTCGTTTCTCCCCCTTTGGGGACAACTTTGATGCAAACTCGTGTGCCGTTTTCTGTTTTCCAAAAGACAACACGCCATGTGGTCGGTCCAAAGTTGTTTGTTCGCGTGTCTGAATGTCACCTGTCGGAGAATCGTTCGTCTTGCTGGTAGTGCTGGTTAAAAAAAAGACCGGCAAACCTGACGCTTGTGGCCATGTTTGGGGCCTGAATACTGCCACATCTGGTTGGGCTGAATGCGACGAATGCACGGCATGACTCGTTCGCGTCATTGCCGTTGCTCGACCGTGTGGACCGGTGGTCGTCGCGTATCGGCGTGCTGGGTGGCAGGATGTTCCTTTCACCCACCGTTCACAACCTCTTGCTTTCTCTCTCTCGAACTGACGGGAGGATGTTGAAGGTTGGTGAGGTTTCGCACACGTCTCGAACAAACGAAACGGCCGACGGCCAACGTACGCATGGGTGTTAAACCAACAAATTAAACCCAACCACGGCGATTGTTGTGATTTATCTTGGCGGGTGGGAGAGGGAGAAAAAAAACGAGGGAAAACACCGGCACGAAAGGACAACAAACGGTTGATTGACTATACGCACTTGGCATCGACATCCGAGCGGTTGATTGCGAAGTCATCCCCTGGCGGCAGGTTTAATTTGTGTTGTCCGTTGTCCAGGCATCCAATGTGTACAATTAAGCTCAACACTGTTCGAAATATTTGAATCGAAAACCGGTGAGGGAGGAACTCATGGTGGAATGATGTTTAAAAAATATTTATCTGTGGTTGCTAATGAATTGCTTCTACGAGGCTACGGTGCAAATGAACTGTTGAACTGAAACTTTTATTAATTAAATGGAAATAATGTTTTCGCTGCTATTCAAATATTTCCGATTAATCTGTATATGGTTCTCCTCTTTTGTACCGTACTTTACGTTTAGTTTCTACGAAAAATTACAACCGAATTTGCACACACAATGTGCTACTTTTGCTTTGCAAGATTTCTTATTTGAGGATTAATTTGCATTGCCACGATATGCTTGCTTTCGTTGCCAAATTATGTACCCACAATGTGTTGGAGAATGTCGCATCAAGAACCAACCGCTATGCACGTTGTTCACCACCCCCTTTTCCTTCACGCATGGTCCAATCGAGGAGTAAAGAAAAACACAACGTGTTCGAATACTGCTTCGCCGCTAGAAACCAATGCGTGCAACCCCTGCAGGCATCGATGGGCTTGGCACGGCGAAGGAGAACGCTAACTTATTTATGATACCATTTTAATAGGCCAACCGACCACCGGCACGACACTGCGAAACAGCGGCGTTACATGCCACGGTGTGCGGTGTGCCTCAACCGGCACGGCCATGATGCCATTCGAACATGGCGACTGGCACATCGGAACTGGCGAAAGGACTTTTCGCTTCCGTCAACATGGCCTCGTAGAGAACATCGAAGCGCTCCACAACATGTGAACGCGAACGTGTGTGTGTGTGTGTGTGTGAGAAAGAATATTTGGCGACTTTTCTCCAGATCCTGATGTCACGCATCGTTCCATTTAATTTCCGACCGGTTTGCACGCGTGAAAACAAACCACGGCCGATATGCCGACGCACCCGCCTTGCTACGGCGAGGCGAAAATAAGGCGACCGTGCTTCTTTTTCCCTTCCCCTTCGTTTTGCCGTTTGCTTGCTGCCAATTCATAATATTTCGAGCCGCCAGCGGTGGAAATGTTTCCACATCGTTCTTCGGCCGCGGGCTTGGGTGTGCTGATTTGCAGCCAATTACCGGCCGATACTTTGATGTCCCGAAGGCAGGCAACGTTAATGAGATAATTTCATCCGACACGATGTTTCGCGATACATAATTGATCTCTTCAAACACCCGTTTGATTCGCACTTGCGCGCGCCCCACTTTGACAGGGGGAGAATATGGTTTATGAAGCTGAGTGGAACATCGCGATAAACGCGGCCTGTTTATGGGCGCTAGATCTCATAAATCCATTAACCTTTCATCGCCTGCAGGCATAAATTTCCTACCAGTTTCTTCGGGGAAACTGGCCGCGCGGATGCGAAGGTGCATTGGGTCAGCTGCTTCGTTGCGCGCAGTAATTTACCGCTTTGCATAAGAAAGAGTAAATTGGAGGCGTTTTTCCCCGGTTTTATTTTTTATCCGGTCATGGAATTCATGCGCTGCGTGGAATTGATGAAATAAGTATGTCTTCCGTTTCCCGATGAAATAAGCTTCACCTTCATCATCGGGCAACAATTTGACCAATTGGGTAATGTTGGAGAATAAAGATAAATATTGAATTGCTACCTCAACAAGCATTAATTACTTCTAACAACCGAGTCACTGTAACGAACGTCACTGTTCGGTTCGAATTTGTCGCTACAATTATGCACAATTATCTGGAGTGCCCTCTGGAGTTTGTTTTCTGTCGTTACCATATTGATCCACTGTGTCCACCGAATCCGCCCCGTAGTTCAAATTAATTGAAGCACTAACATCAACGGGATGAGCCTTTCGTCCACCGACCACCGAGACAGGTTCGTGACCAAAATTTGTCAAACCGATTTTCCCGGTGTTCTCGTTCTTTTTTATTGTTTTTTTT
Source organism: Anopheles atroparvus (assembly GCA_914969975.1). NCBI lineage: Eukaryota > Metazoa > Arthropoda > Insecta > Diptera > Culicidae > Anopheles > Anopheles atroparvus. The sequence goes on along the minus strand of CAJZCY010000001.1, from coordinate 24,060,918 downwards.
TTGTGTCCCCCCATTCAAACCGTTCAATAAAATATGCATCCATCCGTGCGGTGCGGACGGGCTGATTTTGAGGTAAAACCGACCGTTGGGGTTGTGGTCGTTCGAGACGAGAAGCCGCCCCGGTAGCGCGCACTCTCAATTATTTAAGCTCGTCCACCCATTAGAGTTATTGAATCCACCCACCCGTGCCCCCGGCTGGGAGCGCTGGGTGGCTTCTTTCTTTCCTCCCTTCAATTGCCTAACGCCCCACGGCAAAGGTTAAGAAAGCAATCACACAAGGGTAAGTATCGCCGGAAAACACGCGCGCGCTCGGGTGGTCTAATAATGGAGCAAATGCAGCGGTTCGCTGGGTGAGGATGATTAGAAAATCACTCTGTTCAAACACCATTTCCCATGTGCCCGGGACATCCCCGGCCTTGGTGTGTGAACCGAGCGGACGCTAACAACGTGTGTGTACTTTCCATTTTTAGACCGTACGACCGGCTCTGCGAGAGCTACGTTTGATGCAATCAATACTACGAAGTTCGAAGTTTATCCACCCCCAAACTGGGACCACCGGGGTAGGTTTACAGTTTGTAGCATTCGCATGGTGTCCGTGCGAGACGGTGGGATGGCATTGAAAGTTGTTGGAAAATTTTCCAAGCTGCCCCTTGACCATCGCGCAGCGCAGAATTGATGGTAATCGATTGCTTCCTTTTTCCAGCCCGGTCGATCCAATTGCAGCAATCCGGGCGAACAATCTGCACCTTCTACTGACCCCCCCTTTCTTGGCAACACTGCAGCTATTTTGACCGCAGTGGGTCACGAGCCCAGGGTGGACTTGGTTCGCCCACGATTTGCTCCACACAAAAAAGCACCAAACGGTAGAAGTAAAGATGTTGCCGGTTCGGTTGACCTGCAATGGCAAGGACGTTGAAGCAGCTTCGCCGTGACGTAGGTTGCTGAGAGTGTAAGGCTCAGGCTGTGACCTTTACAACAAGCTGAAGCTCGTTTTTCGGTGTTTCTTTACGTTCATTCGTGCTCGAATCGCTTTCAAGCTGCCCCGTACGAACTTGAGTTAACTGGAGCTTCAGCCGAGGACTTTCCTGCGCTGGTAAGCAATGGATGGTCGCTCGGAACACTCTCGTCGAAAACCATTCTTCACAACCAAAAAAGAAATTCTACGTGCCTCTCCGTTGCCTTGAGAGCGTACGTTCGATTACTTAAAGAAACTCCCTTTTTTGTGGCGACGGTCACGGGGAAAGGAAACATTCTACCTGGCAAAAGACATGATCTGGTCGCGTTCCGGAGGGATAAGGCTTTGTGGTCCTCCAGCCGCCTTGGGCTATCTATTATTGGGCGTTGGTGCTATTTTGAAGTCCATTCCGGCTGTCAAATAGGAGCAGAAGTATACCGCCTCAAAAATCGCGATAAAAAATGTATCCCCACTTACCAAACTTACTTGACGAAAAAAAAAAAACAAACAAACAGTTGCAATACTTTTAATCGCCTGCTTAAGATGCATTGGGTCTCAAGCGACTAGATAAGGAGTGGCTGGCGTTATATTACCGGCCATGACAACTCGTTATATTTTCCTTGCAGCCGCTGGAAAGACCTCGGGAAAAAAAGAAACTCTCAGAGACTTTCAACTGCACGTTAACTATGCACGACTGAGGCAGGCAAGGCACGGCGTACCAAGACGTAAATATCTTATTGACCTACGGCGAAGTCCGACATTTATGTTTAATGACGACAAGCGGTAGTTTCGCGAAGCACACAATCTTTTCAAATAAACAGAGGAAAGTCACCGCGAACGCGACCAAAATAGACCAATCGACCCCCCTGGGTCTGATTACGATACTTTTCATTCGTGCACTGTGTGCATGTGTGCGAGCATGTGTGTGTGTGTGTCGGGGGGAGGGGGAGGTTAAGGTTTTTTCTTTCGTTTTGTCACCGCTGACATCACGAAGCGCTCCATACCCCAGGGCGCCGGGGGAGAGCAAGATATTTATTTATATTTAATAGCGGCACTAATTTAATATTCACATTGCGTGTCCGATGGCCCAACCGGTGTCCTGGTGGACGGGTCAGTTGGGGTAAGGAAAACCGGTAGGGAAAAGGTGACAAAAGTCAGACCATGCCTGGGAGTAAAGTGGGAGTAGTTTTCGGGGAGGATCGAAGCACCCAACCAGGCGACCTTTGCGGGGCCAAGCGATTCCCTAATGCTCGTACCGCCCGGACGCGCACCAAACTTCCACATGTTTTCATTATTGATCAGCGAGCCAACACGCCGCACTGGCTGACGTCAGCTAGGCAGGCGAAAGGGAACGAACACATTCTACGGCGCCGGACCACGGCGAAGGCAAATCAAGAAAATGTAAATATTCACTTGCCCGCCGCTCGAGCCCCAAGGGGAGCGGAGGGATTTCCTTTCTTCGGTTGCTTCGATTTTCAATATTTTACCGAAGCTACGAGTGTCGTCGGCTTATTTTATTTTTATCCTATCGCCGTGTCTTTTATCAGCCACTCCGCAATGTCCCCTTGGCAAGTGCTCAATCGAAGTCACTTTAAGATTACATGAGGGGTCTTCTGTAATAAGGTCTTCTAATTCACTCCACGATGGTAGATCCTAAGCGCGCCAACGGTAGCAAACCGGTCGCTCTGGGTGAAAAGGGGGACATTACCTGCTTGTTGATGAGTGATCGTGCCGGCCCGGAAAAGTAAGCTCCGGAAAGCAAGCAACTCCAAGCGCGCGGCCCACGTGTCCACAGCGCGTTTTATGACGGCCATTATGATTTGTGGGTTTGTGTCTCCGCCGTACGATGGGTGTTTTTCGCATCACGCCCGAAAAAGGCCACACGGATGCCCGTTGGCGACGTCGTCATCAACGTCGTCAACCTGTTAGCTTGACGTTTTGCTGCCATGTTGTCGCCCACACAATGAAGCAATGAAACTTCCGCCATCAAATCGCTGCAACCTTCCGTCAGGGTAACGTTTAGGTAAGATAAAAAAAAGAAAAGCTCCAAACCAAAATAAGTCCTGTAAAACAACCTTCTTTACGGCCTTGGGTCGACCAGTAAAGCAAGTTTCGCGAAGAAACTCCCTCGTCACGTTTGATGACTTTTTCACGACGAATCGTTCCGAGAAAGACGCAAACTTTGGGAGTTTAATTAAATTAAACTCCAAACTGGCGGGATCCCGATCGCAACCCCTTGAACGGTCGTGCAGCAGGGTGGGGGTTAACAATTTGATTTGTGCTACATCGATACACGGCGGAAACTATCGAACCGGGCCACAGCCACGAAAAACAACCAAAGTTAACCTACATTCCACGGAATAAGGAATACCTGCCACGCTTTCGAAGGGTGTTTCATTTCTTTCCATCGACCGGAGTTCTTTGAACAAAGCAAAGCAAAAACCAAAAAAAAAAAATCAATCGTTTTCGTGTCTTCAAATCAACAAATGTCAACGACAGGACCAACTCATCCTGAATGCTCCGTCACCGTCTGCCCCCGTCCGGCCAAACGCGTGTCGTAAGGAAGGAGTAGAAAAATCAAAACATACCGCACTGCGTTCCACCCGATACTCGATCCTTTCCATAGGGGAGAAAGTGAAAGTTCAATGGCTTGCGCGCCGGTCTGTGGTTGAGGGATGAAAAATTGAAGAAAACTTTATTTGTTTCCTTCCATTCGCCATTGTCCACACGCATCGATCCAGGCCAGAAGGGTTACAAACACACACGTACACACACAAAGAAATGATACTAAATTGAATGGAACTGCCGTTGACCGGAAGCACGCTACCGAGGAACTCGGGTATGCATCTCTCCCTCTGTTTCGCCGTTCTCGTTCTTTTTCCTTTTCCAATTTCCTGCCAACAAAAGGGACAACACATCGGCCACGGTACTCGCTAATCGTTTTGGATTAATAAAAAATCATTTCATTGATTGATGGATTGATTGGTGAACTGATTGGTCGCGTCGATAGTATTAAAGGTGGAACGTTGTTGCAGGGCTGAAAGGGAAAACAGACTTTGAAATTTAGTCGTGCAATTGACTAGACTATTTAATGTATTTCTGTAAACTTCTCGCAGCGTGAAGTACCTCCCGTTTAATAAGAGTGGAAACAAAATTTGGAAAACCTCCAGGTAATCTTCAACGGTTTTCTGTCATTTCCAACATGATATCCATCTTATTAGTTGATTTGTTTAAGTGCTTTTTTATTTTATTTTGTTAAATTTTACAGTTTCATACACAAGAATTTCCCTACTTTTATAACCATACAATGACAAAAAAAAAACACTGAACGAATTATCTTGAAATTCTTCCGACCAATTGAAATAAAAAAATCGTAGAATCTCACTGACGCATGTTTTCTGAGTTGTGCTGCAAATGGCAGTAAGATCCTTTTGGTAGGAAACATTAATTAAACATTTTGCGTATTTATTTCCGATAATTAAATCAAACCCGACATATAACATTGTAGCAACGTACCAATAGTGTAGATAAAAAAAAATACCGGGCAAGCAGAAATAAACGGCATTCGGAGCCATTTACAAAACCACTAATGTGGCGGAAGCGATTTCCTAACCTCTAAAAACCAAATAAATCTGAACTGTTAGAAAAAACCATCAAATCCTACAGTTTGCTGCAGGAGAACAGCTTAGCCCTTGTTAGTAGAACTTGTATGTAACGTAAAAGCAGAAGAGAACAGCAAAAACTATCGCCGTGTACGTAAGTGGTCAGCATACGTTTACTAATATCCTTCCGTACTCGGTGATCCCAAAAGGGTGACCCGAAAGGAGACGAGAAAACACCATCCACGCTCATATTACTTCCGCTCCATACTACCGATATTCGGCAAGCAGCAGCAAGCCAGCATCGGTAATGATTTTCCCTAGGTAAGTTCACGAGCGAAATTGGCCTTAAAACGAATTGAAGTAAATAGAGTAAAGCGGCCGCTATTGGTGAATCCCCGCTTGGTCGCTTGTAGAAACACCCGCGTCTGGACAAGACCAGGCAACAGTAGCTCTTCCATGTGCGCGGAGAGCATGGCGAACGAAGGTGGAAGGGCACAGGGGCGAACGTTTATTATGCACAGTGAATTGTAGCGCGTTAAAGTATGTTTGGCAGCCGTTCAAGTCGCACCGTCACGAGGGAACCACAAAGGCAAACCAAAATTGATAGCGAATTTGTACCGAAACCCCCAAGTAACGATCAGCGAGATTCAACAGCGGCCGCCCGGGGTTTAATGAACAATTGAAAGCAATTACGCACAAACAAATGGAATAAATTAGTGTAACCGAGCAGGATGAAGGTAGAAAACATTACAGGGGGAAACTACTATTATGTAACATTTTCCAAGATTGAACAAATACATGAGCAGAACAATACATGAGACCGCTGTTTCCGAAGCAGACGTAGAAATCGCAATTTACAATCGAGCAAAGATGTGAAGGAAAACTAAAGGTTAGAAGAGATTTCCTACAACACCTTACAGACTCAAAGAGAGTAGCAATATGCAACGTTTTACAGAAGTAAACGTGGCGTGAGTTTGCCGGATAGCATCGAACATAGAAAAATTAGGTGTGAAGATCCTCCAGATGAGACGCGGCCGGATTGACGGCCACAACCTGTCTGTCCCGAAAACTGTAGCTCTGTACAGAGTGAATCGAAGTGTAGAGGAAAGGGTACCAGTACCGGTAACAAAACAACTGCCGATATTTGGACGAAACAAGTAACCAAATTAAAACAAAAAAGTGCGTCCAAACGTAGAGCATTATACAGGCGTTAGTTATGTACGTTTGCAGCCAGGGGGGAAAAGTGTGTGTTTCCACCTGGCAAAATCAAAGCCATACCAAGGCGAAGTAACACACAATGTGACAAGTAGTTGACAAATTGAAATTGAACTCAACCGAAAGCGTTTCAAAGGCGAACACTAACAATCTCACTGGTACGTGGAGCGCATCGGTGCTCAAGTTGATGGAAAACAGTCAAGTGTAGCCGGAACCGCATAAGGCCATATGGTTGGTAAAATACGTGATATTTGTTGTTGAGTGAAAAAAAAAAGAAACAAATTAAACGAGAAGTAAAAAAAAACCATGAATAGACAAGGTGTATGTGTGTTTGTGTACTGTTAGTAGAAAATTGCCACAGAAAGGTTTAGACACAAAGCGGAAAGTTTTAAGGTAAGCAAATTAATAGAATAATTATAAATGTATAAACCTACGCTAAATCGAAGGAAAAACAAATCAAACTGGAAGTAGATTCAGTTTCTATGATAAAATTGTCACAGTTACCCAGATGCAGACGGAAATGAACCAAATCTACTTGTTTAGAATATGAAATCTAACCCAGAAAGTAAGGACACACTGCAAGTACTAAACCTATCCTTCTCAGCAAAACACCCGTTCCTTTGCGGGGCGTGCCGAAGGAACCGACAGGGCACTGAAGCCACTCAAACTGCGCGTAACCGCCAAGCGAAAGCAAGTGTAGCTAAACTATAGCGTAAGCATGAACCCTACAAAATACAAAAGCTAGACAGACCCAATAAATCTTCTCGATGCGTAGAGCATTAATGACAAATTAAAATGATAAAAGAAAAACTCCTAGGCGGGCTAACCGGAGTCCACTGGGAGATATTCCAGGTGGGGCAAATAGGCTCGAACAACAGCGACAGCGCAGCGACCGTGCTACGAACGATAGGGGTAAAGTTTTATTTAAAAAAAACTATAAAACAAAAACAGCCCTCAAACACAAGCACACAACACATCCCTGTCCTATTTTGCACCCTGCATTCGTAACCCTGCCCCCGTCGTTACAGGCCTCTTCAGAAGTTGCAGTGAAAATAGGAATACGGAACTAGCGGTGTCGGTTTGAGTTGTAGTTGACAAAAGATAGAAACTCGTTTTCTTTTGGCTCTTTTGTAAAAAAAAACCAATACCAAATGCGCATTGAGCGAGCGTTTACTAGAGGAGGTAGCTCGAGGATAACACGGAAGAGAGAAACAAACAGTTATTTATAAAACGATTGAGAGGCAGAAATAGAAAGGGAGAGAGAGAGAGATGGAAAGTCGTCCGTTTGGAAAATGGGAAAGCAGCAAAACCATAGAATGTATGAATTAAATAATAAAAAACAAAATACAGATGAAAAATTAATACAAACATAGACAAAATGGGAAACTAAAGCATCCGAAAACATGGTTTACATGGTAGGTATGAATCAATGATGATTCTTGTACGAAGGTGAGTAGATTGAAAACATTCACATGAACTCCGTAACATACCAACAATCTAATATGATTCCCCATGTTCCATTATGGTTCCCGTTCTCAATAAAAGCTGATACAATTCTGAAGCAATTGCGAATTTTTGTTTTGGAATTGTCTCTTTCACTTCTCATTCCTCAGCTTCGAGCGCTTTCAAGCAGCTTTTACGATTTAATTGCTCAGTTCTTTGAGAGCGCGCTTCTTCGTCCCCATTCCTTGCCCAATCCGAAAGTAACGAAGGCGAGGAAATGTACTTCATTTATCTTCTTCTGCTCGTCATCCTCGTTGCTCTGCTGCTGCTGTAGCTGGCCGGTGTCCTTGTGGACTAACCAAATTAAGTACCGATACCGGAACAGGAATGCAGAGCGTTCTAACGACCTGCGGAACCCCGCACAAGGACTGCCCAAACCAAGCTAATCGCGTCGTTTTCGGTGAACGGAATGCGGTAAAGTCAAACTTCTGCTCAAGGACGACGTTTGCGACATACTCGTACAGTGTAATCGTGTGATGTAATGCTGATTGATGGCCTCGGACGTGCGGGGGATTGTTGTGCTTAAGTTCCTTTATTCACTTTCCTCCCGGGCGGATTCTTCCGCCGAAAGGATTAATAATTTCGCACACCGCCAGGCCGATAATCTGTCTGTCCGTCTTTGCTGCGTCGTGGAATTATTTTCACTTCGTTACAACGAGCAATTGGTGTCATCAATCTTACTGTGAGGTCCCATTTTGGGGTGTTTTTTTGTTGTTGTTTTTTTACACTGTTCGTATTTCGGTGGTTACGTTAAGAAATGAGACAACCATAGGGAACATAAAAAATGGAGAATTATTAACGCCCTCATCATTCGGCCCCACGATGGCACGTCGGACAGTCCACTCTGTCGTTGTGACTGCCTAGCCGTGTGACAAATTGCACCTGGGAAAGTCATTAGTTTGGTAGCAATTAAAATTGAGAATGTCTTGTCTTGTCCTCACGTCGCAGCCGCCCCGGTCGGCGGAAGGAGTGTGTGTGGAGGGTATACATTTTAAACCGGATAAATCTTCTAGGCGACGGTGTTATGGAGCTTCTTTTTATCCTATCTCCATAAAATTAAACAGATACTAGCTTTCATGCCTCCTTAAATATATTCAATTTTTAATTGTAGAGAAAGCTGGGCCATCATGAGCAATTTTTTTTTTTTGGGCAAGTGCTGAGTTGGTTGTTGCTATTTTAATCAGTGATAGCAATTTATAACCAACACAGTGCAATTTATAACGAATACATCTGTGCAAAAATCAGCTTAAAAGTTGCCTGATTTTTTTACGCATATTAATATGATGATCCAATAAAAATAAGTTGAGTTGCCTTATGTTAAATAGATTCTACAATTAAACTAACCCAAATTCTTAGCCAATAATTTGCTTCATGTTCGTGTGTTTAATATTGATGACTGTGTTTGAAAATGTGTATAGAAAATGTTCATTAATAAACACTCAGTAAATCGTTATCGTATCCTTATCATGTAAACCATAAATCGGATGATGGCATGAAGTCTAGCATTAATAAAAGAGACTTGGTCTGCGAAATCGAAAGCTTTTCGAGCGCTATGATTCCGTCGAATTCGCGTGTGAACCGAACCCCGGCATTTTTGCACTTTTCTGGTGTTACGACTGCTGCACGGGATACATTTTAATGGCATTCGGATCCTTATCGAAGGCAACGTCCTTGTCATCCTGGAGCAGATTGGACCATTTTTATCTTTTTCCTGTACTCTGATGATCAAGTGCATGGATATTTCATTTATTTATTTATCAGTTTTATACTGCAGAGAGAAATTCTGCCACTATTATTCCTATCTAAAATACTACCGACCTATTGCTAGGAATCCCGAGTGGTTATGAAAATACAATTGTTTTAATTTTAGCACACCGGCACATCCATCAACATCACGCTCAACAAAGACACATTCTGTTTCCAGTTTGATGCGGGCAGAAAAATGAACGAATGCACATATTTTGACCTTGCATCGATGGCGTCAGCATCAAATTCCCTAGCATAAGCTCTCTGCAATGATAAGAATGTCATAAAACCGAGTAAAATTTAATCATACGGTTATGCGACAAAATATTTTCCACAATTCCCCACATTGTGGAGAGACACATTTCTAGGTCAGCAAACAGTGGTGTTGTTATGTTATTGTCGGAGCCCAATAGATTACAACCAGGAAACTGAAAACATGTGGGATGCAGTGGTGAAAAAATGTACTGCACCCCGGGACGGACTAGAAAAACGCTCAAAACGTAGCGCATTGGATTTTCGGAATAGCGAATGTGATGAAAAATCGCAGCCCTATTATTGAATCCTGTAACAACGAAGAAACGTTTAGCTATTTATGTTATGGATACCCAATTCATTGTTATTTTAATTTTACCAGTTCCCTTTTTTTCAAACGCCGCGTCAGGATAAAAAAACGATAAAAATGTTTATACCAGAACAATGTTTGTAAGCCTTATCCGGTTTCCTCACACATTTATTTATGGTACTAAATTTACAAGCTTCAGCATTTTCAATTTTCTAGCAGGATTAATAAAAGTTAAAAGTTAGCATTTGAAAATTAGCATAAAAATTAAAAAATTTAAATAACAATTACATGTTGATAAAAATACATTAATCCTTTTCGATAAAACCTTACTTGATCATAAAATTTAAATTAATGAATTGACATTATGATTGATCGTTTAAGATCTCTGTCTAGTACAAACATACCATAGATGCTTTGCAAATGCATGTTTTGAAATCAGCATACACATTTCGTTTCATTTTTGTTTTGTCCTTTTGTGACTTCCGTTTGGCCAACAGCTGTGTCGCAAAATGTAGACCGAATGTATTAATTATTTTATGATGGTAGCAATTCTACGCTTGTTTCATTTCGAACACTATTTGACTGACAGCTGCACGAAATGGCACCCGAGTGTGATATGCCGGCCGGAGCAAACCCTGGCACCCTCATTGGCACCCTGGCTTTTAAATAATTCTGATGCACTCGGAAGAATGGCAACCTTGTACCAAACATATTTTACGGCCAACTTTGCATGACCGAATGGTGTTAGCTGTACGCGTCGAGAGGGTCGCCGGTTGCTCACCGGTTGCTAAATCAAACTTGACCTCATTTTGGAAATGTCACTCAACTCCCGCGGGTCCATTTTGTTGCACCCAAGAGCAGGCTTTTTCGTTGTTTCGTACTTTCTTCTAAGCACAAGGGAAAGATGGTTAAACCAATAATTCAACCTCCGGTACGCCAGCAACGTGGTGCCGGTTTGTTGGACCAAAAGGGCCACGAACGTCTAACCAATAAACCAGCTCGCAACGGAAGCGGAAAGGCCATAACAGTCCATTGGGTTTGCGTCCCGCGTGGTCACTTGGAGCCGGCCGGATTGTTTGATAACCATTTAAAATAAAATGCTCTACGTTTGCTCCACATTCGTGTTCCGACATTGCATGCCCACCGTTAGCCACAACAACGATACGCGTCCTAATTAGGGGAACTTAGGGGCCAGTACAGGTTGCCCGTTGCACCGTTGCATTCCGTTTGGGGGGATCTGCGGGAGTGGCGCTAGGTAAACGTTTGCCATGATGACGTGCAGGGCGGCCATTAACGTTTGCGATTTTTGACAGCTGTGGGTCCTGGTCCAGAGCGTACCGGCAACGTGACCCACCGAAAGCCTATTGACAAGGAGACCAACAAAGGGGTCAACCAAGGAGGCGATCATACACTCAAACGACTTCTGCTGCTCTTTGACGACTACGGCAGCCCTTGGCGAGTTCGTCAAAAGACCAAATATTATTCCCCACCGTTTTTGCCAAGGTACAGTAACAGTAACATTCAACTCGTCAGTTATTAAACTTTAAAAAAATAACATCCTGCTGGTCATCAAGACCTCATTAGAGGATAAACAGCATTAACTTAGATAATGAAATAGATAAGAGACACACTATCTCACCACTAACGAGTCACGAACGGTTATCAGTGGCGTGAAATGTTTGTGAAAAGTTTTGCCATCTATGTAATTTCCCTGTGGGAAGTAGCGCTTGCTATCTGCTTCCCTCGACCAAAATCTCCTAACGAATGCACAATATGAGATATTCCTCCAAGGTTTTCCCATTAACCGTAATGATCGTTGACAGCATAATTCCCATCGTTCCCCGATTCCCCATGATCAGCATAGACATCATACACATCGTCGCACTAGACATACGCCCACTTAAACTCAATGAGTCAACTGGTTTTTCGTAGAGTCTACTCATCTCGCAAACCTTTTCTTTTTCCCGTCACGGACGGTTAATTCCCTGGTGTGCCAGCGCTACCGATGAAATTAAAGTAAATTGAAAACGGAAAACATTCCATGCCGATTCGACCAGACACTTTCTCTACCGGTGGGGTTTCGTGTCACTTCTAAATTCATCGTGCGCTTCGCCATTACTGGGTTCCCAGGTGAGCGTGCTTATAAACACCGTGCCGCACGACTCGACCGATGAGCTTTCGGTGCGGCTAATTAAATGGTGGTTGAAAGTTTGACAGTTTCACATTAGTCCCGGGTTTCGTTCCACATCCTTTTTTTACCGTACCATTTTCGTTCGGCTTGCATGTTTCGGTTATGGCAAACTAAAATTGACAAAAGAGGAGTTTGCATTTTCTTTTCATAATCCATTTTGATCCAACTGGTGGTCATTTGACGAAGTGAAAATTACGACGCGGGAATGCAAGAGTCATCGCTTTTATTGGAGTTTATTAGGGATTTTCATAAACATATAATGGATTCTATGAAAGTTCAGTACATGGCGATACCACGAGCTAACGCTATGTCTTTCAAATAAATTATACAACCAACTCCTCTTAAAGCTTGTATAAACGTCGTTTCGATATTTTATTTTAGTCTCAATGCTTATATTACGAACAACAGTATCAACAATGGACTCACAGTTCGCTTTTCCGAAGGTTTGTTCACGATGTTGATAAGATTGAGCGAAGATATGCTACTCTACTAGGCAGTGCTACTACAGGAAGAGGATGTCAAGTCAGCAACGATAAGTAAAGAGATTTTTTTTCGAACCTCCGCTGGAATAACGCAGAATGGGTTTCGCTCTATCATAGCTAAAATTTTTAAGCAACTAGTATAACTGTAGTGAAACGATTTTTTAGGGTTGTCGTGCATTTTTTTAATATTAATGCTAAACGATACTTGTCGAAGGGCTAAAATACTTCAATGCCCATCGCTGTATACTTCACGTTCTTAGGAAACATTATGTAGTGGGGTTTAACTAAAACTACTGCGCCAAGCTGCTATGTTTAAGCTACTCAAACAGCCCCATGCATTAGGAGCATCCCTATGCAAATGAATGTTAACGTACGCAGGAGCTTTGACTAATTTAAACATTTGTTTTATGAAAGAAAAAAACATTTGAAGCAGACAAACATAACAAATATAAATAGGTTTCCTTTTCTGAAGAAATTATAACTTTTCCTAATAGACTCAGGCAGGCTCGATTCTGTATGCCCATTCGTCGGTGAAATAAAAAGAAATGTTCTTTGCAACGGACAAGCAGTAAACAAATAAAACAACATCGGGGACTCGAATTGTTCAATAATCCGCTATCGCTGTGGGAATTCGCCATCGATAACAAACTTTTGAACGATTCGTGCTCTAATGCGTGTGCACCCAACATCCCTGCATGATTAAACATGCTTTCGATTACACTATATTCAGTCTGTATCTCTTCTGAATATAGCTCTCCAACCCCTAGGAACCTTCGCTTTTGTTCGCCATGCGCTCACTGTAGAACTTCTGGCGCAGCGCATTTATCTGCGACCGGCGTAGATTGCCCGGCACTTTGAAGATGCTCTTCATGAACTCGTGGCAGTCCATGAGCACGGGGGATTTTTCCAGCGACCGGAACTGTCCGATCAGCGTCGAAATGTCGTCCAGGGCGAGCAGCTCCTGGCGCAACCGGACCACCAGCGTAAGGCCAACGCGGAGCAGAATTTTGTTGCCTTCCAGAAACAAGCAGTCCCATATGCGGAGCACAGTTTCCGTCGGTACCACTTCGGCGTACAGACAGATGAACCATTTGGTCGCTATCACGGGCCACGGTAGTCCTGCGGAGGTGTGGAGGGAAATTTCACTGGATGATTAGCGTCCATTAGTCGTAAGAACTGGCGGCTCTTACCCAAATCAAAGATGTGTCGGTGAACGTCTGGAGCTCGCTGTCTGATTAGCTCGCTGAGTACGTCAATGTCGGTGATTAGATTGTCCATCGTCTTGGTGTGGTACAGGGGCACAATGTTTTCTATCAGCACCTTCAGCAGCCAGAACGTGGATTCCTCGTTTTTCGTCACAATTAATAGCAATCCTGTAGCAAAAAAAAAAAAGAAAGTTTACGGTTGATTTAAATAATTTTACGCATGTACAATTTTAGAAATCACTGTTGCTGCCTACCTGCTATATAGTTTAGGCCTTGGCAATATCCGACCGTCCGATTGTGGTGGGCAAAGGCAATCAGTACGTTATACAGGCTTAGCTGGTATTGTTCGAAATGTATGTTGTCCGGAAACGTTCTGGGTAGGTCGAGCTTAATTTGGTCCGCTATGATGGAGAAGAATATTACAATTGCCGTGCCGTGGGAAATTTGTCTTTCGTGGTTCTACTAAAAGCCTTACATATATCCTGATCGTACTCATACGTGAGCAGCTTTTGGTACAGTGCGGGCTCTTTCTGCTGCATCTGAAATGCACCGGAAGACTTCATCCAGACTTCCTCCCTCAGCGGACCCGGTACACCCTTGCGGATGAAGCGTTTCAGCTTGCCCTGGTCCTTCAGCATGTCCGTGCCCTTGAGAAACTTCTGCCAACGCATGCTGCGGTTCGTAAGCACCGAGAAGTAGCTGGACATAATATTTTCATACGACTGGTAGTCGAAATCCGGTTCCCGCTTGAAGCCATACTCGTCGACATCGCTATAAAATGATATGAAAAAAAGCATAAAACGATTAATTTCACAAATTTCGAAATGCATGATAGAAACAAGTTCAAAAAACTATTAAAGTGTTTTCGTTACAAACCAATTCCGCTTCGTGGAAAAAAACTACAAATGTTTCCGCCCGGGTTCGAACCGGGGACCTTCTGCGTGTGAAGCAGACGTGATAACCGCTACACTACGGAAACGCGGTGAAAAGGGAGTGGTAAAAGGCATATAGATGATTCACGCGGCTTATTCCTCAAGTACATAATTCCATCCACGAGTTAAAATACAATTACATACCATGAATCAATTGTTCTACGTAAGCCAAAACTGCATTAGATGGTAAGGAAAACAATTATATTCAAATTGGCCTTCTTTCATGCCGGGAGCAGCGACCGTAAACTTATAATTGCTCCATTGTTGTGCGTTGTGCCATTGTTTAAGATAAGGTGGCTTTACCGGCAGGAAATGTGTGGATTGGCACGTTTTCATTGACACCTTGTACAATGCATGCACGCAATGCCGCTAGGGTATGCAGCATGCTCAAATTGGTCACGATAATTATTACTATCCCAGCAAGTACTTTAGCGCAGGGGGGAAAAGATAAGCTCGGAAGTAATTTACTGCCCACTTTAAGATAATGAAATTTGGAATTATTCACCTGAACTTTGAAACGGCCATGGATTTTCGGGTTTTATTACGCACGGCACTACACTATAGGAATTTTGCACCGCACTGCACTCCAATCGGTTTTGGAACAGACAAGGCTTAATATTTGCAGTTACAGTCACTCATTGGCTGAATATATTAACACCAAGTGATCTCGCTCATTCGAGTCGTTATCGCTAAATCATACACAATCACAGATCATCAGCTGATGTTCTTGATTCAAAACGTATTCGATTTTTCATCTTTGTACATATCAATAGACCACTGACTAACTAAGCTACAAATTGCTATTCCACCAATTAAACTGAGGTAGGTTTTGAGCCCAACATAAACGCTGAATTAGCTCGTTTTCCGAACAACACTGCACAACTCATTGGATTGGGTTACAACTGAATATTGTTCTTTATGATTATGGAATTCATTCATGGAAAAAATGTAAACAAGAAGCGTACGTCAGGTTTTCCGACTCCGACAGTGCATGTTTAGAGCAGGGAGTTGAGTTTAGGTCAAACACTGTGAATTGGTACAATTTAATGTTCTTTTCCACCATCAGTACAAGTTCAATCATGCATCTGAATGGATTATCTTAGGATATTTCATATATAAATATTCTATTTTAACATTTTAGGAGTAAAAAGCAGGATGAAAATAGAAAACGATAACGAAGTTTGGACAGATCGCTTTTTTACATTAGCACTGCTAAAAAATTTCCGCTAGATGTCGCAATGGTGGACGAGAGAACCGTCAAAGTGCAGATAGAATGTACGTGTCACAATATGTTGTGATAGCTGGGCATTTTTTCGTGAATATGCGTGATAATTGAGCAGTGCGTTGCAAACAATTAGTTAAACTAAGCTTACAACAGTTTAGCAGTAGCTTCCTTTCCCTTTAAAAGCAAGTTTACTGTAATGGAGGCGTTATATATGCAAACGAACAGTTTGATCCAGGAAACTCAACAAGGCTTTCAACGTCTGAACGATGTTCGTTACGATTCCGGAGAAATCGAACAAGACATCGAAAAGAAAATCACAACAGTCAATGGGTAAGCCTGTTAATTGGCATTCATATCCGTAATCTTATTATTAAAGTTCCATTACAGCAATTGTGATCGGCTGGATGTGTTGCTCTTCAAAGTGCCCGTAGCCCAGCGGCAGAATGCCAAAATGCGTGTCGACCAGCTCAAGTATGATATCCGGCACTTGCAGGCAGCTCTGAAGATGTTTCAAGACAAGAAACAGCGGCGCGCCACGGAGCTGGCGGAGCGGGAAAACTTGCTGAACAAACGGTTCACGGCCAACAGCGAGACATCGATCGATATCGATTATTCCTTACAGCATCACAATTCCATGCAAAACGCGCACCGTGGAGTAGATGAAATGCTCTGGACAGGCTCGAATGTCTTGGATGGGTTGAAATCTCAACGCGAAACTCTGAAAGGGGCTCGCCGGAGAATAATGGACGTAGGAAACACTTTGGGTTTGTCGAATCAAACGATGAAGATGATTGAACGGAGGCTTGTGGAGGACAAGTACGTGATGTACGGTGGAATGATTGTTACATCAGTTATTATATTTTTAATTATTTATTTTTGGATTCTTTAGCTACATAATAAACCCCTGCAAGCTTGTTACCGTGGAAACTGTTTTAAACTGATCATTAATTGGCTTATTCAAAAAAAATCAAAACCATCTTCGTTATTCTCGTTCGTTTCTTCATCCTGCACTACAAATTTAGCCCATTTCGAGGACGATTCACTTACTGCCTTCTCTGGCTTTTGTCCCTTCGGTACGGATGCAAATACGGAATCTCTTTCGCTCTCAGATACTACGGATCTGGTATTTACATTACTGATACGCTTTCCGAAATTCATCAGAGGGGTAACTGTTGAATGAGACTGTTTCCTTTTCTTACAAACTTCATTTCTTGTTTCATTCCTGGAATCCCAAGAAGTGGAAGGAACAGTCGTGTCACGCTGCTGAGCTCTATAGTCGTGTTTCTTCCTATGGAAATCAACCAGTGTTTGAGAATGATTTACAGCATTATTACTTGTTGCTTTCTGGTCATAAGCATTTGGGCTGTGCATAGTATTCCCTTCTACTAAAACATTGTTGCACACTTTCCTTTTTGCATTATAAATTCTTGGCTTTGATGGTTCTCCAGTGCGTAGCAAAGATGATGATTGCCATGTGGAACCTACACAATCATCTGCAAACGATAAATCATCTTTAACACCCCGACAGTTGTTCCACTTCCTCGTACTGCTTTCATCGGGCTTCCTCGTAAGAGCATTCACTCTTTCACGATCAAACGATGTGCTGGAAACTTGTACCAGTGCTTTCTCCAAATCTAAACAATCTGAAAGATCTTTTTCGTCCTTCTCAGACAAAAAAGAGGCCCATTTGCTTGGAACACTATCAGTGGCATCGTCACCGTACAATGAGTTTGGTGCAGAAGAATATGCCTCCACCATTGGCATGTTGACCGGTTTGGGAAGCTGGATATTGTTTTGTAACACAAGCTCAGCTACATTTGCCTCCTGTTCATCCATTGCAATATTCCGGGTAGTAAGTTCTTGCACTACCGCTCTGCATTCCTTCCCGGCGCCTCTGAAGAATTCTTTCAGCAGCGATTGCTTCACACCGCACACTTTGCACATCCATTTATTGGCTTTCTTGACGATGTCAACCTATGAGGGAATAAATATAAACAATTAGTACAATGCGAGTATGAAGATGTACCAACAAACCTGAAATTTGAGGCACTGAAAACAGCGCACAACACGCAGTTCCTGGGGCATTTTGCCGGCACACTGTTGCTTTGTTGACAAACATTTACTCTAAGCAAAATCGAGGGGTAGGAAACTACATATCACGTTTTCGGTTCGCAAGGCCACAACATTGACAGATTCTGTTACAATACGTGTAAATTATTGTACAGTTGGTTGCACATTGCGCGGTAGCATGAGGAAAAATGTATAAATCCGCAAGTCTTAATAAAAATTAAAAAGAAAATCCATTTTCACGCAATCCTCATCTGACGTTTGCTGTCAACTGACAACAGGTAGGACAGAAAAAAAAGGAGAGAAAGCACGTTTGTTTTGAATAATGCGCTCTCTGTCGGTTTACAGTTTCTTGTAATGTACGCGGAAAGTACATACCTCGCGCGACCCCATTGGGTGTGCGTTGGAGAAAGAAAGCCGTCTCCGCCGAGGGGAAGTGGCTCTCGCTCGCACTTCCGCAGGCAGCGGGTGCGTTGGCCAGCGGATATGCGGAAGGAGCATCCAAGTGGACGCGCGTGAAAAGCCCGCCGTCGCGTTTTCCCCACGAAAGTTGCTGCTGTGTGCCAAACCTCAGACCTTTTTCCCTGGTACGGTGCGTGCGGTGTGTATGTGTGTGCGCGCGCCTGTTCGCGGCCCAGCTACTGCGTTCTTCCGTTAGCACACACAGTCGACCGTGTGTTTTCGCTCCGTGTGTGCCGATGCGGCGGACTGGCTCCCGCGGACGTGTATCATCTCGCCGTTCCTGCACAGGTTTCTCGGTTTCTTCGCAGATGTGCTTGTTCCCCTAGCAGTTTCTATCTCGCGGAATGGTTAATACAACTTCGATCCGACGGTGCACCGCGTTTATGAGCAGTGCCTCGTAGTAACACAAAGTACCGTCGATCTACACTAAGGAGGCCTTTTTTGATTAGTTTCGTGTGCTGCCCGTTGGTGGAGAAGCTGTGCCAATTGCGTGCTAAACGTTTGGTAGTGCGGAAGAAACCAACTTCGCGTTCGCAGCTAACTGGTAGTCGGGGTTTGTTGGCAGCGGGCTGAAGTCACAACAAACGGCTCTGGCTCTGGCATCGAGTGACGAGTCAGCATTCTTCTGCCCGGAAATGGACTGGAAATTGGGAGCCGAGCGATAAATTAAAGTAGGCCTGTTTGCCTTGGTGAAACAAGGCAAGCGAAATACAGCCCAATCTCCATTCCCCAAGTTCGCGGTGGTGTGTTGTGTCCGAGTGTTTGCGTGGCGCTTTCAGTTGGCTCCACAAAATATCACGTTGCCACCTCGAATCGCCAGAATACGGAGCCGAGCGATAAAAGTTCTCTTCCGCTGGCTACCGAATCGTTCAACCTCATCCACGCAGTCCAAGTAGACCGTGTTGGTTTACCACCGTGACGACTCCGTTCCCTCCCGCACCTTTCCTGCCCTTGGCCTGGCTAACGGCACTGCGATTTGGAAAGGCGGGTTATCGGAGGAGTGCGCACCTGTACCGAAGAACGGGTACGGATCGCGGCTACCATTCAAGACAGCCAAGCTGGATAATTTAATCGTAAATCGGTACCTGAGCGCCGCGGACGACGACTTCGTGTACTGTGTGGAACTGGACATCCGGCGGTTCATCGAGCGGGCCAATCCGAAGGCGTAAGTAGCCGAACGAAATAAGTTTGCCACCCCGTTGATCATCTTCATCATCCGATGCGATGCGGGAGAAATGGGCAGCCTTTCTCCTCGCGCACTGCTGACCCAGAACCCGCGAATAATGACGCGCGAGCAACACCACGAGTGCTTCGGGACGCGGGCTAACGGTACTTTCTTTCTCTTATTTGCGCGAGCACGGTTACCTGTTTTTCCATCTCGGCTACGCTTCGCTCGCGGACGGGATAAGCCGTGTGCTCGGTTCCGGATGGGAGATCGGAGCGTTGGACACAGAGTCCTGCTTTTCTTCTGCATCCAAAACGCTCAAAAACAAGCATATTAGATTATTTCTGAAAGTGATTCATATTAAATTTTCCAATTATTTGTAGAAGAAGTTAAGCCACACTAAAACAATGTTAACTCCTTTGGATACTGGTTCCTTACTCTTTTCAATTTTTTAAATTATGTTTCTGCTTAGGAAAACAATTCAAACTCCATATGCGTGAAGATTTGTTCAACATAAAAGCAAAATGTGGCTTCATTTACCGTTGCCATACCGTTGGAAATGCTTCGTACTATTACCTTTCAACCATGATTTGGTCCATGTGTTAACTAACTAATTGGCATTCCCCTGTAGTCTAAAGAGGCATAAAATGGATTTAACAATAAGTTTTTGGTTAATGTCCTTAGGCGAAGTCTTATTTTATAAAACCTCAATTAGGGGGTTTATTTTTTTCAAACAATTAAAAAAAAAATTATTTGCATAACCATCATCATGAAAGGCGGGATGCCTTTTGGTTCAATTGAAGTAAACAGATGCGCTTCCTCAACAACACCTTTTAGTTTGAGGAGATGCGCAAACCAAGGCTGCAGGCAATTTGTCTTAATTTACTTCGTCATGTATGTTCAGAGTTCAGAGAGTTAACTGTGTCTTACGATCCTCGTGTGGGCGGTTTTTCTTAAGCAAATCAGATGATTATGGTTATTTTTACAAAAAGTTTAGTAACAAAGTTGATTTAGTTAGTAATTTGAGTTTTACCTGAAAAACTTTTTTTTAAAGAATACTAATAAATAACACCTTGTAAGCACTTTTCGTATTGGAGAATGTCGAACGTATGAAGTATGAAGCAATAATTTGTGTTTAATCCATCCATTTAATCTATTTTATAAAATATGAAAATTTGCTATTTTCACGTTGATTTACTCACTGTAAAAATGCAGGGTTTTTTTCTACCAGTATGTACTCGCACATTAAAAATCCTGAAGTTGTAGCTACAAATTGGTTTTGCATCTGTTCAAATCAGTTACGCATCCGCTATCTTTACTCTGCTGATCTTTTTGTTTTTTTTCTTTCGTTCTTGTTTTGTTCGATCTGTTTCTCTCATTTTCTTTTCACAATCACAATCCGACTCAAATCTTGGTGCGAAAGAAAAAAAAAGGGGCTGCACGGATAAATATTTATACCAAATCACATGGTGGGATTTCGCGGAGCGCGGAATGCGCTCTGTTTTATGTCACGTCCGGCAGCGCACCCCGGCTAAATATGCACCCGTATGCGGCCTTTGGATTTAAAGCGGTTCCACCCTTCCATATTACGCCGGTCGTCCCACCGGTGGAGCATCGATCGTTTGCCACTTGACGATGAGATCATTTTCTTTTGAACCGGGAGCGCAGCAAAAACATTACTTCCATTCGGATTCTTAATTAGGTGTTGGAGGGGTGAAACCAATCGTCCGTTTGCTGAGCTAATTATGTCTCTCACTCTGCTCATACGGCTGCGATTGTTTGCAATGGAAAGCATTCGAATTTTTAATTCGTTCGTTTGAAAAAATCTGAGCAGAGGTTGTAATTAAAGATACTGGGAAAAAAGGGGGGAACCGGGGTTTTTCGTGCGTTTTACCTTACCCTTTTTAGTAAGCTATAATTTCAATCGTTCAATCGATTTTAATAACACAATATTTCCCTTTTAGATCCTATTGTTTTTTTTATGCGTGTTTTAATGAAACTGCTACACAGGTTCACGTAGAATAAAAAAAAACACTTTTGCACATTTTAATATTCGCAATTCGGTCTCAATTGTCTTGCAGGGTCTTGATTTTCCCACCGTTCAGCAACTACCGCCGGTTCCTGGTCCACAAGGTGTGCGCAAGTAAAGCGTTCAGCCAGCATGATGTCGTGACTTTTTCCATCGGCGTCGGCAACGAGCGGCGCACGGTCGTTTGCTTCCGGCACCAGCTACTGCAGGACATCAAGCCGTCCAGTACCGGCAAGAGGTATGTAACTGGCCTACTGGCCTGTATAATTTCCAGGGACGGAAAGGAAAGGGTTACCTTTGGTTTACGTAAGAAAAACGAAGGATTGTGCCTTAAGGTCACCACCACTACGCGTTGCCAATCCGATTTGGGAAGATTAATTTACCCAGGATATAAGTAAAATGGCTTCCCAGCAGGTCAAGCACAACTCCGTCGCCAAGGTCAATGACCCACGCATTCCTGGCTACACTGAAACGGTGATGACACCCTCACCAATAAGGGTGAACCACCCAGTCGAACCATCGTGCCATCGCACCGCTTTCACGTCCTAGCGCACCGTTGCTCGACTCGTTGCTTTATTTATAAACCGTACTGTCTATTTCGGTAAGGAATAAGTTCTCCTCCTCTGGTCGACGGCTGAGACGGTCGTCCTTCATTCATAATGCTCGCTGGGGCATGCGAAAGGTTAGCAATTGAATCATCGGCGAGGTTTAGCTCCCAAAACTGGCCACAGCCAAAGCGGATGGCCTTTGTTTTGGTGGGACAACAGCTGTTACGGGGACAGTGACAGCTGGGATGACTTTCTTCGTCCGCCGCCATCGAGTGGAACAAGTAAATAGTACAAGTTTGCTGAACTTGCAAAGTAGTGGCATGTTGCTTTAAAGCCTGATTTTGCTATGGTTTTTCAGGCTTAAAATTGAATTCATTGTGTGTTTCTTTTGAGAAAAGGGTCTTGGGAAAATATCGCATCTATTTTATAATGCTTTTGTGACGTAAAGTATAAGTGGAATGTTTGCTTTTTCCGGCCTCTTCCAAATAGCTCATGTTGGCTATTTTTATTTTAAACGAACACACATGCGCTAGTGTTGGCAAATTCGGATTTAAACCTCACAATGACATTGCACCGGAAACCATGCGTCACCTTTGCATATTCCAACCGTTACCATCGATCGAAAGCCGCTATTAAAATTCATCTTAGTTTTCACTCAATTCTCAACTATTAATAAACGAAACAACACCAAAAAAGAAAACGGTTCAAAAAATAAAATGGATGTATCGAAAAAACAACGGACGCCAACTTAACGTTTTATATTTTTCCTACAATAAATGTGGTTTAGCTGAAAAAAAAAAAAACTAAACCAGCGCTTGACACCATTCCAAGATTCATGAAATTACAAATTCAGGGTGCACCCGCCGTTGTGTGGCCCAGATTGTTACGCAAGCGCACGAAGGAGCGTTTGGCTTTGGCTTGCGCCGTTCGCAATCGGCGTACGTCCTCTCACGTGCGCCATGTCTTCTCGGTAGTTCGTCCGAGTTCGTACGACACCACCTCCTTTCCACGGGGCGTTGCCTGATGCTCCTGCTGCGGCTGGCTGGCTGCTTGGCTGACCTGGCACACGCACGGCCATGTGATGTGTGCAAGTGTTGCCAATTGTGCGCTGAACTCGACCTTCAACAAAACGCACCCCCGCTGCGCGTGCTTCTTAAGGGATAGAAAGTAACAAACGAAAAATTAAAAAAAAAACACACACACATTAAAAAAAGGGATCCCGGGACGACTCTACTGACCTTGGGCGTGCGTGTGTAAGCGCGATGGTTTTCCAATAGTATCCCATGGCAATGAATTATTTTCCTTTCGCCGATCCTACCGTTTCTTTTCGTGCAGTTTTGAAGAACCGACAACCGAGTCCGCAGTTAGCCCTAACGGGGGCCCTCAACTCCAGTACGCCAGCTGGCGCAGTTCAACGACACCACCGACGGCGAGCACCAACACCGCAACCACCGTCTGCAGCGGCACCAGTGGCACCAGCAGCACCAGCACCCACTCCAGCAACGGGCACCCGCCGGCAACAACAACCTGCTGCATCGCGCGGAAACGACCCGAAAAACGTGATCCTTCAGGCCAAGACAACATGGGCACCGAAACGATACTGCAGCTGGCCGGAGCCGGTGGGCATCATCATCATCATCATCATCAGCAACAGCGACAGCACAATCAAACACAACCGTACCTTTCCGATGGAGGGGGTGCATTTTGCGGCGATTCAGTGAAAGGTGAGTAGAACATATCTGGCCACGTTCAACTTACTTTCAATCGGAAAGTCTGCCTTTTTTTTGGGGGGGGATTCAATACACTTACATAACTGTTTCCAAAGCATGTGATGAAATAATACTAATGGTTTCATTTCTTATCAAATATTAAAATTCCAAAAGCTTCCATATTTTTAACAATAGTGTGTTTTTTTTCCTGGTGTAACGACCAAGTTGGTCATGCATACCCAATTTTATTTAAGGGCATACGAGACTTTTTTCCCTTTAATTTACGTGGATAGTCAATCCTTCGTACCGGGGTGGGAGGTCCGGTCTGGATTCGATCCTATGCCATCGTGGGTCATGTTCGAACCGGCGTACGTGCTCGGATAATGTCTTTAGAAACACTAGTAACTAATTTGATAGTTTAATCCACACATTTTTTTTTTTCAGTACTTCCCCAAAGTTGTGCTTTGATCAAACGTATAAAGGTTTGAGTTTTCATTCGATTGTTCCCCTTTTATTGAATTGTTTTACCATCTCATGTTGATCACTTTGTTTGTTTCTGCACCAAAGCGTAATCGATGGATCTTGTTTTTCCGAGTGTGCTTCTATTTAGTGTGTTCCCCATTATGACCTCCATTATGCAATCTTGCTGGGCTTCACCGTATGCAACCACCAACCGCGTGGCGTGGCGCCTAGTGTGTACAAATCATAAGCTACACGTTACGTTCGCTACACAGATTGTCGAGGTAGTGTTCCTATTACCGATTTATTGGTTGCTGCAGCGCGTATGCAACGACTGCAGGTAGAAGAAGTCGTTATATGCCGTGTCCAAATACCGCGAACATTAAAAAAGACACACACAACAAAAAAACCAATCCCACAAATGTAACGCAGGAATGGTGAACCGTTTTGCGCAATTTGTTGTTACTTTTTGCTGATTGATTCCAGGCACAGTTTATGCAACAGAAGTACACGCAGTTTGCAGTAATTGAGTCCTGCTTTAATGTTGGCTAGTTTTCTATTGCATGTTTGCGTCAATGTCCCTTGTTTAAAAGACTATGTTCTACGGAATAAAACACTATATTTTCATGCTGCAAAACCACCCATTGTACCCTCTGTAAATATACCTGAAAACATAAGGATATTCTAGGATTTTTGTTCGAAACCTCTTTCCCTCTTACTGCATGGGAAAATGCGGTACGGTTCGGCTGTGGACTTTGATGGACCCCGGAATTGTTACGAAGTCGGTGATTTCTTTCGTCGGCATGCTCCAGTTACCAAACGCAGTTTGGAGAAAAGAAAAAAAAAACTGGCATGCCACCCACCAACAGTATAACAATAACAGCCGTATGAGAGGACGACTGTTCGAGCTAACGACGACTGTTCGATTGTCTAACGACGTGCGCTACTTCCGTTATTGCGCACAGTGGAGATGATTTTGATTTATGTTTGTCTTCGTAAGTGGATCTGTTCTTAAAAACATCAGTAAAATAAGGAACAGTGAAATTGAAAACCAAATTATTGAACGTTGTTTTTAAAGAAATATTGACCTACATTTTTGAATAAATTCATAAACGCATGTTATAAGGTTATACTATCTTAATCATTTACCCTTTTTTATCTCTCGTTGTTTATGCTGGTAAATTCAAGTACGACTCAGCTAAAGCATCTTACGTGGCGCTCCAGTGCCACAAAGTAGTCACATTTCCTTCCCGGGAGGGCTAACCAATTCCACTGGCGGTGAATGCAAGCGAAACCCCAAACTCCACGGTGCTGTTAAGTGGGCCACACTTCGCACCAAGCAGCATCGCATTACGGCGCCTCCAGGGTATTACGAAATAAACTTGGACAGCCTCCATTTCCTCCATTCGGCCCCGCTAGCCGGCGTGTTGAGTCTTTGGCCCAATGGTATTCCTACGGCTTTCCTGGGCGCCATCGGGAAACAGCAGCGCATTGGCTGCCTGGGTCGCCTGTTGGTTTCGGCAAGTGCATAAGATCCTGTGCCGTTTGCTGGCGATAAAGTTTGTGCAGCAGCGTTAATACTAGTCTTATCGAATGCTCCACTATTATTCAATCTTTTCCGATACTTAGCAAAGCGCTTGAAAAAGGATATGGCTGTTGATGAGGCAGTTTATAAACAAGGGTTTTACATTTCTAGTTTAAATTCGGAACTTAAGTGGATGTGTTTGTGTTTTTTAAGTGAATTACCTCATCTGTCGGTTACGTTTCGGTCGTTAATCTTGGTGTAGAACTGTCTTATTCTAAACACACCTTTCCTTGTTATTCAGTATTTAGAATAAGCTTAATGCATCACATGTTTAGAGCACAATTTTCATGTCCTGCGTTTGTTGACAAACAGAAGTCATGTAAAATAATCCAATTAAAAAAAATAAAATT
This sequence comes from Anopheles atroparvus, assembly GCA_914969975.1. Classification (NCBI taxonomy): domain Eukaryota; kingdom Metazoa; phylum Arthropoda; class Insecta; order Diptera; family Culicidae; genus Anopheles; species Anopheles atroparvus. The sequence continues at coordinate 24,034,926 of CAJZCY010000001.1, read as the reverse complement.
AACTATTCTTTCCACTTCACGTGCCTGTCCTCTGAGGTGCGGTATTACGTATTTTGTTTAAGTGAATGTTATATCAAAAGGTCTTCTGAAAAAAAGCTTTACAGTGACATTTATTTGTATTCCTCAGCATTTAAACAAATATTTAAATTTTGATTATGTTAAAATTGATGGAGTAACGTTACAGCCACGTGCGCGCATTCAAGCGCAGGATATAAACGCGTTCCGCCGCGCACCAGTGGTGGTGCGTGCAAAGAACGAACGAACGAACGTACGTACGTAGGAACGGTAGAAGGGGCAAAAAACAGACGGGGGCGCAGCAGCACGGCGGACTGCAGCGGAGACGACAAAAACACCTTGGAAGGAGATTCCCGATCATAGTCAGTCGTCGAACATCAGCCAGCCATCGCAGTAGTGTGCGCCGTTGTTAGTGCAGTTTTGCTTTCGGCGGAGCGTTTAGTTCACCGCACAGATTACCCAACTTGCTTGAAAGCGAAAGGGAAAGAGGAGGGAAAACCGCCTGCTGGCGTAAGAACCTCCACCACGCTCCGAGTTGTTAGTTGCGTTTTCTCCCCAGTTTTGCCCCGCTTTGCTTTGTGGTGCTACCTGTGCTTATGACGAAGGCCCCTTCGGTCGCGGTTTCGTTCGCATTTTCTGCCAAAAGGGATTCCGCAGTCTCTCCTCAACCGTGCGAAAGGGCAGTGTGCAATAGACGGGTGCGAAAAAAGTGTCGTCAGCCTGGCGTCGTAGTGTGTTCCTCTAGCGCATCGTAGCAGATCGTGCAACGAAACGGTAAGGCTTCCTTCCTGCTGAATAAGAATGCATTGTTGATGGTGGTGCACTGCACAAGTGCGGAATCTATCGGTAGAAAGATGGCGATGACCTCTGGGTGCAGTGTGGGATGTGTGAAAAAAGGAGAGGTTAAAAGTGAAGTTCTGGTATGCGAGGCACGGAACGTAGAATGCTGCTGTGTGCGAGCTGTGTGGTGTCATGAATGATTTACGCTGCGAGATGGTGTGCGTGCAACATAACAGTCTTTACCAGGCTACTTTACTTTAAATCGATTTAATCTTTTATGTTCAAACCACTTTTAAAGGCTCTTTAAAACTGTGAAGGTACTTATACAGCTATTTGAACAACCGGCTATTTTTTGTTTGTATTCTGTTCCCATTGGTGTTCAAAATTCTTCAATAAATCAAAAATGTAAAAACCAAGACAAAATACAGTTAAAATACGAAACCTACCCATCAGTTAAAAAGTGCTCTGCAAAGGTGCCAAAAATACTGCCTACGTTCCAATGCGCAAAACAGAATCCTACCAGGTTGATTTGTGATGCAAAATACTGTTCCGTTCCGTCTGACTGTGGTGACAGAACAAGCTTTTGCTTTTGCGCAGTTGGCGAGTGCTAGAATGCGACAGAGAGCTGCTGTCAGTTTGCGAAATTGCGTATCGGGAATTGGATTGTTTACAAACAAACGATTGTATCGATTTTGTGAACGTATTTTAACGAACGTGGAAACCCTCGATTTGTTCTTATTTGATAGGGAAATATTTTATTTTCCCCTTGCGAATGGTTCGAAGCCGTAGATTTGGAGCTTTTGAATCGATACAGTAGGGCGCATAATTATACTACCCGCTTTATCGGCATGCGTATTCTGCAAACTGCATTGCACCGCTACACGTAAAGTGCGCATTAATTTACCGGTCTTTTATGCTGCAAAATGGCGTTACCATTTATCACATGCTCACACCCTAAACGATTCGCCTCGAGGAAACAGAAACACCGACGAAACAATGAAAACCCAAACGCCGCAACGCCGGCTCTAGTGAATGCTCCAGTTAAAATAATCGAAAGCAAAACCGCGATGGTAGAGAGTAAAAGTGCGGCAAGCGAAATGGTGGCACGGAACGGAAGTAATCAGTGTGCGCACCTCACTGGGTGGCGGTGCGTCATTGTTGCGGGTTGGCCGGTGGTAGTGTGTGAAATTGGCATCTAGAAGCGATGCCACAGCCGCCCCTTGGCGTGCGCATCATTATTGTACCGGCGGTGGATGGAAAAGGCAGGAGGAGGAGGGAGTTCGTGCAAAAAAAAAAGAAAAAAAAGGGTGTGAGTAAAAGGGTCTGCACACACAGGGAAAATCCGGAAGAATGTGTGCTGCGCTAGCGCTGGCAGTTCGTCGCGGTGCAATCGCTAATAAGTACGTTCCGGGGAAAATTAAAAGCCGGTCCAGTGTTAGTGTGCGAGCCGGTAATAATGTGTGTCGTTCGAGAAGCCTCGCGAAAGGTAAAGCCAGTGGGAATGGTTTGCATTGAATTAAAATGCAATTTGCTAATAAATTGCAGCATTGACTCTGGCGAACGATTTATAGTGCCCGAAAAAGAGAGAGAAAACGAGTGATGGTAAGGAAACGCGAAGTGGTTTCGTTGCATGTGACAAAAACCACCCACCACCGGATCATCTTACCTAACTGCTGAATATCACTGTGGTTTGATACGGCCGGGAGCTAATTTTGGTTGCGTCTTCCACCTGGCGTCGCTCCAGATACATACGTCGTTGTTAGCGGCTTGACGTGTGGGAAATGGTGCACGGCAACACCACCCCGTGCGAAGTGATGTGATATTACCAAACAGCATCCCCCCCCCCCCCCCCCCCCCCCCCCTACCGAGAAGAGGTTCGCCGGTATCACGCACTCATCAGGCTGTCCGCGATGCCATCCGAGAAATCGCCACGGAATGATTCGCGAAGCATGAATGAGTTAAGGTTACAGCATCGCCAGTTAACCACCACCACCACCATCACACCTCTCTGCCCGCGGTGGTTGCGCCTCGTTTTCATCAGGAAGATGATGTATTAGCCGACTGCCGCAAGTGCATTGCAAGTCTTTGGCGGACGAAATTGACGACTTTATTTGTCGAAATAGAAAGACGCTAGACGCCATGGAATAATGCACTAATGGTCGCCGTTTGGCTGTGGAAGTATGAATTCCTGATTCGTTCGGGGCCTAGTGAGGAATTTAGGGAATGGCATGTAGGAAGGGAATCCAATTTTGGAAAGGGAAGCATCTGGTTTCTGGTGGAGAGATCATCGAAAGCCGACTGCTTCACGCCAAGGGATAAGGAAACCGTGAATTTCCAAACTTTTTCATCCTAAAACTTTGTATGTGTACGGTATAGGTTGGCCACTTTAAAATAGTTACAAACATCACTTTCGTTGTCTTTGATTTTCTGTGTTTGTTTCATTTCCTCTCTGGCGATATTCAAAGAAGGAAATTAAAATCGGTTTAATAAGCCTTTTAATAAGGGAGAGGAAGTGGCTGTTGCATTTTAGCGACCCAGTTTACACAGGTGTAATTTCAATATTTAAGCATACGGTGCAAAAGAAGTGAATGTCCGTTCATCTTTACCAATAAACCAGAAAATCGAATGGTCACCAACTACGTCTGTGGCATACACAATGAGATGAAGGTTTAGTCGGCCAAGTGGTGCCATGGTAACGGATTTTCGATTGTGCTCGCGTTCGTTGATCGCTAGCCTCCCCCTACTCCTTCACCAGAACGTGCAACTGAAAGACGAAACCGAAAGTGTTTTAAGGTCAGCCCGGTTAGATAATAGGTTTTTGGGGTTACCTTTTCCTTTATTTCTTGCCTCATGGACAGTTCGCATCTCCTGCGGCCTGGGACCGGTTGCTTTTTTTCCCCCTCTTTGGTTTGCCTGCTTTCGCGTTCGCGTTTGTTCGCGCCTTTTCCACCGACCGATCGGCAGTGGTTGGGGGCAGTGTTTTGCATCGGTCTCGCTTTTCGCGTCCCGCCGGCATTTGTTACTTTTACTACGACACACTGACGGCGTCGTGGGAGAAGTCATAAGTTATTACCAGGCCGCGTTACCTGCACATCGCGAGAGCGACGTAATATGACGACGCGCGCTGGCAGTTTCTGTTTATGGCTGCCGCGCAAAGCAGCGAGAAACACGAGATGAACATAAGCCTACTGACCGCATTTCGGTGTAATTGGCAGTCTTCGATTTTTCGTCCGGACATCTTTTTTGAATGTATCGAAACCTTTCGAGCGTGAGCGTGCTGCGTTCGGGAGGTAACTTTGGGCCGTTGACGTTGGTGTCGTTCTGTTGCATCGAATGCGAATTGCATAAGCAGTACTTTCTTATGGTTGTCACAAAAATTGCGATAATAATATCGCTGCCAAATCTGCCCTTCCTTCTTCACTGGCGCTGCCAAATAAAACCCCACTCAGAAACTCCCTAAGGTTGCGCCAAACGGCACTCGCTGTAGTGCGTCGCGTCACTTTTCGCAAACAGTTGGTTCGCATTCCATTTCCATGACAACGTGGCCACTACAAACAGTAGCAGTCAAGGCCGACCACCGTGCATCTATATGTGGCACTATAAAGTTCGGAACACGGTGAACAACGCGATGATGGGATGGATGAATGGCCGGGGGGCTCGCGTCTACGCTGGCCTTCAGCGACGTGTGGACATTTTTTAATTCGTTTATGGTGAAAGCAAAAGTCGTGCGTTATGGTCACAAAGGTTTGGCCACCATACGACATCAACGAAGGTGGCTTATGCAAATGGAAAGAAAAAGATATATGTCTGAAGCACGAACAAAACGGGAAGGTTTGGCCTTCGGAGTACTATTTGAAATTTAGTTCATTACGGTCTCGCCTGGCAAGGGATATGTCATGGTCACTCTATGGTGCATTAGTTTTGGCGTAGGCTGTTGAACTTTTATTGAAAAAAAAAAGATTTTAAAACAATTGGAAATATATTCGGTGACGTTGCGTCGGTGATACAAATCGTCGTAGTGAGCTGATGAAATATAATTCTATTAAAAATTATGAAAAATAAAATGTTTTGAGTAATTTTTTTGTTATTTTTAACAAACTATAACCAAATCTCCTTACAACTATTATTCTTTCTTTTCTCGTAGCCTCCGGTGACGGTGCTACGCAACCTCATCTAGACGTTTTCGCCAACAATCATCCCCACATCCATCCGCCACCGGGGGCCAGCGTTAAGCTTCCGCCCGTGGTCGGCATCTATCGTCCACCCGCGGCCCGGCGTGCCCTGCAGCTAGCGGAAAAAGCCTTCCATCAGCTCGCCCCACCGGCTGCCTGCGATCATCCGAGCGACTATACCCACTTACCAGTCGCTGAGTTGACAACAGATAAGGCCGTTTTGCGCTCCCCAGATTCCACCGAAAGCGCACCAAGGAATAACGAAGGCAAAACCGGCGAAAAAACCGGTCCAACGTCAGAGAGTGGTGCTAGTAGCAACAAGTGGTGGTCCCCCACTCAACAAGCGTCACCGCCAGCAGCCGAAGGTACACTAGGAAGTGACTGCAACAGCGTCACCAGCATCGTGGTCTCTCCAACTAGCGCAAGGTAGGCAGGCATAAAAGGAAAATCACCATTGCAAGATTTGTTTAAAAAGAAAAGGAGGAAGGTCGTCGTCGGTGCTGGCCGGCCTGGGCCTGTCCACCCGCGAAGGTAAACGGGGAAATGAGTTCAACACGAAATTCAGTTCCCGTGTTTTTCGAAGCGTGTGTGGAATTTACCGTCATTGCGCGGTGAAACAAATATCGCAATTTAATCAATGTTACCTCTACTTGTAGGGTAAATCGTCCCCACCGCGAGCGACGTCCGGATCGGGCCGTCTACGTTCCGCGGGCCCGTCGCAGCTTAACCACACCTCCGGTGACGACATCGTCATTGCTTCCGGCCGCCGGTGACGCGGCTAGTAAAGCTGCTGCCCCCATTGCCGGTTCGCCGCCGAAAGGTTTAACAAGGGCGGTAGTTTCCTCCTCCAACCGTACTCAACCACCGGATACAGATGCAGTAGCCGCTTCCGGAGAAGCAGTAGCATCATCATCATCCTGCTGCCCAGTAGTAGTGCTGTCTCCCGAAGGGACGGGCTCGAAGGGCAAGCAAAAGCCACACACGGAGTCAGCGGCAGCCGAATCATCAACATCCGTAGGGTACTCATTGGCCGGCGGAACAGTGCAATGTAACAAGTCCGTACTAAACTGTGATAGCGTGATAGAAGAATCGTCGAAGCGACGGACAGCACAGAGCAGCCATCAGCGCGTGCCAGGGGAAGCATTCAAGCAGCGTAGCTGCAGTCTGGAAGAACAGCAGAACCATCAGCAAACCGCCGTCACTCGGTTGGAGGATAGCGACACGCGAGAGGATCGATTGCAAATTGTGAACGAAGTATCGTGCGATTTGGCACAGCAGCAGCAGCAGCAGCAGCAGCGGAAGCAGCAACAATCATCATCGGGACAAGAGTCTTCGAACGCGATCTGTGATTTTCAACGATCAACCAACAGCCGGGAATATCCTCTGGAAGGAGGGCCGGTAGTTCTATCGATACCGACGGTCGAAACTAACGACACGATGCATCGGACCAACAATCGACATCGTAACGCCAAGAACGTCACTACGGTGCCGGCGAACACCACCACTACCGGTATGATCATCAACGATCGCCCCACCGAGGGGGAGAAACTCGATCGTGACGAGAAGGAACTTCGGCGTGCCTCGCAGGAGATGAACCGCAGCAATCGGCGAATCATGAAGCAAACGTTCAACTCGGACGTGCTGGAGATTGACGAACCGGCACCACCGAAGCCGCCAGGTGGCGGCGGGCTGGCGAAGAAGTCGGAGAAAAAGGTCGTGGTACAGAACGGTGACACGAATGGGGTGGGCAAACCTTCCGCAATCGTTCCCGCTACGATCAACGGTGGTGGTGGTGGTTGTGTAGCGACGCAGAATGGGAAAGTCAGCGATGGTGACGGGGCAGGCGAAGAGAACGAAGACGAGGAGGACTGGGAGTCAATGTACGACGACAACGGCGACTGTCTGAATCCGAAGATGCTGGAGGAACTCACGTCGACCGTGGGGAAGGTTTCGATCGAGGCCCCACATTCGGATTATAAGGTGTGTGTGTGAGCAAAACAAAAACGTTCAAGCGTGTTTGAAATATCCAGTTCCACTCATTCGTGTGTTTCTCTGGGCCCGGGGGTTTCCGTTTCCGTAGGCGTACCAAACGAAACAGGCTGTGCTGAATGAGGAAGAGTTTCCCCACGTACTGGAGGTGTCCAATTTTCCGGCTGAGTTCAAGACGCAGGATCTGATGATGCTCTTCTCGCAGTACAAGGAGTCCGGGTTCGATATTAAATGGGTCGACGATACCCATGCACTGGCTGTGTTTAGCAGCTCAAAAATAGGTGAGTCCTTTTGGTAGTTGTTGCATCTCAAACTTGTAACTCAAAACGGCACGGATTTTAATGTTCTTTTCTTTTTCGCCATTTTCAACAGCTGCTGAAGTTCTTGCTACGGGACATTCGTTCGCTCAGGTGAAGCCACTCGCCGAGGCAACCTCCGAATCACGGTCGAAGGCGCGCAAATGCGCCAGCTCTCTGCAGCCGTACCGTGCCCGGCCGGAAACGTGTGCCGCCCTGGCCCGTCGGCTGGTCACTACTGCGCTCGGCGTACGCCTTAAGACCGCCCCGGAGGAGAGAGAAAACGAACGTCGTGTCCTACGCGAAGCCAAAGGTAGCGTTTTTCCGTGTGTCGTCGATGTTCCATATTGCTCAATGGAATTTCTCCCTCTCTCTCTTTCTCTCCACAGAACGGAAGCTCCTTGCGGCCAAACAACGTGATGAAGTGTGGGATAGTTAGTGCCGGACGTGTTCCGATGTGTGAATGCTTGCCAAACCATCGCCGTAAGATTGGTCATTAATTTTTTTTTCACGTTCGCGTTTGCTGCTGCCATAACGATTTACCACGTTCGCATTGTGTCCGGGAGGAAATGAAAAGATCTCGCTTTTAGACACCACCCTCTTCTACCCTGCTGGCCCCCCTCTTCAAAGCCAGCTGCAGGACAACCCAGATTGTGCGATGGTAACGATCCGTACTGATTAATGAGTTGTAGGAAGGGTAGAAATTGTATGCATTTTATTTTATTTTTGTCCCATCAAGATCAAAGTATTGAGGGTCGCTATTCACGTGCGATGAGAAAAATAAAAATCATAGGTAATACAAAGTGACACAGTTCAATGGAAAGTACAAGGTTCTAGCCACTTCAAACCGTTGTTTTCGGCCCTAGTGTTCCTTCGTGACTCCACTGATGTCATTGGTAGATTATAGATAGAAAGCAGTGTTAGCTAGAATCCCGGGAAATATGTAACGTAGATGGGAAGAGTCCTCTGAAACAATTGAATCGCGTATGTCATCCGTTTAGGAACACACAACTATTGTAAAACTTCTACAACAAACCATACACAGTACCGGTAGCATATAAGCCATCCAGAATGGTAAAATATATTTAATCTTATATATATATACACACACACACACACAAACACACTTATATAAATTGTATAATGGCAGGAATTGCAGGTTTTGCAGTTCCCCCGTCGTTACGTTTATATTTTTTTATTTACAAAATGAAGCTATCACGATATAGCCTCGAGGAGATCTAAATAAATGTAAGAAACTTAAAAATATGGATCGTTGATTTTTTCCCATTTACGTTGGACGTCATCGAAGAAGGTGATGGTGAGAGATATATTTACAATTTACGCTAGGCGGCAGGTGTCAAGAACGATGAAATATCATAAATAGGTATTTTCTCCTTTCCGGTTGAGTGTTAAACGGATTTTATTAAATTTCAGATGTTTTTGTGAAGGACATTCCTATTTCCGCCATGCGACAGTAACGCCTCTGGTGGGAAATAGATGCACCACATAACCACAACTGTCAAACGACGCTTGAATTGGCGTTCTGCAACGGACAGCAGCGAAAGCAACGAAAGTGATGCAAGAAAGAAAGAGTCAAACGGCACCACAGACGTGTGTAAACATCAATCATATCCGCGCAGTAAAAAAAAACCCCAAAAGTTACCACCGAAATGTGCCTGAATGATTGTGAAACCGTGTGGTGAAGTTGTTAACAACCGGATAGTTCGTTCGAGTGTTGAATGATCATCGGTGCCATCGATCGTGACGCATAGTGTGGCGGCGGCGGCGGCGGCGTGCCCTCGCACGAACGCACCATGTCGGTTAGCGTTACTGTGCACGAAATCGGTCCAGCATCGTCGCCGGACGTCGTGGCCACAAACCCGTTGGCGGATTTGGAATCCGTTCGCAAAAATGCCAACGAGAAGCTTCGCATCCGTCGCCTCGTGCAGGTAGGTTTTGTTGCTTCTGACCCGCGCCGTTTAGACCATCACCGTTTTGTTGTGTCCACTGACCTCGTTTTTAATGTTTGGTCATTTTTGACAGTGACGTAATATGGAGGGTCTCTACGGTGAAAGTGTGGATGGACGGAAATAATCACATCGGTAGTGCGTTTACTTCTTTGGCAGGTTCGGCAGCAATCGAAAGAGTTGGCCGCCAAGGTGCGTCAAAACTATCAGCAGGCAAAGGTAAAGGAATTGGCCAAAATAGAACAAACCAAGCGGGACGAGCTGAAAGCGTGGAAGCGCAAACACATACGCCAGCTGCAGGATGAGTACGCGCGCTGCATCGGTGAGGTCGGCGAGGCGCACCGAGCGGCCGAAGCTGCGGAAGAGTGTGCCGTGTGGTTCGAGGAAAAACGTGCCAGCCAACAGGCGGTCGCCCTGCAGCGTGGCAGGAAGGCGGAAGAACGGGTAGCACGAGAACGGGAGCGAAAGGAAACGGTACGGGAAGCTAAAGCTCGGAAGAAACAGTACGTGCCCTCGAAGTCGATCGCCGTTCAGGCCACCATACCGGAGCCGAAGTTGGAGTCGGTCCGGGAAGCAAGCCTGGAAGCAAGAGAAGAACTTTCCTCCACCGAACCGACCGTGAGTCCATACGAACAGTTCTGCAGCAGGAGAAAATCAACCGGACCGCAGTTTCCCTCAGTCGGACACGATGCAGGGCTATCCGAATCGGAAGATGAGATCTTCTGCCCAGGTATGGGGAATAAGGAAAACGTTCCTGGCAAGGGACAGGACTACAGTGCGACTGCCTTCACCTCACCGAGTGACATTCGACCGGTAGAACAACCGCCGCAACGACAACGACTTCAGCCATTCACGCAGATAACGGAACTGATTCAACAACGCCGTCAGCAGCAGCACCATAATCGACAGGACGAATCGATGGTCGAGCAGCAGCGGGGAACGCAAAAGCTTTACGCCAGCTACGCAACACAGAAAGCCGTCCAGTTTGATGACATAAGTGAAAACACTCTTTCCTTTCCCACAAGCTCAGTGCTCACCAGGGACGATCAGCGGTCCCAATCTGCAATGGTTCGACCGATGGCTGCCGATGGATCACCGCGAAAAGTTCGTCCCCGGAAACTGGTGGAACAGCCGAAAGTGTCGCCGGTGCAGCAGAACCTGGCGGAGGGCAAAACGAGAACGTCGTCGGTTGCGAAACGGGGACAAGCTGTTCTTCCGTCGGGCGTCGTCCCCGACTCGAGCGCTTCGTCCGCATCCTACGGTGCGAGTTCGAAGGTGCAGTACTATGACTACAATACGCGGTACACCAAGGAGTACGATCAACCGGTTGCGTTTGTGCAGCGAGAGGAACGACGCACAACCGACCCGAACGCCATGGAGGAAGCAAACCGCTACGAGAAACTGCAGCAGGATCTTGCCGCTGCCAGAAGGTATCGGGTTTGTTGTAACAGCTTCATTTGAAAATTAAAAAAAAAAAATCTACAATCGAACGACATTGTGGGGCTTGTCAGCACGTACTGAATGTTTTGTTGTTTTATTTCTCTTTGCAGTAAATCGGCTGTGGATCGAACGAAACCGGCACTGGAAAAACAACAAACTCGAAAAGACTACGAGAAACTGTCGAAAGAATTGGACAATCTGACACGATCAGAGAATAAGCTGAAAAGTTTGGCTGTGGTAAGTATAGTTAGATTGTTGCAGTTTATATGAAAAGTCTTTCGGGCCTAGAAAACTAATAATTTACATTTGATTAAAACACAAATCTTTTATTTATGAAAAAAAAATTTTGAAAAAAATGTTGGATTGTTACAAAATCAAATGAAATATGAAAAGAAATTTAAAAACTTAAATTCTAACTATCTAAAAAAATCAAGATCTTCCATATCTTAAAAACACTACACAAACCTGTTTGTGCCTAGACGTTTGTCTTCGTATGCAATTTCTGATTTGTTATGTTCCAAATAATTTATTCTATACAAAATCACAGGTGATAATCATTTTTTTAAATTCATTCTAGCCATCTAAAAACATTCCAACGGAGGTGACGATAAAGGCGAAAGCAGAAGCCCGGCAACGGAAGGCAAACGAAGCGATCGAAAATCTACTGCAGCAACGTGCCCTTGTAACGTGTCCCGTAGTGCATCAGGAAACCTCGACCCACCCGCGGAGGTCCCGTTCAGGTACGCGGGCACCGCGTGTAGTAAATGTGGCCGAAGCTCGATCGGATGCGGCCGCAGCCAGCAAGAACGTTTCCTCCGACAGCTGCACCTCGATCGTACTGGGAACGTTCGAACGTCCCGGGATTCCATTGCCGCCCACCGGTGAACCGGGCAAGCGGGATGAGGATGCGCTGGACGGTGGGGTAGATAAAATTGGCCGACTGAAGGAACTGTTGGACCAAATCAACGAACAACGGCGCTTGCTGACGGAAGAGCTGGCGAAAGAGCGCAGTGCGGAGCCAACTGTCGGTGGGGTGGAGGAACTGTGCGCTGCAATGCAGAAAAACACCGAGCTCGATAAGCTGGAGAGCATGAAGCGGAGGCAGGAGGAACTGCTCGAACAGCAGAAGTTGCTGCAAACGCGTGAGCGCGAGGTGGAAGAATTGGAACGGCAGTTGCGCGATAAAATGGCCCAGCTGCGCAAGAACAAACAACAGCGGGAAGGTGAGTCCGCCCCAAAGGCTAACACAGCTAACAAGCGGCAGGGTCATCCTCCAGCGAGCCTCAAAACGCCGGCAACGACGGTGCACGTGGAAACACGCCGACAAAGGGATGCGATCGAGGTGGAAGTAGCACAACCGTCTACAGCGACGAGCACAAGCGACAGTATTGAAGAAGGAGACCGCGATCATGATTCGTCCGACCGCGCCCGGGATGTGCCGGTCAAAATCATCATTACCGTAAACGACAAATCAACGCCATCGAAAAAGAAGCGTAAGAAAAAGCTCGACAGGAAAAGGTCACCCAAGGTGGTCCCGTTTGAGCCGCCCAAGGTGACGGTGACCGCTCAAAGGGAGGAAAAGCCGGTGGAAAAAGAACAACCGAAGCCGATGGAACCGAAGGAGGATGTGGCACGCCCGAAGAAAGGACCCCTTGGGCGTGTGGTGGGAATGGATTTCTCACCGGGCAGTACGTCCACAACGTCCACCGTCTACCGGGAGCTTCCGCCGAAGATTGGCCGGTTGAAAATCAACAGTATGCTACCAGATCCTCCCGTTGCAAACATCGAGCCATCCCCCCCGCCGTTAGCTCCCAAGTATCAATTGCAGCGGAAACCACCGATCGCGAAAAGCTCCTCCAAAGTGGCGAAGGAAACCGCTTCGCAACCGGCGATCAGCAGCGCCCATGAGGCGAATCTCAACCCACAGCTGGTGAAGTACATCGTGCGGCTGCTCGGCATGTCGCGGCAGTCGATCGATCAGTTGGGTGTCAGTTCGACAACGGTATCGACACCGAACGCGTCGGTTGTGAACGTTAGCAGCAATGTCGGTGGGGCCACCATCGATGGCCCGGCTAATGACGAAACCGATCGAATGAATCGGCTGCGGAAGTTTATCGATGAGAACTACAACTTCCTGCAGGAGATCGACGAAACGCTGAAGCGCTCGGATCAGTCCACGCTCGGTAGTGGGGACAGTAGTCGGGTGGACTCCGTGCGTGATCCAAACGACGACGTGAGTCGGGTGGAGGACGTGTGGATGAGGACGCTGCGAAGCAGGGAGAAAGGAATGAGGAAAAAGCAGGCGCAAAGGAATCCTCCACAAGATCATCCTGCGATGGGTGCAAAAACGAAGACGAAAAAGAAACGTACCGAAGACACGGATGTTGTTGCTGCCGCGCTACCACCGCAGCCGGTCGTCGTTCCACAGCCTGCAGAACGACCAGCTCCCGGTGCAGTTTCGCAGGTATCCAACACCCCCGGAGACGTCGGATCATCCTTTGGAGCAGGTACCTCCGGAAGCAATCGAGTCGTGACGAAGGAAGCGTCCCTAAAGTCGATCTTAAAATCCCCCAAACGGAACGTCTCACCAAAGGTGGCGAAAATCATCACCCCGCAGGGTCACGTGGAGATTATCAACCTGAGCGATCGCGAGGAGCAGGCAATTCTGGGTCGCTACTCTCAGCTCACGGAGCGCTGCAGCCAGCGCATCACGGAACTGTCGCAGATGATCGCGCAGGTGCGCGAAGAGAAGCGTCGATTGATCGAGGACAGTCTTTCCTCGCTCGATCAGCAGGAATCGACGAAGTACATGGACCTACCAGCACATGTGACTATTCATCCGGCGGGCGGGCGGGAGTTACAACTCCTACCGCAGCCGCCACCACCACCGATGGAAGCGAATGAGCGGCCGGGGTCCGTTGTACCCGTTGCCACGCCCTCACCGGGTGCCGGTGGCGTCCCGGTGATCCTCGATGATCCGGCGAGTGAGGAGATCGATAATATTTTCTCCTCGAAACAGATCGGCCTCAGCAAGGACAGTGGTATCGCCATGTCGCGCCCACTGACCGCGTCGGACATACGGGAGAGCCCCTCGGAGGAGGGCAGCCAGGGGAAGGAACCGCTTCCCTTCGAACCGTTCCTGAAGGATATTCACAAACCCGTCCCGTCGGTGGGAGGAAGGTTGTTTCTTCCTCCTCCGGCAGGCGGCCCCGGTCCCTCCGTGCCGGTGGTCGGTGTCGTTGGTACCCGCAAGCCACCACCGGTGGCCATCACTCGCTACAGTCCCCAGCTGGACGAGGTTCCGGTGCACGAGCTGTCCACCATCCTGGAGGTCGATACACCGGCCGTCGCGGCCGGTGGCTCAGCGTCGAAGGTGTACGACGTGTCGTCGTTGTCCGCGGCCGGCGAGCGATCGGAAACGGCGAAGGAGATGGTTTTGATTGAGGCGCGCAACCGATTGCTGCTGGAGCCACCTTCCTCTCCCAGCATTGCGTACGAGCAGTTTCCGGACTACGAGGAGTACGTGCGTCCGGACGGGGCCACCGGGTCCCCGGTGCCAATTGTGAACCTCGAAGCGACGGAAGCGATGGCCGGCAATGAAACCTCCGCGGTTCGGTTGGACCTGACGGAGGAGCGTGATCCGGGACGGTTGCAGTATCGTAGCTTTCCGGGCGCAGCGCCATCGTTCGACTTAACGGAGGACGAGCCAGGTTCGAGGAACGCGGAACGGAGCCAATCTGATGCGTCACTGCCGGATGTGGTGGCGGAGCTGCAAAAGATCAACATCATTCTGAAACCGTACGACCACTCGCTGGACAACTCGAACCGTTCGACACCGCTGTCCCGAGAGGCGACCCGCGGGGAAGATGGTGCCGCCAGCAGCAGGCAAAAGCGTTCGATGATAGTCGATAAACCGGCGCACGATCAGCGGAAGCCAGCGCCACCGCCCGATCTCGAGGGGCTGTCCGATTCGCTCGGTCGCGATCTGGAAAGTGTCGCCGGGCTCGGGTGGGCTTCGGCGATGCTGAAAAAGAACCAGGAAAAGAAACGCCAGCAACCCGGTCAGCATACCCAGCTGCAGGAGAACTCGAGCAGCTCGTCGTCGCCATTGACCTTTGACGCATCGAAGGGAAAGATCACCGGCGGGCACGGTGTCGGCAACGATGTCGGTGAGGACGATTCGCGCGACGGTGGCTCGGGAAAGCCACCGAATTTGGCCAAGTTTATCGCACGCGAGCTGATGGTTCGCACGCAGTCCGATCTGCAGTCGATCAGCTTCTCCTCGTCGGAGCTTTCGTCGAGTCCGGGTTCGCACAGTGCGCTCCTACGGTCCCTGCTAAGCATCAGCAACCTGGAGCACACGAGCCACGACGACGCGGGTGGTTCCAGCGCGGGCGGGGGCGGTCCGCTCACGACGACGATGAACAACGTGCAGCGCACATCGACACCGGTCGCGAGCAAATCGACGACTGCCAGCGGCGGTGGAAGCAGCTCGAGACTCGCCGGCCCACCCGATGCCACCGACAGCGGTGCCGCCAACAACCGTACGCTGTTCTCCGGTGAATCGCGCATCTCCTCCGTGCACTGGAGCTCGTCGTCCGGGAGCTCGGACGCACCCAGCCATGGGCTGTCCGCACCGGATATGCGACTGGAAAGACGATCCTCCGTTGTTCAGCGAGAGGAAAACTAACCCTTTTCCTATTGACCCCGGCATGTTTTCAGTAATTGTAAGTGAGCAAAATTCAACGACAACGACAAGCGAGTGCAACGCAATTTATTTTTTGACTCCAACGACGATATCCAAATTCATTTGAATGGTTTGAATGGTTTAAAGTAGAATCGGAGGCAGGTCTGTTTTTATTTTAAAAAAACCCATAGCTCAATGTTTTATCTATTTGTATTAAAAAATGTCCCGTTACTTTTTAATTCTATATTTGTTTCCAATAGTGTCATGCATTTAAATCTTTTAAGAGGGCGCATTTACTATTGCGTATTATCTTGTAACGATTCGAACAGTTCAATTAGTTGTAGTAATGGAAATAAACGAAAATCATACCATCATAACTTTCATCGATTTCTGTTTATTCATGCACTAGCTTTTTTGCCTTTTGCTTTTGCTCGGACAAAGTGAGGTATTTGCGTTAAAAGCGGCCATTTGAGTGAGGAATTTCTGTTTAAAATCTCCCTCTATTTCCCTCTATTTCCTCCCATAAGTTCCATTATTAGACCCTTCTCATCCTACTAGCACTTTCCACTTTTCTGACTGTGGCGATCTGTTCGGGTAACGCTCAAAAACCCAACGTCTACGCGCGTCATCCAAGTCATTTATAGATATATAGTTGTTGTGTATGCATTGCATGTTTTTATTATATGATATACTATCCCGGTGGACAAATCAATCCTTGAGCTCATGCTTCCCGGAAGCTAAAGGATATGCGTCGTCAAAAAGGTCACGTAAGACATTTGTTAATTACGGAGTTTACAGAGTTTAAGTTATTAGAGGTGAAATTATCGTTCAGTACTCCGCCGATCAGTACTCCGTTTCCACCGAATAAATAAGGAATGTGCCGTTGTACGTTCCAGTGATCAACCATTTCCTGTGCGAATAGGCAAGATTAACATTCAATACGCGAGGTTTGAGCCACAAGCGACCTACTTACCCGTTTGCGGTCATTTTGATGAGGTTTGGTGTTCCTTTCAGCGGCAAGGACGCTTCCACGGTGTCCACCTTGCCGGTGCCGATGCGGTAGAGTTCCAGCAGGCCACTACCGGTGGGTGAAAAAATAAACTCCGTGTCGTTCGAGCAAACGATGCGCGTTTTGAACGGGAGGGGCATTTTGATGATCAATGCTGGAGATGAGTTCTGGCGGGGGAAACATGGAAAATGGAAGGAAATTTAGAATTGTTCCATGTTTCGATCGTTCAGGTTGACCGCAGCTTACGATGGTGTCGGTAATGTCGTGGAAGAACACCTCTCCCGTCAGGTCGCAGCTGATGAGCAGCTCCTGGCGACGGTTCCGGTCTACCTTTTGCAAGCTGGTCACGGCAAACGAGTGACTCTTGAGCTCGGTGGTCCCCGGGGAAAAGTGGTTAGCCTTCCCAGCTGCCGGCCCAGACCCGGAGGATCCGTTGATACCGGGTGTGGTGAACCGATCGGACGAACCAGTTGCAGTGCTGGAACCCCCGGTTGCTCCCAGGGGAATTAGCTGCGTGCTCGAGCACAACAGTAGCGAACCATCGGCACAGCCGGCCACAAACTCGGTGTTCGAGGTGGCCAATATCTGCGTCAGAATGACGGCCCTCGCCGATCCGGCCGCCGAGGGGATGGAGAGTTTGAAGATTTTATCCTTCACGATGGTTTTCCCAACACGCCACAGGATCACGGTTCCCTCACTGTGCGCCGTGAGCAGCGCGCTGTCCGACTTGGACATTACGTTGTAGCGCGTCCAGGCCATATCGACCACCTTCCCGCAGTCGGTCGTTTCGGAGTGCAGCTCGGTGCACGCGTTTCGTTCGTTTCGCCCGCCCTGGTCGTACTGCCAGATGTACACGTCGCCAGATACGGTCCCGCCGGCAAACATGTCCCGGTTGAAGGGGTTCGTCTCGAGCGACTCGATGCATGCCTTCACCGGGTTGCTGCACAGTTCCACCCACCGTACCGAACCGCCGTACCGGTCCCGCTGGGGACTGAAGATGGTAACCAGCGAGGTGAAATGTTCACACCAGGCATCGTGACTTGGGCTGCACGCAACTGCCAGCAGGGGAGCATCGCGCGTCAGTATGGAGAGCCACGTGGCCGCACCGGCGGTGAACGGTATTTGCCCATGCTGAAGACTGCCCACCGGATCCGAATGCCGGAGCGTTAGCTGTTGATGACGGCACACACGGTAGCGTTCGGAAACATCGTACAGATTGTCGTTGCAATCAAACACCGGGGTGATACCGTAGGAAAGTTCCTCCTCCATGATGGGCTGTACCTTTCGAACGAACGAGACAAGCTTGGAGTCGTCGTACGTGGCAAATTTTTTGCTATGTGGTGCACTGATCGTTTGAGTCTGGTATGGTGGGGAGATGCATGTTTTTTAGTTTAATTTACATGTGTTCCACCTCGGCCTTTCTGCCATGCCGGCCACTTACTGCCATTTCTTTCCTTTCTGTCGGCTCCGTAGAAACGCTCGCACATGGTGCTGCCGGCGGGGGATCAGTAGCGGAATCCTGTGTCGGTTGCTTCACACTCGAGTCCCCACTTCGGGATGATTCAAATCCGATTGGATCGTGGGAGACGAAGGAAAATGTGCTGTTATCCGAATCCATCCTAGCGAGTCGATGGTGTGCCCCAGGGATGAGGTATGTTTTGGTGAATTTGTTTTTCGTTGGGAAATTGGAAAAATACCGGTTTTGTTGTGACCACGCGAGTTGCCATGGTAACGAAAAAGAAAGGCAAGTGTTTTGGACTTTCGTCTCAGTTACTATTGGCGACATCTATCGCATTTCAACACATCCAATAATGTTGAGGCATATCATATCAACTTATGCGTCAATTAAAAATGCCACAGTAGTGAATTTATTTGACTACATTTTCATAAAATAGATGTAAAATACAAAGCAAAAAACGGCTACAGAAAAAGACAAGAAGCAAAATTTAAACCGAACTCGTCTAAAAAATCACCCTGTGCTGACGTTTTAGATGACATTTAAACCAAAACATGTGTTTTGACAGCGGAATTTTGATAACAAAAAAGCCGGCTCGCTGTGCATCGTCCCGTTCGCCGTGTCAGCTGATTCCCCTGTGTATGTGCAGGCGCGCGTGTGTTTTTATGTGATTGTGTGTGTAATTTTCGCGTGTGAAGTGTGCCAGTGTATGAGTGAAAGTGTTATCCTTTGCAGCAACACGGCGTTGGTTGGCATTTCCGTCCACAGGACCGCTTGCAAAAACGCCACACCGAAAGGTACGTTAGCACTCGTCCTGGAATCGTACCGATTTCTTGCTGCCTTCCCTCTTTTCGACCATGGGCGATCTGGGGGGCGATGCTGTAGCTTGGTTTTCCGGCACCCGATACGACTGGATGGCAAGATCTTCCGGTTCGTTGGTGTGATACGCCTTGCGAAGTTCCTCATCCGGTATGGTCGGACGGGGGCACGGATGTTCTCCCTGATTGGGCAAGTAAGGCGCCTCGTGCTGCGACACCGGTGATGTCGGTTTGCCGGCAGGTTCCGGTGAACCAGCCATCGATCCGTCCACCGCAAATCCGGCCAGCCGTTTCTGAACCTCATCGACCGGTTCTCCTTCGGCTTCTTTCGCCAGCAGCTTGCGATACGCTTCATCCGTAGCCTGCTGCAGATCCTCCTTTAGGTGCCCTTCGGCGAGCAAGTAGCGGCGCACGCTGTCGATCGTCTGGGGGGAAAACATTTCCGGATGGGCCTGCATGTACCGGTAGACGTACAGGTCAGCGCTAACGATTTTAAACCGGTGCGCGAACACCACAATCGTCGCACCGATGAACAGGTCCTTGGCCGTGTAGTACTCAGGCTGGTTCGGGTCGCACCCTGGGAGCCACACTTTCCGAGGTGACAAAAATCGTCCACCGCGGATGCCCGAATTGTTGATCGAAGATTCCATGATCGTGATCGTCCCGTCGGCGAGCGATAGGCTGAGCACGAATCGCCGTACCTGATCCTCCGGATGGGCCGTATCGAGCACGCAACCGTACCGGAGGAATTTGTTCACGTTCACCAGGTACGTGACGACGTCCTTCTTTGGACTCTTCGGCACGAGACTGTGGTGCGAGGCAAGCGAGTCCTCCGGCGTACCGATGCCAAGATATGT
Source organism: Anopheles atroparvus (assembly GCA_914969975.1). Classification (NCBI taxonomy): domain Eukaryota; kingdom Metazoa; phylum Arthropoda; class Insecta; order Diptera; family Culicidae; genus Anopheles; species Anopheles atroparvus. The sequence goes on along the minus strand of CAJZCY010000001.1, from coordinate 24,015,440 downwards.
GGGAATTTCGAGCCGCGGGGTACGCTCCGGCGCGGCACCAAGCTGAACCCGATCCGGCTGGATGATTTTTAACGCTTTCTCGTAGTAGCAGCGCGTGAACCCGTCACAGTCGAGCAGCAGACACTTGCGGCCATACACGAAGATGGTCGAGCCTACTATAAGGTCCTTCGGCGAGTAGTACTCCGATACTTCGTGGTCGGTTTTCTCCAGGAAAATCGATGGATGAGACACTGAAAACGAGAGGCGAAGGATACGAAAGAAGTTCATTCGGTCAGGTCCAATTCCCTTCTATTCCGCATATTTCTCCCATTTTTTAACAGTATTCCTTTAGACATCCCCATTTTAATACCTGGGTTCTCCTTCCAATTTTTCGGAAGTTTCTGTTTACGTAGAAGCATTGGAAAGTAGTCCCGCCCTTCCTGGTTCTCTTTCAGCTCCTTTATCGAAACGGTATCGTCCTCGAGGTAGTAGAACAGTTTGTAGGTCATCAGTTCTCCTCCCTCGCGGTCACGTTCATCGAGGACACAGTCAAAGCTAGAAAAGTACCACCAAAGAACATTGTGATTGTTTTTTTTCCTTTCTTTTCGGACTCAACCTATACTCACTGCAACACCTTCCCCTGGTACTCGAGATACTTTCGCAGCTTGTCGTCTGGCACCGGGTACATCTTGTGGTGGCGGAACGACTGGCGCTGGCTGATCGAGCGCTCGTTCATGGCCGGATCCGGTGGCAGCAGCTCAATCTCGTTCAGCTCGATCCCGTTGCTCAGTAGAAACTCCTTGGTGTACGCGTCGCAGTCCGTGATGTGGAAGACGTACCCGTGCATCTCCACATCGATGCCAATGTTCAGGTCCTTCCAGCAGTAAAACTCACCCCTATCGGCGTTCTTCAGCTTGCGACCACGGCGCACCAACCGACCTTGCGGGTAGCCACAGTTTTCGATCACCGGCTCCAGCACCGTGAGCGTGTCGTCCTCGAGGAAGTACAGGATGTTTACGTACCGGATGCGGAACGTTTCATTGGGCGAATCGGGCACCGCCTGCCGGAAGAACGCACTGAACTTGAGCGTTTTCTGGTCGTACAGCACAAAATGGGGTCGGTAGGGCTTCACCGGCAGATGGCGCACCCGGCCGTACGTGAGAATCGGATCGTATAGGACGGTGTCGTTGCCTCCGCCGCTGGCGCCACTGAACTGGATGGAGTCCTCGTGCAGACGCTCACCGCCGAGACCACATTCGGGACGCACCGGGACCGGGTAGCCGTTGATGTACTTGAAGCTCTGCGGAACGTGGTGCTTTTGGCGCAATCGATTGGCAAAATCGTTACCGGGCAGTTTTGGCAATCCTTCCATGTTGGTGGTGCTCGTAGAAAGGTATTCACAATTGCTCCAAAATTTAAAATAAAAATATACATATATATTGTAGCGAATGTTCAACTAATGCTACTTCGGTGGTATCTCGTCAAGTTGTACTTTTTCCAGCGGGCGTCAACAATGAGTATCGTTTCTATGGGTGTCGCTACCAGCGTTACGGTCGAAGTATGCTATGTTTGCATGAAAGCATCGGTGCGCATGTGTATTTCAGGCGTACCTGTTGCGTTTTTGGTTAGAATTAAAAATTCAATTCACTTTCAGATTTCTGAAAGCATTTCTTTCTTTATGGAAATGTGATTGAGCGATTTCTTTTATTCCATGCAGCGTTAATTATGCGAGCCATCCGTTGTAAAATGATCAAATAAATACAATCCTCTCAAGACCACACTGAACGTCTGTGGGGCTACAGACTTCAAACTACATGAATAAGTTTACACAAAAGAATATTGATCGTGTATGGGGCGCTTTAGACGTGCTAAACTGTGATCGGGTCAGATAAGATAAGACAATCTAGTTCACATTTGTTTAACTTGAGACACTTCTCCCTGGAGCTATCGTTCTTTCATCGTTGAGGCCGGTGTCATTGCTCCGTCGGACACTTTTTAAATCGGACGATATGTCAAATTTTTGTATGGGATTTGACAGATGGCAAAATCGGCCGATAAAAATCGGCCGATTTAATCAAAAAAAATTGATTCAAATCCCATATAAAATTTGACATATCGTCCGATTTAAAAAGTGTCCGACGGAGCAATGACACCGGCGTGAACACAGATTACGTTAAAAGTCTTCACTGCCATTTTTCTTTCGCTGATTCAAAAGTGATTAGGATGTAAAACAAGCAAACAATAAGTAATTTAACGAGTTCTTTGTATTATTTGTTTTGTAATTTGCCCAGTATTAAGCTAAACAATGTTCCGCATACCAACTTTGATGGCGCGTTTTTGCCGGCGGTATAGCAGCACGAATAATAATGGTCCAATAAGGTAAGATATATGCATCAACCATCTTTGCTTCCAATAGTTCTGTAAAAAAAAAAATGTCGCCACTCGTCTGTTTCTGACCGTTTGTTTCAGTGCTTCCCTGATCGACATCATGCCGGAAGTGCACGATGCCCTTCGGCAAGCGCCCCAGTTGGTGGTGGCCTTAGAGTCAACCATCATTACTCACGGAATGCCGTACCCGCACAACCTGGATACGGCCCTGGAGGTGGAACACATCGTGCGCCAGCAGGTGAGCACAAAGCGCCATAGTTAAAAGGGAGAAGTTAAGCGAACGTGCACGTCGCATAAATTCGCTCGTCTTGCAGGGTAACTGCGATGTAATTAGCACTTCTCTCCCGGGGACGGACGAGAGGATCCTGCAAACCACATGTCCCACAGCAGTGGACCTTGCACATGCGATGGGATGTCATGTACGGGTACAATTCGGTCACTAACTGAGTTTTAACTACTGGTAAAACCGCAAACCAGAAAAACCCCCCCGCCACATGGTTTGGCGAACATACTGTCGGTTGGTATGAGTGTACAAAAAGTCCACCTTCAAAATGGATATATAGTTTAGGTTAGTGAAGCACAGCGCAGTGCATACGAGAAAGGCGCGGTGAATGAAGGCGACTGTCGAGGGGAGAAGAGATTTGAGGCATGGCCTTGTGCCTTTAGCCAAACCACAGTATTCAATTAGGGCTGAATTGCATCATCAGCGGAAGTGGAGTACACTTCTACTGCTGCATTTGGGACGGGAATCGACAAAAAAACTGCTCTATTTGTTCCACTTATTTGCTGCAGAATATGATAAAATAACTCCCACCCCACGGATCATGCTGGCGAATTGTAGTGCTCCAGCGGGGTGAAGGGGATTTTGTCGGGACTACAAATCTGGATTTGCTTTGTCCGCCATCGCTTTAATCCCCTGAAGTTAAATTGCGACGCTTCTTCGCCAACGGTTCCCTTAATAAATGTGATACCATTCGTCCGTTTTGCAGGGTGCAGTTCCGGCCACGATAGCGATAGTAGGCGGTCGCATTAAGGTGGGCGTTGGGGCGGATCAGTTGCGGTTGCTGGCACGGGCCGATAGTGGCGCAACGGTAAAGACCTCTCGCCGCGACATGGCGTACGTGCTGGCGGCGGGACTGAACGGTGGTACAACCGTAGCCGGAACGCTACTGATTGCCCAGAGCGTCGCCATTCGCATCTTCGCAACTGGTGGCATCGGTGGGGTGCACCGCGAGGGCGAACGGACGATGGACATTTCTGCGGATCTGATCGAACTGGGCCGCTGCCCAGTGGCGGTCGTGTCGAGCGGCGTGAAATCGATTCTGGACATCCCGCGAACGCTGGAGTACCTGGTAAGTTTCGCTGGAAAGGTGCGATTTCTTTCGAGAAAATCGGCCAATTCCATAGAGGGGCCGGACGATGGTGCATGTTTGGCAGGCAGTAGATGATTTATTAGCTCTCGGGGAGCACTGCGAGCAACTGCGAGCGGTTTTCTGCATGGTTTTTTTTTTCTTATCAGAAGCATCCAAAACGTGCTTTATGCTATATTTTCCATCGCCTTGTAATCGAGTCAATGGGCAGCAACGTTTCATAATTCAGATTCATTGATTTATTATTCCCTTCTGGATATATGCCTTAAAACCTTCTTTATGTGTGCCGTTCAATTTACTATCAATTGCATATTTGTATCCATTTAATCGACTAATACATACATGTATGTGATTTTTACGTTTGCTTTGCACAAAGCTCAAAATAGAATCTTTCAAGGTGAAAATTATGAACAAAAGGTCTCTTGTCCATTACAATTTTTTAGACCGGTTATATGCCGGAGTCATTTCTCATCTGTTATTAACGATCCACAACACTCTTCCAGGAAACGCAGGGCGTGTGCGTTGCGACCTACGGCAGCGACGATTGTGCATTTCCCGCCTTCTATACACGCTCCAGCGGGTCGAGGGCGCCGTACAATCTATCCGATGCAACCGCGGCCGCTAAAGTGCTACACATCAACCGCGAGCTCGGTCTGCGCTCCGGAATTCTAATCGGTGTGCCGATACCGGAACTGTACGCGCTTGATAGTGGCGAAATGGACCAAGTGATCGCCGAAGCGCTCAGGGAAGCAAATCAGAAGCAAATTCACGGCAAGGAAGTAACACCGTTTATTTTGTCCGCGGTGTCACAGTTGACGCGGGGCAAAAGCCTCGATGCAAGTAAGCACACGTGTCCTGTGGACAATGAGAAGATAAATTTAGAGCGTGTAAGTAGAGTATTGATATGTTTACGCTTTTCCTCTGCTAGATATGGCGTTGATAAAAAATAATGCCCGCGTTGCTGCAGAGATTGCGGTGGAATTAAATCGCATCGAAAATGGCTCATCAGTAAGGAATCGGGATGTTGATGCTACGAAATTGGCAAAGACTGCTGCTGGTGCTCCGGTTAGTTAAGATTCAAGTTTAAACTAACTTATTTTAAATAAATGGATACTGTAAGCAATTACACATGTTGAACTAGATGGACTAGTTACGAAGTTGCTTGTACAAGAACGTACATTTCAATTATAGAACAAGATAGGAAAGAACGCACCCATAATCCTAATAATTTATTTATTTTCTTACTTTAGCTTATCATCGGCGGTTCTGTTATCGACGTTTGTATCACTGTGCTGGAGGACGATCTAAAGGTAAGTTTTTTTTTTTTTTAATTTACTTAAACTTGCCAGTCGAATTGATCTGGTAGGAATATTATTACGGGGGTTGAACAAAAAATCCGTTTTCGACTATGTCATCTTGGTTAAACTCAATAACTCCAAACACGAAATTAAATATTTCAATCGTCTTTATTTCAAATTGTTCGTTTCATTTGTTTGTTTTAGTTGTATTGTTTTTTCTCTCCCTTTCCTTGTTACGTTTGTTCTCTCTGCATTACTTGGGTTATGTACAACACATCGGTTTAAAGATAACAGTTTTAATTATTTCTGCGCTATACTTCACACATCTTGCTCGTGCTCTCCTCAATCCCGTCTCTTTTCGTTATGCGCTATATGCCAGAGTTTGACTGCTCATTTTTCATCACCGTCATGCCAATCCACTGTAGACTTTCATTTGATCATTCCTACCACTACCGATTTATGATTTATGTAAGGTTTACAATAATTACAACAGGTTTAGCCTAGGGAATATTGTATCCCCTGCTTTTTTTTAAGTTTTATTTATAATATTTTGTTATATTTTTGTAAGTTTGAATGAACGAGTAGTAGTTAGCGTTGTGTTTTTCTTTAAATGTTACTTTTTAAAGGATTTTGTTTTCTCTATGTCGGTGTGTTGCCGAATTATATAATATACTCTAGTACACAGTTGTTCGGATTGGGAGTTGTTACACCTCCTTTTCTAATTATTTTTCATGCTTTGTTTCACTTTTTCTGTTTCTTACTCTTTTGGTTTGATTTGGTCGCAAACATTTAACGTTTATTTGAAACATGCAAGTTTTATTAGAATTTTCGTTCGGTTTCGGTTCTTGTTTGTTTGTTTTTTTACTTCTCTTAACTATTTAATTAAATCAGCGGAATTTATTTTATTTCCTTTATTCATTACTTTCGCATACTACGCACTGGCTCGATGGTTTCTAGGCTAAAAAAAAGCCGATGAAGCGGAGAATTGAACGTTTTGTCATTTTCAGCGAATGATAATCAGAGCGTTTAATTTTGATCGAAGGTGTTGTCCCACATTTTAATAGTGAAGTAATGTTCAATGCTATCAGTCGATGGTTTTGTTCTTATTTTGCTTATCAGCTGGTTCGTGTGTGTGGATGGCATAATTCGATTAATTATTAAAAAAAAGGAAAATAATTAATTTGCTCAATTATGCAGCGCTACATTGGTTTGCTCATGTGTTTTTTTTTCTTTTTAATTCCTGCAAGCTTATCATGAATGATGTAAAGTAAATGCGTGATAGTTGCTTTAGGGGTTTTCCGTTCGTTTTTTCCTACCATCGACCATCATTCTCCAGTGGAGCGTTAAATTAAATTTTCAATTTACAGAATGTTTATCGAGAGCAGCATCCACTTGGTCGGTTGGCCGTCCGCTCGCCACTGTCGTCATACGTTTCTCCGGGTTTTCTCCAGCGTTGGGCTGGACGCGCCAAACCAAACAACAGAGATAAAGTTAGGTCGAATTGACGCAGTGTCAAAAGTTCGCTAATGATGCGAGGCGTAATGCATTTAATTCGCTGTTCATTTTGATTTTAATTCACGCCCTACAGCTACTCCTACCAAGGCTATCTTCGCAGGACCTGGTTACCTGATGAATTATGTGGTAATGAGCCGTAGGTGTGTGATTATGCTCTTTCACTGTTTGTTCTCATTGAGTTTCAGTTTTATATCGTTTTTTTTTATCATGCTCGTTATATATTTTTTTAAATAGTTTTATTCGTCACCAGGAAAAGGGGTTCCAGTTCAGCCCCCGTAACGCTGCGTAATTAATCGGCTTTTCTCGTTTCCGGCCTATGATAATGCTCAAAAGGCCCATGTTTATGCATAAAACTAAAATATTTAGTTGTTTCGTGATCTTTTGTAAAGGTTTTTTTTCCCATCTTCGTCGGGATTATTTTTCATTTCACGAGCCAATAAGTGTCCCGTTGCAGCACGATGGTTGAGCGTTACACGATAATACCAAATCTATCTGTGATTCCTTTTTCGGTTGGTGTCATCTACTTCGTCTGCTAAGTTTCTGTGACACTGGGAATGGCATCGTACAGTTTGTATTCGTTACGATAATATCTTTTTGCAATCCTCCCTTACATACATATTCTTCTATAGGCATTTGTGTAATACACAGAAAAACCCAGATAACAATTTTGTATAGACTCTTGAGTAGTGCGTAATCTATCATTCAAGGAATTTGTTGAAATCACTTCGCATATTTTATCGTGTCCTTTCCCGTCTAACACTATACTGAACTCAATTTTTTCTTGTTCTTAAAATCTTAAAGATTCTCTTTTAGCTATATTTATTTAATCGCTTTCTTTCGAGCTTGCGTTTTATAGACTCGCTTGCTTTATAATTGCGATCGGTCGCTCGGTCCAGTTTACTGATTCCTTCTGTTTGCCTGATCTTCTAAATCTAATCTTTAGCTTACTTATTAATCCGGATTATCTTAATAATCAAGTCAACAAATTATTAAAGCTGCTATCTAAATATTCGAACGAACCAGTGAGTGTTTCTGTTTACGCTCAGATCTCTGGATTCTACTCCCTCTCCGTGTCCACATTCTCTGCGATTACCACTTATTGATCCTCTTAAGAGATATTTTTGATCCTGTGTTTGTATATTTGCCCTGCCCACGGAAACTTCACTCCCACCGTAAGATTGGAATTATAGTAAAATATTGATGTTTTTGTTTTTAATTAAAAAACTCGTCAGTGTCAAATTAATGCAACATGCAGATACATTTACGTTACTATGTACATAGTGTGTGCAAAAAGCTCTCCCGGGGGCTGCTCGGTTTTGGAAGCCTTTAAATAGTCAACTTTATGTTGCTTACTGCTGTTCTACTTAAAATATCTTATGCCATTTCTTTAGTAATTGTTTAGTGAGGTTGCGATTTTCTGCCTTCCGCGTTCAAAGTTGTAACAGTGATAGAAACATCCAGAGTAAAAATTTAGAAGATTTAGAGAAGAATGAGCAATAGACAACCAGCCGGAAATTTGTGTATGTGCGGTAGATGTAAAAGCAAGACGGTGCTTAAGAGATAAAGAGGAAGCTTAGGAGAGCCAAAAGATCTTTAGAAGGTGATGAGGCAGGATGTCTCGGTGAAACAGCTTTCGATGCAGTAAGTCGTGTTGCCTACATGTTGGCAATTGTTTTTAGTATTAGAAGTATCGTAAAATAAGTTCTATCTTATATAACATTTTGACGCACTTCCGACGCAAGCTACATTCTTTATCTCTGTTATCATCCATTCAACTGCTCTGTAAGAGCGTTTTCGTATTGATAATTTACATGTCCTCTTCTGCGTTCTTTAAAATGTACGTGCATGCATTGAAGTATATTATTTCATCCTGAATGGTGCAGTAGAATTTTTAAGCTCCATTTTTCCGATTTCCCAGAGCCCTCTGGTACCCTGAGGCCCTTTTAACGCAACCGACACCTCCCCTATGATCCCAAGGGCAATTGCCGTGGTGGTATGTGTATGTGTGTTTTGTTCAGTATCAAAAATATACCCCGTGCTATGTGTATTTTCTCTGCGGCCATTCGTACGCATAGAATTATTTCACATTTTTACTTTAAAAAATAAGTGCAGAAAATACATCTCTAAGGCACATTGTCAATATTTTTAAAGTTTTGGATTTTCGCTTTGTCCGGGGATATTCTTTGTATATATCAATGGGTTTTAGGAGCACCACACTTTCGTGGCGCGTGTGAATTTTTCTACTTGGATTTTTTCCCAGGTTCTACGTTTTCGGTTTCCCCTCCCACCCCGCACCGGTCCATGACCTGGTAGGCTCCATTGCTTATGCGTATGGCGTTCGTCTACGTCAGCCGGTCACGCCTGGTCGATGCGACACCTTGCTTGCCATTGCAAGCACCGGATGTGCGGTCCAAGGCGGTGATCGAGGCGAAGGGAAAAAGATCGTAAAATCTCATGGGGGACATAGCGAACGGGGTTTTGTCATATTTTGACACACTTTACAGCCACCGGTCCTTGTATAGGGCCTGCGGTAAAGTCGCACAGCAGGCGTATGCACGCGGTCATGTTTTCCGGAAAGGAAAGGAAAGCTTCGTGAAGCTGGCTTAGAGAAGAGGGTGAAGTGTTTTTTTTTGTTCGATGCATTAGAGTACGTTGCCGTATGTAAGGCAGAGATTGGTACCATGTTTGTTATGTTCCTTTTCTTGCCGGGACCTTGCTGTGCGACTAAGAAGAGGGTCGGAGAGTTTCTATCCGCTGCACGCGTGTCGACCAATCCCCCTTCCAGTGAGAAGAGGAATGGCGTAATATTTTTATCAGATGACGAAAAAAGAAGAAAGGCCGGAAAACCCCTATCCAACCTCACTGAACAATTTCTGTCCCCTCTCGGCGCCACCGTTGGCGTGGCTTTTCTGGCTTTCATCCGCTTAAGTCTACTCCTGCGCCTTGCGGCCTCATAATATCATGGCTTGTATGTATTAATTACTTGTGTGTTTATTGTATTGGGTTTTGTGTTTCGCTTACATCACTGTGTCCATTTTTTTGTTCGATTTAATTCTCTCAAAATTATGTACATTTGTTTAAAGCAATCTTCCAAAGCAATTTTGTTTTTGTCTTTTTTCAAGTTTACTTCACTCTTCACTTGAAGCAAACCGTGTCACGGTAAACCGGTGAGAGTTAACCATCCAACTTTAGCCTACCAAAGCGTTCTTTTCTGTATAAATAATACAGTATGTTATAGTTAAGCTTATTGATCTTATTGAACTTATTCGCCATGGTCCTCCTTTGGGAGCTATTTTTTAATGACAATTTTTTTTTATGGTGTTATACGTATGGTTTGTTGGTAACATATAATGGATGTTCGATTAAAATATCGGCGATGTTCAGCGGATATAGATATTCGTAACGCAAATGGTGATCTTCCGTTAGATGGCAACCCCACACGGTCACCGTAACGTATTCTCTCTCCGCACACTCTCCTCAGGTAGCCCTCTATTAGGATAAATTCTTATTCCGATAGCTTGAATATGTTACCGTTTATGGGTGCTATGGTACATGCTGTAATGGGAAAATGGCTGCATTGCAGCGAAGAGGTGTAAGCGATACCTGATTTATGCAACGTTGCGATCGTACCTTGAATGGACACTGCAGAACGCTGGTTACGGAGGAAACAGATTTGTTTTATTCATCTGGGTAAGAAATCTTCACATTAGGTCCGGGTTCATCTTTTTGTATGCAAGTACTATCTAACGTTTCTGTACAATTTCTTCCGTTCTCCCAATCATCTATGACCTTTGTATCATGCCTCTTGTGATAGTAATTTATAAACAGAGCGTGCATTCGTGGCTTAGAAGATGATGATGATGCAAATTTTGCGATGGATTCGAGTTTAAGTGATGATGATGATGGTTTGGATGTGGCCCAATGTTTAGATTTGAACATTCAGCACATAAGTGATTTCTGTTGCTGATATATACTGTACCTACGGAAGTTATTATTTTTTTTTTTTAATAGTTATTCAGCGTTCTTCCGGAATCTGTTGTGTGCTTTTTTTTCATTCTCTATGCAGTAAATGCAAACAGCAAATTTAAAGAACAATGGAAAACTAAATATTGAACAAAGCTTTAAACTCGTTAAATGTTAAACACGACAATCTTTCAGGTTGGGAAAAGCACCCTTTTGGCTGGAGCGTTGCTAAATGATTGATTTATTTTGTCCTCATCATAAAAAGTGTGTAGTTTCCTTCTCTAAAAGCTAATTTTTTTTATCGAAAATTAAACATATAGATACGCAGAAGATGCGATACGATAAAAAAGGTGATAAGCTGCAAATTAACGTCTTTGAGTGGCGATCTATTTTTAAAGAATTCTATCGAGCGTTGACCTTTAAGAAGGAAATGGTCTAAGAGTAAAAGTCTTATTTTATTAAGATTATTAAAAGAGAGCGGCATTATTAAACTCATTTCGGCAAGAAATCAAATTTTCCAGGAAGTGCACACAAGTAATTTATTTACTTTTACGAGAAAGGTACTTACGTGAATACAGTGAAAAAATGACTGTGAAGATAATCAATATTAAACGTACGTATATCATCATCTACACCATTTTGACAGCATGATACTTTTTGTCATTCCATTATTGTCTTCTCTGCTACTTTAACTTTCTTTGATTATGATGATGATGATGAGCAGACGCCTGGACATTGTTTTAAGGATGCAACAACGAGGAAGTGATCGATTTTATACAACTATATGCTTTCAGTTGCCGCTCTTCATAAATTACACTCCTAAGGGGTTGGTTTTTTGCCCAAACTGTTCGTCTCTGGCGAGTATCTAGAAAATTTGAAAGTACCTCGCTAGAAACTATTTAAAGATGTCGCCCTCACTAAGGGAAAGAAATAGTGTTTGAATCAAATCCAATCACCTCTTCGTTTTTCCGTCTCAATGCAGCTCAATAGGTTAGCCTAAGATGTTTTGTGTTTGGGCTGTTCTTTGTTCGTTCAAGTTTTATCATTTGAACATGTTTGATCATGTGTGTGTTTGAAGTGCACGGCAGTTTTCTTATCATTATAATTAAAGCGTATATCATCACCGCGTTTACATGGGCTGGTTCTTAATTAACTACTGCTTAACCGTACGGATGCTGGGTAGTCCGCGACTGGATTCGTTCGCCATAACAGCAATGCCCTGTGTGTGCATTCCTCCCCAGGGAGAGCTTTATGGGTATGTTAGTTATCTAAGATTTCACTGCAGCATCTACAGCCCGCTGCCGTTTCGATATTGGTGCATCGTTCCGTGTAGTTCAATGCTCCAGCAGGTTTCTAGTGTTACCACAGAAACGTGAAAACGGACCAGATGCAGTGGAAAACACAATTATTTCATCGTATGTCATATAATTAGGTTCACGTTTGCAGAAATCTCGCTCCGTATCGCGCAGTCGTATTCGTTCGTGTTTCATTGCAGAACAACGCAAACAATCTGAGTGCCTTCTTCCCTGGCTTTGGCCGTCGGGAGCATCCGGATGTTCCAGGAACCGGCGTGCTCCTAATTGTATGATAAAGGGCTCAATGAACAATTATCGTTTTCTGCATCTAGCGCCTTTCGCTTCGCTTCGGAGGAAGTGGTTTGGGTGGAGAGTTTTTTTTCTTGTTTCGTTTGTGTGGAATTTTAATTATTTCCTACTAGAGTTTTCCGAGTGCTTCCTCCCAAGGACGTACGGCCTCCTATCTCTGTACGCTCCATTTTACAGAAATGCCCGGCCGGTGGTAGGTATATCAGTTTTCTTTTTATCTGCACTGCCGTGTTTTGCATCTATGTTGCGTTTCGTTTTGTCCAATTTCCTGTTCGCAGGAACGATTGGAGCATTGTGATACCATTTCCTGGTTACCATTGGGACATCCCGTCGGGAGAGGTGGTTAAAGAAGGGCTATTCCGTCCCAACAACAGCGACCACACGAATCGGCGAAGGGGAGAGGGGAAGAGTGAGTCAGCAACAATGATGTTGCCTCGGTGCTAATATTTTTATTCTGTTTATTTTTTACGCTGTTTTATTGGTAGCCTTATTATTTTCTCGTCTTGCTAATTCTGTTGGCATTAGTTTGCAATTTTACGGAAGCGTGTTTTCTCCCTCTCGAATGAATTGGGTTGTGAAGATGACCATACCATTTTCCAGAAACTGTCTCAATGATGTCGGAAAAGTAAACACATCTGTATTTTTAAAAGCATATTAACAGTCACAAATTGAAATTTAATCAGTTCGAACAATCAGTTTTCGCCAATTGTTAAAAACTCTACCTTCAGATTGTTTTTATGAAACATGGATTTCAACTCACCTCTTCCCCATTCCTTCACCGATTTCGTTAGGTTTTTATATGGCCAATCTACGAGTGGTGTGAGTTCCGTCAAGGCTTCCGTTTTTCTGTTTTTATCCCAATCGCGATAGTGAACACGATGACATGGGAAAATTATTTAAGCACTCGTACTTTTCGTACTTTTAAATTGTTAGTAAATCATCACCGGAGAATCGCTAAACATTTACAGGAAATCTACAGGACTCCGCTCCGTTGAAGCTCTATCATATTTCGAATCTCCCTTCAGTGCACCTTCTAAATTACTAGCGGGTTTGAAACGTTTGATGGGGGCCCTTCGTTCGCCCTTCTCTTGTCACCTTTGACGTCACGTCACACTTTTGAAGCTCTACCTCCCCTACAGGTGAGACCACAACAGGGGTTTCCATTTTTTTTCTCCTCGCTGCCTTCGTTAAAGCCTACATTTAAACTCTTTTGATTTTATTATATACGATAAGGTAACTCGCGCCCTTTTGTTTCGTTTATTCGCACGGTACACATTGCGAACACTACTCTGATGCAATGCACACGCACAGCCACTCGGTATATCCGTACATACAAACACAGGTCGAGGATCCTTAGCTGGTGCACTACGAAGACCCTCGTAAGCACGCTGCGCTCGAAGGAACCAACGTAGGAAGGCTTCTCAATGCAGGTTTCGTTGCTGACACATTAGGAATAGGACACGAGGACACCATCGAGACTGGAGAACTGCTACCGTGAACCGGATGTACACTAAACGTCTCAGCTGGAGCTGCGTTACTTTTATTTATACAAGCGCATCCTTTCACCCGAGGTTGTGCACATAAAATTTTTCACCTACGCTAATTTGGTATGTTTCGCTCCCTGGTGCACACTGTGCGATGCACGTTTCTTCTTTCCTGGTGCTCGGTGCTGGTCCGCTTCGCTTCCCTACCGCTCTAAATATCTTCACAATCACAATCGTTGCTATCGGTAATTTCGGTGCCCCGGTAAAAGCGCACCCCCTGCTCGCGGTCGTACGTGATTCGGGAACGCTGTTGGCGTTTTTTTGCACTGCTCACCACCGACCCGCCACCTAATCCACTTTCCGTATCGGCGCTGCAGCCCAATCCCCCGGCCATACCGTGCAGCCGATGTACGACGGTACACTTCACCACGGAAGACGCACCTTTCTCCGGCGGAGGACCTGGACCGGTCACGCCGGACGAGCCAGCCACCGGACCGCCGAGGACTGTGGTGGCGATGGTGCCTGTCGTGGTAGTAGTGGTACTGGTCGAGCCTGTTGCCCGACTGCTCGTGCCACTGCCACCGGCTCGGGACAGAGTCTGGATGTTAGCGGTGCCGGTGCCATCGAGTGACTCGCTGCCGGAGAGCGGCTGTTGTACCGACCCAGGTGGTCGGTTGGCGTTCGGGGGCGACTTGCGCCACCGATCGCCGAACAGCTGCTCCAGGTAATACCGTAGTCAGATCTTAGTCACTGTCGGGGCATTCAGTATTCTTCAGTTGTGTTCGAGGAGTTTTTAAGCCGTGAAGGGAAATATAAAAAAAAAAATGGAAAGTTATCAACAGAAAGCATCATCCATCAGCTTTGATTAGTATTAACGAGCATTAAACGGGGGTAAGCAATAACATGAAGATTCCGGAAGCGAAACAAGCGAAAGCTTTCTTTTTTTTTCAACAAATGATATAAAATTATTCGACGTATTCTCAGGTGGCGTACAACGAATGCCGCATTGCTGATGATCGTCTGGGGAGTTCGCAATATAAGCACAAATCATCTAAAATACATACAGTACACGCGGGCTACTACACCAAACACCAGCTTTGGTGAAACTATCTGTCCCAAAGCAACTACACTAGACCCAGCAATACAATATACTCAGCGTGAAGCATCGAACGCCACTGTGTGCCTATATGGGCGGATGGCAACGACTACTGAAAAACTATAATATTAAAACGTCTGTGTCATGGCGGCCCTGCCTCATGAGAGCAGCCCTGGGGAAGTGTCCAATGTTTGTAAGCATAACCAGCCAGCCAATGCTAAGCGACATGTTGAGCATTTTGACGCAGATATGTTAAAGTATGCTGAGAGATTTTGTTAATTTTTTAACAATCGAAAGAAGGCGAAAACAACGGCATTAGCAAACGAACGGCAGCGAATGACAGACGGGCATGGCGTTTGACTCCTTCTCTGGAGTCATCGATCCTACATCGAACCAGCGGAGCGAAGAGTTACAACGATTATTCGAAACCCGGGTCGTCTGCCAGCTGCGCCGGAAGCGATACACATGATGGTCTACCTGTTCGGGTTGATGCACGCGGAGGATGGTTTTGCTGTGCTACGCTTCCCGATGGCGCCCAGGACGTCGCTACACGTTCGCACCCAGCCTGAGTGTTGTAGGCGCTAAGCTAGGGATCACGCCTCTTGCACGAGCCGCTGCTGGACCTGTTTGGCCGGCTGGTGCTGGACGAATTTGTTCGATCGCGTACATTTGTACCTCCGGTGCGGACGACAGTGGCGAGGGAGAGTGGAAAACGAGGAAGAATTGAAAATATTGGCATCGGTAGCGGCAGTGCTTTTTCGACGACGATGACCCGGATGATGCGGTCGCGTTGCATGAGGGACAAACAAAATTTAAATATTTTCCATCATTGAACGCACCGCAATGGCTGCGATTCATAAGGTTTCTTCGTTCGTTGCGTTCGGAACAGCGATTGCTGTTTTAATGTCCATATGTGCATTTTGCAACCGGGGAGCCATGCTTTAAAAGCAAAGGCAACATTTCCCAACCGAAAAACCAGACGATTACTCGTATTCAAAAGCTATGCTGAGAAAATGACTTTGTCATTTGCCGGCTGTGCGAAAATACTGGTTTTATTGATTGCTCTTCACATCGACTGGCTAGGGAAATACTGTGTTAGTCTAGTATAACTAAGAATGAAGCGTTGTTTTAATAGACCTTACTTTCCCATGCCCAATTTTATGTTCAAACCATTAGGCTTCAGACGACAGCAGCTTCTGCAAATGCTGAGACATGAATGGATCGATGACTTTCCTTCCTGCGTCCAGGTTACTACATGACGCAACATTACAGGGTTGTCTATTCAGTGCAAATACAAATAAGTACTAGCGATTTTCTTCCGCTTCGCCAATGAATCACCCAGCGTGTTGCCTGGCGTCAATTAATCCATAATACCGAAATTATCTGTCGTTTCGTGGGTCGTTTATAGCATTTGCGACTCGTCCGGCTATCGTTAGTGAATGATTATGCACACTCGGCGTGCACTCAATTAGGATGCCAACCCGTTGTGAGTCGGCACCATCTGACGCCCTTCGCTTGGTGGAAAATTGTCTTATGGACTCAGGTCAGGCTCACACTGCAAGGGTTGAATAAATTTGCTACACAATGAAACGAAAGTCCTGTGCGAGGAGCTGTGGGTGTATGTGCGTGCATTATTGAGAATTGATGCCATCTGTGCAGCACCTGGGCCTGTAGTTTAACTAGCACAGGGGGGTGCCATATAAATTAGTGGTCGGCTTGTAGACTCTAGACAAAATGAGGAAACCCAGAGTAGGTGCAGCGCAGGAGACCGACGCTATATCAATCGACTAGGACTGGGGGTGGGTTAACTACAGCTGCATTCCGTTCTTCAAACAAGGGAAGATGCACACAGGCGGGTAAGATTGACTACTGGATGTGATGCACAGTGGCTGGCTTGGTGCTGTATGAATATGTTCAGTGTGTTCAGTGTGCTGGGGTGTGCCGAGGTTTTCCCGCGAGCAGGGGAAACAGGCGATAACCAGTCGTTGCGTTCGATGATATGATGGGAAATGGACCCAAAAACAACGGGACGGTCAAACGGATATGGTAATGGAACTGCAGCTAGCTTACCTGTAGGTGGGCACCTTGGCGTCGAACTCGCACAGCTCGTAGTTGTTGTTACCGTTTATTGTCTTGGTCGTGCCGGTCGTGGAAGACAGCAGCGAGGTGGTGTTGGTGTCCTCCACCAGCAGCGCGCAGTTGGAGTTGGTGTCCGACTCGCACCCGCACGCTCCGATCCCTGCTGCCCCAGTCCCAACACCACCCGCCGCGCCACTTCCACTGGCCATGGCACTGCCGCTACAAGCGTGCTGTTGCGATTGCTGTGACTGCGGCTGCTGCTGCTGCTCGTTGATGCACGTGTAGAGCTGCTTGTGCTTAAGCACCTGCTTGGGTGTGTTTTCCTGCGTCAGCAGCGACTCCCGCTCGCTTTCAGCCGATCCAACACGCGTCCGCTCCCGGTCGCGGTTACCCACCTTTGGCTCCGCGTGGATCCCGCCGTTCACCGAGGTGCTCGTCACTTGCTGCAATAAGGTAAACTGGTGGTTGGTACAATCCGAGGCCACGATTTGGTACGGTATCCCCCGTCATTTTTTAAAACAATATTAATACAGTTTAATTTTTGTTTCCATTTTCGAACGTTTGGTCGTGCGTCCATTCACCAACGTTTTCGATTTTGCATTTGGTGAGCGTGTGGAGGGCAGGAGCGTCGAGCCATCGTTGATCGGTGCAGCCGGCATCAAGACAGTATTGATTGGTTGGTTTGTTGGTTGGTAGTTATCACAGTTCGGTTCCGGGTGGTTAGTATCAGTGCGGTTGTTGTTTTGGGTGTTTTTATTTCGTGTGTGCGTGCGTGCAGTCGTGCATTTTTGATTTGCGCATCGGGCCAGGGCAGAAAAGTTGAACGTTCAGTAGCGCGTGCATCGAAGGCATTGCGGTAGTTTGTATTATCGGGAAAAAATAAATATAGAAAGCAAAAACAGAGAAATTAATCAATCTGTGTCCCATTTAAGCGGATGCTCATGGACTTCTAGCATCTAACCACTAAACATTCTTCTAACTAAATGAGAAAAAAGGTCTTTTTTCTAATGGGCATTTTAAACTCCCCTTCCAATAACGGTTTCCGGTGTTAGAGTGTGCACAAGGGTTAACAAGACCGTCTTTCGTATGCTTTTGCTAAAATGCCCATCCCTCATGAAATGCTTAAGTATCGACCATAAAAAGCAAACCCTGTCAATTTTCCATACCTGCTGGATCTGCTGCTGGTCGCAGTCGACCCCGTTCAGTATCGCACCGGACATTTCCGTTTGCAGCAATTTAATCTTCTGGATCATCTCCTTGATCTCGTACCGGAGGATGCCTAGGAAGCATAGCTTCAAGAACGCTATCACGCAATAGCCAAGCACGAACAGTATGTCGGCCGTGTGCCGCAGCCACGACACAATCCGGTCCGCACAGCCCTGACGAAGTGAAAAAAAAAAAAAAACAGAGGAGAAGAAAAAGAGAAAAGAAGAAAAAATCAAACGTATGCAAGAGGCATGAATTATCTCATCACATCGTCGGATTGGGATGGCGGAGGGTTTTGTTTGAGCATTAATTATGCAACAATTTTAATGTGTTTATTAATTTTTCATGTCCACCGTTTGCCAGTTGCCGGGACTCAGTTGAAAGACGTACACCGTGCGAAGGATACATTTAAACAATTCGTTAATTTGTTGAGTGCCCGTTAAGCGGTTGTGTGTAAAGCTGCTTCCGTGGAATGATTGATGATATTTCGAATGCATGTACATACTTTTGCTATCTCCAAAAGTTGGCAGTCCAATGTGGTCCAATGAATTTCCGCACACTGACATTTTTAGTGGGCAAGTAATTGAAGAAAATGTGGAAAATGCTGTCCGTAGTGAAGTTTTTGTTTTATACCTTTTCGAAAACATTGTCGACACAAAGTAGAGGAATACAAATGGTAGTAAATAAAACAAGCATTCTCCCGGCAATGGCTGCTAGTTTTGCATGTGCTATATTTTAATGTACCCAATTGAATAGAACGGCACTGTCAACGGATAGGAGGAATAAAAAAGAGAATTGTTACAAAAATTCATTTATCTTCCGTAAGCTGAAGAGCAGGTTCCACCATTTCAAAGTGGACCATTTAACCAGAAATAAGTTACAGCGAGGTACTGAGATCGAAAGCTTTTCTGTACAGCTGCGTTTGCGTGCATTTCCGGTGCAGCTTTAAATCCATTGTACCCGCCGTGGCTATTGTTTTCGTAGCTGTGAAAACATACTGTTCACGTGCACACGATGCCAGTCGTCGACTTGCTTTTCCCTGCGATATCGAGCTTTCGAGGCATTTTTTTTCCCGTGCAAACGGGAAAGTTGCGCTCCGAGGAAAATTGGAATTCGATCTACTGGTCAGCAACATTCCAGGAAGCTACGTGTGGGTTGAATGTATCGAATGTAAAAATAGGCTGGCACAGCTGCGACCACAGCTATTGTAGATGGTGGTTCATGTTGTGGATTGTTGTTTATACTGACGACCACGATGATGATGAAAATGATTATGATGACGATGCAGTTGACGATGATTGTGTTTGTGATCTTGTATCATCTATTGGGAATTGGTTTAAACTCTCCGCCTTTTCCACAGATCTTCCAAAGATCTGCAACAAAGATCATGGGACGTTTAATTTAAACCAAACACTGTGCCGCCCAAGTAAACGTGGACAAAAGCTCAGCGCCCGAGAATGTGAGAATAAAAACTGTGGAAAAGATTGCTGCAGCTTTGTCTATGTGCATTAAGAGGTTCCGGTTTTTCTCGTAAAAGAACGTCCCAGGCAAAACAACCATCCGTCACGGGCTGTCGACTGGATCGAATGGAGTTGCGAGAGCAAAAATAACACCACCGGAAAATGCAATAAATTGCAACTGACGTTTTGTCGGCGCACCGCGCTCGTAGAGACGGGACACCGGTGCGGCTAGGGGTAAAGGGGGCGTCTCGAGACGATTGCTGGTTCCAATTTCCACAGGCGAATCTTCGTGCCTCTTGCTGCCATCAGCCTGCTGTTGTGTTGATGTGCTTTGCTATGCTTGTTTGGTTTGACTTTGTGTTTCCATTTCGATCGCATTTGAGAGGTGGTGAATGTTGGTATTTCTTGCCGGTTGGAACCGTGGTATTATTTTATTTTCCATTGGACTGCAGCTTATTGATATTTCTTGTGCTAGGTTTTATTGGTTTCGTTTGCTTCGTTTGTTTGTTGTAGCATCACGGCGTCGCTGGGCAGGACTGTTCGCTGCACTTGGATGAAACTGGTTCGAATCCGATCGGTTCCGCTCGATCAATTATTTTTCTCTTTTGCTGGAACTTCGATAGAGGTCAGGTTCTTCATTCCGACTAGAAACAAAAATTGCATCGAAACGCTACGACCCTGGGAATGGTTTCAATTTATTGTTTTATGATTTTTCCATCAATCTTCGATTGTTTTTTTTTTTCAACCGGGAAGAGAAATGTGTATAGGAAAAGCTAAAGTGTTCCAATTGCTACATTTGTTGTGCGAAGTTCAATACAAAAACTATGTATGTCGTGGAAAGAGGCAATCAAGTTCTGCTCGATTTAATATATACGACTTGCTGTTCAGGTTGAGACGAGAAAGTTTCCTTGTCCAAATTGCTAGGAGGAGGTTGTTCGGCAATTTGTTCGCATTGGCAATGCGCAATGGGTGCAGCATGCATGCATAACGATCCCGATACTGATTCTGGGCGAAGTCATGCATACACTTGAATCAAGTGCTTCGAGTCAGCACAAATATGGACATATATTACTTGCCTCGCAGTTTATTGATATAATTTGAAAATATTTGACCTTCCTCTATCGCTACGCTTGTGGCTTCTTGCACTTACCTGTGGATATACCGCCCGGCACGTTACGATCGTTTTGATTTCCTCCGTTTCGCCACCGGAAACAAAATTGCTACCGGTGCCGCCGGACGAGCTTCCGGTGGTGGAACTGAACGTGTTCCCACTGCTGCCGTGGGTAGAACTGGAACTGAAGGTACTGCTATCACTACTGCTACCACTACTACTACTGCCGCCGCTATGGTCGGCCCCTATACTGTCCGCAACGTCGGGTAACGTGCTGTCGAAGTTGCTGCTGCTGCTGGCATCATTTGCACTACTTCCACTGACACTATTACTTAAACTACTACTGTTCCGACTTCCACCACTATTAGTGCCACTGCTGCTGCTGCTGCTACTAGGGGCCGTTATGAGGCTCCAGGAATCACTGAGCTCGCTGAAGTTACGGCTCATCAGGAACGTGTCCTTGAGCGTGCTGGCCGCGAGCTCGGTGGCCGCCGCTACCGCCGCCGTCGGATCGTCGGCGCCTCGAAACACGATTGCCGACGCCAGCGGACGTCGCCCTATGCTGATCTGTTCTGTGATGTCCGACGTGCAGCAGGACGTCGGATAGGTCCGATTGGAGTTCAGCGCGAAATCCTTTAAGGGAAAAAGAAAAGGCGGAATAAAGTGCAAACATTCACAGCAGGATTAGTATTTGATTTTTTATTCTTAACTTCCTGGTGAAATATTCCGAAGAAGTATCAACTAACATTAGCCACAAAATCGATAGGCCATAGGTAATTTTTTTTAATGTATTAAACATAATAAAACAATTCGTTGCAAATAATTAGTTTTTCTTTCAAATTGACTTTCTAGTAAACAGAATTATAATTCTCCCATTGGCTTTGGTTAAACATTATTTGAATGTGGTTTTATAGTTTGCTGTAGTATTAAAGTGAAAACGTTATTCTAGACACATAGTCGATATTGACTTCAAATTTAATTTAGTAGACGATTTTATTATTTGACTGTGTCTTCATCCAAAATGGTGCGTCCGCATTGTATGCTTAAATACTCTTTCAAAGAGTCTGTTTTCTGGCTTTGAATCAAAATTCTATTGTACATTAAGTTTCTTCCCATTTTTTTTTGTCTAGCAACGTTCCACTCTTCGTATGTTCCTTTCTCCGCATGAAAATCCTTTTCGCTTTTTAAAGCACATTACCCGTAATTATTGGGGATTATTTTTCCATCTTGCGCTGGGTGATGTAGGATTTGAATTGGGCATGCAAAAGACACACAAAAAACCACGTTGTGATGGTTAAGTTTTACACGGCAGTAATCGTCAGCTGTTATCCAAGTGCTAAGAAGGGCTTCCTCTGCCTCATTGGTTTGGGAAAATAAGCCGTTTCAAAGAGTACGCTCACAGATTGGTATGAAACGTCGGAGCGTAATGAGGATCCAAATGCAATGGGATAGATAATCGCGAGAATGAAGTAATTAAAGGACCCTTTAGTGAAAAGGATTACCGGTCGGGTTGGACTAGCAAAGTGTAGTCTTTAAAAAGTAACGAGACCGAAAAGTCTTCCATTTTAAATTTGGACCACTATATGGAAAACGATAAGGAAAAAAATGAATTGAAGTGGAGGAAATGTACGCATGCTATTCGTTCAACTATTTATATAAAAAAATCCTTTTATGAAGTTAATTGTTTGGCGATATTGCAATATTAATATTGAAAAACAAAAGTAATACTGTTAGTTGCGGAGAATTTTTCCCCTTTTTCTGTGAAAAATGTAAATTTCTGCATCTTGCAGAGACGGAGCGAATTTACTTGAATGGTTGTAGGGTATGAAACTTATATGTAGGGTATAAGTGTTGTCATGTTCATATGCGCGTGGCAAATCGCATATGCTAAAGCTGTTTTTTCAGTTGACGAATTTGCATTGATTTATTGGAATCAGATTTAAAGAGATTGTGTGTGGACAGTGATTGCGATGCGCTAAAACTGAAAATAAACTGGCTTGCCTCCAGCTCTCGGATTCAATTTGTCCTACTTCAATTTACGTTGTTCACACATAGTAAATGCTCGGGATCATGTTACATGCAAGCGGATTAAACTGGATGGACAGAATTCCGGTTAGACAGCCAGCTCCCGGCAACTATCAGCGGTATGATTTGCCATGCTCTGCATTTTCAATCGACCACATAATCCCTGAGATTGGGAAACGGTTTTCCGAGGATTGGAGAGGTAAAGGAAAACAACACAACGCACGCTCTAAATTGAATGTAGTGTAACGTTAGACTCTGCGAGTCTTTTGCATAGGCGGACGGAAGGCTGCTTACGAGGGGCCGCTCTCGGATACGGCTCGTTTGTTCAGCTTGTGACCATTTTGGGTACAGCATACGATTAGCAAAACCTGAAACTGCAAATGGGATCCTATTATGCAACGGAAGCTGCACACGACGCACACGAAAGTTCATTTAAATTTTCCGCATCCCTTCCAATGCTTCCGGTGAACTGTGGCGATGCGCTTTTTGGAATGGATTTAGGGCGAAACAAGGAAATCCTTATATTAAATCGAATGTGGTTTTGCGGTTTTTGTCGTATGTTTTCCAAGGACTCCGGTTGAGCATATTTCCCCTTTCGCCATCGTTTGTCCATACATCTTGCTCTCTGCTCAGCCAGGCTCGCGTTCCTTTTGCTGCCTTGGCTCGTGTGCATACAGTGTCGCATAATCGAATGTACATGCACGCTGCTACAACATATCCCATTGCATAACGGAACCCTGGCCTGCAGAAGGGTTTTAATCAAGCCGGTGCATGTTAAAACTATTCTTTACATGATTTTGCGACAGCTTTTTACCAAGTTCGGAGGCCCAGCATTTGCCTCTTATTGAGGCATGTTTTCTGGAACTTTTGCTCTTGCCCTACAACTACTTGACATCGTTTATCTTCTGTGATTTAAATATACGGTGATAAGATAAACTTGCTCTCTCTTCGTGAAAGGGAATTCCAAGGTACTTTCACCGATTTTAAGGGGTTTCGTGAACATGGATTTCGTAAAAAAAAAGAAGTTGTAACGCTGAGAGGTTATCAATGGAATGAAAAAAGATACAGTTGGGCTCCATAGTTGGAATTCAGTTCAGGTCAACTTCCTTCCGTTTCTGTGACCAACAGCAGTGGTTGAGTACTTGACCAGAAGTAAGCAATCTCTACAAGACTAATCAGTATTCATAATTTGTTGGCGTCCAAAACTAGGGTTCCTAGCTCTAAAGGTTACGTTCTATTTCGGTTCTCATTTCGAGTGCTTGCATAACCCAACCTTTGCAGGCTCGTAAATGGAAGAAAAATTAAACGGGGAATCCACTTCCCCGGAAACCGGCCCGATCACAATCTTGGCGCGCCGCACGTTGTCATTAAGCTCCCCGGCCGGCACTCCTGATGTACTTACTTGCGGTCCAGTGACTCCGCAGCATCGGCCCTCGTTCTGCAACCGATCCCAGAGCTCCGTCAGTTCGGGTGAATTTCCATATTCATGCGCTAAGCGGTATCTGGAATGATAATGCAAATGTGCATCAAGTATCCGGCTCTCGGTTATACACCATGAAAGTTACCGAAATGAAATATTTAGGGTGTGGGAGTGCAAAGAAAACAACGTTTATCAAGAGAAAAAAGAACGCTTTCGCCGCATTAATTCTGATCGCAGTGACGAGACAAACAAAATACCACGAGATGTATACTTCTGGCGCTGCGGGAACGGTGGTAAAATTGGAGCGACGGTAATCAGAGAGCGGAGCTAAAATATGATATCGTAACGGCAAGTACGGGACAGCCAACAAGCTTTTTATGGCGCCAGATAGGTTTGTAGAGGTTGCAAACGGTTCGCTATTTTCTCCGCTCTCGATGACGGTGCTGGACACGTTTTCGAACTTTTTATGATCCGTAATCCGTTTTGCGTATTTTTAGCTTAGCTGCAGCCGTTTGGTTGAAGATTTGGGTTCGCCAAATGGCGCCTAAAGTATCTGCTTACTCCGAGCAACGACCAGTGTGGAATTTCCTTTTGAAGGGAACTGAGATTTCGGGAAACATTAATCGTTTTTCAGGCGGTGTACGCTACACGATCGTTTTGGGGACTTTGAGGGAGGTGATTAGGTATGACATTTCCTTTTGGCCAAAAGTACCAACTCGTCGAAATTGGATTTCATAATATTCGTTAACTTCAATACTACGTTTTTTGTTTCCTTTCCTTGATAAACTAAAAACGAAGTGTGCGTACCGCAAGTTAAAAACCCTTACTATGATAAAAACTTCCAGGTTTGGGGATAGGCGATAGTTACCTCAGCATTGGCTGCAGATCATGCATGACCTTGTCGAATTTGAACATCCAAAAAATGCCCAACATGGCGTCGCCTATCAATAATACGAGTAAAAGTAACCAGTAAGCGTTTAACAATTTCTCCGACAGTCTTAAGGCACCGAGACACCCTATCAGTTGTAGGAAACCTAAAAGATAGAAGAAAAAGAGAGAAATATAAAGATTGGTGAATGGGTGTCCGAGAACATAGGGGTTTGGACGTGGTGTTGTGAGGCCCCAAAGCATTTCCATGGGTAAAAATCTCTCAACACTTGTCTTTTAGGACGTAAGTTCCGACGGCGCTCACCTGATTGCACCAGCAAAGCCAAATAAGCATAAATGAAACTGGGCTGCGTCAGACTTAATCCGTTCACCAGCAGGCGCTTGTAGTCGGAGAGTAGAATCTTACCAGCAACGCCACAGAATACAATGACTGCCATCAGGAGCACAGCGTTGCATGTGTATATCCACAATCTGTAGTACCTGCAAACGGGAATTCGAAGCATTTTTTTATTTTTTTTTTATTTTACTTGATGTAAGTTCCTGAAATAGCTGAATTCCGCTATTGTGGAATATAGCATTAAATGCTATTTCTCAAGTGTATTAGTAGCAGATTAGTTATATTTGTGTGTTATCCGTGTGTTCTTGTCGATTCATAAAAAAATTCAATCACATTAAAACCGTCCATAATTTTGCTTTGAAAATTCATACCCGGCACCAGCTGGAACGTGTTGCAATCTAACATGGCCGAGCTGATGCACGTGGCCGTCGTGCGGATACCATGTTTGTATGAAGTAGCAACCCGCACACCATGTACCATACTGATAAATAGGGGTTTCGGTAAAATTATAACTTAAACGCAAATCGAATTCATATTACCCTCTATGAATCATATCATATGAATCTTGGCAATAATCGTTAATATTGTAGCACGCGAAACATGCGTACACTGACAGAGAGATATAACACACACATAAACTCATTGCATTGCACGAGGAAACCCTCTTTTGAAGTAAACGAACGTGAATGCGGAATGGAATATTTGTCCATGCTTTTTTCCTCATCATCTTTAAACGAAGCGGAGCTGGACTTAAAACGATGTGTGCGTACGCTCTCGAAACGTGGGTTCTTAATTTGTTCAATTTCAGCGCATGTGATGCGATTTTAATTAAAGTTTGGTAATTGTATTTATTGTAACAGCGCCCACAAGAGTGTACCGACATCGTTGATTGGATTGGATGAGTATTTTTATTGATAAAATGTTGGTGGAATGATAATTTCAGAAAAAAGAAACATTGTGTAACTTTTGATTGGGGCGTATCTAACAGTTAACACACCTGTTTCATCCATTATTAGCTTTAATTTTGATGATTCAATTGAATTATTCAACGCTTGAAACTCTTCGGGATCCGCTTAATCTGCTACTTACCGCATGGCCTTAACGTCCGGCGAGTTACTCTGTAGCCCGGCGGGGGTCATAGGACTCATAGGGTTTGAGTTGGTAATTTTATTGGTAACTTTGACTGGCGCAGGCACTGGGCTAAGGTCGTTCAGTATTGTTGCCACTGGTACCTGTCGTGGAGAGAAGATTCGTCATAATACCATGAAAAGTAGTGTGGATTTTTCGTACGCCTTGTTCATACGAGCTGCGATTGTAGCACAGCAATGGCTGCGACTGTTACAAAATCCAATAGGCTCAGTTGGAAGCGTCCTTAAAAATGTTCTCCAGTTAATGAGTTGAGCTTACGCCAGCGTCTCTCGTGTAGACAAGGCGATACACATTTTTCACAACGCACCATGCGCCTCCATTTACTTCTTTTTCATCTTCGTTCGATACGCTGACACGTTATAAAAGTGAACATATTATTGGTTGTTGTATTTTGACTGATTCATAGATGTCTCAGCAAATTACTAATTTCTGTTGGCAGTATTTAATGCGTTTGGAGGACGTCAAACACCAGGCGCCTCCATAATGATAAATATTTATGCATCTGAGCCCTTTTTCAACCAGATCAAATCGAACATTATATTATTACCTGTACAGTTGGTGGTTTCCGAACGTTGTTCAGTTCTGGCAGCAGAAACTTCGATTTGCCCTTGTCGGTGGCGTCGGACTGTTGATTAACGTTGAGATTGCTGGCCGCGTTACTGTTCTGCTGCTGCTGCTGCTGATCGGGCGGGGCAATGGAGCCGGTGGTGATCGGTGGAGCAGACTTCACCGTAGCGACCTTTGCCGTCAGCGTCTTGATCGTGGCCCCAACGGTCGGCGCTAGAACGAGCTCGGTTTGAACTTTGGCTGCACTGCTAGGTGGTTCGTACTGAGGCTTGGCAAGCTTGACCGACAAGTCACGAATTTCGGTCGGCAGTCGGTACTTGCTCGGCTGGGAAATGGTACAAAGTGTCACCGGTTGCTGCTGTTTGTTTTCCCTCTCGCCGGCTGTCTTTTCCGCTGCGACAGCTGGCACAACGGTCCCGATCAGGTGCACGGTCTTATCGATCTTCTCCGTCACCCGGCGGATGCTGTTGCAGTTCCGCTCGATGTTGATCGTCTTCGATCTCGGCTGCTGCTGCTGCTGATGGTGCTCAATTTCCGGTGTATCGCCACAGGTGATGCTGCTTCTGCTGCCACTGCTGGCCAGCGGCTGACAATCGTTGTTTTGCTTCGCGTTGTTGAGCTCCTGCCTGACACGCTCCTTGCCACTGCTGCTGTTGCTGCTGCGCCGGTTGTGGTATTTGCTCCGTTTGATAATGCTGCTGATAGTTGTCTCGTGCTGCGCGTGCTGCCCCGGTTGCTGCTGCTGCTGCGACTGCGCTGGTTGCTCCAGTTGCTGCGGCGGTTGCTGTGATGGTAGAGTGGTCCGAGGTTTTCGGTGCTTTCGGTTGCTGATGTTGCGAATGAGTTGATTGATGTTGATTGCCTTCTGGACCGTTTCGGCGTGCCGTTCACGAACGGAGGTTGGTGTGCGAACTGACAGCATCACAAACATAGCCCGTCGGTTTACTATTCCAGCACGTTGGCATAATATGCAACTATGATATTGGTTGGCGATATTTGTGTTTTTTGTTTGTTTTCACTCTCTTGCTACCCTTACTTTCCTCCCTCCTTCAAATGGTCGTACTGTTCACTGTTCACGAAGATCTTTGTATCACTTTGCACTTGCCTATCCTATCGTTGTTTTTCCGTTTTCAATACTCCACGTACCACTGTTCTCCCGCAATGCACTTGGCGCTTCCGTAATTGTTTGTTTCCAAGATACACAAGCTCAGATACTTGGTTAATGTTTGCAACTATGCGCGGGTCACACTGGCCGAGCGTATTGACCTTTTTTCTAACGTAAGTTTATCGCCGATCACGATCTTTTCTCTGAACACACTGCCGTTTACACTATTACACATCAAGGCAACAAGTCATGCGTACTAGCACAAAC
The DNA here is from genome assembly GCA_914969975.1 of Anopheles atroparvus. Classification (NCBI taxonomy): domain Eukaryota; kingdom Metazoa; phylum Arthropoda; class Insecta; order Diptera; family Culicidae; genus Anopheles; species Anopheles atroparvus. The sequence continues at coordinate 23,987,129 of CAJZCY010000001.1, read as the reverse complement.
TTGATTGACCCACTGAGCTGTATCGAAAGAGTCGAAACGACGCAAAGACACATGCGAACGAAGTTGGCTTGTCAGCGACTCCTTGCTATTCGCGCTCTTACATTTTTTTTCCCACGTTTTGTTTCCTTTATCTCCACATCGTTTCCTTTGACTCTCTGTCGCTCCTTGTGAAGTATTCGTTAGGATAGCTTTCCCTTCCCAAGAATGGTGGTAATGCAGTATTCCGAATTGAACGTGTGTTAGCGTTTGTATGTGTGTGTGTGTGTACATGTGTGTGAATGAGCGCGCGGTCGCGAAAGCTGAGATATCCTACGAAGGAAGCTGACGTAGAGGGCAGTAGAAGTGTTTTGAGTGGCAAAACGTTGCAGCGTCTCCAAACCACGGCTGGTTCCGCCCGTGACCGCTTGTGTGACGGATGTCGGGAAAAAACCAGTTTTCTCCGTAGGTGCGGTAGCGTTGGTCCGTGCTCTTCTGCTTTTGCTCGTCGCCAGGCCTGGTCGCGTTGCGTTGCGTAGTTGTTCGCTGCTTTTTGCCGTTGCTGAGGCTACGGCCAATGGTGCAACATTTACCACTGAGTGAGTTTTGCAGCATGCGTTCGGCAGGAGACGGTGTACGTTCCCAGGGTGTCAGAAAGTGCAAGTTGTAGTGCGATAAATGTAGGCCGACAGAGAGCGTGAGAGAGATAGAGATAGAGAGATAAAGGGAAGAAACCAAACTCGGGAAGGGATCACAATCCGCCGTGCAGATCAATTCCTTTCATACGCTTCACGGGTTGTTGTGAGTAGGCGATGGTGCTGGAATTCTGTGCCGAGCGAGGATTTTTCTTTCTCTTTCTCTGTTTTGTTGACCCCGCCGTGTTTTCCCCGTTAGCCGCTGACGGGAGCGTCAACTTTTCGCTCGCCTTTCACCACCGGGAAACGAAGCACTTCGGCCGAGTGAAACGGAGTGTGAAGATTTTTATCACCCGACGTCGAGCCGGGCCGACTGCGCAATGAATCGGTTCCGCGCCCGAGCAGGGAACGGATGACCCGTTATTTAATTATTTGCACCTTGCTGCAGGACGACGGCGTGGTTTACCGGTGAACTGTCGCTCCGAGTGACACCTATAGGAGGTTAGCTTGCGGAGGCAAACTTTTATGAATTCATGGCGCCCGTCACTCGCTTCCTCGTCGGTGACCGTGCACCGGTTCGTTGTTGACGCGAGACGATGTGAAACGATGCTTGAAAGGCGCATTAGCGTTCGTTGACCAATCGAAATGGGCTGCAAAAAAAAAAAAGATAGGAAGCAAAACAAACTATGTTACACAAACGAGTTGTTTTTTAATCAAAGGTGACATACATTGTACGTTACGAAATAAACACCAACATTTTGCTGGATGTAATGTCGAACAAATAAAAGGTTTCAAGTTGAGCATTCACCCGGACCAAAGGAAACAGACGAATGAATTAAAATTGTAGAAAAACCTTTCCTGTTCATGCGTACAAAAAAAAAAAATGCAAACAAAAAGTGTGATTTACAAAATTATATTTTAAGTTTGGGTGAATTTCACGTCATGCAGTCATAAGACCTTCGCTAAATGATTGCGCACATTGGTTGAAAAACGATGGTATTACACCACAGGTTTGAATGTTCCATTACAACCCAGGACGGTGAAACAATTTGCGTGCACCAAAATGCACCCGGGGGTGAAAGCACAGACCGCGTTAATGAAGTCGCTAACATAAAAAAATATCCATAATTTTCCTCGATCTCTTCTCTTGTTTTTCTCGCACGAATTAAACAAAGTGTTGGCGATAACTAGCAACATTTGTTTCGACGCTGCCGGGGAGTTTCCTGTTCGTTCAGGCCCTGGAGTGTGCTTGCTGGCTCATTACCGGCCAGGAAAAGGTGGAAAGTTTGTGTCGAAACGCGAATGTTATGCATTTAATTTGCGTTTTTATGTTTATCGCTGCCGTTGCATTCGGTGACGCCCGTGTGGGTTCCTGGTGGATTTTATTCGTCCTGTTTTGCAGATGTTGTTCGTGCACGGCCTTTTGCTTGCGGCAGTAAAGGTTGTACATTGTGAGTATGGGTAATTCTCCTCTCACCCCAGCAAACTACAGTTTTTAATTAACAATCAGTAAACATATTTTTTCATCACATCAGGAGACCCCTTGCGTATGTTCTTGTTTACAATGTACCTTGTTTTATGTGTAAGGCTTTTTTATTACAAAAAAAAACATTTGAAAGTTCTGAATATCACCTATAGCTTAAGATATGCAGGATCTGTGGTGAAAATATGACCTGTTTTATTTTATCTTTGGCACTTTTCCAAGGGTTTAATTTCGAAGTTGCGTATTGTTCGACGTTAAATTTACCGATTTTCTTTAGCGCTTGCTTTTTTATATTAGAACTAGTCAGCTTCCTGTTGTTTTATCGAGGGGATTTTCTGCTTTTTTTTAAAAAAGAACGCAACACGCTAAAAAGTTACCGCTTATGAGGTGCTAATTGTCCGATTATTGTAAAGGTCATAAAATAGGTCAAGAAATTTTAAAATATAAGTAATCGAGTGGGAACATATTTGTAATAGTATTGGCATAATTAACCAATTAAGAAATAGCTTTCTCAATACGGAACAAAATGTAATAAAAAAAAGTTTCCTTTCTAAATCTGGCACCTTTTAAAACCCTTGTCAAATGTACGAACATTATGCTTTTAAGACGAAATTTTACCTTTTCTTTCGTCTTTCCTACTATTGTTCCCACTGTCTTGACGGCGTAGTTGGTAGTTTTGCTTTTGTTTCCCTATCACTCTCTTACTGCCATAGTTTACTAGAAAACTTTTTCTTGGCATGCTGCTCGACCCATTTTGCCAGTGTCATTCTGGGATTGCGTTCGCTCGTAAAGTTTTAGTACGCTCGCATCCTTTTGCAAAAGTAATGACTGGGCAGTGGAAGTTCTTCGTTCCGTCTTGGGCACCGAAGGGAATGAAGGCCACTCCTTCTGCCATAAAATATACATAAAGAATCTTTAATATAAAGACACAGCCGGAGCAGCGCATCTTTTTTTCGTCGTATTTAACAGTGTTTTAATGTGTTTATATTATTAAGTTTGCCACTTCTTCAAGGGGACGGAACTGGCTCATAATTTGTGAGCCGTCAAGTCTTGTTTAGCTGCGCTGTAATGGAAATTCGAACAGTTACAAATGGACATTCTATCACCTGAAAGCTTTTTGGACAGGTAGTACTAGAGTGGGTTTTTGTTCATAAATTTTATGTAAAAATCATTTTATCAAAATCACGAAGAGCGCCTAAAAGATTAACACATTGTATTGCAAGTGTTAACGTACTTTCGGGATTTTAAAGTTTATCCCCCTTTGTAATTGTCTTAAGTATTCACAATGAAACTGCCTTACGCTGACGAAATCTTGCTAGATTTAGACCGATGAATTTCTCGGACACTGTGCTGTGCAATAAGCTCTCAGTAAAAGTTACAAAGAACAACAAACCCTTCCAGCAAACGAACAATAACCGAACAAAAGGCAGGCTGTTGAAAGACGTAAAGTTTCATTTGTGGCCAATACACCCGGCCTCAAAGGTTGCCTTCCAGTGTAGGCCGGGATCGTTTGATGTTTCGGCGCGAAAAGAAATGGTGCCTGAGGCCAGACCGTAGATTCTCTTGCCAGGCGTCCAGCGAACTTTGGTGAACCGAAGCATAGTTGAATGTGCGAGTTAGCCCCGATGGTTCGTATTAAAGGTGCAACATTCAGATCAGGGGGTGTTGCGTCTTACAACTTAAAACTATCTTACTGTCCGCTGACGATCTAAATTAGGGAAAGCTGGAACTGTTTGTATTTTATTTTCAAGGCAAGATAAGTAGCCAGATGGAATACTGATTTAAAGAACGTAATGTTTTATATGTTGTTAGCTTCTTTCACATGTAACGCTACGTGAAATATTTTGTTTGATTGCTTCACGTTAATTGATTGACCTTCTTTTAAATATTTGTATACAACAATTACAATTTAAAATCCTCATATATCAATGAAAAGAAGTTTAAAAATAAGTAGAACATAGTAGGAGTAAAAAAAGTAAAACTGAGCTCTTTCATCTTATAACATTGTGCTGTCTCATCCCGTCAACATCACAAAGAAAATTCATTCCCTACGACGTTTATCGATTCTCGTTGCTCGTTTCTTAATATGGAGCTTATCGACCATCTCATCGAGAATTTGCTGAATCCTTTCCTAGTGCTTTTCCTTGAATGAACATTTTCACACAAATCGACGAAGCCATCCCGCACTCGCTGGCTCACCCGGCTTTTATTTGTATTGCGCTTGCTGGAAAAGGAAATGGATTCACGTCTGCGTACTATTATTACAGTAGAGAAACTTCCGGACCGGCAACGCTCATTTCCTTTCCACCCATCAGGGCAAATAATGGCCGGTAGGAGGAAGAGTAGGAAGGTAGAATGTTGACTACATTCATGTACTTGCGTCATTTTCTATACCTTTTGACTTGACTGTGCCCTTTTACGATGCGGTAATGGGCGATGCGTAAAATTTGGCAATCATTCAAGCCATTGTAGATGATCGCAAAGGCTAGGGTTGCCTTTGCCGAATCCCATGTCCCTTGTTGTGCTATGATATCCTTCCGATCCATGTTTCTTTAATCTACGCTTCAATGCAAAACGGATCTTTGCTTTCCCTTGTCATCCCTGCCGCGATTAGCATTTAGAAGCACATTCGATAAGAATTCATGGCTGTGGTTCCATAGATTTTAATATTAATATATTAAGCTCGATGTTTAACACTTACACGGCGAACGTTAGCTAATATCTTACGCGTAGATACCGACAGTGATTGCACCCGAGATTAATTATGCCGCAGTTGCCATCGTGCTTTAAAACGTCGATAAGATGCCAACATGGCCATACACATTGGCAAGATCGCTTCTCATAAATAAGCTAGATTTATGCGGACCACGTGCACCTTGCGTGCGGTTGATTTGAATTTTCCTTTGGCTTGTTTGTGCACGCAAGGTGACGCTTCAGGGAAGGGAACGCAATAAATTTGCTCGAATGATTTTAAATGTCGAATAAATCGACCGAAAGGAATCATTGGCAGATTTGGAATTTTACTGGCGTTAAGTATTGGTGAGTGATGGTAAACGTGGTAAACTGGAAAAATTTGTGTTCACCGGGGAAGCTAGGGTGCATCGTATGGCCATTTTACCACTGAGGTTTGTCACGGTCACAGATTTTCCTCGACTGTTGCAGTATGTATCTGTGGAGTGAGTTTTTCAATGGCTTGAAAGGTACTTAAATATCGTGCTTTTTGGTATGGTGATTCATGCGCTCGTGATAACTTTACTGCTTTTCAGGGTGGTCTGATTTACTGTTGAGTTTCAACATTTTTCTGGTGATTTTTCTGGTTCTGGATTCTGGTGAATGATTTTTGGGGTCAATTGACGTGTCGACGAAGAACCGTTTTTCAATGTACTCAATATAAATGAGTTACAGCAACAATATCCTTATAACTCTCAAATGGTACACCCTTGCTGATTGCTTCGAAGGAAGAATTTGTCAGAAAACTCAGCATAGCGTTTAAAGTCAGTCATCTCACTTAAATCGATGAGAGCATTAGTTTCATGCAGACAGCTATATAATTAAAATCTGTCTAAATGGCTGTCTTCCCAATGAAAGGAGATGTGTTCCACCCCAGCCTTCCTGCGATGAACGTTGCGGGAGATGCGATGGCAGGTGTTTAGTTTGCTCGGTGTAGCTTTGACACTGCGTTGACTGCCACGATGTCCGCTCGTGACAACACCGGTAACGTTGCGGCGTCATCTTCTTGCCATTCGCACCAAGCAACGAAAGCGAATTCCATTATATGTTGCACGGATTTGTTGCGGGAAATGTACCCTCAATTTCCGGCATCTTGTCAGAAACGAAGCGGAACGCCCGAAAGAACCTCAAACCAGACGGCACGCACACACAGCCGAACAAGCTGCTCGGTTTGTCCGATTTATAGGACTGGAAGACGAAGGTCTCCAGCTCCTGCCGTTCTTCGCATGTGGTGTTGTTATTAGTGGGCTGATAGCATGATGTCCGGTGTCGACCACTTGACACTCCACGTATACTAGCGGCAAGAATGTAGCAACTAATGTTCAGCAATGGGAACTTTTCAACGAACCAGCAACGGCGCAATCGCACGCCCGGGGTATCAGTGGAAAACTTGGGCGAAGGCTGCCAAGTAGAAGAAGTTTTGTTCTCGATTCAAACGATTGCTTTCCGGTGGAGCTGGTGAAATGTGGAATCCTCATGGTATGCGAGCGTCAGCTCATCGTCATTTCCCACGGCCAATGTCAACCGCAACGGTGGAGTTATTTATTCTTCATTTTTTTCCGGATGCTCCGGAAACCTTTGCCGGTCCCTTATGGATCCTCTGGTCTGCTTGGTTCTTCCAGATATGTTGAACCTTCAACAGCTCGAGGAAGGAAATGTTGCTAGGTCGTGACCTTTTCTGAATCAAGTAAAAATATGTGGGAGTATGTGTTGTTTTAAATTACCTGCATTATTTAAGATGCAGAATAACAAAGGGAGATTCGCTGTTCGCCGTTGTTATCATTAAACCACTATCCTATCGTGGGTGTTTTGGCTTATCAACAACCTTCGTTTGGGACGGAATAAACCATTTTTACCATTGCTGCGCATTTTCATGGTGCACCGTAATACTATTAAATCTTATGCTTCTCATGGGCGACTTTTGGTGCTGAAGGATAAGAAGAGGTCTGGAACTAGAATCTTGAATGTTAGTCTTTGAATGGGGTACATGGAGAAAAAAAAAACACCACACCTTTTAGCATCTCTCGTAGTCGACCAGCGACCGGGATGGTCGCCTGTCGTTGGTTTTCTATCGGCCTGAAGTCTAGAAAGCCATTTCAAGTAGCGCTAGCCGGTCGTACTCATGCAGACGATGACGAGAGCATCCTTATGAAAAGCTGACTCTAGGAATTTACCTTCGTTTCCGTGAGGACGAAGAAGCCAAAGAAGCAGACCTGTTTCATCTTCAGAAAGGCATTATGCATTTTCAAGTTCCATGTTGTTATTTTCAGTTTGCTGCATGATTAAAAATGTTGTTTGCTCATTTGCTTGCGTTCTGGGTTGAATTGTGGTATCTGATCTTGCCTTGGTTATCTTGTACTTCGTGAATTAATGACGATCTTAGGGCCAATTGGACAGGATGATAGAGTATATGGACTGTGTTAAAGTCCTTTTTGAGTGTTATGTTAATGTAAGGTTTACTATTCACACGAACTCAACGATTCTTTTCTAATTATTAGCAGTTTTAATGTTATCATTTTAACGATTTTTATTCTTTTTAAACGTGTGTAGTCTATGTTAAGGGTTTGTATGCTAATAATTGTTTCATGCAACTCTTCTCTGTGTCCTCTATCTGTTTGTTATCAAACCCACAATGATGTTTAAAGAACAACAAAATATCATTTTCTCACTTGCACTGTTGCTGAAGAAGAAAAAAAAAGCTTGTCTCAAGGATTGGTGTACATCTCCCATTAAGCCTTTGCTTAGTTTCAAACTCAGTGAAGTGTGTTTTCCTTTTTCACTTTGCTCTTGCGTTAATGTTTACGCTTGTCGTTCATCGCAGTCCTAGAATTTCCGGATAGTTTTCACCGGTATGCGAAGGGTGGTAGAGTGCAAAAACAAAAACGAGCTTCACACGACACCTACTTCTGGCAAGGACGCACTGAGTTGCGAGACAAATGGTTTGTTGGGCGTTAAAATAGTCACCGGTCACCTTTCATCCTTTGGCTAAGGAATGGAATAGCACGGCCGGGAAGTAGGTAGTGTTCACCGAAGTCGGCGGATGATACATTCGCTTCCACCGAGCGCAGACGTTTCGCCGTAGGAAGACTTAAGCTGAAAGTGAGTCTAAATGACACCTGATGGTGTACACGGTCGGTTGCATCGAAAACCCCAAGGTGGACAGGTTACTTGGGGAGGTTTGTCTAGGCGTAAAAGCGGCTTTCATCCCTCAGCAGAGGCCTTACGTTTTTCCGCATGACGCACTACGTATCGCTTTCCTCGTTGCTCTCGACGCCTTTGCTTGTCTAGCTCTGGTACGTTTCAATATTCCATGGATGTCGTTTCGTTTGTAGAACAGTGTTGTCGGTTTTCAAGAAACCTGAACCACTGCAAAGAAGCAACAACAACAGCCGCACACGGCCGCAACAGAGTCGTGCTGGAAAGTTTTTCGAGAGCAACACCCGCATCCGCCTACAAACTTACTATGGAGTGGGAAGTGTGGACCCGAGAATGTTTAATGTCTTAGCATATGTTTGGATTTGCTTGGAAATCGAGACAAACATTTCTGTGCCACTAAGGCACATGTGGTTATGTGCATATATGTGTATTTGTGTGTTTTTTTTTCTTTTCTAGGAGGAAGCAACGGGACTGCGGGTAGTTTCGGGTTTCTGCCTGTGAACAAGCTCGACAGCTTCATTAGGGTCCGATTGTTGTGGTCCTACATTCGTGTGTGCTCGGTGTCTTGCCTCGGGGGTGACAGGAACGGCTCAATTAGTTTTCAGCCATGAAGCTCCGGTTTGCGGAGCTCTATAGTGTGTTTTTGTTTGCGCATAAAAAAGAAATAAATTGGCAAACAATTAATTTGATATTCTAGCTCGATAACTGTAGTATCACTCTCCCTCTTGTTGTAGGTTGAATGGAATATCAAATAATGGCATTTTCTAAGAGGAGCACTGTGCTTTAGAAAAGATAAACAAATATTGTTTTTTATTGTTGTAATTTTTACATGAACCAGAATGAGCATCGTAAACAGAAATTCATTTAAATTATAATCAGGTGGAAAACGAAAATTATTCGTTTCATACCACCAGACTCGCACGGGCCTGTCGCAGTTGTCGCAGCTTATAAAACTTTACTTTCAATAGCGTGAATAATTTGGGATTAGCCTTAATGGAATGATGATCCTCTCGTAAGTCGTGCGTTGCTTTGTCCAGGTCAACTTAGGTGAAGATAAGGTGCTAGACGGCATCGACCATGGTACATTTTGCAATTCAGTATAACGTGTTTTTCGGTGTCCAAATCAAACTTGATGGTGTTAAAATTTTCATTCGCGTGCAAAGACTTTGCTGGCATCCGTGCCTTGGGCGAAAAAGAGCTACATATGTTTTGTTCAACTGTGCAAGCACTGATTTTAATATTCCTGCTATTATATTAGCAAGTTAATTGGAATGAATGTCCTGAGTTTTTTTTAAACAAATATAGGGGAAGATTTTTCCGACTCAAATTTTACTTCATCTAGCCAGTGATGAAACATTGTTTTACAAATAAAATGTACAGAGCTGATTTACTTATTCTTATTCATCATAAAAGATTCACTGAGGCAGAGTACTCAAAATAACAAAATTATCTAACAAAATATTCAATCAACAACTCAACAATCAATCAAATGAACACAACAATCGCTTTTCCTCAAAGTTGCGCATTAGATGTAGGAGTGGCAGAACTTTTACACACAGAACAGAAAAGGGCACACAGAAAAACCTGTTAATGATGTCTTTGGGCATTTAAGTAAACCATATTTGGTGATCCAATGGATTGAGCACAAAGTTAAGTATGCTCAAAACAATTAAACAAGAAAATGTAGATGAAGTACTTCGCGAGGAAAAAGTTTTGCTTTGTCTGAAATTCGATTATTCACTGACGCTGCAGTAAAAATCGTAAATTCTGAGCAGATTCTTTGAAGTACCTCCATGAGTAGGTATGGTTGAGCAATCTTAAAAATACAAAACTTTAAGTATTCAAGAACGGCTCATTTGTTCTCGCGCACCTGGGTTTGCAAAAGTAGCATGAAATAACTGCGGTCGGATACAATAAATATGCTTTTTTCATTCCATCCTAAATTTTGAGATGGTTCAGCCTATTCCTTCCCAATCCACCTTATGCTTTCCATTCGAAACTAAAAGCGATGTGTATGGGATGCCACTGACCTTAAATGCCATGGTTCAGACGCCGGGGTTACAATCTGATGACCGCATGATTGTCCAGCCATGTCCAAGTTGCTTTTCTCTCCGATGGTACACAGCTCATCAAAGGCAACTTGTATTTCATTGGTGCAGCTAAGTTTGAATTTTGCCCCCAAGCGGATAAAGTTGAGCAGTTCAAGGGAAAGAATGAAAACCATGTGTCCTCTCAGTGCTTCGTACTTCACTTGGTTTTACGACTGCCTTTCACCGTAAGCAAAAAAAAACAAAACAAAACCTTGAAATCGTGTCTTGTCAGTTTGTACGCCAACGAGCTGTTGCAATAAAAGTGTCGTAAAGCGAACCCGGTTCAGTGCTTTTTTATTATCCTCGCAGTCCCCTGCTGGGAATTCAAACACAGCACAGAGAAACAAGGGGGATGAGGGGTTTGCTTAAGAGACTGCAAGACGAGGCGAGAAATGAAGCCAACTGAAAGCATTGCTGGAGTGAATTGCAATTTACCTTTACCCTTGCATCGTCTCAAACTCATTTTTTCACATTTGTTGGACATTTGATTTCTTCCTTTCATTTATATGTCATGGTGCAGGTTGGTTAGTTTGGATTTCTTAAGGTAGTTCGATGAAGATCCCATTGGTGTGGTGTGTTGGGGTTTCAAGTAATTTCTACATAGTGCAATTTTAATTCTCAAAGTGATAACTAACCCGAAAAGGTACTGATTCCATCATATTTATTTAGAAATAATGTTTATAATTTAAATTATGAGTACCGTAAAATTATTTGGTGTTCTAAACTCGGTTTGATACGTGAGTTTGAGCAATTCCAATACATTTAAAAACATTTTGCGCTCGCAGTGCATTTGCCCTTCGCGACACGTAGGACGGACGTAGGACTTGGTCGTGTACTGAGGGTATCATAATTTAAAATGCTATGTAGAGAGTAATGAAAAGGCGATAATGAACGAATTAGAGCAAAATAAACGATAAAAAACTGCCGACCGTACTGGGGACGGGTCTCGCATGCAATGATTATAAAATCCCACACCAAGCCTTGAAAATGGGGCGGGAAAGGTAGGGAAGGATGCTGAAAGTACCGGAGCTAAAATCTTAATTAAGTATATCTCTGTATTTTTAATTTTTTTCCCTTTAAGCTTATCCCTCATCGCCTTTCCCATTTAATGCTTTGGTACGGATGATTTGAAATATTCCGCTATCCAGTGCGAAAAACGTTCGGGTGGTTGGAAAAGATAGGGCCCCCCGTAAATGCTCACTCTTGCCCTAGGAATGATTTTTTTTCAGTTTGGTTGGTGTGGTTTCGTACTATGCGCTTCTGAGTTTCGACCGCCTGTCTGGACGTTGCTCACGTGCTTGAACTGCTTTTTTTTAAATATTTGAGCAAGTAATCATCCTCCGGGAGAACAGATTAAAATCTCTGATCGGGGAGAAACATTTGCGAAAATGAACGGTAGAAAAATCACATTTTCCTGGAATTTTTTATTCTCGCCAACGTCATCGTCGTCATCGCTATGGTTCACGTTTGCCTCTAATATTTATCTTTCATACGTTCCATAAGCCGAAATGAAAAAAAAAAAACTATAAGATAGGAGAAAGGAGAATTAAAACCATCAGGCTTCTTCCTTCTTCATGTTGTTTTTCTTTCAATCTTGGGAGGTACATTTCCGTTCACGATGTTTGCCGAAAAGATTCGCGCGGCACCTACCCTCCTACCCCTAAGGTTGACATTGCGGGATAGCCTCTTCGTTTTTTTTTCGCGTTTTGATTTCTTTGGGGGTTATTACGTTTTCGTGAAACGTGCGATATATAACGACAGATTCATTCGCCCTGCATTACACGGTGAGTTGGCAAGCTGGCTGCGAGCGAAGGTATTTTGCTACCGACAGTGACAGTTTGCCTGTAAAGCATCCAATTATCGATCAATTCATGTTCGTTGAGCTTCATGTAGCTTTTGCGATTGATGGATATCCAATTTGTGACTTGCTTGTAGTGTAAAAGAAGAAGATTCGTATGGCAACTTGTTTTATTATTATCCGGATGGCAATATAAAATCTAGCTATTGTTTATGGCGGTCTTCATGTTTGAAGATCAATACATTCTGATAATGATCAAGCAACAAACAGCTAAAGTTTAACTTTGCACTGATAATATTTAAGCATTGACTAATATCAAAACGGTGCAAAAACTAAGTTTGTATATTTATAATCAAGCCACAGCAGTATATTTTAATTCATTATGATTTTGGTGCGCAGCACTTCATTATAAACTTGGCAGAAATCATAAAACCAGTAACGCTGCCAGTCCTCGTGCCGGCAATAACTCAACCGCGTTTGACCAACATCATCTTTATTTGCGGTGCCTGGTGTCACAAATGGCATTCAGCAACGGTCGTCCCTGATCGTCACAAATTGCCTGGATAGGCAATCGAAATGCGATTAATTCGCCCGAGAGGGCTCAGCGTACTCGCAACGCAAAAGTGGGCTTCTGGGCGAAATGCACACCGCAGCAACGCAACCGTTTGGGACTCGCAAATCGATATCGAGGACTGGTGCATCCAGCAACAGTATTACGCTCCCGAGAGTAAGCTCTGTGTTTGCCACTTGAGGCGAGATCGGGCCTAGGCTGCACGTTCCCGAGTGCTGACCTTGAGCGAGTAATCGATGGGGTTCGTTCCGTTGCGAACAGCGCTAGTCCCCCACTAGACCACGGAGGGAAGAGGACAAGTTTCGTTGGTAGAAGGGGGCGATGGATCCTCGTTGTCGGTGGCGTATCAGTTTTCGGTGACGTGTCGCTGTGCAACGAGCAACGTGTGCTTGATACGCCCAATTTAAATTCGCCCAACGTGACACTCTCGACGTACAGTTGGTTGCGTCCGTTCGGGTACGTCGTCAAATTTCTGCACGCCGAAAAGTTTGCCCACGCCAAACAGTAACTCTCGCATTGAACAGGGAGGCTGTAAGAGAATGTGTGTGTGTGTGTTGGTATGAGAGAGAGAGAGAGAGATCGAGTTGGGGGAAAGATAGAAACAAAAAACCAAGCCGGCAGTCACGCGAAAACCGGGCCGGGAAATGAAGCCATGTGTCAAATCAAAAACCGACACGCTGGAAAATTGGCCTAGCGCGCTTTTGCAGATGCCTTTCGTTCTGCTCCCATCCCATGCACTGGGTTTTCCATGGACCACTCTTCTCTGTTCTTGCTGCGTTCGCGTTTGTCGCTACTGCACGCTTTTGAAAGATTGTATCCGCGCAAGGAAAACTTCCACGGTACAAAAAAGGAGGCAGCTTTTAATAGTCCTTCTTGTCAGCGTTCTATTTAACCAAATATCGACGAGGCGAGACGTGCGGTGCGAAAGGATATTGAAATCGCGTGAAGGACACATTCTCCAGCAGGAGCACAATGATGCAGCAGCTGCAATCGAACGATGCAAATGTTGTGTGAAGCTATCGTCGCTGAGTCAAATGAAATAGAACTGCTCCCGTGATTGCTTTTTCGCAAAAGGACTATTAACACTATCCATTTTAATTTTTTCTTTTAGAGTACCACTCACCTTCCAGCAGTGTTTATCAAAATTCAAAAGAGTAGCATAATGCTTGCTAGTACCACCTTGCTTGCTAGTGATACTCTTTCGAGTCAATTGATTGATTGATTTATCGGTTTGATCAAATGTGCTCGCTTGACTAGTATGAATTGGTTCATTTTGTTTTGTTCATGTCGAGGCAATTATAACCACTGGAAAACTTGCCGTTTGGCCTTTTAAGAACTATAACTGACATGTTGTTTTGAAACATGCAATCGTGCAGCATAAAAGTATAACATAACCAACTTTTCTTAGAAATCTTTTTACACCTTTATTTGAATGGGAGAGTGAACATAACTAGGGATACTCCTTATAAATTGCACGGTAGTTTAATTACATGAGCCTGAGGTATTTGTTTTTTAAGCATCCCAGCTCGAGCATAATTCAGTTGCACAAAAAAAAAAAAAGTTAGCAATTTCCCGAGAAGAAAACCAAACTCCTGCCCGATGCTTCCACTTTTATTGCTGTCCAGTAAACTTTTCCTGGTGCAAGAAGCAGCCATCAAAGGATGGCTTGCATTCGTTTCTTGGTGCAGGTCGGTATGGATTCGCCATCGTCAGCAGCAGGGCACATCAAGTATCGTGTTGTATCGTAATGAGTTTTTAATTTCAGTATCACTTTAGAGGCGATAATGATGATGGCCGATGATTCTTATGATGATGGAGGTAGTTTCAACGGCTGCGATGATGATAGATCATAAAAAGGGTTTGACCAAAGTGGCGCTCTTTGGTGGTTTCTTCAGAATTTTCTTGCGCAGCAGCGAAAAGCGGGTTTCTTTTCTCTGGGAAAATGGGGGTTCGTATTCAGCTGCGGCCTCGCACAGGAACATCCTTGAAAGTTGGCTACATGCAGCTACGGAACTAGGCGACCAAAGTTGGCCGCGCTTGGGCAAGCAGATTTTAGAACACAATGAAATGCAATTAAGCGTTTTGCCAGTGTTACACTGCGGAGGCACTGGGAAGAATGGAATAGATTTCCTGTTCCTTTTTTGCTTCCGAAAAAGCCATACCGCATTATGTGCTTGCGATAGGTTTAGCGAATGCGAATGAAGAAGATCCTAGGTTGGGGAAGGTTTGAAGTTCCAACTGGGATGTGGCTTGTTTGTTATCAAATTAAATGCGAGCGAGTTTCGTGCGTTGCCAGCGTCCAAATGGCAGGAAGTTTGTCAGTGAGTTTGTTTAATAGGAAACTGCATAATCTAGCTTTTGGGTCTGCAGTGTATAGTTTGTCTTTATGTTCAACTTTCATCCTTAAATCCAACAAATCGGCCAGCATTTAAAAGGCCTGTAAAAAACTTACCGTACTTTTGTTTATTTTCAAAACCTTCGACGGTAAAAGATTTTTTCGTGGTTTATTATGCAAGAGCATGGGTTTGGATGGTAATATTTTTACAGCCATGTTTCAGTTCTTTTCGCTTGCGCTTGCCTGCCTGCAAAAAGTGGATGCCACGACGCTAAACTACCAATAGAGTTTTTCTCTTCTCGGCAGACCATGGTCAACGCTTGCGTTCAACATAGGGCTGCAGGGTTTTTTTGTGCTTTTGCTTCGGTGTCTATGCACTAGCATACTGCCCAATACTCGACCACCGATAAAAGCAACTAAAATAATTAAAATTCTTCGCTGCCACGGTGACCTAGGCTGGCACGCCCGGATTAAGCCATCCAACGTGGCACGCCCGCACTGGAAATCTACAATCTTTTAATGGCTCGTACCAGCGTCGTCTCCCTTTTTCTTTGGCACTTTTTTCTACTCGAGCATAAGTTTGTTCTCCGACCCATCAGCAAATTGTTTTACTTACTACAGTTTTATGCTTTGGCTTTTTCAAGTATGTTCGAGAAATTTTATTTATCTTTATCTTGTTCTAAATAATATTTCTCAAAGGCTATTAAATTAAAAAAAAGCATACGCAATCGTTTAATATACATTCACAAAAGCTGTATTTTCTAGCTATTGCACAAATTGGCCGAATTTGATCATTGTATAAACGTAAGGTTATGCCATGTGATACGTGACAGAAACTACTCCATATTGAGTTGATGGAAATTGTTTGACCTTGCACATGATAAACCACGTAGATCCATTCTTGAAGGCTTCAACTGACAAACAATAAAATACTTAAATGCTCTGATGTGGCCCCGATGGCTCTTGATTGATTTCAGAATGTTGGAGAAAATATTTCAAAGCAGCATCAAAGCCTTTTCTGCATTGCATAATGCAAATATTGCGCATGCAACGCCTTCTAGGCAAAGTGCACTTCGCTGTCAAAGGCAAATAGGAACGACGGATTTGTTACAATGCGTGCATCGCATCGTTCCAACTTCAGTTCATTGCAAAGTATTTGCAGCTATTTTTATATTCGTTTTACTGAATCAAACGCCACGGGGCACGGAAAGTAATTTCACAAATCCTCAAGGCGATGCGGTCCTCGGAAGACTATGCAAGCATTCTATGGAAATGTTATTCGGTCACGCAGGAGCAAACGCTGTTCAGGTTTCGCTTGGCGTAAAGTTTGCAACCTCGAAACGCCCACGTGATGGACGTTACCAAAAATGGGGCAAACACGAAGCAAAACGACTTAAAATCGCTTGGTGCTGGTCACGGTATGAAAATATATGAGTTACTAGAACTAGAAAAGTGCAAAGAAAGCTTGTCAAAATTTTACAATTTTTTAAATATTTTTAAAGCAGGAAATAGCTTGCTAAAAAAAGCGACCGATGGTAGTTATGCGAAAGGAATTTGAAGTATGAATTTTTCATATATTGCCTTACAACCCATTCCATCTTTCAACCATTGCGCTTGTTGTCATGTTAAAAGTAGTTTGTTATGATGTTCCACGGGGTACAATCACGCTGGGTTGGCAAGGGCTACCACGAACTGAACGGCTTGAGGGATAACATTATGGATAACATAATAGCGAAAGAATATCGTGGGATGGCAGGAATTTGCATGTTCTTCCATTTGCCATGGCGTTACAATTTGTGGAACGATGGAGAGGAGGAAAACCTGAGCATTCTTCGGTTCGTTTTTTTTCTGGCATCAAGCACAAGTGGTGCACCCCTTGCTACCGATTGCAGGCAAAATATAATTAACGAAATGAAGGTATTGTGCTTGATGGGAATCCGTCAGATGAGGTGCTGCGAAGGTACTCGGGACGACTCCATCGGCTTTTGGGGGTGGTTCCTGTTTTCTTAAATATGATTGAGCCGATTTTTATACTAGGGAAAATTTGTTCCTAGCTTTTGTTGGCAATCTTAGTTGTTACTTTTGACATTGATGTCATGTCGTGACTTTCTTGTGTTGATTTTCATGGCCAGGCCAGTGAGAAAGAATGGTTTATCAAATAAATTCTTGAAAAAGCTACTTTACAATTCTAACAAAAACAATAGCATCGTAACATTATTTCATCCCACCTTTGTCTCTTTGGTTTGCAGAGTTTGCCAGAAACGATCATTATAACTGATCATGTAAGATTATCACCGAGATTCTATCTTCGCTTCCTGGCTTGATAAACCGTCAGGATCTGTCCGCTTTCCCACAGAAAACCTCCTTTGAGACCACCTTCCACGGCTGATGCTCGTGCTCTATCAGCTCGCCATCTCAACAGGTCATATGGGAGGACGATGTGTAGGCCGCAATCATGAATATGTAAACGCGGCTCACCTGTACCTGTACTACAGCTGTTACGAGTAACGGATGAATTCCGTTATTGCATGCATAATTTGCACGGCCCTCGCATAAAAAAAGCATGCGAAAATTATTTTGCATGCCAAATCACCGGTGACTCGCACCAAAAGGAGTCTAATCGGTGATTCCATGCGCATTCCGCGTCGAAAATTTTAAATGATAATATCAACAGATTTTCCTTGCGGAGATTTGTGCCCGGAACGTGAAGATGCGCGCATAATTTCTGTATTTAGTTTTTGTTAGATTCCGCAACAACAACAATGGCACGGCTCGTTGGCTTTTTAACTGTATGTTTAAGTTTTTTGTTAAAATTGATACAAACAGAAACGTCTTCTACAAGCAAGGAATCCTTCAAATTCAGAAAGCTAGCTGCACGATGTGTATTTAAACTCAAGAGCTTGAATGCTGAATGCGTATACTACAAACGAAAATGTAGCCGTAGATTGATTTCCTTAATAACAATCATTTCAAATTACTGACCGGTAGGTTTCGAAGAAATATTTTACATTACTTCAGAATCTGCATTTTGCAGACAATGTTGTTCGAGCCATCACGACTCATGTATTATACGATGAGAGGAAATAAATGAATTCTGCAGAGCTGCATTTCTGAGAAAAAGGGTCCTGGACATCCGGAACGGATATAACATTTTTTCTTATGCTCCTCTGAATTGTATGAAAGAAGGTAAAGCAGGACACATTCAAAATGTTTCCCAAATGGGAGCTTAGGTCACTGGTCATGTAAGGGATGGGTGCGGAAGTCCTGCATGCATGAAGAGGATGCATAAGAATCCTGCAACTACTCTCCAGTACAAAACGGATGTAAATGTTCATTCCTGTGAGGCGCTGCTTAATAAAAGATTAGGTCAATAGCTGCTTAACATGTCAACTTTATTTTCTTGAACAAATATTATTGTCATATCATTTGCTTCAAAATTTGAACTAATTTTTTGACAACTTGACGCGTAGTCCAACAGTCTATTGTAATCTAGCTGTTCTCATATGGTCGCATGTGAAAGAACTGCAACGCCGAGACTTTCTTGCCTTCATTCGAGCATTTTACTATTGTCTCGTATAAAAAAAAAACCCCGACACGAATATTAATTAGGCAGTTTAAAGTGAAAAACTCACGCAACGTCATGAAAGAAGGGGCAGCAAATGGGCAGCAAATCTAACAGGGACACACATTTCCACGTTGCCGTGGCAAAAAGCGGCTGGCCAGGTGTGCATGTCGGTATCGGCAGAGGTGTGGTTATGGTTACGCTACAGCTCCACGTCCGGGTAGCCGGGTGATGTGTTTAACATTTTCCACCTGCCACCTAACTGGGTCATCACCGGGAGCACCTAACTGGACTGACTTGTTACATACTCGTTGCCCGCCGAAGCGACCGTCGGTTAAGACAGAGCCCTCCGGAAGAACTTGGGCTTGGCTTGGCAGGTTCCAGCTGTGCAGTGACAGATTTAGCTGTCAGATTAGTGTGTCGCAGTGGTCCACATGCAGCGGTTCCCGTTGCGAAGTGAAATGGGAAATTAATGTGCAGCAGTTAGTGACGTCCCGACGCAGCAATAGACGACTCGCGTGAAAGGCGAACATTGTCTCAAAGCTTTAAATACCTGCCTGCAGGGGATTTAGCGGTAGAACTTCCTTTGCGAACCGTTTTTCTGACGAGCTGTTGTAACTGATTGTAAACAGCGATGTATTCGCAGTGAAAAGTTATTTCAAATTAATTTAGAAAGTAATCAGGAAATATTTACTTAAGTTCATAAAACTTGAAGGTTCACTTCAAGTTCAATAAATATGGTGCAATAAAAAAAAAGCACAAGGAATTAAGATTAAACTTGTTGCTCCTTAACATAAGTTTAAACCTACACCCTTGTTGAGTACAAACTACAAGCATATTGATCTTAATTCAGCATTTCTAAAAGATTACTTTAGATTACATTATAAAACATAAACATTTACTAATCAAATTTCATATCGTATCAAAGCTACATGCTCAACTGGCTGTTCTCTGAAAACAAACTACAGCAAGCCAATGCTATGTACAACCAGAATCAATATAGAAACATTTTTTAGTAATTTTTTTAAATCTATTTTTAACAATCAATCTCTTATGAATATGCGGATGCTTCTTTATAGGTCGAGCTATTGTTTATCACTCAATCTGGTCACGTTATGGTTGAACCATAAACTTGAAGCTTTCAGATTTCAAGAGGAGCTATCTTGCCTATTGTAGCATCTGGTGGGAGTTGTTTTAGACGGAGAACGTCTCTATCCTTCTGTCAACAGCAAGCTTGGACGTTTCTCCGGATAGCAATCTATTGCTTAGACCATCGTCGGTTCGGACCAATTGATGGAGACAAACTGGTGCACTTGTGAAACGAATTGCTTTTCGAAACGGAAGGAAGCGCGATAATTGACAGCCGCACTTCTTCTGTGCAAAGCGCCAGCTGGACGCTATGCAGATTCCGCTGCAACCGAGAACCATCCTTGTAACGCTTCGTTGCACCGGAGTGCGCTGCTGCACTGCAACGGCCAACAATAATTCTGGATCCGATCGTTGCTTCGAAATGTTACAGCCACTCTGGCGCCGAATCACTTCAAAACATTCCACCAGATTTCGCAACCGTTTTCCACAAGCACATCAGCATAATGGGCAACGTCCCCGGTTCCCATGGGAGAGGAGACGGTGCCCACCTCCGGCATCGGAAGATAAAAGTTAGAACCGGCGGCAACCTTTCCACGAGTTGCAAGATGCGAGCATTCACACAGACGAAAGTGGACGGCAAAGTTTCCCCGACCCGAGATCGTAAAGTATACAAATCCGTACCGTCATTAACTCTTGGCAGTGCCATTCCCCGAGGGAGCGGCAGGGAAGGTGGAGAAGAGCAAGTACTATTGGTCGATCTGGGATGTTTTTCGATCGGTTTTGCGGTGCACCCGCGTTCTGGATGCTCGATCCCGATCTCGACAAAGTTGCATCGGACGGTGCGTACTTACGCTGGTTTGGTAATCGCTGACTATGGTAAGATATTTGCCGTTGGCAAGTTGTGTTTTTGCCAGAGAAAGTGACCGAACATAGGCACACCGGATCGTCGTCTCTTAAGTATAATCAACTGTGATGAAAGTCCTGTCTGCTCGCGTTGGCTGACCGACCTTCTTCTTTACGACTTATGTATGTGCATTCTGGCAGATCGTGTGATTTACCCTGAAAGTTCGCCTCGCAGGGTTAAAGGCAATCTAATGAGAAGGAAAAGTGCTACCCAGAGATACCCATGTTTGTTTGTTTGTTTGCGTGCCCGTTCCCCAGTTGATAGGCTAGTGTCTGTTCCCATAATACATTGCACATGGCGTGTTCGAAATCGCTCGCAGCCACAGCAAGCCAACGGCACAGGCGCTTTTCAAATAGGATCATCCGATAGTTTGTGTGCGGTCCTCCCGGTTGCCCTTAACAGCTAAACTATATTGCTGTGTAGGTGTATGTGTGTATGTGTGTGTGATTTTGCTTTTCTACCCCTAGGTGTTGCTTCGGGGGATGTCCGACCTGGGTTAGATAAACCCTAGCTCGTCACAGGCCCAGTGCCCCGTTAGCGCTTCACGGATGCCGGTGAACGGGTCCGGTTCGGTTGATTGATTGGGTTTTTCAAATCCTCCTCGCAGTCAATATTTCAAACGCTTCACAGACGGATGGTTTTCCAGTGGGGATCCACTACCGGTACACGAGAGTCGAGTACTTCCTTCGGGTTACGGGATGGGAACGTGGCATGACCGGGTTGCAAAAGGGTGAACTTTTCTCGATAAATCTTGGTTCAATCTGCTGGAGACAAAACTGAAAAAGCTCTCGTTACCAGGTGAATAATGGGGTTTCAATTTTTTGTTCCGATTCCCATTTTTTTTTAAACACAAATCATAGCTCTCCAGCAATATTGGGCAGCGCTTTTCAGCTGCAACCGATTGTTGGAACGTCATCAATGAGACATACGCAAAAAGTGCATCTATGTTAGAAAAAACGGTTCAGCTTGTTTTTCTACCACTTTTGCCACCGTTTTCCGGATAGTTAAACTCAAAATTCAATTTGTCTATTTTATGTGATTTGTGCACACACTCAAAAACAAGAGCACTGTCATCATGATGGTTTTCGTAGATTTCTTTCCAGCGAACTTGTTGGTTCAACAAGGAAAGTTTATAATTGTTGACTGACAGGCGTTTCCGGAGTTTAATGCATGTGTTGAGACTTATGACAGTCAAAATGGATTCCATCGGCGTATGATTTATATTTCGCTATGATGGGCCGTTCGTTCCGTGCGTTTTAAATATCACCTCTACCCTTTCGAACATTAGAAGAGAAATTGCATCGAGAGCCGAACTCTCGCTCGATTTTGCATATTTTTGTTATCAGTACGAGTCTGTTAGTTTTTTTTAACAGTAAAATAGAGAAGAGAAAAATTTAATTGATTGCTTCCTACAATTTTCACAGATTTTTTTAATTTGCAGATAAAGTCATTTATGTTTTGATGGTGATGTTATTAATGAAGTGTTCGAAGATTGTTAAAAATTGAAGATAATGGTTAATTATTGAATACCTTACTTCTTTCGGTTTAAAAAAAAACACTTTTGAATAGTCTAATAAGAACTATTTCATTAAAAAGAAGATAATTCAGAGGCGCTATGGATCGCAGCGCGTTAACTTAGCGGTTCTTAAACATTGCTTTATTACTTGCGTTGAGTTATTTACTGGAGCTTACAACGGAAGTTCTAGTGGTCTTTTACACAACGGCGCATAATTTTTCAATTTTTTCAGTTCCTCAACTCCCCTCACCCCCCTCGGTTAATAATAAATGATTAAATTATTTCATTTCCTACCCTGCCCCACTAGAATAGTTGAGCGCGAACCAGGCGCATAATCCCATTAATATTTGATTGGTGTTCGCTGTTCGATTTATTGATGACAGCATGTCCTGTCTCACCGATACGGCCCTGCCCATGATTTTCCCTTCACATCCAGTTGCCTAAGGAAGACAGAACCATAGGACACCATGCCTGATGGGCCGAAAGGCGTCCCAGTCGTGGAAAAATAGCTTAAGCTGAGGAGCGCATTTAGGGATTATGACTGAGCGTTTTCCGGCTTGTTCTTGCTTGTTTTCTTTTGATTTTCGGCTCATTGGTTAGAACGAAACGCCAGTGCGCCAGAGTTGATAAGCGCCGCTCAATTTGTCGACGTTTTCCGGTGAGCATCGGTTTGTGATTTTGATAATGAGGAACGGGAAGTGCAAATTGAAGCTTTCTACCGCCTACTCACGCCAACACTCCACTACGAGTCTCTGTTGCTGCCTTTCGCTTACCTCGGGACAGGAGGAGACGCCCAATTTGCATAATCTTTCCCATCCGTCCTCCCTACCGCCTAACCTGTTCGCTTTTCGCGTTGCGTTCTATTTGTTGAGCAAATAAGGCAGTGTTCTAGCTCTTTTCTTGATATACGTACACGCCACACTTGGCTTGGCTTGGCGGTTTGATCATTTATCTTCATTTGTGTAAATTACTTGTGATGGTGGTTTAATGTTTCAGCGCCTGCAATAATCTACGCCGCCTTCCAAGGATGAGGTTTTAGTTTCATCGGATTTGCACGCCCACGTATAGCTGTGAAACACACACACAATCTCTCACACACACACATATTCGACGACGTTTACTCATTAAAATAATCTTTCGTGCTTTCAATTAGTCGTAACAAGCATTGCCGTTTGTGTGGCGATGTTAAAATGTTCCTACCCACTGCCGTAAGTTGTCCAACTCAGATCAAACATACAAATGATAAGCAAATTTAAACAGTCAAACCCACGTAATTTTAAGGCAACGCAGAGAAGTTATCAAAACTACATGTTTAGATGGGAATTGAAATGTTTTCACAAGGAATTTGAAATAAGTTTTAACAATGTTTAGAGATGCACCAATGTAATGCTCATAAGATGTGGTATCGGTTGGCGAGGGTTAATTTATTTTAGTATCACAAATTAAATTAAGTGGCACTCCATGAAACACGCATGCCGCGGGATGCTCGATCACCCAAGGCACTAAAGGCGAACAATATCTACCCGGAAAGTTGCAAGTGAACTGCAGGCACCGTGGTTTCGTGGCTAGCAAAAGTTTTTCCTATCGACTTACCGCTGCTGGGGTGGGTTTGCCCTCATGCAAGGAAGACAATTAGCCCTCGAAGGCACATGCACGTTGCTGTGGAAATTGTATCCACTGCGCGTCGTATAGCGATTGTCGCGAGGAGCCGCTCGCTGCAAAAGCAAAAGTTTTTCTACCATAGCACCACAATTGTTGTCTGTTCCGCTTGTATCACGTTGGATGCGGTGGTGTAAGTTTCGAAAACTCATCCCAGCTTCCGTAACTTAGTATAACTTTTCAAACCTTCTGACCTTCACTCCGACGCGGCAAAAAGGCACGAAATAAAATCCCTGTACGAACTTTAGGAATATTTTCATTGATACAATAAACATTTTTTTCAATAATATGGCCAATATTTGCATATCGAATAAGTCGTAAGATCAATTTAACTATTGTATGACGTTCCATATGATGATATTAGCTTCATGTTGTATCATGTTTTTATCGACCTATAGATTGTTGTCGAAACACTGCATCGTGCCATTTGTTTCCGTTTGGTATATCAGTTAATACGCGTACCCAGCTTGCAGCAAACCATGGCAACATCGTTCGGCAACCACTTAACCCTATCGATCAGCAAAGGGCAAGGCAACAGAAGCGAAACAATAATTACGTGTTTGTCGTCACGTTATTGAACATAATTTTAAGCTTAACCTCCCATCATCTGCTTGCAACGACCGAAATTAAGCGGGAACTGCCGAGTCATCAAAGGCCACAATTTGTACGCCAATGTGTGCCTTGCATATGAGAGAACGATCCGTAAGCTTTGTCTCGCCTACGACCACAATCGCATCCACACATTCGCAACCCATTACGCCACTCGTTAGTGCCCGAAGGTCCTGAAACAATCGTTAGTCGGCGTGCATCGTATCGCGATGGTTGTCTGAAATGTAGAGGTTACGTCAGGCTACCATCGATTTAACCTAACCGGATGTTATGGTCCAGCCTCCCAATCGATACCGCTCGGTGGCTCGATGCGACGAGTGGTCTCGACGGTCGGTGGACCATTTTCGATCCTTTCTGTTTCGTTTCTAGTGCATTCAGGTCGCTTCTGATTCGTTTTCAATCTCATTTTATCCCGCATGAAAGCTTCACTTGACGCAATTCGACAAAGTGCGCTTTTGGTTAAAATGACTATTTCCAAGTTGTTGCCTTCTGCGTGTGTTACTGCTTTTAAATGGTTTTTTTTTTCATAACGATGTGTATGATAAAGTTGGCAAAAAGACGAAGTAAAACAAGCGCTGACATGAAAACGTAGCAGCAGGTCCCAGGCCACGGTTACTCTCCAGCAAAGAGTGTACTTGTACTCAAGGATCACGTTTTCAGGCCATGACGAAATCGTTCACTCGTAACATTAAGTGAGGAACTTTGGTTAAAGGTTTGAGGTATTGGTGTGATCGCAGGATACTAATTGAGCCTTGTTTCAGATGTTGGTTTCGGAGTCCCTTACCTGCGTGACCCCCGATTCTTTGAATCCCTCAAATTCAAATTTAAGGCGAGTACTATACAAGAGGTAGCGGAAAAAATATCAACATGCTGCAAACGTTATACTGCCTCAAGTGACTCAGGTTCTTAATAAAACATTTCGGGCAATATTATTCGGAGCAAGCGCCCTTCGAATTTGGAAATATTACCCACTCTTTGTTGGACATTTACAAATAGTCCACCTATCCATAAATCTGGCTGTTTCTATTTCACTGCAAAATCACTGCATTTTAAATTGTTTTTGACGGTAACACTTCTTGCTACTCGACGTAATTTGTTTTGGTTTGGTTGAGGACGTTATTTATTTTGGTTAATTTTAATGGACTTGTTAATTAAGCGTAATGTTTGGCTTGCAGCAATGCCCCGTTGAACCTTTTGGGACTTCCGGAGAAGAGGGGCAAATCCAAAAAGGATGTATCAAAACCCTTCTGTAATGACAACCTACAGATTTCCCAGGAAGTTATTTAACGCTTGACGGTTTACCTTTTTAACATACCTTTTAACGGTTAGATCTATCTTGCATTGCAGCCCTTTCAGTTGACTGCAAGTAAAAGTTTATTGCCAACGCACGAACTGTTCGACGGATGTTCTAGCAAATTTAACGCATCAGAAAAGGACTCGTAAAAAAGAAACCTTTTTTGTTTAGTACACTTCAGAAATTCCACAATCAAGTGCTGACACGTATGTGTGATTTGTGTTTTGAGTGTTCGTTGAAATGAAGATATTTGCAACTAACTAATCGATTACTGCGGAAAACACTTCCAACTACGCAGTTTACTATTATTGTATTTACTATAGTAAAATAGCTTCCTTTACATAGCTATGGCAAGAAGAATAAACTTAATTAAGATAATAACATTTGCAAGACCCCATTTTCCAAGAAGCCGTTTCTTCTTTGTTTCTCGACTGTCAATCTCACCGTTGAGATCACTGGCCTTTTACGAACAACCTTTGTCTGCTGCCATGTATTTAACGTCATCATTATGTTGCGCTTATGTCCACATGATGGAAAGTTAATCCAATATGCGATCCGTATGATAAGCTTCGACGGAAACATTAAAAAAGGTTCACCAGTGCTTCAACAGGGTTGGGAAACAGAATCGCGTGACTCGCCTTACCGTGATCTACACGCTTTCCTCCCTCGTTACGATCGATATTCTTTTCAAAAGGAAAGCACCGTTTAGAAACTGGTCCTTGGTGGTGGAAAATTTTCAACTTCCGGCCCGAAACCGTGCGGTATCTTCCTCGCTCTTTGTGGATTTCCTCCGTGCGGACTTGTGACCCAAGCTTCAAGCTTGCAGGGTTCTACTTACATTCACCGCCAATCGCATACAAGTCGAATCAAAGATCGACAGACAACAGGGTTCCGTGTGTTTGTGTACGTGCTGTAAACAATTTCCGTTCATCATTTTCCCACATCCGATGGTCGGGTATTATTCCAAACTTTTTTCTACATATCCTTTTGGAACTACTTGCTCATGAATGGATTTTTATGGCTTTCTTTGTTCCTCCAGAGCACTTTCACGATGCACCCAAGGATGACCAGTAAAGGATTCGAAAATCGCTTCACCGATAAACCATTCGGTCTATGAACAGGGAGCGACGAACGCAAACCGAGAAGCAGAGGCAGTGTGTGTGTCTGCAACAAAAAAAGAGAAAGGATTTCTCCCTAAGCATATTCTGCAGTTGATAGTTTCCTCACTAGCATTTAAGCTTTTCTCATGGAGGAGGATGTTGGAAAAGTTCGTGAGGAAGTCGAACAGCAAGCATTGTATAACGCCTCGGGTAAAGAAACTTCCAAGAAGGCATCCTTTTCCGTGCAGCTCATTTTGCGTTACCACCATCCCGTCAAGTGTTTCCATGTTTCGGATACCATCCATCGACTGCAGTTGAGTTTGAAGTGATTCCTTTGCCAGCAGCGCATCCTCGTTTGGTTGGTACGCTTGCATCGTTATCTGCCGATTGACTGGTTTCACAAGCTTACACTATCTGATCGTTTCGATGACGGTAAAGACTGATGGGTTGGAAAAAGTTTTCCACTGTAAAGCCATTAGTGATTCATTTCAACTTTTTCGATTCGATTTTTCTGTTCATGGTCCTCATTTTATCTTTCCCGCTTCCCGCGTTCGGTTTAAATTTCTCCGCGTTTTTCCTTTCGCTCTTCTACATTCTTTCTGTGAAACGCCGATTGCTTTTAAGCTTGCCTTTTTGTCAGTTTTTGCAGAAGAATTTCATGTCCGCGTGTTGGTTGCGTTGTGTCAGCAGCTACGCGAAGGATATCAATCAATCTTGTATTCAGAATAAGGAGGAGAAGAGCTCAAGTACAGCATGAAAATGGTTTAGAAGACATTTCTGGGAATTTTGAGTTCAAGGTTCGGTTTCTTTGCTCGCTTTATGATTCTGTGGAAATTTATTCTTCCATATCATAGATTTGTCCTTCGGTTGGCTTTTCAACGATCCAACAATGCTTGGATTTTGCTTTTCCAGGCGCTAGATATCTTGCATCTTTATCGAACAGCAGGAAGAACAAATGAGCATGTTGTCCGGGTGCAAATCGGAGGTAATGATCGGAAGCGAAGCGAACAATCGATAGCCGCAGATGTGGGCGTCCGGCGTCTCCTCCCCATATCGTGCGGAAAGTCAGACGCACCCATAATAGTACGCCTTACGCGGCAACCACATTAATCATCCGAATGAATGGGATTTACAGAGCGAATGGTGGGTGCGTTTATTCCAGCGTAGGTCGTGTGGGGTCAAGTTTATGGAACGACCTTTTTGTTTCTCGCCAAGTTTGATTTACGTCTTCGAAGAAGATTAGATTGGATTGCATCGGGCCCGCGCACAGTTCGGATCAACTTTGATCCTGCGGAACGAATGATTTGGACATTTATTGGTATCCTGGTGGCAGCTTGGCACAATGGGCAATTATTAGATGAAGCCCTACAAGCCAAATTAATTTTGATTGAGCTAGCATAAGCCATTATAATGTCTTTAATACCATCATTATCCATGATAACTGACTGTTCTCGCAGTCACTACCCAAAAATGCTTTGGTTTTGATTTGGGTTAATGGATGTCATTGCAGGAAATTTAAATGCTGTGTCGGTTTCCGTGATGACAGCAGTAATGATTCTTACGAATCTTCTTCATTGCAAGACATTTTGGCTACAGATTCATGCAACAGGCAGATTCAACCGAATTGAATTGAGAAACACCTGCTTGCTGTAATCGTTAAATCTATCTTAATCGTTATCGTTTAGTGCTAAACAGTTTAATACAGTTAACACAACCATAGCTTAAAATTTGTCGCCTGTGTGCTAGAAGCAACTAGAAGTAGATTAGTTGTGCACATTTTATATTATTACTCTTTGTCTATGTACAAATCAAATGGTCTTGAAACCTACTGGAAATAATTGAGACATAATTGTCTTAAGCTATATCTTTTATATTTTTTAGATAAAGGTCTAATTATCGGTAATAACGCATATTTCCTTTTGATCTTTCATTGAGCGTGTATCAAAAGGGACACGGTTAAGTTATTCTGTAGCAAACAAAATATCACTCGTACTGACTTTCTATCGTTTGTCCTTATTAAATTGCCGATAATTCCTAAAAATAAGTCATGCCCTACGGGTGAGCGTCCCATTTGCAACGAATTTATTTATAAATTGATGTCGGTCGAACCGGAACCGGAGGGTTCCCTTCCATTAGTACATACTTTTCGAGATCGCCTTACCTTTTTTTCTCGTTTTGTTTCTTTCAATGCTGCTGCCGGCGGTTGTCGAATCCGCGCTCCTTGCCGTTCAGCGCACCAGCGTCCCCGTATGGTCTCGGATTCCTTTGTCAATTACGAAAAGGGATGATTTGTTTTGGGCCCGATTGAAGGATCTGTCCTCCTCCACCGACGTCCACCGGAATGTCCCTCGGCTTGGCCCCTTTCCGCTCTGATACGTTGGGTATTCTCGTCTGAACCATGAGCTGGTCCTTCGGCCAGGGCTTGGGGGCATTTTGAGGACGAACGTCACTGCAACGAGATGCGATCGAAGTCAATCAATACCTTTGTTCATTGCAGCGACAGGGCAAAAGGAGACGTTCGGATGATTAGAAAAACTTTCACATAGACATGTTCCAATTGTTTGTCGGATGTTTTAGTTAGTAAAACATAACAGCATCGATCAGGATTTGATTGAATTAATCTAATTTGCTTATTTTTTCTCGAAAGGTACAAAACTGGAATACGCAAATAAACAACACATGTTCACACTGTTTTACACCCAACCTGTGAAGTGTGCCCAATTGCTTTTCAGAGCATCGCCAATTCTATAACGTTATCACTGTGATCCATGATAAGTGCGAATACACACGCTCATACACATCAGAGACGTCGGTTGCGCACGGGACACGCACGAACGAAGCGATACCGTGCACCATACCATCAAACACCAGCGGTCCACCCGAATCGCCCGAACAAGCCCCCTGGCCGGCCGGACTCGAGACGCACATCACGCTGTCGAAGATATTGTTCGAACCGTTGCGCTCCGCTCGGCACTCCTCCATCGTGAGGATGTCCACCGTCAGGTACTGTAAGTTGTCCGGCACCTGGGCCGGTCCGTCATCCATCGTCTGGAAACATGGAGGCAGATAAGACGAGTTCGAAATGAAATTTTTGGTAAACTATGTGGGGCATAAGCAAATTCCATTTCGCTCGTAACATTTTGCATCCAACAATCATCAATCGTAGATTGAACTAGCGACATCTTGTTTAAATGCTTCTCGATGATCTTATGCACTGAAACTCGTTAATTTTCTGTGTTGTCACTTATGTAATGTTTTTTTCTGATAAACGTTACGTTAAATCACCTTCGCAAAAGTGTAACTCGAGGCAATAGTTATAACAATGACGTACTCTAGAGTGATCTTATCGGACTGTAATCTTATCGATATGGTGTATTAAGTGTTTCGGTAGGTGCTGATACCTTTGCGCTCGAAATGGACTTTGATGACATTTGAAATTCATGTTACTTTCAACAACGCAATTTTCAATACTGTGCTCAAGATCATTGACCAGTATTCACAAGAGGTTTGAGTCGTTCAGGCTAGTATTGAAGAGGAGGATTGAAATTGTTCATTTTCACTAGACCGGTAATCCACAAATTCTCTTTACTTTAAACTTACGTTAGACCTGCCCCAACCGGAGATGACCGCACCGTTTCCAGACAGTACGTACGACGATCCGAGCGGGATCGGTTGAGTATATTCGTTGAAGACGATCGGTGCTACCGTCTGCGCTAAGCTGATGTCGTTCTCGATGGTGGCCGCATCGTACAGGGGATGGTTCACGATGCGCATTGTGCGATGGTACACGCCGCCGGTTTCTAGCCGTACACTGCCAACGTACACGTTAAGCCCGGCCGGCTCCATGCCGATCGTGCAGTGCGCCGCCGAGAGGACCCACCGAGAGCTAATAATGGAACCGCCGCAGAAGTGAAAGTTCGGCAGTCTCCTCATCGACACCTGGTACGGGAACTGACCCTGGACGGCATCGTAGCCTCCAACGATACGGTTACCCTTCTGGTCGTCATGACCCAACGAACGGGCCGCTTTGGTCGCAGCTGCTGTGGGACAGAAAACGGCACGATTGTTTTCGCAAAACTATCATCACCACTAACGTCCTCGCGTAGAGTATGCAGTCAACCACTTACGACTTCCGGCCACCAGCCCCAGGCAGAGCGCGAGCGTCACCAACTTTACACTGATCATCGTTATGCTACTGTGTGCAAACACGCAACAAAAGACAGCCGACCTGGTATCGGGTACTTATAGCGCTTGAGCTAACCCTGGTTGATGGCCGATAATCTCGATTCGTTTATGGCACTGATAATAGGGATCAATAAGACCGCCATGCCGTGCCCGATCCATTGGCCCAGAATGTGTGGTTCCGATCGTCATAGTGTTGAGTTGCCTTGAACTTTGCACAATTCCGGGCCTCACGGTTAAAAGGAAGCGTGTAGTATTCAGCCATTCGCGGCTGCTCCCGGTGCATACCCGGTACGGTTTTATGATTGTTGGTTTTATAGCTCACCGATAAGAGCGGATACTTTTTTGGCAGCCACTTTGTTTCACCGTTATGGTATCAATATGGAGTTGTCCAATCTTAACCCAATAGCTGATAGTGTTATTAAAGGAGGTTGTTTAAGGTTAGCTTCCGTTTGACGTTTTGCCCCATTTTTTATGATCGCTGCATTCATCCTACCCTTCCTGCCTGGTTTAACGATAATCAGTAGCAACGAATGGCCTTTGGCATGGGTGTGTTTCAACGTATCCAGTTTGCATCGATTGAATGCTTTCCGAGACATCCAGTAACATTGGAATTTAATAATTCTGGCGAAGAAAATCTTGGTAGCGAACTCAGCCGTGATATTTATCCATAATATTCCGTGTGGGAGCTATCTTTCCGAAGGGATAGTCACAACGTTATTGCATACCAAAAATACTTACCTCTGTGCTGCTTTTCTCCCCGGTTCCAGTCTGTTATGAGATGGCGAGGGTCAATAATTCTCAGAACATATGTAATAATTTATTCCAGAGCAATCTCGCCGAAGCTGATCGAAATAAACTAGATGGCATAGGATTAGATTTCACTGTTCATTCTGCAGCTTGCTTCTTCAAGGGCCAATAATAATATCATTGCCCCACCTTCATCCCTGCTTCAACCTTCCGCCTCCGGCCAATCGTTAGGTAGGGAAATTGTTGCGCATATATTCCCATGGGCCATAGACATCTATTATCCTTTTCTCCTTTGCATAGGCTACAACAATCCTCGCAGTATAATGTTGTAAACCAGCTCAATCGCTTTTAAAGCAACATGACATGATGCTGATGGGCCGAAGGTAAACAATCTTGTGTTTGCGTCCGTCTTGACTCGTATTCTCGTCCCCCGAAAGGTTGCCAACTACTGCAGGCATGTATCGTGTTACCAAGAGTGTGTGTCGGCGTGCATATGGATGTAATCATAGGTACACAACGGGCAAACCTCTGCACTGCCTTTTATCTTGATTGGCACGTGCTTACAAGCACAAGTTTTGTTTGATGATCATGTGCTACGATGTTACAAAATGTTTTAGGACAGCCGAGGCCCATGGGCCCGTGTTCTTTGTAAATTCCGCTAAACCCTTAAACTAACATAAACGTTTAACACTTATAAATTTATTTTTTCGATTGATCAACAATAAGTTAAAGTAAGTGAGTAAAGTAAAAATGGAAGGATTTCAAATACAGTTAAATGTTTATTCATTTAACATTATCTACTTACTTTCATGTAAACGTTCCGTCCTTGCTGGCGGTCCGTTTCGTTTCGCGCCATTCGGGGATATCGATCAGTGTTAGTGCTGCTGGCTTGAAATCTGGAATGATCGAAGCGAAAAAATTGAAAAAAAGATAAATGGAGATCAGCTTTGTTCATGGTGAATTACTAAGCGTGTTAGATGAGAGTATCGTTAACTCAAAAAAGCAACGTATTTCTGAATAATCATTACGAAAGAGGCTTATAAAGGAGCACACAAGCTCCATGCTTAGCTGTCGTTTAACAATGGTGGCAACACAATGCGTTCATAAACCCTGAAAAGTCCACCACTGGATGAGTTTGAACCTCGCGAATTTAATCTCCTGGAGCCTGTCGGCTCGTTTTTCGTACACACATACGAGAATCGCGTTCGTCCACATAGTACTCGATAGACATTAAAACACATGACGGTGGTTTATGTTGCGGTTTATTTTTT
This sequence comes from Anopheles atroparvus, assembly GCA_914969975.1. Lineage (NCBI taxonomy): Eukaryota > Metazoa > Arthropoda > Insecta > Diptera > Culicidae > Anopheles > Anopheles atroparvus. Next base: position 23,954,419 of record CAJZCY010000001.1, on the reverse strand, counting down.
CTCGTCCCTCCCCCCGTCCGTTAAGTGAATGATAAATATTTATGAACGCAATTTTGTGGCGCATCGATAGGGGAAAAGTTAAAATTTGATGCCGCTCGCCTCGCCATGAAAACGTGACTCTGGGGGAGTAAACCACGAACGGTTCGCGCATTCCCGATTGGTTCGCCTACTTTTCCGCTGGAAGGGGTATTCCATATGGTCGGCATTGGCGGTGGGCGCGTATGCAGCCAACCAGCGCAGCGCATAATTATCACCGCTTTTATCGTCTCCGGTTTCCCCAAAGAACATCATTTTCTTTTACATACGATCATCATTCTTGATGCTTGAAGCCTGTTGTGTAGTATACATTTTTTGGTGGATTTATATTTCTTTTTTCATTCCATTTTATTACGTTCTCTTTTTTAGAAAAGGTGAAGGAAACGCGATTGCGGTCGGCAATGGGGATTGATTTCCCCAAAGGATACCGTCGGAAATCTAACGAGAATGGATCACGGGAAACAGCCAAACCCGTATGACCCCTTTGCAGGATCTGGCAGTTAGGTGGCGCTGGCCCGGCATTCCATTGTTGTGTGCGCCAGGATTGTAATGGATCAGCAATATTTGTTGTCCAATTTCCTTTGCAGGATGTGCAGGGATAATGTTTTTTTGTCGGTGTTTTGCGGTTGAATTGATGTGTCTGCAGCGTTCCCTTTTGCTTGTGCGCTGTAGTGTGTGTGATTATCATTCAATTTTCAAGAGATGGGCCCCAGTGCCGGACGGGCAGGGACTGCGAAATAACCTGCATGTAGCTGAGGATGTTTTTTTTCGCTTTTGGATCTGCTTGTAGGTTGTAAAAAAGAGGGATCCTTTTTATGATCGTTCCCGTGGCATATACAACCGAACCCTGGAAACCCTTGCCTTCCGTCCGAGGCCGACTGTTTCCGCGAAGCTTGGACTAATCGTAAGTGTAAAAGGAAAATTGAATGCTACTGTTTTACGATCGTTGCGCGAATCGAAATTGTAGCAGAAAGAGATTTTACTCGTGGTTGAGAAAGTGGTGTAGTTGTGATGGAATGAATCTTTAAAGAAAGGAAGCTTTGGTTCCCATTTATCGTTGATTCAAGCATTGATTTCTGGGCAGTGGAAGCAAACGTAAAAGTTCTCCCACGTTTCGAACTTTCCCGACGGGAAATGAAGTGAGATTCAGTCTTGACTGGTTGGTGATTGTTCTCGTTTCCCCTTACCAAAAACACACAAAAAACGGGCAAATTTCCCGGTCGTGATGTATAGTACGGTAGGAAGTGAACATATTTATCACCCCAGTGCGTCGAGCTAATGGCAGATAAAATGTTTCTTACGTTTGCTTCTCGCGTGTAGCCGACTCTGGTGTGTTATTTTTTGTTGGTTTGTTGGAATGTGTTTGGTGCTTGATTTTATTGTTGGCACAAATGATTTTTATGTGGTGAGACGTTATCTTGGGAGTTTTCGCTCGTTTTTCTTTATGGAAGTAAATAAAACATGTTATGTGCTTTGAAATAACCGAAAGTTTGAACCTTTGATGTGCAACATTGTATCATGTACAATCAGAGTTGATAAGCACGATCATCATCATAGTGCTCCCGCCTCCGATGTTACTTTTCCTGTCGTTAATATGCGATTTAAAAGACTGAATAAGATTTCTTCAATTGCACTAGAAAGCAAATTACTAAGGGAGCTCAGCGACTCGGGTGTTTGATTTTACCTGCCAAGTTCGCAGCGCAAGAATTGGAAACTAAATCAATATAATCACCACACAATAATTCAGTTCGAGAGGTTTACCCCAAGCCCCGAGCTGGCGCATGGCCAACAACCAGAAATTTATTTGATTTCATGATTTTGAACCTTCTTGCCCTGTTGCCAAATATTTGCAAAAGCTTAACGACGGGCAAGCGAACGAGGGCACATTGCAGTAAAAGCACACCTTCACCTTGACCTTTTACGGGCGGACGGCGGCAAGTGCCTATGAACGTTGGGCAATCGATACAGTTATGATGAGCCAAAGTTTCCGGAAAGTATCATTAATTTTGCCATTTCTGTTTGTCCCGAGCATGACTGGCTGGTCATAGTAGGGATGGAAGCGACCGCAGAAACCTCTCAAGGGCGGGCACTCAATGTTTCCTTCCCCCTCCACCATTAGCCTCCGGCCTTCGGAGACGGACTTTTCGCCAAAGTGGGCAAGTGAAGTAGCCCTGTGTCCACACTTGGGGTCCCAGCAGGGCCATAGTAAAGTTTTTGCGAGATCTTTAGTGTGAATTACGGCCCCGACCAGCAGTGGAATTATAGGCCACAAATCGTGAAGCTTACGGAGGCGTTTAAATATAAGCCCCCACCACGGGAATCAATTAATGCGAGCGTTGACTGCTCGCTGGTGATCCTCGGGGCTGCAGCAATGTAATGGGCATCTTAACACTCAATGAGTTTCATGCGAGCGGAAGGTATCGTTTTACGGTAGGTATCCTTTGGGGTACATTAATGTGAAAAGTGTAATGTCTAACGTTTCATGGTTTATAAAAGATTTAAAAACAAGATGGGCTCTTGCGATGGGCGACCAAGGGCAGCTGGAGAACAAATTAATGATAAATAAATAATTTACCCCTTCTTGCTGGAACCAGCCCTCGGAAGTAAGCGTCCTCCTAACGGTTTGCGAATAATGTTCTATGCATTATTGATAACATGTTTTCATCATACTTTCCAGTTATCATCCGGCACGGATTTGGTAAAATGAGGCAAATTTTAACGCTTTTTTAAGGCATTATTTTAAAACTAAAACTAACTTTAGCATTTTTTAATACCCTGAATAGCATAATAAGTACGAGCTAAGCTGGTTTTGTCGATTCAAACCACCGGCATCTTTGAAGATTTTCTACTCTCATGTGTGTCGATAGAGATCCATTTTCCTCAAAACTAACCGTTGTGCAAGCCGGCCTAGGAATGAAATTAAATTATTTAAAAATATTCTACATCCTGATCAGTGGAACCTCAGAGTGTGGGATTTGCCCGCATGGTCGAGCCTGAAAAGGTTTTTTTTTCTCTGTAAGGCCCTTTTCTGGTCCCGTTTTTTTCGGTTTGTTATCTTTACGTTGCCATCACACCTCCGTCAACACACTCACTTTGCACGGAAGGAGTTAGCGAGTAGTCCTTCCGGGGTTGACCCAAACTAATGGTTGAGAGGACGGGGCTTTAGGTCGAGGGCAGCTCGTATGAACACTAATGCATAGACGGCGTCGCACACGAACGGGACATTTATAGCCGAATCGAGCTCGGAATGAGGCAAAGCTAATCAAATTAGTGTACGGTCAGTCCTAAATAATATATTCGTTTCATCACTAACAGCGGCACGCTTGTGTTTTGTCTCGATTTTAGATCATTTCTGTTTAAGACAGTATAGTTAACCCATGGGCAAATTGCTGACAGCGATATGAGGGTTGGACTTTTCTAATGAAAGCGAATATAATTGAACAAAATGTAACAATCACAGGCAGTTTGTAAAATAAAATGTACGTCAAGTAACTTCTTGATTTTCTAGCTTTATGACAATTTCATCATATGGTGAAGGCTATATAACTTCTTACCAACATCTCTTCGTTTTTATATGCCGCTTATTGAACTACTTATGTCTGAATCAAGCCTTTGCCATGGTGTTCAAATTCGATTTAAAAAATTAGATTGGCATAATTGCATCAACCAAATCTAAATTATATTAAACGAATTATGACGTCCGTTGGACAATTTGCTATGTATAAATCAATTATGGTGATATCTCATTCGCTTCTCAATGCACATGCGTTAACATCATGATTTCGACGCAGGTATGAGATTTAATTATAAACTGCGAAATGTTTCATGGCCTCAGATGAAAATTCCAGTGACAATCATATTGTAGTTCAAGTATCTACTGCTGAAAGCCTCCTGCTTTCATCGAAAACCTTTTTTTTTTTGTTAACATGCAAAACCAATTAGGTCAGCTGCATTAGCAACAGTATAATCATCCAATAACAGCGATAAAACCGATCCAATTTATGGTCGCTCTACGAATTGACTCGGTTGAGTTCGATAAAAGCTGTTAAAAGAAGCGGATTCAAGAATTCTGTTATCATCGAAGGGCCGCAAGAATGTTCTATTCAAAAAATGTATCGAAACTTGTAACGTTGGGGGAATGATGATGGTGTGAGGAATCGTGCCCATCTCTCATTTTGATTGTGCTTATTTTTTATAATTGTAATATTTAATTATTGTTTATTGTTAATTGTTTTATTTTTTTGGTAAATATTTCCCATCCTTTACCTAATCTAGCCGATTGTTTTATGGAAAATGCTACCGTCCCTGTACATTATGAAATTTGCTTCAGCATCATAGAAGCTGAGAATTTATAGTGTTGCCTGATTATTCTATTCTGATAATACTTTCTTTTTTTTGTATCGTCCAATGCATGGTTTAAGTGTTCCAACTACAGTATTTATGGAATCGATTTTTCGATGGATACGATTCGCCAGCTGCTTTTGATCAAAGTATACAAAAAAGCAGCTTCGCACACCCGAGTTCATGGGGAACATGCGATGAGCGGCGGTGGATTATGGTTCATAAACACGACATTACCATTCAGTTTTAATATTTCTTCATGAAAATCTTTCTCAGCATGTGGAGCGGAAACTGAGTTATACTACATCAAACGCAGTTCGTGTGCGTGCTATCTGCTTGTTAGGCCCGACCGGTTACCTTCAAAATAATATTTCCATTACAAGGGTCTCTGGCGGCAGGTTGCTGTGAACCTTGAATGTGGCCTCAGCATGTGTTTGTGTGCGGTTGTCTGTATGTATGCTTCGGTAATGACAGGTACACAGCTCAATCCACGCGTTGTGCCACGTACACAGCGCCACAAGGGTCCAATCAGCGCCCGGTCCCATAAAGTTCTGAACTATATGAACTGACAATAATCACCTCTCGCGTATGCCAGCGAATGTCGCACCAACGAGGTGCTGCTGTCGGCAAGGCTTTTGTTTTGGTTTGGCTTTTATTTGGACGATATTTCTGGAAATTAATTCCAGTGGTCAGTTTATTTAACGATCGACAACATAAAGGCGCTAATTGAAACTCATTACTGGTCGGTTTGAGGGAAGCTTTATGGCCCTCAACAGCAGACCGATAGGTCGGTACGATAAAATCTTTTCAAACTCCGGTCTAAAATAAGCCCACTATTTGGTAGGTATGTAGCGATTGACTTAAATGTGTAACATTGATAGATAATTACTTTTGTGAGTGTGGTGAATTCATTTTCAATATTACCATCTATCTTTGCTTCTTTTCCTAGCAACCAATATGGCGTCGTGCTGTTCGATATCGAATGCAAGCACCATCAAATTCGCTACAAGATTTTGGACAAGACTCACACTACAGCAAAAGCCGGTATGCTTGTTCGTCTTTTGTCTGTATCCACCAGTTGATACAAAAGCTGTCTCAAGAGATACTTCCACTAATTGACTATCGGATGATTCGTTCCGGCATACTGCATCGGTCAAGTAACCGAGCACTCTTTGGTGGGTGGTAGCGGGCGAATATTCCGAAACCCGTGTGGCAGGCAACTAACCAATCCTGTTTGTCCAAAGGAGGCGAATCTCATCGGAAGGAAACCAATCTTGTGGATAGTATGGTTGCGTGATTTTTCCACTCGTCGCCGGAGGCGACTTTCGGTGGAGGGTAACCGTGGGCACATTAATGGGATACCATTAATCAAACGTTCACTGAGCTAGCGTCATCCATTTACTGATACACCCATCAAATTCACATCGGTCCTATGTTAAATGTGATAAACGTCCGTTCCCTCGTTCCAATGCGTTCGATTGATTCGCCCGGTCGTGGATGGGTGAAGACATCAGGCAGTGAATAACAATATGACCAACTGGGTGTCGTTGTGTGGCACATTGACAACCAAATCAATACGATTTACATACTAACGCTGACGGATAGAGAAGCGTAACCGCCAACTCATTCCCGATGTCGCTGCGTTTCCGTTGCCCGCGTTTTTCTTTCGTCCACTGATCATACAATGCTCTATTTTTAAATGAACAATTCCTAGCACTTCGCCACGTGTCCATTACTCGCCCTGTTCGACCGTTTTCAACCACCGAATGTGTTCCTACTCTGCGGTGCAGATTGAATGGACAGTCAATCGTTTTATTATATGGTTTAACATTCACTAGCTCGTTGAACGCGCTAGGTTCGAATGTTGATTGAGCAACGGGTGGACTTCTGTGAAGATGGTGGCAGGGGTGAAGAGTGGTCCTGATTGACAATTTAGTTTTATCGATGGGACCTTCTCTGGAGAACGGAAAGCACAAGAAGAGCGACGGGAAGAAGGGATAAGTGTAGATAATGTGTGGGACGTCGATTAATGCGTGTAACCGTGGCCGAAATGGACGAGGAGCCTGTTGATTGGAAACGATTTAACCCATTATTGACAGGTCCGGTTTTAGCTCTCCCTTTCTCTCATTCCCTATCTCTCCCTCTCTCTATATCTCCCTCTGTCTCATTCGGATGGATTCACTGAAGGAATTCCAGAGCTATGGAGGGTTTTACATTTATTCGGCTTTGATTTGGCTCACTATAGCATCAAATATTGTTGCGGTTTATGTCAGAGTAAATAGACATCTCACGCTGCATAGGAAATACTGTCAATTTGTGGTACATTATATGCGTTTGCATAAGCAAACATACGCTTCTAGGCGAGGTAATGTTTACCCTTTTATCGCAAAATCCGGGGATCATCGGCTCTTGTTGCTATCATACGTCAATTTCCATTGGAATCGCCTGAGTGTGGATTGTTCATTTCCTCTCCGATTCATCCGTGCTCTAACCACATTCAGAACACTTTACGAGCGCCCTTATGTTGTTGTTATTTAATGGTTTAGTAGAAATGGTTATGATAAACGATTCGTTATCATCCACCCTACGGATTGCCTCGTATTCTGGGGTCATTTTTGTTCGTGAAGTAATAGACCACAAAACCATGCAGCCGTTTCCTCGTTTACTTTCCTCATTCCGCATTCCGTAACATAATTCGCCAGCCACAATCGAAACAGAAGCATCTCGAAAACGAGAGCTAATGGGTGTAGGGGTTGTTCATTGAAGGCGATTCAATGTGAAGCAATTAATATCCCATCATTGGCGACCATCCAGAGGCAGTCATCTGCACGAATGCATAAGCATAATTGCTGCCTTCATTCATTCTCTTTCCGACCACTCATCCTCCCCTGCCAACCTTGAGTGCATCCTTTTATCCGCAGCAATACAACGATGGAAAATTTCCACTGTATTTGCTTTCACTTTGTTGTATTGATTAAAGCCAGGTATGAATAAAATCGCACATTTTTTGTAAATTCTTCGATTGTGTTGCCGATTGATGTGTTTAGAAGTATCTATACTTATAAAGCAATGGAATGCTAATACTTTTACAATTTATAACAATAGTAAAACAAGGGCCATGCTGTTTGTTTAATGCTTAATCTCAAATATAGTCGCAGTCCTATCGGTACTGTTAATTTTTAAATTTCAAATAATGACCATAAATCAATGAAACACATTTTTTTTTAAACACACAAACCTTTATAAAATGATACTCATTTCCTTTCGCAATGTGAAGATTAAACCTATACGCTGCCAATTCATTTTTACATCGAAAATCAGATGCACTAAACAACGTATTCTGGTTAAAATAGTGAAATGTTCCAATCACCTAAAGAAGGCCGGTGCGAAATGAAAAATCATTGAAACCATAAGGCTATATAAATCATTGCCAATCTCTAGCTACATCGCACAAGGCTTTCTTCTTCGACATTTTAGCTCAATTCGTTCCGTTTCAAACGGTATCCTAACGTTGAACTTATTTGCTACGGTTTTTGCTTGGTATTTTGGTACTGGTCTCAACTGATTCAGGATAATATTACAACGTTGAAGAACTTCCCGCCATTACAGACGTTTCTCAGAAATTGATATTAACCACTTTCTCAACTGGCCTTTCTTATTTCTTTTTTATGTTGGTTTGCCTTGTTACTCTCTGCGTAACAACATGTCTTTTGTCCGTCGCCCTCTGCTTCTGGTTATTTGCACATTCAACCATTTTCGTTTTGATCGCAAAGCGCGCATTGCCATGGTTTCCTCTAGTCTGGAAAAGCCTGAATAGACTTGTCATTTATAATCTCCATCCCGTAAGGATGTGTCCTGTGCTCGGCTATTAGTACAGCCCGTACGGAGCCTCTTCTATTTGATGGCTTTGCCTTTTCTCAGCTGTTTGCTGTCTCCAATTTGCTTCAATGGACAATCTCTGTATGCAACATATTTGATTCAAATGCTTTACAATTTGCTTGGAAGGCTGCTTAATCGAGCATGTTGTATGTATGCGTGTATGTTGCCGTGTACGCATTACTGTTTTGTTTAGTCTGCCCTACTCCATCGATTTGTAGTAAACAAATTCATCCCCTGTACACGCATCATATTATATCGTCTGTTCTTCTCGGTGGAGCAAGTTGACGACTTCACGGGTAACAATGCAATGTTGTTCCATTGTGTGCGTTTATGCGTGCTTTCCCAAGCTCAAAAGCGTCCGCTATTTCCTGGTACTCCCGTAAATACGAGATCCTACTGTGTCGTGAGATCTAAGTAACGAAAATGGCATTATATTGACACCGAATGTAATGGAATTTCTTCGTTCGAACTAAATAAATTTGTCAGTCAAGTGACTAGGGAGCGCACGAGGGCTCCTTCGTGGATAAATAGGGAAAATTGTGAACGAAACGCTTGGAAGAGACAAATAGTGTGTATCGGTCTTTTTCTTGACGATAGAAAGGGTCTCAAAATAGGAATGCTGGTGTCATTTCTACTTTTCCCTTCACAATTTCGGTTATTTAACGACAGCGCGAAAACACCCTACCAGGAATCAGAGCGGCTTCAAAGCATAGCTCCCTCAAAGGTATAATTTTCGAAACTGTGCCTTCTGCAGAATGGTCTTTACATTCCCGCGAGACCAGTAAACGCTGCTCTGATGCCTTGCTGCATTAAGGGATTTTTTTTTCAACCATTGAGTTTCGAAATAGCGAAGGAAGCAGACTGAAGATAGCCGAGTCGAATAGTCGCCTATGTTTTCTATGCTACGGTTCGATTGGATTGTACGGCCGTAGTAAGTTCCAAGAGATTTTGTTATCAATTTACGACAGCGGTCTTCGAAAATCTTGTTATTTTGTTAATAAAATTTCGCACAGAACTAATACAAAATCGAATGAGCAACCGGCAAAGGAAAGTGAGGAGTAAGCCATAAGTGAGTTTTATAGCGTAAATGTGTTTCATAGCGTACTGCCACACAATATTTTAACCACAGGAATCTCAAGGCAACTGAGAATATTTTCAGCATCAGTAAATTTTGAGTGATTTACTCCTTTGTACCGAAAAAAGCGCATCTTCGAAACTTTCGAAGCTCGGAAAATTTAAATTTAGTCGTCCAAATCGATTCTATCTTCGCCTTTATTCCAAAAGGCCAACAGCAGCCGGGATAGGTATATCTCCAATCGATTGAAGCTCTCCTTTTTACCGTGGTTTTACTGCCTTGGACCACTCCGCCAAACAAAGTTCCGCATGGCCGCAGGGATTTATGCTACGCACGGCTTCCTTCGCGAGAGCCGACACCAGCAGCAGTACCGGCAGCAGGAAACAATACGCAGGGGGATGGATGAGAGCGGTACCGGTGCTTAGCTTTACCCCAGGAAAACTCACCTGAAGGCAAAAGAAGGCAAATGTCGCGTACAGCTGACGGAAGTAGCGGAAGCGCGTAACAATGTTGCGTACTCTAGACTCGTTTAGTGAAAAACGAAGAAAAAAAAAAGCCCTAGACCAGGGAAGGTAGCTCAGGCGGGTTCGCTGCTGTACGCGGAAAACGTGCAAGTTACCGCTCCCGGGAGGGCTGTAAAGTGGATTAGAAGCACGGCAGTTTATATTGCTTCACATTTTCTGAGCACCACCGGCAGCACCAGCAGCAGCATCAGAGGTATACAACGTAACAGGATGTTGATGCTTCCAGCATATCCTTACCCTTCGACTGTAGGATTCTCGGACTTAAAGATGCGCGTCGGCTTTGTAGCTTTTGAGCAAACTGCACACATAAAACATACCATCTTTAACTCTTGCTCGCATGGTACGGTAAGATATCGGTAGGAGTACGGGTCTGCGTTTGGGAAAAGAAAGAAAGGTACAAAGATAAAAGAATGTGCCCTCCAGGACATGCCAAAAACCATCATAAATTTGAAAACGTTTTACAGCACATGATGATACGCTATTATGTCAAACTGTTTGACGTACCGTGTGGAATGGCGTGAGCATTTTATTTCTTTTTGCTATAAATACCGTATTCGGATTGAGTTCCTCGCGATTGGCGCTGATGAAGATATTATTTTCGGCACTAATTTATGTACACTTTCCATGAATAAATAATAGATTCGACCACATGAGGAGCGTGGCTGATGTAGTTGTTCAGGCACGCGGTGCACACTTGGAGTATCGCACCTTAGACAAACATTGGCCGTGACCCTTGTTCCCCTTCCCTTACCGACCCGCTCAAGTGTGGGGGTTCAGCGAGAAACCGGTCGACATTCGGCATTGTTTATTCAACACCCAGCGGTGGACCGCAGCGAATGCGATTCATTCACGGGCGTAATCTCAGGTGGTTGGGAATTTTAGACCTTGGCTTCGAAAAGGGTGACAAGGTGCAGGCTCGAAAGTTGTCCAGCTGTACCCTTGCAGGCACGTGTTAGCTGTAACACCCTCTGCAGAGGTTAATAAACAATGTTGCTTGTTTAATTCATGCTTGCCACCGCCTCATAGCAAATGGCACGACCACACTTATACGCGTACGCATGGATCCCCTGGTCCCATGGGTACTGCTTGCGACTATCCGGCCTGGCCTGGGCGAGAAGATCTTATCGTGAGGTGGATTATAGTTTCGTATTACCTTGCCTCTTGCTGCCTGAGCAGATTATTATAATGTCAGTGTTTGCACTATTATCTAGTGTTCCACCGGGTGTCGCCTTAGGGTCGCATTAAGTCGCACACAACACAAACAGTAATCTACCGAACCATTTCAACAGCAGTGATGGCGAACCTATTTAAGGCTCCATAATGCCATGCGAAAAATGCAGACAAACATTTTTCGTAGGATTGAAAAATCCTAAAGTACGGAAACAGATTAATTTCCTGCATATTATGCTTCTTACCATTTTCATTTGCATCTGAAAGATTTATAAAGATCTGAATGTAATGAATCCAAACAAAGCCTCTCCAGGTTGACATGGATGAAGGAAAACTTGTTAATCTTCATTCAAACCCCTCTGTTGAATTTTTGCTGATCCGGAGTACATTTAAACATAGTGGTTTTTTGTGGATTAAAATTCCATTAATTATCCGCTTCATACCAACGGTATTGCGGTTCTGCGTCTCTGACCCAAAGCCAGCTTACCACCGTTGGTTATCACAGTTAATCATAAAGTTTCCAACCGCCTATGTTGACCATGAAATGCGACCTCGCGCAGGTATGGTATTAGCACACAGCCTATAGATCCGTGCCCACATACATAATTCTGGAACGAGTCGCTACTAACCCGCAGAAATACCTTAACATTATTCGTAATCTCGCACACTTCGTCGCTATCGAAGTCATAATGTTCAGCTTTGGAAATAGGATGCGTTTGATATTAATTAGATCGTTAGCTTTTCCAACAATTGTTGTCACGCGCGTGAGCACAGCGATGGTTTAAAATAGTTATTGACAAAGAGAGGAAAATGTGTTGAAAGCTGCAAATAACGCAAAGTCCATTAGTTTCATGTTGCCCACCTTTTCACACACATCGTTATCCATCGTTCGCACAAACTCATGTGAACTCATGTGGTGAACTCATTTGCCGTTATCTTCCAGGAAAAAGGACGATATTCTGAAAAAAGAGCCATGAAGGGAAGACAAGTTGAAGTGAAAAACTCAACTCTTCGGGTACTATAATTCACTGGACTTCCCTTGGGCACATTACACTTTTCGAAGCAGATGTGTTGATGGTTGATGAGCGCACACGCATCGAAGGGCAGGTTTAACTATGGATAATTGGTTTGGGTGGAAACTCCCAAGGGCTTCCGAACCTTATTACTGAAGCTAACGATTCTATGTAGTCAACAAAATATTTTTAATGGTGAACGAACGGTGACTTTAAGCGAAGCCAAATAACTATTTCGTACAGGCATTTTTCTACACATTTGTTGAACTACATTAAAAAAACATTGAAAAAGCGCAGCACAAGTGTAGAGGGAGAGCACCAACGCAGAAAATGAGTATTTCGCAACAACTTTGTAAAACATCTCCCTGATTGCAGGGAATGTGTAGCTTCCTCCAATACACTGATATTCAATCATGGTAATGAAAAAAAAAAAAAACGATGATAAAATACCGCCGATGAACAAAACAGATATGTTGTAGTAGTTTCGAGATTGAAGGCATACATAAAGCAAAAGTAAGGGCATCCATCGCACCGTTTAAATCCGAACAACACGATAGGGGTCAATGGAAAGCAAGTTGTGCATGAAGTTATCGGAAAGCATTGTTTTTTTGTGTGTGTGCTTCTCTTGGCGTTGGAAGGAGCAAAACAGCGCACGGTGCTGAGAAAACGTGATGACTTGGTTGAAATTTCTGCGCCTACCGACAACCAGTCCAGTTGATTCTTCTTTCATCTTCATCTTTTTTTTTGCCTACATGCCATAAATCTTGTGCTTCGATCCTTTTGATCCTGAGAACAAACACAACAAATCTAACCCTTAAGCCGTGATTGTTGTTTATCGTGTCCTAGTTTTCGTCACTCTCATCACTTCATTTCGCATTTCATTCCAAGAAAATCTACTATATCACCAGTAAGCGATGAGATAAGCCTCTGTGCTCGCCGTTTGTTGAGCAAAATGTTGTCTGCGTAGACGACTGGATTTCTTTCGCCTGGTGTCGATGGAGGTGCCTTGTATTTCACACGCAACAGTCATTAGAAAATCAGGCGCCTCCATCATGTTGAATTTACCACCTTAGGACACAAAACAAATTGGAGTCTGTTGTCGCCATGCTTGCGATTTTAACGAAGCTAGAAACCAATTTGAGAACGTATTGTAATTATTGTGACTGTATATTTTCCTAGAATTGCAAGTTTTCCGTGGGCAGTCAGGTGCAAAAGAGGTTCTAATGTAAATTAATTAATTCGCGAACCTTCCGTCGTTCGGTTCCAACCGACCCAAGGTTTGTTATTCTTTCCACTGCCACTCAAAAGTGTGCGTCCTTTACGGTGTGATCTGGGTTGGTTTGTTGCCTGTTTGTTTTTTTTCTATTTTTTTTTGTACATGCGATCCCTTGGTTTGCATAAATTCAACAACGGGCAAAGAAAGGGCAAAAGCGTCCGAAATCTATTAGCAGCACATTATAATTTTTAATTGAAATCGTCGGCCTTTTTTGGAATACATTTCCGCTAAAATTTGGTACGTTTCGGCTCAAACTTTGTCGATGTTGTGCTTGCGATGTATTTTTGGTCTCTCTGCTGTGCACCATGGAAATTGTCCGGCCTCGAATAAATTGATGGAAAAAGTTGTATCACAGTGCGATGCGCGACACGAGATAAGATTGGTTTCTCTCAATTTAAATCTATTTTCTTCGGCGCTCTCCAGCCACCCTCCAGTCCTACTATTGGAGTACTAAACGAACCGACCCACCGGAATCGTTCTCGAATCAGTTATAAAGTTTTTGCAATAAAATGGAAAATTGCTACCCAGCGTGGCGTGGCCCCTGTCGTTACATTCGTCGTCTGTAATGCAATTACTTCTGTCGAGCGCAGTCAAGCCCCGCCGGGCTGCATCATAACCGGCGATTAAACACTTACTTTACAGCCTGTTGAATTGAAAATTTAGCAATTTACCCGGAACATTATCTTCACTTTTGTTTCGGTTTGTTCTTTTCCGCTGATGTACAGTTCAGTTCCAATTAGTAAACTTGGGATCGCACTGATAAAGGTTTATTTACGCTCGAATATTATTGGAAAGTTATGTGAGAATGGTTGAGATTGTGCTTCTTCCAAAGGGGACATTTTATCAGTTACAACTGAATGCATTGTTTGTTCCTGATTATGTTTTTCTTTTAAATCTTATAAGACGGGCATAAATTCTCAAATCATTCGCTTTGAAATACCATTCCTTGTTAAAATGCAGTGATAAGAAGCGATAACTGCAATGTAAAATCTATAAATATACTCGGTCTCTCTAATTTATCAAATTACTTCATGCTGAAAATTTAGCTTCAAATTCAATCCAAATTGCACGATTGTTTCTCAAAGTCTGGTATTCTCGTGTTGCTGGTCAACATGGCGTACGTACCGACCATCCAGCTTCTAGAATTGGGAAGCAATGATAAGAACGAGTGTCGGCGATTGAGTTCGCTATTTTGTATCATAATTTTCAGGAAACTTCACTTCAAAAGAACAAAACTCAACTATCGTATGGTAGTGGAACGGCTGTACTGAGTTTGTGTTTCCTATTTCAACTTCTGTTCTCTGCTCATGCAGAACCGAGTTCCGCGTGAAAATTCTTATGCAAATTTTACCCTTGTACAGTACTTGCATTCAACAGCTGGTTCTCTCGTTCCTATGTTGTTCGAGAGTTTCGCTGCCGGAAACGAATAAACTTTCTTCAATTTTCCGATCGAAGTCGCTAGAAGCTTGCACCATCATGGACGATCGTTCAACATTTTGCAAATCCATGCCGACATGTGGATTATTAACTGTTAGTATCCATTGGCCACCCCCGAGGATGAAAATGAGCATCCCACATTGACTCAGAAGATAGCTTCCATTTATTTTCTTTAAAAGAAACCACAGGATTGTAAAAACAGTTACTATTTGGGAACAGTTTACATTGGCCTGTGATGCAATTAGGTTATATTCAGCGGAGTGTACCTTTAGCTGTATTGACACAGCCTTCACTGCAGAAGAATAGCGATAGCGGTAAGACTATTCATAGACTGGTGTCTTCATTGCACACATTAAAACCCTCTTGAATTAATCCGTTTTTTATCATCGTACAATGCTTGCATAGATTGCCCAAACACGCGGTGAGATGCTAGCATGATGTATAACAACATGAGAAAGCTCATCTAAAGATACCATTTTCATGTGCCTCCTATAACGACGAATTATTTTATAAGCCGACCTCTTTATCCTGGAAAGTTGAAATAAACAAAGGACACCTTACCGGTAATTCGCACCCGATCGAGCATATTCGACCGTAATGAAAAACATCGTCGTAGCTCAGTGGAGAAATGGCTTGCAGGTTCACCAAGGCGAATATCCGGTGGAAGATAAGGACTCTCTCGCTTCCTTTCTGCTGATGTGATGCTCTTTATACCCCTTGTCCAAGTTTTGTACTAGAATTTATCTTTCTCTATCTTCTATCATGCCGGTCACATTTAAATATTTGTTTAAAATATGAGAATCGTTTTACGGTCAATTAGTGAAGCCAATTCATCTTTCCATTCGATTATTTGTTCAAAGGTCGAACTTTGATAATGTCACCTTTAGCTATAGCTATCATTGAACCTTATTTTTGTAGTCATTTTATTGAAATAAAATGAAACAAAAAGTCTTAATCTCTGAATTTACTGAATTGATGTTGGTTGAGTTAAAGCAGCAAAAATTCTGCTTGAATCGTTTGTTTTTAAATGAAACATGAATTACACAATAGTCCTTACTTGCATAACTTTCTTCAATCTCAAATACCTAATTCAACAATACCACACAGAACGAAAACCACACACGTTCCACTTAGAACTCGAGGAAAATTCTCGCTTTCCGGATGGCTGGACGAAAACACTTTCAACTTTCAGTGGTTTTTCGTTTTCTCTTCTGCTCTTCTTGCCACCACTAGTGCAAGCAACCTAGATACGATGGAAAGATGCAGAGGGCTGGATGGAGACGGAAAGACGGAGACTCACGAGTGACAGTTACGAGTGAAATATGAATGTCCATGAATTTTTTACCTTGCTGCCCCCTTATCTTTCTACGTGGTAGGAAAAAGTGGCCTTTGGTTTGTGCACTTCTATTCGTTGGTGTTGCTTGCAGTTTAGTTCCTATCCCTTCTCCAGTCTGAGTGAAATCCGGCGAAAACAACAGCAATGTTTTTCAAGATTAGGAAACCTACACCCCCAGAAAACATCATTCTATCTTCTAACATTGCAGCAAAAAGTAGTGAGAGGGAAAAGGACAACAATCTTCATTTGGATCCATGGGTCATCTAAGCTTTGAAAACAGTTGGGTGAAGCATTAGAAGAAAAAAATATGAAAATAGATGTGTTCCACTTAACGCTAGAGACCGTGCCTCTCTTTTGGAATGACGATAGGGAATTTTTTTCTACTTTTCCCTTTCCTCCTGTTGGCTTCGGCCTCCCTTTTCTGAAGATATTAAGTTTTTGTTTGTAAACAAACAATCTCGTCCAGTGGCCTTCAATTGTGCCTTCCGTCAGTGACCGGAGAAGTAGATAGAAGAAAACTTTTCTCTCTGCACTATGTCTGGGTGTGCAATACAATGCCAAAGTCGGAATGAATGATTCCAGTTAACCAGTTAATGATGGCAATCGGATGTGGAGTGAAGTTTGTAGCATCGCCGTTCTGAACTGGTGCTCGGTTGAAGCAGTTGCTGGTGAAATCAAAACGTAGTCCGAGAGTCGAGGGATCAACAAACAAGTGAGCCTTTATGTGTGGCATGTGTTTGTATGTTTGATGATAGCTTTGTTTATTCAGGTAAAGTATTGGAAGCTATATCAACCCCAGGACCTGAACATGCCGTTTTTCTTTCATCTTGCAACAAATTCTCCAACGCTCGCACTGAAACCTGACCTACTGATTTATTGATAAACGATAGGAAAGTCGACGATGAACCAAGCAGTAATAATTGTGGTACTTACAAATAAATTGCAAATTTTTAAGTTATTCGACCTCGAAGAAGTGATTTACACCTCCACAAGTGTAATATTCCGTTTGATTGTTTCTTGATTTTGGTTTGATTTGGAGAAGTTTGAAAATGACTTGAAGTTGTGTTTACTCATGTATGTACGTAATATGTTTTAAAGAACTGGGCGAACTGAACATGTTGTTGTCGTTAGTTTGGTACAGGAACGATTCTGATCCTAGGTCTCTTTAAACGATTGTATTGTATAACATGTTTCAAAAAAGAACCAAATGACTTTTCCAATTTCATACGGTTGTACTTTGCCTTCTACTCAAGAGGGAGGGAACCACGCTTAAATACTCTTCCATCGTCGTGAGGTACCACTTCCCGGGTCCATCAACATCGCCGTTCTGGCTGGGAAAGTTCCACCCAGTGAACGAAAGTTTCTGCCTAAAATCTATTTGCTCGAAATGAAAGCAAGATCAACACGCTTTCGGCACGCTGAGAAAACACATTTAATCCTACTTTTGTCGACTGCCCTTCGTCATCCTAGACCTGGTGTGCATAAACATACGCATACACAACGTCGTTCAATGCCGGCGATGTGGGTTGTCTTGCTTTCATCACAAATCATGGGAAGTATTTCGTAATATTTTTTTTGTTCGTACACCAGACTTCCCTTCCTTCGGTCACATCGTTATTCCTTCTTATCATGTCTTCTTTTGGACTTCCAGAGTAAGGGAAGGTCGACGAAAACCGTCCGTTAATCTTGAGAAATCTCTATTTTTACGAAATACTTCCATACGGGCCCACAACTCATCTCGTAGTGAGTGTGGAAAACGTCCGCTATCGGGAAACAGCTAGCTGTCTTCTACCAAACCCATCGTGGCTCCCATTCAGCGTCTTTACAAGTCCACTGCGATCGAAGAAAGGTCTCTCTGCCGAAAATTTGGCAGCTTTTCTTTCGAACCTTTCCGTATCAACATGCGTTCATGGGAAACTATCCTTAAGTTCTGCTGTTTTTTTTTTGCTCTGTGATGGGTCAACCATTGAGGAAATCCCAAATACTTGAGGTGGTGAGACCGGATCTTCGATGAAACTTTTGATGGAAAAGTTTTTCCATTTCCATCAACCGTTTTGGTGTGTGGTTTTGCAGCTTCATTCACAACTCAGCGCAGCAGAAAAAAGGGAATCTAACGAAGTGGTTGATTCTGGAGGATTTCATCCCCTGCCGTATGGTTTCATACTCCAGAGCAATTAATTGAACCCACACAATTCCGTGAGGATAAAGTAATTGTTAATTGGTTTATAGTTTTTGCTTGTATTTTGTGTAACTTTGTTGAAAAATCTTACAACGCTGCGCATTGTGCTCAGCGCGCGAAGCTTACAAAGTTAAGTTACAACCCAAAGTAACAAATTTTGCGCGTCGAATTGATTTAAAACGCAGACGATACCGAGCAGCGCACGATTAAGTATTGATCGATGTTCCACTGTCAGAACTACCTTAAACGAACGAGTAAAGTAGGTCATTATCTTGGAGGAAAAGAATTCTAACGTTGTGCGAACATTTAACAAAATCCACCTAACTCCCGATGTAGACCATTAGCATCTTTGGCACGTTGAATGCATGTAAATCAACGAATAATCGTTTCGGTGAACTTGTGTGTTATTTTTCTTCTGCATTTGTTTGAAATCTTTCCCTAATTCACACGCTCGCCTTTCGACGCCTGGCCAAATAAAACCAACTCGGGAAATGGGCGTGCGAGAAAAAGTTAAGGGCGATAAAGAATCCACGGGGGATGGGAGAGTTGTTTGAAAATTTGATGCCCGCGTCTAAAGATGTGGTCGTTTCCCTTTTTTTTTGTGTGTGTGCTTCTTCTCTCTGGTCTTAAATTTCTCTCCTGTCGAGTACTTTAAATCCCGCTCCGGACCGATCCAGCATCGATCGCCGGACCGCGAACGCGTGGAGGTGCTGAAGCCGCAATCGTAAATTGTGCAGATCCGTGATTATTTATTTTCCCTGTCGAAGCGCTTGCTCAAATCATTTGACCGTGTAACGAGCGAATGTTGCCCGCCATAACACCGGGCCTTCGTTTGAGGTCCACTTGCACGCCGCACGCCTTTTTTCCCCCAGGTGGTATTTCGACGTCGATTTGCGCCCAATTGGATTCTAGCCGATGGTTGATGGTATTTACAGATTCGTAAACCCGGCCGAAGGTAATTTGATTTTAATTCATTAACCCACATCAAACGGAGGGCTCAGGTACTGACGTAGATTTGGGGTTCTAAGGCACAGATGTTAGGATGGAGTTGATTCTTTTCCACTTTCGTTTCATCATAGTTAACAACTTTGATTGTGCAACGAAATTTATGCTTATCCGTCGGCAAGCTTGTGAAAGTAAAGGCATAGCTTACATCCTGCAACATCATGCCGACGCAAAATAACTCTATAATTATGATTACTTTTTAAACCACTTGTTGAGAAAAATGTTCAGTCTGTTTAGTCTTTTGGCTTTTGAAACTTTTTAAATGATCATTGCTATCACATGTATTCCCGGAAATCATAGTTATCGCAAGTAATCGAACTACTATAATCTACTCAGTCAAACACTTACGGTCCTCCAAGTTATATTCCATACTTTGCTTTCTTGCAGAAACTTCACGAAAGCCAGACTTAAGGAAATCACAACACTCGTCGCATAGCACCGCCGGTGCGCACAAATCGGTAAATTCTTGCACATTTGACCCGTTTCCAAACCACGCCTAAGACATCAAAGAGTTTGCACCGGGGGCTCCAGGGCAAACATTAGCTTTTACAATGATCTTACTTACCGTCGCGACAGTAAATGTTCACGAATGGTTCGAATATGGTTGTGTGTGAGGGCAACGAGCAGCCGGAATTGGAAAAGACTTGAGTGTAATATCTTGCCCGGTAAATTAGAGCTTTCCATGGTGTGAGTACTATGTATCGCGTGGCGGCCCAATTTGACGTGGAATTTAATGGGTCTAGTCTTCTTTTTTTTTAAATATCCAATTCACCCGTTCCGGGCTAGCCAATTTGCTGCATTTGGTATTATCTTTTTTTTTTTGCTGACGCCGTAAGGTACACTCCGCTGGTAAAGTAATTCCATTTCGTTCCTGCATCGCATTGATAATCTGCAGGGAACAATCGCGTGCTGTGTATCTATTAATCGGGTTTAAATTGGATTGCAGGAAATCGTTACTTTGCGGTATATTCAGCTGTATGGCTGTCTTGAAACTTATTTTCTGAAAGACTGCTCCCATCTTGCTCGCGGGCAAACAGTGTCCTGGAAGAAATTGTCATAATAAATCGAATTACATCCTGGAACGAACTTTACGCCATCGCTACATCGCAGCGTATTATGAAAGTATGATTCAACCCTAAAGCTATAGTGTACTTTCTATTTTCCCACACGTTACATGGAAAATGTGTATGTGCTACTGGTATAAGAATGAAATGATTAATTTATTCGATTAAACAAGGTTCCAGTGGTATCATTTGTTAAGCTTTTTCCGCTAAAATCTTTTAAAATTCCTCAACTTCTCGTTTCTTTCAGCTTGGAATTAGTTTGAGTCAGATTAATATGTTTACTTATGTTTTCAATGACATTAGTTTTAATACCTAGTTTTAGGGGTTCCTTATATCTTGGAACTAATTTTTTTTTTGGAAATGAAAAAAACTCCCTGAACTCCAACGAGATTGTGCTAGGTACTTTTTTATATCTCCTACTATAACATACTCGACAAAGTTCAAATGTCCGCCGGAAAAATCTGCGAAACCACATCTTTACGGAGCAAGGTTTGAAACTTTGATCTGTGGGAACAGTTGGAAAAGTAACGGAAGAAATATAGCACAAGTCCGCTTTTCCGCTTCGTGGCTCACGGTAGAAAAGTTTCATCGTATTGCGCTAGAGCTCCCGCAGCAATTCTCTGCTTGCTCCGAGAATGTCACTAGAAAATGGAACCATTCTTGTAATCGGAAGCTCCTGGGGAAAGGTTGCTTTTAAAATATGAGCACTTGCATGGTACTGGAAAATAGATGTTATGTCACTACTTTCTGGTTGAAAGATAAAGAAGGCAGCTGTTATGCAATTCACATTCCAATGAACATTGCCGGAGCTGTTTGTGAAAATGAATGCTTCGTAGCATGGCATGGCTCGAAGGGAGCAAATTCTTTAAGAGGTAGTGGGCAACATTTACACTCTGGAACTGGATATACTCTCATATATATTATTATATATATAGAAACAGATACAAAATTGTTTTGATTGTGAGGGTTTTGTTTATATGATAAACTTGTTGAAACAGATTTAAAAAAAAAATTGTTTGGGCGAACCGTCACTAACAAGTTTGCCTTAGTAAGACACGAACAATTAATCTAACCTGCAAAGCCAACAGAGAAATTGTAGTATCTAAAGGGCTGTTAAAGTTAATGTGCAAAAATCAATTAAACTTATTAAAGAACATGTGTTCATGTTTCTTATTTGGAATTTGCTCAATTTGTTGCACAATTTTTATAGTGATTTCATTACACCATTAGATACATTTCATATTGAATATTTTTAGCTTCGTGCGCTTATGCAAAACATGCAACTTGTGTTCATGTTCCTCCTTCTTTTCTATCAAGCCCCCTTTTTACAATCAACTGCTTTATCTTAATAAGGGCGTGTAGTTCAGCTTATTCATAACCCAACGCATTAGTTTACGAGCACGACACTGTTGGGTACTATTGGCACATGTCTCGTTGTTTACCAAAAACCTTTGGCGTTGGCAAAAACAGTTCTGTTCGTACTGTGCCGCAGCTGCAGCGCATGGAAGATTATCATGAAGTCACTGTCAATTAAAGTGTCGATCAATATCCAGTCCACTTGACACATTAATGACTACTCAACCTTCAAGAAATGTCTGTAAAGGTTAGTAGTCCTTTATTAGAAGCCACGCGACGCTTGGGGGGTGATAAAAAAGCGCAGCTTTATTTCAGATTGAGAATATTTAAACAGGTTAGCTGAACAAAAATTTGTCTTTGTCTATTTGATTAACTTTAAGCAAGCGTAAAACAACTATGGCTTAAGTTCAAAAAAAAAGGATCAAAAATGTTATCATTTCCGCCCTTGATGTGTATCCACATCAGGAAATTCCATCCCGGGCGGTAGCTTATGAATACAAAATTGCATTCGCTCCTTTCTTGCCGTACAAGATGCATCCATCATCAGCATGCTGGAAATTCATCTGCTCGTTAAAGTGCAGTGCCTGGTTTGAAGGGGAGGAGGCAGATGTTTGGATGAAATGCCAGCATAGGTGCGATACTGAATACGACCGTAACAGCTTGAGGGTAAAATCGCAAGGAATCCTAGCCGGGAAAGCTACAGGAAATTTGGTGGGATAATTTATTACACAGCTACACCACCGGTTGTAGAAAAAAAAGGTAACAAAACACACATACGAAAAACGGTGGGCTAGAAACCCAGTAGTTTCAGCAACAATGACAATCGTCTGGCAGTGATGTTGGCAGCCGAGCCAAGCCGAACTGTCAGCTAGAGATTCCTTCATGAAGGAATATTTCGCACCTTCTGAACGAAGCACATTCTGTTAGCAAAGGGAGGGATGTTTCTTCGGAGAAAAGCAGCTGAGACCCAAAGTGGCTCTGCTGTAGAATTGCGGGTTATTTCTTTATGGTCTTGCCCCTGCTTGCTGGTTCTTCTCCCACAGATGGCAAGCTGCATTTGCACCACTAAAGTAGCCTCGATGAGCTTGGCCACGAAACTCGCAAGGAAGAAAGTGTGAAAACTATTTTCTCATTTCATACATTCCAATCTTTTGCTGTCAGATATGACGGTCCTTTCACAGATGGTTGTAGAAAGGACGTTCATGAGGCTGCAAAAGCTCTCCCATCGGTGAAACCGGCACGATGTAATTGTTGCAACTGAAGAACAATTTCCTTCCCAACAACATCGTCTTAGTGCGAACGTTGCTGCATTTATATGTGTTCTTCTCTCATTTCCACCTGTGGGCTTATGCGATTACGCAGTCCGCAGAGCCACCATTTGTTGTGACAGGGTCGTGAATACTTGTTGTGTGTGTTTCGTACTGTTGTCGCAAACGATACAGACAGGAATTTTATCATCACATTGCAGAAACACGGGAAAGCTCTGCACGTGTCAAGCAAACGTACATTTCATACAAAGGAATCTGGTTTTGGATTAGTAGGAAAAGTTATTTTATACTTATTACAATTTCCAACATGTCATACTTTTCCATTGTGAGTGAAAGCAATTGTTTCACGTTTTCAAATACTTTGGTTGAATATAAATGTGTTTTTTTTTTTTAATAAAAGAATGTATCTCATTCTGCATTTCCGCATAATGAAACACTCGGTTCGCCAACCATGCTTATCGCCATTGCAGTTCATCAACACCGTGGGCGTGGTAAGCCGCTCTGTTTTGACGTATTGTTTGACCCCATTTGACTAATAAACGACTTAACAATCCAAACAACCCGCCGGGTGAGATAAATGTTTCATGATTAAAGTTGCACAAGGCAAACTTAAAATTACATTTTAGGCATTATCCGGCCTGGCAATCCAACTTCGAGACAAGCCTAAGTTGTTTGCTCCCGTTTGTCCCTGAGTACTTCAGGCTTTGCGTCTTGATTTCCACCGGCTTCGTTATTTGGGCCGCTTGATTAATGCGCCCTAGACACGGCACCAGGAAGCCAAGAAGAGAATGGCCACCGGGATCCATTGTGCAAACGGTACTATCACGTACAGCGCATTTGTCACTACCGTGCGGTGGCCGATCGGTGAACGAGGTTTCCGACGGAGGCTTTAGGAATCTTTTTTTATGTGCGTGGCTTTGTTTGCGGATTAGGCGGAGTTTTATTGCACGAACATTTGCTTACTAATTTGTTAAGGCTGTCTGGGTGGTCTGCGGGATTTCTGTTGCGGTTGCGTACCAGCGTACCATTCCCAATTATTTCCCTTGATAAATGCTTTCTTCACTAATGACTGTTATCAACTAGCAAACGATCATTTAAAATTTACAAAATCGATCACAATTATGAGAAGCTCATTTCACTTTGTAATAAATAACCAATCTCTCTCTCTATTTAACATAAACAATAATGGTCATGTTCATTGGAATCTTATTATTTGGACTGCTGTATAACGTTTTTTTTTACGTTAGATAGTATAGATTCTTGTTTCGAATTAATGAATTAATTGAACAAATAAATATATTGAAAAATAAAATAAACGTTGTTTACATTGTTTTTTATTCTTTTTGATTGCTTTACAGATAGATTTCACATGATTATCTTTAGATCATGATTAAAATCATGATATACTATACATATCTAAATTAAAGCATCCCAGAAATAGTAATCAGATGCACTGTACTTGTTTCCAACATTTAATCTTCGTTTATGGCGAAGCTAGTAAATTCTCCTCGGACCTGAGGACCAATTTGCCGGGCGCTGATCAAAGATTAAATTTTTACGATAAAGTGCAATCCCCAGCTTCAGGATACGCCGTCAGGGGAGCGATTAAGCTCGTTAGGCACTTGCCGGTGCGGCGTGGGCCGGATGGAATTAAACTTCAATTACTCCGGTATCCGAGTACAGGAGGCGCTGATCCTTATCGGATCCGTCCACTAACAAACCGTAAATCATACAATTAGACGGCACTTCGGCCAGTGGCGAATAATTGAAAATCTGTCACTCGTGCCCTTGTCCTGCAGTTCCTAGTTCCTATGGGTTCCTTCGAACCAACAGGACAGCAGCTTTAAGGACGTAGTTGAACGAAAACAGCGAGGCAGAGAGAGGCAGACAGAGAGAGAGAGAGAGAGAGAGAGAGAATGTGGGAAGAAGAACTTCATTAAATG
Source organism: Anopheles atroparvus (assembly GCA_914969975.1). NCBI lineage: Eukaryota > Metazoa > Arthropoda > Insecta > Diptera > Culicidae > Anopheles > Anopheles atroparvus. Next base: position 23,929,517 of record CAJZCY010000001.1, on the reverse strand, counting down.
GAAACCGCTTCTGTGCTTCACTTCTCACAAGCGCCAGCTGTCAATCGATGCAAACGCTCACATCAGCCGTGCTTTAATTACTTTCCCTCCGCTTGTCTCGGGGACGAACCGAGCTCCTTCGACGGCAAATGCTTCCTCGAGTGGAAAAGAGCACATGCTCCAAGTCAGGCTCTAGCCACCGCAAGCCACTGCGCATTGGGACCAACGTATGCGACCCTGTGTGTTAACGCAGCGGTTGGGTGCACACTTCGTCCAGTGTTGGGTGCATAAATATCATTATTAAGTTATTTGGACCTCGGCCACGTTCAGTACACACGGCTTGGGTCATAAATAATGCATTTACCGTCACCCCGGTCCACCTCAGACGGTGGTGTTATTTCCTTGCATCCGTTAGGCCGTGCAAAAACGGAACGAGTGACTAGAGAAAATGGTAGGGGAATGACAACCGTCTGCGATTTAGCATTGAAATGTCCCCGTTTAGAAAGGGCTTAGTCCAGCTGCATAATGTGTAACGACGATGAGCCCAGAAGCTAGCATCTCGAGCAAAACTTTCTATGGAGCAATGTGTAGAGAGCCTCCTATGGCGAGGGAAAAAATTAGTATAAGCACTTTTTGATCCTCTGCATGGATCTCATATTTTGGAAGTGGAGGATCGATTGGAGTGGAGTGTAGAACACGTATTATAGTGAAAATCCTCAATCATGTTTGGTAAAAAAATAATCGTGAATTATCCAATTATAGTTATATTTCTGCATACGCATACTACATTATTATCAGCAAACTGTTAGTGTTTATGAAAAAAGAAGCCATCTTTAGCAACAACAAAAGCAGATACAAACATCAGTAGCAACATCGCCTGGTTTCTAACAGATCTTGGATGATTTTTTAAGTGGGTTTTTGTTATACAGCAGTTATTTAACTAGCTTTCCGATTTGCTTTGTCGTATGTTTGCTAAGCAACTTTTTCCCGACCCCTGTTTCAATCTTCATCCGGAAGTAACGGCCTTTCCAATATTACCTTATTTATTCTGATCCCGGGGCAGAAAAGATGACTCGTCAGGAAGGAGCCAGTCCCTTCTCGGATGAGTCAATTAGCGTTCGAGTGGCTTCGGATATTTCTATTACGCAACCAGTCGTGGTAGTGTCCATCCAGGCATCTACAATTTTCACACTCAATAGTCTCGCCAGAATTAACCGGGAGGGAATCCCGACTCGCTGCAGAAATCGCTCGACAATCAGCGTGTGAACGGCGCGCAGGGACCAATTTTCCCCACAATTCGTTGCTGTGCGGCTCGGACGAGCTGAAACGATCCTTGCTTCGTACTGTTACCATTTTCTCGAGTAGCAGGCACGAGTTGACGTCCGACTCCTAGACGACCAGACACGGCGCGCTCGATTTCTTGAAGCCATTCCGGAAGCTCCCGACTGATGCTTCACAACCGATTAACATTATAATACGGTCAATTATCATACGAATTCGTGCTACAGCACCGGTGCGAGCCATGGTTCCGCTGGCTTGCGTTAGTTCTGGTCGATTGGCCAGTGTTACACCGGTGAGCTGTCGGGAAGCACTCGCTGGAGCGAAACTGTTTACCTTTCGGAGCAATCCCGGCGAAAGCTTGGTGCGAGCGCAAGTCTGATGATAATCGGAAGTCGTGATAATCTTCTACTGTTTTGTACCTTCGAAATGTAATGTGCTAAACAACTTGTTCTTTTTTGGTCTGAAAGGGCCAACAAACATGAATCAGAAATTAATTGAAACGTGTACCTGTACTGTAATTTAGAACAATTATAAATAGGCATTCATTATTACGAATATGTTTCGGGCTACATGCGCGACAGATGCCAATTATAATGCGTGTTTTTTTAAGTTTGACATGAAACTATATTTTAAATGATTACTATTTACGGGTGAAGATGCCTTTCGATCGATAGTATTTTATCTTATTTTTTCTTTTCGCACGTGCCCTCCAAAGAAAGAGGAAAGAAAAACAAAACATAAAACTTTCTCAGTCTCAATTAAAAGTTGCTACTTCCAATTATCTACGTAAATCTTTTTTGCTCCTTTGGAAGGATGGATCCTTTTTTTATAATATTGAACTAATATGTATTAAAATTTATTACGACTGCCATAACATGAGCCATAAATTTCCTTGAGTACGTTCTGCTGATTTATATGATTTTGATGTTAAAAAGTTGCATTTTCTCACTCACATACTCACGCAGTCGATCTTTATTAGATGTAGGCACACATTAACCCAGATCTCTGTTGGATCCGGTATTGAATTACTAGCACCGATGATAATTTTCCTTTCCCTGCATCGGTGGTGAAGCGAGAATTCTGAACGGATGAAGAGGTGCAAAAAGTAGTCCGGAAAGACTGCAACTTTTCTCACCCTTCGAGACATTTTGGTTCCCACGTGCGATATTTGCTGTTACTCAGCCTTTCGATTAGTTTCGGACCGGCTACCGTTTTGTAGCGTTTTCCCGATAGAATTTAGTTTGGCCCGTGGAAACTTGAAGGACGCCGAAGGCATCGTTAGGAAGGGAAGCTTCATTAATAATGCAACAGCCAATCTGTTCGGAATTTATGCCCCCTCCGATCCTGGGACCGACGGTCCCTCGTGGGTCACAAATTTCGCTTCGGTTTCTCTGGTGACATTCGGCATAACAATTTGTACCAACGAGAGCCTTTTCACTCTTGATACTTTTTGCGCTTCCCTTTTTTCCCCGGCGATCGAAACGGATAGTTTCGCTGGAATTTTAATTAGTGTCGCCATCGAGGTAACTTTTTCCCCGCAGCACCAGCTGCCCTCACGTGTGTCGTCATCCAACATGGGCAGAATCGAACGACCGCTCAAAGCAAACAGAAATGGATGTAATTGAGTACGGTGGGAAAAAAATGCCATCACTTCTGCACGCTCTGTCATGAAAACAGAGAGAAGAAGAACACTTTCAGGATGGCAAATGGAGTACACTCAACGTGAAAGCCGTTCTCTACTTTACGTGTTTTCTTCAACGCCGATACTCCACCATGGCTCCCGCGTGAGCTCAACGAGCACCACATCTTAGAATTGTGTTTTTTCACCTTTTTTACGATCACGTCACTGCATGAGCAGGCCCTGCATGGCATTGAAACTTCCCAGGAAAATAGTACTCCCAAAGACGACGCAGAACAAAGTTTTAATTAGATCTAGCAAATTTATATCATTCAATTTTTGAAACCTTTCATTTGATGACTTCATGTAACGAAGCAGTTTCCAGAAGATTTCTTAACAGATGCCGCGGGGAAAGGTGCTAGCTCTCAGCTAAGCAGATAGCTGCAACTATAAAGAAACTTTTATTACGGGATTCGATAAAGGTCGTTCGTTCGCTTTCAGTACCTTTGCTCTAGGACCTTGGACAGCTTTACATTGTGGTGATTCTTGGCGATCCGTAAATGTAGAATACAAAAAGTTTTTGCGCAAACTCGAAGTGAAATGAGCTGATCAATCAATGGTTTTATAGAGTTACCTTGCTGCCTCGTTTTCCGTACATACCAATACTAGCATACACTCGTCAACAAGCAAATCGAATTACTTAGAAACTTTGGTGCTATAATGCCTGTGTTTTATTTCCATCTTGAGAAGTTTATGCAAACAACACACGTTACACTTGCTTCAGATAGTTTGCAGTAAACTTTAGGTTCGACGAATGTTTTTATAACGGCAAGTTAAAAGTTCGCATTTGCATTCGCTTTAAGATAATGATCGGATTTAAAACACATTGTATATTTATTATGGTATGATAGCATTTACCGATACTAATTTTTTTCCATTTTGTAGATAAGATTTTTTAATGACGTCACCTTTAATCGTGTCATTGAATGTAAGTGTTATGACATTTTTTTTAAATAAATCATTTAATTACAACGGATTTAAAAAAGAACCATACTAGTTTGGCTCCATATATTGAATGGAATATTTGAACTATGCTAAAACTGTATTCATTAAATGAAACATCAAGCTTCGCTCGAGGCCTACAGAACACACCATGTTCCTCTCGGATGGGACGCGCTAACTTTCGCAACTTTTCAACCGCAGCCCGCAAGCGATGCGGGTTAGCTGCCCCAACAAAGTGCGCTAACTTCTACGCAAGTGTCCCAGAAGTACCCTGCCGTGCGATGGTCGAGGTTGTCCAGCCGACCCTGTGTGTAGCGTTGGCCCAGGGAAGCCATAGCTTACCGTCATAAATCAGCAAGACAGAGAATTAATTTAACGCCAACATTTCCGCCTTCCGCCACACGCAGCTGGCGTTCCGCACGTTCGGTGCCCATGTCGATATCCGGCCCGGATGTGTCCGTTTCCGGCATGCCCGGAAACCCGCTAGAATCCGGAATGCTAGCGCACACGTCGTACAGCAGCTCCGAAACTATTGGATTGCGCGGCGAAAGGTTCGGCTCCATCGACGTAGAGAAGTGGGGCTAGGTTTTTCTCGCTCCAAGAGACGGACACCCCCAAATGGAACACCAATTTCTTCCATTGGTGTTAAATATCTTAGTAATATAACCTCAAGCATGACGAAGTAATTTGTCAGCTTAGCATAAATCTATCTGTTGCCCTCATGGAAACGGGAACATGGGTTTCCACTTGGAACCTTCCGTCGGTCGGTGCGGAAGTGATGAGCCAAGCGTTCTTCGAAACCTCTACTACCCTGAGATTGGTTACCCAGAAACACAACGACAAAAAGAGTCGCGAGGAGCCACACAATCGCCCTTTTGGGCATGAAACGTAATCCAATGGCGGGTGACGGGAAGATGGGTGAAAAAAATGCATCCCACTCCCCCCTGGACCTTGCCTTCCGGCAGTTTCACCTAATTACTCCGGACGCGAGCGAACGATGCAATTTCACTCACTATTTTTTCGTCTATTAATCATGCTGACAGCTTTGAGTGATAAAAAAAGATTCACTTCCAACGCCGAGACCGTGAATGTGACCCCAGATTTGGAGTCTACTGTAGGAAGGAATTTAATCCAACTCACCCACATTTTTCCCCAGACGGACATCCCAACCGTACAGGATTGGTATTCAGGTTTGAAGGTCGTCGCTGAAAGTCATTAATCAATATTAACATCCCGATTTGAGATGCCGGGTGAGGCAGGTCAGGCCAAACGTTGGTCATATATCTTGGCGGTTAACATGATGACTACCACTTTGCGATCAGATAAGTTTTTCTATGGAGCATATGGCCATAGGTTTGTTTCTGTTCTTTTTTAATTAATTAGCCCATCCCAAACTAGGCACGGTGGTAAATATTCTCTAAGACTTGTTTAATTTGTATGTGTTGTACTAGAAGTTGGCAACTCTTTTCATTCATTTTGTACGTGTAATCTTTTCAATTTCATGTTACGATTTGTTGTAAACTTTCCTTCATAAATCATTATTATACCACCAGCGTTTCTGACAAAAATTTCTATTGTGAGTGGTTAATCTTTTTTTTTTGTATTACCGTTTCTCTCTCCCTTTTATTAAATTCCTGTTACCAACAAAAGAAAACTCAAATCTCAGAACAGAATTAATCTACCAACTTGGCGACATGCAAATCCCACCGCAAATGACGGCAAAGGCGCTCAATCTTATCCTCTGCACCTTCCCCAATTTGCCACGCGAATGTCGTTTTTAATGCAGCACTAAGAAGCGTAAAGAAAATCGCTGTCAATAAATCATGCGTCACTTAAACTGACTGCAGACTGTTTTTTCAACGAACTGTGTATTTTCCTTAACAATCGTTGTGGAGGTCAACAAACGCCCAGAACGTGCCCGGATGCCAGAAGTGCGGAAAAGATGGTAAAGGAAAACTTATCGTGCAGCAGCTCAAATAATGCCCGGTTGACCTTTTAAATATTATTACTTGTTAGTTGTTTTAAGATCATTTCTAATAGACAGTTTTGCTTTGATGTAAAATTGATTGAAAAATTGACCCTCAAAATGTGATCATTTTCTATAAAGATGTTCCTCAGCAAAAAAAAACCCATACAATGAGAAGAAATCATCATTCCCAATTTAACGACAAATTTATGCACTGCAACGGGATGAACCTTTTGGATAAATACCGGATTGCTGGTACCAACAAGGCACATTACTCTAATGAAAATGAGAGTGTTTTCGTTTCCTATAATCAAAAAACTTTACGGGCAGGGCTTCAGCAAATAGACAACAAGAACCTATAAAGAAGATTGCCTCTCATCCGCAATTCCTTATTTGTTCATGCTCGATGCAAACCATCTCGTTCAGTTTGTTCAACTCGTTTCCGCCACTCCGGTCTATTCCGTAAAAACTAGGAGCAGCTCCTAGAAAAAGCCTCGACATCGTATTTACCTACTTCACCGGAAGACGTAAAGACGCTGTCGTGACGAAAGTACGAACACAAAGCAGCGAAAGGATATTGCAATTAAGTTTTAATCAAGAAAAATTACAGTCAACTGTTGTCCGAACGTGCCCGATCGTAATTTTATCGCTTTAATAAACGTGAATCCGGGTTGGTCGGGCTGGTGATTGCTCAGGCGGAACGGCTCTATTCCAAGGACGTCTTTCTGGGACGTTTCCGGTGTGAGCTGCGCGCCTATCTCCACCAACAGACCGGTATCATCATTTGCTCCGTTCGGGCACCAACACAACCGAACAGAATGATTACAAGACCGCCAACCTCCAATGACAATGTGTCACTTTGACAGGTCGCAAAGATGGCGTCAACTGCAATCGACGGACTGTTCGATGGCCTTTTAAAAGGACAGGAAACAAACAAATGACGCTGCTGATATGCTGAACAAAGAATAAAATCGACTCAAGTGCAGAGTGGAAAACGTTAAAAAGAATACAGTCCATTGCTTCGTTTCGGATTTTTCCAGCCTTTTCCTCTCTGTTTTTTATCATTATTACTTATTGTTTGCTATGCTGTCCATTTTCCTTTGCGTGGAAGCGATTTCTCGATAATTTGTCGATAGCCAAATTTCAATTATCATTTCCAACTAATTTATTACTCCCACTGACAACGAGGTCGTCGCTCGCACCGTGCACAGACTGATCCTCTAATCATCCTGCTGGTGAAGGTTTTTCATGGAAGGAGAAAAAATGCAAGTTGCAAAAAAAAATCAATTCATCTTCCAGCTCGCCTGCCTCGAATGGCAATGGTTAAAACATCTGCACGTAATAAAACAACCGCGACAGCGAGCCGTTTTTCACCGACCCATCGTCGTCGCTCTCTCCGGTGGCTAATTTCCTCATCAGTATTCACGCGTAAAAGCTAGCGTTTCATTTTCAGCCCGGGCCATATTTTGTTTTGCCTCTGTGCGGGCGTTCCGGGTTTAGTTTTTTTTTTTTTCGACTAGGCCTATGTGTCGATTGGGGGCCCATCCGTGTGGTGAACGTGAGAGCGCTCGGGGTTTCCAAGTCATTCTTTTGCGCTCCAGAGGCATCACAGCCGTCGTGTTTGGATGGCCTAACAGCAGCAGTCGGAAAAAGGCGTTGACAACGGCGGCACTGGTCATTTGCGACTGAAAGAATGATCCTGCTAACGGCAAGGAGAATGGGTGAGTCGAAAAAAGGCTACGGGAAGTCCCTAGACAAAAAAAAACGCACTACCCAAACCGGGCGAACGGCAGAGATGGATGTGGACAAATGTGACAGTGGCGAAGAAAATCGCTTCTTTAGCAATTTTACGCTGTTTCTGCCGGTCCGGGTGCTCTGCTTTTCCGGTTCTCCAAAGGCCGAATCCAGCCTGTTCCATTTCGGAGGAATCTGCTTGATACTTTCCATTCTCTTTCACGCCATTGTGCGCAAGATCATATTCAAGGGAAGGCACAAGAAAATGCTGGGCAAAGAAAATTAAGTCAAAAGTCGGTTTAACCGTAGGGACCAGTACTGATACTGATGCTGCTGTTGCTACTCTCGTAAATGGCGTTCGGTTGGCTCATTTGTCGTTTTTCAGAACCATGTGGTTTTCACTTTAGGCGCGTTTCGTCATCCGTGGGGCAAAGCATGTCATTTTGCACAAAACTGGGCATGCTTGTGAAAAAGTTGAGAATGTTGCTTTCTCTTCTGGGAATAGAGGATTGGAGTCTGGGAAACGACGGAACCAATTTTCTCTATTCCAAACCTAAGAAGAAACAATTTGTTGTCTACTGTATTCGCCTCTAGGCGCCAGTTAGAAGAGCACATTGTTGGGGCTGAGTCGTCCCGCGGAACGGTTATTTAATTGTCTTTCCTATTTTGCAAGACTCAACGGGTCAAGGGACTAAACTTTATGAAATTTGTGGTTCATCATCAAACGTTAGTGGATCCAACGATGGGTGGATCCTATGATTCAGTTGGAAAAGAGGCTTATTTTTCTTATTTATGTGTATGGGCTGAGCTATATGCATCAAGCTTGTTAACTGAAATTATTATTTACATTTTTTTATACTTCTTAACAGTCATACCTGCATATTATATATAATATGATTTATCACCAGATTATTAATACCCATTCGAACCAACATCCAGGTAAACTTCTAGCAATATTGTTTAAAAAAACACCTCATCACCCCTGGTAATGCGCGCTTTCTTTTTCCAATTTTGCCAACAATCCTCCGTTTACGAGCAGCTCCTGTCGACGATGTCAAATGATGAAAAACGATGACGGTACCTGTAACGGAAAAAGATCACGTTAAGCTCATTAAAAAACATAAACTTTTAAAATTACACTGCCAAAGATTCGAGTACGAGATCATTGGTCGGCCAAGGAGGCAAGCTCATGTGAAAAGTATAATCATAAAATTGCCACATGGTGGGGTCTGCTGCCGGAAGTGTCTGAGACAAGGGCACCCACTGTGTGGAGCGGAATTTCAATTGCGATTGTTTGCATGGTGAATTTTCACGTTCACAGCACCGGCAGATACCACCAACCTTGGCCCTCCCGGGACCTGGATCGTTTTTGCAGTAAGGAGACGCGTTTATTTCGTCATGGAACGCGCACGAGGTTTCCCCCTGTAGCAAAATGGAAGCCTTTTTTTGCCACCATACGGTGGAAGTTTCGCTGGAAATCTGAATACCCCACAACCGCCTTACGTTTTCAAAGAAACGGGGGGAAAAATCCTCCGAATGGTATTCAAATTCAATTTCCCGCTTACATGCACATCAACCGTGACATTGACAGGTGTCGTTTTTGTTCTCCTTTTGCTAGGAATATCGCACGGCTAGAAAATCACTAAGCGAAACACGAACCGAGCGTGTGTATTTTGATTTTTCATCAGCCGGAGCTTCTGCAACTGAAGGGTACAGGGCCCGTGGTTTGAAGTACAAAGTTGGAAAAAGAAAAACAAAAGCCGCTCAGATCGGATGCGTGTTTTGTATTTATCGAACGAGGATCATCGATAGCAACATCGGTAGCAACGTCCGTGGAAGGGAAACCGTTTAAAATTAGTTTTATTTTCATATTACAGCACTCCCATTAGCTCAGACATTGGCCTTATAACCATGAATAGAAGGAGATTTCCAGTGTTATGTTTTATCCAAATTTCTGCTCGCATATTTTTTAAAGAGGAAATTCAACCGCTTTAACCTATATTACAATCATGAAGCTGCTCATCTTTTTTGCTCTACCTCTTGTCCTCTATAACTTTTTACCGCTCTCTCTCTCTCTTTGTCGTGAAGAGTAAAGTATGAATTTGCTGCCCTTATCGGTCTATTATTACCCTGCAATCCCTCAGTTACCGGTCTACGAAATGAACGACGAAAATAACACCCATTGGGTTAATCTCTAATCTGTCGACGTCTTATTATCCCTTCAATCCCCTACTGAATTCAGCGGGCCAATGAAAGATTTTCGATCTTCATGCGAAGGGGATGGAAAAAGAAAAAGGAGAGCAGGAAGTTTCTTGTATCGTAATATTAATTCCTCGCCAAATCCTACGGCAAAAAGGATAATGCCAAGGTTATAACTTACCGTTGTGCTCGGTAATTTTGTGAGTTTCATTTGGGGAAGTAATTTAATGATTATTAAATCTGGTTCGTGCCAGATTTTTCTTGTATTTTCTTGATTTTATTTATAGTTAATATTATTATATTCTCAAATGTACTGAAACTGAAAAATATTTAGTTAGCATTCTTTGAAAATTTTGCTTCCATTCGATTTTTTTCGACGTTTTCTGATGGAATAAGGAGGGCACACAAAGTCGAAAATTCGTTTCGACTATAGAAACAATTTACGGTTAAATTGTGTCAAAATGCCAACGTAGCTGACTTGTTCCAAACTGAGATGAACGGCACATTTGAAGTTCCAAAGAAACGAAACTTTTTCGCTGAGATTCTGGATAGCTAACGTCTGCAAATACTGGACTGGAAAAGCGCCGAACTGCGAACAGGTTCATTAGCCGGGTTCATTACTTTGTACCCCATAATCCACCTCGACAGCTGTTTGGACAGTTTGATTGAAGGTAGCTTACACTGGTTGGTTGATCCAACATATTTTACAGATGATATTCGACTCCCGTCAAATTGGTTTCAATGCCCTGCGCCAACACCTGCACTGACGGCATTGCGTTGTGATAGAAAATTAATACGAGGAATTTTTGCCGTTTTCCAGAAAATGGTGGCTTCGTTGAATTTTTCTTCATCAGTCCTCCCATCGATGTGATGAAAATGATGCGACTGGAAAAGCCAATCGGAATGCACACCTGGACCATTTCCATCTACACCGGAGCAGCTTCCTTCAATTCTATCCACCCCTCGATGGTTAACCCCAGTTTTTCTCTTGATACTGAGAAGAAAGCGGTATGGCTTTGTTGGATCTCGATCCCGAGCCGGTGAGTTGTGTTAGTTTTGCTCGAACGCAGACGACCCGGTATGCCTTGTGCCATGGAGTTCTGCGAAAACACGGAGGCGCTCGCATTGAAGCAGTAAGGTCACCAACTTGGCTAACGACGGGCCGGGCAAGAGACGAACGACGAAACAAGGTCATTCGTGCACACCATTCCAGTCGATGGTAATTTGATTCGTGAATAATGAATGTAGAAAACGAATTCGGGATAGGAAATGTGTGGAGCATAAACCCTTAACGAGGGTCACACGAGGGCACACCGGGGAAAAGACACACGTATAGTTTGACCAGAATTTGTGTTACGTATTTTTCACATGAAGTCAGAAAGATTCAAATTTATTTATTTATTTAATTTCGCACCTAAATTATTCTCATTCAATGCCATTTTTCGCCATTGTTTTTAAAATAAACTATTTATTTCCACTCCCAGGTTATTTTGGAAAAAGCTAGTAACCAGAAGATAACATATTTACATTTGTATCCTACAAAAATTAATTTTAGCATTTTACAGTTTGTACATAACACCTTAAATATCACGTATTGTTTTAGACTCAACGGTTTTATATCTTCCTTTTGGCAGTAAATTCCCATGTACAATATATCCCTTTAAAGTCCCAGAGTCTCAAAAGCCCTTTAGGGCCCCTTAAAGAAGGCCCGACGGCGAAACGGAATTCGGCCAGCACAAAGTAGATTTCCATTTAAAGAGCGTAAAGCATTTCCTCACAAGCGCATTACGCTGTAGCTGCTTAGGCTTTATCGCATACCCCATCGTTTCGCGTTGCCAGTTTCGATGTGTGGAATTTGAAGGAAGGGAAGACATTGGAAAATCTTTGATCGAAGAAAGCTGGGTTGGGTGTTTAAATCGATCTTGAAAAAGAAATCTAGAAACATTGTGCTGTGGTACGGCAACAAAACTCTAAGGAACGTGAGCAAAAGGTCCCGAGGCCCGCAGCCGCTCCTCGCTGTCTAATGCTTTAGAATGCCCCCAATGCTGATTAGGAATGAAAAATCGATTTCAATTAACTCCGCGGCTCAAACGCCGTTAAATGTGTGTCGGCTCAGTGATCGCCCTTGCTCGTTGTGGCGCCTTTGACTGCCGAGGTATTGATTTTCTTTCCGTTTCGTTTTGGGCCAGCTGCGTAGCTGCGGAAGACTCCACTGACCGACAGGCCGATCGTTCGGGCTGTACGCGAGCATTCACGAGACGCGCCACGGAATGGCTCATTTCTTTTAACCGTCGTCCTTGGTACCTTTGGCGCCAATCACACGCATAATTATGGTTTTCTTGCTGGCTGCTGACAGAAATCCAGCTGACTGTTAATGGAATTGGTTTCTTTAAAAATGAATACATCCGAACGTAACGATGGGATTCTGTTTTCAGCCATGCGTCGATTTATTATCATCTCTTTCTTTGCTTATGTTTCTCTTCTAGCGTTTGCTTATAATCATTCAGATTCTGTCAAGCGCCGTTATCTTCGATTTGCAGAGCTTAATGAAGTTCATCTAGCAGAACTAAAGTATAAAGACTGACTGATAGAACATATTTATCAACTCCAATAACAAATGATAGTGTGTTTTTAGTTTTTCACGTTGGAAAACGTTGTTTTGCTTGTTGGAAAACGTCGAAATATTTCCAACGCAAACGTCAACTACTGCAGCCAATTATTGTGTTCAAAATGTAATGCGAAGAAAGAGCCAGGTAGTAGAGACGGAACTACCGCTTGGACCGAATTTCTTGGAATTATCAAAATATATAAGACACTAATGTGTGTGTGAATAATGAAGTACGAAACTAGTAAACGTTGCAAAATTTTTAAATAAATGATGACACAAAAAACCACTATTTCAAACAATGAAAAAAAAATCTAAACTAAGTAAAAGACTTCTCCCGTCTGTGCTTATGAATATTTTTTTTCGTTGCTTTAGAGTGGGTGTACTCACAGCATGGATAATGTTTGATTCCTCAAACCCAAAGTTCACCACCGTCGAATGCCATTTGCGCACAACGCGTGTCCCTGCTAGTCCCAGTTTCGATCAATTTCAAATATATCCCACGGCGCCGAACAGCATATTGTACTTAGCTGACAACGGTTCGCTCATAGCTGGACCAGAAACAAACGAAACACCGGCTTGACTTCAACAGCGAAATTGGAAACAGGAAGCTAGGTTGAATTATTCTGCAACCACCGCTACCGTCACCATCAATTCTGAAAGTTTCGGTGAAGTCTATCGATTCGTTTTAGCAGAGTTTTCTCCAGCATCCCTCTTATTGTCGTAAAGCATGGAGACGCCTGGTGCTTTATACTGAAGCGCCTGGTGGCGTGTTTTTTCGTGTTTACGCACACATTGGCGTTTTTTTTTAACCAAACCAGAAATGGTTCGCCAGTCATGTGTGTTCGGTCTCTTCGTACCAGTTGAACTCACATTGGCTGTGACTACGTAATCGATATTTCTCCCGAGGTTTTTTGTTATTGCTTGCCCTTGTTTAAACAATGCTTTAGATGCACTGCTCGCCACTAAATGATGAAGTACCAAACAACCACAATGAACCTCATATCTTCGCAATGGGATTTCTTGATGCAGCAGCGCTCTTAGCGAATGAGTTCAGGGAGACTTGGACGAAAGACAAAAAAATCACTCTCTCACACATCTACAATAACCCCATTGCACGTTCGTGGCACATCGATACTGATTATCGAGGTTGGGCACGAGGTTATGGCGTTCGATCAAAACCGATCACGTAGCCGGTGCGAAAGGGCACTTTTAAAAAATGGCATAAATCTTCTGCCTCATTGAGACGCCTGACGCCCGACGGAGTAATATGGATCAGCTCATGTCCAGGCTGCGTCGCTGTGTCGCTCGGGCAACGAACATGTTAGTAAACGGCGAGGAGTTTTGTCGTTCGGAAATAACGGAAAAATGACGGGAAGAAGAGACTGCTAATGAAACGTGTCGCTCCTTGCAGTCGATATAATAAATCAACACGAAAACGTGTCACCAGAGAAGCAAACGCACTCACGTAGCGAAACAACGCGCCGTCCAGATGGTTGGTTTGGTAAAGCGCCCATAAGAGAAGGGCTATGCCGAGCCACCATTGCCTGCTGGGCAATGTAACTTGTATACGTGCACACTCTAACATCGACCAGCTTTGCTCATTCATAGGAAGAAGAGGCTTTGAATACATGGATGGAAAGATAATAAACAAACAAAAACCCTGATTTCAGTCCGCCTGGTTTGCTGCAGAGTCCTTGTGCTAAAGTGACTGGAGCCAAAGCCGAAACAGCTCATACTGCGCAACAATGATGTAACCAAAAGCCCGACGAACAAGACGGGCGTATATTTTTTCCCCGAAGACATGCTCTTAGGATCCCCGGGTGGTTTGATTCGAATTTTGGGTATCGTTTTTCCTTACTGATGTTAGCCTTCTTTAAAAGGAGATTTTTTTACAAAACAAATCATCTTTTTCTTATGCCTTTGGCCACTAGCATAGATTTTAAAGATTATACTGTTTCAATCATCCAAAGTAACAATTTACTATGTCAATTTACTGATTCAAACTCGTGCTGTCCCAGAAAAAATGGAGTGATAGCGGCCAAAATAAAAAGCACCAATGTGCCAATCACGTAGAATGCAAATCAGGAAATCTGTTAGAATTAAGGCAGTTCAAACTTCTTCGTGGGAATTCCTTCGTTTGGATCCATGACTGTGAAAACAAACCTACGTTGTCTCCATAGTGAAAAAATATCTGATACATTTTCAATTCACATCTTGATACATTGGTAGACATTAGCTATGAAACGAATAACAAACAAGGTTGAGGCTTTTCATGCATGCCGAAATAAATGCCTACCTGTTCAATCCTTTCTCGGTTCCTCCCCGTGCACCGTAAGATTGGTTGGTCAATATCTTACCGTACCAATCGTAGTGAACATAATGGAAAGCAAACCGGTGAAACCGAAATAAGACCATCAAATAATCGATTCTGATTCGATGGCACAATAACATCAAAATCGTAAGGCTTAGTGTACCTATTTTCGGTAAGCTATTTTTGTCATCAAATCCACCCAAAGCTCACCATTACTTCCACGAAACACATTCGGTGGAAAGGAAAATAACTTATTCTACCACAATAAGACTAAGGCAAGCAGACATTCTGAGAATTAATTATTTTACTTCCTACCCTACCATCCGCGTGCTTTGTCAATGCAAGCAATACTCCACCCACACGCCACAGGTTAATAACATCCAACTCTTTTTCGACTAAATAATGATGAGGGCTCTATACATAGAACTTCCCCAACAACGGCCGACGAATATACAAGAGAAGTATTATTTTTTAATGAAGAAACTATGAAAAACTGGATGAATTCACCCAATACTAAATCCAATACAGAGTTAACCACGCCATAATTCGTCGTGTTGCCGTGAAGCCTTTTGGAATTTCAAATTCAAGCTTAAGTGGAAGTTCTTGCTGAAGTCTTCGATTTTTAATTTGTAAACGCAAATTCCTATGAATGAAGAAAACTTGGGCCAGTTGCATGCACATAACAGGTTCGTTTCGACCGAATGTATTGACATTTCTTAGCTCTCCGTTTTATCTCCATTTTGTTGATAACCACTGGTTATATGTATTGCCTCGTATCTCAGGGCATTCTAAAGTAATCCTGAAATACCAACTTGATGTGTCACTTGTTACGAAATTTTACTACTTTCAATTATTTCACTGACAGTAAAAAGGAAACCATTCAATTTTCATTCATTTTCAAGCAGTCCTTTTTACTGGTGTATTACTCCTAGCACCATCAAGCTGGCGCACATCAAAGGCCGTGCTCGTTTTGGGAAGGCTCCACCGCTGAGTAATCCCCGTCGAAAAATATCAAAGCAAAGTGATTGATGGTGGGTGGATTGCTTAAAACGGGAGATCCCTGTGGAGGGAACAGCAGGGCGCGGTGAGGCGGCTGTTCCCGTTCGAACGCCACAAGAATTAGTACATTCCGCGAGAGGATACACGGCGCGGAACCGTCGTCAGGATGCTGCCCTGCTGGCTCGATGGCCAAGGTAACACGCGGCAGCTTTTCCTAGCGCAATAATTAATCGTCAACCGAGATTGGAGAAGTAATTTATAATCATCCTTCGGCTCGGCACTTTGCACGCCCCTCTTGCCCTCCAGCGAGGTATGTCTGCGTCGGCGAACAACTTTGACGATGAGATTAGGCTCCGAAGCTTCTCGGAGTGCTGTACAGTATTTGTCTTCATTAGTTTATATTCTGAGAATTCGGCAGGGTAGAGGGTGTTGCCATCTTCTTATTATTCGGCTTAATGAAGCTAAAAATATTACCATATTTTGCCAGCTCGGAACAATCGCGTCGCTTGTACGAACTTGAAATAGGCATGAACGAACGTTTGTGGAGCTATGAGAAAGGCGAAACCTATTTCACAGCACAAGGTGTTGAAATACTACGTTCTTTAAATTGAATGTGTGACAACACAGATTTTAAAGGAGACCCTACCCTTTTAACTCAACAAAGCTAAGTTCATACGAGCAGGTTCATTAGCCGGGTTCATTACTTTGTACCCCATAATCCACCTCGACAGCTGTTTGGACAGTTTGATTGAAGGTAGCTTACACTGGTTGGTTGATCCAACATATTTTACAGATGATATTCGACTCCCGTCAAATTGGTTTCAATGCCCTGCGCCAACACCTGCACTGACGGCATTGCGTTGTGATAGAAAATTAATACGAGGAATTTTTGCCGTTTTCCAGAAAATGGTGGCTTCGTTGAATTTTTCTTCATCAGTCCTCCCATCGATGTGATGAAAATGATGCGACTGGAAAAGCCAATCGGAATGCACACCTGGACCATTTCCATCTACACCGGAGCAGCTTCCTTCAATTCTATCCACCCCTCGATGGTTAACCCCAGTTTTTCTCTTGATACTGAGAAGAAAGCGGTATGGCTTTGTTGGATCTCGATCCCGAGCCGGTGAGTTGTGTTAGTTTTGCTCGAACGCAGACGACCCGGTATGCCTTGTGCCATGGAGTTCTGCGAAAACACGGAGGCGCTCGCATTGAAGCAGTAAGGTCACCAACTTGGCTAACGACGGGCCGGGCAAGAGACGAACGACGAAACAAGGTCATTCGTGCACACCATTCCAGTCGATGGTAATTTGATTCGTGAATAATGAATGTAGAAAACGAATTCGGGATAGGAAATGTGTGGAGCATAAACCCTTAACGAGGGTCACACGAGGGCACACCGGGGAAAAGACACACGTATAGTTTGACCAGAATTTGTGTTACGTATTTTTCACATGAAGTCAGAAAGATTCAAATTTATTTATTTATTTAATTTCGCACCTAAATTATTCTCATTCAATGCCATTTTTCGCCATTGTTTTTAAAATAAACTATTTATTTCCACTCCCAGGTTATTTTGGAAAAAGCTAGTAACCAGAAGATAACATATTTACATTTGTATCCTACAAAAATTAATTTTAGCATTTTACAGTTTGTACATAACACCTTAAATATCACGTATTGTTTTAGACTCAACGGTTTTATATCTTCCTTTTGGCAGTAAATTCCCATGTACAATATATCCCTTTAAAGTCCCAGAGTCTCAAAAGCCCTTTAGGGCCCCTTAAAGAAGGCCCGACGGCGAAACGGAATTCGGCCAGCACAAAGTAGATTTCCATTTAAAGAGCGTAAAGCATTTCCTCACAAGCGCATTACGCTGTAGCTGCTTAGGCTTTATCGCATACCCCATCGTTTCGCGTTGCCAGTTTCGATGTGTGGAATTTGAAGGAAGGGAAGACATTGGAAAATCTTTGATCGAAGAAAGCTGGGTTGGGTGTTTAAATCGATCTTGAAAAAGAAATCTAGAAACATTGTGCTGTGGTACGGCAACAAAACTCTAAGGAACGTGAGCAAAAGGTCCCGAGGCCCGCAGCCGCTCCTCGCTGTCTAATGCTTTAGAATGCCCCCAATGCTGATTAGGAATGAAAAATCGATTTCAATTAACTCCGCGGCTCAAACGCCGTTAAATGTGTGTCGGCTCAGTGATCGCCCTTGCTCGTTGTGGCGCCTTTGACTGCCGAGGTATTGATTTTCTTTCCGTTTCGTTTTGGGCCAGCTGCGTAGCTGCGGAAGACTCCACTGACCGACAGGCCGATCGTTCGGGCTGTACGCGAGCATTCACGAGACGCGCCACGGAATGGCTCATTTCTTTTAACCGTCGTCCTTGGTACCTTTGGCGCCAATCACACGCATAATTATGGTTTTCTTGCTGGCTGCTGACAGAAATCCAGCTGACTGTTAATGGAATTGGTTTCTTTAAAAATGAATACATCCGAACGTAACGATGGGATTCTGTTTTCAGCCATGCGTCGATTTATTATCATCTCTTTCTTTGCTTATGTTTCTCTTCTAGCGTTTGCTTATAATCATTCAGATTCTGTCAAGCGCCGTTATCTTCGATTTGCAGAGCTTAATGAAGTTCATCTAGCAGAACTAAAGTATAAAGACTGACTGATAGAACATATTTATCAACTCCAATAACAAATGATAGTGTGTTTTTAGTTTTTCACGTTGGAAAACGTTGTTTTGCTTGTTGGAAAACGTCGAAATATTTCCAACGCAAACGTCAACTACTGCAGCCAATTATTGTGTTCAAAATGTAATGCGAAGAAAGAGCCAGGTAGTAGAGACGGAACTACCGCTTGGACCGAATTTCTTGGAATTATCAAAATATATAAGACACTAATGTGTGTGTGAATAATGAAGTACGAAACTAGTAAACGTTGCAAAATTTTTAAATAAATGATGACACAAAAAACCACTATTTCAAACAATGAAAAAAAAATCTAAACTAAGTAAAAGACTTCTCCCGTCTGTGCTTATGAATATTTTTTTTCGTTGCTTTAGAGTGGGTGTACTCACAGCATGGATAATGTTTGATTCCTCAAACCCAAAGTTCACCACCGTCGAATGCCATTTGCGCACAACGCGTGTCCCTGCTAGTCCCAGTTTCGATCAATTTCAAATATATCCCACGGCGCCGAACAGCATATTGTACTTAGCTGACAACGGTTCGCTCATAGCTGGACCAGAAACAAACGAAACACCGGCTTGACTTCAACAGCGAAATTGGAAACAGGAAGCTAGGTTGAATTATTCTGCAACCACCGCTACCGTCACCATCAATTCTGAAAGTTTCGGTGAAGTCTATCGATTCGTTTTAGCAGAGTTTTCTCCAGCATCCCTCTTATTGTCGTAAAGCATGGAGACGCCTGGTGCTTTATACTGAAGCGCCTGGTGGCGTGTTTTTTCGTGTTTACGCACACATTGGCGTTTTTTTTTAACCAAACCAGAAATGGTTCGCCAGTCATGTGTGTTCGGTCTCTTCGTACCAGTTGAACTCACATTGGCTGTGACTACGTAATCGATATTTCTCCCGAGGTTTTTTGTTATTGCTTGCCCTTGTTTAAACAATGCTTTAGATGCACTGCTCGCCACTAAATGATGAAGTACCAAACAACCACAATGAACCTCATATCTTCGCAATGGGATTTCTTGATGCAGCAGCGCTCTTAGCGAATGAGTTCAGGGAGACTTGGACGAAAGACAAAAAAATCACTCTCTCACACATCTACAATAACCCCATTGCACGTTCGTGGCACATCGATACTGATTATCGAGGTTGGGCACGAGGTTATGGCGTTCGATCAAAACCGATCACGTAGCCGGTGCGAAAGGGCACTTTTAAAAAATGGCATAAATCTTCTGCCTCATTGAGACGCCTGACGCCCGACGGAGTAATATGGATCAGCTCATGTCCAGGCTGCGTCGCTGTGTCGCTCGGGCAACGAACATGTTAGTAAACGGCGAGGAGTTTTGTCGTTCGGAAATAACGGAAAAATGACGGGAAGAAGAGACTGCTAATGAAACGTGTCGCTCCTTGCAGTCGATATAATAAATCAACACGAAAACGTGTCACCAGAGAAGCAAACGCACTCACGTAGCGAAACAACGCGCCGTCCAGATGGTTGGTTTGGTAAAGCGCCCATAAGAGAAGGGCTATGCCGAGCCACCATTGCCTGCTGGGCAATGTAACTTGTATACGTGCACACTCTAACATCGACCAGCTTTGCTCATTCATAGGAAGAAGAGGCTTTGAATACATGGATGGAAAGATAATAAACAAACAAAAACCCTGATTTCAGTCCGCCTGGTTTGCTGCAGAGTCCTTGTGCTAAAGTGACTGGAGCCAAAGCCGAAACAGCTCATACTGCGCAACAATGATGTAACCAAAAGCCCGACGAACAAGACGGGCGTATATTTTTTCCCCGAAGACATGCTCTTAGGATCCCCGGGTGGTTTGATTCGAATTTTGGGTATCGTTTTTCCTTACTGATGTTAGCCTTCTTTAAAAGGAGATTTTTTTACAAAACAAATCATCTTTTTCTTATGCCTTTGGCCACTAGCATAGATTTTAAAGATTATACTGTTTCAATCATCCAAAGTAACAATTTACTATGTCAATTTACTGATTCAAACTCGTGCTGTCCCAGAAAAAATGGAGTGATAGCGGCCAAAATAAAAAGCACCAATGTGCCAATCACGTAGAATGCAAATCAGGAAATCTGTTAGAATTAAGGCAGTTCAAACTTCTTCGTGGGAATTCCTTCGTTTGGATCCATGACTGTGAAAACAAACCTACGTTGTCTCCATAGTGAAAAAATATCTGATACATTTTCAATTCACATCTTGATACATTGGTAGACATTAGCTATGAAACGAATAACAAACAAGGTTGAGGCTTTTCATGCATGCCGAAATAAATGCCTACCTGTTCAATCCTTTCTCGGTTCCTCCCCGTGCACCGTAAGATTGGTTGGTCAATATCTTACCGTACCAATCGTAGTGAACATAATGGAAAGCAAACCGGTGAAACCGAAATAAGACCATCAAATAATCGATTCTGATTCGATGGCACAATAACATCAAAATCGTAAGGCTTAGTGTACCTATTTTCGGTAAGCTATTTTTGTCATCAAATCCACCCAAAGCTCACCATTACTTCCACGAAACACATTCGGTGGAAAGGAAAATAACTTATTCTACCACAATAAGACTAAGGCAAGCAGACATTCTGAGAATTAATTATTTTACTTCCTACCCTACCATCCGCGTGCTTTGTCAATGCAAGCAATACTCCACCCACACGCCACAGGTTAATAACATCCAACTCTTTTTCGACTAAATAATGATGAGGGCTCTATACATAGAACTTCCCCAACAACGGCCGACGAATATACAAGAGAAGTATTATTTTTTAATGAAGAAACTATGAAAAACTGGATGAATTCACCCAATACTAAATCCAATACAGAGTTAACCACGCCATAATTCGTCGTGTTGCCGTGAAGCCTTTTGGAATTTCAAATTCAAGCTTAAGTGGAAGTTCTTGCTGAAGTCTTCGATTTTTAATTTGTAAACGCAAATTCCTATGAATGAAGAAAACTTGGGCCAGTTGCATGCACATAACAGGTTCGTTTCGACCGAATGTATTGACATTTCTTAGCTCTCCGTTTTATCTCCATTTTGTTGATAACCACTGGTTATATGTATTGCCTCGTATCTCAGGGCATTCTAAAGTAATCCTGAAATACCAACTTGATGTGTCACTTGTTACGAAATTTTACTACTTTCAATTATTTCACTGACAGTAAAAAGGAAACCATTCAATTTTCATTCATTTTCAAGCAGTCCTTTTTACTGGTGTATTACTCCTAGCACCATCAAGCTGGCGCACATCAAAGGCCGTGCTCGTTTTGGGAAGGCTCCACCGCTGAGTAATCCCCGTCGAAAAATATCAAAGCAAAGTGATTGATGGTGGGTGGATTGCTTAAAACGGGAGATCCCTGTGGAGGGAACAGCAGGGCGCGGTGAGGCGGCTGTTCCCGTTCGAACGCCACAAGAATTAGTACATTCCGCGAGAGGATACACGGCGCGGAACCGTCGTCAGGATGCTGCCCTGCTGGCTCGATGGCCAAGGTAACACGCGGCAGCTTTTCCTAGCGCAATAATTAATCGTCAACCGAGATTGGAGAAGTAATTTATAATCATCCTTCGGCTCGGCACTTTGCACGCCCCTCTTGCCCTCCAGCGAGGTATGTCTGCGTCGGCGAACAACTTTGACGATGAGATTAGGCTCCGAAGCTTCTCGGAGTGCTGTACAGTATTTGTCTTCATTAGTTTATATTCTGAGAATTCGGCAGGGTAGAGGGTGTTGCCATCTTCTTATTATTCGGCTTAATGAAGCTAAAAATATTACCATATTTTGCCAGCTCGGAACAATCGCGTCGCTTGTACGAACTTGAAATAGGCATGAACGAACGTTTGTGGAGCTATGAGAAAGGCGAAACCTATTTCACAGCACAAGGTGTTGAAATACTACGTTCTTTAAATTGAATGTGTGACAACACAGATTTTAAAGGAGACCCTACCCTTTTAACTCAACAAAGCTAAGTTCATACGAGCAATTCAATTATTGCCGGCATTCTTCCATCAAATTGAACACTCACTTATTATATTTCTTCAGTCACAAAGACAACATCTGAAGCTCATTAAAAATACTATCACAATTAAAATTCACGACGAAAGATAATGCCCTTTCGAATGGCGAACCTTTCTAGTAACTTGTTTTTTACCTTTGTTATTTTTCCCCCGTTTACTCTTACTGTTATTTTCCAAATCGAACCACCTCGCGTACGTTTTCCATCGAACATCTTGACCACCGCCCCCAACCAAGCATAATAAATTCGGTCGCCTTTCTTCAACTGCGCCACCTTCCCATCCACAGCGTCAATCGGCTTCGATTGACCGAATGGTACTGACATGAATGGTGGGTTGGCATAGAAAAATCCCCAACCTTCCCCATCCCACACTGACATTGCCGTCGCTGTTTTCTCGGGGCTTTTCCGACGACGGCGGCCGTTAAATATTTGTTGTCTTTCGTTTTCCCCCACCTACGCGACGTGTACCAGTGGAGGGAAAGCGCGCTTTCGCTACCGAGAAACAATAAAACGTGGTCATATTTCTCCCTTTATGCACGAACGTTTATGGCGACGATCGGTAACGTGGCCTCGGCCCCGAGATACTTGACGCCACGATGACGCAGGCGGCAATGCTCCCGTCTGGGAGGGTCTTATTGGTATGTGCCTTATTTATCGCCCACAATTACGTATTTAAATTTCATCCGGCGGGACGAAAATAACAAGATAAAACATTCAGTCTTTTCCTAGGAAGGGAGGAGTAAACAGGGAAGCGCAAGGATGAGGTTGACGTATTGACAGTCTATGAAATATTTTCCTCCCCAAATTTCTATAAGATTATTTTCGGGAAAGAATTAAAAGGGTGTCTACGGTATAATCGTTTTCGAAAAGTCTTATTGCCATAAAAATAGAAGCTTCAATCGATATCAGTCACACTTCGGAAAGCCACATGAGGAGTTCTTTTTTTATTGTTTGGTAGTTTGGTCTTTTGTATCAGATTGAACCGATTCTACGGGAATATTCCCACGCCAATGTAGCTAAGTTCATTAATCTTCTAAAAGAACTGCTGATGGTTCCAGATATTATATATTCAGCACTTAGAACGGACGATCGCTTTCTCCTCATGAGCCTTTTCGCGTGCCGTGCGATGTTTTTCGATTGTCAATTGCTTTCCGAAATGATGACTCCCTTTCTTGCACCGAACCGACCCATTCCGCCCACCCTATTATGGCACGCTCGTTTCCCCAGTGTCGGCCTCTTGATTCTTCTTCGCCATTGTGTCGTCATTGCCTCCATTGTGGACGATAAAATACCGCTCAAAATGTAGACGCAGGCGAACTGAATAGAATCTAATCTCAATCATCATTTAGAAATCGCCATCAACCGAACCTCCGACGGTGGCACATTTACAGTTGACGATCAGGGTCCCGCTTCCGGAAAAGGCAAGACAAGAAGACAGGCGGAAGAAATACCCGATGCGATACGGATTGAAAGGGACGGAGACACATCACAAACCGGACTACGTTTCGGCGTAAAACTTGTTCCGTGTACCAAGTTTGAATACTTCCGCTACCGACGACATTCGACGAAGGCGTCCGGCGTTTCGATTTCCGGCACCAGCGGCCGATGTTGACATGCCATCTCAACAGTCTGTCAATTTCTGTTCCATCGACCACAAGACGCCGATCTGATGCGATCGCCGGAAACCGGCTGGAAGAAGACATTGATGTGCCATTCTCGGGTTGCGTCTCCTAGCGCACTGGTTCTAGGTTCTCTCAATATTTTCCAACGATTTTTTTTTTCTTCATTATTATGAAAACCATTTTCCCTCCTCCTGTGATACTGAACCCCTCTTGCCTTTGCATCTGGGCGTTTGTTTTTCCTCCTCTTGTGTACCGACAATCATGATTTTCATCTCGCCGTAAAGAAACCATGCCCCGTGTCCAATGAGCGGATGATAACTTTGGGCCTATGCTGCAAAAAAAAGGAAACCACATCATGTTGCTAGCCTACCACATCCGGCGACCCTCCGAAATCGTTCTCCGACTGTATGTGATGTTGCGTTTTATGTGGGCCGTATGAACATCCTAAACATTACTTCGGCAGCACCGAAGCATCGCTTCTCTCGCAGCAGCTCATTGCTGGGCACTGGTTTTTATTCATTTTATTATTATTACTGTTTTGTTGATGCCTGTTTCTTTTTTGCAAGGTAAACCATTGTGTCGGTATTTCGAAGCACTGCAGCCAACTCCTCAGTCCATGAAGGTTTTTCCGGTGTTGGAAGCACTCGACGAAAGAATAGAACCGCACTCTCTTGCCTGTTTGTGTGAGTGTGGCTATATGAGGCTGTACTTGGCTGTTTTGATGCCCTGGCGAAGGCTTTTATGGGGCTGCGAAGAGTATTTTTGGACAATGCACGGGACCTTTTCTAACTTTTCCTGCCGTAAAGCAAAGACCGACAAAAACGACCACTAACTTCTTCGCCCGCGCTTGATCCACTCGAAATGCTTCGAGGTAAGCAAAGAACAAAAAAATATACAACAAATTGTAGCCAACATCCGGTGCACGCACGTGACCACTTAGGGCGGCACCTACACAGTGGGGAAACTTTTCAGGTGATGGAGCAAAATCCAACTGTGGGAGTGTTGCCGGGAAACATTTTTCCCATTTTCTCCGGACAACTTTGCTGCAAATCGTCAAACGTTCGTCCGAGGCATGGAGAAATGATGTGAAAAATGGAACGGATGGTTTTTTCCGTACTATTGGCCCGTAGCGTCAGTCCGGAAAATCGTTGCTCCAGATGCAGTACCGCACTTTTGTGGCGCACCATGCGCCTCTATCGCCTGTAGAGCTTTTTTTCTCCGATGGTTACCGCGGATTTTTGCTTTTTATTTTTGATTATGTGCCGTACGCTAGTGCATAAACGTGCGTAAATATTGGGTGAGGGAAGCCGGAGATGCTCCCCACCAGGCGGTGCACAACAATTTATGCAAAGTTTGATTCATAATTTAGTACCACGCGCAAAATGTACGCAAGGATACAAATGTTGTTGAACTTGCCGAACCCTCTCCCATGAAAAGGAGTTTGCTACTGTAGATGTAACGAGTTTGCATAAACTAGTTTCAGCGCATCAGGCAGCACATCACGGAGAAGTGAGCTCCGCAATAAAAAGTTCGCTGATACGATCTCGCACTCGCGTACCGCAAGATGTGTGCCTCCTGCCTGCTGGCCAGAGATGTGGGTGTGTGTGTGTGTGCGTTGTGTGCAAATTGATTTCCATGCGCTCAAAACATCACACATAACATAATTTGCCGAATCGGGGCGTAATATTGCGAAACTTGGCCAGCCACCGGGAGTGAGGGAAGACAATCTCATTCACTACTCGTTCGCAGGGTGATCGTTAATACGTTTGGGTTTGCTGGAGTGAACGAAAACTGAAGAAACACAAAATTTAAAAATTGATAAGGCACATTCCACCTGCACGGCGTTGTGTAAGTACTGAAAATGGAAGTAGCGGGAGGACGTCAAAGCTGGTCGTGGGTGGAACATTGTCAGAACATGTTGGTACGCTCTTGCCCAATCAACTTGCGAACCGAATCACGACGAAACGCGCAACAGAAGTAAAAAAACGCAAACTGAGTACTACCTTGAGCACACATCGCGGCAATGTTGCGGACTCACCTTGTTCCGGATTGCGTATTGCGTTCGCCCCAGGTGTACCAAACGAAAGTGTCTAACTTGCACCAGCAACAGCAAGTGGAATGGAAATGGTTGTTAGTGCCCGGAACGGAGTGGTACGAGATAAAATCCACCTTTTTTTTTAACGGCGGCCGGTGTAGAATTACGTGCCAAATTGAGTAACTTTACAGCGATATTTCTTTTTTGCATTTTGCTCACGTTCGCGTCCATGTTAGAAAATGGCAAAAGTAAAGTGAAAGTTTGACAAGCGCTTCACTCAGCGTATCACGTGCAAAGTGATAAGATGTTGAGATAAATCTTGTTTTCGTCATCGCGAACAACATTACGTTTTCAAACGCTAGCGAATGTTTTCAGCCAGCCCGATGGGAACGCGGTAGGTGTGGTTATTATTATTGTTATGAACTTTCACTGTCGCTAGCAAGCACCACCAAAGCCAAACGAATCGTATCTTGATGCAGCCTCACATCGTGATGTGACTTTCAACGGGGAAAAGGTTCAATTTGGTGCGATAAGCAAATGGAGGTTTTGAGTGCTTCCCGGCCGGGAAAGCTTAAAAAGGCACTGTAGTGTTTGGAAAAACCACGATGTAATGATATTTTGGAAGGACGATGCAATAGCATTTAAAATCGACATAAAAGACAATTTTTTTAAAATACTGCTAAGCAACGAATGTTCGGTATTGGTTTGGAAATGTTGCGATGACCAAGTTAGCCTCGTAAAATAACATAAGAACAATAAAGTTTTGATTTCTTTGCCACTGCCTATTGATATTTTCAACAACAAAAAACACCTACGCTTGCATGAGGGAATAGTTGAAGCTAAGACAATCATTTGACCAAAACTTATCCTTAAAGACCTCAGCCAGGCTATCAACTTATTCCCCCTGGATCGTCTGCTCGTCACACGCAGACAAGCAAACAACTTGTGTTTATGTTTGCCCACGGCAAAAAAATAATACACCGAGAAAACCTTTGCCTTGTCTCAGTTTTTCCGAACTCATTTCATCAAATCACGTCGGTCTTGGAATCATTCAATCATCAAAAGCTCTACGTCCCTGGTGTAGCTCAGCTATCTGCCATTCGTTTTGTTTCACGTGATGAGATTTCGTTTGTTTGTTTGTCTGAGGGTTTGTTTTTTTTTTTTTCTTCTACAGAGAGTTAGTCCAAATTTGCAAATTAGATTTCGAGCGTCTGTGTTTACCATTTCGCTGCGCTCTGGAGACTATGGCAACCAACGGGCACGGGATGCTCCAATCAATGGCTAAAATATGATTTAACGGTTGACCTCCTGGCAGGACATTGTGCCGAAAGGGGTGCGCGTCTCTCGGCCCAACGCTCGAACAAAGGCAAGAGATCATGCCACCATTCGGTCGCAGGAACAATGCGTCCTTATCGCAGAGTAGCATCAACTCCACATCGTTCGACATCATTCCTGACATCATACTCCTTGCTGGTGACAGTTGGTGACGAAGGAACAGGGTTGGGAAAAGGACAACATACGTTGAGGAATTTTGATTTTGATTTTTTTTTTATGTGCTTTTTCATCACGGCCGTATGCTCTAAGCTACTTTTTTCAGGTTGTATCTGCATTTTAAACAAATATTTGAGTGGAAACAATAAAAACACCCTCTATCCAGTGCAGTGCGTTGTTTGCTTCGTGTTTCGCACTTGTTCGACATGAAAATTGGGTGCAATTGTGATGATTTTTGATTTTTTTTTGTTTTTGCCTGACCTCGCTATCAGTGCCAAACTGTCCATCCCGCGGGAATAAGTGTATGATAGATCCTTTTTTTTTGTGCATACAACCGTGAAATCGACAGAACGGGTTTTACGTTTTCTGTTGAACATTTGATTCGTTTGCGCTTTATGTGTGCTGCAGCTGGATTGAAATAAAGTGAACGTAGAAGTCAAAGAAATGGTCTGAATGAAGGCCCTTTGAGAGGATGGGGGCGGGAGAGGGGGTTATAATCATTTGAGTTATGTCTGTACACTGTAGAGAAATCATTTTGAGTTTTATCTCTACACTTTCGGCATACTTTTCTCGCTTGGTCCCGACACGATGTCAGTCTGTTTGACAGGATTTATACAATTGGAGCAATTATTCTACACCAGCTGCCCGTTTTGTGACACCCGGCCACGGCCGAACGATGTGGTGAATATTTTGTTCCTCATTCGTTAAAAAAAAAACGCACTCACACACACAACTGACAAACTACTCACATCATTGAATCTAGATGCGAAAGCAGGACAACAGGACGCAGATCCTGCTCCGACCTATTTTGGTGTGGAGCCGGTGTTTTTTTTCTACTCCCATTGTTTACCAAGTCTCCCCAAGGGGCTGCGCGGCGTCAAACATGTGAAGAATAAATTAAATCAACACTACACCGCCCAAACGCTAAAGGGGAGCTAAGGCCAACAAAATAGGGAGCGGTAGAGGCTAACGGCTGACGACGACAATGGACACCGATGATGATGATCGAGTGAAAGACAAATGCGCCAACGCTGCCTCTATTTAATCCGTTCATCTCCCGTCCGTCCGTTTGTCAGGGGAACTTACGGACAGTGAAGGATTAGGAGTGATTTCCAGCGACGACGAACACGGGGACGCTGGTGAAGCTTGTGATTATGATGATGTCAGACGATGCCTGGTGTGAGCGTCAGGGATGAAGTTTCACGAAATGATGGATAAATGTCGGGAAAAATATCAGCACAGCGTAAACAGCGTCAGCGGCTCGAGCAAGCTGTGGATTTTGCTGCTAAATGTGGAGGAATCATAGCCTGAACAGTCTCGCTAGGGCAGAGGAAAGTGTTAGTTGGATACAGATTATTTTTGTGCGCCATCATATGTGCATTCAGAAGAGCACTGTCCTATCTGGATTTACAGTTCGCATTCGCAAGATAGTGCAAAACGTTTAAAAGGGTTTAATTTAAGTGAATAGAAGTTCGTTCACTCTCATTTTGTGCAAGCGCAATGAATGCAACTTCGCAAATACTCGAATGAGGCTTTGGATCATTAGTTAAAAAGTACTTATTTTGTTAGTTACTATTTTTAACTTAATTCAAGGGTTTGTTACTAAAATCAAGGTGACCGAACTAACCAACTACACGAGTAAAACAATTGTTCATGATTTATGACGTCAATCTACTACACGATACTTGTTGATATTTTTTGTTGACAATTTAACTTCAAATCTGTCGAATCGAATTAGAAACTGATATTCGTAATTATTAATGAAAACTAAAGCTAAAATACATCCAGTAACTTCTAACTTCTAGTTTCCCCATCCGTGAGGTTACATTTCTGAATGGAAGGAACGAACTGCAAATAGCTGGCCTACATTCCCCGCCCGAAGTGTACTCGCCTACCCAGTACACAAAGGAAGAACCAACTGGATAATGGGCTCCGAACTACGAGGATCTCTCTGCGCGATGAGTCGGGATCATTATCGACGGTGGTGATGGTGGTGGTCCTTCGGTCATGTCTTTCGCCATTTCCTAGCGAACGGCATGCTGTATCGCGCGCATTCTACCGTCAAACTTTCTGCAAGCCCACCGGCGTTGTTCCCAGTTGGACGTTTGCGTCTTTGAACGTGGAAAAGAAAAGAAGAGATCAAATCGACACTAACTCGTACCTGCTAACTTCGTTATGCAGGGAAACCTTCGCCTGGAGATGAAGCCATCGTCGATCCGCGCCGCCCGGGAGTCGGCGGAAGGTTCTCGGAAGCACCGGTTGAAATGCTGACTTTATGCCGCCGGCACGCTCTGGGCCTCATCCTAACGACCAATCGACGCCGGAGGGCAGCCTTTGTTGTGTGCGACCGAACCGTAAGTAGGGTGCACTTGAAAAAGCCCGCTGCAACCCTGTTCCGGGAAAAACCTGCCTAATCTACACGCGGAACATCCGGCCACACTTTTGATCTGCCGGCTGGCCATCCTGGGCGCACTTCACCGAAAAAGCACCGTGCCAGCAGATTCCGATTCTTTTCTCCGTTCGACCTTTGCCCTCAGGGAAACGGAGTTTGATGGACACGAAAATGGAAGGCAAAAATAGAATTATAATTATGGTAACACTAGATTAAGGTCTAGTGTTAAGCATTAAACTATGAATAGTAGACGCGCTGCTAGATGAGAGCTCACCTGCGTTAGGACGATAACGCAGCAGGTAGAGCGAACCGCTCTCTTTGCTTCCAGCCGTGCGAGTGGACGGATCGTGATTTCAATAAAGTGTGTAACAACGACTCATAATTGGCGCAGCCGGTAGTCGTCTGGTTTTTGTAAGGAAATTTAACAGTGCAAGTGAAGAGAAATAAAAATCTCACAATAAGAGTATCCGGAATTTGTTCCGTCTTCTAGTGATCGTAAAAGCTAGGACGATTTGTGGTACCGCCGTTCCTATCACCAGGCGTCAACGACCTCACGCACTTACACGATCCACGCAGTAAGCCATTTTTTTTCTTTATGCGTCTCGTACGTTGGCTTTAGTGAAGCGAGAGCCGAACAGTTTATCCGTTCGCTCCTAATGTGGAGAAATACTCAGTCAGAAGCGACTATTACAGACAATTCTTCAGAAGAATCATCTCTCAGTTCTTTGCCTTACGACCGAAGCGTTTTCGATCTTCACACTGATAAGCTCATCGTAGATAGCACAATGGCAGAGGTAAAAGAACTTACGGAACAGATAAAAAATCTAACTGGTGTGATTTGCCAGATTGGTGAAAGGTTAGAACAGCACGAGGTGCGGCTCAACAATATCACACCTGTGTTAAACAGAGATGACAATAAAGGTCATGCAACAGAAACAGTAGATTTTGGAAGCATGTTTAAGATACCCGATCCCATCAAAATGTTACCGTCGTTTAATGGGAATAAAAAGCAATTGGCTTGTTGGCTAAATACAGCTGAAGAAACGCTACAAATTTTTGAAAACGTTGTGTCACCGCCTATTTTCCGTATTTATTTTACGGCAGTGCTGAATAAAATAGAGGGATATGCTAAAGATGTGCTTTGTGTAAATGGCAACCCATCAAATTTCAGTGAAGTCAGAGAAATCTTAACAGACGCTATTGGTGATAAAAAAGAGTTGTCGTCTTATAACTGCCAATTATGGCATAACCGCATGGAAAGTAGTATAGACGAACATTACAAAAAAACCAAGCAAATAGTGTTCAGTATAAAATCCCTGGCCAAACAAAATGCAAAGTATAACGGTCATTGGGACGCGATAAACGAGTTTATAGATGAGTATAGCTTGGCGGCTTACATAAGTGGACTTAAAAAGCCTTATTTTGGATACGCGCAAGCAGCGCGCCCCAAAAGCATAGAAGAAGCACATGCTTTCCTTTGCAAGTTTGCTAGCAATGAGAGTAACAGAAGCTTGAATACAGAGACAAACCTAGTTAGGGGCAACAACCTTGAAAGCGATAAAACTGTAAAACCAGATACATTTGCTCACAAAGCATATACCAACAATACGCATACCAACAAAAGTGTACAACCAATGGAAACTAGTACAACCAAGAGTAGGTTGACCCAGAACAGAGGTCTGCTCAATAACAATGAATGCGTTACCAACACAGAAGATGAGGAGTTGATGGTAAATTTTTTGGTGAGTCAGGACAATAATCCAGCAGAAAAATTGGAAAGAGCAAACAACCTTTTCTCTAAAGCAAAGCAAAACCTAGAGATAGCCTCTAAACGACAGATAAATAAAAATGTTCACAAACAAGAAGCTCCAAACGTAGACGAAAGTGCTGAAGTCTTTGTAATGCCAAACTTGAGAACTAAAATACAGCCAAGGGCATACAAAACAATAGCGAAAAATGTTGATGGAAAAATGCTTGAAAACATTAGAGGTGTAAAACGTCATATGAAGAAAATCAAAAGATTTAAAGGGCGATGAGGTTAATTTTGGATTTTGGATTGAACTTTTTGGAAATAAGAAATAACATAAGCATAATGGATCGATTAAATGGATTAATTTAAAATGGAGGGAATAGGTAGGAATAGGAAAGAGGATAGTTTTAAGAAAATATTATAACGTTGTATGAAAAATAACTGATAAACGAACGAGGACGTCCGTCTTCTCCCCCCGTGGAGAAATTATAATTATGGTAACACTAGATTAAGGTCTAGTGTTAAGCATTAAACTATGAATAGTAGACGCGCTGCTAGATGAGAGCTCACCTGCGTTAGGACGATAACGCAGCAGGTAGAGCGAACCGCTCTCTTTGCTTCCAGCCGTGCGAGTGGACGGATCGTGATTTCAATAAAGTGTGTAACAACGACTCATAATTATAGATCGATTCGATTGCGTCAAAGATTGTCATCTCATCTCAAATCAGAGAATTCTTTGCTTGCCACCAACGTCTTGCCTCGCAATCCATTCCACCATGCCTTCGTTGTTCGAGGAGAATCTGAGCGAAATGAAGCTTCTCACCGGGCCCAACGTTCAAAGCAATAACACCCACAGGCTCTTTCAATCTGGGCAGTGGACTGAATCCGTGCCGTGACTTTCGAACTTGCGGCACAAAGAAACGAACCCGAAGCAGGATCGTTTTCAACGCCAACCATTCCTTTGTTCCGATCATCGTTTGCGACCGTTTCCAATCCGATTTCGAATGAGATGTTGTGCGTTTTTTGTGTTTCTAATTCCAATCGGTTTGAATTGGCTCGCTTGTTTTTTTTTTTGCCATTGCTCCTCGGAAGCTATTTGATTATCCTCCACTGCATTATTCATACCAAACTACGGAACCACGGTGTGTTGTGGTGATTCCTTTCGCCCCCTTTTTGCACCGGCCCGTTTGTGCGGTTTGTGGCCACCGTTGTGCGTGATTCTCGGGCCCGCTAATCATGACGTACGACAGGGGTGACATCTGGAACCCAACAAGAACGAAAATTTCGCATCGCACGAAGGACTTCATCGTTTCCTCGTTCGCTCTGGTGCCTGGAATCCATTTAGAAGAACAAAAACAGCAAAGTGCTTCGTTTCATTCGAAATCATGTGCACACATTTACAAAAAACAACATCCTACATGCGCATAATAAAGGATACGTACTGTGCAGGGCAAAACCTTCAACCCCATTGCACGCCGAGGGAGCTGCTTAGAGTCCGTCCTCCTTCTTCTTCAATGTGAGCCCTCGGACGGAAAATAGCGGAAAGCAACCGCCGCTCATGAAGAACGCGAGCGAGAGTACGATGTCTCGCTGATAAATAAATAACTCCCTAGAAAAATAAGCTGGCGACCGCGACCGGCAAACGATGACTGCGACAAGAAAACTGAACCCACCACTCCTTTCCAATCCCCGTCGAGATGAGGACCTCTTTACCACCCAGGACAGGGCAAAAAAAAGGCGTACCTCATTAGTGCCACGGGATCGGGCCAACAAAGGTCAGGCCGGGAGACAGGGCAAAATCCCGATGCGAAAAATGGAAGTGAAAGCGCAGAGAGCGTCTGCCTGAGGGCAATCACCGAAAGGTGTCCCAGTAATTGGAACGGTAATAAAATATCCATCCGGTTGGTGGGAATGGAGCGTGGGGTGGGGGTGAAGGGAGTTGAGAGGATCGCTTATTTTCTTGCTTTTTTCGCCAAAGCACAGCATGGAAGAGAAATTTATGAGACTGAGTTATGTTATGTCCCCTCAGCTTTGAGCTATTCTTATTTGCGTCATGTAACGGGTATAATAAGCTAGTTCTGCGATTTTTCCCCACTTCGTTGAGGATCAATTTGTGTCAAGGATGCTGGGCAAGGAAGGATTTAATTAAAATTCTGCACACACCCGACGGAAATGGCGTAAAGCTGCCTTTGTCTGTAACAAATTTATTAGTTTCATCAAACGGGATGACACGAACAATCTTTGAGAAACGCCCAGTCTTAATTGGTTCCAAATTTTGCTTTGTTGTGTTCCAAAATGCTTTACTATTCGTTCAGTCTGCCATTTCAATTGTACATAAATATAAATGAAGCACAAAAGCGAGTGATTGAAGGAATAAACGAACAGATTCTTCAAACGGACAGCAATTACTTTGGAGTACGGCACGTGGCTCAATTAACACGTGCATTAATTATCACTGAAACGGTGCCGTAAATTGTAGTTACACCATTGCTCGATGCATACTGAAGAAACTATTCCCGATCGCGTTATGTAAACATGACTTAACTGCATCTTGTGGAACTTCACAGTGAATTGGTCACAAGCGCCTGCTGGTTGGTAGACCGTACCTGCAATGAAACGACGTTGAGAAGAAAAAGAGGTCAGCGAATGAAAATCACAAAACAAAGACACAGGCACAAGTGAACGAGCTATGTGAGCAAACCTAATTTAATTTTCCACTTGTTCTCCGATGGAAACCTAGGTACACTGTGAATCCTTCGCACAGCAAACTTACAAACTTACTCATACAAAGCCATGAATTCCATAGACTCTATCGTCCGTGTTGCTGGTGCATTTAATGGACGTTGTTGCTGTATTTGGTTCTTATTTTCTATGTTCAACTGCAAGCTGCAACCGTTCGCACTGGTCTTCACTACAGCTGCTACAGCTGCCTTTTCATGACGCCAACGAGGAAGCACCGGGACCGAATAAAGTACAATACCAACTCAC
Source organism: Anopheles atroparvus (assembly GCA_914969975.1). Classification (NCBI taxonomy): domain Eukaryota; kingdom Metazoa; phylum Arthropoda; class Insecta; order Diptera; family Culicidae; genus Anopheles; species Anopheles atroparvus. The sequence continues at coordinate 23,894,826 of CAJZCY010000001.1, read as the reverse complement.
CCGTAAGCTCTGAAGCAATTGTTTGTGCTGCCCTGCTACAACAACGTACCCTTTTCCGTGTTCGTACTACAGACAGAAAGTGGGGGGAAAGGGAAAAGCACGAACCAGATGGTCAAATCCTGGGGACGCTAAGTTGTGGATGGGCCTGAATTTCCCTTCAAAACAGACGGATGTGTGCACTGACACAGATCTGATTGCAAACTAACGTCCCTATCCCCAAGCGGGGTGTGCTTTCATGTGATAACGAGAACAGGCTTATAGGCGAAAAATAAGTTTCGTTTGGAAAAGCGTCCAACATGCGGTTGCAGTGCTTCGTTGCAAGATGGGTGTTGTATCATCTGCTGGATGTTGCTTAGCTATCAGCCAACAGCAAACACACATTCTTCTATAATAGAGAAGCTAATCATTTCGGAGAGAAACAACCCAAATCCACATCATCTGGGCCATGAATGAAAGAAGATTAGGTTTGGGTGCGGATTGATTACATAGCACCTGCTTAATCTCCACAATTCGTCCGTCGTGACGAGAATCTAAGCCTCTGTAACTGTACATTGTTTGTCCTCTCTCATATTCTATTCCTGCCAATATCTTTCCTAGCAAACGGAGGACTTTTAACACAACTCATGGGGCGTCCGTTTGGCATTTTCCATTTATGATTGTGATCTAAACTGGACATTTTATCTCGAAGAATATTGCAACAGTGTCAGATTGTAAATCAGCTAATCTTGCTGCCCATTCGTCTGTCGGCCATCGGTCCAGCTCGTGGAAGTCATTCTTTGTCGGTAAATTGGAAACCATTTTCCATCCGGGAAAGCATGAACTTCTTCTAAAGCTTCCACTGATACTGAGCCGATGTCAGCATTAAGAATCTATCATCTTTCTGTCCGACTCAGCTTAGCTGGCATCTTACGATGGATGTTTTCCACTGCCACAATGCAATTCTAGCACACCGGGCGACTGGCGGCAGAGCGACCACAAAGCCGCGCGTGTATAATATTTCCACCTACTGAGCGAAAGTGATCCAATTGCAAAATAATCCTCATGCGCTCACGAACGAACGCGACTGTTTCCTTCGCTGTCGTTTTTTTGTTTTGTGTTGTAGCTCAGACGCCGTTATTTCTCTTTCGCGCTCTCTCCCTCCCTCACGCTCTATGCTACAATCTTATTCATTCTCTCTAACGCTGCTTCTCTGTGGACCCAAACCGATTTCGTGGCGCTCTAAGCATGCGGAACCGTGAAGGTTGCACGGTACGGCTAGGAGACCGATATTGGTTGACGATATCGATTGAAAAATAGACAACCGCCGCTCGCGCGACCTCCGCGGCGCGCACACTTTCTGACATGACGGCCAAATCTCGCTAAACCTGTCATCCGACTACAACTTGACAACAAACTCACAGCATCAGTACGGCATCTAACCGGGAGACCCGTGGAAATGTGTACCACCCGTGAAGGGATAGAAAATCCCATCGTCGACCACCGTGGGTGGAATGTGTATGAATCGACTCAAGTCATGATGAACACGGGTGTACAAGTTAACAATGGCTCTTCAGTTGCGCATCAATTATCATTCGTAATATTCTGTTGGTTAGTAAAGCTGCTTAATCCAGCAATCAATATGTATTCGGTAATTTAAAGTTCTTTCTTAAGACCACAATTTTATCAACGATTTTTAAGTGTATCTGCCCAGAAGCGTGTTACAGCTCGCCCCACTGTGCGTTCATCAACCGTATCGTGGGACGAAAGGCGTTTGGGGGCACGGGCAACACGCTGGCGCACCTGTTTCCTAGGGTAGAAGAATTTTCCGAATTTCCCAAACGAACGGGCGAGTGAACGGGCGAACGGTTTTCGTTTCACCGTCATTTTGGAAATTTCCGTGGGTTTGATACCCGAGGCGACTGCACGAGCAACGGAGCACAGGAGGAAAGGTGAACCGGTTTCTTGGAGCCGTCGGGTGTTTGCTTTCCAGGTTGCGGGGCTAACCCACGCTAGAGCGCACCTAGCGAGGCGGCTCCGCTTTCCACCCAACTGATCCGTAATTCAGACCCTCTCCTTTCCTGCACCTCCCATGCCCATCTGCAACGACGGTCCACACTCTTTCACCGTTGTGTTTTCACCGTTTTTATCGCAGTCGCGCGAGTCTATCAGTTGATGAGTGGATTATTTTTAACCAGCTGCACGCACCCCATCGGCCCACCCCGAACCGGTCACGTGGTGGAAATTGGAGCGAGCAGAGGCGATAGGGGCGTGAAAGGAAGGGAAGGCGAAGAGGATGGACAGGGAAGCAGCCCCCATTCTAACCCATCCAAGAAAACGCTATGGAAAGAGTTTTATATAGTGCTAAAAATAAAGTCTAATGGGGTTTGATCTTTTTATAGGTTGCTCTTGTTGTACCGAGAGTGCGTTTTGGGGTACGTGTGGCGAATTTTCCTATCGTCTCACTCGCATTTAGAGTTTCTGTTAGTGTTTGTGTGCGTGTTGTGTGTTTTGCTGTCTATCGTACACAATATTTTCCCTGCGCCAAGCTTCCATCCAGTTTTGCATCTCGGCATACTTGGCCCCGAAAGTGAAACTCAAACATCAACATGCGAACACGGAATGGGATAACAATTGATCCGGCTGAACCGGTGGCAGCTAGTATAATGATGCGAAAATGTTCGGAGCGCTTGTTGAACGACCTGCGTCTTCTTCTAGTGGCGTCGTGTTTGATGACGGTTCGATCGACCTGAGATGAGATTCCGATTAGAACCTCGTGTACTCTTCGTCAAAGCAGGGCGTCACCTTTCCTCGATCCGAATGCTTGTGACTCTAGGAAACCAGCACCGAGTAGACAACAAGTTCCCGGTGCACGTGAGTCTTTCTCCTAAATTTTGGGTGTGCTTCCTTAAGAGCGGATGGTTTTCGCAATGTACGGCAGCAGTCCGAAGGTAGTGCGGTGCTCGGCCTTTCGCCTTGTTGTTCGAATTTCCGGTAAGGATGCTGGTAACGTTCGCATGGTTACCGATGCTGATCCTGTGGCGCTAATCAAGCGGACCGACCCGTACCGCTCTTCAGCTTCATAGTTGAAGCTTTGTTCCATTCGCTAACGCCACACCGAACCGTGCCCTCTGTTTTGAAGGTCAACAATTTGATCCCCGCCGGTAACCGGTTGCCATTGGCATGGAAAGGGTCGAGGAAGTCTCAAGATAAAAGACACAGGCACACACAAACGCACGAGTGGTGAAAGTTTTCTTCTTTGTCTGTTTTGTACCAGTGCTCCTCGTCAAACCGTGTCATAACGACATGGAAATAGTGATCTACATACCCTATTGAGATCTCGAGCGGATCTGGAAGAGATTAAACAATCTTGCCAGAAGGAAAAGAGAAAATGGCGAAGCAGGGCAAAACCATGCAAAAACTCCATCCTACTAGCAACTGGAACCAACCGCTCCGATGTGCTCATTTGCATTTGGGAACCTGCTTTTTCTTACCACACCTAAAGAAGATAAGACATTGACTATCATTGATTTATGCCACCCCAAGACCCGACGGTTCGCCAAGATTGCTCCATGCCGTCGTTCGTCCTCTGTTGGGGCGCAAAGCTTGAAGGGGGTTGCACGGTGGCAAACATGATTACGACCGCTATCGGGGTTAAGGGAGTGATCAATATGCAAATTGTATAACTTTCCAACACTTACTTATCACTATTCCCATTTTACTATGGTATGTAGGGTGCTGGTGTTGTAGTTCGATCAACCGAAGTGCGATTCTACGATGGTTGTAACATTCTTTCACGGCTCTTAAATCATGGATGAATAATGGACGAAAACTGTTCAGTTGTTATACATTGCAAGTAGATAAACGGGGTTTCATGTAAAAACACCGCTTACTCAACTCAACTCAATCGTCTGTCAATGACTCGTATATTTGTGCAAACATATGTCCTAAGTGCTTTAAAATATATAAATAAATAGCCACTGTGACCTTAATGGTTGTAGCATAATCAATCGTGTTGAAATTACGGCTTTTCCAGCTCGGAAAGGTCTTGTATAATCCTACACCAAACGGAACAGCTTTTTCCAGCATATGGGATGTCCGCAAATCCTGCGATGATCCTAATTGAAGATGAAAAATGAATCGTTTCAAACGACTTGAGGGTTTTTTGCATGGTGATTTTCCCGTACTCGAGAACGCAGGCTCCGCAACCAACAGGACCATGATTGCGTGAAAAATGAAACAACTTTCCCATTCACATACAAACAGAGTCCTCAGCACTCGTATGCCGGTAAGGAATTTCTCGTCTCGACGAAACAATCCCATTGTGGTGACGATCCGGGTTCGCTCGCGGCAAGAGAACGACTTTTGATAAGGGACTCGCTCACACCCCCGCTGTCTTGGGAAAAGGTCGCCCTGACGTCATTTATCGTCGCCTCTTGCTGCATCTCGAAAGAAAAGGGGGTTTGGGGCGGCTTCTCGAGTTGTCGGTTTTTGTCTCAAGGGAAACAAAAGATCTTTAACCAAACAACAAACTAATTTGCTTCGGAATCGCCTTCTTCTGTGAATCTTCTATTCACGCACTCACGTACACAAACACATAAGCGTTCCGTTCTACTGCACCACTCACTAGGAATTCTGTGGGTGGAAAGGGAGACTGTCCCATAGAAGATTATCATAATAATGATGGGTGCTTTTCGGCGAGGATTTGTCTGCAGCAAGTGTGCTTCAAAGAAAGTAGGAAGCAAAAAGGCAAAAGAATACAATAAAACTGTTGGATGGCTGGATGCGTGCACCCCGCTGGAAAGGAAGCAGCACGGACTCTGATGACGGCGATGAAGATGTTAACAAACATAGAACCCTCCGGAAACCGGGACTCCCAATCCGACAGCCGACGCAAATGGATTCTGTGGAGATGGTAAACCATGATTTTCCTGTTTTTCTTGGCCCGACGACGGTCAGGCTGACGTAGGGTTAGCATGAAAGATCCTTCGGGTAGATGTTCCGGGAGGGAAACCATTTCAGGCAGTCAAGTTCACAGCCTTCTCCTGCCAGTGCGTGTTTGGAAACAACTTGTGAATGGATAGTTCTTTCTAGAAACATTTAACAAAACAAAATCTGATGCCTTTGCAAAAGCATAAACACACGACGCATAAGTCCAAAGCTATGCGAAAAGATATCCAATGTTTTGCATTGTGGATTATTTAAAGTATTAAATTAAAAAAAAAAACAAAGTTTAAAACAACCCCTTGAATACGCATTCCAATGTGTGCCTTTTGCTAAAATTTGATCACAATTTGCCTTGAAATCGAATTTTAACACATTGGCACAATACTGCCGGTTTTACGTGGTTTTTGACCTCAACCCAGAATGACCACCAGAAAGCCATCATAATCATCATCGTCAGCAACAGCAGCACCAGCAGCGCTATAAAGCACAACCGCCGACCAAACCGTTGAATGCCAGCATCAAATAATCAAAAATGAACCCATCAATTTACGCTCGCCGCTGGTCCAGGCGTGCGTGGAATAAATTTACGATTGCAGCCAAACCGCGCATTTTGTTATGGATGCAACTGCAACGTCGGGTAGGCTGCCAAAAGACATTACATTTACGAGTCAAGCCGACCTCTCGTAGCAGTTCATTATTTTCTCCAATATGAAAGTTGCTCGCCTCCGTGATATTCAGTAGTTTATGTGTGTATTTGCATCTACTGGCAATCTGCGTCTTCGATCTGGGTGATTATGGCATGTAAATGATCATTAGACCTTCAGAATGGCAGCCAGTGCATGTTCTTTAGGTCACCGCATCCATGCCATGTGTTATTTTTGCTCCCTTTTCTATATCTTTTAACGTTCAGCACGATCGATGGATTTTCACGGCATTCGCAAAATATTTCACTCTGGAAATATATGGGATACAATTTCCCCTATCGGCAGAATAGCTTTTCAATTGTAACTTTTTGGATTGTGAATGAAGTTTTTTTTTTTTTACTTTGGCAAGTAGTCCCAATGAAGGCTAAAGTTTCTCGAGGCACAATCATTATGCGAGAATGAAAAATGCAACATCTAATGAATTAGATTAGATAAGAAAAACCTTCTGGATTAATCATTAGCCTGTTGAGACGCTTTCTGCCGAGTAAAATCAATTCTAACCACGGTTTTGTTTTTTCTATTGTCCTCTGAAAAGCAGTGTTCCTTTTACATTTTCTATCTAATGACTGTTTGAAATGACGCTTCGACTTCTTTTACCCCGATTGATTTTCCCATTCCATTGTATCCATGGTATCGTCCTAGTCCCTTTTTACCTTCTTTATGTTTGCTTTGGTTTTATACTTACTAATGTGAGAGAACTTCCCTTTATTAATCCCCTTTAATTTTTCCACCCCACGATTCCCATAATCAATAAATCAATCAAATCGGCTCCCGCCACCCACCCAGAGTCGTAAACAAACACGCTGACGGGTGGACGCTGCTGCTGCCGCCCAGGCAAGCTACATTAGTGTGCGACGTGGCCGCTCCTGACGGATTCGATGACCGCCGGAAAGGCGACCGGCGACCGCGCTCCTGTTTTTATCCACACGTGCTCGGCAGATTGTCATAATCCATCATCGTAAAAATATTGTGTAATAAACATAACCTGCTGCCACTTAATGGCCTGCGACCCGCCCATTCGCCAGTTTCCTTTCTCTGCCAAGTTTTGCCCCCCCACCATGTATCATTTATTGTCGGCCAAGCTCGAACAAGGAACTGACGAACTATCGAACATCGCGTTTGCTGTCGCTTCTGGCTGCGTCCTGCTCAATTTGGTGCTCGAAGTCAGCGGTGGATGGATTCTCCTTTCGCTTTTTCCGGATTCTTGTTTGCTTCAATTCTCAGGAGCTGTTTTTTCCCCTATTCCCTTTCCCATTACCTAACAATTGTGTTCAATTAAGTGTTGTTTTTTTTTTATGCCAATCTCCACCCTGGCCCACCATTAAGGCGTTATTTTTAACTAAGAAAGAGGATCGAAGAAAAACTCCTCGATCAACTGATAAGCAAAAGTGGGTAGTTTGTCGACGATAACTTACAAATCGTTTTTCCCGGGCACTGCCCCTTCACTTCGTTATCCTTGCGCTGCAAGCATTAAATAAGATATTCTGGTGCACTGGGTTGAGGTTAATTGTTTTTTTTCTTGTTTTTTTTTCATTATTTATTACATTATGCTTTCTACAACATATTCTTAAGGGAATGCTGCTAGCAGTTGGATCGTTCGTTGCTATTCAGTAATATCAACATTATTTCATTTGGAATCGTAAAAACCGAATTGTCCATGTCGATTGTTAGCTAGCAGCAGTAATTTAGTAGTATAATTACTATAAATCATTTTTGAAACATTTTTTTTTTCAACAAATCAATCACGTTTTCTGCGTCAAAGTGATATTCGAACGTATTTTGTTTTGCGTAGTTTTTATAAAATTTGTGGCAGCTAGTTCCATTTTATTCCACATTTTAAGCATCCTATGCAATTCACGAAACACCAGGCGCCTCCTTCATCCCGTATTGCATTGGGAAATCAATAACCTTCAACAGATTACCGGGTTTCGACGAGCGGAAGATATCTCTCGGAAATTTATTTCCTCTGAATTATTCTACGTGGTTCAATTCCTCCGCGATGTGTAGGAAGCATCGGTGCACGGCGTATAATAGAAACGGTAGAAAAAACTATACCATTCGATTGTTGATATATTCATGCATTCCATGCGATTTGGTTCGGCAGAAAGTTCCACTTGACCCCAGTAGAAATGTATTTGAATACTGAATAAAATATATATCCTATTGATTGCAATACTTTATTCGACTTCAAACATTCACATATATTGTATGCTCTAATCTCAGATTTCTGTTGTAGGATACTGATAAAAAAAACTGAGAGGAAAATTTTAGTGTGCCAAACTCAAAAGTTTACCAGCCATTTATTTCAATCGTAAAAAACACACCACACCTAGCACGCTACACAAAAATGAAAGTACGTTTAAAGGACACCGGTTCATAACCACGTTTCTTATACTGTTCTAATGTAATTAATCTTGTCGTAGTCCGTTGCAGCGCACACCCCGCCTAGCACGTGCACCTTTTGTTCTCGACCTGATTTTAAGACTTCCTCCATAAGACTTCCTTTCCTAAGAGGCCGCTCCAATGCACTTCAGAAGTCATCCACTTTATCAATAACTTTGCGACTGCTAGGAAACCCGTGTCACACGATGCAATTGTTCTCGCCGGGAGACACATGACCATATTGTTTTGCGCCCTCGGGAAAGTTCTTTCAAATAAGTGCCGAAACTGAACTCGCCGAGAAACTCTTTTGAAGTAATCGCACTGCACTGCTTCCCCATAGTGAAAGTTACTCGTGCTCGAACAAAAACTCAAGAGAAGCCTTCACTTCTACAGTGGCCTGTTTTTTACTGAACTGAGCTTTACTGAAATAGTTGCTTTTTATTTCTAAGGAAACTGAAACTATTTTTATTTTTATTCTGCTGTGTTCTTTGCCGGTATGGATGCAATAAACTCAAGATTAATACCATTAGCCGGATCTGTCCAGCGGAGGGTCGCTCTTGGCGAAGTGGATACAAAATTATGATAAACTTAATAAAAAAGTTCTTCGTTATGAAGTTTGCTCCGTTGCACACTGTTAGCAGCATGCCTTCGTTAAATTTTCTTGATTGAAATTGTAGTTTCAAGGGCAACCTATCGCATGAAGCGCTTTTTACCGCACTGAAGCAGCTTCATTTTTCAGTTTGTGATAAATTATCTGGTCAGAGTTTTTCAAACCAAGTTTGATAAAATTAAATAACTTGCGCGAAAGTACCTGTTTTATGATAGAAATAATACTGGTGCCGATGGTAACAGCAATAAGTTTTTATTTGCAACATCATTATTGCTTTTATAACCATAAACAATAACATGCACGGTACAAAAAGAAGCTAAGCATCATTTTGGTTTCCAATGCATCCCATTTTATAAAAAGACTAAATTAATTCGAAAACAAAAGTGAATGGTTTTTATTAGTCTGAGCTAAATTTATCATCGTCTGTTGTGCATAAACATAAAACATAGTGTTTGCACATATTGACGAATTTTCACATTAATAACTATTTAGTGAACCGTGTACGAGATGTTTCATGTGTGTGTTTTTACGTTCACAATTCAGTATTCAGGAGGTTTTTTGAAATGGTAGCTTAAGATGCCATGTGTTGCAGCATTTGCTAGTTTAATTTTATTTATACAATTAGGTAAAAAAGTTCATAAATTTCAGTGCGTTTTGTCCAATAATGGTGTAACAATATTTCAATGCACGCGCGTTATTTTCGAAAGATACATTTATCAGTCATATAATGCAATCTCATCTAAACAGAAATTTTTTTCATCGGAACCATGGCTTAAGAGCCAAATTGAACGCCGTTAATCATCGATTAATGAGCTCGATAGTCGCAACGAGTGCTTTAAACCATTCTAGTAGCCGAGGTTCGCCAAACAATGTATTGAAAGATGAAACCCAGTTTTACATTGTGCTGCTCGTTAATGACCTACGCCGACGGATTGGCAATTAAATCTAACGAGAAACGTTTTCTACCGATCGATCTGATTCGATTGTAATCGGAAGATCGTAATTTGTTTTGCCAATTTATTGACAACGCCATCATAAAATGGAAGCTTGCTCTTTGCCGATCATTGTAGATTCGTTGTTGGCGTGTTAAGTTAACGTGTGTTAACTTGGAGAATGTTGTTGACATTAAAATTTGATGATAGATTTCCCATTTAATTAGATTGTATGGAAAGTGAACAACGCAGCGGTAAAAACTGTCCCACCATTTTTTCCCATTTCAATGCAATCTTCTGTGCTGCATCTCTATGTTGAGCACCGATGTGCTCTGTTGTGGACCATCGTAAAAAAAGGGAACTTGTACAAGATGGCCACACCGATAGTGCAAGTAGCATGTAGCAATTACCATTCCGACGAGGTGGGCGTTAGATAGGGTTTCTACCACAAACTACAAATCACCTTATTACTGCTCCGAGACGCCAATAAGCGGTTCGCCTAAAACGGGGCCACTCCGCAGGCTCCGGCCCACATCTTGAGAAACAAACGAAAACCACCGCAGTTCACGAGATACGCTCGGTCAAACAGTTTGACCTTCTTTCGACATCTCTTCTGCGCAGGAAGAAGAAGGGATCCAACCAACCGCAGGAGGTGGCAGTGTAACACCCAAGACACCCATCCGCCTCCCCGTTCTTCGCAGGAGTTTATTCTTTTGTTTGGTTTAGTTTTTTGGGACAACCGGATCCATTCTCATTATCAATGTCTTTATCGCCCCGCAATGCCAAGTGCTCCATTTGCACTGGGCTTCGTCGCGTCCACGGTGCTTTTTCTGGGTGATCGAACGATACACGGCCACTCGAGTGCACCGACTGAGTGGGCTGTCCCAAGAAATTTGTTTACCCAACCCCAAAAATTTGGAGAGCGAGAATAGATAATGAGCGGAACGTCCCTTTTATGTTTATCTATGTCTGTCGTTTTGTGATTTTTTCCCTCCATCAGCTGATCGCCAAGTCAAGTGTAACCAAGCAAGACTATCGGGAAGTAGGATTGAGATAAATTAAAAAAAAAATCCGCCCTCCTAGCCCTTCGCCAAATTTTTGGACGGTGAACTATTTGGAGAGCACCACAAGATTGGATTGAGACTGGAAGGCCAAAATCCAACGAAGTGTTATGAAATTTGGTAATACCGCGCGGATCAACCGCGGTGAAGGTTGTAGGAATACTATGCTCTCCGCTGTTGCTAGTCCCAGTCCGAACGGCAAACGACCAGACGAACCACTTCGGTTTCGTTTTGTGCCATGGCTTGGATGCCCTCCGGGGCAGATTGCATCGCGGTGATGCTTTACTACTGCCGCCGACATGTGGACTCAGACGAAGCACTTAAGAAGCAAGATCATTACAGTGTCCGGACTGTGGTTGTGAATGTATGGAGCACAACAGAGCGGGAAAGCGACTCCTCAGCCGGGTTGAGGATTGTCTGCTGCGACAGACATGCTACTGTCAGCTAATTGTGGCACGAAACTTCAGCTACGACTGTAAACCTCCAGAGCCTTTCCACCTCAGCACGTTACAACGCTGCTGCTACTCGACTGTGCTTGTGGGTGTGTGTGTGTTTTGTGGTGGCTATAAAAGAACAGGAAGCCACAGTTCTTTGAAACGTTATCCCATACGGTGCACATTCCCGTTACCCCATGCGTTCGCCTACAGGATACCTTTCGCGTTATCTTTTACGAGGATACGATTAGTACCCCATTTTCTCCCAATGGTTGCACATCTTCACCGTTCTGACCTTTCCGTTCTTTTATTCTTTATTTAGCTCCAGCCTTAACAGGCCCTTGTGTGGTACGTCTGTGTGCAGACCTGAAATCGAATCGAAGCTAGTCACCTTTTGAGGGGAATCCTTTTATCTCCGCGGCTCCGTAGTCGTGTTTGGCAAACCCGCTGGGAGCGGGCTGTTGGCATCCGTTCGCTTCTCCGAAACGCTTCACTTCGTACACTCTAGGATACCCAACACCAACCGTCTTCCACCTACACACGCCCAACTGCTTCAACTCACTGTAGGCGCCCGGCCTGTACAAGCACCGACTTCACCGATTTTTGGTCGATAATTGTTGAATATTTGATGCTTAATTTATACGCGCTTTTCTTCTCGCACATCTGCCACACCCTTTTGGGGCGCACTGGAGGTAAACGACGATTTAAAAAAAAAACACACAAAAACTAGGAAGTACACAGCGCTCTTCCTTCCTTGCGCCTGGATTGATGATGACTAATTCTTTCACTCCTGGCTGACCTCTTGGCCAGTGACTTGCTTGACAAACACCGTCAGCATAATCCGACCAAGACCGATTTCACTTTCAATCACCACTCGAACCGCGGACATCCACCTGCTTCGCCTCACTGTTTTAGCAACGAAACCGCCACCATCGTTGACGCCACGATCATCGGGAACGGATTAATCTTCATCAAAGGAACATGTGCACATTGTAAAAAACCCGTCTCGCGGGCAAAACCTAAAAGCCAATAAGCCTTTTCTTGGCTTTCAAACACTTTCGCATCATGCCTTCCAGCTGCCACTTTGCACACTAATTATTCTCCACCGGGGATAGTGTGTCACCGGAAAATCACTCTTCATTAACGTTTTGCGCGCATCGGTTGCGCTTACCGGCGGCGTGTGGATCACGTTGTTCGCTGGCAAAACGGTCGCACTAACCTCCCTGCTAAACAGCTTCACGCTGGAAACGAAATTGATATGGATTCATTTTTGGTTGAAATAATTTTTTTTGGCTAAATTTCATCACCGAGCTCTGTCGACCACGTTCCGTATCACTTTCCCCGACACACGCTAGGTTTGACTGTTAGTTTTAATCAGCAGCAAAAACACTTTACACCGTGGTACAGCTTTTTCTCTTCTCCACGTCGTTTTGTTAAACGAGTTTTTCCGATTCCGCAATCGTCGTCCTGTTCTACATCCTGACCCTGCAAGCCACGAACGCACAACAGCACAATCTTCCACCACGCACAAGCCACAGCCGAATGTTTCTGTGTTTGCTAGCAGATATGTATGTTTGTGTTTCTGTATGTGTGTATGTGTGTTTTTGTGTGTACATGGGATTGTGTGTATGAATAGACAGTTTTCTTTTCACTTGCGTTTCGACGCGCTCGACCGTTCCTCGACGAACCGCAACTGAACGCCACTGAAATCGAACTGACCGAACGCCCAACGCAGCTCGTCATGCCAAATCGCCGACAACGTTCGCGTGCCGTGTGAGATGAGATGAGCGAAACGGCCGACAGGATTCGCAACGCGCTCTGAACCAACCTCTCCGCTCATCGCGGGATAGCGAGAGCACGCGAGAAAAACTCACCCGCCAGCCATTTCCCGAAGTGAGAAAGTTGAGGGAGAAGAAACTTCTAGCAGCGATGGTGGGAGACAATACGACCTGCGTCCGTTTAAATGAGACTCTAAACTCCTTTGCTCGCAAACTCATCGTGAACATGAGGAAAATGTTTTCGTCGCTCGTTTACGCTACCATGTAGGCAGGCTCTTCTGCTCGACCTCTTTGGTAGCACGATAAAACTGCTCGAATCGTAACAAGGACGCCGGTCGTGTTATGAGAAAAACGCGGCTATTACTCTACACTACCACACTTACACTCACACTCACATGTGGGAAAAGATCCACGGGGGAACAACAGATGGGTGGAATCGAGAGATTGGATCGCTTGCGTCTTGGCTTCCGAAGCTGCCAAATTTATTTGCGTGTTTCTTTGCTCACTGCCTACCCCATGGGCACGTTGCGTTGTAAGAATACGTTACAAAACAATCGAAAATCAAGAATATCGGGGATTGTTGTGGCACTCCAGCGGCTTGTCAGCTAAAATGCAATTAAAATGTAATGACAATGTGCTGTCATTAAAATAACTTTCCATCGCGGCAAACCGGATGGTGGAAATGTTAAAATCTCCCCGCGGGGCCTTTTCGTGCCGAAAGAATGGCTCCGTACAAAGCAACCAAAGAAACTTTTTTTGTCAAACCCCTCGGATAAAGAAACATGAGTAGGCGATGTACAAACCATTTTTAACCACAAATTCCCCATTGAAAATGGGTCGTATTTCGGCGCTGTTTACGCGTAAAAAACTAACAACGGCTCAAACGCGCCACCTGGTGGACCAGCTGAAGACGGCCTGCGCCATCTATTTGGATCCGACTATCCGCTCGCCAAACATTCGCGGCGGCAAGGCGTTAAAGGTGAGCCCATTCTTGTTTGGTTGTCAAAGCGAGAAGCGTTAGTTAAATGCAATAATCGGCAGGTACTGAGAAAAATCGTCCGACGTTCACGTCGGGACATCATCCAGTATATTCCGGAGTGGGATGCCATACTGGAGTGCTCGCTGGTGCTGGTGCAGAACTACGTTGCCCATCTGCGGCTGCGACCGAGCGCCCTACGGCGTCATCTCCGGAAGGAGCCGTTCGCTGACGCAAAGGTGCTCTTCCAAGCGGCCATCAACCTGCTCATACCGGAGCTACAAGACGAGGTAATCGACACCATACTTGCGTTCCTGCAGGCCGAGAACCTCTGGAAGGTGGAGTTCATCTGCGTAGAAATACTACTCTTCGTGCTCGAGTGCCACTCGCCGTCCGCGTTGCTACTCTCGAAGTTGACTGACCAAATCGAACGATTCTTGGCTGAGTCCGACGTTGGGCAAGTCCGGCACGTGCTGTCGGTGTTGCAGAACGTGACGGTTAACCGGCAGCACTGGGACATGATCGAGTACTCGGAGCTATCGAAGCTGCTCCGGTTCTACCACAGTAGCGTCACCATCGGCACCAGTCGCAACCAGATCTACGAGCTGCGACGCGGCTTCGAGCGGTGTCTCAAGAACCTCATTGCGCTGCTCTCAGTTGCGGATCTGTATGGGTTTTGCATCACCGTGCTACCACTCGCTTTCGACACGGACATGTCCGATGAAGCGCGCCTTGAGTTTGGGTCCACCGTCGAGTACGCTGCGTCAAAGATGCCACTGTGCGAACAGCACAGTTTCACCGCGGGTTCGTTAGCTGTCGAGTATTTGCTGCATCGCGTCGCGTCCGAGGACGCCACCAAGTGCATTCTGGCGTGCAAGATACTGACCAAACTGATCGAACGTGGGCGGAACGATCCCAGCCAGTTCCAATCACCCAAGGTTTTCCATATCGATACCTACTATGATATCACGCTCGCTACGGACTTTGTACCTCTCCGCCGTCTGCTCGTCGAGCAGCGGGTACATCTGGAGAACGCACTTTTGCATGCAATCGACCGGCACAGCCGTCGCCAGATGCACCTGGAAGTGTTCTACCAGCTGCTCTGTACGCTCCTCGTCGAAGCTCCCGGTGGCTTCACGGCTGCAGCTGTGATCTGCCTGCTGCTGCAGATCCAGCAACGGTTCCACAATATCCCAAGCAATCCTCCTACTTCATTGACCTCCGAACCGGTGCACCATCAGGACTCTGCCAACCGTATTCACGCCACCATCATGGCCCTGATGACGCTTATTAGCTGGATCGAGCGCGCTGGCTCGCTGAATGCGTACGTTACGTGCATTCTCAAGGCACGTTACGATCGCGCGCCGCACCTAAATCCACCGCTCCGGGAGCGGTACAAGTACGCACCTCACCATGTCTCATGGTACGAGAAGAACCTGTTTTTCGACACGCTCGAGGTGCGCTTCGGCCTATGGAAGTGCTTTCGGATCGTGGAACCAAAGATGCCCAGACCGATCCGGAAGCGCACCGGCTCCGGCAATGACAGGCGTGGAAGGTTGAGTGGCACGTTAAATCTCTCCGCTGGTCTATAAAGGACGCATCGTAAGACTTATGAAATTATAATGTGCATTGTGGGCGCACAGTGTTTTCTTTTTCTTTTCCCTCTGCGGTATGTGTGTGTTTGTGTTTTTTCGATATTGTATCGGAAATAGGACCGCGGATGGATATTTTTATAACGAACTTGAAGATTGATCCGACCATGTGAGGGAATAAAGAATCAGCATTTCGACCACGTGAACTATGAAAGGCATTATTGAGCGCTGCAAAATACAGGCTTCCCAAAACGACGCAGACTGTCAATAACGGTAAGCTCCTTTCGTTTCGCAGAGTTTCAGCACGAGTCCATTGCTTGGGTACTATCATAAAAGAGAGAGTAAACGCCACCATCGCACCGCCGGCAACGAGCGACCGAAACAAACAATCGAAAAAGTTTTCAGCGGTGAATACAAGCGGAACAGGAAACGGTCGGAGAAACACAAAACATCCGCACACGACAAATAAATGCACGTCAGTTCGAGTGAAAAATTCACGTGAGCAACGAAAAAAAAAACCAGACAAGTCCATTCCTTTCCACATTTGGTCGGTATTATTTCACCACTATCCTATCGGTTGTACCAATCAATCGAATACTGAGAGTCGGCGAAGCGGATTCGTGGAAATGCACGGAACAGTACAACGGTTCACCCAAAAAAAGATTTCCCACATGTTCACTTCATCCCGTCAAGGATCTGTTTTAATAATTTAAAATAATATCTCTGTTATCAAAAAGGGCCGATTCAGCGACTATAGCAGTACGTTAGCAATCCTGTTTAATAATTCACGTTAATACGATACGGTATGATACTTTATCGGCGATTCTGTTCTCTGATCGATGGTTCCGACCAAACAGGTCGAGCGAGGTGTTGTCTGACGCACGGGAAGCAAGTGAAAGCTCACCCGTGTCTGCCTTTTTTCCGCTCGCCTTGCTGCATTCCTATTTTACTACTGCTCATGTTGCATCTTCGACGCGAACGCCAAAGTCATGGGGCGCTTTCTTCTCGGTCGAAAGTAACAGGATCGTTCGTATGGGGTGCTCTTTCTCCCCACGGGAAGGGAGTCTTTATCTTTCTGGCCGTGCGCCACCACGTGCGGTAGCGAGCTCAGCAGCGCCGTATTTGAAGGATGAAATGAACGTTTGATTTGCAGCAGCGGCAGCAGCTACGACCAACACGCGATCGGCGCGGATGTGGGCTGTGAAATGAGTTTGCCGGAAATGGGAAACCGTGCACCGTGGGACTCGAAAGGGGAACCCCCTTTTCGGGATGTGGTCTCGTATTGGAGGTCCCTTCGAGGACGAGAAAGAATGAAGGAGACGGATGTGACGTGCACACTGCAATGAACATAAATCAATCAGGGTATGAATATTTTAGAATGCATTCAACGAGTCGACGCTGAAAGATCGGGATACCGCGGGGCCAATACGTTATACGGTTATACGTGAGGCGCGGGGACGCATGGCAAAACTTTATGTGTGTCTGTTTTTTGTGCTTGAGGTATCTCTTTCGCTTTCTCCCTCTTTAGTTACTGCGCATACACTTTATTTTTACTGAACGGTCGATGAAGTCGATGCAGGGTCGGTCGCATTTGCATACGGAAAGAAGCTATTATTGCTGACATTATTTTCTGTGGGTGGGTGGGAAAAAACATGAACTAAGCGATAGTTACTAATTGGCACTTGGGGGTCCTCTTGGGGGTGTTGCATTACTAATAAGCGCGAGTAGTCAAATCAAGTCACACTTTTTGTTGAAAATCTATTCACACTCGTCAATGCGTAAGTTCTGTTTGTGCCCGTGCAACTCTTTTATATTGTTAAATAGTTTGAGGTGGTGAGAACAGGATAGCTTAGTTATTAGTAGACGTAGAAAATAATTGTTTAACTAGTCCTATAACCATCATAATCGATTTGTACTATTTAATGGTTTCTTTATTCATATTATATTTGCGTTCAAACTTGTGACTATAATTTTAACAAACAACTTCTATGTAATTTGTTCTCCTCCTGTCTTGAATGGTTCAGTCTGAGATTCGGTACAAGCAAAAGGTTAAATACAGCAGCTAAATATATCGCCCGGCTCGCTGAAATAGCCATCAGCAGAGTTACCGCGGGTCAGCAGTTAATGGAGCAGGGCAGGACGAGTTATGTAATATCGATTTTCCAATCGTGACGCAACGAGAACCAGCCACCCTTTGGGGCTCCCGTCGTGTCTACCTGGTCTACCGTTTCTACCCAGCCGCTTGGCCAACCGCAGGACATCGTCCGCTTCCGGCCCCTCCCGATGGGAACTGCAACAAGCGTCATCGCCCACCGCACGGACCACATTGAGCGATTGATGGAAAATCAAGGCCCGGATCCGACCGTGGGCACGCTGCTGATCAATTCACGTAACTACCGCCACCAAGGTGCAACCGCTTGCTGGCTCGGGCTCATTCGGCTCGTCCCGGAACGTCGTTCTGTGTGTGGTTAACTTCTACCGCCAGTACCCTTTTGCTTCCCGGAACAAGCACAGGTTGGCACATGACTGCGGCGGACTTGCCCTGTCCCTCGCAAGGAATCCAACATCGTCGTTGTCGTTGTTCGGTCACGCTTTTTGTTGTCGTTTGGTTTATTTTTTTACCTTGCATGTGCTAAACAGAACACATCGAGGATACATTGCATCGATTTTCGACCAAAGAAAAGAGGGCGAGAGGAAAAAGGGACAGGAGTAACTTCACTTCTGTTTTTCCACTACGACCCCACGCCTTTCCTCCCCCACGCTTTTCCTTTTCCTTTTCCTGAACGGTAAACATGGAAACATGCACGCAAAATTCACATTCCCAACCATTTTCCTCCGAACAAAACCAAAACGGTGAAGAGGGGTGGGGGGCGGCGGAATAGTTTTTCATTGTTTCAATTCGCTCCCGCTTCCCGGAAGATACCATAAAAGCTGCTTTCCCACGTGGAAAAGGATGGATCGTGTGAAGAAAAAAAAACACAACCACCGTTACTCATTTTGATTTCTGGCCGAGTTATTTTTTGTGTGTCTTTTTCCTTCTGCCATGCTCGTCCATGCTCGGTGGTGGTGGCTGTCGGTTGGTTTTTCCTGTTGGCACCTGCCTTAAGCCAAGGTTTGCGCTACCCAGCGGTTACGGTATGTTCTCGTTGGCGCGTCATTTGCGATCGTTTATCATTGTGTCAACACCAGATCGAAGTCGATTTTGAGCGACGAGGCAGCGCTCAAAAAAACCCCCCGAAAAGTGCATTCCGGCGGGTGCAGCGGTGTCGCATACGGCGAGAAGAGTATTTATAGGGGCATTAATAAAATGCGCCGAGATGCTAATTAAATCGTTAAACTCGGTCAAACAAAGCGGCGGGCTCCCGTGAAACGAGCGTAGATCCCGTGGTACCGCGCCGGCAGTCGGAGGAGGCTAAACAGTTCACTGGCTTTCTGTCTGCATCGCCCCGTTCCCGTTCCCGCAACCCTGCCCTTCCCCCGTCGGTGGTTGTGTTTTGTCTGTCAGTCAAACCCGGCGTTTGGTGCAGCTAAATCCGTTCCCGACGTCTAAATGCGGTCGCGGTCATTGTGCCGTTGCGGGTGACGGGTTTAAAGGGACTTTCGAAATTTCAGTTATAAATAAGTTATAAATAAGAGCTCGTAAATAAGCGGGGAGTGATGATGCAGATTAGATTGTTCACCGACAGTACTATTTATTTGCCCTTTTTTCAGTGATAACTTGTCTCAACGCACCGTGTTTTACAAATGTGTGCCACAGCGGAATTAAATCATTGAGAAATATCATCATCATCGTTAGGTAAAGATCTTGTTGACGAAAATAGTTCTACCCATTAGTTAATACTTCTTCTGAATAGTAAAATCAGTTAGGTCACCATTTAAATTCCTTTGTCATGCGTGAAAAAATATCAAACTATTCCATTTATTGGCATTGTGATTTGAATGGATTATTCAATGAAAAACCATTTATCTATTAGTTGAACCAGTTTGACATCAAACATAATCTGCCGATTAATCTCCCTACCGCCATATGGAAGCTCATGCACGTTCAATATGGTTATTTAAATCTGATAAATCTACTTTGGATCTTTTTTCAAATACACAAAAAAGCCAAAATAAATGAAAGAAAAAGAAAATTACGTTTTTTCCGTTGTGTTCCTTGTTTATCTATCTATAAGATATTTTAGCCATTATGTTTTGTCTATGCATCGTCCATAACGATTCTTGTGAATCTTTTTGAAAAAGGAATTTAATTTTTTTCATGCACTTAATGAATTAAATAAGAAAACAGCGCCAGTTCGATTAAATCTGCAAAACGGGGTTAAAAGTGGCGTGAAAGTAAAGACGGACAAACAATGAATCGTTCAGCGCAAGAAAATTACTGGAATCCATTCGTAGATGTGTCCGACCACAAACAACAGGTCCCTTCACTTGCGCCATTCTTGTGAAACCCAACTCCACCCCGCTGTCCACTGGCGGGACGAAGGCAGGGGAAAGTGTTTCGGAAACCCCGGCGACGAAGAAACACGGACAAGCACGACGCTGCTCCCGCTGTGATCGTAATTAAGCTCGGTGTAAATATTTACCGGTTCGAGATTTTAGTGGCTTATCCCGGGGGATTGCGTTTCGGACGTTCGTTTTCGTACCGGCTTACCCGAACCGCCAAACAATCAGCCATCCGGCGACCGCCACCCTCTTCCAGCTTGCCTCAAGGTGCGCCCGCTGTGCGATTGCGGTGTACATACGGTCTGCAGTACGTGTTACGGTGATCCGACGGGGCGTCAATCTCAATATCGGGCTTTGGAGATCGAGAGGGCGCTGACCAGCAGTGCAAACTATACACAAGAAAATCCCACCGAACATCGCCGTCCGGGGCGGCGTGGGGTGTACTTTTTCTCTATTTTTCCACGCCATTTCTTTCGAACCGTGCTGATTGCACACGAACGCGAGACCGCTCTGTGCACATCAAACTAACCAAAGCAAAACAAGCAAGCGAATGGAAAAAAAGTGTTCCCATAACAACGCCGATCAACTACGACGAGCAGGCGGGAAAAGGAACCACACCACAAGCGATTTGCGTAAGCGAGAAAGAATGGGTGTGTGTTTGTGCATGAGTGAGAGAGGGATAGCAACGTCAATGGAAGTAGGAGAAATGTAAGCGTATCCGTCCATCGACGTGTTACCACACCTCCGGCCAATTTACACTTTGTTGGTCAACGGGTTTATCTGTCGAAGAGAGGAAAACATTTAAAAAACGTCGGCTCCAATTTTCTTTGGCATTTTTAATACTTCCTCACCCCGGACGGACACTGCACACTCATCACTTCCCCTCATCACTACGGATGGCTAATTTGTGTGCGGTTTGGAAGACGACGGTTTCCTCCGCCGTTTCCCCATCATCCGTCCAGCTTTTCCGACTCGCTTTTAATACTGTCATAACAACAAATTGTAAATTAATTCGACGTAGCAACCGTCGCCCCACCGATCATTTGCTGCGGCCCTCCACGGGTGGACTAAGTAGGCAAAAATTGAACATGACAAACTTTTCCGCCCGTGGATCGTTTTCGCATCATTCACTCCGCCACCAGCGCCGCTCGATGATTTCGGTGATTTCTTAGCACTGTTTTTGTTTCTCCCCTGTGTTCGGAGAATATATACAACCACCCACATACACACAAGCGAACCACTCAGCATCGCAGATGAAGTTGAAAACATTTTCATGAATGCTTGCCTTCCACCTCCGCACACGCTCGATGGAGACGCCTGGTGGCGTGTTATTGTGTTTTCGTTTGGTCGTTTTTCTCTTCTGTTTTCCTTCCTCATTTCACCACCTTTCCACTTCTTTTCCATTGATGATGGCCATCATTTTTCGTCGATGGTTGGGTTGGCGGTGGAAACCATTCAATCGCGCTAGGCTCGAAGGAGGCGAGAAAAATCCACCCAACGGCTTCCCGGCGGCGCATCGTAGACGTGTCAATAAATCAATCAGAAAACGAGACGAATACTACTCCGCGAGCGCGCTTTACTGCGGCTCCATTGGTGGCCTCAAACCCATCAGGTGGAATGATTGCATACACACACACGCACACACACAGCTAGACATATACACATGGCCACGGTAACTGCACATCGCAGGTGTTGTTTAGATTGGGTCTTCCGTGCGGGCTGGTAACGACTTTTCCGATCGGTAGACGATTTTGACGGGTTTCGTTGAATGAACAAGACAATAAACATAATATATATAATGCTTTTGTCCTTGGGTAAGGTTCTTCCATCACCAAAGCATGTTTAAAAGATGTCTGGATGATGCTTCGATGTAAACCGACCAAAAACCTGGTACTACAAAACCCCCTGAAGAAATGGATGAATACGAATGCAAAGGATAAGATTCCCTTTATGAAGATGAGGTTCCCTTTAAAAATATTCACTGTCTTACTGAGCTAGGCTTAAGGATCCATTTTTTTAAATAGCTGCTTTTAACAGCTTTGAAGTTTTATTTGAATAGTATTCCACGTTATTAATGAAATTTTTATCCTGTGATTCGGAGAATAAAAAGCCTTAAAATATGTTAAACTACTTTCAAAGCGAGCCAGAGAAGAAGAAACTCTTTTCAATGCAGTGAAAATGTCAGCCCTCCTAAATTTGTCTTTTTTCAAAAGAATCATTTTCTTACAGTAAAATTATAATTTTATCGAAAAACCAACTTAAACATTGTTTCCAATAACTGTTCAACTCTTTCATTAGCAAATAATTGATCCTTTCTCACAGGAAGCGTTAAAATTTGGGAAAACGATGTTCAAACAAACCATCATCCGGTAATATTTTCCTGATCCATTGGTTCGCTACACTTACATCCTCTCGTGCAATCCTTTTGCCGTTGTTGCCTGTTCTTACACACATGATCGGCTCAAAAACAACAACTGTCCAACCCATGAGCTACACCGGAACACGTCGTGAATGGTCGTCATGTCCATGCAGCAGAAGGAGCAGCCTTCCCTCGCTGTGGTACTCCGGTAGACCAATTTGCATGCCTCAGCACACACCTAGCGCTGCCGCCGGCTCGTCTTCGAGGGCCGAAGGACCGAGTTGTGAGGCAGGAAAATGGAACCGAATGAGCTTTCCCTACAGACGCTTGTGTTTATTCTGGGTGGTGCCAGCGGTGGTCTGCACTTGATTTGATTTGCCCATAACTCCGGCAACCGACATCTCGATCCGGAGATGCGGCGAGGAGATAACATGACAAGTGTTTTATATTTGGTTTTCATCGCCCCTGCCAACCGGGTCCCTGTTCCGAGCCATCCTTCATCTGCAACTCCTCCAGATCTTGCACAGGATACGAATGGGCCCTCGACTCGACGCGTTGGTAACAGGCAAAACATCCCCTGCCATACACGCAGTCGGACGTGAAATTGAAACAATTTTTGCGTTCTTAACCGGATCTCATACTATTTAAACGTAGCGTTGTGAGTGTTTTCTACCCCCTGTTCTTCGCCCTGGCCCCAACCCTCGTCCATCACAAACTTTGTATTATGCCAGAACGTTCTGCAGCCACCTTTTCGTACCAGAGTGCTTGGCTGGCTTTCTGCCACAGCGAAGCGAAGCCGAGGCTACCGTTGTTGAGGAATTTCGAACGAAGGAACTCTAGAAATCGCACGCCAAGTTTCGCCCAAACACGGTAGAAAAGCACACCCAAACTTCAACCATCGAGTTCAGTTCAAACATTTAAACGTTGAGTTTTTTAATCGGGACGCTGCTCAGATGGAACGGGTGAGCTTGAGATGAGCTGGTAGCCAAAAGCAAAAAAGGGACCGTCCGAGAAGCAGTCCATCTATACATTTTATTTTCTTCTTGCTTAGCTTACTAAGGACACGAAGCTCAAGAGAATAGAAAACCATGAAGCGAACAGAGGGTGAGAGAGATCGTTTCCTGCGACTTTAGAGAGCGAATTGGGGAGGGAGATTCTGGGAGCAATTTCTTTGCGCACACAAACCGAACTGGGAGTGGTTGGAGAAGTCTGGTGCGTTCGCAAACAGCTGTTCCCTCAGCGGCGCCGGTCTCCTTGTAATGCGTTTGTCCAATGTCGTTACTTTTCCTGCCTCTTGGGATACTTAACGATAAAATGTGAGAAAGAAAGTGACTGAGAGCGTGTGAGAGAGAGAGAGAAAGAGAGGGATTGATTGTGAGAGAGGTTTCGGAAGGGAAACCGAGAGAGTCTCTACATCACAGCGGTCATCCTGAGAGACACCCATCCCAATGTTATCTACGAAACACTGTCGCAGGGTTGATTTTTCCATTTCCCGAACCCTCGCAAACCCGCACACGCACACACACACACACTCACTCACGTCTTATGATGAGTGCGAGTTTGTGTTTCATGG
The DNA here is from genome assembly GCA_914969975.1 of Anopheles atroparvus. Taxonomy (NCBI): domain Eukaryota; kingdom Metazoa; phylum Arthropoda; class Insecta; order Diptera; family Culicidae; genus Anopheles; species Anopheles atroparvus. Next base: position 23,871,059 of record CAJZCY010000001.1, on the reverse strand, counting down.
CCAAGGCCTTATGATTTGGAAGCAGCCTCATCACGCCTTTATTGATTAATAGTATCGAAGGCTACCGGTAAACGAAAACTTGAGCCCGAGCTGTTCTTCCACGCAGCAGATCCGGCGCAGTGACGATATCGGGAATGGGCTGCCTTTTCCACCAAAGCATCCGCCGGATTGTCCTTTGGAAGACTATTTCTCTCGATAGCGCAACAGGTGGTTCTGTTTGGCACAGTCAATGGCGCGGGGTTCATTCCGTAGCGACACTACATTGTCCAAACTAAATTATTCTGACATAAACTTTTTATAAAGCTCGTTGGATTCAGGTGAAAATGATACAGTCATTATGTTTTAAAGTGAATGATCTGAATAAAATCTCTTTAATACGGAGGGGGTGGGGCCGCATTTCGTGGGCAGTAAATCAATTACAACATGTCGAAATGGTGATTCGTTGATGCGATTTTATATGACTTCATCCGGGACATAATAATAAATCACTTTACGAACTCGGCTGCCGGCCGCCGCCTCTAATCTGAGTGTGATCATTCGGGAAAGATACACACAATGTTCCCTCGCGTCAATGTTGTCGTACAACGCCATATATCCACTATTCCACACCCCCAGCATCCCGTAAAATGTACCATTCTCATGCTCATCAATAGTACCTGCCGTCGGGCGTTCCCTACCAATTCCCGGGACTGGTTCGGCCGGTTTGGCTGGTTTGCTTCCGGCGGGGAAGTTTGTGTGTGTGTGTATGTGCGTGAGCGTTCCGTCAATCATAGCAGCGTCGCGTTTGCCGGATGGCCCATAAAAATGATGTAGGTCAAACACAAGCGGCCCGAACCAATTACTTTAATGAACCATAAAAACCCCTTATAATATTCATAAAAAGCGCGTTTGGCCAAAGTGCAGTATCGTTCAGCGCTCCTTCCGCTGGACTGCTAGTTTGCCGTGTTGCCGGCAATTTTCTTCGCTAGGAATGCTATACATCGACGGCTACCCGAGGTTATCTAACGAGACAAGGGGGGGAGTATACCTCCCACTTGGAAAAAAAATAAGGAGTGGAATCATCCACCAGCAAACACAATAAAATACAGCTGGCGAGCAAGGCAAGTATGCAAACTTGGCAGACGCAACACTCGCACTAGCATTCGCACGTCCAGTAACACACCCTTGTGGCACGGTTCGTTTTGCCAGTTTGCCTCTGGGTCTTTTTGTTTTAATTCTTCGAAATTTTCAAGCCTTGCTCGACCGGGATGCGGAAAGGGATCGCTTCCATTTCCCACAGGGGAAAGCCGGGCATCCATCGCTGGGTAGGAGCAGAGTAAATAGCAGTGCCACGAATAGAAAGGACACTTCCCGGCAGCATTGGCAGCAGGATAAGAAAAGCCACATTCCTTCCCAACGCAAAGCGAGCAGCGAAGGGAACAAAGTACGAATGGTACGACCGAGTAAGGCTGAGGGAAACGGGGGAAAAGAATAACTTCCCGGAACCCGTCCATTCCATGCCCTTGAAGAACGTGTCCTTATTTTATTTATGGCACTAATTCATCGCATCGTTCAGCTGATTTGAACCGTTCGGTTTCCCATTCGGAAAGGGGTAAGAAAATCTGGCTTCTTTTCCCACTTCCTTCCTCGAGCATGTGACGACACACACACACACACAATCGCAGCAGGAGCGTCGAAACGGAAAAGGAGAAACTCAATCCTTCGGCACGACCGGGCTGACGATAATGGGTGGTTTATTTATAGTTGCTGCTCGTGGCTTCCAGCGACCTCCGACCGTCCCGGTTTTTTTTCTCTCTCTCTCTCTGGAGCGTCATTTAGAAGGAAGGAGCCGTTTTGGCTAGGGGACTAATCTGGCACAAACACACGCAACAACGCATTCCCACACTGGAACGTTGAATAATCGTTTGAAGAACAAAAAAATACCCCTGACGGATATCGTCGAGCACATAATGCGGTAATGGGGGATTGATTTCTTTCAGTCAATTTTCTTCGACGATGATACTATTTAGGGAAGCGGGGCAGTGGGAAAGGGGCAGCCAAGGCGCATTCTGGAACCACATGGAAGGTCCCTTTGCGAGGGCGAGGGGAGGGGGTCTTATTTGTAAATGAATACGTTATGGGATTGATTTTGTACGGTGCGTCCACCTGAGCCACTTTAGGACGAAAGGTAAACCCTACATGTTTGTTTTGGCTTTGCCGTAATTTATTTTCAAACGCCTTCCGAACTTAGGTCCGGTTTATTATTAGTCAAATTGGAAATTAATAAAAGGGTTTGTACATAACGACAATCTTTTTTGGAACCTATTAGAGATAGTCCACGTCACAGAAACAGACATTCAATTGTTCAAAATTAATCCTTGAGTACGTCAGTTGGTGGTTCTATCATTTTTTTTTTTCAGTTAGAGTAATTTCTTCAAATTCAAATCAATGAAATGTATTTCTTAATTTACTAGTTCGCAAGTCCACATACTATAATTATATTTTTCGAAACACTCATGGTGATAAAAGGAAATGGATCAGTGTTTTTAATCATCGCCATCACTATTTGCCCACTGCATTGCTTCAGCCATGCAAATAGAGCACTTTCCTTTACATCTCTCCCTGCCTGAGAGCTCGAGTACGGGTTCAACAGACTACCGCGCCACCGAAAAACAACAGTACGGCAGCTCGTTGGCACCGGACGCAAGTATCCTTGAGTCCTATGCATCCTTGAACTTGCTGCAGCGGGGTTGGGCGAGTGCCAAAAATCCGACACCAGTTTTCCAGCGTACACTCGCATTATAACCGTATTCGAACTTTGGCCGCCAGATCTATGTATGTGGAGTTCTGCAGGAGCGATCCTACAAATGGCATTTGTCGGGAGTTTCATTCAAGCATTTCTGTATTTTTGCAGTGCCCCGCTCGCCCTGCCGCTTGCCAATCGGCACTCCGCCCCATCCGCTCCGGCGTTCGCAAATGCAAATTAATTTTGCTTGAAAACTTTTATGCGAAACCATCTTGGGGCGCTCCGGAAGGTTTCGTTGCGCCGGGCAGGGTATTAGAAGTGCAACTCCGTGGAGGAATTAGAATAAAGCTGCACTTGCTCCGATCGATTGCACTCAGTTTTACGAGCCCTATGCATACGATTTATTCAAGTGGGGGAACCATATGCCATTGTTTTCACAGCAACAAACATGTATGGAAATACCTAAATCAAATCAAATTTAAAATGTCGTAGCATTCTTCTTTTAATAAAGAGCGTTGGACTCTCAACAAAATGGATCAACAAAAAAGAGCGTTGGACTCTCAACAAAATGGATCAACAAAAAACTGCCTCTCATCTGGCTCGACCACAAAAAGAAGAAGCAATAAAAGAGTTAACGACAGGCAAAGATCTCTTAAACGTTAAACATCAGTAAGTAAAAGGATGCAAAATGATTTTTCCTCCATTTTTAGCCATGCAAATAGAGCACTATTTGCAGCGAGCAGCTAGGCGCTCGGCGAGGCACTGCATTCGTGCACATCGCGGAGGTGGACGTGAAACTAAGCCCGTGCCGGCCCTTAATGGTCGATTTAGTCGAAAATGCTGTTCCTACCAATTCCGCCCTTGTTTTTCCACTCAAGTTGACACCGAACGCATCGCTGCCGCTGACTGCAAATTGGTGAAAAAGCTTGCGGCCAAGCCAACGATGCCTATCGGTCAAGCCAGTGCCAGTTTGTGGAAATCCACCTGAACAGGCAAACAATTTTCCCCCGTTCGGTGTGATGTCACGGCCCCGCTAATGGTGGCTTTTGGAAGCCGTTTCGTCGTCTACGGCAGGGATTTAACGATGAACTAGTTCACATTGACAGCTACCCCCGAAAAACACCACTTTCAGTATCTCCAACAACCATCGATTCATCGGAAAAGCATCACATGGCAACGCTGGCATCAAGCGTCAGCGGTCCAGTTATTTGGCACGACGCCAACCGCTAACCGGATCCCGCCAGAGCCTAACCAATCCAATGGGGGGGGAGCCAGCGGAATTTTCTTCTTTTTTGTGTGTGCCTCAAACGTTATCTCACTAACAGCATTGACGTAACCCCCTGCTGGTCGCGTCGGAGCGTTGAGGATCACGTTGAAATTTTCCACATTCTTGACAACGTTCGTCCGCGTTTTCATCGTTTTCACTCCGTATCCCGCCACCCCCGGTTTGCCATCGGATTGTTTCACCGGTCGTGGCCAGCGTGTCACCGCCACCGTGTCTATTATATTGATTGATTTTATTCCTCTCCCTCTCGCCAATGACATCACGAACCCATCACACCTGCCCTTCAGATGCGCTGGACAGGAGACATCTCGAAAGATCATCAACGGAACGGATCGTCAAACGGTGGAACACGCCAGAGTGAGAAAAAAATGCACTCAATATAATGATTCGTAAAGATTCCGTTTTGCGATAAAAATACGTCCAACGGGAGAGGGCACTGCGCGGGGCAAAATAGTGGATCGAAACTCCCCCACCCCGGGGTGCATTATTCTTCACATTCCGCCATCCGTCTGCCTGGCAGATAGGGTAAGAAGGTTGGCAGTTTGATAAATGACTTACGGGCATTCCATTGCTCGAAGGGTGTCGAAGCATAAAAAACTTTTCTTTCCAACATGTCGTTATTTTTTTAAATGCCGCATGCAGTGCCGTAAATTAACTTTATGAGACATATTATAATAATAAAATGTCTTTCGATAACGATCATAACTCATTCAATAATTAAACACATGAATTGTTATGGAATTCCAATCCACGCAGAAGGAAAATGGAAAATGGAAATTTCTTTATGATAAGTCTCAAAACTTACTTTATTCTTTTGATCGTAAAATTAGCAACACTCACATTCTCACATGCTTAATTAAATACTTCAGCAATGGTTACGATCGTACAAAAGTGGGTTACATGCATTCCAAGCAAGAGAAAACTACAATGTTGAATGTAACGAAATTTTCCTCCGATTTTCCCTGAGGACCCCAGACCAACCAATACCAGCAATTCTTACCGGTGTGCTCCTCGTCGATCCTTGATGAACAAACCATCCGATCAATCTCGTGTTCTCCTACTGATGACGAGCGCAAGCATCCGGTGGACCAGGGCTTCGAAATTAAATGACACTATAAATTACTTCCGGTCGGTGACAATTTGCAGTGCATTGTAAACCTGGAAACTGTGCACATGCATTTTGTACTGACGAACGACAACAGACGTCTCTTGCTGCAGTGAGGCGCGAGGGTTGGAGTCCTCGATTGTGCTATGGACAGAAATGTTTTGTGGATTGGTGTTCTGACCCGCTGCCAGCGGGGATGGAACGGTGCGGACTTTAGTTATGAAAACTCGCTGCCTGCCCTCTCGTTTTCATTATTATAATAAACAAGCACAAGGGCCGAAAAGTTTTGTGAAAAGCTCGCGGGAACTCCGAGCAGGACCTTTGGACAGCACAAAAGAGACGGACGGCTTCCCTTAGAATTTGCCGGTGGTTGAAGTGCTTTGCTTCCGTCGTTTGTTGAAGAGTGTTTTTTGTTTTGTTTTAATTTGGTACTGGTCAGCTGGGAACGAGAATGATTACTGCCTTATGAGTTTACGAAAGTTTTCACCGGACGTCTGTCATCCTGGTGGTATGCTTTACAGGATACGAAAATGTTTTTTTTCCAGCTCTGAAATGGGCACATAGATAAAGTACGATGCTTCGACAATGTTCATTTTTAGTTATAAACATTATTTAACAAAATTCGCATTATTAGAAAAAAAAACAAAATATAAATATTATAAAATATATATATTCTTCTATATTACATTGCTTGTAGTCCCCGTGAAAACGTTCAATTTAGTTAAATAATTATTTAGAAAAAGTCATGAACGACTGTACAAAAACCACCGCCGATGCGCCATTTTCTGTAAGGTATTTTAAATTTTCTCATTTAACCTTAATCGATTTCACTCGTAATGGCGTGCATCTTTTTTCTTAGACCCGATCCCACTCAAAGTCCAAGACACACGGAGAAACCCGTTTGTAACATAAAATCCAGCCGATATTAAACTTCCAAAGGCGGACGGATGGCTTAATAATTAAAAGCAGTTTTCTAGATCGTTCAACAGCAGTTGAGAGCCATTTAATGAAAAAAAAAAAACAATATCGTGTGTGCCATACAGTGAGCCCATAAAACTATAGGGACAGCCCCGGATGCATCGTTCGGATGCTTTAACATTTTATGTCTTGTTGCCTCTCGAGTTTGTATGGGTGTGTGTGTGTGTGATTTTTATGTTTCTTACATTAGTTTTCCTACTTCCCACTGTCGAGCCCAGGCATTCCACGTTTGACGAGATTCCACAAGCTTTTTCTCAGTTTTCTTTATGTTTTTGCCACTCCTCTCTTTCTCGAGAGGTTCCTCACTTGTGCTTTGGCCGCCCAGCGGTACCAGCGGAACACTTGGTAGTAAAATCAATTTTTCATTTCATCATCCGCATCACATCGGCTCCACCAGCAGCGTCGATCCTCCCTGGCCTCTACCCATTCAACGGAGACGCGGGGCAGCCAGTTCATACCCTGCCTCTCTCAAAACCACCTGAAGCCCTGCGTCCGGTCCGGTTCCACGAGCGATAAGTTTGCGCCGCCTCCAGCAGCACCGACGGCGGAACGGATGATTCATCTGTTTTCTCCCGATCGTGTGACTCTCGGGCGCGCCCCGCCAAGATCGCCATCGCTCAACCAGCCCGAAGCAGAAGGCTGGGGTTGCAGAATCTCCAGTTTTATGTCCCACACAAACGGTTCCCATAGTAATCAATATTAATGCTGGCGTATGTTTTATACATCGAGCAGTCGGCAGCGAACGAAACGTAGGAGAAAAAACTCCCCCCATCAGCCTACCATACACCACAGTTGGAAAGCTTACGGAAACACCGTAGAACCGCCAAGCAGGAACGCTTCGAGTGGAAGGGAAATGAGGGAAAGTAGTGATACTTATAAATGGTCCATCCTTCCATCACGAGCGCGTGCCTTAGTGGCGGATGGATGGATTTTCTCCGGGGTGGCACTCGACGTGCTCGTCCGGCCAGCTTTGCATGCTTAAACACGACCCACGCGACGCCGTTGCCCATTTTGCGTTCGAGATCTTTTCCTTCGCCCTTCACTTGGCAGCCCGCGTGGGAAACAGCTTTCCGGTGCATTCCGGTGTCCGCTGAACGGAACGGCAAAATGAGTTAACGTGCAGTTCAATTACTGAAATTAGCACCAGGGATAATGGGCCGTTTTTTCGTCAGTTCTATTCGCCCACCCCATCCCACTTTCCATCGTTCTACCAAGCGACAGCCGTGTGGTATCCTTTGTGCCGTAGCCGAAGCAATGCAATCTATTTCATTATAAGCGATTTAATCTCTCCTTCGCTGCTGCTCTACCATCACGTGCATTTCTTGGCCAGCACTGCAAGTAAGCCATCGCTAGGTGGAAGACGGAAGAATAGGGTGGGCTTGTTATTTGAAACCAATTATGAACCCCTATCCGAATATGTGCCTCGTAGTTTAATAAAGTCTATGTAATTCTATTCCATGCAAGCTGTTATGCTGTTTTAAGCGTAACTAACCTATGAAACCATTTTATCATATCATCTTCTTCGGAGCAACTAATGGTTAAACTAACAGGTGGAATAAGCATTAATAACAGCTATTCGAGATTTGGAAAAGAAGATTTCAACTTCTGAAAAATTGATATTCTTCATCCATAAAATAAATCTTTTTTCAAGCCTTCAGAAAATCGCAGAAAGATTTTTGTAAAAGGGTAAATCTATGCTTGCAATAGTCCCTACTCCATCCCTCTTCATCCACTCCGGCATGCAACTTTCCGTTAGTGCCAGGCAATTTAAAGGCACTGAAGATGTCCTTGTGTTTGATTTGTGACGTCAGTTACTTGTCGTTAAAATTATAACCTTTTCATAAATGTTTGCCAGCATTTTGTTGTAACTTTTTTTTGTATCTATTTACCTTCTTCAAGATTGACCAAATTTGGTTAGGTTAGATATAGTGCAAAGCTCATAAATTTCGGTGTTAAATTCCGCTAAGAAATCAGGCAAGGCATACAAATTCACACTGTATTCAAAAACATTCAAGTTACTAAAGAGTTGTTATTAAATTTTAAAGTTTTTGCCTGATACGATTGCAAGCGAAGGCACACACATGTATATACACAGATTGGTTCCTATGAAAATTACCCAATCGTTAACGTTTCATCAGTTTTCACGGGCTCCACGATGAGCTTTCCCATCGACCCAGTTGGTTGATGGTAGTCCGAGGATGAAGCCTTTCACGCTGTTGGGGATGCCGTATACAGACATACACACACATAAATTCAACTCGCCACCCTCAACACCGGGCCCACATTTGGAAGGTGCTGAAGTTTGAACTTTAATTTATGCGTGAATTTCATTCCATCACGCTGCACCGGAAGCGACGGCAGGCCCGGCGGCGATATTTGCAGCCGTTCGACACCGTCAGCGAAAAACTTTTCACAACCGACGTCCGATGAGGAGGCTCATCTCCGGTGAAGGGCGAGGGTGATTTTTCGAGTTGCTGTTCGTGGGGATTTTGTTCATTCTTCCTTGTGGCAGCTTTCCGCAGGCGCCATCCTAAGTTAGCGTTTGCTGGTGTCTACTCGTGTATAAAATTTAAATCCGATTCAATGCAGGAACCATCGAGAGCGCCTCTACCTACACCATAGCTAAGCTTTTGATGGATAAAAAATGATCAATTTTTAATTTTTGAAAACAAAATCCAAACTAAGTAGGCAACGCGGGTTCACCGCATCGAAGGCAGTTAAACTCAATCCCATCACAAAAGTCGGTAACTTAAAAGCGCGTATACACATTGAAACATTCTGTGAAACATTCGGCTGAAACATAATTTTGACATCTAATTTGACACCTGGTTTATCAATTTTTCCCCTCATTTTTGTTTCAATGTGGAGAGCTGGAAAACAAAACCCAAAGACTATTTGGCCCAAAATATATCATTTTAGCCGAATCAGTTGTGTTTCCGTTAAGAAAAAATTGTTTTAATTGCACTCATAATTATTGACATCGAAATCAAGTATAATTTCGTATGAAATAAACAAAAAAAATGAAAATGTTTCGAATTAAGATTTTGTTTTGTGGAAATTCGTTAAACATAATCCTGTTCCAAAACATGTCAAACCGGGCTCGAAACTGTTCTACTGTTATACTTTCCCCTCAAGTCGAATGTCAAAAAAACGTTTCAGCCCGAATGTTTCACAGAATGTTTCAATGTGTATACGCGCTTTAACACTCTGCATCAATATTTCCGAAATTTTGGATCTTCGTCCCACGCCGCTCACAGGTATTAGCTGCGGTCTCGACACATTGGTGATGGTGCTAAATTTTCATTTCTGAACTTTGCTCTTTCCATGCGCCTCTCAGTAATTTATGGCCTTAACACAGAACACCTGACCTTCATTGCGGGGAGCGTCTGCACAACTTTAGCGCTGCGGTTTTGTTCTTCTTTCTCCTTTTGTGTCTGTTCGTCTGTTTAGAAGCGAAAAAGGAAAACAAAAGGACCGCAGCCCAGTGCCTTTGCCTACCGAGCCTCGAACGGCAGCAGCATAATGAGAAGGCGATGTCAGCAGCCGATGCCACCGAGACGACGCCATAATTGTAAGCAGTATATACACTCCAATACACACGGCACAGCGCAGCGCCGTTTAACCCAGCGAAGAAAAACATATTTTTCATCCGCTACGTCGCAACTTTTCTCGCAGGATTGCCGGTAACGCGACGCGCGCGCGGGCCCCGTCAGTTCCGCTGTACAATTTCATTCATCCACACACGTGCCCGGTTGCTCCGTTCGGTTTCCGTGGCTTTTTCTAACAACTCCCGCCGGGCACCAGATCGAAGCTCGACGACTGCCATGCCTAACGGCCGCACTGGCAACACACTGGGACGAAGAAAGGATTAACGACAGCACGCTGGCTGCGTGGCGCGTGCTAGTGCACGATGTAACTATCTGCCCGGCTGAGCACGTTAGCATAGCAACGCACTACCAACCACTGTAGAGCCACATATCACCCTGGAAACCGTAACGATGCGCTTAAAGTGAGTTTCCGCTTAAAAGCATGGGTTTGAGCATGGGCATGGGGACGAAAAACATTTCTCCTCTGCTCGCAATTACAACGTTATTTCATGAGAACTTTGCAGGAGATTTTCCTACCAGCTATCTTCTCCACAGCAGTATTTCTTTAAATGAAAAACTGTATCGTTTGTTCATGAGCTCTTTAATTTATCGCTATTATAACGATAATTTGTTGGGCCAATATTTCATATCAGCTTCACATGAGCGCGCGATGGTTTCTTGCATCCCGAATCATTTTAGGAAACTTTCCATGTGGAAAATGCATGAAGCGTTACTTAAACATATCTCCGATGGAAGCAAGCCGCTATTGTGATAAACAATTTCTATGTTCGCTTTTTTGTTGCGATGTTTGCACAAGACGTAGTGCTGAACAACAGATATGGTGTCAAATGAGTACAAGGCGTACAACAAGGCGGCGGTGAGGCGGTGGAAATGTCGGAAACCCTAGAATATGTTCATACCGCCGTTGTGATTCTAGTTCAAATTCTAGTGCTGCGCTACGAATGTACCATTCATCATGTTGTCGAATATTCCATTGCTATTCTAGAATATATTCATAGAATATTCTTGGTAAAAGTTGCCCGCTTAATCCTCCTTCTGGAAACTCATTCAGTCTCCATGCATTTCTAGAATGTTCTTTCTAATAAACACGCTTAGTGCCGATATTCAGGGTTTTGGTTTTTAAGTGCTTTGTATATTTGAGCTAATTCACACAGCAATAAAAAGCCGGATCATATTTGCTATTACAAATTCTGCACCTGCATATCAACCTAAATAAAACATATGAACAACCTTAAAGTAGCATGCACTCTTTGAAAAAGGATAAAGAGTTCATGTTAAATTTTAACCCTTCAATACCGCATAAATTACTGAGTTGGTATTCAGTAAAAAGTTTGTGCGAAGGCAAAAAAAAGCCAAATTCCATTAAAATGCTTCGAAATGGAAAGAAACGGCAGCCCAATTTAAGTCGGCACACCGTCGGATTAAGCTCATCACAATTCGGAAAAAAAGGAAATGCCCCCGTGGCACTTTTACGAGTTTCGGTAAATTTTCCTCCCACTTGTTATTCCAAGGCATAAGGAAACAAAGAAGCAGCGCCGGAACACTCGGGCGGAAGCGAACGCAAATAGAAAACCGGAAACGAGTATTTATGTACAATTTACTGGAGAGCGTTTGCTTTGGGGTAGGAAGGCGACCGTCGCTGCACTTTACAGCATTTTCCATCAGCTCGCCGTCTGCAGTTTGTGGGCGGTGAGTTGGCATTTTGCTTTGTTGTTCATTACGTACCATTTGTTTGGCCTTTTGTTTCGTCCTTTTCTGCTCCGGCAACGTAGGATTAAATAAAGACTTTAAAACAAACCAAATTTGCTGTCCATGGCCATTGTTGGTCCAGCATTACATCAAATCATCTTTACTGTCCTTAACATGTTTAGCCTACAAATCTAATTTGTCTTTAACAATCCTGTGTTGCGACATAAGTTATTTTTCATGTTTTATTTGAAATAGAATTGTATCTGAAACATCACTGTATAATTTGTTATTTGCACTTCATTTCTACATTTATAAGCTCTATTAGAATCTCCTTCTACCTCCAATAACCACTATTTCGTCTTTCCTTTATACCATCCAAATATAGCCTTATTGTACCATCTACATAGTGATTTTAATTAACTAACAGCTTAAATGGCTTAACCTCTACTACAAAAAAAACCTCCGGTTTCCTAAATCCGGCAATCAACCGACATACTTACAACGCATGCTATACATATGATTGCACATGCAATATGCAGATGCACGCTTCCGTTGCATCTACGAGCTGTTCACTCAACTTTCAAGGGTTCGATAAATCTACTGATTTGGCGAGGAGAGAGTAAACAGACAGCTAGGCTGAATTTTTCGAATGCATTAGCATCTTTCAAGTGGTTGTAAAAATGCTCCCAAACAACTGAGCACTCACGAGTCCGTCTGTATTTGCATTTCACATCTGATAGTTCGTAGTTTGCTCACTGGGCTGTTATTGGGGGGCTTCGGATGGCTCTAAACGATCTTCCGCATATGTTTTTGCTCCTAATAGACAAACAAAACCTCGACCATCTTCAGATCAGATACCCTGTCGTTTGCATAAATGGACGGTTCAGTTGTGTCTCCTTCAAATTGGAAATCGCAATAAAAAAGCTGACTAGAAAACTCATATCTTGTGGTTTTTAAATTCATCGGAAATGATTTTTTTTTTCATCTACAACAACTGTTCAGATTCGTGAAAAGCTCTCTAACCGTGCCACATAGCTGATTAGTTCAAGCTTCCTACGGCACTACATTAGAATTGAAAGATAGACAATGAATACATAAATCATTGTAGCTCACATATTTCACACATTTTATCACAACTTTTTCTTTGTCCGGAAGGTACCAATGTTGCTAAAATTGTTAAAACATCACGTGTGCTCGTAAAGCCATCGTGATAATCACGTGGTAAAAGGTTTCAGGACGGTAAAGTTCGTATAATTGTTTTCGTTTCCCGTACTTGCCTTTCCACCGTCAAACAAAGTCATGCTAGTCTTTCAGTTCAGTACTTTCCTTGTTTACCCGTTTCATTCGAGTGAGGGTGAAACTGAACGTTTTATTTAGAAAAAGTTTGCAAACTACGTCTTTCTCCATTTACTCGCCCACAAAAGCTCAACTGCTTTTGCTACACGGTGCGGTAGTACGGAGCAGTGGGCTTCCGAATGGACCACAGTGCAATCGTTACACTCCGCTGGGACTGCTTGCAGGTGACGCAATGTCCCGTGCATCCTTTGCACAATCGCGTGTGCAAGGACCTGTGGTTGCTCGCACCGTGAACCGCAGGCTTTTAATGGCTGTGGTGAATTGCTGTACATTTTAAATTTTCCCTTGAGGAAGCTGTTTATTTATTTGTCTGCATGCAGTCAAGTTTTTGTTACCCATTGGTACTTCCTTCTCAAGCCATCCAGTTTGAAAGTAGTGAGTTATCTTCAAAACAGCACTTGTTACCACGGTCCAGTCTAATAAACGACTTTGTGTACAACTAACAACTTTATCAGGTTGACTTTTTCTTAAGCTTAAGATGCGGTTCATCTTACAATACATGTTTATTCTGTACAGTCGTTATGAAAAACGGAAGATGTTTGTCTAGAACCATTTGCGTAAATAAAGCCCAAATCAATCACGACTGCGACCTAGAACACTATCTACCCTGCGCCCGGAACATCCGTTGTTGTTAGTTACGGCTTACGTTTTTTCCCGTACACCAAACAACCCATTCCAGTGGAGCTGCAAGGTTCAGAGACCCCATGGCGGGTTGATGGATAGCACCCGTTGCAGGGCAGAAATCCGAAGCCCGTAAAGAACCAGACCCCTTTTCCTGTGGGTGTAAAAAGCGTTCGTTAGTGACGGAGCCATTATGTTTCACCCGTATGACATCTGCAGCGAAAGAAAGTTAAGAAGGCGGAAGGGGAGCGAGAACAAGAGAGCGATAAGGAGAGGAGAAAGGGAAAAGGGAAAACATGCCCCTTGTAAAGCCCAATTCAGCCATAAGCCGTGCGATTGTATGAATGAAGAACAGAACCGAGGGAACTTTTTTGTTACACGTGCGGAAGGTGTTTCTTCGCTTCTGTTCCAACCAGTTTAAAATTAACATAAGAATGACAGCGGGTCACCATTTCATCCGGGTCATTGAACCGTTAGCCCGACATATGCCACATTGCTTGCTTCCGACATCGAATTTGTGGGCAGCAGGAACATTTCCCGACCGGCTCCGAGCAAATGTGTCCCCGTGGTCGTAGGCGAAAACTCAGTTAATGGGAAAACTCGGAAAAATATGAGACACACTCAAACCGCTCTTCGCGTTGCTTCGCTACCGCACGGGAGGTAAATTTATTCAATACCCAGCACCTTCCCTTTTGTAGGTAATACCCATTCGGTCCCGTTCGGTTCTGTTTGTCAGCGCGTTATTTTCGCTTAAAAGGTTCGCATTTACTGCACTTTGGGTTGGGACAACATCCAGCTGTCGACGGCGGTTGGGACAGTGACTTCCCGATCGGCACGGTACAGTTTGGATCTGCATTCATTTGGGGAGGAGGTTTCCGTTGATGGTTGAAAGGAGCGACGCAAGCGGTGAGGTTCAAGTGTCCAGGAGAAATGGAAAACGGATAAATCAAAGCCACGGCTGGACACAACGAAGGAACACAAGAATGTTTTACTTACCTAGGAAGTACTGTGCTTCCGTCGTCGTCGGACCTTGCGGCTGCGTTGAGGGGAATGGCTCAACTTGCTGCTGCTGATGGTACTGAGCTGTAGGGAATGGTTGCATCGAACTGCAGGACTGCTGTTGCTTGTAGTGCTGACGGCCACCGGTAAGTCCCGTGCTTCCGTAGCAGTCCACCCCGCCGGTCGGTTGCAAGCTGAGAGGCTGTTGTTGACCTATCATCAGCTGCTGCTGCTGGTACTGCTGCTGTTTCTGGTTCTGCTGATGTCCTGTCGGCCATACGGTTGGAGCTAAAAAGGCAACCGGACTTGTAACCATGGGCAGCGTACTCGGCTGGCCCATGTTAACATAGGTCGAACCGGCCGTTGAACTAATGCCACTTGACATTTGCACGGGCTGTTGCTGCTGGTGAACGGAGTATGGCGGCTGCTGCATGACTGGAGCAAGAGTATTTCCTTGAAAACTCGCCGAAAAACGCTGCGGATGCTGGTGTTGGTGCGGGCACGGAGCTCCAATTGGCTGCATCAGTTGGGAGTAACCAACGGACTGCTGCTGATGGTGCTGATGCTGTGCATGCTGCACCGGACCACGGTTGGACGCTACTTTTTTGTGATTACATTCAAAATGAAACGAAACGGAAGTTTTAGGACATGGCTACCATGGTTAAACGGGGGCGAGGTAGGCCAGATTTTAAGCCTACGCAAAGAGCCCCATTCGCTCGACTTTCTACTTTAGGACCTACCGTTGTGGAGAGTTCCCGGTGCTGCCGGTGGATTAACCGAATTTTGTTTCATCTTTTGAATTTTGTTGTCTTCGCGGCAGGGGGAAAACTTTTCGAATCGGTAAAAGTGGAACTAATGGAAAGGATAATGTAACAAGGCCGGAATGTGATGATGCCAAAAAACACTCCCGCTCGTCGCGAGCTGTTGGATACTTATGCTAGGGTTAGAGGAATCGAAGCATTGGCTACTTTGGATGCGTTGCTACAACTCCGGTTACTTGGATGTAGCGAGGAACGTGCATGTAGCCGCTATTCACATTCACGGTTTTTGTTCAAATCTTCAATGAAGGGAACGATGGTCGACGGATCTCGTTTATGGAATTGACAAGTCTGCCTTTTTAATGAATATAAAGAAATATCAAATGGATCAAAATGTCAAACCGGAAGCCGGTTAATCAGAAGTGGTCGGTAATATTCCATATTGATCCCTCCAACTTTCAGCGTGTGTTGAGTTTTGTGTGAGGTGTTTCTGTTTTCTCCTATTAGTTGAACCAATGCATGATGGCGGCTCGTAACTCATAGGCTCACCACTTGGTAATAAATAATTAAAAAATTGTATAAGTCTTTCGTTTAATTGGGCCAATAAAAACAAATTATCCTCTATGATATTCTACCCCTAGATACTAATCTTGATGGGTAGAAACACACTCATCTCATTCCTTTCCATGACGCATTGCATTCTTTGCACAACATTTCTTTTTGCTGCCAGATTGATAGAAACTATACCACTTTCTTCAACACAGTTCCCTAACGATTTTCTTAACCCTACTCTTTCCCTCTTTCCAGCTCGATGGGGCAACGTACCATGCCAAACAGGGCACGTCGCCGGGCGGTGTCGCGCGCAATATCGCCGAAGGGATTTACAAAATTTATGGAAACGTTAATCTAATTTCGGCCGTTGGCAATGACCAAGTGAGTATCTTTCATGGCAAGGGAGCGCTGGCAAGGGAGGGCCGATCCCGATTGCTCCATCACTACAGCAGTGCTCCAACATAGTGTAACTTATTTCCTGCCATCGCGAAGCTCTGCGGTTGGCCTGGGATGAAGCCGGATTTTTTTTTGTGCTGAGTTTTAAAATCCAATTGTGATGTTTTCTGCTTCTTCCAGAATGGGGCCTACATTCGGCAACTGCTGCCAGACCATTGCGCATCGTCGATTGTCACCCTTGGCACCTGTCCAACGGCCAGTTTTTCTGTGCTGCTCGACCGAAGCGGCGATTGTCGGCTGGTCGTGGGTGACATGGCCGCCCATCAAGCCATCACCCCGGAATGGGTGAGTGAAGAACAAAGGAACATAAAATGGATGAAGTTGGAAAAACTGAGCAACATTTAATTGAGGATTTCCACACCGCGAATTTCAAAACCAACATCTCTTTTGTTTCACTCCACCCGAATTTAAAAAAGCTTTGGAATTGAGTTTATCGTTAGGTTATATACATAAATATTTGAAACAGCCTTCTCATCTACGTCTTTAAATGAATTTAATTTCTCCAGATTTTAGTCATTGAGTACGCAAGTGTAACCAGAATTTGATTCTATGGAAATGAAATCAACTATCCCAAACTATCAATAAGACAGGCCAGAATGTGACAATCTGGTTTGTTTGCGTTAGAGTATTTTAATCAGAGGATTGTACTTTCCGTTTTGCATTAATAAATTGTGAAGAATCCGCGTGCACCATGTCTGGATATCCTCCCTGGTAATGCATTCCTGTGCCACTTGGGATGGGCATTCGGTGCATAATTTATCCACCATCAATCTCCATCGCGACAAAAATGGCTTGATCAAATTTCAATCCTTCACCGTCCAAATTGAAATTCGTCAATCACAATCAAGCTTCTGGCCGCGCGAAACATCCGTCCATTGTGCAATAAATTACTCCGCCTCTGTGAAGGGCAATCCTTTCTTGTCACAGAATTGAACCGCGGTGGAGCATCTATTAAATGTATGCATCGACGTGCAGTTCTGGTCAGCCAGAAAAAAAAAACAACTTGCAATCGCATTTGGTTTAAAATCAAACAAGGACCACTATGATCCTTTGCCAATCATTTGCGGTTATTTATATTCGCTTGTTGATGTATCGTCAGTCCATTTTTTATCGGCGAGATCACGTAGTAAGCTACGTGCTTTGGATTGCTTTCTATTCGGGCAAGTGGAATAATTTTGCTCTTGGTGCAGAAAGTGACCATCATATCCACAGAGGCTCAACTGACTCAAATAATTGAAGAGCTAATTGCCCTGCAATTCAGATGGCTGGCTAGGTAAGTTTCCAACCTGGAGGCGAATTTCATTTTTTTTTTTACTCCATATCAAAAGCTTGTTCAAATTTACAAAAGTTTAAAATCTACTCTTAATAGGGACTTTTCTTAGGAAAACGGTTACCTAGAATATAGGTAAATCTATGCAAAAAACATTCATTTCTACAGCTTTGTGATACTAAAACCTTCAAAACACAATAATATAGCAAAATGTAGCATGTACACTCAATTCGTGGAGCAGCTGCAATTAATCCGTAATGGTGCGATGGCTTCTCTTGACGAGATCTGCATGAAACCAGCAGTTTCAAATGGATCAATCATGTTATGTAATTTCTTTTCCATAGAAAAATTCAAGAAGTGTCTTTTGCTCCTATTTCTGTTGTTAATTTGTCTCCCATTATCGGTTTCGTTTCCAACGATAGATCAAATCGCATAAACACTTGATCCAGCAAGCACCGCTAACCGTGATTGATGCAAACATTAGTGAAGCTGCCATGACAACGGTATTCGACGAGTGCCTGCACTACGACAGACCCGGTAAGTCAATTTTTTATTTTACTCCATTTATGAAGCCCGCGCACTTT
Organism: Anopheles atroparvus; assembly: GCA_914969975.1. Classification (NCBI taxonomy): domain Eukaryota; kingdom Metazoa; phylum Arthropoda; class Insecta; order Diptera; family Culicidae; genus Anopheles; species Anopheles atroparvus. The sequence goes on along the minus strand of CAJZCY010000001.1, from coordinate 23,853,073 downwards.
TCACCCATACTTTAAAAACCAGGACCTTAACAAATTAATCAAAGTCACAAACAAGTCATACAGACTATCGGGCGAAGAAAACCCTGTACCTTTTACATGTTCCTAAATATTGTAAAGATGTTTCTCTAATAACCCAGTTATTACAATGGCCCACACAAAGCAAGAAACATGTTTTGTTTACCACATTTTATTTCATGACAAAAATTTACAATTGCTGTAAAATGTCTTCGTCGTTCTCTGTTAATCTACAATGAAACAGGCATCCACTCGTCTCTATGCGACGTTTGTAGGGAATGTTGTCCAGTGTACTATGCTGGTTATGGTTTACTGCTACTAAGATATCTCATGGACGGCAAACATTTAAATGAGATTCCTCGAGTCTCTTTCCAATGAACTGGAACTGTGCAAAATGCAATGCAGATTCATTTGTTGTAAACGTTATTCTTTATCAAAGGGGCAAGAAGTATACCCTATAAAATGTAATACTATTCGTATCGTGCCTAAAAGCAAGGTTTGCCTTGGGGTTGGACGGACATACAATATTTAAAAAAAAACTAAAATCTACTTACGGACGGACGGATCAACCGAAATGTGCCAACAAAAGGTTCGGGCACGATTGCGCGTTGCGACAAATTTAAGAATTAATTTCGATAAGCTTATTCTTTTTTCAATTGCGTTACACTGAGGCACTTTGCTTGCTATCAGCAAGGAGCTTTGGGGTTTAAAAGACCCCTTGTTATGAAGATCCTATAAGGCCACACTGATCGGCGATGTGTTGGTTGAGAAAAATGTCAATTTTCTGGGCACTTGTTAGCATGATTACGATCAACTGATAATGTAGTGCAGTGCTGAAAGCGACATGTATACGATGATATGATAGAGATTCTCCATAAGCTTCGTGAAGTTTTCGGAGAGGTAGAATACAGGATAATGTTATCCGTGTGGTTGTACGGCCGTTCGCCACTGCTTATATATATCCACCACTGTGTAGGCTTCGGCTGGTGTGATGCGATGGGTGGTAGCCCGGTTCGTGCATCTGCATCTGCATGACCAAATTCTTGGCCTCGCGGCGCATCTCGTACGATTTACGCGATTCCTTGTACAGCAGCAGGGCGGCCAGTCCGAGAATCAGGAACGATACCACGGCCAGCTCGTACGACCACGAGAGAACGTTGAATTTCGGGTACATCAGCCAGTCGCGCCGATACGCGTTGCCACCGAAGATGGCTACGGACAAGAACATGAAGAAGGCTGCAATACGGAAAGTGGAAAGCGCATTACTACGGTGCACCACGCAGTAGCCGAAGAGTTGTACGTACACGACGAAGCTATCCCGGCGAAAGAAACGCTACTTAGCAACCATTCGTAGCGCAGCACGAATTTCAGCGGCCACCTTATAATCTCGCAGGCCATGATGAACAGTGAGCCGAAGGTGAACAGGAACGAGATCGTCATGAATCCTTGCACCACCATCAGCCATCCTGGCAGCAGATATTCTCTGATCACGTAGTACTCCTGAGGTAAAAAGGGAGAGGCAGGAGTTAATGCAGCAATCAGGCAAACGCCGTTCATCATTAGTCCCCGTTGCTCGGCTAGACTCATTAAGCTTACCTCGCTGAATATGTGATGGCAGCCGTTGAACTGTTTCGGGAACTGATAGTACGGATAGGTGAAATCGCGGAAGCAGTACTCCCACAGCCCCATATTTTTGAAGCTGCTGAACGACTCAGGATAAGACACGATCCAATAAGGTGAGCAAAAGCTCATCAGCAGAAACACGGCCGCAACGTACGACAGTACCGCTCCCAGCACCAGCGCGTCTGCAAAGAAATGGGGGAAAGGATCATCACTCAATGCGAGCTGCACTTTCAATCGACGAACAACATTTCTGAGGCAGGTGTGTCCTACGTCTACGTTCGTTTGTTTACATGCGTTCAACATTGCGATACCCCCGCTTTGCATGGGGGGGTTTGGGTTGATCTCACATTACTTGATGCAAGCGCATTCCTTTGCAATGATGCATACGCCTGCTGCCACTTACTTGATGCTTTCGGGTAATCATTCTTTTCCACCGTTGACGACATTACGGCAAAAGGCACTTAGGGCTGGTTGGCAATACAAAAAATCAGCCCCGAATTTATCCACAACGCTCAAATCAACACATCTACTGCACAGGGCGTGGACGCAACTCTTTTTGGAACGAAGTTAACACACTAGGTGAGTCAAGCTTAATGTTTTTGACGTTACAGGCAGGACAATTTTGACAGTTTGCTAAACAAAACTAGCCTGACCAATACCAAGATTATTATGAAGCACCGTACACATCATAAGCTCTATCATGCATTCTTAAAGTAAAAAGAAGTTAATAAGCAAGAGAAATAGATAGAATTTTTTTTTTGGGAACGCAAAAGGCAATCCTTTGATGGTCGTTAATCAACAGTGTTGAAATACGAAGTAGGAACTAACCTTACTATGTACCGCCTTGGGCATGAACTTAATCATCGGCGCTGCCAACATGAAGCAATGGTTGTTCACCAACATCAATAAACAACATGAGAGTTCATTTGGTTCACCCTATCGGTTAATGTTCACTGACGTAATTTACACTGTAATTTCCCAAATTGGAAAACTGTCGATTCCTAAAGTTAAATAATATTCTCTCGGCAATAACTATCCGAATCTACTTATCCAGTGCGGGTACAGCGAGCCTTACCAAAAAAATAATACTTACGAATTACACACCCTTTAATTTCGGAATTGATTGAGAAAGGCACAAATTTATGAACTTTACCTTTATTATTTTCTGTATAAATCTATAAGACTTACCGTCCCGAATATGTTGTATGTTGTAATCGATCTGATTTGTTGCTTAAAAACTCTTCTGCTCCCTCTTTTGAACACAATATGTTCCAGCATTACATTCTAACGATCGTTTTGGATTGTAAAAACTTGCTACGTTTGATAAGGCTGATTTCCACATTTTACGTTTTGTGGTTCGTTGTTATGATATAACGATGGTACTTGCGTTTGGAATTAAGAATTATAATTTAAATGGATTTAAAAACAAAGGTGATTGATGTTAAAAGATACCGAAACGAGCAACACAGGTTGCAGCGCCATTTACCTCCATGGCTATGTATCGTAGAAGACAAAGTATCTTAGATAAGGCAGCAACTAGAATCATGCTTCAAAGCAGCCATCATAATACGTAAAACATTTTAAAAAAAAGCAAGGGAATCTCTAATCTATGTCACTTGAAAGTGAAAAGCGGCAATTTCAAATGCCTAGCTTTTGGAATGTTTTTTTTTTTCTTCTTCAAAAAGTACCATATTCAACTTGTTGAGCGTTTTTAGTGTGTAAAATATTTTGGAATGTTTAAAATAGAGTTAATGCATAAGAGGACGGATTGATTTTCCATGATTTGTAGACTGTTAAAATAGTGCCTAGCGAATATACAGCTATTACTAACTAAAAGAAGCTGCTCGTTAAGCCACATAGTGAACGGACGGAACGTTTGCTGATTGAGATTGCATTCAACGACAAACTTGTCTGACCGTAAGTAGCACTTTTTATCCTATCGCCCGGTTCACTGACGGTTCGTCGCTCGTGGCCATGTTTGCACTTTGTTTCGCCTCTCCGCCAGCTGTTGTTAACTGTTGTATGGTGCCCTCGAGGCACTCGATCGATGTCGATGGGATATATAGTATGATGCGCAGCGATCGGCGGATTGTGCGTAGAATGATGGTGCCAATCAGCAAAATATAAATGCATCGGCGCACAGGTTCCCTATTTTCTTATGCCTTCGACTCGCTGTCCATCTGGAATTGCGTTTGAGATTCCTTCAGCTGCCTTCGCTTCCGGGCTTGCACGTGGGCCTCGGTGAAGAAGAGGGAAGACGAGACGCCGCATGCCACCACCCCGATGCAGGCCAAGATGAACGACCAGCCGAACCAGTTGTTCGCGTGCTCCGGCATCCACTTGTCCTTGTTCCCGAAGCAGGCGAACACTATCACGCCGATACTACCGCAGACCGCGGCGGCCAGCGTGATGTAGCTGATTGACTGGAGGGTGTGAAAAAAGAAAACATTTTAGAGACATTTTGGTTTTTTTTTTTCTTTCGCGTATTTTATGTACGACTCGGTGCAATCGTACTTACCTTGATGAGTTTGACGAAGAACTTCTGGTCCGGTCCGGCGCACAGGAAGTACAGTAGCACCAAAACCATCCCCAATATCACCCCAATGGCACAGAGGGTGTAGAAGAATTGCGTTGCGACCATGAAGGCTGAAAGTTAGAGGATATGTTAGTAAGAAAGTAACCACATACTTTAATATGCTTTCTTTTCTTTTATTTCGTATTATTTTACGGAGTACTGTTCAATGCAACCCCCGGGTTGGTATACGATGATTTTATCAATTGAAATCGTTAAAAAACCAATCACCAACCGGCGAAATAAGCAGAAAAAACTCTCCTATTGAATAGTCATCGCAAGTGTTTAAACAAAGCCACACATTTTCTGACCGTATCGGAAAAACGTTCTAGTTGCGTGTTCCCACTGCTGTCACCTTCCTTCAGCTAATAAGGGTACGCAGTCGCGATACGGTTCCGTCCATTCAGGTTCAGCGATCGCACATCACCGACCTAGTTGAGACTGTGGGACCAGAACCAGCGAACCGCAGTGACACATGCCATTAAAGCGTTCCATTTTAACAAACCAATTTTCTAACCATGCTGCTGCGCATTGAACTATGCATGTTTCTTCCATTTTTTTTTTTTTCAATGACATGACCTACCCCAAACAAGGCAATTTTACACCATGAATCGCGGCCTACTGTAGAGGTTGCGATCAGCGGTTTAACATCTTATTAACTACGATCATTGTTCAGAATACAATAAAGCAAATCATAATGTGTGATGCGTGCCACGGTCCAAGATCGGTTTCCTTTATCAATGTCAGTCATCGATTTTACGTCTCAACGCCTTTTCGGTTGTCTCTGTACTGTACCTGTTCAACCATGGTTCAATTTGCGTGCCATATTCACAAAGAAAAGTATTTGGACAATTGAAAGGTCCGTGATATCAAAGTAAGCGCGAAAGCGACGACAACACGTGTTAAATGTTGCATTTCAATTACATAGGAAAATGGAACGTTTAAGTAGATTTTAAAAAAAATCAAAAATAAAAAAAATTTAAATATCGACCACTCAGTGATCATTGAAGTTGAAATTGAAGCAATTGAAGAATGATTCCGTATTGTCCCGCCACCGTGACTCATTGGGCGCGCAGCTCGCGGTGAACAAACATTTCATAACTGGCCACGCGGAACTGCTAGTACTAATTAGTCCAATTGAAGCCTCTCCTTCACGACCGAGGCCCTGACAATCAGCATGTTGTTGGATGCGCCAACACCGTGCAATGACACCACGTGGTGGCAGAAACGGGCCAATTGTGGAGCGTGTTTTCGACAGAACCAAGCACCAAGATGTGTCTATATCGCAGAGCCCGAAAGATTTTATGAGGAAACAATACTCACGTGGTATCAGGAAGCCCCGGATCTCATCGTATCCGGTCGTGAACGGGTCGTACACCCAGCGGCAGCCGACGAAGAACCGCCGCTGGTAGTCGTCGTTGACGTCCGGCAGCGAGCGGAAGCAGTGCGTCCACAGGCCGAGCCGGTCCAGCTTGGCGCCGGTGATCCGGTAGTCGCTGACCAGCCAGCTCGGCGTCGCGAACGCCACCAGCACCGTCACCAGTGCGATCACAAACACTCCGACTCCGCAGTTTCCCGACAGTGACCGGCGTTTCATGGTGGCGATATCACTGCGGTGTCAACAACCGGGGAAAAGAGCAGACATATTAGATTAATAGACGGAACAAGGTGAAGATGATGCGCGAGTGAACGTGGAAAGCGAAGCTCATGCGAAGAAAAGGACGTTCAACAATGCTTTGATGAATTTTAAATGCGTAAGCAGAACTAACAGTTTGGCAGACACTGTTTTTGGGGCATGCTTTTAGTAGGCTCTGCTGCGAGAAAAGCGATTTGAAATGCAGTATCAAAGCATCCAACGGCGGAGTTGTGCAGGACGGTGTTTTCGATCCTTATATAGAATGTGTCCAGAACATACAAACAATAAATGTAAGAGCAATTTATTCGTGCAAAAATGTCGTTCAACTCACACCCACATTCACCGGGTTGGCACGTTCACACAAACTTTGCATCGAAACATCCAACAACCTGTTGCCGGAAGTGTGTAGAACCCATTCACATGCTCGCGATCAAAAGCGGTCGCAACATCGCTCCCTTCCGTAGGATGAAAGTTTTGCAATAATTGCACACTTGCTTCGCTACCATTCTACCACGGTGGAAGGGGTACAACGTTTGCCAAAAACCATCAACCGAGCCCGAAGCGAACAAACTGTTCAGCAAACTATGTGTACACTTATGCAAGCACACGGCGGCACCCCCTATCGAAGAACACGGGAACGGGTCGTTCAGCTTTCCCGTTTCCCCGTACACGATGAAAGTTAGTTTGCCAACGATATGCCACTAAGTGGTTGGACCGTCGGGTTGGGCCGCAAGTCTATTAAAGCGAATTATGCTGCCCCTGAATGCCCTTTTTTCAGGCGTTAGGTGGAAGTGGCTTGGTTTCAGCGACATCGTCTGGGAACTTTGTTGGAATGTTTTGCCACTTGGGTTTCGCGTACATGACTGTTATAATTTGTTTTGATCCGTTGCCTCTAAAAATGTATCCGTCATGAGCGAGTTTTGGAAGATTAGTTTACCGCACTGGGGCAGATGGAGATTGGCACATCCGATCAATTGTGTGCCCTACGATCGGCCACTAATGCAATATTTGCAGTTAAACTACTACCCACCGTTACGATTATGGTATACAGTAACATTACTAAGCACTAGCAGTTTGTTGCTTAAATCGAGAAAAAAAAATTGCATTTCCACCCTAAAGCGCTTCCATTTCCCGGTCGATCAAGAGTCTTTAGCCTGCCGTTCATCACAATTAGAACTACGAACTCCCAACCGACCCACTAACCTCCCGAAAAAGGATGAAAGACCCGGAGTACGAGAAAATGTTTTCCGTCACGAACCATTGCCGGTCCCCGTTGTGAAACTTGTGACTTAACCGGGGTCATAAGTGGCGTTCGTATGCTGCTCGTGTAGGGTTATGGTATCCCAGCTGAAGTTGAGCCATAAATAACTACAATTACTAGCTTGCCTTTAGCGCCGATGAATGATGCCGAGAACTAGGGAAAAAACTACTATCTACTAGGTAAATGTGTTAAGTAAAGCCAACAGTGGAGAGTGTAAGTAGCATGGTTCTGACTTTTGTTGGCCATCGATTGATTAACGGAAGACGTATTATTGAACTCCGAAAATATAATGTTTGCAATAGTGCAGAATGTGTTTTAGAATGTACATGCTATCGCACTGGCTCAAGCGTTTGGAATCTGGATGCGTGTTAAAAAGCGGGAAGTAAAAGAATTGCATTGTGGCGCAAGCCTCTTATATTGTTGATGTTCTCCTACCTCTTAACGCTGCTAACAAAAAAAAAACTCTAGCACATGTACAACCTCTCAGCGTGTTGGTTCCGGTAGCCTGAATCACAACAATTGCACCGTCAATGCCACATAAACACGATAGTGGCACGTATCCTTGAAGGACGCTTTCCTAAGACCTGGAGAAGGCACAAAAAGCATACACCATAAGAGTGCTGAACAATGGACCGACACTGAGTCTGATGCTGTGAACGGAAAGACAGATTGTTGGTGTAGGATAGTCCAACTCCAACGCGGTCACGGTTCGTTCCCGTAACGTGTTCGGTGTTCGGTGCTCGGCGTCCCATTGTTTTCTGGCCCATACAGTCTGCAATTAAGACGTGGTCTAGCAGGGCCGGCCGGGCAGGAGAAGTAAATAGAAAAGTAAAATACCCACATATGTTCTTCCTCCCCCCCCCCCCCCCCCCCCCGGGCATACGATAATGGTTTGCTTTTGCGGTAATGTACCACGGCACATATCGTTCTCGCCATTACCGGTACGCGCCGACGGTGCCCACGGGGTTCTCCTAGCTAAATGAAGTTGCGTTGTTACCCAGTCGGGGACATTTTTCCATATAACGCTCAGCCACAAAATGACGGCCGCACAACGCATACTTGTGGCCGTCGGAAAACCACACGGTCGGTGATTAACGTGTTTTCTTCTTTTGCTTCCGCGGAACGCCCACGTGACCCGGTTGGCCGGCCGTCTGTGAAATATGCATCGTTGTATCTGAGCTAAGGGTGGGCTTTTTTCCTTACCTAAATAGATTGTCGCATGAGTGCATGCGAGAAAAATGAACGTTAGGATGTTTCAGTTGGTATTCAATTCCGGCCATTTTTGCCCGGGGAAAGTGAGAGTTTTTAACGATAAAGAGAATTCTGTCTAAATTTTAAAGACATTAGAAAATACATTATAATTTCAAAACAATTTATCATTTACGACTCAGTGTCATCTCGTTTGTTTCGTTTGTTTTCGTTTTTTCAGTGTTCTTCGAACCCACGGATATGCGAATTGCCGACCGGCCCTACAGTGGATCGCCCCAGCTGGCCGCCCTTGCACGGCAAACCGTGAAGTTCACCTCACCCAACCTGTACGAGCTCCGCCAGCTCGCCCGGGCGCTCCAATATCCGGGGCCGATCGGGACCACCACGCTGGAAGCGTACTCCACCGTGCACGACCTGCTGGCCGACCTAAAACCCCTCGGTGCGTACGTCAACCGGACGATCGAGAACGTACTGGTCACCCTGGGTCAGTACGGTGTGGCCGTGTTTCGCCGCTGCCCCGAAACGGTCCCTTTCTTCGACACCGACGGACAGTACCTTCGCCAGCCGGCCGGAACATCCTGCGCACGGTTCTATGCCGGCCGCAAACAGACGCAAATCGTGAACGTTTCCGGCGCGGGCGATAGTTTCACCAGTGGGTTCATCGTGGCCGCAATTGCCGGACGGACAGAGGGGGGCTGCGTGGCCGTTGCCTTCGAGGCGGCCGGCTGTGCCCTCCGGTCGCGCGGTGCCGTTGCCGAGCGCTACTTCGACGCGGCGCATCCGTGCTGGACGGACGCAACGGGGGCAACCTATCGTACGTTTTAAGTCGTCCAAGGGGAAGGTGAGCAGAAGCTTATCAACGTGTAAAATGCTTACATCGATACCTTTTTTTAACCGTTTTAACCGCACCTTTTCAACCGTCCCTAACCGCGCGCTTGTGCACGTTGTTCCAGAACACTCTCTACCTCACGTTCTCGCGGATCGGGTTTTATCGGTTTTCCACCCCGCGGAACGGCTATTGTTTACCTTCAACACCGTAAGATACAATTGCGTTCCAGCCAACCAGTTGCCAGCAGGAAAACGACCGGAAAAGAATGCATGCATGCCAACACCTAGGACGGGGGTAACACACCGTTTCCCACGACCAGGAGGTGCATTACACGATAGACGACAAGATGTTGCAGCATTCTTTTCGACATGAAATTCATTTTAGACTTGAAATAATCAAATTTGCATACAATTTTTTTTTTTTCAAATATTGGCTACGACATTCAGAAAGCATTTTTCTGAGACAATTCCTTTCAATCCATCGACTAATGGACAGAATGCTTCCACTTGGGACGCATTATTTTAAACGGGTATTTTAAACGCTTTGCAACTGGCTAAGTGCGGCAAATGCGTGCCGTACCACTTTTCCATATTTTACCATGAATGTATCACCGTGTACGCGGACGGTAGAAAATATGTAAATCGTTAGAAAATAAAACAAAACAAAAGCTTGTGTGCATCTTAAACCCCCCTTTCTTCCGTGTCCACTTCTGCCCTGCGTACGCCGAACGACAATCATTCCGTTGGTTGGCTGTTGGGACCAATTATTCTGTACAATTAGTTGTCCCCCAGCGCCCCGGGAGGCTCTAGAGTGACGGATTCGTGAGCCTTTATTGTCCCCACCGGCTCGGATGGTCCGCCCGGAGTGTCACCCACTCCCAGTGGAGAATACCAATTAGACGGCGCTGACAAAGCTTTCACAGTCTACCACCGGATGAAACGCTCGCGTCATTTTTCATCCCACCGAAACGTTCAATGAAAGCCGTTGCATACCGGAAAATCGGTCGCTCGGTATTTGTCTTTTTTGTCGCCTCCGAAACGGTGTTTGTCCTTTGCCTTTCTTCCTCTCTCCTCTTTCTTCCTGAAATGAAACGATTTTAACTCGGAGCTTGGTTTTGGGTAAAGTTTTGCGGAATCCTCCTCCTAGGGGTGGAACCGCGTTGAGTCGGCGGCTGCTTGCTCTGTGACGCATATCGCCAAACAATGCCACGGTTCTCCCGGCGCGAGCCAACAACACCCCGGGCTATGCTGCCGAAGACAAAACATAACTTCTGTTTTCCATGTTTTTTTTCTCGGTTCCTTGTCGAGGGCAAACAGTTTTCGGGCGAGTCTCTTTCTTCAGCGAGCCTCGGTTGATGGGTTTTTCCCAGTTTACTGTTGTTTTTTCTTCACATGGTGAAGTTCCCTGCCGGGAACGGTGAGAAATTTGGCTGAAGTTGTAGTGCCAATGTTGGGCCGATCCCGTAACGATCGGTCCTTCTAATGGGGCCGTCGGTTGGAGTGTTTGCTCGAGGCAAATAAAATACCGGTGCCCATTTTTGCAGCCGACTCCCGCCCGGTGAAGTGGGCAGTTGGGCGTTTAAAGTGGTGGTTACCGTTTGCGTTCCGATTTGCCACCTGTTAGCTTCCTGACATTCCATCCAGTCGATCCATTCGAGACAGCGCCTATTTAGCGACACGATCGCAGTAGCCACATTAAAACTTCATTTTCTCCAATCTGACAGACAGCGAGCCAACCGCGAGCGTCTCGTGAACGTCTTCAGCCTCGTCCAGACTAATGAACGCGATCGCGTCTGTATAGCGCGAGCCCCTCCCTGCTTGCTGTGGCGCGATCGTGCACATGATGCATATTGTGCTACCCCGCGCACAAACCCTGCTCGGACCGGGGGGATGGATGCTGGATCGCAGTGATTGTGAATCGCGACAAATGCGACCTTCGTAGAACCCGCGCATCCCGTGCTAGAGATTGTGAGTCATCGAGTAACACAACCCCTTTCAGTTGTTGAGCTCGTGCGCTTGCAGTTACTCGCGACCGATGTTCGTCACTTTATCGTTTGCACATAAATGGCATTTATGATTCGTTAAAAATAACACACATTTTAGCGCCAGCGTGCAAATGCCACAGCGACCGTGTGCACTTGTCACCAACACTTCTGGTTAACAAGAACCACAATGATCACGAATTCGCTTTTTGGGATCTTGCTTTCTTCTTCTGCGCATATATGATAACAGCACTGGAACGACACGGAACAACCTTAGTTAAACGAACCCTAAAAATGTCTGCACGCGCTCCGGCAGCGCCTACTACTTGCAATCGGGCGTTTCTATTGTTTGTCTTTTATCTCTCCTTTTTTCCTCTATACGCGCGTGAGTTTCGTCACCGCGCGTACACGCACCGCCTGCTGCGTTTCGTAGTCTCGGAGCGCGTTCCACTGAATCGAACAAACGACTGAACCTGTGTGTGGTGGCGTTCCGAGGCGTTGGCGTGGAGCCTATGTAACTAAATCCACCGAACGCACAGCCCGTGTGTGTGAATGATATGCACCAAAACCAACCAAACGTGTGCGGCCCGCTGCCTGCAACTGCACGAACTGCACTTTCCGTGCGCGGGGGTAGACACAAACTTACACCGTTGTTGTGGTCTTCTTGGCACGCCCAGATAGGAGCTCCGAATTTTGTTGCATTACTTTGCCACTCCACGCGTACGAATGAGGTGGTTGGTGTCGTCGAATGCGTGAGCACGGCCACCGCGCGCTGCGTGTGTATGTAAGAGCCGAGGAAACCAGCGCTGGAGGAAAGGCAGTCGTCAGACTGGCATAAGACAGCGAGCGTACTATACTGAGCAACGAGCGTGGAATGCTGAGGAAACTTTACCGCACCCGCAAGGAGGGAGACGGAACAATATTGTTGGGCGCTCGAGTTTTTATTTGAGGGTTACACGCGATCGCGACCTTCGCTACCTGACGCAACGGAAGAAGGAAAGAAAACACTTTTCACGGGCCGTTCACGGGCCATATATAGGACGGAAAATGGCAGGACACAGGGATAAAGAAAACGCGATACACACCCCTAGCGCAGTGTCGGATTCCTACTGCACAACAAACACAGCGCGTTCAAACAACGCGCTTTCCGTTCGTCCCATTACAACGTAGGAATTGTGCAATCTCACAAACACACACCTGACGACCAATTCATCCGGCCGCGTGAATCGCGAGCGCGGTTCGCGTTTCTATCATCACAACTACATAGAAACCGCCTACTGCTGCATGCATGCTTTTTACAAATTACAATAAATGGCGAGATTCATAAATGCACTCTTTCAAGTATTCAGTATCCAGTATAGATATTTATTAAAAGTTTTGACTGCGTATTTTCGCTTCGCCGACGCACACAACTGTTAATACTAAATAGCTAATTGCATTTCTTTCACCCTAACGACCAGCTCTAATGCGCTTTTAATAGACCGTTAATGGCACGCTAGGGGAAAAACATCCTATAATTTATGTTTCTATTTCTATTGGACGGAATTTGTTTCTTCCCACGAGATTTCTCTCCAGCAAACCACATTCGTGCCGATACTATGATATCGTTTCATTCGTCGTCCCGACGATGAAATGGTTTTTGTGTAAAAAAAAAAACGTATTATTAACCTAGTTGTAGAAGGCATCGATCGGCGCTCGATCCCTGGGGAATGATTCACGCTTAAATATCCGTATGGCCCCCGCGGTATTTACGATCATCCATCGTGTACGCGGCGCTCATTTCGGAGTTGGCGATATTGTTCAACCTTCTGTACGTCGCCCGGCGCGCCTCCACGATGAAGAGAAATCCGGCGGGGAAGAGCGCAAACGTGCCGACGACGGCCAGCGCAAACGACCAGCCCATATCGTTGTGCTCCCAGTTTGGCATCCAGTCGCGACTGTCGCCGTAGCAGCCGAACGTGGCCACCGCTATCAAACCGCACAGGGCGGCCAGTATCAGCACGGTTCCGTTGGTGAGCAGCAGCATGATGTATCGGTCATTGTCGCGGGGGCAGCTAAGGAACATCAGCGTCATGATGACGCCCATCAGGAGCAGGGTGAAGCAGAGGGTGAAGAAAAACTGCACTGCGATGAAAAATCCGGGCAGGATGTAGTCGTGAATGATGTAGTACTCCTCCTCGAAGATCCACATGCAGCCATTGAACGGGTAGTCGTACCATCGATGGATGTCCTGGAAGTTCTTCAGACATAACTCCCAAAGTCCTACAAGCAGACAGAAGAGGCAGGATTACAAACCGAGCGTTTTAAGCTTCGCTACGCCAATTTGTTGTTTGTTTACACAAATAATCTCAATGCGTCACCGCAGGCCTCCCACATTCTCAACCCGCCCCGCATCCGACATTTCAAATGAACGCCATGACACACCCTGAAACAGCGCTGGCTGGCATGTTGGCTCGCCACCGTTCGATCGCGCCTGGCCACGCTTGCACTTACCGAGATTGGTGAACTTTGGATGCTCTAGTTCCCCGTCCGATTGGAGCCAGTATGGAGAGCAGAATGCAATCAGGATAAACAAAAACGCGAATGCCGTAAATCCGACCGCAAACTTTCCCGTCCTCGTACTTGCACCCATTTTGACGTTTCGTTGGCGACTGAATGAAAGTTGATCGTTTTCGGTATGAATGAACTGCGTTGTCTTCGATTCGAATGAATAAGCGTGGAACGCTTCAATGAACTACGACCAAAGTCATTATAGCGTTAGGTCAAACGTACGGCTCCTACGGAAAACACTAAATTGGTTGGTAATTTCAAAGCGCACATGGTAGATAAAAATCTTCTTCTATTCTATTGCTCTATTCGGAAGATATATATTGTACAAACTTTAAAATCATAACAAAAGTTCCTCTACAGCGACAATTGCAACGAGACTGTCAAAAACGCTTCCCATGTTTTGGTTGTGAGACGTCAAAATGCTTCTCTTGATTCCACCTCCTTAGTAAACCGAACCTTGATGTGTCAACTGTACTCTGTTTGGAAAGATTTCTGCGTTCTACTACTTCTTTCGTTTGTTAGTAAATAAATCCAGTTATGCAGTCTAGTTCGGAAATATTTCTATGCTGGTTATAATCTGTTATTTGCCATTTCTTGCAACCATCCGTGGCCACCAACGATAAAAGAAAACGTTGGTAAACATAAAAACACAAGCAGTGTGTGTTTTTTCTCCTCCGCGCTCGGATTGTCCTGGTGGTGCATTCAACCCGAAATGGCTCGCAGGAATGTTTGGACGACCGAAGAAACCAAAGAACTGCTGTCCGTTATAAAGGATCTTAATTTGATGAAATACTTCGGCGAAGAGCGCAACCACAAGCTATACGATACCGCGCAAAACGAGCTTAAGAATCGGGGTTTTACCGATAAGGACGCTTTTCAGATCGAACACAAGTGGAAAAATTTGAAGCGGGCGTATTACAAAACGAAACGCGAGAACTATCTCATCGAATCATGCGAATTTTATGAGGAGCTCGACGAGCTGATGTCCAGCAAAGGCACTGTAGCGCGCAAACCGAAAGGTAAGCAGTGTGGAAGCTTAGTTTCAGTTAAATGACAAAATGGAACTTTTTTATGGCATTGTGATGTTGGAAGCAGTGTTTGTAATGTTAATGAAGAAAAAAAATATGTCCATTACAGCTTCCCCCAAGCGAACCAAGCCCGTTCTGGAGAGCTTCGACATTTTGCTGGCGAAGTTATCGAAAGCCGAAAAAGAAAACAATGAAGAGTTCACCCGCAAGGAAAAAGATCTTATCGACTATCAGTTTGAGCTGTACACGCAGGACGAGCGGCAAAGTACGTCGAAGCTTTCCCAGCTCCTAACTAAAAACATGGAAGATTTTTGCGCTAAAACTCAACAGATACTGGTCGAAGAGGGGCTGCTCGATACGGTCGTGGAAGTAGCCGAACAGCCCGATGAAGGAGAAACGATTGATCCTTCTATTAAGAAAGAAATAGTGAAAGAGTTCTACCAGACGTGGAGGGAAGAAGAAACCTACTAAATCGAACCAGCCGTCTCAATTTTTTACTGCTAGCAAGTTGCTTTGTTTAAGTTCACAACATATACTTAAAAATTCGAAATGCTATAGAATTTAAAAATGAAATGAAAGGCCAAATACAACAAAAGCAAGAAAAGCGTATTGTATAGATCATTGATTCTACTATTATTTCGGAATGTCATGCTTTAATACGATTTTCTTCCCTTTTTTTAAATACATTGCACACTCTTTGATCCTCTCGTTGCCGCATGTTGAGGAAAAACATACGTGTTTCTGCGGCTAAGTTCTCTTGCGTTGACCATTGTGCTGCGAACTATTGCTAAATTATAGCCTTTTTATTGATTGATATTATCATAAAATATAAGCCTTACACTGTTGGCTACTGCTACCGAATATTTTTACAAAGATTTTAGTTTTAATGATCTTACGTTTAAATCTACAACGAAATTCTCATTGTTAGTTACTGCCGCTGATAAAATAAACCTGGCCATAGTCAATCGACCGGTATAGCATATATTTCGACTGTACATGGTCCTTCAGGACATCCCGAGCGGCCTCTCCTTCAACGGTGGTCGTATAGTTTGTCACGTACGAACCGTCCGGCTGGGGAAACTTTTGTTCTGCATCTTTCAGCGATTCCTTCCAATCGTCGTTTATAGGTATCTGCCGTTTTTCCAACAAATTGTGCAGAATGCAGCACGTCAATAGAATCTGCGGGACAAAGTTTATGTCGATGTCGATTTTCTTCTGCAGTATCTTGAATCGCGCTCGAAGTTTCTCGAACGCTTCGTCCACGACGACCCTCGCTTTTGCCAGGTGTTCGTTGAATGTTTCCTCTTCGCTCGTCTGGTTCATGCCGGCGTAGCCATGCAACAGCCATGGCAACAGAGGGTATGCCGATTCGGTCACGATAAACGCTTTCACCGAATTTCCATTGATATTCTGCTGTGGCTGTAGGTGCAATCGAGAAAGCGGAAAAGGGTGGAAAAGTATTAATCACGGTAAACCAAGTCGGAGTTTGCCATACGAACCATTTCCACGTTATTAAAGTGCTGGTATAGACCGGAGTCTCCGAGCACCGCTGCTTCTTCTGTGCCTCCGACATGTCCACACGTAATGTGCCTATACCTGGTGCACGATAAAAGTAAAGTAAAGGCAATTTATCATTATTCACCATCGACCAAAAGCATCCGATGATAAACTTACAAATGATTGTTATCCACGACGGCTTGCAGTATCAACGAGGGCCATTTCTTGGCGTTAGCATAGTTTTTGGAATCGGCAGCGGTCGGGGTAATTGGGATGTGTGTCCTTCCCAACGCGCCCATGATAAGCGGAATGTCGCACTTTTCCTCGAAGCTCTTGGCAATCTCCAGCATCTCCTCGTGGTTGGGCAGAAATATTTCAGAATCCATGAACTGTTTGACCATCACCTTGCAAAACTGGTGGACACAGTTTTTCACCGTCGCCTTGTGGACGCCAAAACGGTTCCCGATCGAGGTGTAGTCCGCCCCGGACGTCAGCTTGTAGATGCCTATGCCGATCTTTTTTTCCGTGCTGCACGACTGGGCGGCCAGCAGTGGATGGGGTGCCAGTTCGTTTTTCAGCGCTTCCACCAGCAGCTCGTACGTGTCCTTGTCCATCCGGAAGTTTTCCAACATCTCGTCCTCGTTGTCGTCGCGTTCGTACACATCCCGGAACCACTTGTCGCAACGGTTCAGTTTCCAAAATTTGCGCGTAGGAATACTGTCCAGCACGACGGTCTGTGCTGTGTTGCACCAGTCCACCCGATGTGCTTCGGCATTGCGCTTCAGCTGGTACCGGAGGCGCTGGAGGAATATTTTTGATCGCTTTTTCCTGTTCGTTTCATACAGCCGCACCAGATCCGCCTGCTTTGCTGCGTACGATGCGAACAGATTGTCTATAACTTGCCGCTTCTGCTCGAGATCCATAGTACACCTGATTACAATGTATAAACGATGCAGCGTATCTTTTCTAGATGGACAATTTTTACTCCCAAAACAACGCGCATACTCTTCGAGCGGGGCTCATAACTTGCAAGCTGCTCTGCTACGCTTCCTTGACGAAACGTCAAAACAGAATTTTATTCACCACCTTTCAAGCGATTCGTAAACATTCAAAACGCTGTGCTGTTCAAATTCTGTTGCTATGTGCAAAATGTTTATGTTTTGCAGAAATCGTGACGCTACAAAGTCGACGGATGTTCAACCAATAAAACGAGTTGTAATTTGTGATCGTTCGGTGTTCGTTGGATGGCCGACCTGATCTCCACTGTCGAACAAAAGATGAAGATGAAGTATGCTGTCATTTCATCGCCCATAAACGTCAGTCTGTGTCCAAACAATTGTGTTTGTTTGCAAACGCTATTCGGCGAAAGATTGCAGTTTGGTGTTGTTTTCCGCGGAAATACGACCGTCGTCGTACTGAATCCGTGCAAAATGACTAAACGAAACGTTTGGAGTGGCGAGGAAACGATGGAGCTGTTGGAGGTTATCAAGGAGACGAAAGCGATGGAGCTGTTTGCGAGCACGGCCCGCGGCCATAAAGAGATGAATGTCTACCAGCTGCTGGAGGACGAGATGAAAAAGAACGGCTTCGAAGGAAAAGATGCCGGGCAGATATACCACAAGTGGAAAAATCTTAAACGAGCGTTCTATCAATCGAAAAAGGTTAACCACGGCCGAGCGGCTTGTGAGTTTTCGGAGGAATTATCCGAAATTCTCGACCAAACATACCATCCAAAAAGACCAGGTAGGACTGAGACGAATGTGCATTTGTCAGATTTGCAATAATGAAAACTTTGTTTCGTGCATTTTTAAGCGACACGCCCAGTAGAATTGATCGAAGGAACACCAGGTAAGAGTCAATCGCTATCGTCATACATTCCGAAAATGCTTACATTCATCTATTTTCATGTTGTTGTAGCTCCCGTAAAACGACGGAACAGTAATCAAGCTAAAACGGTTCGATGCCAAATCATTTCGAGAATGACGAAGGTGCAGAATGAGAACACCGAAGAATTTGCTAAAAAGTACAACGAGCTGTATGATTACGAGTTTAAGCTGTACAAGCGGAAGGAAAAGGAACAGGCCCTCATTTTCAATCGTATGCTGGAGCAAAGTAAATCAACTTTAATTGAACGATGTCGTCAGACTTTCCTTGCACCGGTGGTCCATGAGAAGCAAAAGGAAGTGGACAATTCGAACGTAATTGAGATAGAAACTACGCAGACGGCAGATACGGATGGCACGGCGAAAACGTTTTACCAATCAGTTAGTTTCGAATAAATGTTCTCTATGGGATAATATGGATTATAAAAGAAAATATATAGTGTTGTCTACATGATTTTGGATTCGATACTCCCCTAACACTGTTACCTTCGTATTGTAACGAAAATGTATTTCACTAATTCTGCCCTCGGTTGAAGGTGTCGTCAGACGTTCAGAGGTTTCCATTCACCACTCTCGTGGTGAAATGGAATCCCTGGCAATTGGAAGTGAATAAGGTGATTTGGGGCAGGATGGATCATTCAAGGTTTTAAATCATTCTCGTAACAAGGATAAATCGGTCAGCTATCTGCTAAGGTTTAGCTACAAGAAAACAAAAAAAGGATCAAATTCACAACTTTCGATTACAAATATGGTAACCTTATATATCTTTTGACCATTAATATGCATGATCCTGCTGCAAGTCTATTTTTCCCCACATCCCCTTATTTGTCAAAGTTGAAGAAGACAGTGACTGCTGAGTCGTGGAATACATTAACGTATCCACTTTGCTGCCGATCAGCACCGTAGTCAAAGGTTGTTCAAAGTTTCGCATTTTTTTTGTCGTTCGCAAGCGATCGAGAGCAGGTTTTCTTACGAAGGTGCGCTTACGTAAGTCAAATCGAGCAATGGCAGCGAAAGAACCGTCGTCGATCGTCAAGCTGTACCTAATTTTCTACAATGCTGCTCAGGTCTTAGGGTGAGTATTTTGATATCGTGGAAACTGGTCATGTTCAGCAGCAGCCGCCTAATGAATAAACTTTCACTTCACTGTCTCCCCCGACGGCTCATTACAGCTGGTGTTACATGTTATATCAACTGATAGCGTACTATACCATCGATAAGGGCACCGAAAAAACGCTGTGGGATTATCTTGGATTTACTGTGATCCTCTTCCAGAATGCAGCCCTGCTCGAGGCATGTGCAATTCAAATTGGTCCGCAAGAGAAACCGTAATCATATTACTAAATCATTCCTTTCCCGCTTACAGATTGTCCATGCATTCACCCGCATCGTCCCGAGCAATCCCGTCTTAACCACGTTTCAGGTGCTATCCCGTGTCATGGTCGTGTGTGGCGTAGTCATGGCAACGCCGACGGGCAAAGTTTCACCCGGGCTTCCGCTGGCCATCCTCGCCTGGTCCATCACGGAGATCATCCGGTACGGGTACTACGCGTTGAACCTCATCGACGCTGTCCCGCAGCTGCTCATCACCCTGCGGTACACCACCTTTATCGCTCTCTACCCAATCGGCGTGACCGGGGAACTGCTGTGCTTCTACTGGGCCCAGTCGCACGTTGGCGAAACGAAGCAGTGGAGCGTGGAAATGCCGAACAAGTACAACTTTACCTTTTCGTACTTCTACGTCCTATGGATGGTGATGCTGCTGTATATTCCGCTGTTCCCCCAGCTGTACCTGCACATGTTCGCCCAAAGGAAGAAGGTTCTGGGCGCACCATCGGGCGCTGCTTCCGGCAAGCAGAAAGCCAAGTGACTAAATGCATTCGGGTTCCCAATGTGAACATATGCGCAACAAATTGCATATGGCATAGTTAAGTTTTCCTACTGTGGAGGAACCGATTACCATTTCTTTGACTGCTGCTTAAGGGCTTTCTTTCTGTCATGTTTCATCAGGATTCCATAGACTGATAAGTTTAATAATTTTTCCAAAAAAAAAGCGTTAATTAAGATTTAAGTTTAATTTTATTTCATTCCGACGTGGTGATTGTGGGCACGTGTGCATTTTTTGGTATGGGTCGTTAAACGAATAAAAGGTATTTAAAACAGCGTATCATGAAGTCGTTTGTCGGGAAAAGAAAAACTTTTAACGACCTTCATAGTTGAATGAATTTTTGTCTCAACGTTTTTAGTTGGACTTGCTCACCTTGCTGCTACCCACGTTACCCCGTCCAAGTACCTTGCGTCGCTGGGAGAACATATGGAGGTACATCTGCGGAAACATCGGTAGATAGCCGACCATCATGATCCAAACAAAGTAGTAGAACGAGAACGTAAAATTAAACCTATTCGGCAGTTCCATGCTCCATTTGCCCGTAGCCCCGAAATAGCCCTGCGCCCAGTAGCCGCAAAGCAACTCGCCCAGGAATCCGCAAGGGTACATTGGGATGAAAACGGTATAGCGCAGCCAGACAAAAAACGCGGGCACGTTCTCCAGCAGCAGATGTGCGACGTAATAGCTGTACCGAACGCTCTCGGTCAGACTCCAACAGAAAAGGGCCAACGGTAGTCCCGGAGATCGCTGCCCAGTCGGTGTGCCATCGATTGCGCCAGCCACCACCATGCAGCGCCCGAATGTCTGAAGGAAGGTGATCGGCACGTTGCTAGGAACGATGCCAGCCATTGCATGTACTACCTGCAAGAAGTCATTGCATCAAGTTTAGCATGGTTAAGAAAACATTTGAAGAAAAGAAAAACCCCTACCTCCAGGCTGGCCAACATTTGGAAAAAGTATGTGGTCTTTCCCACCTGACTCCATAGCGTATCAAGCGGTTGTCCATGCACGAAAAAGTGAGCTAAAAACTGTATGAAAATGTACGTCCAGCTGGGATCAAAGGGCGTACCGGGAAAAGTAAGTGGATTTTGAATTGATAACGATGCGTATCGTGCGGGTCTGACGGTGAGCTAACCCTCCTTCTTCTTTTACCTTATATATTGCCGATAGTATAGATAACCCTCGAAACTTACCCGCTGAACTGTGCTGCATTGTAGAGCGCGAGGTACAATTTCACAAACCCGGTGGGTTTACTTTTTTCACATTGCGTCATGTTCTCAAATGGATCGAGAAACTATTGAGCGCGGAAATATTCGTGAAAAGAATCAATTGCTATTTGCGCAATTGCCACCAACCAACGCGTTTGACCGATCCGGTCTGTACGAAGCCTGCTTTAACAATGAACTGCATTGGATGAACTTCAGGTTCAGCTAGCTGTCAAAGCAACCCGATTTGTAAACATCAATCGCTAACATTTGTGGAAGGTCGTAATCGTAATTGAGCTCACAAAACAGCTGTAGTACACTTTCATGTTCTTGCTACTCCGTCATCAATTGAATATAATACACAATGCGGCTTTGAGGAGAACGTGTTCCATCCTTGCAGATTCACACGGACATAATATTTTCCCTTTTTTATTTACTGTTCATCGTCCATTTCCATGCAATGGAAACGCCAAAGAACGAAGCATGTACACCGATAGCAACGTCTACTGTCCGCCAGCCTGAGCTTCCGGCAGGCTACGAATGATATCGGAGTCTCCAGCATCGGTGATCGACAGGGTGCACACGCGGAAGTATTTACCGCACGCCGTTCCCAGCTCGATGTTGTTGCCATTGTAGTGGTGCACGCCGGTCTTGGCCAACATGGCGTAATACTCGATCTCGGATTTGCTACGATATCGTAGGAAGAGAGGCAAGGTTAGTTTTCACAAATCGGCTTACCTGAGGAAGAGAGTTCACCGTATCTCCGCCGACTCGCTGCTCGTTTGTTGGTTCACCATCTGGACTGTTTGACTAAGAGGCATGAGCCCCATGGCATTTTTCTGTGATTACTCCATAGGTTTTCCACAGCCGGTCTTCGGCAGCTGAATAACTTCAGCTGGGAAACATACTTCTCAGTCAACTATGACTCCATATGGTTCCACATAAACGTAGCATTGACGACGGGAAAACTCTACTTCTCAGTAATCTTACCGGAGATGGGGCGTGTTGTTGGCAATGATGATCAGTTTCGCCTTTCCTTGACGGAGGGTCTTGAGCGTCTGTTTGTAACCCAGGCAGTACTTGCCGGATTTCATCACCAGCGCCAGGCGCGAGTTGATGCTCTCCAAAGCTTTTTTCTGCAACGGATCGGAAGAGCACAAGTGAGGTTAGGTATGCTGTCCACGTTTTCTCATAGAACATTCTTCACTACGTACCTGCTTCTTGGCGGTCACCATCTTGCACAATCAACAAGGATAGACGTTGCTAAAACCTACGAAATGTAAGAAATAGGAGTTGAAATTGGTTTTAACAACACATGGCGTATAACGATAAAATCAACCAGCAGTTGCTGCCGAACACATCCTACCTGAACAACTATCACAGCGGAAAAGAGAGTAGCAGTTGACAGCACCTTCAACTCGCGAGGGATGATCTTGACATTTCTTTTGAGAACCCATGCAGCAAACGCCATTATTCCGAAACACTGGGAAAATGAAAGGTCCAAGCAATTAATGTGGTTTAAGATTTGAGATAACAAATTTATATGAATTCAATTCTATTTGGCATTTTTTTGTCAATTTAAGAAACCAATATTCGAGGCAGCATTTGATTTCATGTAATTACATAGAATATTTTTATTCAATCCACACGCTTAAACGCCATGTGGTGAACCTCTTCACACGCTCTTACCAGCCGACTCTTTCACTCATACTGTACAAAAGGCGGCATGTAACTCTTGCTCGCTTTGTTCCTCTCGTGCATTTGAGACGCTTGAAAGTTGCGATCCTCAGGATAGTGATGGACGTTCAAACATTCTGAACGCTCCTGATCCGAAGTTTTGATTCAAATGAATCAGAGCTGAGAAAACAAATGGAAACAAATTTGATGTATACAAGCTGTTATCATGCATTGCAAAAATATATGTTCTGGTCACAGCGTTCTGGATGTCATGATTAAAATCATAATATATTGAACAGCTGAAAAAACCTGGCACGGACATTTTCACGTAAACGGCTGCCCCATTCCTCTACAAGGAACGGTACGAACCCTGTTGGGTGCAGGCCGAAGATCTCGACACTTCAGTTGGCGGCCATATTGTGAAACGTCGTCGCCGGAAAAAAAGAAACGTACCGACAGTGGCAGTGCCGTGAAGAGACCATTTTCACCGATTCATTGCGTTTGCAAAAAGACACTACCCATCTGGGCTTGTATCTCTTGTGGACGCTTGCGAAAACTCCGTTTCGGACAGCATCGACTGGGGGTGCAAGTGTGTTTCGTGCAGTGCATTGCGCTTTCGCTATAACCAACCCGTTTTTTGCTAGCGACATCCTGTTCCGTACGGGTGCAAACCGGGGAAAAGCGTAGGAGCGCATCAGCAGCCGTGCACACATTGCTGGCTTGTAGCGGTGCAGCGGAAAGTCTTATCCGTGTCGCGTTTTGCACACAGGTACCGTTCATTTGTTCGTGCTTGGCCAATTAGACGGCACAGTTCTTCGCGAGTGCGGGTGAAAACGGAAGCAGAAAACCAAGTGCTTGAGCGAAGTGCAGTCGAAAAAGCCATCCACCATCGCTGTTCGCGCTGTGCGGCTAGCGGGGGTTATTCTTGGACGCATCTCGGTTGTTTCCGTTCTGTTCGATTCTGTGCTGACTCCGCATCGGGCTACCCGTTTGCTGGTACGCCCGTAGTCGAAGAAGAGTGCGCGTGTGTTCGGTGACCGGAGAAAAAAAAAAGGAGGAAATATCTAGTATAATATACCCAAGGTAAGCCACCGCAGGAACAGGAGAGCAGAGGAGACAACAACTCGGCCCACGGACTCTGCAGCGTAACCGTTTTCTTCCTCTTCCGCTTGGAAGGGGAATTCCACCGGAATCGCAACCGCTTCTTTCGTCCTGTCCGAGCTTTAGTTCCCCGTAACACCGACCACTACCAGGGGTTTTCCCACCCCCGCTTTCGTCGTCTCGCGTTACCCGTCGATTAGGGAGCGTTCCTCTAGCGTGAACATACCGGTCGCAGCAGTCGCCAGTGTGTTCGTGTGTGTGTGCGTTTGTGTAAAGTGTGTGCGCGCGTGTGTGGAAGATCCACGAACAATCAGTGCCGAGTTGCATTCGTGCAAAACTGCAGCTTTTTGTCGGTTTACAACTTGTTAGAACTTTCAGCACTTGCAGCAGCCGTAATAACAACCACCAATGTCAACCGTGTCAGATCAGGTACGGCGAAACGGACCCAAGAAAAAGAAGAAAAAAAAGCCAGACAAACAAAGGCACCCACCTTCCCTTTCTTCGTACCGATCTCAACCCCCTCCCTCCCCACCACACTCGCGCCTACTTTAGCAGAGACATCCATTGATGATAATTTGGAGAGGAGATAAAGGAGATGCGGGCATGAAGACGCGATGGTGTGGGGCATGCGACGGCGATTTGCGACGGAAATCTAATAGATATTTTCTCTCTCTTCTCCCACGTCTCGTTTCAGCGGATGAAAGGACAAGGAAATCATGGTAAATACATTCTCCGTAACCCCACCCTTCCACGCCCGTTTCCACAGACAGATGTTGGCCACACGTTGCATTCCGTTTCCTCATGCAAATGCGCGACCTTCGCCAGCCGCTTTTTTTTTGCTTTCTTCGGCCTACTCTGCTGGGTTTGAGGTGGGCTTGCCGACCCATGCTTACTGTGATCGTTGTCTGTCTTCGGTTGGAAGAAAGCATTTGCAGCTTTCTCGGTCAACGCAGGCTCACCCTTTGGGCTGATGTTCGATTCGATGGAAGTGCGAATTTTTTGCTCCCGATGTCAACGTAAAACAAAACCATTTGTTTGCCCGGTGACCTAAAAAGCGTGCTAAAATGATAACGCAACGCGCGTACTCGTCACCCCAGCCTACGACATGGAGGAGAAGAAAAAAAGAACCATCGTGCGTCGTTATCGTGCAAGGCCACATCAATAGATACGTGGAACCATAAGACCACGGCTGGATGTCTCCCCTCGGCCCTTTGTGATGGACGTCGATCGTTGATTTGTTAAAAAAAAAAATTAATCTGTTTTCTATGTTGTCTTCGCCGAAAAAACATTATGTTAGCGTGTTTTACCAGCACGATGGACCAACAATATCCATCCGAATGCAGAATTATCCTTTGTTGTCTAGATTTTTGTTATTCTTTCTTCTCCGTCCGACGCTCGAGATCGTGACCCCGCAAGGTCCCGGTTTTTCGGTCGGGGTTG
This sequence comes from Anopheles atroparvus, assembly GCA_914969975.1. Classification (NCBI taxonomy): domain Eukaryota; kingdom Metazoa; phylum Arthropoda; class Insecta; order Diptera; family Culicidae; genus Anopheles; species Anopheles atroparvus. Next base: position 23,827,678 of record CAJZCY010000001.1, on the reverse strand, counting down.
GCATCATCCGTCAAGAATTTCCACCACGCAATACCCAGAACCACGACGCTCGGTTTCATTGAACTTTCGCACAACACGGCGATCTGGATCGACAGTCCGCCCGGAAAGCCAACTAATCAAGCGCGCTTCTCCCGAGATGTGGACGAGAAAGGGAGCGCGCACGCCCTTGTATGCGCACGCGCACGAATGTGTGTGTTTTTTTGTCGTTGATTGTGAACCGATCCAAGGTTTGTTTGTACGATCGGGATAGGGGTGGCTCTATATGGTGAATGCTTGTGTGTCGGTGGGTGTTTGTTGCACTGAACATTCACTAACCCCCCCACCCCCCACAGAAGGGTCGGGAAAGCAGAAACAGTTAGAGTTTGCCGTTTGGCGGCACTGGTTGGACCATCTCGAGGAAACATTACAGAAGTTCGAGGACTGTACCGGGGATCACAGCAACAACAAAAAATACGCTTTCCATATTGGAAAGATGATGTACGAAGAAGACGGTTAACGCTTCGCGGCCCTCGAAGGTGTGTGTGTGTGAGTATGAGGGAGAAAAAGGGCAGATTTGAAGAGGCAGAACTGGGGATGCATGTCGTACACGATTTTCGTCGCGGGGATGAATAGAGGAAGCTTCCCTTATTTCCCTTTTCTCCTTCAGCCATTTGGCACACAGCGACGATCGTGTCCCAATCCATTCCCGGCTCTCTGGTGCTCTGCGATTTGTCGGCGTAATTCCGAAGTATGAAAGTCGCATCATTCGTCCCGTTCACACCGCGCGATGTTGGATCACTTCCGCCCCTTGCATCCTGCCCCCTTTCCAACCGAATAGAGCGAGCTTCCATTGCTCTTCCGCCTTCTCCCCCTCCCCCACCGGTGGCTTTACAGAGCATGTTTTCATAATGCTGCTGCTGGTCTCTCGGTAGACGGCGGCAGACAGACGTACCATGGATCATCATTCATTGATCGTCACGCAAGTTTGATAGTAGTGGTGGTGTGTGGGGTAATACACACACTAGACTTGTATACGTGTTTGTGTGTGTGTGTGTGTGTGTGTGCATTTCCACGGACGACGATCGCTGGGGAATCTTTGACGTTGACGCGATGGTGTGTAGCATCGCTGGGAAATAGGGCTGCGGTAGCGGTTGAGAAAAAGAAGAAAAGTACGTTGAACTTGGATTCGTAAACCAGTTTCTTTGCCGAGACCTTGGTAGCGAGACTCCATCTGTGTTCGGACCGCTCGGACGTGAACCGTGTGAACCCCGTAGGAAACAAATGCAGCACTAAAAGGGAGGGTTGGCTAGAATTTTGCAAAACCAAAAAAAAAAAAAAATACATTACCTTACTGATGTAAATAATTTATTGGAAATTCTTTTTGTGGTACCCCGGTAATGTAGTACCCATATTTCGCCCACCTAGTTTTGCTTTGGATGCATAATTTTTATTCATTTACATTCGGTTGAACGATGGTTTCCATTTTAACAATGCTATCATTTTAGCATTTTTAAAATAAGAACTAATATATGTTTTTATTTCTTCAAGAATAAGTAACAAATTTGTTTAATAACTGATTGAAAACATTTTTCAGTAACAAAATGTGTCTAACTTTATCCGACAAGTTGCTTAAAGGTAAAAAAGAAGGTTTGTGGAAGAAGGATGAAAAAAACCCGAAATTCAATTCAAAATGATAGGCGAAATATTGATTCATTTTCTAGCTTTTTTTTTTATATAGAAATACTCATGATAGAGGGATTGGAAGTTGTAATGACAGCATTAGACTGATGATCCTAGGAATTAAATTTAATTAATAATTTAATTTGAATAATTAGTTTCATAATATACGTTTACGTTTCTGCCCCGTTACAATATTTCTCTTAAGCCTGGTATTAGTAAACGTTTAGGACTTAAGCTATGGGTTAGTACACAGGGCTATATTTTGACTGTCTGCTGTTGGAGAGGGTTGTTGTTGGCTCATCTCTTCTTTCATAACGTTTGAAGAAAGCAAAAGAGGCTTACAAAAATCTAATAATTCTTTTTTTTTCTTCAGGAAATGGCGATTACAATTCGTGGGCTACGCAGGTAAATCACGGGGTTGGACATCAGAAGAAATCGGACGACTACCGAAATCATGGGGCATACCACGGCCATGATAGTGTCAAGGTATGTGAGCGTTTTGCCAGCGTCGAAGTGCAATCGAAACGGTTTTAATAAACCCCGTTCTTTCTTCACCCACTCCACGTTCGCCGTTTGCCCGGACGCAGAATGTTGAGCAGGGCATGCAAGGACTCGGTCTCGGTTCCTCCGGTTCTATCAACAAATACTATCAGCAACAGCAGCAGCAAAAGGAAGCTCCCAAAAAGATGACCTGGGCCTCGATCGCTTCGCAGCCGGCCAAACCGCAAGTGAACACCACCAGCACGACGGTGAAGAAGAAGGGACCTGGCATGCCCCCGCCACCGATGATCCCTGGCAAGCACAACATGGACATTGGCACCTGGGACTCGCCGTCCAAGAACGGGCCAAGCGTGATCGTGCCGACACCGCCGCCAATTGTACCGCCGCCGGTCCTCGACGGGCCGTCGCCACTGGCCGATCCCGGGCCGATACTGGAGCGCTCCTCCAAGGCGTCGGCTGGCCCCCTGCCGGGGCAGGGCGATCGACCGTCCGACAGACAGTCGTCGTCATCGCACCACCAGAATCCATCATCATCGCACCATCATAACCAACATCATCCGCCGCAGCACCACCATCAGAACGCGGGACCAGCGGGAATGCAGGGTTCACGGTGGCCCACACCGGGTCAGGCGCAGATTCAGCAGCAACAACAAACAGCACAGGTGGGACAGCAGGCGCACAGCGAGAGGAACAACGGTTCGTCCTCCTCTGGCAGTGGAGGTGGTGGCGGCGGTGGTTCCGTTTCTTCCGGTCCGCACCATCATCCTAGAGAGCACCAGCACCAGCAGCAGCAGCAGGGAGGAGGGCCGCCGCATGGTCGAAACCACCCACAATCGCAGTACCAGCCGCAGCACGCGCAGTCCCAGAGAGAGCCACAGCCTCATCACCATCACCAGCAGCAGCAGCAGCAGCAGCAAGGGCCAGGGCCAAACTATAGCCATGCGCATCACCAGAACCACCACCAGGCGGCTCCACAGCACACGAACAACTACAGCCACGCTCGAAGCCAGAGCAATGCCGCTTACTCCTCTTCGGTGCGCGCCGATGGACCACCGGCACCGATGGGTGATCGTCCGGGTATGGGCGATCGCGGTTCCGGCGGCGGAGCGGCTGGTGGCTATCAGCAGCAGCAGCAGCAACAGCTGCCGCACCACAATTCCTCCGGTAGCGGCAGCCAGTACGATCGACCGTCATTCCATCACCAGCGTTCAGGTGGAGCCCCACCTCCCAACTCCCACGGCGATCGTGGCGGTGATCGTGATCGTGATCGTGGCGGTTACCAATCCGGTAGCGAACGGGGCGGTTACGGATCGAACAACTCCGATATCGTGCTGCCAGCGAGCAGCAGCAGCAGCAACGTGACCGCACCAGTTCCACCGACGAAGGCACGCTCACCCTCACCGTCGAACGACGAGGAAATGGCCGCCAAGCTAGCCGAGTCGCAGATCATACTCGATCAGTTGAAAACCAAAAACAACTACAACCCGGCCTCGTTGGATCTGCTCAAGACGGCCGAACTAGCCAGGTGCGTGTATAGCGAGAGGACTTTCTTGCAACTTCGTGTTCATGAGTTCCTGTATTTATCCTTCTTTTCTTCAAACCTAGATTCTTTGTCATCAAGTCGTACTCGGAGGACGATATTCATCGCAGTATTAAGTACGAAATCTGGTGCTCGACCGAGCACGGCAACCAGCGGCTCGATCAGGCGTTCCGCGAGCGCGAGGAGAAGGGCGGCATGGTGTACCTGTTCTTCTCCGTCAACGGGTCGGGGCACTTCTGCGGCGTCGCGCAGATGATGACCGCCGTCGACTACAACTCCAACTCGAGCGTCTGGTCGCAGGACAAGTGGAAGGGCACATTTAAGGTGCGCTGGATCTACGTGAAGGACGTGCCGAACTCGCACCTGCGCCACATCCGGCTGGAGAACAACGAGAACAAATCGATGACCAACTCGCGCGACACGCAGGAGGTCCCGAACGCCAAGGGCATCCAGGTGCTGCAGATCATCCACAGCTTCGAGCACCAGTCGTCGATATTCGACGACTTCCAGCACTACGAGAAGCGCCAGATGGAGGAGGACACTCGCAAGCACGAGGCACCCCCTCCGTCGAACCACTCGTACCATAACCAGCGGGAGCGTCGCGAGCATCAGGGCGGTGGCGGCGGCGGCGGCGGCCAGTATTACGATGGGCCGGGCAAGTACCACGGCGGTGGCGGTGGAGGCTACGGCGGCAGCAAGTACAACAACGACCGTGGCGGTGACGATGGTTACGATGGTTACGCTAGCCGTGGTGGTGGCTATCACAGTGGTGGTGGAGGCGGCTACAACAAGGGCGGCGGTGGAAACAGTTATGGTAAGCTATTCTTACTACTACGCATGGCCGTTTTTGGTTCATTCTTCTTGTGCTTCGGTGTCAGACATGTTTGGAAAATAATTTTTCCTTGTGAAAAACGAAGGGTTTATTTTCTAGTTCAACAATATTGCCTCCTTAAAAGCCTTACATATTTTATTAAGCTGTTGTGAGCGAATGTCTGTAGTAAATTGAAAGAAAGGGAACTATGTGTATCTATTGACTTCTCATTGACTTAAAACTCATTTCCAGGTGGCTACAACAATCGCAACAGCTACAACCATCACGACGGTGGACGCGGCTACCAGAGCTACGATCGGCGCAACAACAACAGTAACAATGGTAGCAACAACGGTGACGATCACCACGACAGCGGTGCGCCCGGCACGGGTGGAGGCGGTGGCGGCGGCGGTTCGGGCGGCTATCAGTCGCGCGGTGGATACAACAACAGTCGCTCCCGGGACTACTACCGCGAGGATCGGCGGGGACCGAACGATTATGGACGCGCGCGGGGCAGCGACTACGACAACGGGCGTGACAGCGATGGCGGAGGAATGTACCGCGGGGACCGGGAGCGTGGCACTTCGAGGGACCACTACAGGGTAAGTTGACGACGAGCTCATGCCGGCGAGAAAATCCGTGGCGTGCTACGACTTTGGATCATCAAAAACAAAAAAGAGGCTTCGCAGAGTCGTGGTTTTCCTTGCATGGAAAGATTTGTCATGGCAACGATAGGAAAATATCTCATCGGGTTGCTCATCTCTTGTTTTTTACTCGATGGTTGAAGCTAACGTATACTCACTCTCTATTTTAACTTTAATTTTAATTCATAGAATTAAAATTATCGATTTCGTTGTTCGAAATTCTAGGACCGCAACGATCGCAGCAGCATGATGGGCCTGAATAATCAACGCGGCGGCACCGGCGGAAACAATGCTGGTGGCTCCAACATTTACCGCAATCCCAACTAAAACAAAAGTGAAGCAGCTGGAAGAGGATTGGGCGCGGTGAGTGGGAACGATGCCGCCATCTGCCGCGCATTCCCCCAGCGGACGAACACAACGGTCGGGGGAGAGCTCGTAACCGGCACCGGCATAATTCTGTAGACACAATTAGCGACAATTATTAACGAAGCGATCGTTTTGATGCGAAAACGTTTAACGTCCCCGTCCAAAGGGGACACAACTTTCTGAAACATTTTTGTTTTTTGGTTCTCTTCAAAATTTGCAAACCGAGCATATAGCCGCCACAATTTTTGTCGCGCACGAAAATGATTGATAAAATTATTCCGTACTACGTATAAGACACAGACGCTATTCACGCCTGCTTCATTGCGGCAAATGTGTAAAGGGTAGGAACAGCGGTTCGATAACGAGCCTGGTCCGGGTTACTTTTGAAGTACAGAAGAGAAATGGAACCCGAATCCCACAGCATCAATTCGAAAATGGCGCCAACACCATCCGCGAACTGATCGAATCTTTTAAATTCAGGCGATCGGTTGCCGAATGGACGCAGGGAGCAGGGGAAAGACGCAAGAAGCTTGTGTAAGCATGTAGGAGAAATATGGAATGCGACCGAAGTAACATCTACACGGCATCCCGCTACACAAAAAACTACGACGAAGATGTAATGGATGTATTTCAAATAGTGAAAATGTAGAAAATAGTTGTTGATCAATTGTCTAAAAAAAAAAAGAAAAAAAAATGCCCCACTCCACACAAAAAAAAATTACGAAAGTAATGAAACAGGAAATGAAATTATGTGTACAGAAGAAAACGAACAAGCATCAGAAGCGATGAATTTTCAATCCCGTTTCATAAAAAAATCAAGATATATTTTAATCGTGAAGCATGTTTTTTTAAGTGATAGCCAGCGGAAACATTATGATGAAATCGGCGTTGTAGCAAACGTGAAAGAGGAAACGATGGAGACTGTATGGCGGGAAAAGGAAACAAAAATCGTCGACGAAACATAAACGGGGAAGGAAATTAAAGGAAAACCGCCGCAGATATACATTATAACGCAACAACGTGCATGCAACACTCAACTAAAAGCGACTTCAGCAAAAACTCACAAAAAATACAAAACTTCTATATCTTATATTCTATAAATATATATATATATATATACATATATATTATATACTGTTAAGTTATTAATTAAATTATAGAAGTTACACCGTCGCTTGTAGAGGTGCGCTGGTCTGCCGGTGGGATTTTCTTTGCTTCGCGCGACGGAAAACAAAGATAATGAAAGCGTTAGGGCAAACCCCCGATGATACACTATAAAATAAACTGCATTGCAACTGATGCTGTCGATTGATTCCGAATGAGCTGATGAAACTACGACTGAGCTCGAGATGTTCAAAACACGCATGTTAGGATATGATTTTAGCCCCTTCAAGTGAATTTTCTTAGCCCCAGGAAAGCGAGAGAGAGAAAGAGAGAGCATGCGAACCGTGCGAGTGTTTTTGTTTTAGGTAAAAAATAAACCTGCGAAAGCTTGAGTAAGCAACACAAGAACGAATCATCCACAAAACTTTTGCTGTTTTAAATGTTCCGCTGTGAAGTGTGTTCCATGCGGATACTACAGCGAGGAGCTCTTCGGACCCCTATTGTTTTTACAATACTTCACGAGGGATTTTATTCTCCAATCGGTCCAAAATATACAAATCTCTCAGTTAAGCTGGCCTTGCTTACCGGTCTGGATACACCCGTGCGCCGTTTTGTGGTGAGCAATCAAATGCATAGCTCTAGATAAAGATTATTCTATCTCATCTCATCACCCCCGCTTGAGCCCTAAAATATCTCCAGCGAAAGTTGCACATGCAGTGATGGTTTCGACTGTGCGGCCCGAGAATGGAAAGGCGATAATATTCACTTCACTTTCAGCCAATCGCCTACGAGCGTGGCGAGCGTTTTTAGTTTTGCGGTTAACGTGAATATGTCGTCGGTAGATTAATCTTCGAAGCGATAAACCATTTAATTTAAAGACCTCATTGCGGGTCGATGGATGAGACTGGCTCACTTTCTCGTCTACCACGCGGGAGCAATGGGCTCTAAAATAAATTAAAAGTAGATAAATTGAAACGTAGATTGCAAGATGATGACGTCCACCAGAAAGGGGTGTCGAGGGCAAACTATAAAAACCTTAACAAAACAGAAAACAATTGGTAGTAGAATAAAAAAAAGAGAAACTGCAAAAACAAACAAGAAAACATAAAGTGGACAATTTGCATTGAAATGCAAAAAAAAAGGAAAAAAATAAATAAACTAAACACGTATAATGTTAAGCTGCTATGCGATGCGTAGGCCTCCCAACTATAACATCGATCAATGAAATATTCCTGAATTTAAAATATCACGCAGAATAAAACCACAACACTGTCAACAATGTATGATGTCTTATAGTTGATCGTTATCGTCGTGATCGTCGCCGCCTTCCTTTTTTTCCAGTCCGTAACTTTATGAAAAAAGGGGGGAACTACGCAGAGAAACGTCTCTGAACTGATTAGCCTTTAGTAACAAAAACAAACAAAAAAGAATTACCGAATGAGCACAATTAACAAAACACTTACACCACGTTCTCGACTCTACAGAGTCAAGTGATGTCTTCGGTGCACTTGGACTTCTGTCGCGACTTTCCTGCGTATCCTCCATCCATGTTTGATGCTACGTGTAGTTTTTTTTTGTTTGACGTGCGTTAATGGCGCGGAACGATTATGGTAATTGGAAAGCTATTCCAACCGGCTCTCAAACCTTTGTCCTGGTCTTTTGAAATAGGGACAAGCCAGCGAAAGGAAGCCTTTTCTTTTTGCCTACTGCCAACCGGGAGTAAGGGAAAGGGAGGGAAATCAGGGTGCGGATGCGGGATGCACTTTTGCATCCTCCGTATTCTTTTCACTCTGCCTGCCTGCCTGCATACACCAAATGAAACACATGCCCTCGTGTGTCCCACAGTCCCTGGACCGGAGGTGTTGAAACGAGCAAACCCTGCTGGAGTGTTGCAGCAGTGTAGCGAAATCGTACATCCACGAACGTGTAGTGGCTAGTTAGAAAATCATGTGGCAGTTTGAAAGTTAAAAACAAAAAACGCTGCTTAAATGATCATAACTAAAAACAAACAAAAAACAGAAAAGTTAGCATGTCCTATAGTAACTTAAAAAAAAACATGATAAACTAATGAAACACAATTACTAAAAAGAGGTAACAGATGATCAAACTTGCTGAAACAAACAAACAAACTAACGTGTAGATTAAAATGAATTTCGTGCGGCGGCCGTTAAATGAGTCAAAGTCGCAACGGAATTTGGTAACCAAAAAATGGTCGCGTTTCGTTTATCTTTTAATAATGATTATTGTATTATTATGATTACTTTTATTGAAATTATTGAAGCAAGATTTATTGGTGCAAATACAACGGCATCATCGGTGTCGCAAAAGGGACACGATTGAAGACGAATGGAAAACACACACACACACACACACACACACGTAGGCTTGATATGAGCCCATACATCAAATTGAACTAGGGACTAGGATCGATCGGTTAGAATTCGAAGACTAAAAGGGACGGATCTTTAACACTGAATTAGTAGCACCACTCACAGGCGTGTAGCGACGATTGTTACTAGAAATGGTGGTTTTGAGTGTGCGAAGATTAAATACGAAAAGTAAGCCGAGGATAAATTAGAACAGGCGAGAATGTAGGGGGGAATGTTTCTGCACACCGTGCGGTTTGGGGAAGAAAAGTTCACATGAAAGAGAGAGAGAGAGAGAGAGAGAGAGAGAGTAAAAGAGCATGCAGATTGAGCATGGCATAAGCGAAGGAAGGATCGTTTGGATGAAATTGTGTCACCATTTCGCACCGCTATGTAATACATACAACGCAAAGAAAAGTACTTCGCAAATGAAAAGAAAAAGAATTCAAATGATGAGTAGCACACCGTCGTTTATCACTTCTTCTATATCCCCTCATCCATGGCGAATGGCGAGGCTGCGGAGCACGAAGGATATTCTAACAACTTTCCTTGTTTTAGATATGTTTGGAAATGCAAAGGTATCAGAACAAATAACGGGCAAACATAATGAGAGAAAGTTAAGGAACAATTAAACAAATCAAGCAAATAGAAGAGGTTAAAACAAAAGAGAGAGAGAGAGAGAGAGAAAGAGAGAGAATATTGCAAAAGGGAAAGTGTAAACACTTTAACACAATTTGAAACTGCGAATAACAAAAAAAATCTACATGCCTATTGAGTGACATAGAGAGCTGGAAAAGGAAGAATGAACATAATTGAACAAGAGGAAGACGGAAGACCGGAAGCTGAGAGCATGGAGCACTTTGATGCACTGATCGAAAAGTAACAATATAAGATGAAATGAACAAAACTCGTAATAAACCCTATTAATAATAAAACCCAACACCTGACCCGGTGTCATAATTCGAACAAAAAAATATTCGAAAACCGACATGAAAAACCTAAAAATAAAAACGACGACGAGGATTTTTGGACAGACCATAATCACGATCATCAGTGAACGCCAGGCTCAAACAAAACAACGTGGGCCATGATCTTCACCTCACATTTCACCGTATGAGAAAAAGTCACGAATATTTGATCATCCTCGATCAAGGATTGCAAGCACGGTGAAGTAGTTTAAATCTCCTTTTTTTGTAAAAGGTAAATTTTCACACATTCCTAACTCCAGGAGGTGTATTCTTTCTATTATTAAGATTCTCAACACATTTTCGTCGTAATGATTTTGTGGGACACATTTTGAAGATGTTTTTTGAGTAATATTTTATTTAAAAAAATGCATCTCAGCACAATACAACACACTTAGTGGCAATACGGGTTGTGTGCGGCTTTAGTTTTATTGTGGTTGTTGAAATTTTTGGCTGAAATTAGCAAAAAATGTTAACAGTGGCTAACCATCCTCATGTAGCCAGGGGGGGGGGGGGGGTTGGCGGGGGGGGGGGAGGGGTCATGCGCTGCTGGAGCGAAGGATGTTGCTAGCAATAAATATGTTGCAAACAAACAATAAAAAGGGAACAGCAGGGTACGGTGAATATACTGTTTTTTTTCCTTCTCTAAAAACAAAGATACACGCTTTCCTCAGTCGCAAATAATGGGCGCAGGCTCGCCCTTGTCCCTCTAATCTCTTGCCTTTTTATGATTTTTTTACCTTACACTACCCCGATACCGAGAAACATACATTCGATTCTTGTAATATCATTATCAAGCTTTCTATGTGGTACATATATGGTTTCCGATCTTCTTTACTCTCTCTTTATTTTTATGTTTCTTTATGTACCCTTTGTTTCTGTTATGGACTCTTATGGAGATTGTTTTTTTACAATCTTCACAAAACATTTTCTTCGAAACATCCTAAATGCCATCAGAGCGCCCGGGCATATTCTACGCTAACGTTTTCCGAGTCCTAGCAGGCGTTGATAACAGGAAGGGGTTTTGGTTTTCCGTTTAAATGTTTCCGTATTGTATTTGCGTTGAAAATATCATCAATAGCATCTGGTTCAAATCTTTTAACCTTTGCTTCCCCCCGACAAACGCCCATTCGGCGGTTGCGGAGAAGGGGAAGCGGTAGGTCGGCTATCAACTACTTAACACCGTTACATCTTAACAATACTAGTACTGTCTACTACCCACTATATGACTACTTCGACTACTACCTACTTGGCGGTTTATGTAACGGTTGCATATCTTCTTTCCTTCCTTTTTTGTTTCTCTTTTGTTTGTTTGTCCTTCATTCGAAATGTTACTGCGAGCAGGCTGCATCCGTCTTCCCGCTTTGATTGGCCTCATTTCTTACGCTTCCCCGGAATCGGTGCTGCAGGGAAGGATCGGAGGACTTTGAACGGATCCACCGTGAGGACGTTTCGATACGATAGGTTAGGCGTAGAAGAGCTAGAAGTTAGAAGCAGGTTAGAAGCAGCTTGATGTAATGTAACACAAAATGGTGGTAGAAATTGCTTCATAATGTCATGATATAAAAATATCACTTCTTGCTGCTTGTTTTATCCTCCACTCGAACATACGAGCGTAAGCTTATAATGAAATGTGGGTAAAGAGGAAAGGAAAGGAAGAGAGAAGGTAAAGATATTATATGTTTCGTTTTTTTTCCAGTATAATATTGTCGTTGTTCGATATATCGTCACGTTCGAATTAGTTGTCCGCTTATTCGAGCGATGTTGGCCAACCCGTCCGCCTAGGGATTTGTCCGGCCACATTTTCCTGGCATAACTGGAAGGCCAACATCTCAACATCATTTAACACAGCAAAAGGTACTGAGTAGTGTGTGTGTGTGTTGTTAGTGTATGTGCGTGCGGCCAGTCCAGTAAACAGTTCCCTTACGAACTGCGAAAGAACGTCGAGCGGGTTTATTTTAGAATAGAGTAGCTCAGCGTTTAAGCCTCCGGCCACAACTCAGCCCAACGTTGGCGAACGAAAAAATCAGTCAATGTGTATTGCTTTCAGAGGATGAGAGATATTCTAAAGTGGATATTCCTTCGACTTTCTTTTAACTTCCTTATCTTCTTCATTCGGACGGGGAAGAATTTCTCATTTTCCAAATCATTTCATTTTTTTTAAAATATATATATCTTTTGCGATAACGATGCTCCTTCCAGTGGAATGCAGGCATGCTGTTTTGCAATTTGCCACACTCGAAATGAAGAGAAAACATAGGTTTGCAATATGCGAAACGAATGTTACATGCAATATTTCACGGACCTGAGCAAAATAACATATTTAAAAAAAACCTTTTAAAATAGTAAACCATCATTGGTAGATCATACTTTAAAAAGAAGTTGCACATTTTAATGTCACCCTTAAAGAGCAGAAGAGATAGAGAGAGCGAGAAAGAGAGGCAAAAGATCGAGAAATAAGATAGATGTAAAGGGGTAAACCACCTGGAATGTTTCCGTTTTCCTGTTTCTGTACAATCAATCGACTCGGGCAAATAAATTGAGGCTTGCGCCGGAAGTGGGCGGTCGCAACGGGGGAGAAACTAAAACAAATGCCCGGCCAAATGAAAAAAACAAAAACAAAAACAAAACGCTTTCGAAGCGTGTTTATAAGCAGGATAAGACCTTACAGGATAATAAGAGGCGCCCTGGCGAATACGTATAGTAGCGCTGCACGCTATTAATAACTTGGTTTAAACGGCTTGTGTTTGTCCCGGAAGGCCCTCGTAGGTTCACCCGTCAGTATTTTGCTTCTTATTTCCTGACCCTCCTCTGCTCCGGTATACGCGTGTACGGGATTACTATTTGAGTTTCTTTTGTTTGTTCCCCCGTCCGTGGAATGTAACAGCAAATGCAGCGGGGCGTGCTGTGCTCCGTCCGTTTGTCCGTTTAGCCAACCGATTTACCACCGTACGCAGGCGACGGGTTGACCTGGATGCGAATACGATTCGCGTCCGGTTGATTGATTTGCTGCGCCGATCGGGACGCCGATCCACCGCCGGGAGAGCGCAGTGGCAGGTCGGTGGGAACGTGACGCGGCTGGGACGGTGAAAGGGCCAGTGAGGCGGGCGGCGGCACGGAGGACGGAATCGCACCGTACGGGTGGTGGTACTGCGGTGACGGTAGTTTGCCCGTGCGTCGATACGCGAGCGGGGAGATGGGGTCTTCCATTCCGCGGCCAACGGAGGTGTTGTTGGTCGGTATTCGCGTGCGCTGGGCACCGCTGCCGCGGAATGAACCGGTCGGAGGAGAGGTGGGCGATTTGACGATACCGGAAACGGGAATACGCGACTGACCCGTTGGCGGAGACACGTTGGCGGACGCTAGTAGTGGTAGTATTTGGTTGGAGTCATTCGAGGGCCGTCTACCGCGTCCGGTTGAACCCATCGAGTAGTTTGTCGGAATCGAGCTGGTGGTGGTGGATTCGGTGGAGGAAACCTTCCGCCGGGGAATACTGCTGTTGACGGGAATGCTGGAAGTCGGTGAAGTAACCCCACCATGCTGTCCCCCTCTGGGAAGGGAAGAGGTGCTCTTGATGGTAGGGGAACGCGATGGACCCTCAGCCGGTGAAGATGAACCCGGTAACAGTGGGACCATGTCGGCCATCGGTGTTCCAGATCCACCGTTCTGATAATGATTGTGCTCGGGCGGCTGTCGCTGTCGGGGCCGTTGCCGCTGCTGACTTCCGAAGCCGCCACCCTCGGGCCGTGGCTGGTGGGAGTACTGTGGTAGCTGGGAAGACGACACCCTCGTTGTCCCTTGCGGTGGCGGTGGAGGACTCGTAGAAGAATCGTCCGATGAGTGCTTGCCCAGCAGCAGCAGTTTATCCTCGTCGTCCCGATGCGTCGGCGAGTAGGAGGGGTTTTGCAGGTTGGTGGTTGGCGTTGTTTCTCCTGTCCGCCTCTGGTCCTCCTCTTCCTCGTCTTCTCCCTCGTCTTCGTCGTTGTTGAAAAAACGATTGTACAGCTTCGACGGGACACCGCCTCCTCCGGCGCCACCGGCCGGGAGCGGATCGTAGTCGAACGGGGAGCTATCGGTGCCACTGTTCTGCCGGGAGGAGGACGCCTTCAGTGCACGGTACTCCACGGTCGTCCCATCACCCGCCCCGTCGCTCTGCGGTGAAACCGGGCCCTGGGTGGCCTTGGGCGAAAGGTTCCGATACTGGATGTTGTAGTCGCTCTTGTGTCCACGAGAGCTTTTCCGTGATTGAATTGAGCCGGTGGCAGGCCCTGGTACCGGCTGCTCATCGTAACGTTCCTCCTCCTCCTCCTGCTCCTCGAGACCTGGTCGCCCATGGCGCAGATCCTCCCGGCTGCCGATCGTTTCATATATTTCGCTCCGTGCCATCCGAACGTTCGTTTTCGTGACCGTCATGACTGCTTGCCGCACGACGTAGCAATCCTCCGGAGGGGCATTGTTCCGGAGCAGGCTTCCAGTGCTTCCGCTACTTCCCGGCATGACGATCCCGCTTCCGTTGCCACCACCACCACCGGATAGATGGTGCTGCTGCTGCAACTTGGCAATCTTCGCCAGCTCCTCGAACGACGTCATCCGGTGGATGTTGCTTTCCGACCCGTTCCGACTGGTTGCTCCTGGCACTCCGGGGCGACGTTCGCCGCTGCCACCGATCCCAAGCACCAGACTGTTGTGGCTGCTGTGGTGATCCGGGACGTACTTGCGGTTCTTCACGTGGCTGCACTCGATGATGAACTCGCTGTCCAGCATCGGGGCGGGCGATTTCCGTGACATGCTGCCCCGCCGGGACGACGATGTGGACCGACCGTTCGACGCGTAGTGCGACGATGGTGGTGGTTGCGCGCCCGCGGAAGCCACCGGTGAGCCCGCCTGTCCCTGGAAGTCACCGCTCGCGTAGTCGGAAAAGCGCCCGCTACCGTACGCCATCGTGGACATCGCCGAACCGCCGACCATACCATTCGCCACGAGCTGCCCGTTGATGCCGAACGACAGTCCACCACTGCCGGCCTCCGAGTGCTGCAGGTAGAGGTCGATTTCACTGTTTCGACGCGTGCGCGCCTCCTCGTCCTCCTCGTTCTCGTCCTCGTCGTTGAACGCGGAGCCGCGCGAGGAGCGATCGCGGGCCCGCTGCTGCTGCCCACCGTTCACCGTGCCGGACGTTCGACGCTCCAGTGTGTGCTTGCCTTCCTTGGGGTGGTGCGTGAGACTGCTAAGCTCCTCCGGTGGGGCCGGTGGGACGTAGATCCGAACCACATCGTGCGGCGACATGGCGCGCGGTGTCATCAGCTGCAGTGCCGACGGGCTACGCTCTACCACACTGGTTGAGCCGATGGCGGACCTTTGAGGGGTAAGCAAGAAGAGTAAGCTTAAAAATATTGTGACAAAGACGATGGGAGAATTGATGACGAATCCAACACAACGAGGGCTAATGGGATTCACGCTCCGAGGATGTGAGAGTTTTAATGCTCATAAAAAACGCTTTGCAACTGGTATTGACAAACTTGTATTTGAATATTTTATCAATATCCATTTTCAATTTATCAAATGGTTTGACTTTTCCCCTCCAATCGTAGTTGAATCTTTTTTCTTAATGTCCACCTTTATGTAATTACTTTGAAGTACGTGCTAAGAAGTTTACTTACATTTAAAAAAAAACAAACAAAAAACAAGCAAGAAACATGCGAACCAATTTCAAAGAGATTACTAACCAACAGAAACGTATGGAAACGTTATCGCTATACTCCATTCCATTCCAAACTATTAGTTTAAATCATATATCTTTACATTATAGTGCCAATTTATAACCTATGTGAGATAAAGAATGCCACATTGCATCTTTCGTATGCAGTTTTGTGGGAATCAATATCTCCGAGAAATGGTGCTTAGTTAAATTAAACTGATAAATTAATAATTAGCAAGAACATTTATATGCTTCTTGACTCACGCTACCGACTTTATAAAACGTCTGAAGGCGTCACAAATTCAAATTCACACAAATCCAAAAAAAAAATGGATTTGCAAATTAACATGCCAAACAAACGAGGGGCGCTTGCTTGAGGGAACATAATGAATAAGCAGTACGAATTTTACAAAGAAAGGTGAATGTTTGCACTGCTTATTTTGGTTACTGCAGATGGAAAACTTTGCAATGGAAAACTTTCTTGGAAATGTGTGGGACAATCCAGACAAATTTCCTTTATTCAAGTCAATGAGAATACCGGTTTGGATCCCTCGTAACCCTAGAAATTGTGGAACATTGTATGTTTCTTCTCTAGATATGAACTTACAGCTTATGCAGGCTTCTAAGTCTCTTCTTCTAAAGCTATCAAACAGTTTTAAAGGACATTTGTTCTAACTAGACGTTTTCAATGTTACTTGTACGACCAAAGGCACCAATACATTTCAACAATATCGTATGTGCAAACGATCGCAAAAGAATAACCCTTTGCTACACGAACAATTAACAAACTCAACAGCAAAAAAACACAAACCAAAACCAATTATTTACAGTGAACTAGCAAAAACTTCACAAAACGAAACAACGGAACGCAAAAAATCAAAACAAATGGTTGAGATAATCAAACTTAACGCAACGTGAAGAGTCACGGGTGCGCACTCTTCCATTCCATTAAATACCACCGACTGGCCAAAGGGACTATTATCCTTGCAAACGAGGTTCCTTTCCTCCGGGCTCTTGACCCTAGTATATGGAACGCATCCCCATGGCACTGAGCAGGGGACTTACGTGATGCTTCCAAGCTAGGGCGCGCTCGCCGTGGAGGCGGAGGTGGTGGTGACCCCACCACCGACGGCACCATGCGTCGCCGATGGCTCCGTTGGCCCGTTGGTTCGCATTGGTCTAACCCAATGCGACGTCTTGCGAGCGAGAAAGAGTGAGAGATAGAGAGAGATGAAGACGACGACGGACGCGAGAGAGGAAGAGAAACAAAAAGAAGCACGATTAGGCACTCCTGGGGCGAAGAGTTTCCTTATGCGGACAACTATACAGGCTGCTACGCACTTTAGCCCCTAGTGCCGCCGTAAGAACTAAGGGAAAGCGTTGGTCTATTCTAAAAGCACGCAAGGGGCATACTATGCCAATGACCATGCGCACGAACTAAGCCACAATGCAATGCAGGAGCCAATGTACTCTGCATGAGCCATCTACAAAATCAATCAGAATCAGGAAAAAGTACTACAGAATGCTATGAGTAAGTCCCCCTTCCCGTCATAATGGTACTAAATGGACATATTTAAACTGCCCGTGCTTTCTCGTCTGTTTGCCGGCTTAAAATCACTTACACTGGACTGCTTTCACCATCGCCCTCGTCCTCGCTCGGAATCACCTTCCCCTCGTCGACGCAGAAGTCAAACGGTTGGTGCGATCGCTGGCTCTGGCCGCCGGATACGACGCTCAGGTCGGCCGTAGACGTCACGGACGTGTCGGCTAACGATTTACGCGAGCTTCCGAGCAGCGAGCCACCGTCCTCCGACTCGGGTATGTGTACTGGAAAAGAGAATGAGTTTGTGGATTAATCATCAAAAAGCATAAAATTTAAGTAAAGTGAAGGTTGAATTAAAATAAAAGCTGTTCAAATTGCTTTGTTAAAGCTGCATTTGGCGAAAGTCCCACAGTTTAACAAAGACCGTAAGTGTCTGACCCCTTCTGAGTACAGGACCATCAACGCTGCTCTCCGGGCTTTTCAGGGATCTCTTTGTGCTGTGTTGCTGTACAGTTTATCAAAGAAATTGGTGGGTGACGAGTGCTCGGTCGAATTGTATACTAATCGCGGAGTGATGCAACAAACGGAACAAATAAAAAAGCACAGAACGAAGCTACACACCTCGAACCGACCTCGACCGACCGTACACACCATCAACAAGATCAAGGGGAAGGCTAGCGTGTTTTTATGCGGGAGGATACGATGTTTGGATATGTGCTGACGAAGCACAACATACTGTGAGGTTCACTTCTCAAACGCAAACCCGTGGCAGTACTGCAGGGAATGAAGGAGAGAAAGAAAAACAAAACACGTGACCGTGAACATTTTACTGTAACGCAGGAACGCTTTTTCGTTGCGGGAAAATCACAGGGTACAATTGTGAACAACTCATCCAAAGGAAACTTGAGCTTGCTATACTTTTTACAGCGTCAAACAGAAATATTAGAGCCTTAGAGGAACCTTTCCTTACCGGCATTGAGTTGTTGCGTAGATCCGCCCGGAGCAATTCGATCGAGATTGGCAATCTCCTGTTCCGTTATTTCGCGCCTAAAAGAGGAAAGCAAAATTAAATTGCCGTTACCATTTAAGTGTGGCATAGGAAGGCATGCGACTGTGCAGTAGTGCATACTTTAGCTTGACGGTTTCCGTAACGTCCTTTTCCGTCTCGGTGAACTCTTGCTTCCGCCGACCGATCTGCAAAAAGAAAGAACAACAATAAACCAAAAAGAAACGGAAATCAAACCTGCTGAACAACAGAATGGTGACTGGAGAGACAGATTACGACGCAACGCTTACCTGTGCCGCTGTGGTGGGCTCCTCGAAGACACCGAATGGCTTTTTCGGTAGCTCAATTTCGCTCGGCGGCGGAGGTAACTCCAACCCGGCCTTCCGCAGCTCGTCCATGCATTGCTCTAGACTTCTAATGACCGTATCATTATCGTACCCAAAGTCCTGGCATAGTTTCGTCTGAAAAAAAAACCAAAAAAGGGAATCAGTTACAGTTGTCCGGGCGAGTGCTGGTAAGAGCCCGGATCGGTGCGGAGCGTGTACATTTTCCTCAAATATATTTTTCACAACATTCCCCTGGATTACCTGGATATATTGCACAATTTGGTCCATATCTCGGAGCTTGAGCAAACGTGACTTGTGCATTCGCAGTATGTTGTAGGCCATGGCAGTGACCACCTTTTCACCGTCAAGCAGATAAACGTCCCACACTCGCAAGCACAAGCTGAACGGTATCTGCACACACCACACCCACCCATCGCCCAAAAGTTTTCCACACCACCATCAATGCAGAACACGGTTTAAAATAGATGAACAAACGCCAACAAACAGAAACACACGCCACACACGTGGTTACAGCAGGTGCAATGCGGCGTGTTTGCGTTGATGAGTCGAAGCGGAAAGGATGCATCGGCATGGTGAAAGATAGAGATTGAAATGAAAAATACGATTATAAGTGAGCAAAAGGATTGTAGTGGTACTGTATGTTCCAGTCTCCTGGACGAGCAGGGGACAGAGAAAACGAACAGAGAGACACAAACAGCACATACCCTTTCGATAAACACAACGAAGAACCACTTCAACGAGTACAGGATCGAGTCGAGGTTACACCGGTCGAAGTGTTTCTTGAGCTTTGGTATGAATTTGGTTATGATTTTGTCGTGATGCGCTAGAAAGCGGTTCAGCTTCGGGAAACCTAAGGAAAAGAAAATCCACACAAACAAACACAAATTGCATGGCATCAGCAACAAAGAGAGAGAGAGAGTTGGTCAAGCACTCGTTCCCGTTTGCGGCAAGGCTCAGCGAACGTATATGGCCCTACCTTCTATGAAGAGACCGTGCATGGCGTACTTGGGATCGGCTAGCAGGATACTCAACGCCCAGAAGGCTTCCTCTTCGTCCATGTACATCAGCAGGACGCCGGCCAGCCCCGACATGCCCTGGCAGTAGCCAACCTGAGAAAAGAGATACAGAAAGTTATTACCATGGTCAAACTTTCTCCGCAATCGAACTTGGATACAATTCGTTATATTTCTTTTCATCATACGACATTTCAGAAGGTTACATGTGAACCAGATACAAAGTGACCTTTCCACATTTTTACTACACAATTGACGAGAAAATATACGCAAAATTGTCGGCAAATATACGGCAAAAATACAAAGCAAATTTTGGAATGTGTGCGATTGCGCATCACTAGAGAACGGATGGACCTATTTGAGCTGTTTTTTTTTTACTTCTACATGTCTACACTGAGCATTAGGAGTCCCGGGGTACAGGGAAGACTGCTCATCAAGAAAAAAGGGCGATTAACGTAAGGTCCTAAAGTAGCTTTAAATCATAGAAAGTCAACGTTATTTGCATGGAACTTACAGGAGAGACATGGTAAATTTCGATTAAATTTAAACAGAAATCCCTTAATGGAATGTCCATTTTCTAGCCCTGGCATTCATTTTGCGGGCAAGGCCCGGAAAAAATGTTAATTATAAATAACTTTAGATAAATGCACAAACTCACCTCGGAATTGTACATGCTATATGCTACCAGCACGTTGAACAAGCTCTTCTGCTTGACGCTGTAGCGCTCCCGGTAGAAGGCGTGATCCCGAAACTGTCGGTTCACGTCCTTATCGATCTGGCGTGCCTCGGTACTCCAGTGCCGCGCCAGCTCCAGCATCCGCTTGTATTTTCCCTCCCCGCGCTTCATCACCTCCTCGAGCTTGAGCAACTTACGCCACACTAGACCACGCACCTTCTCCGGGATGCCTTTGAAGGCCCGCTTGCGCACCTTCGCCTGCACCACTCGATCGTGCCAGGGGCGCTTGGGTGGGTGCATTGGGTTGCCGAGAAGCTTGACCCACTTCTTCTCCCGCTCAAGTTCGACTTCCGTGGCCTTCACTTCGAGCGGGTCGCGCTTTTGCGGCAGTCGTTCGTCGTGGATGAAGCCATACCTGCCGGTCACAAAAAAGAAAATTGGGCAATGATTTTATAAACTTCTACCGTTTTCGGACGTTAAGAATTTATTCGTCGATTGATCATTCCGTCAGATTGATTGAATTTATCTGTCGTGGTTTAGGCTAAACCGCCTTGCAAATTAGGTTCGACCCGTATAAGACGGATTGCGGTGGAATCGGAAATACGGTTTCCGGCGATGTTGGCAGAACTCAACCTTCTAATTTTTCGTAGTGATACAACATTCCTCGCGAGTCCGACTCATTTTTTTTAGGCAATCAGCTTTTGTGTGTTAACTTTAAACATGCTAAAAGACACGATGGCGTAAAACGCAAAATTTCTAAACTCAAAACTTACAACACTTGAAATGAAAGCAACAGTAAAATAAAAAAAAAACGCTATTGGTAAAATTCCAGTTCTTAAAACAATTTCTATATCAGTGTTAGAGTAGACATTGCAAGCTTTAAAATATGTCCTTTTTCTGGATCAAGAATAAGAATATTTTTGCTCTATTTTTATTTGCACAAATACGTTCGCCTATACTCCACATAACAACAAAAACGAATATTCATATTACAGCATATTTGTATGTTTTTTGGATAATTAATTAATTAATTAAAGAAAAATGAAAACAGTGATCTCAGGGAATTTAGCAGTCAAATTTCGTTAATAAATTCGCTGTACGGCTTTATTATGGCATTTGAGATGGACGACCCTTCTAGGAATTTTTTTACCATAATAAAGGTTAACTGTTGAGTTCACGATTGCGATTGGGAGAGGGCAGAGATGTAGGCACTTCTTCTTTGAATGTGGCGTAAAGCACCAGAAGTGCAGGCCAAAAAAGAAATAAAAAAACCCACGTCGTTTATGCTGCAAGTTTCAATACATCAACGGCACGCTTCTGCCCACGCACCGCCTACTACTGACATCGGTCCATACGTAGTAGACGGTGGAGGCTGAGAAGTAGTATCACGCGCTACCAGAAAATGTATTCCAAACGCCTTCGGACGGTTTTGTTTGAAGAACGGTGGCTCCAGGTTTTGCAACCACACTAGCACACATTGCTACTACTCGTGTGTACCTAGGGAGGCTGCAGAAAACAGGCATTGCCAGGTGGTTGGCGCACCGGAAACGGGTTGCTGGGACTCACCTATCCATCTTGTGGTACGCCTCGAACTGTGGATCCTCCCACGGGTCGATCTCGGCCCCCGGCTCTCGGCCTTTGTCATAGCGGAGGAAAATTTTCTCCCGCTCTTCCTTCGCCCGTGCCACCAGTGCTTCCTCGTCCATAGTTTGGTCTTTTTTTTCGTAGCTTCTATCCTTTTTTATATTACTACTGAGCGAAACGTTTAGTAGTAAACTCGCCCGACTCTCGCGGGAGGTAATACAGGACGCGGACAAAAACAACAATTAAGAATGGACAATTCGTGATATTGGCATTGAGAAATTTGCATGAGCTGTATAGGCCGAAGGGGATGATGTCGGCGCCACAGACTGAATCACTTCCGCCTAATTATATTATTCACCGTGCGCTGCGTTCGGATCTGCCTTTTGCGAATTAGCGTTCCGTTTTTGGCAAGCGCCTCGTGGGTTTTGCGTAAGCTTGCTGCATAATGTTCTACTTTGTGTGATCCATCCACCGGATATACATACTTCTAACTTTTGCTAGTGCTGGATGATATTCGTAGAATGAACAACTGGCTTGTGACATTTGGGTCACATACTTGAAACGGCGAGCACAAGGAACACTACATTGTTCTGCTTCATTTTGAGCAGCTCCAGGGGAATTGGATTTCACTGATATCCCGTCCTCGCGTTTTTATTTCCTCTCCTCCACTTATCGAGAGGCGTTTTCTGCCTCAGGTTGTTAGCTTCGGAATAGCCAGGAATTAATTTCACTCTCCCAAGAACTTAATTAATACAACCGTGCGCTACTTTGTTTCACTCGACAGCGGACAACGGGAAAATGGACTGCCCCAAGTAGGCGTCGTCGTTGGGAAGGAAGTAACAACAGGCCACAACTATCAACGAATCACTCTCGACCAGCTCGGCCCATTATGATGCTCGGTTCAAAACGACGTTCCTCTTATCTCGACTCATGTTGATGTGATGCGTCTCCGTAGTTTAGAGCTGTAACTACAGCGACCACTTGTGTTGTTTGCCCATGCACCTGTCATTTTATTTTATTTTTTTATATATTTTGCTTATGCTAACTGCAACAGCAGCAGCAGCAGCACCACCACCAGGGGCTCTTGGTTAGCGTTTCTTCACTTCACCGTGCTGAACATGTCTTTGCTTCCTTCCCGTTTCCCAGTAGAGTGGGCTCTTCCTACACCGCCCAGCAGCGAACTGACCCACTTCTTCACCCTCCGGTCCGGAAGTGAGCCACACACATTAATCGGCTTCCGCGGTCCGGGAGAAGTTGCAACGGAAAGCAGCACCGCCGATGAGGTTGCTGATGAAGGCAGCATCAAGCAGAGAAGGAAAACCTCTGATTTGGTGATGTCCCTCGTTGACGTACTGTTGTAGCCACCTCTCCGCCAGTCATTCAATTGATGTTCGCTGCTACCCGTCTGGCCACGAATGCCGAACAGTTTGTAATGTTTTCCATCTTTTTCTCATTTCATTTTAAGCACTCGAAATACGCACACTTTCGTGTCCGTGGCTTAAACTGAACCGATACCAGGCACTGTTTATTTGGTTACAATATTTTACACTTTTGGTGGCGGCACACCTGTTTCTGGCATTCGTCACTAAACTTTTGCAACTTGCTCAAACCACACAGTAGGTGGTAGTTTTGCCTAACGGCCCTCGGGAGGGCATGTTAGCTAGCCACTTGATATCAACTCATTCATCACATAACATTTTGGAATTGAAGGTACGAACTGGAATCGATTGACATTTTATCCATAAAAAACGACTACGATGACGACAGCCGACCTACAATCTAGCTCCACTAATATTACTGGTGTGCCTAGTTTCTTCGGGGAAGTTTGATGCAACCAAGCACACGTTTGCCTGCTAGGTTGAGTCAAGTGGAGTATTTTGACGGCTCTCTTGCAAACAATTGGAAACCTGTTTGTCATTTTCGGTTTTTTTTATATTTAAAAAATAAGTTGTAGCACATTTATAACGCCAAGCGTGTTAAGTGTTTCTCTGGCTAATTTTGCCTCTCTTGTATTCGTTGGACTTGCTTTTCCGAACGGCTAGGTTCTTTATTTGACCTCATCCAATATACGCACCTTGGGTGCAACCTTGGATTGACAGCAGAATAAAAAATAAACCTCGCAAGAGATCCTATTGACAGTTCACGATATTTTTGTAAATATTATCCAAGACCGTGTAATCGGCGGTGCGGTAGTTTTCAAGGAGTTCGCCTATTATTCTGTGGAAACCATGAATGCTCTACGCGGTCTGAGCAAAGTGGCTCAATATTCGTTACGGAGAAATGTGTGGTAATACAATCATCGTGAACAATGTTAGGAGGGGCCGTTTAAATAAAACGTTTTCCTGTCTCTGATACAGCACAACATTGGCCCGTCGGTCCACTTACGAAAGCGATGGTAAAACTTCGGTGACGATACTGAACAAGGAAGCTGAAGCCGGGCTGATGATCAACTCCTACAGCCAGTTCGGATTTCGCTTGAATAATGACATGGTCGTCATCGGACCAATGGCCATCTTCTCCCGGACCGTTCTCTCCTGGAACGTCGAGAGCCACGAGGATATCAACGATGAATCGCTTAGTTTGTTCTGTGCCATTGAGCCCAAAATCGATGTGCTGGTGGTGGGAATCGGCGACCATACCATGACACCTGCATTTTCTAGAAAGATAATCGACTTTATGAAAAGGTACCGCATTAATGTGGAGGTTCTCGGGACGGAGCAGGCTTGCTCAACTTTCAATTTTTTGAACGCCGAGAATCGGGTCGTTGCCGCCGCATTGATCCCACCGATTACTATGCGGGTAAACGAGGATGACCTTATGCAGAAACAGATAGCAATGAGCAAAACGTTCGAAGTTTCCGATAAATAAATGTTGATCGATTAGCTTATCCGTTGTGCGTAGCGCGAAAGTACTTTTTCTGTACATAATAAATTTAGTCTCCGTTGAACTGTATGCGATGTATTTGGATTATCTTTAATTCACCCTCTCATCCTTTTATATATTCGTAGCATAGTTTAGTTTTCGGAACAGAAACATAACACAAATGTTGGTTAAGAGTCCTTATCAATGATAAATCTATTTTTGTTTTTTATTTGTTTTACACATTTTTATGGTATCTTTTTACATCGAATAAAAAGATATTTTGAATCACATGTATCGCTTTTTTGCGTTTAGGTTTTTTTGTGTTTTGTTTTTCTTATGTATAATCAGCTCACACCACAAAAACGGTGGACCTGGAACGAACATCGGACCTTGCACCAGCCGGATCGAAAGTTCGTTGCCGGCCTATTCTATCCCACAGTGTCAACATTTTCCGTATTCGAAGATTTTTTTCCTGTTTGCATTACAAACATTTTTACATCTTTTTACGTACATTTTTTGGTAGCATAGTTGATGATCTTTTTTTTTGTCGTTTGATGTCGATTTGTTTGTCATATCACCTATAGCTTAGATTTTTTTAAATTTTTTTGTTTGTTTATTTGTTGTGTTTCAGGCTTAAGGCTATCCGATAAATTGGAATTAGTAAACCTCACTAGATCCGCTCATACATTGTAGTCCGCGTCGTCTTGGTTTTCCTACCAGCGGGACACGCAAGACTCTCACTCAATACAAGTAACCAAACTTAAGTGTTTTTCTTCTTTTTGTGAAACAATAAGCAGACCTATAAATGTTAATAAAAATAAACAACTTAAAAATATGTTTCCTTAACCCATGGGCCACGTCAAGCAGCAAAACCCAAAGGAAGAGAAGAGCATATGACTTGCGCATGATATAAAACGTAGCTGCAATCGCTGTGATTGGATTGAAACACACCTATTTTTAAATATTATGCCCATATTGGTTGGCGGTATTTGACCGATTTCACCTGTACTGTAGGAGACAGAGGATACTGTAGAAGAATATAAATGACGTCGGTATGAGTGGCTCTGGCAGCGGTGGTTATGATTATGGTGGTGCTACATATTGCATACAAAATGATGTGTCTGGGACGCAGTGAACTTACAGAAAGGGACTTTACCGGACTCCGATGGTCTCTAAAGCACCGCATTGCGCTGTTCGCTATAGCCGCTGCTTCGGCTGCCGCCTGCCGGTGGTCATGCGGTGATACGAATGTTGGATTGCCCCGGTTTCGGCTCCTGGAACAGCATGTTACGGTTACCACTGGTGCTCACGGCGCTGCTGCTACTGCTACTGCTGCTGTTCGTCGTTGTGTTCCAATCGGCCACGTGGAACGGAGCCGGCGGATGGTACAGCGTCAGAGAGGCGATGTAGTTGTTCGGCATTACCTCGAAAATGATGTCCTGATAGCCGTAGCTGAAGGTCGACCCAAACACGTTCGCCGTGTTGGTCGACCCGACGCGGTGCAGCACCACGGGTCTTTCAGCCGGGGTCAGACGGGATGCAATCGTGTCCCACTTGGAGTACGCGTTTATCGTCACTGGTGCATCCAGTGGGGCATCTTCGGTAACCCTGCAGCAACCGGTATCACATAAATTAGTATTAGCATTTCATCTGATATATTTGGAACGACATTGTTCAAAGCAATAAAATGTTTCGTCTACAAAACACAATAACATAACACAATAAGAATTTAAAAAGAAGATAATCCAAGCTTAGCGAAACCATCAAATAGAGCTCAACATCCTGTATAGAGCGTATTATGTTCCATTTTTCTAAATTGCTTTTTCTTCAGTAATTTTAAACCTTACGGGGGACTAGTATGTTGTTTTTAGAGGGTTTACTTACTTATCCGCCGCGAGTTGCAGTTGGAATTCGCACCGATGGTACATGTTAAAGTTGTAATGGCCCGGGTAGTTAGTGTGCAAGATGATTTTCTTCGTTTTGTGCGTGCGCGCATCGAACAGAACGTCGATACCGAGCGTGAAGTAGTTGAAGAAGAAATCGCTGCGCTTCGACTGAACCCGTCGGTGGGCGCTCGGTGAATGTATTTTCATTTTATCTTCACTTTTGAAAAATACTCTGCAAAGCGGACATGAAAAAGTAGTATGGTGTTTGCGGCGCCAAATACGAGAAAAATCGAACAAACAGTACCTTGAGGGTGCGCCTAGATTGCTCGCCACGTCCTGGCAGCTGTCTCCGAACAATATCTCGCGCGTTAGGCACTGCTTCCGTGGTTCGAGTGACCGTATCGAGCCCTCCGTGTACAGCTGCAACCGAAGGCCCCGGGTTCCGTACGCGTTCCGTAGCACGGTGGCCGACTCCAGGTAGAGCTGCTGGTGATAGCACGACAGTGGCAGGGCGGGCGGGCGACTATCGAGCACGCTGACGCCGGAATAGATGGCCATCTTGGAGACAACGGGCGAGGCGCCGCTGGGGAAATGGAGCGAGCCAAGCCCGTGGGCGTACCCAGGCTGTAGCTTGCTGTCAACCGGGAAGTAGAAGCTGAGACCGCGGAAGTGCAGCGCGAACAGTTGCTTTGCGGCGTCGTACACGCCAGGGTGGGTCGCACCGAACGAGTGCTCGATCTCCTCGATCGAGGGAACCACTTCGGGCGAGTTGAAGGGCAGCGAGCAGTACTTTAGCTTGACCAGCTTCATGTTGAACACTTCGATCGTCTTCAGCCTCTGCTGGATTGGGTCGAAGATAAGGCGGATACCGTCCTGTGGCAGATTGATGATTACGTCTACACTCAGTGGGTTCTAAGAGGAGTAGAAACAAAAACAAAGCATCAAACATTGATTGTTCGGATACCTTCGAGAAGCTCGAGGGTGGATCGCCACTTACCGCATCCGAATAAAGCACTTGTACTCCCTTAATGATTCCTACTTGAGATTGTATGATGGCAACTGCTTGCGAGAAATGCATTCCTGTAATAGGGAAGAAAAAAAATGTTCCAATAACTAGCTATACCAATCAATCACGATTACGGCATGGGCCGTTTTGCAAGAAATAAAAAATAAACTAATATATTGCTCATTTCACGGCAAAACGAACATAAAATTAAAAAAAAAACTGATTACTTGATATGTTTAAAAACATCTGTCAATGCATGATCTCAAGATCGTCTCACGATAAAATTAATGTGTCTATTCGCAAAGATGCCAATTGTTTAGATAATGTAGCATTTCTAGCTTTTATGCCGATAAAACAAAACAAAATCAGCCAAAACAATGTTGCTTGGAAGGAATGTAGGACAAGAGCCATATAAACATTGCACCGTTTGCGCATTGACACGGGCGACGGTTTGAGTTGCTTGAACGTCGGAAAGGCAACGAACAAAAAAAAAAAAACAAAATGTTTATTTTCTTTGCAACCATCACGCAATCTCAATAAACTGTCAGCTGATTCCGCATCAAGGTGTGAGTAACTGCTGCACCACCACTACATTGCCGAACATCTGTGCAATGTGTGATGCGTAGTGCACGGGTTTATTGTGTAGAGAAGCTTTTCGTCATTGCTCAAAAAAGCAAGCTGGTACGCAAGTAAACGAAGACTCTGCACACAACAAAAGAAACCAAATTCGGACGCGCACGGGATAATGAAAGGGCGAAATACGAATGTGAATGCTCCTTTCGCTAGCAACAAAGCAGGCCAACTTCTGATATTGGCAACGTTCGATGCCTTGAGTCGTATTTTCTGTACATTTCCTTCCCTTTCCAAGGTCATACTTCTTGGGTGGATCGCAGCCGTTAAATTTGCGTTATTGGTGTCAACAAAAGCTGTGTACATTTTTTTTCTTCGCATTATTTTTCCCCCCACGCCTTACGTTATCTGGTATGAGGTTTGCATCTTAAAAAACATATTACTCATCCCTTTGAAAAACAACGAAAAACACAAAATGTTCTCCTGTGCTCGGAGATCAGATACGCACAAAAGAATTGCAGTTTGTGCTCATACGAAGGTAAATGGGTGGCCGAGCTTACCGAGAATAAACTCCCAGTTCTCGGTGGTAGAACCGAGCGAACGTTCAGGAGTTACTTCGAGATCGAGCATTATTGTACTGTATAATACAAATTTACGGTTCAGAGTTGATGGGCACACAATTATGTTCACACTGGCACGATAGAAACACTGGAAAACTGATTTTTTCACACTTCGCTACTCTTTTACGCAGTTTTCTTTGTTTTTAATGCTACTCTGCTCTGGCATGAGTTTACTTCGAACTGTTGCTGTACTGTTTGCGCTATGATTCTTGTTTCTCTCTCGCCCGAAGGACGATGGTGCTGTCAAAGTGGCCTGAAAGAAGTAAACAGCAGTTGCAATCCGTTGGCAGCACTGCAGCGGTACACTGTTATTTATTTTGAACCTATTTAATTTGGTGTTGCAATTGCATGTACACATTCGTACGTGGAAAGCAACACCAAAATACTTTTTTAACACCACTAAGATACCATGCGATAATAAATATCTCCGATTTTTTTAAACAAAGCAGTGCAAGGAAATCTAGGCATAATCGTAGATTAGGAAATCGCCTTTTCATACCCCATGTTTACTATTCGTTCTTTTGAAACTATGATCGACAATTTTCTGGAGCTGGATGCTGGGTCCGGATTCAAAACGATATGCCCGGAATTGAACCGATTTACACGCAAAAGCGGGGGTCTGTCCGAAAATACCCAAAAATACCGCCTCGCTTGCCCGATTTGCGAATTGGTTATTGGACATATCGTTTTGATCGATTCGTATCGGTTCAGCGGAGGATTGGTAAAAACGATAAATGAAGCATTTTTTTGCCGATTTGCAAGTTGGCAGTTTTGCATTTGACGAGTTGAACTTTTCAACCAGTTTGACGCGGGGCTTCGTGTGAAGTGTCGCTTCGCATTTCACGTTCGGTTGGCTCGTGGAAATTTTCCTATTCCTCTGAATTTGTTTATGTTGGTACGAAGGGCTTAGGATCAAGCAGGGAGCCTTGTTATGAATGACGGGTTCGGTGTGCGTTTTATGTTTTTCGGAAGGTGCATGTTCTCCCTCCCTAGCCTCCTGAGACAAGTGCCATTGCGCCGTGGTTGATTGCGAATCCGAAGTATTACCACGGAGATCTTCTTCAAATCCCCCAGTGATTTCAAAAGGAAGTAATGAGTATCTATCAGCTAATAGGACGCTGCATTCCGAGCAGGCCGCTAGCAGCAACGAATTAGCTTTGATGGTGTTTTTGTTGTCAATGTAAGACCGAAATCCTTGTAGTGCCTCCGTCGTGCGTTAACCGAGCAGCCGAGCAGTGGCACACTGCTACCGTAGTCGCGGGCTGGTGTTATGTTATGTTTCGCAAGCCCTACGCAGGATCATATAGTGATTCAAGTGCCCGTATGGAGCAGGCGGTGGTAGGACGACCACAGGCCACCGTGTTACATAAGCAACTCGTTGGACCGAATCGGAGCCCCGAAGAGCAGCCGCGAGCGGTCGCAGCACCCCTCCTGAAAGATACTAGCTGTTAAGTGCACGGTACCAGAGCCAACGACGACAGCGACAGTTTGTCGTATCGAAAAATCATCTTCCGAGGCAGAGCGTGTATGTGAATGCTGTAGGACGAGAGCAGTGCCGACAAACGACGGCCCTTCCACTACGCTACGGCATCAGCGAGATTGCAAGGGCCCACTGCGGTGGCCCAGAAACTGCAGCAATGAAGTGCACTCACCTGCACAACGTCGTGCAGCTCTCGCTTGTGGAGTTGTGCAAGCTCAAGAAGGTATGCAGTTTTTTGTCCCCATCATCTATATCTAATAACAGTGGAAGGTTGTTTTTATCGCAGTTACCTTTGCCTTGATTGACGACGCTGCTGCCTGTCGATTGTAAACAAAGGCTTGCTTTAGACCGTCATTGCTGAAAAGAGCCGTGAGCATGCTTGGGGCAAGCAGTTTTTGCCTTGTTGTAGCTGTGAACCAGGAAATCGATATTCGGCACAACGATGACCGAGGTGCTGTTCGCATGTTTTGGCTATAAAATTGTCTTATTGAACGTTCGACCTGCGCTTTTACCGAGCACAGGCTGACTTTGGAGATGCGAATCAATCCTCTTGCTAACCTCGCGGACGAAAAAAGAAATAATGCAAAGTAGGCTTAATGCGACTCACGCTGTTTCTCCCTTTCTTGCATTGCTAATTTGCCGATTCACCCCACCTAGTGCCTTTGTCAATTCAGTACCCTCTTCTTTGGAAGGTTTTTATTCATTTATTTTTGTAACACCATGACCACCTTTAAGGTTAAGCATGCACGGCTGAAAATCATCTGAGAATTATTTTATTCCGTCGAAGGTACTGAGCAAACGTTTTAAAAAACTGTGTTGAGGTGAATTGGCCGAAACGAAGAGGATACTTGGATGAAAACTGGGATAAATACTGTCAAATTTCAGTATGATAGTGATTTTTTTCTGCGTGGTTTTGTTTTAGGATGAATCATGTACGGACTGTGAGACCAACGGACCAAACCTGTGGATATGTCTGCAGAAGAACTGTCTGCACATCGGATGCTCCGAGCAATACAAGGACCACAGCACCATTCACTTTCAATCGAATCGGTCCCACTGCATCCACATGAACCTGTCCTCCCAGCGCGTCTGGTGTTACCTCTGCGAGTCGGAGCTGTTCCTTACGAAGCAGATGCATCACCAGCAGCAGCAGCAGCAACATCACCATCACTATCACCACCATCGACGCACGTCGGTTATGAGCAACGATTCGAGTGACACCAGTCGCTACTCGTCGGTCAACAACGACAAACTGGTGGTGCACGCGGACAAGCTCATATCGGGCGCGGCGGCAGCGGCCGTGGCGTCCGCATCCGGGTACGCCGCCTCGACGGGTGACTCCTGTGATAGCAGCGGCGAGGAGGATGACTTCGAGCGGCACGGCAAATGGAATGGGTTGGTCGGGCTGCAGAACCTCGCCAACACGTGCTACATGAATGCGGCCCTGCAGGCGCTCAGCAACAGTCCGCCCCTGACGGGCTTCTTTCTCGACTGCGGTGCCATCCTGGACACGGACCTGCTCGGTGGCACGAACCCGGCCGTGACCAAGCCGGGCCTCGCCAAACACTACCTTAAGCTAATCCGGGAGATGTGGTGCAAAAACCGGCGGTACGTCGTGCCGAGCGGCATCCTGTGTGGCATTCGCATCGTGCATCCGATGTTTCGCGGCTACCAGCAGCACGACACGCAAGAGTTCCTGCGCTGCTTCATGGACCAGCTGCACGAGGAGCTGAAGGAGGTGCTAGCACCGCCACCGCCGGACGTGCTCACGCCCGGTGCTGGACCCGACGACGCCCTGGAACCCCACGGTGATGACCGACCCTCGCCGTGCTCGTCGCCCTCGCCGTCGCAGTCGGAGGGAGAGTACGAAACGTGCGACAGTGGCGTTTCGGAGCAGTCGAGCCTCTCGGACGATCCGCTCTCGCCATCGTCGCCGGCGGACGGTAAGCGATTCCGCCAGCTTGCTTCCCGTTCACCAAGTCCACCCGGTGAAAGTGGGGGTGGTGGCTCGCTTAACCAAAGGATGGTCACGTCGTCACGACAGCTCCGTAGCGGTGCCGCTGGAGGCATCAGACAGCAATCGCCCGTGGGCAGCAATCGTTCGAATGCGAGCAGCATTTCATCGACGATCGGTGGATCGGTCCCCAATTCCGGATCACCTGGTGGAGGAGGAGGTGGCGGCGGGGGAGGAGCTGGGGACACATCGGACGCGAAGGATAAGCTTCCGCAGCGTTCAATCATCAGTGATATCTTCGACGGAAAGCTGCTGTCGTCGGTGCAGTGTCTCACGTGCGATCGAGTATCAACACGTGAGGAAACATTTCAGGACCTTTCGCTGCCCATCCCTGGTAAGGACCATCTGGCGGTGCTACACCATACGCACCCGGGAATGGGCTCCGGGTCAGCAGCCGGGTCGGGCGTTTCGCCGGCGGGTAGCAGTGGCACGTCCGGAGTAAGTGGCAACATTGGACCGATGCCGAACAGCGGCGTATCGAACGGAGGCGGCGGTAGTGGAGGTGCCAGCAGTAGCGGGGGCATTACCTGCTCCGACGCCGTCTACCCGATGGTCAACGGGGACAGCTGGCTGTGGTGGTTCTGGAACTCACCCTTCTGGAGCTGGCTGCGGTCCTGGTTCTGGGGGCCAGCCGTTACGCTGCACGACTGCATGGCCGCATTCTTTAGCGCCGACGAGCTGAAGGGCGACAACATGTACAGCTGCGAGCGATGCAACAAGCTGCGCAACGGGGTGAAGTATTCGCGCGTGCTCGCCCTGCCCGAGATGCTGTGCGTGCATCTGAAGCGCTTCCGGCACGATCTGTCCTACAGCTCGAAGATCTCCAGCCCGGTCCATTTCCCCCTGTACGGGCTTGACATGCGGCCGTACCTGCACAAGGACTGCAAGTCCGAGGTGACCTCGTACGACCTGTGCGCGGTAATCTGCCACCACGGGACGGTGGGCGGCGGTCACTACACGAGCTTCGCGAAGCACGATCCCACGGGAAAGTGGTTCGAGTTCGACGACCAGCTCGTGACGCAGGTGACCCCCGAGTACGTGCAAAGCTGCGAGGCGTACGTGCTGTTCTATCGGAAGAACAACGCCAAGATGGCGACGGTGCGGGCACAGGCAAGCAACTTGCTCACGATGCAGGAACAGGCATCGGACATTCGCTTCTACGTGTCGCGAAACTGGTTACATCGGTAAGGCCAAGATGGATGGAATCTCCGTTTCCAAAACTGATCTCTTGCTTACCGCTTTTCAGCTTTAACACCTTCGCCGAACCGGGCCCGATTGATAACTGGACGCTGCTCTGTCCGCACGGTGCATTCCCGCCCAACAAGGCGTCGCATTTCTCCAAACTGGTCGTGCCATTTCCGCAGGCGCTGTGGGACTTTCTCTACAAAAAATTTGGCGGCGGCCCGGTATGCAATCACATCTTTCCGTGTCACATCTGCAAGAAGGCGGCCGAAACGCTGTCCCGGCGGCAACGGTACGAGCTGGAAACGTTCACGGCTTACAACGATGAGTTCCAGGTGCGTATTAGGTGCTGGAAGGATTCACCTGGCTGATATAATAATGATTGTTTCTTCTTTCTGCAGTTCAACGACACGCCGACCACTATCTACGCGATTTCAATGGCCTGGTTCCGCCAGTGGCAACTGTTCGCCCGCGGCCTTACGAACGACGATCCGGGGCCGATCAACAATAAGACGATCGTGGTGCAGGGCGACACGAGTGTCCCGTTGCGCAACGTTCGGCCATTCTCGGACTACGCGCAGATCAACGCCAGCCTGTGGCACTTTTTCCATGGCATCTATGGCGGTGGGCCCGAGATTGTGCTGCAGGGTAATCCGGTTCCGCCGCCAGCGCCCGCCCCGATCGCAGTTCACCCGGAGGAGTACGTGCGATTAGTGCAGCAGCAATCCAAGCAGCCCAAGCAGGTACATGAATCGGACTACGAAGATGCGATAGTATTCTGAATAGGAGGGGATTGAATTTTTATTGAATTTCTATTTAAATGTGAAAGACTTTTTTTTTAACCCCTTTCCTCTATTTTTACTTATTTTTTCTAACCTAGGAACTTGCGTTCCATTTTAGTCGTGTCCTTGAGCATTTTCCCCTTTCGTTTTATGGCTATGCGTTCGAACCGATTACAAAATAAACGTGACTTAACATTTAAGTTTGTTAAGTCCTTTGCGAGGAAGGAGGACACATAGGCGTCTATTCGGGACACATAGACTTACAGGCAGCCAAACAATACCCCAGTCATTTATGTATATAGATAGATATAAATATGATTAATTGATTTGATGATAAGGATGCGATAGAAGTGCTACACTTGATTAACATTATCCTTGATTTATTTTAATTTTTTTCTTTATATAGGACCGCAGCTCCGAGTCTATGGATGTTGCAGAAGATGTCCATACACCAGCACATGCCGCACGTTGCCCAGGCACCATTAAGCAAACGGACCGAGATTCTGCCATAGAAGTTACCATAACTGAGTCCCCACTGGTTCCACAGACCCAACCGGCCGCGAGCGCCAGTACTATCACCTCCGCCACAGCCGTCAGCATGCGACCGCATAAGAGTGTTTCCTTCGAGGATACGGACGCTTACTGTGACGACGACGAGGACGATGACGATGGTGCTGCTAGTAGCGGCGAGGACGAGCCAACTTTCCCGGAATCGTACAGCGGATCGAAGCGAATCTCGCACTTTCCCAGGGCAAACGCCAGGGGTTCATCACGTCGAGGCAATTCGAGCGTTGCAGCCAAAGCCGGTTCTACCATGGATGCAGCGACGACGAGTGTGTTGAAACGCAAGCAACAGCACCAGCCGGCAGTTGGCATTGGCGGCAAGCATCAGCCATCGGAAGCCGCTGGTGTGTCCCCGCTAACCAACGGAGACGGTGGTGTGAACGTGGCAACTGCGGTTCAGGGTGTGGAACATTTGGAAATTGGCACCAAGAAAGACCGCCGTCACAAAGGGGGTATGATGAAGGCCAATGGGTTTTTCGGACCGGAAGGTAAGGATAATCGCACGAGAGTTGAGGCCTGATAGAGGTACGAGATTTTATTTTATCGTTTGTCTTTGGCGCTCCATAAACGATCAATATCGATATCAAAGTCAATTGCTGGAATTGATACTGTTTTTTTTAAGTACAATTCAAAGCGTGCATCAGATATTGGCCCATTGGGCATTGTATTGTAGTTCAACGTATATTGTTTTTCTAACGGTTGCCTCTAATTTTCACTTCCATAGTATTCCAGCAGCATTAACAATGTTCCTCTTATGTTTCCCTTGCATTATTTCATTTTCCCTCCGTAGGCAAATATCAAAGTGCTTCGAACGATTATTCCAACGGGGGAGACAATGGGCACCTTCCCCGAACCGAATCCTTTTCACACTATGCGCCGTCGTCCGCCTCGAGTGGGATGAATGGACGTTCCTCGAACATCGCTAGCTCGACCTCTGTTCCCTCGTTCGGCACGGCCGCAGCAACGGCGTCAGAAAGCATTACCACCACCAAAACGACGGATACCACCAACGTAATTAATTCGCTGGTGGGCCAGATGCAGACGGATACCGTGACGCACGATCCCACCGGTCACGCCAGTGAGCTGGAAGGGGACGAAGAAAACGATAGTAAAACGACTCCGGGTGGCTCCTCGATCACCACGAACACCAGTGGTGGTTCGATTGGCCCGTCATCCAGTGCCAAAGCGTATGCGGGTCGCAAGGGCGGGGGTCACCATCATCACCACGGTCACCACCACAGTCGTCACGGGACCGGCAGCCTGTCGGACGCTTCCCCAGGCAACGTGTCGGAAAAGACGGGTGGAGGTAGGGACGGGGGTGGTAGCGGGCCGATGTCTTTCGGGCGCCGTAAGCTGAAGATGAAGTACATGAAAAAGCTGGCCGCGCGCGCGGGTTCCGGCTCGCGGTCGTCCCGCAATGGCGTGGATAATGATGGCCCGGGTGACAACGGGTCCGTGCTACCGTTGGCCATCAACGGAGTGGGTGAGACGCACAGCAGCGGCGAAGGCGTCAAATGAGACCGGGTGCGCCGTTTCCGCTTTCCTTCGTTTCGATAAACGGGTCGGAAAGCGATTCGGGGCCGCCTTGGCAATACGGCATTTTGGGGATGTGGTTTTTTTTGTGTTTTTTTTTTTTCGTTGTGTTTTGGTGTAGGGAATTTCCCCTGTGGAAGTTTGCCGAAGAACTTTTTCCTTCGCCTTGAAATGAATTATTTTCTTTACCAGTTTTCTCAGTGCCCATCAACTTTAAGTTAAGTGTTCCTTGTTTTAATGCTAATGCTTGAAATTTGAATTTTCTTCAATAGCTTGTACCAGTCGGGAAGGCTAGGGAAAACGCGTAAGGGAGGAAAACAAGAGGAAAAGAGAGATAACCAAACGATGGCTTGAGAGCAGAATGTGATTAATTGATAACACCATGGAGAACAGTCTACATATTTATGATTTATGGGTACCGGCTGTTGTTCTTTTTTTTTTCCTGTAAGTCTCCAATCGAGAGGGATTTGTTTTTAAGAAAGTTATGTACAATTGAAAGTGATCGACTAATAAGTTCGATTCAATGGAAGAGTTTGTTCAAGTTGTTTGTATGTTCTGATGGTCGAATATTTAGCATTTTAAGTACGTTCAAGAACAGAACGATGGGTAAAGAAAATGAGAAAGTGTGAGCGCTTGAAACGAAAAACAAATTAGAGAAAATGCCCATAACAAAGCAGTACACAGAATTGGGGACGCCAAAAATGCGCAGATGAGATTTGCGAAAAAGTAAAAGCTTAGTTTAATGAAATTTCTTAAATCGGTACTGGAATTTGTAAAAAGAAAACATATTAAAAATGTTAGTGGATTCCATTCTTATCTATACCAACACAAACAACTGTCTTTCGTGGGCCTGATACTACAAGCAATGTGTTCCCGGACAACCTTCATCACAATTGGCAACATACGATACTAGCTTAAAATGAACGCAATGGACCACTTCCGGTCAATCCTGTGCTGCTGGTTCTATAAGGCGATGATGTAGGGACACGAGAAATTTAGATGTGAGAATAATTGAGCTTCTGTTTCGTTCTTATGATCGTAGCTCTTTTTTCTCACCCCCAGGCGAAGGATAAGGGGGAAGGGGATAGAAACGGTACTTGATCGGTTCTTAGATAGCATTTCTGGGGTTGGGTAGTGCTTGATGAAGGGTTCGGTTAAGGGTAGTATAAGCACGATCAAGCACCTGGCCTGGCTGGCCGTTTGGGGTGGTGTGCATTTGGTACGGCCATGCTCCAGACCGGAGCAGTCAGTGTTTAATGCTGGACTAAAACCATGGGACAGGGGGCAATATTTTATAAAATATTAAAGTACTGTTACTTCCGGCGGTGAGCTGAGTTTTTATGTTCCAAACGATTGCAAGTAATAATAAAAGTAAAACACAGCTATAAACAAGAAGTTTACCAAATCCAAAGAAAAACAAATGCAACGCGTGGAGTGGTTTCCATTTTATCTGTACTCTTTCCGAACATTGGATTTATCTTAAATTGAATTTTTTTATGGGATACGCCGAACTGGAGCAAGGTTGCATGGTTAATTAACTCATTCTTCCCATAATTGCACCTCATTTCAATTCTGACTCTTTCGACAACTTACTTCTTTGTTTGGAGGGATATGAAATATTATCATTGGTGTTTGTTCTTTCTCTTCTTTGTCTGTTCTGTTTCAATTCTGTCTCATTCGACAATTTACTTCTTTGTTTGGAGGATATGAAATATTATACATCTGGATATTCTACGGACTTTATATTGCTACTCTGGTATGCGATGTAACCAACTATTTGAGTTCATGCCTGAGAATAATATTTTAAACACCTAAATTAAGTCTGTGTATTTTTCTAAATACTTGGTATGTTCTTTATCTGACTCGTTTCTTCAGCGATTAATTTCAGCGACAGATTCGGATTAGACTAGATTGGTTAGTTTTCGGACATTCCTTCAGGTCGATCGGACATACGTATTTTAGGACAAGACCTTAACGAATAGAGAGAGAGAGAGAGAGAGAGAGAGAGAGAGAGAGAGAGAGAGAAAGAAAGAGGGATGATAAGTTTCTAATGCCTACGATGCATGCATGGCAAAAGTCACGTAGGCTAGAAGAATAACGCGTCTCTTCGCTGTAAATTTATTAGATTTTATGAGCATTCCTCTCCACAAACAGGTCAATTGTGTCGATAAAATGCATTCCAAGGTATCTTTTGATTGTTCCGCTTGATAAACTATGCGTTTGACTCAACCTAGAATGTCGATAAGACTACGCATTGTGCATTGTGTGAGTGGTTTTGTTCATTCTGGTTTGGTGGTGCGTTTATCATGCACTCCACTGTTCTGTTCGAGTCATTGTTTGTTTCATGTTCATGCATGTTTATTCTTATATTTTATATAGTTGGGATTATAATAGTTGAATAACATATTTCTCGTATTTTTCCATATTTTATTTTTAGACGTATAAAGCAGATGAACCACGTGAAAAAAACAACTTAGTCGTTATGCTTACAAATTCAGCCGGCAGTGTTGCGGCGCAAAGGAAGTGGTCAAACAACTGATAGACAGGCATTCAGGCGGTAAAACGAGAGGCATATGAAAACGGTGCCGTGCTCGCGACGGCGGTCGTTGCCACAACACTGCGTACACAGCGTTTCCACTACCAACACCACCAACAAAATCACCGGTGGCTCATCACATCCATCTTTTCTTTACTTTACGGTGCCATTCGTTGACGCGTGTCCGTAAGGATCGGAGGTGTTTTTTACGCACTGCACCGTGCTAATCTCCTTGTTCCTGGTAGTTTGATCGTATTCTGCATTCGCAGATAACATCTTCTACAACGGGTCGTCGTTGTCGTTTCATTTTCGCGGCTTCCGTGTTCAGGTTCAACTAACGGATCATCGGGAAGACCAGGTGTGACCAGGAGTAGTTTCGCAGAGCGTTAGCAGAAGTGATACCGCAACTTCGAGACACCCCGGCAGCTTACTTGCCGGCTTCGTCATCCTTTGTTGGATACTAGATCATTTGAGAACAGTTTTGTTGTGAAAATGTTCTACGTGTTGTGACGCTTGCCATCCCAGCATGCTTTGAGGATTTGCCGTTGAAGCATCTACAACCAACAAGTAAGTGATTATCCATTGAGTACGCGACTAGACGCTTCAAAATTTAAAAGAAAGTGATTATATATTAGGCAGGAAGTGATCATGGAATACAGTACATCAAACTCTTAACAATGCAATTTTCAAATTCGCCAACTTGCACGACGGAACAGATGGATTTGCCGTTCCATTGTTATTGTGTTATTATGCTCTTCAGCCTTTTCTACATCATTCTGGATCATTCGAGGTCGTTTGAGGCCGTTTGCGGCACCTTGAGCGTACATGTGAATTTGCCGTTTCCGTTAGGCCAGTTTTGTGTATGTGTGAATACTGCTGAAGTTGTATCGTCAAGCGAAAAGGTCCACGCATTGTTTGCACATTCAATCGCGGAAAAAAAGCAGCACTTAATAGGGATGGGCACATCAGCTCTTTTGTCTAAGATCCGCTCAAAGTAGCGCCGTGCTACGATATCCTTAGCCCACTTCGACTGCCTGCTTTGTCCTATTTACTTACAACGCACCGCCAAAGTGATTTTATTTTCGGTTTGGAATAAAAAAAGGTCTAGAGTACTTTATTTGTTCTGTAACGATTGCTAAAAGTAAATGATTGATCTGACCGACTTAAGCCAAAGGCAGCTGTAAAAAGCCAAAGTTTCTGATGCCACGAACAATCTTTAATGTAAGGGAGCTAGCTTTACTGTAAGTCATGAGCTGTTTTCGTAATGGAAAGTAAACCCAACGTAGAGTTTACGAAGTTGTGGCAACGGAAGGTAATATAGGCAATCGTAGCGGTCTTAGGATAGTTAAACAGAACAGGACTGGTACGCGTGAAGGCTACGGACGTTATTATCCTCTCGTATGCAGAATAATCGCTCGTCTTTTTAGTGCGATGTTCGGCTGGAGCACGACGAATGAGCTGCAAGACTCAGATCCATGTGTGCCATCTCTAGCAACGCCCAGGCTGATTCCCTTTCGCTGTCGTCGGCATGGTCAGTCATTACATATCGGTACCCCGTATCTCGCGCCTACCATGATTCCACGAACGCTGTACAACCCATACTGCGATAGACGACTGGTTATAATGACTACGTAGGAACCAGCTGGAACGCACACTGTGAAACCACGTGGCCATGATATGGCCGGGGTATTCAGGTACTTTAGGGGAAAGCCGGCGGAAAGTGACTCTGCGCCGCAGCGTGAGCAGGTAAACAGATGCAGCCTCAACCCGTTCGTGCAGCCCGCGCGACGTTGTAGGCTGTTACATCTGGTTTAATTATTTTCACTGACATGACACCTTTCCATGACTTCGAGTGCATATTTCTCTTCTTTCTTTGTAGGTTTTTATAGACCTTCAATTTAAAGACAGAAGAAAATCTATATCGTTTGAAACGACTTTTATACACGGTGTGAAAGGAAAGATCTAATTGAAGAATAATTTGTGCTTTCCCTTTATTCAGCGTTCGAGTTTGTGCCTTTTATTTTTAACTGTATAATTTTACTGATAAATGTATAATTCAAGATTTTCCTTTTATCTATTTTACTTCCTAATAAAATTCCAATCTTATGCTTTTCGACGCAATATCTCATGCCAATACACTTGAGCATTTTCACGCTCTCAGTTGAGTCAGAAAACAGTCCAGTTAATATATGTCATCGACTGACCGTTCCTCTCTATCGTGTGATGTTGCCTATTCCCGGAGATTCTGTGCCTGGCTGCGTCTAGACACGTATGTTTCTTCGGCATTTGGAATGGCAATAAACCCTGACGAATGACCGCAACGATGTTTTTGGTTGGATCCGCTTCATCGTACCAGACGAAACCCGTAAATCTTGTGGCTGGCTGTGATACCGGGAGTGAAAGTTTGCTTCCCTACAAACCTGTTTCTATTAGTGGAGAAGCAGCCAATGTTCAACAATTTGAAGATTGTTGTTGTGAACTGTTCCTCATGTTCAATTTGGCCTCGAACAGCGAACACGCAGCAATTCTTTGATAACCCCATTGTTTGCATTGCTCATCATTTATGCGTATTAAGCGAATTTGAAACATGTAAACAGTCCAACCGACGAATTGAAGATAACGCTATTTTTTACGCAGTGCTCATTTTAACACATTCAATATTCATTTAGCATCATCACACTTATTCCAACAGCAGTATATCTGCCGCTCACGAGTTTGGAAGAATTAAATTTTATCACCTGTTGAAAAGCCACTGTTGAATTTTCGCATATGAGCTGTCAAAAAATCAAACCTCACGAAATTCTCACGAAAACGTGCACAAAAAAACCAAATTGACCAAAAAAAAAAAAAAAATGAAGAGACTAATGAACTACCAGGTGGAAAATATGAAGACCGCGGATATCCTCCACGATTTCACCCACATGTTCCATACTCACTTGGAAAAATGTATAATTTACCTTATGCGCCTTCGTTAACGCTTTTTTACAAAAAATAATGAACATCGATGGAGATACATCTTCGCGTCTACAGTTCGCTCTTTTTCTCTCTTGCTCTCTTCGTTAAATTTTCCCACACCTTCTCCACACTTTTCATTTTGTTTTGATCGTTGTCATCTCTTTTCCCGGATGGCGTATGGCCTTGTTTTCAATCGATTTTCCGATTCGATTTATTTTTTGTCTGAAAATCTACTCCCTTAGTTGTTCCAATGTTCTTGCTTTCAACAGAAATTCGCCTCATTCTGTTGTGAAAGTCTCTGTGACTTTGTCTTTGTAGAGTTAAATTGGCACATGCTAATTTCATGGCATTTACATCTCGAGTAAAGTACCTGTATACAGTGATCATACAGTGTGCTGAACTGTGTTGGACTCGAACGTAAACGTCTATTTTGTAGGTTCACAAAAATCTCAAAACACCTATGTTTATGCTCAATTTCTTGCCATTTGTTTTGTCGGTTACATCTGTAAGTCTATTTGCTGTTCCTGGGTGCGATAAGGGTGTGTTTTTGTACAACTTCTCGGTATTGCTAATATTTTAACCGGCACTGTAATTTAGCCTTCCTCGCTCAGCGCTCGTCGGTGGGGCCTCTCTCCGAGGAAGCTCTTTTCATCCGCCGAGTGCAGGTTCACCGCTGGCGAAGTATCAACCGAAACGTTATAAATAAGAGAGTAGCAACGCGAGTGTGATAAATTCCGAGCTAGCTTTGTGTGTGCCGGGGCGTTGGAGCATGGACGCGCTCTTTTTCCCTCTCGCAGCGAAATGTGAGCAGCGGTATCAAGCAGCGAGAGAAACACCCATTTCGACCCACGTTCAGCAAAAACATACCAGCTCTGTGTTCGGTGCGTTCGATTTAGCAAACCGCGTTGTGCACATCGGTTCATTTCGTGTAATACCGCCGTAGCCCATTGTTGTAATATTGTGAAAAACCTTCGTCTTGTTATGCACCAAGTGGTGGTATTTTTCATAAGGTTAGCCAGGTTTTGCAGACTGTGAAACATTCATCTTCGTACGATAGAGTCCCCCGGTGGAGTCGCCCGGTGGCTTACGTGCCGCTGGTAGTGTGCACGTGCAATCTTACTGGCACACTGGCAGTGGTGGTGTGTTGGTGCGCTGATGGACGGCACAAAGCGGTAGCTAACGCAACATTAA
Source organism: Anopheles atroparvus (assembly GCA_914969975.1). Taxonomy (NCBI): domain Eukaryota; kingdom Metazoa; phylum Arthropoda; class Insecta; order Diptera; family Culicidae; genus Anopheles; species Anopheles atroparvus. The sequence goes on along the minus strand of CAJZCY010000001.1, from coordinate 23,784,677 downwards.
AACGTCCCAAAAGATTTCCCCACCAGCAGCCAGAGAAAAACGGCCTCGCTGTCATACGGGGTTCGCTTTTCCACCAAAGGGAAAGGTTTTCCAATCGAAGTTTTACGTCGCATCGCCATTCTGTGCTGTGTTCCATGCGGTGCTTACTTTGCTATCGACAACCCAGGTAGCCAGGTGAATTATTGAATCGTCGCATACTGCAGTTGAGACAATCGAATCCACGCTGTTTGGTCTGACGTCGGAGGTCTTAATTCTGAGGAAAAACTATCGCAGTTCGAAAACTATCCGAGTGAGTGCTGGATTTGTTGGGTTTTCCCTTTGTTCGCTATTTGCCAGCTGTGCAAATTCCGTGTTCGTGTTGGAGTTTCCCTTCGTCACCGGTTACTGAATGGTGCGGACAGTGCTGAGTGAAGCATATTTACGTGCTTTCATCATTTCTCCGTTTGCTCGGCAGCCACAAGGAATTTTCCTTCATGGATTCAAGGCAAGCATTAGATTTAATGTTGCAAAAATAGAGGACTACAACATGCATGAGGCAATGAATAGGATAACTTACAGCTTGATTGTACCTCATGATTTGCAATTCACTTTGATTGATGTAAATGACCTGTATTGCGAATAATGATTTTGCTATTTTTAGTTCTACTTGATTCACGCTATGTTGCCTGCTCTTTTCTGCATCCTCTTCATTTTGTCCCAATGGAAGCAAGAACTGATTTTCTACGTTTTAGGGCTTCTTCATTCATACTTCTGCTGCTAGGTTTTTTTTCTGGATTTGCAATAAAGTCCATCTGTCCTGCTTTTCGTTGTTTCTTCAATCGGTTGGTATTCTTTGTTTCTTTCTGTTTTTGAGTTGTATTGGAGTGCACTTTCTTCTGTTCGTAATTGTCGGCGACCCATTTTCCGGCATCGACATAATAAACTGGAGCACTGCTGTATTTTCGGTTCGTTCGGAGGTGGTTGTGTTCCTTTCAACTCACCGATTCCAGTCATCGCTTTCTTTGATTTCATTTGGCGGAAACAAATGTGGCTGATTTAAAATGAATTCGAAAGGCGTCGTCTTTTTACTTAACAATTTCGTTAGGATGAAGTTCAATCAAGTTGCCAAAATGTTTAATAATGATTAGATAACGGGTTTTATGTGGTTAACGTACATATATAATAGGCTTTTAGTGAATCAAATCGCCAGAACTTGTTTAAAACTATTGTACTCTGAAGCGAAGCGCAAAAAAACAAAAGAAAAAAACGATGGAAAGATCGCGATACCGGCATGAACAAGTTAAAATTGTCGCTCCTTGAAAATTGAAAAACTTAAAACTTTTGAGTACCAAATTTGAATGATTATCCAATAACAACGGAATCATACGGCTTGATTGCGTCTTAGTCGGAAGATGAAAAAATTAGCATGTCCCAGTGAATCGGTGCAGTTGCCATTTGCAAATCAAGAACATCCCGTGCTCGTAGTACACACAATAGTAATGGTAGTGGTATCCTAGCACTCTTACCCGCAGCTGATCACGACCGAATGGCAAGTTTATTTGATTTAGTTTCTCGATAAATGGTTCGCCAAATAGACCGGCCCATATTCACCCCTTCTTTTTCTTAAATTTCATTGAAAAAATAAGTTAAACAAATACTCTTACGGCTTGTGTAGCCTGTTTTTTATCCACTACCTATCTCTCTTTCTCTCTCCCGCAGCAGGGGTCAACTTTTTAGCGCCACCGAGCACTACGCGTTTCCGACGTCGGCCGGCAGCATTCTCCATTCGGGCCACAACACTTCCATCAACGGAATTTCGCCAGTCCCTCGCAGGATGCGTCCGCGTATTGAGAACTCCATCGGTGGTAAGTACCGTCGTCTTGCGATTCCAAACGACGTTGCGTTGGTGTGATGGAGGTGTGTCACTGTCTGCTCCGTCATCCACGCTCCGTAACGTCTTGCGTCATTTCGCGGAGCTACTTCCTTGTTTGTGCCTTTACTTCATTCATTCCACTACGACCATTCCAGCCATGTCTCGATTATTGGATTCAGCCTTTTCGTAGAAACAACAATCTATCGCCATTACGTAGCCGCCCGTTTCGCAAGAACTCTCGTGTGGCAGGCTCAAATTCCCGGGCTGATGTATGCAAAAGAAATGTTGTTCCCTTTTCGCACGCTGTGCAACGTGCTGTGCGCTGTGAACGTGCAACCATCGAATCCCGCTGTGGGGTGGAATTGTTGTCGAGCGATTCAAATCTACTACTACTGCTTAACCCGAACTACCGACTGCGGGCTGCTGCGGATGCTGTGCGTCCACAGTTCGGATGTGTCGGAAGTCAAGCGAATCCGTCACACGTCGTGCATCAGACGTAGCTCTATAGTGGAGTAAATTTAGACGAGAAAATTGTCTTACGACCGCGTGCCGTCACAATACGAGGGGATGGACGGCTGGGGATGGGTTTCAACTTCACTAGCTGCGGGGCGCGGGTGTGGTAGTATTTTTACGTTGACTTGCCCCATTCTCGGTAGTAACTAGCCATGGCCGGTGTATTTATTTTTATACCACCGTTCCCGTCCTATGCTCTGCCGAAGATTGGTTAGTTCCCGCCTTTCCTTTGTTCATTCGGTGTTTAGATAGTAAAAGTGACGATCGCACTTCAGCACACTGTCCGTCCTTGTAGAAACATGACTGTCGAAAGGGGAAAAAGTGAAAACATAGAAAACAAAAGACGTCGATGTCCTTGGTCGGTCAATCAAGCCATTTGGAGATGTTTATTTGCCGGTCCGCATTTGTCGTCCATTCCGCTACATCCTTTCTTTTTTTGGTGGAGGATCGTCTGTACCACCAATGTTTCCTTGCGCGTCCAAGGGCTGAAGGTTGTACCGGTGGAGAAGAAAGTCATCTTTGTTCTAACTCGACTACGGATTGCAAGAAATCATCGATAAATTTTCTTACATGATCCTGTGCATCCTTCAAATTCAGTAAAATGTAATATGTTCCCTGTGTTGTCTCTTCAGTGATCTATATGACATCGTCCCGAAATATTTCATGCCACACCCCTTTGCGATCTCGCATTCCATTTGTCTCGAGGCAGCTGTTCCTTAACCTTCAAACGGATTTACAAATCCGCCATTACATACCCACTGCTCTCTACGAACAAGGTTTGCGCCTGAAGTTTTCGTTGAACATTCTCAACGAGGTCACTTGCCTATTGTTCATAAATCGGCGATCTTCACTTTAATGGATGACCCTACTCTTCTTTTATCAACTTAACATAGTAACGGCAAGATCAGCATTCGTGCGATCGGTTGGCCATTCGTATGCATGTGTGATTGTGCTCAGTTGCTGCGTCGGAAGGGGTCGGGGGAAGCATGTCGCCGATTCTCCCACAAAACCCCGTCCACCAACGGAACGAGAGGAACGAACAAGAATAAGCGAACATTTTTGTTCACCAATTTACGCTCGTTGAGGCGCGCAAGTGTGCCCAACGAGCGGGGAAGGCTGGGATTAATGGCAGCGGTCACCAATTGGTGACATTTGTCACAATTCTACCCGACGCGCTCGATTTAACAGTCCTGTGAATTCTGTGCTCCATTAGTGTACACACGCTCGGAAAAAGTCCACCCATCGCAACCCATTGTTCACCCCCGCCGTCTGCACCAAAGAGGTTCGTACTGCCTCAAACGAGTTCGATGCTTTCGTCGACCGCGTGGTTGCGCGTGAACACGCGTTATTGGTTTTTTTTCCTTCGTTTTCCCGCCAAACGTCAGGCGACACACATTAGCGACAACGTGCGCGTGATTTGCGAGTCCGTCCACTACGCAGTGGTCGCGAGGCCGTTTTTTCCACGTGCACTGTTGCTAAGGTTTCCCTCGCGGGGGATTTTCCTCGAGTGAATGGCGAGTTGAGGGAGCAATATCGTTGCTGCATAACGTTACCGGTGAAGGGATTTCGATAATTGGCAATCCAATTATTACTTATTTAAAAAGGGGATCCTATCGCCGGGTGTCTACAGATATTTAACTTAAATCTTAAATTTTAATTTAATAGAAAACAAATTTTGTATTCAGAAAAATTGCACTTAACTTAAGGTGAAATGAAATTTTGGTTTGATTTTTTGTTGAATGGGGATTCAAAATAGTTTCTCAACTTCGATTCATGCTGCCTCCCGTCACTATGTATTTGAAGTCCAATATGCATAATAACCTAGATTTGCACCGACTCCTGAACCGTACTGTTTTGTGCGACAGAAGCCTTGCCCTAGGACATGCTTCATTTGTTTATTCTGAAATCATCCAAGATCAAACGACATCGTTCAGAACGGAATGGAGCTGGAAGGGTACGGCGTGTTGGGGATCCCAATGACAACCATTGAATAATTGTGATTGCAACATGCGCCGTGTGATTTGCTCTGGATTACAAAGACTTTTGTGGAAGTGCAGATGGATGGGACAATCGAGGTGTACTGGCTGCTAACGAACTAGCCCATGTAAGCACAAACACAACTCCTTTCTCCGTCACTCACTCTGATCTCTTATTGCGCGAGAAAAAGTGGATGGACGGCATCGTGATACGATATCGTACCATTGAGATGGCGGAGTGCTCATGTTGCTTCCGGTATGGTTAGACTGAACCCGAACGTTAAGTCTTTCGCTTTATCCACTCACTCGCTGTAGCAAATGATAATAATAGTGATACCATGGCGAGCGCATGATGGGACTGGTGCGTCAGAAGGCCTATGCAAATCTGCGTCTCGCCATCACATAAGAACGGGAGTGGAGGCCTTCACAGAGGAGGGTGTGCGTATAAGGAAAAGGGACGGCAGTGAACGATATCCTGCTTACATCATTCGTGTGTACCCATGGTAGCCGGTTGAAGGCGGTTGAAAACTAATCGTCTACATCTTTCCGCCCCGAGTTCAAATGTTTTGAGTGACTTACGCAAAGTACGTGCGTCCTATGCCTGTTAGATGCTCGTTGGAAACGCACACGTGCGCAATGGTTTTCGATTACGTCAAGTTGAACCTTTAGCCCTTCAATTGGACCGGTTAAATTGTGCGTATGAAATCTCCGCAAAAGAAAACGCGACACTTCTCAAGAAGCTTTTGTTATTTAAAGGCAACAGATGATACAACGAAGCAGAGGCTGGTTCGCCTACGCACTGCACTGGCCAGTTCGTCCACGTGACTCTGGTCAAGTCAGAGGAAGCTTTGCTTGCTTCCTACACTTCTTCTTCTTCCGATTCCACTCTTTAAGTGTCCCAATGGTCCTTATGGTCATTAGCTCCGAGGTGTAATGTTGTGATTCTGTGTAAGAAATCAGCCTCCGTTTCCTTCTCTGGCCTGCTCGTCACGATCCCTACCAGATGCTAATGGATGTATATTCCCATTAAATGTGCGATCTCCAATTAACAGGTCTTGGATTAATACAAGCCAGTTGGATCCAGAAGCAATCGGTTGATTCGGAATTGATTTCTCGCACTTTTGTTGTAGGTTTTGGCCTTCCGTGAATTGCAAACATTTTTTTGCTGTGCGTTTGAAAACTTTTTGTTTTGTCCTCGTTTGTTCGTTGGTGTAAAAAGGAGATTTCGACGGCTGGATGTTAACTAGTTTGCTGGGATACGGCAAGTACTGCCGCTAAGAGTTGTTCAAATGACGCTTGATTTTGCGTTGTGTCAGATGATAGATTTTAAATGAAACATTTCATTTCAACTTCATACCGGGGCATCAAATCTTCGAGCTAAAAAACTAAAAACTAAACTAAAAAAAACCAAGGAAGCATCAGGGATCGATTGGTTGGTGCCCCCTACCGGTACATGTTGTCTGTTTAATTAAATTAGAAAGCAGAAGGAATGTTGGCCCACGGACACACGCTTTCTGAATGTAGCAAGGTCGGTGGTGAAGGTTACGGTGCGGGAAATAATAAGTCAAATGCATGAGGTTCTCGGGAAAGCTCGCCAACACATTTTTCATACGATAGTTGATTGGTTGAATAGGGCACCTTGACTGATGGCGACTTAACTTGCCTCTGGATATTTGAACGATATTAACGGTTACTCTCGGCTTTCCAGGGAAATGTTGTAGGTCGAAAAGTTTAAAGGTCATGGGAAGGCTAATAAAGAACTAAATGAGAGCGCTTTAAAACTTCAAATCCAGTGAAATGCGCTTGCCTCCAAGAGGCCACCCTGAGTTGTTTAAACAATGGATTGGATGGAAACTCATTTCGCATTAGAGCGCAAGCCGTAGTTCAAACATCCCGTCACGCCGCTGAGGGCGGAGTAGGCTCGGTTTTGATTGACTTTTGCTTTTGACTTACAGCGGCCGATATTTCCGATCGATGGCCGGGTGATGGATGAGGCTTCCATTCGTTTCGACCGTTGGCATCCGTTCGCTTCCGTTTCCTACTCCCTCTCCGACATGGAGTTAAAATCCAGCGAGTGGCATAATTTGGAAAAATGTTGTGAATTGTTAAAAAAGCGTTGAAGTAGGCAGCTAACTTCCCGTGCTGAAGCTCTCTTGCACCCCTGGTCATGCGGAAAAGTGGCAATGAGGTGCAAGGCTTCTTCTATCCTCTCTGAACTTAGTTGACTCAGTTGACGTTCTCGTGTTCTTGACCTCCCTCACGTGCTCTAGCAAATGGAGGGCAATGGCATGCACTGCTTGGTAGTAGGCTGTGGGTGGTTAGGATCTCGCCCGCCTGTGTTGGTTAGTGAAGTATCTACTATCGATATAGACACTGACACCGATAGCGAGGGAACAGACTGGTAGTCGTGGGAAATCATGTAACGGACAAGTCGATTCGTTCCAAACAATCCAAACGGAAGCCGATGACGTTTCTAGTACTCGTCTGTATTGTAGGTTGTACCCTCCTAAGGATGATAAAAACACACAGAGCTCGCCCGCGCTATCATCGTGGTCGGGGATGGTCCCTTTAAAATTTCTAGTAAATACATGCAACAGACACTACTCCGTTTTTGTTGTTGTGTGTGCTTTAACCGTCTATATTCACCCCTCTCCTACTTCCCTCGATCCACGTGAGGAAGAAGGCCGCTAAGACGATGCGTCACGGCGCTGTCTCTGGACGAGAGTGAGAGAGGTGAGGGCGCCGGGAGCGGTGGCGTTGGCGAGTATAGTCAAGCCGATCGAAGTCCTCAGTCAGTCGATTGCTGGTCCTCAACGGAACAACACCGTCGTCTCGCATTGCCTCAGGCAACCGAGTTGGTGGCCAGGTTGGCCTCATCGCCATCACCCGGAAATTTTGATCGAAAAGGCCGAACAGCCAAATCGTCCTATCCATCCGTTCCATCCGGGGCGGAGGACCTTCAACTTGCCGGGTTTTGAGCTCATAGATTCTGCCGTTGCGTTTGCTGGGGAGAATCATGGGACATTTGCGGAACCTTCCCGAATCTGGTTCGTGTTGTCTTTTCGCGAAACATCGATAACCGACCAAAAAGTAAAAACGATAAACAAGTTAGAAGAAGCCGACTTGGTCGTGTTCCTTGCATCTTGTGGAGTCACGTCGGGGCAGGTGATAAGTGGGACAACAGCACGGACCACGGGCCGGGTGGGCATGGACCGGTGGCAGCAGAAGTGTGCCACTTTGGACGAGAGAAAATCCGCGGATCTGCCGGTGCTGCAGCGTTTCGCATTGGACGCACCGTCGTCAAGTTTCCACGTACCGGGGGCCCCACACAGAATGCTGCTGACGAGGACGATGATGATGAGCGGCGGCCAAGGTGAAAAACTTGGAAAGTAGTGCACCGCGAGTAGTACCAAATATATGCCCTCTCGAGCGCCCACAGACGCCGTGTCGTTCCCGAGTTGATCGACACAGCAGTATTTTTGTTGGCTCAAGTTGATCCCTTGCCGTTGACGCTAGTGAAACGATGTGCCCGTAGAGCTGGCTACCGAAGATAACTCGTGTGTAATCTGTAATCTGTGATAGTTAAAGGATTCCGCCTGGGTCCGCTTTGCAAAGTGTGATAATAATTTGCCGGATTGACTTCCGTCCTTTGCCTCCTTGGTCTTTCGGGCGTGTTACTTACTTATTTACTCCATCGGGCAACGTCCGTGAAGTGTCGAAACCCCCTGACGATAGGAAAAACCTCCTTTCTTGGCGAACGTGATCATCGTCAAGTTACATCTATCCCTTAGTGTACTACTTATTTGTCTCTATCGACACGCCAAGATCAGCTGGCGTAACCGTTCCGGCAAGATGACGAGAAAAAACATCTTCAAACTCTCGTACGACAGCGGTAAGTCGGAGAATACTTTCGATGGGCATGCTGGTCATACTAAAATAAATTTTTAACTTTAATCAGGGCTATTCGATGGTAATTTTAGCATTTTTGGAAAGCCTTTAAAAATATAAACAAACAATTAAAAAAAAAAGTGGACTTGTACTACTTATACTCGTTTGTACAATCGGGTTTTCCTCAACGTTCCCTCAACTCCCTGGATATGTTGACGTTCTAGGCTTACATTGCTGAATGCATTTGAAGGGCGAGACAAACGTTCTCTTGAAGGTGACTTCGCAAGGGGCACACCAATTTGCCCTAATTGCATTACTAGAAAACTGCATATTTTGTCGGAGGAACGCGCGCGTAAAACTGCCAAATGAAAACCACGTACAACGCTGCTCTGCCGCCACCCCGATTATCTATTGACGTCAAGACACTGACGACCGGCGGCGGCGATCTCTCCCTGGACAAGCTCAACGCGGCAAATGCGGGAAAAACTGCAGGGGATACCCTCCGCAAAAAAAATTAAAACAAACATCCCATACCGCCAGGCGTTGGCATGCAAATTACCTACTCGACCGGGTGAATTTTCATTGCTCCCGAAGGTACGAGGGTGAGATTCCGATGATATGTGTTTGTTTGTAAACAGAAACCTGGTCGGCACTTGCGGTTTTCCAATAAAGAAAGAATTTAAAGTGCGAACCTCGTCCGAAGCAGGTCGGACGAGACGCTTATTAGTGAGTGAGTTCATAAAAATGCCCTTTTCAAACTTTCTTTTAAAAATGTATCTGTTCTATGTTCCTTTTTATCTTTCATTAATTGAATCATTACTGGCAACATTTATTCACGACGGGGAATAATTTATGGGATGTGATGTTATATTCTTCACATCATTCTCGCGAACACGGCTGGAAGGGTTTCATCATTGTTGGACAAAGTTCATTTTGCAGAAGCGTATGTGATGCATAGTACTACTATGTTTGTTCTATGTGGTTGCAGTCCAATTAAGCATGTTGGTTAATTTAATGTTGTAGTTAATTGATCCATTGTGGCAATGAAAGGAAACGAAAGTGAAAGGGGACGCCTGTTGAGTGGACAAACAAATTGGTCCGTTCTTTGGGAATGCCTAACGGAACAATGTGTTCGCGATAAAAAGGAAGAAAAAAACCACACCAGCAGAAAAAAACCAACTTGGCAATGTCCCACGTTGGAAACGGGGGTTCTGTCGCTATCACCCACGGTCCGCCCAGGTGGCTATTAGTTCCATTACCGCCATTAATTGGCCTTGTAGGTCACTCGAGAAACGTGCGAAACAAAGGCCGGGACACTTTTCCCTTCCTTTTCCTTTTTGGAGTTGCTGCTCCCTTCCATCGACGCACACAAGATAATGCGATGCGAAACAGTAGTGAGCGAGTAATTGTGGACGTTTATCATATCCACTGCGATCAGATCGGAGATCATGGAGCACGAGGTGCAAGAATGACAATTTATTCGTTTGTGGTTTAATAGGTACCCTTCAATCGACTGGTCGATGGATGATAATTTTTATTGAAGAGAGTCACAACGAAAATACAGAAGTAATTCATCTCAATTGACGTAGCCAGAAGAAGATCGATCGTTCTTTTGAAACATTTTCATTTTAAAACGGACAAAAACTTCTAAGCTATCAATAATAATAAACTATGTCTTGCCAATTTTCATCTCGTTTAACATAAACAAAATTAAATGCGCACCAAAGATTGTCTCAAATAGTCTTACTCCTGCCATTGTTTACTTTAAGTGCTTGGGAGTATATTCTTCATTTGCTTTTCCCGATGGTGTGGTGGTTTCAAAATTACTACGCATTTTCTCTCACAACATCAGCACGTTCGCTGAATTAAGCCACACAAGCGGAAAAATATCCACTGGGAAAGCAACAATATGTGCTGGCTGAGTCGTGATATATCAATTCGACCCAATAGAGATGGACTTTTTTTTGATAACATTCGATTCAATCGTTTCTAACTATCCACATCCGGTCGATGGAAATCGGATCGCGCCTACGTGTTGTTGGACGACGATGGAGGAGTAAACAAATAAAATAATGGAGTTACATAAACAAACCTATGCTCGCGGATTCTCGATGCGGCAGTAAAATTTCTCGAAACGAGGCAACTAGACCTGAATGGTACGTTGCAGATGTCCTTGGCGAATTGGAAACCTTTTATTGGAAATCGCATAAACACGATGAGAACGATGAGTGTCTCACGAAAGAGAGGGATTTCCTATGGTACCAAATGTTTTCCCTGGCATCGGTTCGAGACGGGAATGGAGAAAAAAAACACACAACAAACCTGCCGGCCGGCCGGCGAAACGTGTGCCGATTTTGGCCGATTGCCAAACGCCGGGCGACCGTTGACCGTTGTACCGATGCCCGGTATGACATAGTCGAGGATGTTTTTGTGCTGTATTGAGGTGGACGGGTCAAGTGGTGCATGTATCGTGTAAAACATTTTAGAGTTTCTTTTAAAAAAAAATCACCAGACAGTGGCCAAGATTTTTTAAATTAATTTTTGTCTGGTTGCCATTTTAGAGAGACGGCACTTCTCTTCGCATGGTGGCGGAAAGGCTGGCAAATTTTTAAATTTACATTTTTCCTCCATTGGTCCAATTTGGCCGAGAGTCATCGTGAGTTCAATGACCACCAGAAACACACGCAACTGCAACACGACGCAACTGCACTCAGTTTGCAGTCGTAGGGGTGCATAAATTGCAAACGGCATCTCGCAAAATTAGCTCTGGCGTTACGCTGCGGGACGGGTAATTTAAGAACGAAAATTGGATCGAGAACATGTCGCTTCGGCGCGGTGAAAGTCGTCGCTGTTTTCTGTAGGAATGCCGGGCTCACGTGACACGGCGATTTACATTTTTAATTGCGGAAGTGCGAATTGCCCTGTAATTCATGTAATTATTTTTAATCATTTTTTTTTCTGTGGGGTACACTTGCTGCTTGAAATGATTGTAGAAAAAGATTGTCCAATATCTTACCGTTAATAATCCATCATTATTGCATTGTTCGCATTTTATTGGTGGGATTTATCACTAATTACTTGATGTCACCGTAGATTGATCAGATGGCGTGACCACGCGTGAAAGAAGAGCGAAGGAGTCTTATCACTGACAAAATTATCCCTTTCATTTGATCTCGCTCGAGCCCCCGGGGGCAGTTAGTGGCACCGAATACGAACGTGAGTTCCGCGTGTCACTTTTCTTACACCGTAAATAGAGCAACTGCCTAGACGGGACGCCGTAAAAGGGTTAATACGATAGAGTGGCACATTGCGTGGTTTGTGTAAAATTATGATAGCTACACGCTTTTATCAGCACCGGCTAGCTTTATTGGAGTGAACCCTCAATATAGGCACTACTGTGTGGTTTAGGTGGGGTTTTCTTTCGCGAAGTCTTTCGAGATCACTTGCTCCTGTGGCATGCTATTGAAATCAGGTTCTTCGAATCCAGTTCGAAGCAGGTTGAGATAGTGTGAAGGTTTTTGTTTTTTCGGTGAGTCATTTTCTTGACGTCATCTCGAGCACGAGGTTGCGGCCATTTACTCTTTTGAGAGATACACTATCAATAATGCTTCAATTATCACTACTTTATAGGTCCTTGTACACTTGAATTGCATTTTTTTATCATCGCCTGGGCCGTGGCCTTTTTGCGTCAATAGCTCGTGTTCCGATTGTCGTCCCGGTATCTCAAGAGGGAAATTATGAGGAAGAAAGCGATAGTTTCAACATGCTGATCGTAAGTGTACTTAATTGCGGCGCCATCTATCGGTCGCTAGCAACAACAAGTAGTACCATCGTGTCCTCTTGTACATTATTACGTTGATAGTACATTAATATGTTTTACCATATCATATAGACAAGATTGTTTGTTCTTCTTGCCTAGCCCAGTGCATAAATAAAAAGAAGGATTTTTTCTTTTATTTGGTGATTTTTGTGATTGATCTCGTGAGATAATTTCAATCAATCAGCATCAGCTTATTACGACTACATAGATATAAACATTGTCAACGTGGCTAAATGTACTATTTGAGGTAGAGGGTTTATTTTGTCGTGTTTGTGCTACGAATAAGTGAATGTCTAACAAATTTTCTTATAGCAGAAATTGACGAATTGATCATGTTAAACGGTAATGATCGTCCATCACGCAACGGGAATAGAATTTGCCGAGTGTATTCGGCTCACATTGGTGCCGAAACATAGCGAAAGAGCGAAAAGTTGACCTTCGCAGTTTCTGTTTTCCTTTTCGTCCCAATGCTCTAGAAACACGATCTGGAAATTGTTTAACGCGCAAAACGCTTCCCACTGCCGTTGTTCGCTATTTCGCGAACCTCCCGCGGATGCACATTGTTTAATCGATAGATTTTGCGGTGGAGGTTTTTGGAGGTGGTGTGCCCGGTGAGGAAGAACACCCCTTTTTTTCCTTCTTCCTCTTCTTTTGCTTTGTTGTGACTGACCAACCCGTTTATCTCTAGCCCCGGTCGTACCCGCCGCCCTGTTATTTTACTGACTCGTGAAACGACAACGCCATGACAAGCTCGGACGGGTTATCTAATCGGTTAATTTTTGGTCCGTTTATTTTTCTTCGGAACCAAAATAAACTACCACCCAGGGTCACCAAACGACATCGCAATGAGGCAACATGTAAAACAACCAGGGGAAAATATCCCATTAAACTCAATCAATTTTCTAACAACGGTTCCGGGTGGATTAGACAGCACAAGAATCATCGACGAAGCTTTTCAGTGTCTTTCGAACACTGGGCCCGAATAAACGGAAAGGGGGATTAAATTGTTACAATCCAATTAAAATGCAATCCATGTGCATCCATCATCACGGTGCGATTTGAACGATGGATCATATCGGAAAGAAATGCAATCGCGTGACACCAGCACAACGTGGTGTCGGATGATATTTTCATAGAATTATATGGACAAATTGCTTACAACTACAAATCGCAAGCATGACAGAATGATGCGCAAAAAGCCAGAAATTCAAACCCAAAATTCGACGAAAGAGCGAAAGTAACGAGATCTTCCGACTGGCTGCCCATATTGGCAAAAAAAATAACCCACAAACACACACACTCACACACCGGCGGTCGCTTGCGGCCGGTTATGTTGTTCAAATTTCGGTGCACATGTTTTCTTTTTTCTTACCGGCCTGTTGTGCACGCGTAAACAAACGCCGGCTCGCGTGCGCTTCCATCCCCCGATTGCTTCCTCCTCTGTCTTGGAGATTCGTTTTGGCGCCACTTGTTTTCCCACCCATCGTTTTCCACCTCGTGACCTCGGGAGCTGCTTCGAGTGGAATTTGGCCGGTGAGTTTGTTAGTGACGTTACTAAATACGTTGTGATGGGTTGCACGCGCAATTTTCTCAATGCTAGTTCATCGTTAAACGTTCAATTTCACGAGGTCAACTGTCGTCGTCAACAGTTTATTTCGCTTTCCGGCAAGCGACCGGCGGCTCGTTCCCGCCATATTGCCGACCCGTTTTGGACGCGATGGGCGGTCGTCAGTTTGATAGCCAGCAGGTTGTGGCTTGCCGGAACGAAACGAAATGTGGTATTTACGTTAGCCACATGGTTTCCGTTAAGGAATGTTCTGTTTGACGTATTTAATCTGTTTGTCCTTGATGTTTCCTTGTTCTTATCACAGTTAAATAAGAAAGATCTGTAGAACGTCCCCAAATCACGTGCGCCATTCGGCCGGATCACGTGTGACGCAGTGCGGGAAGACATTTATCTCTCAAGTGCCATCATCGGGCACATGTACCCCTGTATATGGCGGCCATTTGTAAACCACGATAATTTCGGGCGGTGCATTCGTGAAGTGACGTTCTTGGGTGCGCGTGTTCGCTAACGGCGCAATTAAAAACCCCCCTTCGTAATATGACCACCACAACGTGCCTCGCGTGATTGGCGTTAAATGCAGACGCAACCTGAGCGTTCTGAGGGCGTTTCTGTTGGGCCCGCCGTCTCCATTACTCATCGTGACTGATAATTTCATTCGCTTTTATCTACCCTTGCGGCTAGCCTCTGGCCGGTGCAGCTTTCCGACGTATTTGCTTGTCGTGCCAAATTATCTGCACTGATAGCACAACGCGTGCTGCTGCGCAAAAAAAAAAGGCAAAGGTTTGGTAAACCCAGACATCTTCCGATGTTTGGTGTCAGCGAATCACACACAAGTGTACATGTAACCTGGTTTGTTTGATAAAAGCGTTTCATGCCAGCCGCAAGATTACGACAAAAGGGTCAATGGATTACAGCTCCTTAAGATGAGCCTGCTTTTCCGCATTTCCGGTGCATTGCAATTGTAGTATTTTTTTTGTTTTTTACTAATACTGATCTTTATCTTTAATCGGTCCATCTAGAGTTTCTTACAGAACTATTTCGAATAGGTTCGCCGTTATTCGAAACTTGATTAGCTGTTTGGATATATTGTGTTTTTTTTTTATGTGAAGGAAATAAATGAAGATTTCAAGGTTCAAAACTGGTGGCTGAAGTCTACAAAGAATTGCTTCCCTCAAAAAAACTATGCATAAAATCCATACGAAATATCATATGGAAAATATTATTTTATGAAATTGCATCAGTATCTCAACGACCTTTCAACGTTCCAGTCATAAGTAATCTAATATTGTTTTCTATTTTTCACTTCATTCTTTAGACGATGCCATGGAAAGCTGCGGCTATCTGAAATTCACCGACCAAAACATGAGGTCCAGTTTCCTGCAGAGCCTTAGCACGATGCGGAAAAACCGTCTCTTCTGCGACGTGATCCTGCTGGTAAGTTTTCCCTTCTTGTGCTCTGTGTAAGCTCGTCTTCAATATTTTCTCTTCCTCCATTTTCCCACCTGCCAGGTTGAGAACACTGAAATTCATGCGCACCGGAACGTGCTCGCCTGTGTCTCACCGCAGCTGATGGAACTGTTCAGCACGGATGCGGTAAGTTGCGGATTGAGTCGGCGTTCTGGCATGGCTAGGGTACGCTTACGTTTCTTTCGGTTTCGTATCTTTCAGGGTACGCTGAACGGAGCGGCCGCGGCCAGCGACGCCAAGCTGCCATGCTACCGGCTGAACGGACAGATCACGAAGCCCGGCCTGAAGTATCTGGTCGAGTACGCCTACACCGGATCATTGGAAGTGCCCGATGAGATGGTGAGTGGTACCATGCGTTCGCATTTAAGACAAGCCCCCGGCGGATTGTTTCCGTTCGCCAACGACTAGTGAACAGTAAACCGAAAACGGGCAAACAAGAAGCGAAATGTTGAACACGCGGTACCTGGCAGTACCGAGCGTAGCTCCCCCCATCTACGAATCTGCTGTTGTTGCGAGACCGCTGACCCAACAGACGAGCCACAGCCGAATCCAACAACAGTCTGATCTACTCCCACTCCAAACTCTTCCCCATTCTAACTACCTCCTTTCGGACTGGGGAATCTTTTGGCAAGGGAACAATATGTCTCATGCGAGACCCGGCGTACCCTGGTCCACAGTTGGCCGGGCGGGGGCTTGATCACCCTTGTCAAGCCTTGCAAGCCGGCTCGCACCCTGCGGAAACGGAAACAACGGTGCCCCGCCCCATTCTTTGTCTTCTACACTTCTCTCTTCCGGGCGGTGGCACACTCCCTCACACATATACCCACACACACACTAGTCACGCGCACGCCAGCGTGAATTGAAGACGCGAGACAAAAAACTGTTACGAAAACAATTTTCTAGATCCGCGATGTCTATCTCGCTGCCTGGCAGCTGAAGATCGATAGTGTGGTGAAGGAGTGCGCGCGGCATCTGGTCGGCGAGCTGGAGCCGGACATCTGCATCGAGACGCGGTCGCTACCGGGCATCGAGCGCAACCGGCGCTTCGTGCAGGAGGTGGACGCGTACATCGCGAAACACTTCCAGCTCGTCTCGGAGACGGCCGGCTTTCTGCAGCTTCCCTGCATCCTGATCGAGGTGCTATACCAGACGCGCCAGGAGATGTCGGTGGTGGCCGAGTCGTCGCTCGGCCGACTGGTGGTTGACTGGATTCGCCGCCAGATGACGGAGGAAGACGTTTCGGTGAGTAAAGCAGAAAAAAAAAAAACACTTGCTGTGAATTACTGTGAATGATTTACCCTGAACCTGTCTCTCTCTCTCTCCTTCTCTCTCTCTCTTTCTTTCTCTCTCTCTCTCTTTCTCTCACACACACACGCTTTAAGGTGGCCACGTTGTTGGAGCGATCGCATATGCTCTACTTGGCGCTGGATAACTCCCTGCAGGACTGCGCCGATCTGCCGCCTGGTCAAGAGTCCGAGAGCGATTTGGTGCAGGACTACAAGCGGCTGGTGCTGAAGGGTCCGATCAACAAGAAGCACCGAAAGGCACTGAAGACCCCCGGGCGGCCACGGATGATCCTCTACAGTCGCGACATCGGGGATCGCAGCGACACGCCCGAGGAGACGGCCCCGATCGAGATGGACTGGAGTTTGGTCGGATGTAGCAAGCTGTCGGGTACGAGTTTGGCAGTCTGTTTCAAGATCCCGAACGTTTTCATAACCTTCTTGTGCCGTTCTCTCCACAAACAGATCATACGTACGTGGCGCTGGTGACGCTGAACGGCAATCTGATGCGTCTTTCGATCCAGCTGCGGCTGAACGTACCGACGACGCCATCGCCGATCAACACGCCGGACGTGATGAGCACGAGCGTCAGCCGCGACGAGGATCTGGACGAGTGCCAGCGGCCGGAGCTATTCTGCGAGGTGGCCACCATGTCCGGTCCGAAGTGTGGCCTCGGCGTGGCCGAGCTGGAGGGCAAGCTGCTCGTGTGCGGCGGGTACGATCGGGCCGAGTGTCTCCGCTCGGTCGAATCATACTGCCCGGAAACGAACAGCTGGACCCAGCAGTCCAACATGGGGGAAGCCCGCGGACGTGTCCAGATTGCGGTGATCGACGGGACGGTGTACGCGGTCGGGGGCTGCAACGGCACGACTGAGCTCGACTCGGTCGAGTACCTCGCGAAGAGCGAGCGCAAGTGGAAGAAGATGTGCAAACTACCTCTGGCCAGGAGCAATGCGGGCGTGTGTGCGCTAAGCGGTAAAATCTACTGCATCGGCGGATGGAACGGGCAGAGCGGTATCAAGCAGTGCGACGTGCTGAAGCCGGACGAGAACCGGTGGTACTCGATCGCACCACTGCACACCGGCCGCTACCAAGCGGGCGTGACGGCATTCGGAGGGAATCTGTGGGTCGTGGGAGGGAGCGATGCGTGGAACTGTCTAGCCTCGGTGGAGGTTTACGACCCGGAGGCCAACCAGTGGACGTTTGGTCCACCATTGTCCACGGCGAGGTATATCCTGCCTTTAGGATGTGCTAGAATAAATACTGATGTGTGTGTTTCCTTGATTGATTCGCAGGCGTGGCTGCGGACTGGCAGAGTTTAACGGCAAACTGTACGCCGTCGGTGGCAGCGATGGAACGCACTCGCTCAACACGACCGAGTGCTACGACGAGGAGAGCAAATGTTGGAATGCAGGACCGAATCTTACCTTGCCGCGCTCGAACGTGTCCGTGGCGGTGGTACAGGGGCGCCTGTATGCCATCGGGGGTTTCTCTGGCAAAACGTTCCTCAGCACAGTCGAGTACCTCGACCCGGCGACGAACGAGTGGACCACCTTCGTCCCCCAGACGAGCGCAAACATCGACTCGCTGCTGGAGAACTCGCTCCGGGCAGCCCTACAGAACGTGCAGCGGTCGTCATCATCCACCTCGTCCTCCCCGGACCACCTGACCGGCAACGGGGGCGCCAGCGAAACCACCTTCAAACCGATCCACACCGCCATGAACAACGAATACAACCGACAGCAGCATACGCCAAAGGCTACCGTCGCCGAAGCGACCCGAGACATCCTGTATGTGGCGAAAGAGGGCACGACGACGACCATGACGACAGTTGCCGCCCCGCCGGCCTTATCGCCCACGGTGGTCAGCACCAAAACGGCCCTACTGGACGACGATGAAGACGTAGTCACCCTCCATGACCTCAACGGGGACCTGAACGGTGCCAACCAGCCGGAGAACAGTATTAGCTTGTTGCAGCAGCTGGCGGCTAACAAGTGCACCGAGATAGCCAACGGTGGCAGCCATTCCAGCTAACCGGCGCTGGCTGCTACCACCACCGGCTTGACGTTGCCGGTGCTGATCGCTGGCGTGCCGCTGAAGGAGGGCAGCGGTGACAGCCGGCTTCTCACGGATTCCGAGGAAGACTGCAGTCGCCTCGGTGACGAGGTGGACTAATGAGCTGACGGCAAGCCCGAGCGCGTCGAAGACTCACACAATCCACACACACATACACGCATTACATTTCCTGTCTATTTTGGCGAACTTTGCTCCGTTTTTGATGAATGTATTTTTTCGTAATGACCATAATTACGTGACGTGTTTACACGCCACCTAAAGCTGGGGAAAATAACCGACAGAGGTACGCAAGCAGCTCAGTCGTATTACCGAATAACACAACCGTCGATTACGGAGAGAAAAAGAACAGGAATTCATAGACAGATGGAAAACATATAGCTGAAGTTCGGATGAATGAGAATGGTGCTGTTGCAGACTACAGATAAAAATGTTCTAGATAGTAAGTGATTATCATTTTCTTATAGTTATACTTTTTTCTGATTAATCAGTGGCATACTTTCCAATATTGCGCTCATTCGGCGATCCACCGGACGCAAGATTTAGCTAATTGTAAGATGCAAAGGCCCCAAGTGTCGAGGCAAACAGATCATTGCTACGTGGAGTACAGCAAACGCAGCCATGAAATTTTCATATGAGGAAGAGGATATTAAAAGGACGCCTATCAGCAGGAGTAGTGTTCTTCTTTCAGTGTGCTTTACAACCTACGTGGCACGATACCAAGTAGTAAGGATCTTTGATTGATGATAGCACACTCGTTTACTGCACTTTTACCTCCGTCGTCGTCGTCGTTGATAGCGTCGTTGATACCGTCGTTAGACATGGGCTTCTACCGCGAGCCACAAAAGATTTATAACAACATGATTGTGCTAGAGCGCTACTCGAGTTTGGATTGGTCAAAGCATAACTTACATTGCTTATGTATCGATTTGTTCTCGGGCAGCTACACATTACCGAAGCTGGCAGGAAGTGAATAGTTTGTTTGCATGGCACATACTTTGCACTTAGTGTTTAAGCCCTGAACGGACTCATCCATACGCATTCCTGGCGGATATGTTGATTTCCATGCACTGAGCTGCTGTTTTTAAGTCAGTAAAAGACATGAGAAAATGTAGGACGAGAGAGGGAGAGAGAGGAGGAGAGAGAGAGAGAGATAGAAAGAGAGATAGAAAGAGTGAACGAGAGAGAAAGAGAGAACGAGAGAGAGAGAGAGAGAGAGAGAGAGAGAGAGAGAAAGGGTAAACAAAATAATGTGGTCTAAAACAAAGAAGAAAAATGGTGTCCTTTGATGGGCTCCATTCAACATTACATGAATAACTTTAGCGTAAAATTGCATTCATGGTTAAATAAAACAAAGTTCATGCGCAGCACCTTAAACAGGAAAGCAACAGGTGAAGGTCCGTGTTTTGAATGTAAAGCAAACAGCAGCAGCTGCGTGCGGCTGGCCACTAAAGAGTATGTACAATTCACCTATAGTATACTTGAGCAATGACAAGTTTTAGACGAACACTTTCTGAGCTAGGGCGGCAGACTGGATGGAACCGACAAGGCGACAAGTGTCTGCAGAGTGCGGTGTGGTATGTTATGTTTTACGTTAGCTATGCATTACTATTGCAAACTAAAATAGGTCGAACCGAAGAAGGATAAGCTGAACGATTGTAATCCGGCTCTTCGGAAACGTTTTCTGAAACAAGTAATGAATGCACCGAATACTCTATCCATACTTATGTTTGAACCTGCTCACCGAGCAAAAAACAACGGTTTTTTTTTTTTTTATACGCGGATGTTGCTGAAAGTAAATGTGAAAGAAATGTAGTGTGGTAAGTTTAATGTTGAAATTTGTTGATACTACAATGCGGTTTGGTGGTAAAATGCGCACGTGGTTGTCAAGTCGCGCGCAAATATTGCGCCCTTATTGGATGTCGCGTTCTCTGCAAAGAGAGCACACACAATGTTCATTCGCTCTATTTTTTTCAGTCTCTCTCTTTTTTCTTGGTTGCTCGCAGTTTATGTTTGTGCTCAAAGCAAGCCTCGAGCTGAAAAACTGACAGCACGCAGTTTGTTTATGTTCGTAAAAGCACGCGCGTGTTCTCGACAGCTTCCTTTCGTGTATTTCGCAACATTTTTTCTCACTGAATTTGCTCCCAAACAAATTAAGTTGATTCCGTAATGCAAAATATCCTGTGAAATTGCGTTTGTATCGTCCTGTGCCGCGTGAAAATGAGTGACGCATTTATGTCTACGAGCGATGAAGATGCCGGCGACTTTTCCGCCAGTGAAGACGAGTGGTTGCCGGGGAAATCGGATGGCACCAGGGGCAATCGGGAAAGGGACAAATCCTCCGCGGGTAGTGCCAGTTCTAGTGGCGATTCCGAGCTTCCATCCGACGCTGCCGGTGGCGATTCAAAAAGCCAACCAGCTCGAAAAAAGAACTCTTCCAAGGGGCGGTAAGCATGCACAAAACCTGTTTACGCAAATAACCCCTTACACATACACACCCAATCTGACCTTGGCTAGTAATCATCATTGTGGCCGAAAAAATGCTTTTCCTACCTGCTCCTAAACACATGCCCCAAACGATTTAAGAGGTTTCTCGTGGCTTTAATTTTTTTTTTGGTTTTAGATTCAGCAAGACAAACTTGAATTCTTCCACTAAAAGGAAACATGAAGGTTCAAGTAAAAGCACGAACGCGCCCGGAACACGTGCTGCGAAGCAGGCTACACACGACGACTCGGACAGCAGTGGCGATGAATATCTTGTTGATCCGACCCAACTGGATCTCAACTCAAAGTTCTTTGATGCTGTTCGAACGGGTGGCGGCGATGGGCTTCCGTCTTTTGATTGCAACGCAGGCTTGGGCAAGCTCACCGACAGCTCGGAAGATGAAACGGACCCCACGGAAAAGGGTGCAGCCGGCGATAGTGGCACTATCGGCGGCGGCAAAAAACTAATTGCGAAAATTAACGAAACGTCGCAGGCGTACGTCAACTTTCAAGATTTTACCAGCACCCTCGAGAAAGCCAAGGCTCACTTTCAGACGGCTACTCAGAAACAACAGCAACAACAGCAGGAACGGAATCAACCCGGTGGAACGCTAGATGTTTCACACTTGCTTGCTTTAGGTGAAACGAGTTCAAGCGTTCGTAAGACTGTCGCCCCGGTGCCGAAGGCTACCACTTCTACCCGCGGTCGGAAGGCTCCGGGAAAAAAACCAGCTGATTCCGATTCCGACTGGGAGGAGGTCGAAGAAGGCGCCCAGCCGACCGGTACCGCAGGGCCGGACGGAAAAACCGTACAAATTACACTCCGCCCGGAGGCAGCGGCGAAGAAGAAAAAGAAATGCACCGAACTCGACGTGGACGCTTGCATCAAGCGAATGATCAACCGGGATAAACGGGACGCGCAGCTCATTCTGCACAAGATGACCATCATAATGGGGATCGCGCACGGAGACTACACCAACACGGTGCTAAACAATCCGGCCCTGCTTGCCATCGCCAACGGATTGATCCCGTCCGAGCGGTGCTATCCCAAGGGGCGCACGAATCTCGGGTACTTCGAGCAAATCCTGAAATACTTCCGTGAGATAGTGGACCTGAAGGACCAGCGCTGGTTCGTGCGCAGCTGGAAGCGGCTGACCGTTGAAAAATCACTGCGCCTGCAGCTTCTCTCGCAGATGGCCAACTGTAAGCGCGATTACATTCTGCTGTTCGTCATTTTGCTCCGCTCCATCGGGGCGCAGTGTCGGATGGTGATGTCTTTACAGGTGGTGCCGAAGAATGTTCCGACGGCGGAGCTGCTGAAGGTGGTTTCTAGCAACGGCAAGAAGGGACCAGCGATGGAAGCTGACAATGCGAACGTCAAAGGTGACCATGACTACGATGAAAAGAAAGGAAAGAAGCCGGTTACCTCAGGGCGGAAGAGGAAAGTGTCATCCCTGGTGGAAATTCCTCAGCTCGATGGGGCGGACGATGCGAAAAGAAAAAAACGTCCTAAGCAAGATTCAAACAGTCAAGTCGAGGTCAGTATTTCTCCAAGAAAAACTCGTCAACAGCGTTTGGGGGAAGCAAGTAAAAAGGAAGCTCAATCAGTGAAGGAGGTATGTATGTATTCTCGAACAAACTTGTTGTAAATTGTAATTTTTATAAACCTCCATTTTAATGTTTTTAGCTTACTATGAAAAAGAAAGCAGCAGTAGCAGGTGATAACAAAGCGTTAGAAAACAACCCCTCGGCCGTTGTGAAAAATGCCGTGGATTGCATTCCCAGCACATCCAAAATGGTTCGCAGAGATTATAGCCAAAAAGCGGAGGAAAAACATACGAAACAGTTAAGGAAATCTGAAACCCCCGTTAGTGGTTCCCCTGGGAAAAAGATAGTCAAGATCGAACGGTTCAGTGCCAGCACGAGGCGCGCCCTCGATCGACGCGTTCTTTCCACCGACGACGAGACCAAACACCCCACCAACGGACCCGTACCGGCCGGCCGAGGCTCTCACGGTGTCAACGTTTGGGTGGAGGTGTACGCGGAAGAGGAAGAACGCTGGATCCCGGTCGATGTAGCGCGCGGGTTGCTGCATTGCGTGGACAATATCGTCTCGCAGGCTTCCAGCCCGATGCTGTACGTGCTGGCCTGGAGCAACGACGGCTCGATCAAGGACGTTTCGGCGCGGTACTGCGCGCAGTACGCGACCGTCACGCAGAAGCTGCGCATTATGCAGCAGTGGATGGACAACACGCTGCTGCAGTTTCGAGGGGAGCGTACCGCACGCGACATCCGGGAAGACCGGGAGCTCAACCGCATACTGGAGGAGCGGCCGCTGCCGAAGACCATCGCGGAGTACAAGAGTCATCCCTACTTTGCGCTCAAGCGCCATTTGCTCAAGTTCGAAGCGATCTACCCACCGGACGCACCGACGCTCGGCTTCACGTCGAACAAGGAGCCCGTGTATGCGCGTGAGTGCGTCCATACGCTGCATGCGCGGGAAGTTTGGCTGAAACAGGCGCGCACGGTCAAACTGTACGAAACGCCGTACAAGATTGTTTCCGCTAGGCCGAAGTACAACCGGGTAAGGAGCGAGTGGATGGTGTCTAGCACGGAAGAAAACGATGGGTCCGACAGTTCACGTGATCCTTTTTCTCTTTGCATTTCCAACAGGCCAGCGGTCAGATGGAACCCGCCCAAAAACCACTGGAGCTGTTTGGCCACTGGCAGACGGAAGAGTACGAACCACCGACGGCGGAAGATGGCATCGTGCCTCGGAATGCGTACGGCAACGTGGAGCTCTTTAAACCGTGCATGCTGCCAAAGAAAACGGTCCATCTGCGATGTGAGTCTTCCCTTCGTTGGTGGCAAATTTTTGTTTTTCGCCTGTTAACCCCATTTCGTTTCGTTTGCATCCGTTTAAACCATTCCATATCCAGTGCCCTGCCTGAATCGGATATGCAAAAAGCTGCGAATTGACTGCGCCCAAGCGGTGACCGGGTTCGACTTTCACGGCGGCAGCAGCCACCCAGTGTACGATGGGTTTGTGGTTTGTGAAGAGTACCGCGACCTGGTGGTCGATGCCTGGCACCAGGAGCAAGAGGCGGAGGAGCAGCGGGCGCGGGACAAATACGAAAAACGCGTGTACGGCAATTGGAAGCGGCTCATCAAGGGGTTGCTCATACGCCGGAAACTTCAGCACAAGTACAATTTCGATAATCTCAACCAGTAAGAGTGAAGCGGAGGGAGTTTTTCCAGTGAGCAATATTGTAAGGTTTTTTTTTTGTTTATGTTTCAAGTTTGTTCTCGTTTTGATTATTGTGCATGAAATGTTCATTGAAATTTTAAATCAAGCAAAGGTTCCATGTTTGAAAGACAGCAAAGGTCCTTTTTACATAAAATCACTCAGACAAAAAAAAACGAGGCGACTCATTTTGTAAGCTGTTTATTGCGTTTATTAAAAGATTACTCGCATATACATTCGAATACACAAAAATGAAATTAAATTTTTGCATTGTATGGAAATATGTTGAATTTAATTCACTATATGGAAAAAGCTGCACACTATATGGAAAAAGCATAGAAATAATAATCATGCAGTAGCATAGAAAAGATCAATTAATCTTGATACACATTGATTGTTGATGAGGTTCATCGTCATTGTGCAATAGGTTTAAAATCCAACCAAATGCCACCCTTAGGCATTAACATAAATTGAGCCGGGTCCATCACGAACGGCTCCAACGTTTTTTCATTAACGGACAGCGAAAAGTTTAGCAGGATCTCCACGATGGCCCGCTTGACCTGTGCCTGCGCAAAACGCATTCCCAGGCACATGCGGGGACCCTCGCCGAACGGGAAGTACACGCCCCGCTCCCGGTACGCCTTGCTGCCACCGTTCTGCATCGAAAAGCGCTCCGGATCGAACTTGTGCGGATCGGGATAGTAGGCCGGATCGAAGCTGATGGAATAGTACGGCAGGGCGACGGTTATGCCCTTCTTGACGAATATCTGGCGATCCTTCGGCCCGACCAGGGTAGTGTCGGTGGTGCACCGCTTCGCCATGGTAGCAGTGATCGGATGCATGCGCTGCGATTCGCAAATGATCTGCTCCAGGTAGGGCATCTCCGTCAGTCGTTCGTACGTTATGCCGCCAGTCTCCTGCACGCTCCGTATCTCGGCCCGCAGCGTATCCTGGATCGTCGGATGTACGGCCAGATCGTACAGGACGTACGTGAGCAGGATGCTGGATGTTTCGAACCCGTCCGCAAAGAACGACACGCCATGGCCGGCGATGTCGATGTCGGTGATCTGCTTGCGCTCCTGCAGTTGTATCAGATGGTCCAGAAAGTCCGTGCGGTTAATGTTGTTCTTCTTCCGGTACAGAATCGCGTCCTGCATGATGCGGATGAAGAAATCCGTCGCATCTTTCGGTATCAGCGTGAACTTGTAGAATTTCTTTATCGAAGGGCAGAAGGCCGCCACGAGCATGACGAACTGGACGACGAAGTTGAAGTTCATGATGCGCTTGCCCATTTCACGGATTTCTGGCTTTTCCTTCACGAACGACTGAGCGTCAATGGCAAAGATGCAGCTGGCCACCACGTCCGTGGCGTACTTCGCCATGAGCTACAAACGGAACAAAAATCAAATATCGTGTAACTATCAACCGGATGCGTGTGGTTCGTCGATTTACCTCTTTGGCGTCCAACATCGCTACCCCTGTGCTAGGGTCGACTTGGTTGTTCACATATTTCGTCATTTGAACGCACACCTCTTCCATAAGGTGTGCCATTGCTTTAATCTGTTGTCAAAGAAGAACACTCAAGTCACGCATTTATTATAATATAATAATTGTCTTCTTATTTCAATTTTACCCGATTGTTGGTGAAAGCGGGTGTAATTTCCGCCCGGCGCGTCTTCCATTTTTCACCACTCAAACTGAATGGGTTGCGCGCCAGTAGTGGATCCGACTTTTCATCCACCGTGTCCGAAAAATCGTTCGCCTGAAAGTTGTGGAAACTTTTGCCTAGCACTTCCTTGATCAACTCCGGATCGCGCACAAATAGCTGGGGGGATCGTGCGTTGTAGAACCCAACGACTGGCTCATTTTTGTAATCACTGTTTTAAAGAAGAACGAAAAATATAAAATTAAAATTAAAAATATTGAATTAAAAATTAAAATTAAAATTGAAAATATTAAAATTGTGAAAATAGTTCAATTTTTGAAAATTCAATTTTTTTAAACTACGAAAGCAGTATGACAGTATAACACTTGCTTGACCACTAAGCTAAATGGCTGCGTGCGTTAACATACGGCAAACAACAATGAAGTGGTGGGAGATGATTCCGTCTCTGTATAATGAATTTAAGGAACTGACTGCTAGGTTCGGACTAACTCAGTAATCAAACGTTTATCCAACTTTTGTTTCCTTCAACGTGCTTCAAAATGAAAATATTGGTAATTCCTTTGTTTAACCTTTCATCAAAACAATGTTGGTGCAAGATTGCTTCGCTTACCAAATGGAACAAACACATTCGCTGCGAATTTGACAAAATGGACTACCATACAGATATGGCGTGAACGTCGAGTCCTGGTGAACTTCGTGTTGGGTGCTGTTTCGGCACACCATCACAATCGGTACAAAACATTGTGTGTGTTGCACTAGCCGGGCCTCTTCACGATGTTTAAAAAGTGAGTTGAAACCATTTTTCGTCACGATAGTTAACCTATTCATACTTTCATTTATTTCCCACGCAGATTTGATGACAAGGAGAGTGTTTCGGGAGTGCAGCAACTGAAGTCGTCGGTTCAGAAGGGCATCCGGGCCAAGCTGATCGAACAGTTTCCCTCCATCGAGGGCCACATCGACCAACTGGTTCCGAAAAAGGCCGCTTTTCGGCTAGTGAAATGGTAAGCGCATTATGGGTCAGCCATTAACAAAAGGAAAACAGTTTGCGCAAACCTGCGAGCCCCGGTCGACGGCAAGCGCGGCAAGCTGTGCGTAAAATTCGTGGCTCACGCCGTATCTTGTTACTGTTCCAGCCACGACCACATTGAGATCCTGATCAATGGCGCCGGAGAACAATTGTTCTTTCGCCATCGGGATGGACTTTGGATGCCAACGCTCAGGCTCTTCCATCGGTTTCCGTTCTTTTTGCCAATGGAACAGGTCGACAAGGGCGCCATCCGGTTTGTGCTCAGCGGGGCCAACATTATGTGCCCCGGATTGACATCTCCAGGCGCCTGCATGACCAAGGTAGAGAAGGGCACCGTAGTTGCGATAATGGCGGAAGGGAAGCAACATGCGTTGGCGATTGGACTGACTACGCTGTCTACGGATGACATGTAAGGCCGCACATATTTTTGTGTATCTGACTCCGTTTGTAATCGTTTCGCTCGTAATTCCTTGTACTTTATTTTTAGTGCCAAAGTCAACAAGGGCGTAGGTGTCGAAAACTGCCACTACCTCAACGATGGGCTGTGGCATATGAAAGCAATTAAGTAAATAAACTGTCCTCGGGGCGTTTTCAATCTCGGAGATTTACACAAGCAATCGAGTTGTGTAAGTAACACGAATAATCCGAAAAATGCACCGTTACTCTTACATTTCTGCTATAAATGTATGATGAAGATTTGAGGAAGTTTGGCAATGTACTATAGTTTCACAGCTTTGTTCACAAAATCTTTTAAACAAAGCCGATGAGGTAAATTAACCAAAATGAATCCGCAGAAGCAATGTATATAATTTAATATTTTTTTAAAATTATATCAACACCTACACTGTTTGTGAAATGAGCATAAGATATTCAACAATGAAGCTAATCTAATGCCCCAACTATTATATTCCACCAATGTTGATGCAAAAATTGAGTATCTGTTCCAATCCTTTTTTTTTCTATGAAGCAAAGTAACGCTTTTATAACTTGGAAGCAGAAATTTACATGAATTTTGATAAATTTGCAAGATTCTTAATTATTGTCAATCCCTATTGCACCACCACGTTGGAAACGATATTTAAGAAGAAAAGGAAAACAATCAACATTTGTAGCTAAATTGTATTGTTGGCATAAAACACTTAATTTGACGGGGAAAAATAAGGTCAGTCACAAGCACGATTAAATTAAACCAAGTTAATTATAATTTCACACTTCTGCTTCAATACGAATGTAACGGATTTTCTTCCACTATCACTATCTTTCCTCATTACAGGGAACCACACTGTTCACACTACACCAGGATGGACGAGACAAACTTACTTGTAGAGCTGTTCATAGTCGTAAACGATATGGCGCTTCTGGGTCAGCATATTCGGTATGTTGCCAAACAGTAGCCTCGGTTTCGGCCCTATGATGCCATACTTCTCCCAGTATCCAAACTCCCACGATAGGAACAGATAAATCAGAGCCAAGATGGCCACTAGCACGCAAAGCACGAGGTAAATCATCCCTTTGGGTGTGGCGGAAGAGCAGACTTTTGCGACAATCGAATGCTTCCGATCGGCTCGATCGCCGGATAGGAACTGATCGGGAGCAACGAAATCTCGACCCGCGTCAAATTGAAATTTCTGCTAGCACACCCATTAGGGGCAACAAAACTTGCCGCCCGTCCAATTCCGGTTCTAGCAATAAAATTGTGTACAATTGCAATTGCAACAGTACGTTTGTGGTGGTAGTTCTGGCCGACAAATTTGCGATTAGACCCAGCACCTCCAGATGAAGGGCTTGAGCAAATATTAGATGAAGGTTAGGGAGTACGTCATGAAGGCGCATAGTGCATCAGCGATGCGCATTTGCATCGAAAAGAAAGTGTTTTTTTTTTCGCCGCATGCCAAGCGGGCCAGCCCATCAAGAGGGAATCAACTTTTTAAATTCAAAAGATGTTTTCTTACATTTTTGACGTACAGCCTGTGGAATCGTGTTCAGCGACATATGAAACCAAATGACTGCAGATTATGAAAACCTTTGACCGCGGGGAAGATGCGGCGAACGGCGACCATGAAAAATTATCAGGAAGATTCACCAAGTGTGGTTTTTGTTCGTCACAGTCGAAGGTGATAAATTATTCAATGTAGAGATTTTTTTTCCTTTCTTTCACTACCTCTTCTCCGATAAGCTATTACGTTCTCAAGTCAAGGTCAAATTGATGCGAGACCTTTTCGTGCCCATGCTTCCATTCCAGCATAATAGGCAGTGGTGGCAACAGGCGGAACGAAGTTTCCAATTTCGCATTTGAACGTGTCAGCCGCAACCGAAAACAGATGTGTCGTCCAGCGGCTGAGTTCACTGTCGGCATGGAGACGCCATGTAGGCCATGATACTATTTTTGGCGATCGTAGAAGATCATTTCGTTTTACCGAAACGCGATCGTTGTTGGAAACGTGTAGGCTAATATTTATCTTTCGTCCGTCAATAGTTAGATTTAAGAAGCTTTTGTTTATTTTATATTTATTTGTACAACATTTTTCCGGGTTAAATTTTTTTTCTTAAATTATATTGAATGCTCAAAAACTGTTTTAAGAATACTCATTAAAATCAATATGATTTAACTAAAAATAAAATTTTCTTATGAGCAGCGGCTTCCTACAGGATCAATTGCAATAACGAGATTCTAGAAGAACTTCAATCGATGCAACCCATTTCTTGGGATTCGCATACAACTCGGCGTCTTCCGGGAACTGGCTCGCAACGTACGTAAATAACAACTAAATCAAAGTGGTCGCCGTGTGAAGTTTAGTTATACAATACGAAATATACATACACTTGAAAAACTGCTCCATCATCTTCGTTCGTTGGTGTCAACGCTGTCATGGTTCTTCTAGCCCATTGGCTGGTCCAAATTGAATTCAATTGGACACAACGATCGCCGACGTTTGCAGAGGGTTGTGTGTGGGTGACCAAGGGCATCCCCCAACGCAGCAGCAGAGACACTTGGAACAGGTTGGAGCAAATATGTGTTTACGGCGAACCAGTTGCGACCAGTTGGCAAATATATTCTTACAGGGGGCTGGCCCCGGGGGCAATCAGATATTATGTAAATGAACAAGTCACATTTGAACTGTGAAAAAAATGGGAAAATATTTAATTGATAGAACATGTATAAAAAAGTACAACACTGGGATCCAAAAGTCTGACATCGGAGCATTTTTTATTGATAAGGAGCTGTTAGGCCGAAAACGAATCGATCATGAGCATCAGGTCAGCTAGCAACGTTATCTTATCGGGGGAAGTAAAAAAAAACAACATAAGAACGAAAACTTCGGCGCCGGACCCCGTTTTAAGCTACGCCGCGATCAGGTTATAATCCAACCAGATGCCACCGAGCGGGGCTACGATGAACGTTTTCGGATCCAGCTGCAATGGTTGTTTCGTTTTCGCACTAACGGAAATATCATACTTGGTGATGAGCTCGAAAATACCACGCTTGACCTGCATCAAGGCGAACCGCATGCCGAGACACTGGCGCGGGCCATCGCCGAACGGCACGAAGCAGCCCTTCTCGCGGTACGCCTTCGTGCCGCCAGCTTCCGGCGCGAATCGGTCCGGATTGAAGCGTTCTGCGTCTTCGAAGTACTCCTGGTCGCGTTGAATCTGCCAAAGGGGAAGCATCACCGGGATGCCGCGTTCAATCGCCACTTTCCGGCCGCTGTCGTCCAGCTCGAGTTCAGTCGGTACGGTGCACACCTTCGAGAGAAAAGCGGCTGGAGGCCACAGCCGAAGTGCCTCTAAAAGAAGAAAAGATAAACAGAATGTTAGCCTACATATGTTTAGCAGCCGCAAGATTGATAGCCAATGGTCCATCGTGGCAGTTTAATCGACAAGGGCAGGTCTAGAATCGATGGAATCGATTTATGCGACACCGATAGTCTAACATTTGTACATATCAGTCTTATTTCCTTGGACAAAGCCTCGATAACATTTGCCCATCTTAAGCTCGAATTGAAGGTGCCTACGTCGCTTATCTAGATCAAGTTCTTGAACTTGTAACTGTTGCTACCCATTATAGAGGTCTAAGTTTCAGTTTTTCCTACTGCGAAAAGTATAGCACATGCAACAACATTGTGATGTTTTATACTAGGAAAAGTCATGCCAATTTTTTTTTTTTTTCGCAGACGTGGTTATTCGAGGTTTTCTGCGAAGAGGCATAAGTTATGGCCAAAAGATTTTTGCAGCTTTAAACGCCGTTAAAACATGGCCTGGGTCACGAACACAACACATCGAAAAAGGTTCAAATCGGTCCATCCTTGCTTCAGTGATGTGCAGTGGAAGAAGGCTGTGCTCCACACCGAGCGGTGCAAATTAACTTTGATGCACTTGATGAGGTAATATATGCAACTTATTGACCTACCGTTCAGCACTTGATCAAGATAGGGCAGCTCCAGCAGAGTGTCGTAGTCGATGGAACCATTCTCATTACGTGCCGCCATCAGCTCACTACGGAGCGTCTGCTGGCAGTCCGGATGACGGGCCAGTTCATACAGGGCGAAGCACATGGCCAAGCTGGACGTCTCGAACCCATCGATGAAGAACGTTACTCCGTGGGCGGCCATGTCCAGCGAGCTTAGCTGCTTCCTTGCCTTCAGGCTGATAAGATGGTCCAGATAGTCGACGCGCTTAACATTGTTCTTCTCCCGGTACGCAACCGCGTCGTCCATCAGCCGGGTGAAGAACTGTTCGATCGGTTTCGGCACGAACGAGATGGGGATGTACTTCTTGAGTGCCGGCACGATCCCCATCACCAGGAACATCAGTAGGATCTGGAAGTTAGGCTCGAGTAGCTTGCGGCCCATCTCGCGGATCTCCGCCTTCTCCTTGGTGAACGATTGTGCGTCCGCGGCGAAAATGCAGCTCGATACAACGTCGGTTGTATACTTGGCACACAGTTCCCGCGACTCGATCGACCCTTGGGCTCGGTTTTGCGTGACGTACTGCTTCATGCGCTCCGCCACGTCCTCCACAAACGGAAAGAGGGCCTTCATCTGGAAGAGAAAGACAACCGAACCGTCGTGATCGTTTCCGGCATTTCTGTTAAAAGGAATTTCCCTGCCCATACCCGGGAGGTGGTGAACGCCGGGGTAACTTCGGCCCGTTTTTCCTTCCATTCCTCGCCCTTCAACATGAACGGATTGCGGCCAAAGATGGGATCACTGTCCTTGTTAATCGAGTCGGCGAATTCGTTGTCCTGGAAGTTTTTGAAGCTCTTTATCAGCACATCCTTCACGAGCGCGGGCTTCATCGCAAAAATGGCTGGCTGACGGCCATTGAATACGCCGACGAAATTGCCTTGGAAGCGAAACTTGCTGTCCACACATCACCGGAAAAGAAAAACAGCCACCCATCAAACACAACACGCTGTATCATCTGGTTATTTATTTAAAAATGAAAAAAAAAAAAACTTCCACCTACTTGTATATATCCTGAAAGTCATCAACAAACGGCCGGTTGCGCAGGACAAAGCTGGGAAAGTTTCCAAAAAGTAGCCGAGGTTCCGGCCCTGGCACACCCCGTTTCGTCCAGTAGCTCACGTTCCATGCTAAATACACGTAGATTAGCGCGACCGCCGTCACGAGCAGCGTGATTGTAAGAAACATGTTCACAACACAATGTTGGCGCACCCAAATGTTGTCCAGCCGTCACGCGAAGCGCCCGAACCGCACTGAGTAAGTCCAATTTAGGCATCAATAAGTAGGGTTTCCATGGTCCTAAAATATCTCAATTACGCCGTTATACTTGTGTGTGTTAGAGCATAGTCGTGGTTTGCGATGGAATCATCGCTCCGTATTCGCCATAAGTATGCCCAACAGGTGTGTGTTTGTAACGGTCATCACTAACGTTAGCGAACGCGTTCAAATGTTGCTTTTTATCTTATCAACGTTGGCCATGCTCATTGATAGGAAAAAGGCGTCTATCACTTTTACTTCAATCAGGCGCAAACTGCGTTTGGTTTTTTTTTATAGTTGTGATCGGAAGGATTTTTTTTTTTGCCACCAAGATACAAAGATACCAATGATGTTATCTTATCAGCTGCCGTTGATTCATCCATCGGTAGGCGCGTGTCTCGCATGGTAGACGAATATGGCTATCTCAGAATCTATGGTTCGGTGGCATTTCACAATATTATAAATCCGGCACAACAATACATTAAAATCATGGAAAATTGTACATTAACATTGTGGAAAAGTGGACAAGTATAATTTCGATTGTACTTATCGATTGTTCTGTTATCAAGGTGCAAACCACCTTAGGAGAACATATATGGCTATCCGTTTTCAGTCTTGTGTCAGCAGCACGTTTCGACTAAAAACTCATAAAATGCTCTTTTCTTAAGTGGCGTAATGAGAGATTTTAAGAAAGAAATAACGATTTTTTTATAAAACTTATCAATATATTTTAAAAAAGTTGAAGAAAACGAAAAATTACAAATTAATTCCACCGAGGCACAACGTAACGTATTTTCACGACTTAGCGTAAACATTCCAACATTAACCGCATGTACTTTGTACTATGCCAAATTATCGAAATTGTACTTGTTCTGCAGCTTGCGGCGCACCAGCAGCCCCTTGATCAGCCGCTTCCAGTTCCCGTAGACCCGTTTTTCCATTTTTTCCTGCTCCCGCTGTTCCTCCTGCTCCATCTCCTTGTACCACTCTTCGATCACCTGCTCCGCAAACTCCTGGCAGACGACGAATCCTTCGTACACCGGGACAACGCGCATCTTCGCCATGTCGAACCCGGTCAGAGCCGGCGCACAATCGATCTGCAGCCGTTTGCAAACCTTGTTGAGTCCCGGTACTGTCCAGTGGGGGGAAGACATTTTGGAGTAAACAAAACACGATTACTACTCATTTTATTTTTGCAAGCACCCAGTGACAAGGACAGATACTCACACTTGAGATGGACCGTTCCCTTGGGCAACATTTTCTCGGTGAACAGCTCGACATTGCCGTACTCGTTGCGCGGAACGATTCCGTTCTCGGCGGTCGGCGGATCGTACTCGTCCGTCTGCCAGTGGCCAAAGATGTCGCATGGTTGGTCCTTCAGCCAGTTGTTGGTCGGACGGTCGTACTTCCAGCACTTGACCACCTTGTACGCCGTCTCGAACGGTCGCACGACGCGCCCCTGCTTGTACCACTTCTCGCGCGTTTGCAAAGTGTGAACGCACTCGCGCGGATAGATGGCCTCGCCGCGGATGAAGCCCAGCGTTGGCGGTTCGGCCGGGTAGAGCGCCTGGAACTTCAACAGGTGGCGTCGCAGGGCGTAGAGTGGATGGTTCTTCAGCTCACCGATCGTCTTCGGGAGGGGCTTGTCGGCGTCCAGCTTGTCGAGCTCCTTGTCTTCCAGCAGATCGCGGCTGCTTTTGGTCCCCACGTACGGCGCCAGGGCTTTGTCGAGCCAGGGCTGCTCGACGCGAAGCATCCGGCAGGCCGTGTTCCAGTTCTGCACATACCGGGCGGTTATATCCTTCAGGTAACCCTCGTTATCCCAGGCAAACACGTACGATATCGGACTGGTGGCGTTTCGCTAAAGAAGGAAACGGAAGCCCAAATTAATTTCAAAGTATCAACAAACCATGTGCATCTTCTCCATGTGTCCTTTCATACCACAATGTAGTCGACGCAATCGGCTCGCCCACTGACCAAGTCGAACGTGATCCATCGTTTTGACTTCTCACAGTAGAACTCGATCCAAATGTCCGTTTTGTCACCACTACTAGCTTGCCGCTCGCCGCTCTTAGCACCGCGCCTAACCGAGGGAGATTTTTTCCCCTTTGCTGCGGCGGGTGAACTTTTTTTCTTGCGTTTTGCCGGTTCCTTTGGCAGCTCGAAGTCACTGTCGTTGTCCCCCGAGTCTTCCGAGGAAGATTTATTTTTTTTCTTCTTCCTCGCTGCCGCGTTTTTCGCAGATCGACTGGCTCGGGCCGGTACCGCGCGGGCCTTGCTGGGTGCACGCTTTCCCTCCACTTTCCTGTCATCGGGCGGCTCGCCCTCGGCGGACGAATCAGATGATAATACTTTGCGATCGTTTGATGAGACTGTTTTTTTGACTATCGACTTATCATTCTCTTTCTTCTTCACATTTACGGCTTCTGCCTTGGCGGGCGAAACCGATTTGCCCACAACATCCGTGAGAACAACAAGCGGCACCTTACCGTTAATGATGCCAGGGGAAAGACTGCTGTTGTTGACTCCCGATTTCCCTTTACCTGCAGGTGGGGTCGCTGCAATTTTACCCCTCTTTTTCGAGTTGCCCCGCTTGGAATCGAAATCATCATCGTCCGACGGTGTGGCGGGACGGACGGCTTGCCGTGTTGCTTTCCTTTGCTTCGTAACAGCCCCGGCAATATCAAGTGTTGCTTGCCCTGCCTTTCGCTCTTCAGCCTGCTTCCGAGCTCTCGATCGTACTCGCGCCGCTGGGACTGCGTTGTTTGTCGGTTCCGTTTGTGGCGGGAACAGTTTCCTCTTTCTTGTGGCGGTGGTTTGTGATTTCTCAACAGCAACAGCATTGGATGCTCCCGGAGTGTTGGACTTCCGTTTGGTGAACGGCGACGAGCCGGGGGACTCTACCGGGACTGCAGAAGCGCTCTTGGAGCGTAGAGAGCGCCTCAGGGGTGACACGACGTTTCCGGACGGTTTGAAATACTCATCGTCGCCACCGTCCAGCTGTGGAATGTTCAGTGTAGCTAGGGCCTTTCGTGCCGTCCTGCGTGTCACCGGCTTTTGGGACGTGCTTTTGGACGGCTTTATGGATTTATTTTCCTTTGTGGGTGTTATTTGGGGAGGTGTTTCTTCTTTCTTTGCACTCTCAGGTACGTTTGCGTTGGGTTTGGACGATTCTTCTCGTGCAGCATCGCTTTTAGGCACATTTTCGAGTTCATTTTCCAACGTCCGCTCTGCTTGGGCACAGTTAGACAGACGTTTCTCCGCATTCTCTTTCATCTGACGTTCGGACATCGGGCACAGGTCGCTCATGGCCGGCCGTTTCGACGGCACACTAGCGGAGTGCACAAGCCGTGCCTGAGCGCCGGCCATTCGAAGGCAGGCTAGAAACAGCAGTACGTAATCCCGCCGACAGATCACCTTGCGTGTGTAGAGTGCCAGCGACAGGGTGAACCGCAGACTGCACCCAGTCCTCGGGCCCAGATAGTTGCCGGACTGGAGCGTAAATTCCATCGTAAACCAATCGGCCAAGCTTTGCACTTTAGCTTCGTCCCACTTGGCGCTCTTCGTCGAAGCCTTTTCCTGCATGATGGAAAGCAAAAGGCCGCTTATGCGGCCACTGCCGACGGTACGATTCAACTGGTGGCCGATAGCAATGGCCGACAGAACGCTACTCTTGTGATAGTTCAGCTGATTCGCCCGCTTTACTTTGTTAATTTGTCGTTTAATGTACAGTTCCATCTCCAGGTCTTCCCTGCGCTTCCGTCTGCTTTGCGCCGTGTCCATCTCGATGGTAACATCCCTCGGTTTTTGCTCGGTTTCTGGTTTTCCTTCTTCTTGACCCTCGCCCGTGCGTACCTCTTCCCATTCCGAGTCTGAGCTGGCATTTGACTGCGTTTTCTGTGGCGAAACTCCTGCATCCATTTCGCCGAGGGCTAATAAATTGGACACACTTTCCTTCTGCTGGGTCGCTGTTGGCGCTACGTTGTCCTCTGCCGTTCCCGGTTTACCGTGCTCGGTTGCCTGCTGCTGGTAGGTTTTCAGAAACTTTTTCGCCTCCTCCATCTTCGCCGTGAACTGGTCGAGATTGTGAAAATTCATGAATTCACCAGACTGCTGGTTGATATGGCTTAACAGCTTGTCAGCGGCCTGCTTCGGTATCGATGCAGGTAACAATTCCTCACCGTCAGTCGGTCCTCTCGTTGGCCGGTCTTCGCCATCGGAGCTATCGGAGAGGTGCAACCCGGCGTTTACGTCGAATTGCGGGGGACCGATGGACCCACCGGACCCGGGATTGGCCTCATGTTTGTTGAAAAAGGTCGACCGTAAGTCTAGCTTTCCCGGATCAACCAGGTGATCGTCGCCACTGCTGTCGGAATCTTCCGCCTTGCTTTGGCTCCCAACCGAACCCGCCTTGCGTTGATACTGACATTTTTGCAGGATATCCGAAACACTGCTGTTCAACGGGGGCCTTACTGGCGCTTTCTCCTTGAGCAGATCCTTTTTGTACTGTTGATAGAGCCTATCGCGAAGACCCGGCGACAGTCGTTTCCTTTTACCGCCCGCTGCCGGGCCTGGCGAAGCCTTGGGAGCCGGCCTGGAAAACAGGAAGGTTAGAAGTATCACTTTCTGCTACAACAACGGACACGTACCTTTTCCTCGCAGTAGCCTGGTTGCCCTTTTTCTTCCTGGCACTCGCTTGAAAATCCTCTAGATCGCTAGCGTCCTCCGAGGCGAAATCGTCGTCTTCGGACTCGTCCTCGTCGGAGCTGCTTTCGACCATGGACTTTTTGGCACCCTTCTTTTTCTTCGAATCCTTCGACGGGACCCACTCATCTTCTTCACTCGCTGAGAAATCCGATTCGTCTTCGCTAGGGGTAAAAGCTTCCTCCTCGTCGCTCATTGTGAACACAGAAAATTGCGTATTTAACGACACATGTAGGGCACGCGAATTTCAACACATGAATTCACAGGACGCACCGCGAGCCCGCCAAAGTTTGACAGCACGTTTTTACTAGTGGTGAGATTTCAGTGCAGAACCTACCAATCCGTTCCTGGAAGAGCGATGATGCACCCTATCGTTGGCAAGGGCGGACTTGCAAGTGCTTTTGAACGAAAGCCAAGCGTCTACCTCTACAGTCGCCACTGCAAGGATCTATGCGATGCAATCAAAAGCATATATAAGCTGGCCGTTTCACATAGATACGACTCTGCCTACTGCATTTGTATGCACGTGAAGAACTGGGCGGACCTGGACCCAGTTCCTTACGTGCAGATATGACGGGTGGGTGCACTGTGCGGATCTAGCCGTTTTTTTACGAAAAGAATGACCATGCTTGCCCCTCTAGGACTTCCACGATTGGGGTTGCCCGATTGTTCGAAAGCGTCAAACTCGCACCGCGAGCCTCAGTTTGTTTGCATTCGCGTCTCGTTTCGTACGCGAGAAGGCGTTATTGTGTTCGATATCCGTATTTATCATAATAAAAGCGCAATGTTTTCTGTAGTTGCGATGCCTTTGGCGATCTAAGAATATGAACCCTATACATCCCCTGTGTATAGTACCGAGTGACGTGTATTTACTGTGTACTGTTTGAACCAGTCACAAGGAAAGCAGCCTCGGCGAGATACGCACTGTGAAAGAAAAGAAAAAAAAAACCATCGCCAACTCGTTGGGAGGTTGCAGACAGTGCAGTAAAGTGTTTGAATTCGTTCACCTTTGCCACACACAACGGCGGTAAGTGGCGAAGATGTTTAAAAAATTGTGGAAGTTATGTGAATAGATTTTCGCAAACAAGCGCCCTAGGCCATAGCTAGCTGCGTTCGTCGCGTTCTAACTACGCCAATAATGGCGAAGGTACTGCCATTACAAATGGTACAGTATTGTGTCAGTGCCAGCGCATAGTAGTATTTTGCATAAGATGTGCTCTTAAAAAATGTCCTCCCTCCAGATGGCTTCGGTGAATTCGGGCTTTGTGCATATCACTTTCGTGTTTCTATCGCTGATACGATTGCCGAACCAGTGTTACCAAACCAACGCAACCCCGGGCTGCTTCGATGAATTAGATGGCGCTTTGCATAACCGGATTTTCGACTTAGTGTTCGTTAATGGTGAACACTGGTAAAACAATACCGCTCTGCCACTTTGGGTTAAGCAACGGATGTGGCGGTGGAAGCTGTTTCATCCCTCCCTACCTCGCCGTAGTGGTCGGTTTCCGCATTCTTGTCGGTTCGTTCGCTCCTTCTCGCTTGTTTACGTGACTGCGCGAACCAGATAAGATAAACAATCACACTGGGGCGAAATGTTGTTTATCGGATATCTGGGGGTGTGAGAAAAGTTTTTTGTGCCTCGAAAATCGAATCCGATGTTGCGATGAACAATAGAAAACGCTGTGTCTCATCAGTGCTTTATGTGTTCTTTGGGATAGTTCGTAACTGTGTAACAAAGGTTGAAATCGAAACCTAGTTTTGCTTAAGAGCTAGCATAAGAAAACGGATATAGAAAGAAAAAAACAAATTCCCCGGAAACAACTTTCGCGTGGGCATCTTCATCGGAAAGAATGGCCCCGTGTTTTAAACCAACCGACTGAATGCTGCCACCTGCTGCTGCTGCTGCTGCTGCAGCTGCCTTCTTCTGACCGGTATTTATGGCAACACACAAACAACCGATGCGTGGAGCATCACCATCATCATCATGGGCGTTTGACCATAGCCTCAAGCAACTTTCACGCACCTTTGCCTTGATGATACGTTTGGTAGCTTCGATCGGTGTGCTTCGTTTGGTAACGCGAACTCGTCCTCGGACCTTAACGATTGACTCCCTTCAAGATGATGAGTTCGATATTACTCGCCAAGGGGTCTTGCCACTGATCCTAATTATGGTGGTTTTACTGTCGTTTTCCTTTTAAACGATTCTGTTGCTAAGTACGGCATGTTTACTATGGTTTAGGGAAGAAATTATGTTGCCTCAGAATTTATGAAATCTAATGAGGTTAACGTTTAGAAAATGTTTATTTCTATGGAATTAACTTTCCTCAAACATAATCGAGTTGAACTTCTTGCTGCATTATGTTGTCGGTGGTTTTACAATACCACGTACCAATTTTTCAAAAGAGCTCTTAACATGTTTCTCACCGCGGTAGAGCGGTGCATTGTACCGAACTCACGTATTGCATAATGACGTGCCGGTTCAGTCGAAATCGTACCAATCCGTATCCATCGCCGACAACGTGATCGTAGCTTCCAGTACGTTTGCTGGCAGTCAAGGTTACTGGTTGATAAATTTACAGCTGCTTAATCCTCCGGCTACACTTGTGGCTAGCCGGGCATAGTTAACTCCCCGGCTGCAATGGCCCAGCACTTCAGTAGCCGGCTCTACCGGCAAAACTCTCACGCTCCGGCGAGTTGATGCAAGACGCCGACCAGCGCAAAAGGAAAACTGCGCGGCGAAACGTGCGAATCGAAACCAACCAACCAGGGCTACTCCTAGGGGCAGGGGGTTGCCAACTTGGTCTGTGGGGTGTTGTTTTTTTTTTTCGTTGCCGCGACATCTTCACTGTCGCCTCATTGTGCCGCCTTGGCTTGGGACAAGGAAGCGAAAGTGTTGCCCTAAAATGCGCACCGAGCAGCATTATGTGTTGGCCCACTGCCATGGATTTCGCTCTGGCGTTTGCGATGCGATCTACACCGTAGACGAGCGGACGATGCAACTGGTCGGGGAGTGTTATATTTATAATCGGAAAGCCTGCTTCCCATGCCAGACACACTGATCCATCGGCGGCAGACGGGAGGAAGATATGTATGAACTTTAAGCTTGGAAAAAGGTTACTTTGTTCAAGTGAAGAACGGGGCCGATGGACCCCGGTAACGTCGGGCTCGCAACCTCCTTTGCTGCCCGATGATAATTTTCTGTAACTAAATACCGCCATGGATAATGAATAATTGATGAACGATGCCAACTGGAAGCGCTCAAAAGCGAATGGTCGCTGTATGGTGTGATCTTGTGTAAATTATCTCTAATTAAAAAACCGCCCTTACCTAGAACATACTATTTACGATTATCGAAGGTAAAAAGTAGTCTTCTAGCTGAATAGCTTTCTTTGGTAAAATTAGTACCGAATTTGGAGCTTGAAAAAAAAAACCAATAGTCTAATCGGGTAGCAGAGAGGCCAATTCATACTAACGATTCACTGTTTGCAAAAAATCATAATAATGAAGGAACAAAATTCATCATCGTTAACACCATATTTGACCCGCCCACCCTAGTATTTAGTAATTTATATATTTGCTACGATCACAGTCAGTGCTATACCATTAGTCACATTTTTTCTTCTCAATGGAAATCAAGGTAGCCATGACCAACTTGATCGCCATTTTGTTTTCGTTTTTTACACTTTTCCGGTTGATTTATACAAACATGTTGCTGGAAATTATGAACATAATGCAAACATTTGAGCAGTCTATTCGGAAGATAAGGACTTAATGCTTTCAGTAGATCGGATTTTTTGTCCCATCTGGCAATTAATAGATAGAACTTGGCTATGATTCATCACTGAACTACGCCCAGTCGCAATAAGGAATAAATCCTGGTTAAGCGAGGGATGGCCGAGGTTGGAGGCGGCAATTTTTTTAATTAATTTTATTAAATTATTGACAATAAGAATGTTTTGATTCGGTTTATGATTGTAGAGGTTTTTTTTTTCTCTGATGTAGGTTCATTTGAAAAATCGAATGAAGCAATCTTTCTAAAAGGTCGACGTAAACTAGATACGACGGTGGACCGACGGAGCCCCATTCTCAACGGGACTGGGCTGTATGGAAAGATGTGTCAGCGAGCAATGTTGATGCTTCCGGAGATCATCAACAGAACATCAACACCGACGACGAGCAATACCCAGCCGAGCAAGGTGCACGAGATTCTTCCATTCGCACAAACACTACAAGGATTAGCAGTACCTCAAGGGCAACAAACGGCAGCACACGCTTGCCCACAGCCGTCCGTCCATGACCAGATACGATCGATACGGTTTATCGACGGAGCAGCAGCAGCAGAAGCAGTCCCCAGCGGACGGAGCCACACATCAGCGAGCGGAGCGGCACGGTCAAGACGCAACGATGACCTACGGGACGATGACTGACGATGAGTCACTGCTGCTGGAGCGTGCGAACGCCGAGCGGGAAGAGATATTCCTGCGCTACGAGCGGCGGGGCTGCAAAGCGACCGATGACAGCTGGCAGGACCCCGAGGAACTCAGCGTGTACGCGCAAATCGACCGTTACGGGTTCCTGCATCAGGTGGCATCGAGCGACCAGGCCAACGAGGAGCACGATAAGCTGCTGAAGCTCGAGATGGCTCGGGTGAAGAAGTGGGTAAAGATGCACAAAAACTGGAGCAGCTCGGCGACGAGGGAAAACCTGCGGCGGCGCGTAATGAAGGGCATTCCCGATCGGATGCGGTCCGCGATCTGGCGCAAGCTGCTCGACCTGGACCGGCTGATGAAGGAGAACAAGGGTGTGTACGAGCGGATGCTGCAGATCGCCCGGGATCGCAGCCCGGACATACGGCAGATCGACTTCGACGTGAACCGACAGTTTCGGAACAACATTTTCTACCGGGAGCGGTACTGCGTGAAGCAGCAGAGCCTGTTCCGGGTGCTGGCGGCGTACAGTATGTACAACACCGAGATCGGCTACTGCCAGGGCATGTCGACCGTGGCCGCCGTGCTGCTGATGTACCTCGACGAGGAGGACACGTTCTGGGCGCTGGAGACACTGATGATCAACACCCGGTACGCCATGCACGGCCTGTACATCGTAGGCTTTCCGAAGCTGATGCGCTTTCTGGCGCACCACGACAAAATTCTCACCAAGTGTCTGCCAAAGCTGAAAAAGCACCTCGATAAGCACGAGGTCCATTCCGTACTATACTCGCTGAAGTGGTTTTTTGTTATCTTCATTGAACGGGTATGGCATTTCTACAGTCCAAACCCAGAAATTTCCAATTTCTTTGCCTTTTAACAATATGATTGTCCTCCGCAGATACCGTTTAGTTTATGCCTACGAGTCTGGGACATCTACATGATGTTTGGCGAACGCGTACTTACCGCAATGTCGTTTACGATATTGAAAATGCACCGCACGAAGCTGCTGCGGATGACGGATATGGATGAAATAACGGATTTCCTAATGGTACTTTGCGTTTTTCCTTCTCAAAGCACGGCATTCGATTCGATAACTTTTATTGATGACTGTGCGCCTCTTCCCTCCGCAGACGAAACTGCACAGACAGTTCGGCTACCCCGACGACACTGTGATAAAAACCCTCCAAACGTCGATGGATGAGCTGAAGCGACTGAAACTGCTCAATCTGCCACCGGCAGCCGTCAGTGAACTGCCAACGCAACCTCGCGGTCAACCGCTCGAACCCTCGACCAAGGCAAAGGTAGTGGGACATTGGCACAGATGCTCCGGCCGGCAACGTTCTTTAAAGAGACCGCTTTTTTTCTATTTTCTAGATTGGCCATCGGGATGAACAGTTTTCCGAGCGGGAAAAGGTGTTGAAGGAGAAAGTGCTGTATCGCAGCGAGTCCAAGAACGACGAGGATGAACAGTATCATAACGGGGGCGTGCGTGGCAATGGGGATGGCGCAGCTGGGCCCGAGGAAGAGGACGATGAGCGTACGGAGAAAGATTACGATGATATTACGGAAGACACCGTAAGCCACCTAAACATAGGTAAGTGTCTTGCAGCAAAGGTTACAAATGGCTCGTTAAGTGTTTGCATGCGTTTCGCTTAGTGGCTTCCGTTGTTTTGTTTTGCTTAGACGGTGTGCAATAGCGTTTGTGCCAAGGATAATTCCAAGAATCTTTGGATTAGTATTGTTTGTTTGCTTACGATGCTTTAAATGTTGTACGCTTTATACATTTGTAGTCATATGTGCCTCAAATTCATGTTTTATGGTATAGCCTAATTTTATCATGTTGACGCTTGTTTTCAAAATGCTCTTTAATCAACGCTTCAGAGTGATGATAATGCTTAGCTAACTGAACGGCATGAAGTCTAAAAAAATGTCCTCGCAAATCGCGTAAAGTCTTGTTCTCAATTTTACATTCCATTTAAATGTGCATTTTATCCGTCCTTAGTGTATATCATATGTTGACTCGCAAGCATTTAGAACATACCCAGTGGAAACCGTGCGTAAGATCAACGCACTATAATATCGTAATCTAACTCTAATTGATGTCCTTTTCCCCTTCCTAACTGCGTGCGGTTGGTAATGTACTGTGTTCTGGTGGTGTGACCCTAATAGGATTGCAAAGACTGCATAGACAATCTCGAATGGCTAAAGGTAATGGTCTAACTCTGCAACCTTCGTCTAACCATCGTGTAAAGCGACGATGGCCGGATGGCTCGCGCGACGGCTGGCAATCATCTTTATATTGTTTTTTTTTCTCTCTTTTTCATTTGTCCATTTTTATGTTTCTTAAAT
The DNA here is from genome assembly GCA_914969975.1 of Anopheles atroparvus. NCBI lineage: Eukaryota > Metazoa > Arthropoda > Insecta > Diptera > Culicidae > Anopheles > Anopheles atroparvus. The sequence goes on along the minus strand of CAJZCY010000001.1, from coordinate 23,740,611 downwards.
CCTCCCGGTGAATTGTTTTCATTACTCACGGTGAAACCGACGCATCTGCCCTGCTCCACCAAATCTGTTCCATTTTCCGCACTGTACCGCATTGTCGGGCGCCCCTCCTGAACCGTATGCATTATCGTGTCAATCGATCCTGCCAGGCGTGAGCACCGGTTCCCTGCGGACGATCCAGAGCTTCACTACATTCGATACCGGCACGTCGCTGGGAACCAGCTTAAATTCGCTCGTCATCATCGATCCGATTGATGACTTTTGTGATAACGATTCAATCATTCAAGAAAGTACTCGGTTGTAATTGTAAGGCAAGGCACAATTTTACAGTTCGTTTTTTGGCCTCCACGAAACTGCTGCATCATAGAATACTCAAAAATAAAGCTACACAACTAGGAAACTTATGGCAACTCCTACGATTATTTCCTTACCGGCACTACCGGCAATCCTAGTAGACATAGACTAATGTTTAAAGTAGTTTTTAAAGACGGGCTAACCCGAGCATCATTCTGTTTGGAGCCGTCGTTCGAGGAAGAAGCTAAATTTTTAGTGAACAGGGAATTTTGTCGAAAAATAAAAAAAGGGAGAACCTTCATCGATTTTGGTCGAAATATAGATACGTATTTGAAAGGAGTGAAGCTCGCACTGAAGATGCATCGATTTCTGAAGACATCTGTTGCAAACCTGGGCTCGTTGGTCACGAAGCGTCCGCTGTCGTCTGGGGCAACGAAGCATCAGCTCAACGGAAGCTCCTCAAGTGCACCGTGCAAGCAGAAGATATGCGAAGACAAGGCCAAAGATATCGGGATCTTCGAGCCGACCGATGGGCCCGGCAGGCTGCAGGTGGCCAGCCCAAAGATGTGGCGTCCCTGTCCGGATCCGCCGAAACCGCGCGAGTTCAGCTGTGATGACGCGGGCTTGCTGCCGATACTCCGCCGGAAGCGTGATCCGGTGCTGAAGAAGACCAGCTGCACGAGTCCGGCGCCCAGCATCGAGGCCCCGGAGTGTATCAAAATCAAGGAGGACCTTTGTCTTCGCGTTCAGGTGCCCGGCTGCGGCAAGGTTAGGTTTCCACCGAAATGTGAGGCGCCGCTACCGGTGCGCGACTGCACCAAGGCGAAGGCACCGGTCCCGTCGTTCTCGGAGGGTTACAAGAATCCCTTCCCGCCGCTCCCCATTTCGGAATGTCTGTGCTACGACGCGACGAGAGTATGCTGAATGCTGCAATAGAAATCGATCATGGGAAATGAAATTGATCTACACAATAACTCGCCTAAAATTGTCGACAATAAATTATACATAAAACAAGTCTTATATTGTGTTTGCAAGCATGTCTTTGTGTGTAGCGTGTTAGCTTATAGATATTTTTTCAGAACATCACGTTTACTTTCTGCATGCCCAATTTGTTTCTTGATAAGTGTGTGGCATTCAAATAATTTTTCTGATAAAATTGTTTTAAAGTGGAGTTTCTTAGTTAACAATTTGCATAAGTAATTCGCTACCAGTAGGCTGAGAAGTTTTTTCGAGTTTGCCTTTTTCTGGCTTTTCAATTTGCTGTTATGAAATATTGTTTCTATTGGTAGTACTTTTTGGTTTCGAACAAAATGGCACGAGTTTGTTTAACGGATGATACAGTAGTGGAATCTAACATGCAATACTAACATTTCCCGCAGTATCCGATATGGACGGGGGTAGCATCACGAAGCACTCGCTCACCGGGACGTCCATAACGTCAACAAACGACATTAGCCTACCGTCGTACGATCGTACCTGTGATATGCTCCGGCTGCAGTCACTCCAAAGTGGCCGCGAACTGCCGGTAACCACCTCGGCCGTCCTACTGCTCGACCAACTGGCCACCCAGCTGTCGGACGAAGAGTTGTCTTCCTACGGTGCGGCCGTGGAGCTGATACTCGACAGTGACGATCCCGTGGTGGCATCGATGAGCAACGGTATCGTCGGTAATGATAACTCGTCCTCAGTTACCGAAGAGTCCCTGGGCCAAGACCGTCCGCACCCGTTGGAAAAGGTGACATCGCACACTTCCCGGGAATCGGTGCACGAAACGGATGAATCACCGGGCAAGGATGACGAGCTGCTGGGGAAAACTATGGAGCAAGCGAACGACGAAGAGGATGAAGACGAATTGACCGAAAAGCAGCTCTCGTTCTAATTCCGCTATGCTCATGCTCAGCACCAGGGATCCTAATAACTGCCATTAGTCGTGGAGCTACTGGTGATCCGCCATTTATTAAGGTTTTTTTTTCTTTTGTGTTAACCAGTTTTAGTAAGATATTGGTGGATATACCACCAGAACGAATCTGCCAGGTGTTTTGTACTATGAAAAAAATATTTGGAAATTTCCAATTATACAAAACGTGAATAAAGGTAATTTTGATCAACGAAATCTGTGAAGGTGCGTGAAGGTTATAAAACAAAATTTTAAAAAATTGCAATAGCATTTGCTTTCAAATTTACACGGTCAACCTGTTTCGATTTTCTTACGATAATTTCTACTTCGGAACTATCGGAGAAAACAGAAAAACAAACCGAATATCCTTACCAACACACAGGCACTCTAATTTATTAAACACTCATTCAATTTAAAATTATGATAGCTTTGGCTCTAGGAAGTTTGATTCGTCAGCGTCCTTTCGAGATCGATATGCGCCAATAGTTGATCCCAATTGACTAGTTTTCCGGTCACGTGGTACGGCGTAAAGTGAGTGACGTCGTGCTTGATGTTGAGCGGCTGGATGGGTTTACTGGGAACGGCGGCCGGGTTCAACATGGTGAGAAAGTCTGCCACGGACAGCTGACCCTTCTCGTTCTGGTTCAGCCTGAAAGAGCAATTAAACGAAGGAATGGATTAAAATGCCGCCTCTTTGATTGCCATGGTTTCTCCAGGTACGTACACTTGAAGCATTTTGTCGACCAGTGCCCTGTCCAGCGGTATCTTGCACGCTTTCACGATCGTGCAGAGCCGGGCCGGTGTCAGCCAGTCGGAATCGGTCGGTTCCAGGTGGTAAATGTGTTCCTTCGTTCGTTCCAGATCGTTCCACAGCGCTCGGTTCAGCTCGGCGTGAATGGCCGAACGTACAAGCTCCCGGTCGCAGCGTGCCGGTTGCTCCGGCTCGGCGGAAAACAGCCGGCACAGCGTTACGATTTCCTGGTCGACGATCTGGTCGCCAAGCAGCTCGATCAGCATCGAACGCAGCGCCTCGTACGTGACCGTACTGACCGTTCGGCCATCGAGCTTCGTCTGCACCACGTTGGCCATGTGCTTCGCGACGTACTCCTTGTACTGGGGCTGCAATGCGTCCCGCAGCTTCTGCACAATCTTTCCCACGTTCGACAGCGGGAACTCTTCGCAGTGTTGCTCCATGAAGTTGAGCGCGTAAATGTCGGCGTTGGTCACGTGAAACTGGTGGTCCTGCAGAAGCACCACCGCTCCGAGGTAGAAATGCTGCGGTCCGTAGCACGCCGGCCGTTCCGCCCCGAACGGATCCTGGCGCGGGAGGGATATCTTCCGCCGCTTGATAAACTCGCCCCCGATGAAGCCGGAGTTGCGTATCGGGATCTCGTACACTGCGATCGTGTCGTCGCTCAGGTAGTAGCTGATCACGAAGAAGCGATCGTTGTTTTCCCGCACCTTCGAAATCATGCGCGCCCCGAACCGCAAACTGCACCGGTCGTAGGCGACGAACTTGCGGAAATCGATGTGTGGCGGTTTTGGCTCCAGTTTCAAGCAGTTGCCCTCGGAGTCCTCGTGCGAACCCCAGCCGTTGAACGGTGGCAGCTCGCGCTCGGTACGGCGACAGCGGACAAACTGCTCGCGGGGCGCACTGTACCCGTAGAGGGGCGTGAAATCTTCCAGCCCGTACATTGCTCGATAGTAGTCCTCCGTGAAACGATCGCAGCCCGTCAGCATCACCGTCCGCCCGTACACGCTTATCCGGGCGCCTATGCGCAGGTCGGCATCGCGATAGTAGTTCCCGTCCGTCTTGCCAATGCCAACGCAATCGGTGAGATAGCGGCCGCCCTTCAGTCCACCGCCAATGACGTTCAGCACCGTCACGGGCGTACTTTCGCCCATCGTTGGGAGATGGTCGAATGTCTTGGGCAGCCGGGCACGCCGTAGGAACATTCCGTTCGAATCGCGACCCGAATTGACCGGTAGTTTTTCCTTGATTTCGATCGTATCGTCACTGAGATGGTAGAGCACCTCCAGCTCGTGGACGTCCCCGAAGACGCTCGCCCGGTCATCCCACACGCCCTTGAATCGTAGCACCTTGCGGTCGTATTGTAAAAATTTCCCCAACGTGTCGATCTTGTATGCCGGCAGCTTTGCCATCTTGGCGGAATCTTGCTGCTTGCGTAGTTCAGTTGCGGGATCACTGCAAAAAAAAAGAAAAAAAAAAGAAAGGAAAGGAAATTTAGAAACAAAAAACGAAATTTGACCCATTTTACTACTCACATCGGTTGTTCGACTGCTCCCGGCACCGACACACCCAGCCGATTGAGGAATCGCCGGGTGAACTCATCACACCCAGTGATGGTATACACGCGATCGAAAAGCTGCACCGTGTGGCTAATGTTTAGGTCCAGCAGCGACGTGAACTCTCTATCGTACGGCGGAGGTCGTGGGATGCGCTGGCGCGTTACAAGGCAACCCTGCGGGATGCCGGAGTTGAGCGTTCGCGGTTCGCTAACTTGCAGCGTGTCATCCTCGAGATAGTAGAGGATACGCACCTTGCGCACCTGGTACGGCAAGCGGTCGACCTCGGTGAGCGACTCCTGGAAGTAGCCGTTAAAGCAGAGCACCTGCCGGTCGTACTCTAGCCATGCAGGACGTGACGGAGCGTACTTCGGAGGGTAAAGCGATGGAAGCGTGTACTCCGGGCTGTCGGTGGGTTGCAACGGTTTCCCCCCGATGCCGGGACGCTTGGCGTCGACGAGGATGCACACTTGGTTACGCTGGTCGAAGTGGTGGGATTTGTGGAACTTCGACCGACCGATCTGACAAGAGATTTTTTGTATGAGTATCTTGCAATGCTAGCTCTAGTGAACACAGCTACCACAAACTTACATCTTGAAACGTGTTTCCTGGTAAAAACGGCAATCCGGAGCAGCGTAACATAATGAAATAATGAAAAATAATCGTTTGAAACAAGCGCCAAAAACGTGTCGATACTTCGTTGACGTGCTGCAATGGCGTCTTCGCGTATATAAGCAATCAAACTATAAATACCGTTGCTAGTGGTAACCACTGACTACCTCGTATCTAGGTGTTGTAGCAAAGGCATGCGTATCAGCTGTATGGAGTATGGATTAACTTACTTTGTATTTCATGAGACCTGACTAAGACGTCTTTAAAACACTAACAGACACAGTGAACGTTTATTACTTATTTCTCCGTATATTTTCGTTCGTAATCGTAAAATAAAATCGTTTTACCTGATTGGTCTCTTACAGAAAACAATAAAATTGATAACTGTACATCACAATGCCTACAGCAGAGGAGAGTAGTATTACCCCTGGCTACCAGAACCACTTTAAACAATGCACACTTTGTTTCATCCGTTTCCTTTCTCTATTAACACGTGTAACGCCGCGTATGCAAACCGATCCCAGCATGGCTGCAAGGTTCACAAGCTTTTTCCCGTTTGGGACATTTCTAGGTGTACGCGACCCAACACACCCATCGTTTCGCTGCGGCCCAAGGCCCTCGGAAGCATTACGCTGCCTTTTTCTTCTTCAGTTTGCCGATGAGGTTCTCGATCATGTTCGCATCGACCAGGCCGATAAACTTGTCCACCACCACACCATTGCGGAAGGCTAGTATTGCAGGCACCGCTTTCACCTCGAAGGTTTGCACCAGCTCGGCATTGTCGTCCACGTCCACGATCGCCAGATCGATCTCTTCGGACGGTTCCAGCAGTTCGGTCATCTTCGGTGTAAGGATTTTACATGGATCACACCACTCGGCGTGGAAGTTCACGATCACCGGATTATCGCTGTTGATGACCTGCAAGGACAAATGCAGACGCGAGGGAGAACGTTATGGAAAAGGGTTACGAAGGATCGGTGAAGGAACCTTGTCAAGGTCGGATACCGAAAAACACATCAGCAAATGCGTCCGGTTTACTTGGCTACCTTCTGGTCGAATTCATAGTGGTCCTTTATAACGAAACGCTTCGCTGCGACGGCCGAGAAGGAAAAGGTCTTGCGTATGATACGTTTGTCCAGAAGTGGATTGCGGAAGATACGCAGCATTGTTGTGTTATCTCTCTGTATGGAATGGAGACGGTATATGAGGCGTGATAGTGATTACTTCTTTGGCACATGCGTTGTGCAAACTTCGCTCGGTGCGCTCGGTATTGCTAGGCGCACGCAGTTTCATTCAGTATGCACCACTGCATTACATAAATGTAACCATAACGCCGCAATAGCCGCTGTGCAAGGTGCGAAGTTTATTCCTTCGCGGCTAAAGGATGCGGTTTCGAATAGCTTCCGGTTAGAGCGCACCTTATTTTTTTATTATTTGCACTTTGCCTGCTTTGCTTTGTAAGTCGTTGACCTACAGTTGAAACCTGTACCGAATGTGCGCTTAGGACTATGCAACAGAAAGGGATTCTTATCCACTATCTAACAAACACCGAGACGAAAATTATAACAAATGCACGTATAATAAGGATGAAAATTTTGGGTAAACCCAACCATTTACGCACGACAGCCTATCAAGATTTCACGAATGTTTTGCACTGCGTGTTTGACATTTCACGGCTGCAGGTGAAGTCCCAAGATCACACCGAGAAAATATTTGCTGACTCAGTGGTCAAAACATGTAGTAAAATGTACCGAAAGTAATAATTTTCCCCAAATGCAATAGAGTGTAGAAAAAGGGATATTTAGAAAATAAAAACTAGGTACTGGAATTGATTACAGCTCCGTTTAAAAAAGAGAATGTTAATAATTTGCCAATTTTTATAATTTTTGTTGTTGTTCAACATTAATGTTCTTAGTTTATCTTTCTTTCCTTTTCTAAAGGAACAATACTTGCAGTAGTAAAAAGTTAATAAAAAAATTCACTGTTTCACTGGATGACAAAATGCGTGAATGCTAGTATTGAAGAACTCCATCTCAAAAACAAAACAAAACAGTTGTAGCTCGGCTAGCATATGGGGTAAAAAACGGTGATGTACGTAAATTTGTAAATAAAGCGTTATTTTTTTGTTGGAATCAGCTGTCCTGAGGGACCGGATTCGTGTTATCAACAAAAAGCTGATTAGCGCGTTCGAGTGCATTAGCTGGAAAAGGTGGGGCAACGGTAGAGTGGAAAGAAACAATATATTAAAGCCTCAATTTTGAGTGTAAGTCAATCAGTCCGATTCCGTGAATGATCTTGCACCATACGGACGCCTTAAATTTTCGTTGCATTTAGAGAAAGTGGTGCAGGTTTTGTAATTGTAAGTATATTTTCTGAAAAAAAAATAGAAGCAGAAAAGATCGTTGCACGATATTTAGAGTGTGGCGTGTTCATTTAAAAATCGCACTGACCGTCGTGAAGTATCAATCTTACGTAAACAATGTTAATTTTCGTTATCGCATGTATCAACGGATGATAACCAAAATTGGAGTTAAAGATAAAACATCTATTCCGGCCTAGCCTCGAATTGGATGGACACAGCTCTGTGTGTATGTATGACTGTAATCGTATCAAATTTCATTCCCGCTTTTTACTATCAGAATCCATTGCGCTGCATCGGCTATCTACATAGACGAACGGACCCCCCAAAAAGGGTAAAATGAAGCTGCTTGTCAGTGTTCTCCGACGGGCATCGGCAGCAGCAGCAATAGCGGTGCCGTGCCAGAAGTTTCTATCACGCGCGATCGTCAACAGTGCCGCTAGGTACATAAAACCAACGACAAGCTCTTCATTTCATCAGTCGGTGGTGCTCGCTCAGTGCGTGAAAATGTTGGATCAACGCAAAACCTTCAGCCCGGATTTCTTCTTCCGACAGGTGAGCTGTAAAACTTTCACTTTGACCTTGCTGTTAGACGGATGTTTCTCTTCGATCGAACTGGTTTTATGTTGATGCGTTTTGGTAACATAGCAACCGACGAGATGAGTGGAGGGGGATTTTGACCGTGGTTTGGACAGGCTAATTCACAGCTTATTTCTGCTTTGTCATCCTCAAGCTGTCGATACGAAACATGATAATTTGGACTGGAAAAACAGTTTAAACATGAATGACGCAATTCTTTCCACGTTTACCGGAAAACGTACATACATATTGTTATCTCATTTCATTAAACAAAATGAAAATGTCAGATCATGGTAAAAGTTGATAAACGATCAACGATACATGTGACCTTGGAAGCACTCTGACGCAGAGCTATTAAAATTCATCTCATTATTAAAACCATCACCCTTTCCAGGTTTGCAGGTGTCTTTTCTATGTAATCCACCAAAAGGCTAGTGAGATAACGTGTACTTTGTTTTAACTGTTGCAGCTGTTTGATGAACAATCCCATACGTATTCGTATCTGCTGGCGGATATTACAACCAAGGAGGCCGTCTTGATCGACCCGGTGCTGGAGCAGGCGAAACGGGATGCGAAGCTAATCGAGGAGCTTGGCTTCTCCCTAAAATATGCCCGTAGGAAATTGTGTTCAAGTGAATACCGATTCGAACTGCGATTGAGATGCTGCCCTGTGTGTTTGTCCACTTGCAGTGAACACCCATATGCATGCGGATCACATCACGGGAACGGGGTATCTGAAGCAGCTGCTGCCTAGCACGGTAAGCGTAATTTCGCGGAGCAGTGGCGCAAAGGCGGACAAGCATCTGGCCGATAACGAGACGATCGCCTTTGGTCGCCACGAACTGCGCGCCCTCAGCACGCCCGGCCACACCAATGGGTGCATGACGTTCGTGGTGGAAGAGCAGGGAATCGCCTTTACCGGCGACACGCTGCTAATCCGTGGCTGTGGACGGACGGACTTCCAGGAGGGTGACTCTCGAACGCTCTACCGGTCCGTGCATGAGCGTATATTTACGCTCCCGGAAAACTATCGACTGTTTCCAGCGCACGACTACAAGTAAGTTTTAATGGAAGCGGAACTGCACAGGAATAAATAAATGGAACGCGTTGTGGCGATGATTTCTGTTTTCTACCTGCAGGGGAAATTTGGAGACTACGGTTGCCGAAGAGAAGCGCTACAACCCGCGGCTTACGAAGGACATTGAGGCGTTCGTGGAGATAATGAACAATTTGAACTTGCCCTACCCGAAAATGATCGGTAAGTGCAGCAAACGCAAACCAGAATCGACTCATAAACGAACCTTTTATCGTATCACCCCTACTGAAATAGATAAAGCAGTGCCAGCTAACCGTGAGTGCGGTTTGTACGATATTCCGAAAGAGAATTGATCACACGATGGCGAAACAACGACAAAGCTGAAAGTATTATTTGCAATGGAGAGAAACGCGATGAATGTGCACGTGACTATTAACTTTTTTCATACTCTGTACATACATTAAGATGCATGTTTTGGCATTGAAACATATACCTATTTCTGAAATTTTGCAAACTAGAATTGTTATGAAAATAAACAAAAATATTTTTTGACAAGATAGGGTTTAATTTATTTCCTTCGGCATACTCTAACAAGTATCCAACATTTAGTGCAGCACGCGTCTGTATATTTTGTTACTCCCACCTCACAGATTATCACCCGGTGTGTTCGTGGCCTACCGTACCTTCGATTGGTCATTGGTTAGCGTTTTGTTTAAAGTTTATCGAGTACGAACCCGACTGCGGGTCCTGTTTCATTTCGAAGTTCCCCGTCGATAAACCGAACGGCCGTAGGATCATGTTGCCCAAATCCTTCAACTTGCCCATCATTTCCTCCTTTAGATGCTCGTTACGTTCCGCGATCTTCGGTGGCAGCCGGGTCTGTGCCGAGCGCGCTTCGCCGTTTCCGGGATCCAGCTCTAACACCTTGCGGAAATCTTCTAAACTTTCATCCAGCTTGTCAGTCTCTTCGTACAGATTGGCGCGTCTGGAAAATGGGAAACAGAATGCTTCTATATTGTACGGAAATGGCCGGGCCAGGCTCACTTGTCTTACCTTATCAATGCCTTCAAGTAATTTGGATTGTATTCTATCGCTTTGGTGCAGTCCTCGATTGCGGTAAGCTTCCGGTCTAGTTTCGCCTTAGCTGCCGCACGATTCGCGTACAGGATGGCCCGATCTTCCTTACACTCTAACGGGCACAGTCGGAGTGCTTTCGTGTATATGTCCACCGATTGACAATGCTCTCCCTGCTTGAACAGCTCATTGCCCCGCTGCTTCAGCTCGTCCGCCTTGGTTTTGTTCTCCGCTTTTTCCTCGTCCGAAAGTCCACACTCGTAGTCCCGCTGAGAGTCTTCGTCTATCACGTCATCGTCGTACGGTGCGAGGGAGGTATCGTCGGATGGTTCCGTTGTACGGCCCTGCTCATCTGGTCGCGGGGTGACATCTGCTGTAGCGCTTGTACTAGACTGGCCTTCGCTGGTACAATCGAGAAACTCTTCACCATCTGACTCGTTGGGGCGCTTCATGGACAGGCCAGTCACCTTTTCAATTACTTCATCCACGGATCGCTCGTTGTAATCATGTCTGGTTTGGGCATCTTCGAACTGGTCGTCGTCGCTTTTTGTAAGCTCTGGCTGCACCTGATGACTCATTGAATGCACCAATAAGAAGGCGTTTCGTACACAAACTAAACTCCGAAATTGTGATACGCTATCAACCGCAAAGTAGAAGTTCACGAGGCTTTGTGTTTCACAAATAACTCGCAGTTCCGTCTATTTAGTAATTAATTTCCATCTGTAGGCGTTTTGACATTAAAAATAAAAACAAAACGAGATTTCTGCTAACCAAGGTGCTTGCAACATGAAGGTATGCTGTCTGGTAAAATGAAAAAGGGTAAATGTTATCGTTTTGCTGACAACTGAAACAATAATTCCCGGTACAGAACGATATATCCCCATTTTTTCCCATGACTTGAACCGGATTGCATGCAAACATGAAGGATGGTTTGAAAAATGTTGACCGATTCGCAAATAAAAAAAAATTTAAGGACTTGGGAAATCTGGGACATACTGTTGTGGGACTGGGCTCGGTTTTATCGAAAAAGTATATCTAGCTGCTTCCGAGCAGCCATCGATGCAGCATTGAGGAAGAAAAGAAATGTAACATCATAAAAAAAGCACATGTGCCTTTCAAACACCGGGCGGGAAAAATGGTTTAAACCAAAACCCGGGTGTGTGTGTGATAAGAGGATGTATTTTGCCCTTATTGAAAAGAACCCGTTGGGGGCAAGTACAGGCAAGTATACTTACGAAACACCATACTGATGAAAAATAAAAATTAGCAAAAAAAAAAAGGACCACACAGAATTAGTTAAAGTTTTGAGATTTTTTTCTCTTTTTATTGTTCACTTTTTGTATTACATTTAAAAACATTGTTTATTTCATATGTGTATGAACATGCACCACATCCGGTTGGTTTGTCGCATGCCGCGTCACAATCTTTCCCTTCAAACTTTCGCTCACTTCCATCCATCCTCAGACTCAATGAAATCTATTTCCTTTAAGCGGTGGAGAAAGACGGTTGCGTTCAGTAGCGAAAGCTTTCTTCTGTTTTCAAACCTTTGATTTCCCTTCAATCCCATATTTGATGCTCTATTGCTCGGTCCTAACATTCGCCTAATACTTCGTTCCCGTTCCTCTCTCTCTCTCTCACTCTCTCTCGCCACCACGCTCTCGGTGCCATTCTGAAGCTTTTTTGTGCTTGTAACTAACGGCACTCCTTGCATTTTGTGTATTATCGCCTTGTTTTTTTTTGTTCGACACGACTATGGCATATACTTGTTGCAATGTATTATTTCGTACAATTTTAAATTCCCTCTGTGGAGAAGGATGCAAAAAATAAAATAAATAAAATAATAATACCGCATCCTTAACCTGACCGGCGTTCCACATCCTCGGAATTCGATACATTATTTTGTTGTATCGTCTTCCCATTGATATCGTTCGAGGTACACCTTTCCCATTCTTACTTTCGTTTAAAATAACATCTCTTTCCCGGGAGGCTCCTCACTGCAAGCCAAGCTGCATTCAGTCTAAAACTATTATGGACACATCCTATTGCACGCATGGTAGTGTTCGAGTTCGTTGTCGTATGCGTCACTCTGGTATGGTACTGTTGATTAACTTTTAAAATAACTGGCTCGACTATGATACGCATCTCTTGCCGCTGTGACACACGCGCGCGGTCTTTATGGATTAAAATATGAACATGTGCAATGTCATGCGGCTTCAGCTTTTCTCCCAACTTCAGCATGCAGCAGTCAAGTACAACACCCAAACAACCCACCTAATAATCCGTTTCTATTACGTCAACGCCCCCTCCCCCACCCCCTCGTTCACACAGGCGCGCAGAAACGCCACTGCCTATTACTTTTTCGTCGTTTAGGACTTTCCACGGTTCGTAACGGTCTCCCCTTCCCAGCAGGTTCAAGTAAATGTTTGTTGTACATTCGAAACTGATTTTGTACACTGTTTGTTTCCATTAAAGGGTTATGCAAAGTGTTAGTTACCTTAAAACAATGTTGAGTACATGTACATACGTAATGTTTGCACAGGCTGACACGGTTGTTCAAATGTTGAAAAGTTTAAAATTGAATTGATGATGCATTTTTGGAGCTTAAGGTTTTCCAACTGACGGCACTACCTTTTGTTTCGGGGCTATACAGTTTTCACGGGGGGGGGGGGGGGGGGGGTTTGTTTGTTTTGGTTCTTTCCAAAGAGGTACAAATGCGTTGGAATATATTCTCTCCTCATATTTTGGGACCCACCCTCGTTCACCAGTATAAGCCTAACCGCTCGTTCGTTTCACTTCCATCTGCATTCGAAGACGTTCCGCATGTTTTTCGCATGTTTTTTTTCTCCTCCCCCAGCTCCTGGTGTGAGCCTTTTCTCTTTCCATTCACGGTAAACTGCGCGCGATGCTCCATAAACGACTGCTAATGTTAGACCATGCAAAGAAACAAAAACGTACGAATGGCGCTAGTCTAAAACGTAAGCAGTAGCAATAAGGGCAGAAAAGTGGGATGGTGAGAGTAGTGATTATATTGTTATAGGTTGTAGCTTGTGCTGACCACTGTATTTGCTCCCATCACACACACACACACACACACATTCATACGAAAACACACACACAGTCGTACAAACATGGAGCTGGTCAAATGATACTGTATAGAATTCAGGAGAAGTTGCACGGATTCGATTTAAGCGGGGTTTATGCTATTTTTCTCCTGCTCAACGATGTCCCGAAACGACATCCCTTGCAGCAACACGGAGTTTGTCACTCAGCCCTCTGCTCCCGGTGGGTGGTTCAAAGAAAAATAAAATAAAATAAATAAAACAAAACAGAAAAAGGGAAAACGCCAGCCTGATCGGCGATGCGACTACGGGGAGCTTCGTAATGGGGAACGGATTTGCTGCTGACCCCGGGGTAGCGTTTGTTCCTATTACATACAACCTTACGTACACACCGGTGTAGACTGGTGAACATGCACACATACAACACAGACGTACATTAATAGTTGAGGATACTTTTCCTGCAGTTGTGTTTATTTGGTTTTGCTCTTTGCGTTACCGGTTCTGTAACCGTTTTCCGTGAAGTGGTTTTTTGTGTGTTTGTTGCTCTAATGGTATGTTCTGTTAGTTTTGTTGGTTTTTAGTTGGCTTTATCCATGGTATGAAGGGCATGATATGCGCCCATAATAAATATTACAGTTATTATTCGGTTTCATTTTCGGCCTCGACTGCTTGTACCTTGTTGCGCGCTCGCTTAGTATCAGGCAAGGGCGTTGAAGGATTTGTTATCTGTACAATTGAATGTTCTCTCTCTGTTTCTTTTTATTCTTCTCTCTCAATCTCTTGCTTCCATCCTCATTTGTTATTAAGAGTCGCACTTATTGTGATGTCACCTTTAAGCATCGTACAATGCATTGCGTTATGCTTGGTTTCACTTGTTCCTAATTTGATACCGTAATAGCTTAGATCAACATCTAACTTTTAAACACAAAATGTATCCATGGGGAGCATTGTGATATTTGCGTTATTTTTGGTTGATTTGTTTTTGTTTATTTTTTAATAATTTTTTCATTCCTCATTCATTTCATTTCTTCAGCCTCTATGCAGCGCTACGATTCGGCTTTGTCTAGTTTAAGCTATGGATGACGACGTTGAAAAGATCGAACTGAATATGTTATAACATTCCTTTTTTTTTCGCTATTACGCTTATCCGTTTGAGAACTGTGTTGCTTTACACTCTGCCGGTGTGGATGATAAGTTTGCCTAGTACCACAGTGGTACTGTGCTGATGATAACTGAGCTGCCGCGGCGGATCATCTAGCATGATTGCCCACATCCGCTCGACTATATGATGGCGTAGTTTCTGCACCAGCGGGACCAACCCGAAACAGGCCATTTGTCGTCCGCGGTCGCAGTCTATCTACCGTTTCCCGTACTGTTCCTATTTGTGTTTTTGTTCGTTTGTTTGTGGTTGTTGGTATATTTTAAATTAATTTTTATCATCTTTGTTTATTTAAACTGGATTTTATGTTCAAGTTTTAGCAGCATCAATTTACTTTATTTTTTATTTAACTTATGTTTTCCTGTTCTATTACTAGCATCCTTTCGCCCACGGGACCGAATCGGTTAAGTACTATTACATCTAATGATAAACATTGATCAACGGGGATTCCCAGCCATCAGGTGTGACTGTGAGATAGTACATATTTACTGTGTTTCGCTGTCGCGCATCCATAGGTCAATAAGTTTCTTGCTGATTTGTGCGGATTGGGGTGGGGTAGTTTTGTTTTGTTCCTATTCGGTTCCACAGGCTCACAATATGTGTCACTGTCAGGGAACTATAAATCTCCCGTCTGCTGGGAGCTTCATTTTTACCACTTAAATGTGTTCAAACATAATAGAGATGATCAAAGCGCTTCATTGGTCACTAAAGGGTAACTTCTGGTTAAATCACTACCTTCAATCACACATCCCTCGTAATCTGTACAGCATGATATTTAATAAAAGAAATATTTCTTTTAGTTTTCACCACCGCGTGCTATCATACAAAGGTTCTGCATCATATTCCGCTAGTTCTACGTCCGTTATTTTTTTTTTTTCTTATCGTGCGTTGATTATTGTTGCACATCGAAGACTTTCACCTGAACTACAGTGCCGCGCTACTCTGACCGCCCGCGTGCAGAAGCTGCGATTCAAACAGGCGCGTCTAAAGTTGCCCCTATTGGTAGACACAATTTTCTTATCTCTTCCCTCTAGCAACCCAACTCTGGCAAAAAAACAAAACTTGGTTCCCGAAACGAAAAAGGATGCAAACTGCCGAACGATTTATTGCGTTGAAACATTTTCCTCCTAATAATGTATGACATCTGCACCTCAAACAACATGGCCACCGTGGTTGGTCACTGTGGGTAAAGATGAAACTACAAATAACACGGAATTACGCACTATTATTGCGCTGCCTCGCGTCGGCAAGTGGACGCCCTGACCAATAACAAGAGGAGTCGAAACGGGCGATTTGCCTAGGCAAATGTGTGCCTTATTGCTTTCATTTATCAATGCGAACGATATCGCGCTTAATCGTATATTGTGGTTTTATTGGTTAAGGTAGAAGTATGGTGTGCTTCTTCAGAAGAGTTCGCGATCGATTCGCTATCCCGTAGAATTGGGCATTATGTTTGGAAAAAAATAGAACGATAAAGAGAGAGACTTTATGGTTTCCCGTTTGATACTAGCTTGGTGTTTATTTTCAAATATTGTAGTAAACGTTTTATATACATACAATCAGCAGTTAGTTTGAAAATCCATCGCGTGTCAATGACGTGAACAAGTCTCTTCGAAAACTGCAATTTCTGTAAAATAATAGCGGCACCACTTGTGGTTTCGTTTTAAGATACGACAGGTTAAGAGCTGGAGCAGTTAATGTTTAAGTGGTTGAAAACTATTGAGGCAGAAACAGACACGAAATGTTGTTTGCAATCCAGCCTTGCAGGGAAACAAAAGACTCAAAGCGACGAACCCGATTAGGTTGCTGTCGTCGATATGCAGAAGGCCAGCGGAAAAGTGTACACGGCGAGTGTCAGTTCCAATCTTTCAGTCAGTTATCTAGTGTTTAGCTTAGGCTGCGTTTGGTAAGCAACGCGACCGCCATTGTTTTGAGTTGTAATTCATTTATTGCAATTGCTAAAAGCTTGCTTTAACCACGATGTGCCTACTACAAGCGACCTTGGGTGGCATACTTTTGTGCTTCCGTTCCGTTACCGGCGAAACGAAGCACCACCTTTGTCAGGCGGTACCGTCATCGCTCCGTCCGGTTTTATTTTGTGCTTTGCTTGACATTGCGCTACGCGATCAACGCGAACAAACTCGAACGCGATCGTCCGGTCCTGGTTAAGAAAAGCTTCCAAACGAACCACTACAAACACGTTTGTGTAGGCGGCCTTAATTATTCGCCCGGAACTATTATTGCTTCACTTTTTTTTTCTGCATTACTTGCAAATGGGCGGGGAGGATCGCTTCTCATTTTCCAATGTACCATGTATTCCGTCCGTAAAGTTTGTAATACCAGGTACTGCGAAGCGAGGGCCAGCAGTACCGAAATACAAGAGATCGAGAATTGTGTGATGAAAAGATCACACACCGTCGCGGGAGTCAAGCAATGATTTTCCATGGTTGTGAAGAATGTTTCGTGCAATGAGTACTATTCCTCGTTCAACAATATATTGTTGCTATCAAAGTCGACCGAAAATCAATAGCACCCTCCCCTTCTTAATTTCTCTTTTTATTTGAATATCTTACGACCGTTAATAGACTCCTTCGTTCGTTCGCGGTAAGAAATGTGTGCATTCGACACGCATTCGATCGGATTATGCATTCATTGTATTATCGTCATCTTGGCAGCAATATTCGTTGACAACTCGTGGTTTCTGTTTGTGCAGTAAACGGTTTGGATGCAAATAGTTGTGTGCGTGTATGTGGTTCTCGGTTATGTTCCGATGTCTACGCGCACATCGTGATTATGATTTATTTCGTCACCTACGCTTTGCGTTGGCTGCAACGTTGTATGCTATTATGGTTATTTCGATATTGAAATTTTCAACTATACGTGATACTCGATAAAACCATTTGGTCGCTAACCATATAATTTTTTTGAAATCATAAAATGCGAAAACTGCAAAGTGGGATTTATTAATAATGGATTTTGACTGCAAAACACAAAAACTATTTGTTCACAAAATATTTCTTACATGCACATGTAAAACTCCAATAACTGTCAAGTAATCATGATTAATGTAAAATATTGTCAACACAAAAACATTCAAGCATGAGATATTCCTGTACACTTAAAATAGTTCCGATAGAGCACACGTAGTTTTGTAATCGTAATATAGTATCTATTATGTTTTTAATGATAAACCTGCATTATTTCCATCTGACCGCTGTACATACATATGGACATTTATTGGTTTTTTCAATCTTTTAAATGTGGTGGTTTGGTAGCGTGTCAAGTCTGATTACGATACGTCTGATACGATAGCACTAAAAACCACTGGGATTTCTGCTTCGCCGGATGGTTTGTATATTGGTTACAATGCAGTACAATGCTAAATTTATTGTTTCTGCATGGTGTAGAGTATATGCATTAATCAGGTATAAAATATGCCATGCTCCGACGGGATGCCCAGCCTGTGCCGCCTCCTCTGCCACCCAACGACAACGACAACGACGACGACGACGACGACGACGGTCAACCGTTCGATGCCAGCCTA
This sequence comes from Anopheles atroparvus, assembly GCA_914969975.1. Lineage (NCBI taxonomy): Eukaryota > Metazoa > Arthropoda > Insecta > Diptera > Culicidae > Anopheles > Anopheles atroparvus. The sequence goes on along the minus strand of CAJZCY010000001.1, from coordinate 23,722,694 downwards.
ACGGAGTTTTGCTCAAGCGTTGCCTATCGTTAAAACCCCAAAACGCCATCCCGCTCGCCACGAAAAATGCACGCGTCCTCCAAAGCGACAAACGGACAAGTAAGAAGGATATGCCTTTTTTGTTGCTTCTTCTCAACCAACCAGCCCAATCTGCCCTCCCCTCCCCCGTTCAAACATTCATTCGTGTCGCACTTGCTTAGCGATTCAATTTTCCCTATTTATTACGATTAAAACACCACCATATTTTTTTTTTCTCAAGACCATGCACTCTTCAAGCCAACAACCACGTTTGTAGCATCGTACCATTGGCGCCGTTTGCCCTCCTCCCCTCTCGCTTTCAGTAGTTTGTAATGGTCTATTCTTATCACAATTATGAGTTGCTCGTTCATTTGTGTTTTCAGTTTGTTCACATAACGTTGACAACGAAATCGGAAACGATAATATCCATAAATACGTACATATAATATATTCATATACGCTTACGACTGTATACCCTTAACTCTACATACCAATGTACTGTTCGGTTCCGCATTGTCAATGTGGCAACGCATGCGATACGCTCTTTTTGCTGCCATCTTTTTGCATCAGGTTGTGTGCAAGACGTTTTATAGAACCGCCTTCGCTTGTTCTGTTTTCAAAGATATTGGGTTGGTTTGTCGGGTTTCCTTGCCTCCCGCAATTGCATCCTTCAATCGCTCAGTATTGCGTTACCATACTCTTTTCCTCTAGCTCTGGCCGCCTACCATCTTACAATACAGTTACAGGGAGTTTACTTCTATATAAAAATATATAAGAATATGTATCCGTTCTCTGTTGTTTGCAGTTTTAGTTGCATTTCGGTTCAATCCCTAGTGTCCGCCTGCTCCAATTCACTACAGCCCATTACTTATAGGTTTCTCTATTGTTTATTTGTTTTGTGCTTAAGTGTGTGCGTTATCGTACACCTTCGTCCCCACTCGGACTGAGGGTGACTTTTATGTTTTGTTAAACTCCACTCCACCGCTTAGGTCACGCCGCGCCGCCCGTTGGGGCATATTCTTTTCATTGTTCTCTAATGATTTTTTTTAAAATAATGCTTGGACATTCGATACGATACTCTACGCTGCAGGGATACTGAATAGCTCGGAGTTTTTTTAATGTTGAATATTTTGTTACTTTTTAACACTGGTCCTTTGGGTTTGGGTTTTTTTTGTTGTTTCGTGATATTTAATTAATGATGAGTTTAATTTTGTTGTTAAAGTTCGAATGGATAGCATTAGAATTGTGTTTTTGCTTTGTTCGTTTCCTACCTCTCGGATGTGTAACACGATCGATACAAAAACTAATATCTCATGCAACGCTTGAAGCCGGTCTCGGTTCGCGCTCCGTAGTAGATTTTTCCATTTCAGCTATGACATTAATACAAATGGGATTATTTATTTTCTCGCCCAGCACTCACGAATCGGTCTGTTTTTTGTTCCTCCCTATAAGTGCATCATACTTTTGTTTTCCCTATATATTTACGATACTTCATTGTATTTTATTTTACGTTTCTTGGATTTGAAATAATTTTGCTAGATTTTATTTCGTTTTTTTTTCTCTCTCACTAAAACAGCCATCATATCTTTTCGTTATGCGTTTGTGCTTATTTTTATTGCCTCTTCAAATCGTTTTGTTGTTTGTATATATATTTCTGATATATGTATATAATGACTATGTTAAGATTTTGTTTTTTTTGTATCAATAGTTTTCGCTCGCTTTCCGCTTGAAGTGTTGTGTTTTTTTTCCTTCGTCCATTCCCTCCTTTCTTCTAAATAATTTGCAAAATAGTGATAATCTTTCTCTTGCCTTGTGTGTGACACGCATTTATCTCTCTTTTTTATTGATATCTTAGGTTTTTCTTGTTTTACTGTATCGGTAGACGTTTGCCGCCGCCAAATAGCACCAATAGATTGAACGCTTCGTTTAACAGTACATGCAAGTTTGTTTGGGACCGGGGGTTTGCCGAGCGGCGTTCAGCCGTACCGGGCTGCGGTAGAACAATCGTTACGTTGACAATCGCTCCAGGTACAAGTGACGAACCATTCGAATGGTGAACTTCCCAACCGAAGCTGGGACCAGTTTGATCTTCACCGGGTTTAGTTTCAGCGTTTGCACACTGAAACGCGACAAAAAATGATACTATGTGATCGATAGCTACGATAGTACTGGGCCCGCGGGGTCTTTTGCACTGGCCTACAACGGTTTTGGGGACAAAACGCCAAGGGTACAGGTAAAAAGACGGGTTGCGAAAGGAAATCGGAAGGATACGGGAGCCATTGCACGGTTGAATGGCAACCACGAGAACGCAGTCAAGTGAAAACGGTGAGTTGTGCGTTAGAGAACTGTTTTTTGGATTAATGTTTTAAGGACACTTTGAATGATGGGAGTGCTTCGAAAACGTTCCAACCGAAAACGGGACTCAAGCGTTCGTTTAGCATTCGAATATGGGTGAATTCAAGAATAAACGCGCGAGTGGCAAGGTAGGTGAAGAAATAATTCCATGGGAAAATCAGTGCAGGTCGTTTGTTATTATTCGTTTCAATGAGACAGACATATCATTACATTGTATTCAAAATCGAAAAACGAAGCCTAGCTTAATGGTCCAGCCATGAAGTAACAGTCCTGCTTATCATATTTCCCCTCTGTATACTGAATTGAAGCACGTGTTGGTTCCAGGAAGATAATCAAACGGATCGGGGATCGCCACATTTGTGAAGAAGTAAACCAAAAATTTGTCGAATCTTAATTTAAGATTTGAGTAAATTTGAGAGGGTTTGAAAATGACGGAACGTTACTTAGAAGGATAAAAAATATATGGAATTTCTGAAATAATTCATTCCCGGATGGCCCAGAGTTTTAATAGATAGCATGGTAGTTGCCATTTTTTAAAAAAAATTTGCGTTAATGCCGTCGTTTCACGGTGCTATTTTCTTATTGCCAGAATTATTCTTTCTCTCTCTCTTTGTTTCTCGGTGTTTATAAATACCTGTTCCATTGTTCCCATGTCTTGGCCCGAGCCTCCACGAGGGAAAACAAATACAAAAAAACAAAAAAACAAACAAATCCCTTTTCGCGAGCGCCTAACCGTCGAAAAAGCCAATGTTCTTGCGCACCGGCGACGCCGAGCTGCACTGCGAGTCGGTCTTCTTCAGGATGGACGATATGTACGGACCCTCGCCGTTCCCTGCCCGGTGGATGGTCGTGACGGAGTCCTGCTTGGTCAGGCTGCCGCCCCGCCGCTGGTCGGCGAACGAGATCACCGAGTGCTGCTTGACCAGCTGGTGCCGCTTGAACGGTGCCGGCGTCGCACTCTCGTACACTACAATTAGCAAGAACAACAGCGGATGTCGCGGATTAGTGGTGGCGCTCAGTACGCTAGTGCCCGCCAGGTGGCGCTGCGACTGGCCGTGCTGCAGGTGGTGCTGGTGGTGCTGCTGCAGGTGGTGCTCCTCCGACGACCATCGCCGGCGGCCCGGCGGGTCTCGGGTGCCGAAGGGAAACCAGCGACGCCGACGGCGCTGGTTCCGGGGCGCCTGGAGGAGACATGCTTCACACACACCGGCGGCGACACTACTGCTAAGCTCTGCTCCCCTACTGCTCCCGGTACAGCTACTACCCGCGTTGCCGCGGAGGAAATGGGTGGCGTGCGACTCTGATATGACCCCCAGCGATCCCGGGAACCGCGCCCGGGATCTTCCCGCTACAATGGCATGCGGTAGTGGTGGTGGTGAGGGTGGTGTGGGTGTTGGTGGAGGTGCAGGTGGGTATGGTGCGGGGTTGCAATTATCGCTATCGCTAACACTAACACTAACATTGACATTCGCATTCGCATTCACATCGACATCGACATTCGCCTCATCATCATCTTCATGATCGTCATCTTCGTCCTTCAGCTTAACATCAACCTGGTGGGAGTGTTTCGACTCGGTTCGACTAGCGCCCGCCAGAGGGCCGACCGCACACAGAATGGCCGACGCGCAGCAACAGCTGTCGACATTCGAGAAGGGCGTACGGGTGATTGGATGCGTGCATGCGTGCATTCGTGCAAGGGGGCGTGCTGCCGCCGGGCGTGCAGGAGGGTGAATGGTGGTGTTGGGTCGTGCGAGGCGTTGGGATGGTGGCCGGGTCCCGCGTAGCCGCCACGGGCTCGCCAGCAACTGCTTACCTGATTTGGGCTCGTTGAACGAGAAGATCGAGTCCTGCTTCACCAGCTTGTGACGCTTGTGCTCGATGATCGAGAGCACGCTGTCCTGGGAGGAGAGCGACGCCGAGTACTTTTTGCTGGCAGGCGTCCCCACTCCGCCACTGCCGCCGCCGCCGCTGTGCTCGATGTACGAGATCTGTGTGTCCTGCTTGCAAAGGATACCCTTGCGCGGCGGATCGATGTACGATATTTGTGAGTCCTGGCGAGAGATAGAGTCCGAGGCGGAGCACTGCTTCGACAGCATGTCCCGCGACCCGTTGCTGTCCTGCTTCAGCAGCATCTGTCGTGAGTTGTCACTATCTTGCCGGTAAAGAATCGCTGGAGTATAGAAACCAAAAAGAAGAAGAGAGGAGCCCGGTGTGTTGAGTGGCAGAATTCGGGAGGAGTCGACAATGGACCACCTGGAGCCGTACCTGATCGGGATGCCACACTATCCTGCTTCAGCAGCAGCGACTGGCGTGAGATGCTGCTGTCCTGCTTAAGCAGCATGTGCCGCGAGAGGTCGCTGTTCTGCTTCGAGATGGCGTGGTGCTTGCGGCCACCCTTCTCCTCGTAGATATACGACACCACGTCGGCCGATTTGACCGAGGGGCTGCCGCCGGCACGCTTGCTGCCGTTTTGGTAGTGCGACGACTTGCGTGTGCTGGTCGACGAGGACGCGATGGCCACAGTTTCGTAGTACCTGCAGACAAGAGGACAGGATTCGAGAGAAGGTGTGTGAGAGAGAATAAGAGCGGGAGCTCAAAGCGGCTTGGGATCCGGCATCCACACTTACCGGAGTCTGCCGCAGCACTTGCGCGACCGGATGATCGCCGCAAAGCCCTTGCGGTACTTCTTGTTGAAGAACGCGTACAGGATCGGATTGATGCAGGAGTTGGACGCGCCGAGCCACTGCGCGATCGGGGTCGCGATCTGCAGCAGCTCCTCCTCACTGCTCTCGAGCGCACCGCCCAGCTTGATGCGGGCGAAGATAACGTACAGAGGTAACCAGGAGAGGACAAACAGTATAACAACGACAACAAGCATCTTAACAACTTTGATTTTGGACTTCTGCTGCATGCGGTCCATCTGGGCGTCCTTGGAGTCGCCGGGAATCGAGCGGCGCCAGACCTACCGGGGTAGAGAGGAAGAACAATATCGTTAACGGACGCGATGAGGTACGGTGCGTTCACCCGAGACCCTCACCTTGATCCAGATCAGGATGTAGCAGATGGTGATAAGCGTCATCGGCAGCAGATAACAGGCAACAAGATTCGCTAGCAGAAAGTAGAGCTTCCCGTCCATGCCGGACGGCCACACCTCGACGCACAGCTTGATGTGGGGCGCCTCCGGGATGATCGGGACGAGCTCGAAGAACAGCGCCCACGGCACGGTCGAGCTGAGCGCGATGATCCAGATGCACACGATCATGAACCGGGCCCGCCGTTTCGTGATCTGCAGCTTCAGCGGCCACCAGATGGCGAGGAACCTACATGGGGAATGGATGGGATGAATCCAGAGAGAGAAAGAGAGAGAGGGAGATGAGTTGTGTTACAATAAGAGCTGCTGCGTAATGTAATCCTAAGATTTTTGCTTAGTTTTGGCTATGAAGTTATTGATAACGATCAATTAAGTTAATGACCAACTTAACTATTCATTTAAATTTAGTCATGTGTTATGCGTTTGGGATTCATTTTCTTGGGGAATTTGAGAGCTGGAACCAAAAGATAAAGAGCTTGATTTGTTTGGTTAACTTAAGAAAATACTAATTTACTTAAAAAGGCTGATGATGTTCAGATATGACGTGAGGTTAAAATACAACTGCAAATGATCCGTGTGGAACGTCGATTTAGGTTTTCAATTGGAAAAAGGGATGTCGTTTGAATTCCATTGGGAAAATTGGGCATGAACTGTTGTTTTTCATTAGTTAATTTTTCCTCTTTAAACAAATTAATATTCCTCTTTCATTGTCGAAGAAAAACATCTTTCCTCTTTTTCACAGATTAGTACAAATTGTTTAAATAATGCCCCCAACTCTCTTCAGAGTTCGTCAGTTAAGTAAGGAGGTGTTTTTAAGAGGGTTTTTAATTATATTATTATATATCAAACTCTTTATCACATCTTATTGATAATTGCACTAAATTAATTGAACCTTTTTTTTACTAACTTACACAACTCGAGTACCTTCACTGGCGATTGATTTGAATCGTTTACAAATTGAAGTTGCAAATCAAACATCTCGAGTCGATTAGTGAAGGTTCAAACCTGAAGGATACCAAATTCTGCCGGATATTGGAAATCGAAAGGTCTGCTAAATAAAATATACAACATATACGCTTTCAGAGCGATATCAATTTTACAAATCGACACATAACAGCTGACATACTCAAATAAAAGCTCATTAAATCCTATCAACTACAAAAACGGACGCCATCCGTATGGAGACCATTCGCAACGTTTTGCTATCGCTGCGTCGAGTGCCTTACACTCGCCGCCAAACGCCGCCAAAACCGATTGTTACAGAATCGTGCAAAGTCTAGTCCTCGTATTGTCACACACTTGATCGAAAGGGAAAGCGCGAGCAGCAGGAAGGCGGAGAAGAGGACGCAGGCAAAAACCGCCCACCGAAACGGTCCATTAGTGACTAAATCTCTCCATTCGTGCAGCTTTACCGGCGACGACAAGTTGCTTCTAATCACATCAGTGTAAAAGGTACTAGAGCTGCAGCCCCTAGAAGCCAGCACAGTTTTGCCCTACCCTGTACATCGACCATCATATCTCATCTATCGAGTGGGGCAGTACATCCCGCCCAACACGACGATGGATCCCGCAAACTTGCTGCTGCCAAACCGAACCACTGCTGCAGCGCAGTCGCCGTTTAGCGGTTTCGGGGCTTCGTTTCGCCGTTCGACGGGAAAAACGAGGATTCGAGTGGAGGTTTGGGCGTGAGGCAAACGAAAAAAAAAAAACCCTGCTGTAAGTGGATCCTTGCAAATCTTGGCATCCGCGAGGGGGCAGGTTATTTTTAGTATATCCATTTTCGGGATGCTCGTATTGATGAACGCCTGCAACCGGCAGACCCTTCCGCTCCGTGCGTGTTTCCGTGGCAAGGCAGGTCCATGGCAGGACGTCGTAATGGTGGACGAAGTGGTAGTTATGTTACCATTATGCACAATTGTGACGCACAGCGAGGTGAATGGTGGACCAGGTCGGGAGATTCTGTGAACTGGTGGATTGATGGGGAAAGCGAGACGATGACGACGATAAGGAAGGGCCAGGGTATGGGAGGGCCGAGGAAAAACTACTCCATGGCATGCCGTTGCACACGATGGAACGTTGGAATGCAATGCATTTGCAATGAGTGCTTCGGCCTGAAGTGCCCCTGCGTCGGCGGCCCATGCTTGTAGCCATCCGAGCGCCATTCGACCTGAGCGCGCCGGGTCGGAGTGCTTCCCATTCACTAAGGTTAAAGGTCACACACGCCAGCCATGCGGAAAAACCACTACGATCTCCGGCGGACCACGATGTGCACGGTGGAAATGCAAAACCCGCCGCGCCAGGTAGAAACAACCCGCGCACGGGATGGTCTTTGGCAGTGCGAGCAGAAAAGAGATTCTCGCCCCTCGCCCCTGGTGGTAGTTTTAAGTTCTCCAGTGCTCTTAAATATGCGCTTCGCAAGCGGTGCAGCCTTTGACCTTTCCAGCCCGGCATTATGACAAACTTATCTCGGAACAGGACGCTTGCTGGAGATTCTAGAGAATTCTAGAGAAACTCGTCCGCGAACTGCAGAAAAGCATATCCATTCGTCCAGCAGTTTGATTTGCTTGTGTTTGTGTGTGTGTGTGTTCGAGTTGGTTATCACCTTTATTTAACATTAACATGTATCCGCTGTGGTTCAACGTTTAATTATTTCCTCACAAACTGTTGCTTGCCATCGGGCTGGCTGCATGGTTACGGAAAAAGGTACGCACGTATATACGCTCTACTCAATGCACTACCTTCAAGCGATATCCGTACGCAATTGGATTGTTTTTCGTAGGTCTACAATAGCTTCAGGATTTGCCGTGACCTTCTCGGGCAAGGGTGGCAGTTTCCACGCAAGGAAATGCCGGACCATCGAGCACCGCAGAAACCTGAAACGGAACCACATTCTCCATTTGCTCGGCTGTATGAGTGTATGCACCATTGTGTATGTGTGTGTACTGGTACACCACGTCCCACCCATCGGGCCAGCTAAGCGCCGGGGACGGGTGGCGAGTTGGCCAACCCTAACAATGCGGTGTCATTGTGGCATCGGTGGCAGCCGCTTCCGGTATCCATCGAACACACACACACACACACACACACACACATTTCCTTTCGAATGGCTTGGCGCAGGCGGATCCCGCCAAGGGAAAGCGGGTTGGGAATCTAACTAACTTTCTAAAATTTCTCCGGAATCGGAAAAAGCGGCTGCACTGTCGTGCGGTCCGATCGGTTCGAGAATGAGAGAGAGAGAGGGGGACAGACCATCGGGGGATGCGGGGAGCCGGGTGGCCGGACGGAAGTTCCGAAAAACTGAACCAGCGATGCATCCCCGAGCGGACCCTTCCCATCGGGGGCGTCTGGCCGAGACAGACTCGTTACGCTTGCGGCCGTTTTCATGTGGCAATGTTGGGAAAGTCGCAAACATTCGGTGGTTGTGGACAGAGAGAGAGAGAGAGAGAAAGCAGGGGGAGGGAGGAGCGATGACTGAAACTCATTGGTAAAGTTGAATTTTTGCGCCTGCAGCTAGTGCCGGTCAATTCCAAAAGGAAATAGAAAAAAGGGAAGGAAAAAATGCAACGCTTGCTACATTGAAGAAATGCATTAAATAATGATGCTCGCGCGAATCGTTTTCCCCCCACAGTAACAATCGTAGTTCCGCTAGGAGGAAACTGTCGAGTGGTGGAAAAGTATAACTTTTCCCAGCATCCCAGCGCCACGTACTTATTCCTCAGACAAAAAAAAAAATTAAACCATCCCAATGAAAGATTGTTGAGTTGTAATAAAACGGTAGCAACATGCTGTATTAAATAAACCTATTTGATTTGGCACGATTTTCTAGGTGTTTGAAAATGAAATAAAAAACCACAACAAGCCTATACAAGTGTATAAGGAAAAATTAACACCTTCACAAAAGCTTTAAAGAAAAATTATTTTACGTTTAGTTTGAACTTTACTTAATTTTCGAACGGAGAATAAAATTTAATTATAATGATGCAATAACCTCATGAACAAATTACGATTGCTTGTGAAAAGGCCGTAGTTTAACTAACAGTCTCAAAATCTGATCAAATGTTCCTATTTTGAATTTATTTGCCACGAGAATGCATTATTGTCCTTTCTGATGCTAGCAATCGAATATCAAAATACATGTACAGTCCAAGAATTCAACTGCAAAATAAAGCGATTGCATTTCCTTGTCACTACTTATGTTGGACCTTATGTCTACGTGCAATTTCCTCGATGGAAAAGTTTAAAGTTTTCTAAATTTAAGTTAAGTTCGATATCAAAGTGATACTGATGTCAAAGTGATCAACACAAACATAGATCCAAATAGCTATCCCCGGAGATAAATTCTTAACTGCCTATGCAACATTTAAACCTTAAGTTTTTCCTACGTAAATTTTCCTTATAAGTCCGTTACTCCGATGAAACCCCGTACCGTAGCATGGACGTAGCTTTACGTCTGATTGTTTTTTTTTATTGGATAATTTTGAAATTACGCTGAAGACATCATAATTTAGATGTTTTAATTCGCCTATGAGTGTTTTGTGCATATTAACTTTCACTTTAACGAGATTGGTTCTCGCATTTTTAAAGCTAAGAGTTGACGATCTGTTGGAAATGAAACTTGAGAAAAAATTTCTTAGCGAAATAACGAAAACATGTAACACTTCAAAGATCTTTTATGTGAATTCAATACACCGCCGACGTGCTTCCTACGGTTACACGGTCCCGGGTCAGGGTCAGGGAAATGCTTCGGTTCGGTATTCATTTCATCCGACCATTCTGTCATCGCCCACACCACACTTCCCTTCTTTTCCCCCCTGACAAGGTACACTGACCTTTTCCTCTCCAGGATCGTGCTGGTGCGGTGTACGGTACCAAAACCACCATAAAATATGTTTATATAAACGCTCCAACACGTTCCGACGGCAAACATCGGTCGGGGGAAAACAATCATCAGTCGTACTACGCGCTGCCGGCTCCTCGGTGCGGTGCGATGCCAATAAATATGCATGCATGCGTCTGTGCCTGGGCGCGTGTGACGAATGCGATCGTCTGCCAATTCGTCCGCATTTACGTATGTGCATACGATGGCTCCGATGGTTCGGATAAGCCGGGTAGGGACACGGAGACGTTTCCAACGTTTTCCAGATGCTTTTCTCGTCAACGGTTTCCCTTGCGCAGACCCCCTCCCAGAACGCTTCCTAGCGTTTTCCCCGCTGCACAATTTCATCGACGACGAGCACGACGTTTTGCGGATGCTTTGACTGTACCGTTGGCATTCCGACTCGCTCGGGTGGTGCATGTTTTACTCGGTCGGATTGCTTCCTTATCGAACTGCGAGCGTTTGCATGCTGCACCGAACCAAGCAACCAGGGATGCAACTGGGGGACGCGACGTCCCTTTACATGGTGCCATGAAATATGTTTATTGAACCTGATTTGCTACCCGTTGTTGCATAATGCAGCCCGAAGACAAGAAAGGCGCTGAAATTTATCGTTTTATCGAGATCCATCGAGAAACTCCGGGCCGTAAAACCGTCCATCCGACCGTGCCGTGCATTAAAGTCGATGGCGTTGTTGAACCACAGAATGACGCAGAAGGTCTGACCGGAAGGGACGGCAAATCTTTACTATCTGAAAATTATCCTTTACGACGCCAGGACCTCGACGGGGTAATGCAATAATAATCCGCGCCGTGGTGCGCGTTTTACTGTGCAACGTAATTTGTTTTACGGCGACAAGGGAAGAGTTAACACATTAACTGCCAGCCTGCGCTCCTTGGACGGGTCCTTGTGCAGAGTGGCGAAACCCCGGGATGTGCCGAATTGCTGTCGAAATGGCGTTGGCGTATCATCTTCGACTTGAGGATACCGGAGAGAGAGGAGGAAGTGATATCACATCTTGATGGCATTAATTTCCTCCACCATCCACCAGACACAAGCCGTTTTCTTTGCTCCTCATCCGGAGGTCGCTCTTCCCATTCCCCCCGGGAGTACCAGTAAGAAAGAACTTGACACGCGTAAAGGACACACTGGGTGGGTTAACTTTTTCAACAAAGTTGTATTGATTTGTTCATAGCTCTTGATTGACTCAAATTCTGTTCGTTTGATGAAGGCAGTTTTCCTGGGCGATTAAGGGCCGCTCGTTGTATGCTGCTGAACTATATATATTTACACTGACCACCGCATGGGATGAAGGTGTGGGGGTGTTTGTGCGTGTTTGCTTGTGTTGTAGAAAAAGTTCCTGTAGCCTGTTTTTGTGTGTGTGTTTTCTTCAGGAGTGGGATGTTGCAGGTGGCGTTGGTGGTACGGGTTGTCACACCTTAGTGGTGGAGCAGGACCGGGCTGGCGTGGACGACGCTCTTGTGGACGACCGGCACGGGGTGCACGGAGTGGACGACCGGAGCGTGGACGGAGTGGACGAGCGGGGCCGAGTGGACGACGGTCTTGTGGACGACCGGGGCGGCGTGGACGACCGGGACGGCCTTAACGACCGGGGCGTGGTGGACGGCGACGACCGGGGAGTGGTGGACGGCGACGGTCTTGACGACCGGGGCGTGGTGCACGACGTGCCTGTGTGTGGGTGTGAAAGTTGAGGGAAGATTTGTGGACACAGTTAGCGAAATTGGGTCGATCGCGAGCTGAGGAGGAAGTTCCGGAACGATCCAGGAAGCTTCGGGGGACACTTACGAAGACGAGTGGCTCACGGCAACCGGGGCAGCGTGGACCAGGGGAGCAGAGTGCACGACGGCCGGGGCCACGACGAGTCCTGGGGCGGCGGCGGCGACAGCCAGAACGGAGGCAAGAACGAACTGTAAACGACGCCCAAGATAGGGAAGAAGCGAAAAGAAAAAGGGTCACTTGTCAACGCTCATCGACAAACCGGTGTTGGCCCGAGATCCTCCCGACGATCGCCATGGAGTCGCGATCTCGGAAGAACTCAGGCCGGAACCGGAAGAAAAACGCACCAGCTTGAACATTTTGGCGGTTGGTTTTGTGGTTTGCTGAAAGCAACGAGGAAGAACTTTTCGTAATACTGGGAGTGTAGCACAACACACGACACAATTGACTGACGCTCTTTCGAACCGGACGGTGAGCTTTTATAGTCAACTCTGGCTCCGGTGCGCGATCTTGCCGTGGAGGACACCGCACCATTCTCGAGCCGAACCGCGATCCCGCAGCCTCATCGAGACGACTGCCGTCGGTCGAGACAGCAGAAGCGAGAGGGAAACGCGACCAGGTGAGATGGGTTGAAACGAGTCTGGCATACTTTAACCTCACCTCAGTCTGTTCGCTTCTCGCCCTCGCATGCCACTCTCTATCTTGTTCCCACCAATGCCTACTTTGTCAAGACTGATCGAGCCCCTCGATCAACAACTTGCGAGTGTAAAAAAAAAAAAAACAAACCAAGGAAGCCTTGCCGGCGAGCGATCTCGAGCGTGCCCCTTCCACCTTTGACTCCTAAACGATACTCCCAGCTCTTCGTACAATCTTGTCGTGATCGGTGGGCTCAAGTTCGCGCCTACTACATTCGTTCTCCACCGTGTCTGTCCGCCGCGCCGGAGGTCCTATATCCGTGCTTGACATATCCGCAACATCATAAACCCCTGGCCCTTCGCTCTTTCCACCGCGGCATACCGCTCCCCACCAGGAGTCGGCTCATTCTTGCCCAATGTTTTCGTGCCATCTCACTCGCGCCGTGTTCCTCTGCGTTTGTGTGGTCCCGAGGCTCTCCTTGGCCGCCCCCTTTAGAGCCTTCCGAAAAGGCGAGTGCGCTTGGAGGAGGACCTCGCTGGAGGAGCAGAGTGCGGCGCAGTTTGTTAGGGTGCGTTTGTGCCCTGTGCACCTTCCTGCCCATTGCTCAATCGAGCGGAGTTCAAGCTCGTGATGCTCGGCGCAATGTCTCGTGTGTGCAGGTGTCCCGCGGGTCGGGGTTGACGGCGTTTAGAACGGCGAGCTTGACAGCCACGACCTGCGCAAACCGCGTGAATCCGTTGCTCAACCGCAACCTACGTCCCTTTGCCGGTTTCTCTAGTACCAAGACATCCGAGCTTGTACCGAATCCAATCCGGAGAACGTACGCACGCACGCTGGCGAGAGACGCTCGAGGAAAATCTGTCGTCATCGGTTTTCGTTTCCGCGTTCTTTTCACGTGTTTTTGGCGTTTTTTCTTAATCAATTCCATTAATTCATCTGCGACGTAGTTGTGGTTTCCTAAGAGCCGAAGCTTTTGGGACCGACCAGCGAGGGGTTCTGAAATCATAAACATTACAGCTTTTAAGAAACTCAATTAACTAAGCATGCAATTCCGTGGTTCTGCTCTTATGATTTTTTTTGTTGAGCAGCAGTTCAATCCGGAGGTCAAACTTCAAATTTAAGTCGTAGTAGCGAAACTGTTGGAGTTGAGACAATGTTTCGAATATTTCGTTGCGTTTAGTTATGTGCACATCTTAAAATGGAACTGTTTCACAAAAGGAATGCACGAAGAAAAGGCGAAACTCAATTTTTCTGGTATGATTAACTCTTACGTTATGTCAAGTTGATTATCTTCGTAAGTCGAATTCGTAAATCACTTTTTAGGACCACATTTTAATTTTACAAGAAAGCTGATTTTTTGCATCATCCCTGATGCACAACTTAAGGTTAAAGCTATGTGGATATTAAGGACAAAGTGGTGCATTCAGAGCATGTTTCTCTGCTCCTAAGCACTGCTATTCCAAACTCATACTAGGATAATAATATAAACCGCCATTTACAGCGTAACGCATCTACTGATACTTCAATATTGGCATATGAATAGTTGATTTACAGTTGGGTAAATTGGAGCTCCCCGATTACAAAACAAAGCGTGAATTACTCCATCTTCCAGCTTGGATAGCGTGCAGTGCAGGTAAAGTGTAGGTGAAAATCGCTATCGCGTAATGGAGATAGCCTACCACCACACCTGCAGGCCAGCGCCCTCTGACTCTGTCTTCAAAAGGGTCAATCATAATAATGAACGCAATCGCTCTTATTAACCGTAGGGTTGTTGCCACCCGAGTGTCCTCTGACGGAGAACCCGAGGAACTGCACCGCAGCATGCCTCCCTTCAAGACGCCAAGGGGGTTGGGCGCCTGCAACCGCGGAAGAAAGACAAAGAGGAAAACAAAACCAGCAAATCAAGCATCAAAAGCAGCGCGCACCGGTTCGTGCGTCGTTTCGTCGATCAGTCAGCTGATTGATTGCTGCGTGTGTCCACACCGAAACGTGTTTTAAGCGGTGCGCGATGGATGATGTGTCGGTGGTGCTGCTGCTAAACCACACGGTTTATAATTTTTATTGCTCTTGACGCCATCAGTGCCCACTCCACGGCTTTGCAGGCGGCGTATCTATTGGGGCGCTTAGTTTCCAATTCGTCTAGCGCCCTCCCCTTGATGGATCGACTTTGGACTGGTTCAATGTCACCAGGGCTTGAGATTTGTCAAGAAGTCCCTGTGTCAGCCTCGGCAAGAGGAAGAGGAGGTCCTGGGGAACCTCGGACGGTGACGAGTGATTGTTTATGCGATCAGGGAGAGACCCTTGTATCGATGGTGCTGCCTAGACCTGTTCGAGACTCCAATCCAACCGCAGTGGTTTGCCATTATCGCGAGCCATCTGAGATGTGTTCGGTGAATATTGATTGCGTGTCGGCAGCACGTGTTTTTGCCTCCGGACATCTACCGTATCTGGAGTACCGCGATGTTTGGATGTAACTCCTCCACCTGGCTGCTGGAGATTGGCCCAATTAGTGATCATCCGTGCTCGCAACCCGAAATAGCTATGCTCACCCAAGACAAGAGCGGACAGCATTGAGCAAGTGTGGAGCTACCCCGCTCTCGGCGAGGTCACGCAGGGTTTGGAGTTGTTTTGTCTGTTGCCCGCCTATTGCTCTTCGGTTTTATTGCTTTTCGAACCTATCCGCGAATTTGTGTTTGTGTGCGTATTTTTTTTCTTTTTCATGTACTGCGTTTCCCTCTCGATTTAAACTGATCCCTCGCCGGAACTAAGAAGCTTGCGGAAGAGCACATTTGGGATGGGAAGTCCTTGGCAAAACAGAAGTTTACGACCGATGCTGGCGGGCATCGTAAAAAATCGCAACAAAAAATCTCATGCAAACGTTCCCCTAAACGGTTCAAGGTGCTCCAAGATTTGCGATCGCACTCATCGCCGATAGCCACGGACCCGGGAAGGTTCTGTCAGTTTGCATAGTTTACTGTTGTGCAAGTCCTTGAGGAAACATAAACCACGCAGAGCCAGACATGAGTGATAGGGTTAGCAATTATATGATTTTTTTTTTGACCATTGGAGGCCCTTTTTAAATTATTTCAAAAATGGTCACTGGAAATTTAATTTCAAATATAAAGATGTAGAGTAATCAACACTGGAAGGGAAAAATTTCGAAACCAAATATATGAAACTGATGTGTTCGTTTTAAATTTGTCTTTTAAATGAATTACAAATTTTAAAGTTCTAGTTGAAAAAAGGAGAGGTTTTATTTGTTAAATGTCAATTAATACTTATAGCAGGAAAATGATATTTATTTTTAAAAGAAGCACGTGAAGCTATTCATTCTTCGATTTGTATTTATTTCTAATAGGGATAGTGAAGGTTATGTTTAGTTTTGGTTTTAGAGAAAATTCATGATTGATTTTGATTAAAAAAAGAATCATTCCAGCTTTAGAGACACTCATTTTGGAAAATTCCAGTATGTTCTAGCTTAAAAATGATTACGACTTTGTACCAATCTTGCTATTACTTGCAAATTGCGACACGGTTTTTCGGCAACCTTCTCTCGAACTCCGGAAAATCCCTGTTTCAACCTCGGTTGATTGCGAGCAATGCAATAGTTTCCCGCAATAAAACGATCCACACCGCAAAAATCTGACCCTTTCCCCGCCACTTGCCAGGCAAATAAATGGCTACCTTTTGGTTTTAATTTCCACAAATTTCAATGTAATTTAACACCTGCCTACGCAATCCGGCGTAAATGTGTCACGCACATTAATTTGTGAACATCCGCCGACTGATCCGAGCGGAACGAAGGGCTTACGGTTATGGTAGGGAGGGGAGGGGGGGGGGGGGTGAATTGAGGCTGAGGGGATGCCCTTGCACAGCATAAACGGGCCATGAAAAATGATCCCGAACGGGACAGCGCCGTCTGTGCTGTGGGCAATGATTAAAAAGCATAAACAATTTAAACTGTCCGCAATGCAAAGCGATCGCTTTATTGCCCACTGGAAGGTTGGACGAGATGATGTGGCGGTATGGGGGAGGTGGTAGGTTTTTGTCTTTTAACACCAAGCGGGCGACAATGAAGTGGGGGGCTAGGGGGAAACAGTGTATGTGTTTTGTGTGATTGGTCAGGTGAAGGTGGGCGACATTGTATGAGGGTGATGGTCCGGTAGTTTTACAGCATACGGACGAACGCCGGTTTCCAAACGGGCCGCTACGCAATATGTACCGGCCAATAATTGAGCGATTAATTTTATGTATAAGTGCATCTTTTTCCTTTTATTCCCAGTGCAGTGTGTTTCCATTGGACACGTTTAGTGTTTACACTCCGTTACGAGCGCGATGGGCACGTTTTGTGCGTGATTTTCCGTCCGGCAGGGCGTTAAATGATTGAATTTTAATCGCAGCAAATAAATATCAGTTTTGTTTTGTTGAGGTGCTCCAACATCCAGACCGCACGTTTCCTGCAGCATTCAGTTCCGCTCTCGCAGTCTGCAAGGAGCATTTCTGCAGACACAATGCTTGCAGGCATCTTTGGGGGTCGAGGCCAATAAGCTTTTTTTTTTTTGACTGTATGTGTTTTGTTGAAGCGATAAATGACTCATAATTTTGCATCCTAAAGCTTACACGGCAGAGGTGGAAAACAATTTTTCTTTTCCTACAAAACATGGAACGTAAAATTGCTCTTACTTGACAATAAATCACTTGTATGTTCAGATCATGCGATCAAATTCATTACTTATGCAACAAACATTATTTTTATGGACAGAGATTGCTTTAAATTGCGTTGAAATGAAATATTAACAAATAAAAAAATCCAAGAACCTAATATGCATCAAATAAATATATAATTTTCTGTAGCGGGAATGAATTTGTGGCTTTTAAAACTAACAATTATTTATGGGACATCTTGTTATCTTACTTTGCTTGCTATTACTATCTCCCACAACATATACATTTTTTACGACATAATTAAAGATCACTTTAACGAACGTTCATTTTTATTCGTTATTTTTTATTTTATTCATGAGTAAGCAAAGGCAGCAGAGGCAAAAACAGATCATTAAAAATCTTTAAATATTTTAATAAAAGCTACTGTACAAGTAAGAAGAAAAACTAAATAATTGGTAAATAAGAGAGCACAATCAGTGTTGGTTTGCCGACTCTGCCACAGCCTATCGTTAAGGGTCTGGTGTGTGATCTTGGCTTCGCGAAACTTCCCGCAGATCGGACGATAAAAAAAGCACACACGCATGCACACATCTCCACCGGTGACGATCTTGAACTATGGTAATTTATGCGCCCGATCATAAGAACTCAATCTTTACCGCGTGCCTATCACCGCCTGCTGCCACGGGCAACATCGCATGCATGGGCAATTTATTGGCCATCCCATCTGCGGGACCAAAGGATCATATCTGCAGGCCACACCGACCGTCGTCGAGTGTTCGGGAGGAAGCTTCGGGTAGGCGAGCATAAAGACAACCCGTGGTCCGTTGGCCGCCACGGGAAGGTCCCTTGCAGTGTGAACTCGTGACCTTTTTTTTAAACTTATTTTGCAGCCTGCCTTTCCTCCTCACTCCTCGAGGGGTCATCACGTGGGTCATCACGAGTTGTTGGCAGTACGCGTACCGTCGGAGGCTACGGTGGGGTAATTGAAACTGATATTGAAGCCGGCGAAGCGGAAGAGGCTGTCTGTGTGTGTCTGTGCGCGCGCGATGATGATGTAGATGTTGGCAGGAGACGGCAGAACGGGGCAAGCAAGAAGACTGCTCCGCTGCTCGACGCACGAGTTTCGGTGCCGAGAGGGGGGACGCTTGGAGTTTGTTTTGAGACGGGAAGGTTGTTGATGCTGGCTGGTGAGGTCAAATGTAAGTGCAGCTTGCGGACAGGCGGAATGGCAGCGAATGGCAGGGGGAAGTGTGCGCGAACGTTTCAATGTTTTCCTCTTGTCAAATCCGGCCAACGCGGTCCGAACCGAGGGCTAGCCGGTATCGGCGAACGGTTGGCGGGATTTTTATCTCACTCTTCGTCCACCTCTTCCTATCCTACAAGCGGGGGTTGGTCGGTGGAGATGTGCGATTGCAGTCGAACAGTATTCGTGGGTCTAAAGGCAACGGTAGGAGTTCGACGGAGCATCGGCGCTACTATACATCAGTGCTGGCTGCTGTGTGCTGCCAGAAACAAATTTACAAATGATCTACATGCCTGATAATGATGTGGGTTTCCTTTCTTTCTCCCCTGCTCTGCTTAACCCAGCAGTTGCTCCCAATACAAGAAAGCAGTCTTGGTCGCCGTGTAGGTCATGTTTGGGGGGACCCAACACAAATGCATTGCATTTTGAGCTGATCTGATTTTCGGAGGCAAACGAGGCGTTAGAAATGACACCTGATCTAGTGCAGATTAGCTCCACCACCGCTTGGTTGTTTTAGTTGTTTGGATTGGAGGTTGTGATATAATTATGTGCTCGGTTAAAATCCACATAAACGGCGGTCACAACTAAACGATGGATCTATGAAAGCAATTAAAACCATTTTTGACCGAAGGAACAATTCTTTTTTTTTAAACTATAACGCCATTTACCTCGCAAGGAAAGCTAAAAATTATTTCGCAGACTTTCATTCTACTTTCACCTAAAGAAGAAAAGCGATCTAGATGCGGTTTGCTGGATTGGAAAACAATATCGCGTGACT
This sequence comes from Anopheles atroparvus, assembly GCA_914969975.1. Classification (NCBI taxonomy): domain Eukaryota; kingdom Metazoa; phylum Arthropoda; class Insecta; order Diptera; family Culicidae; genus Anopheles; species Anopheles atroparvus. The sequence goes on along the minus strand of CAJZCY010000001.1, from coordinate 23,703,295 downwards.
AAATGTGGATATTTTTATGAATATCCGCAATAGTTTCAGCAACGTTTTCAATTTCATCCTATCCTAGCCCTTTCATGTTTTTTCATGGTACTCTAAATCATGAATCGAAGTTAGTTTGTTTTTTCCGAACGCAACACAGATAAAAGTGCCAAATTTAGCATTGCAAACATTCTGCAATACAGCAAGGAATGGCCGTACACGTTGTGAGTCTTAAGTGTGTTATTGAACACGGTCTGGCTCAATCTGCATCTTGTTTTTCAGTTCAGCAATTGCAGCACGCTGGTTTTTCACCTATACGACCCATCGTCCAATGCATAGGATGAAAGTTAAAGTAACTTAAAGTCGCTCTCAAACGCTTCTGCAGCATGTGCAGCACTCGAATCTTCCGCGTGTAGCTTTGCGTGGAAAAAATAAAATAAACACAATTAACCGCCACAAACCTGGACACCGATCGATCAGCATCGTTTATTTGCATAAGCGTTATTTGCAGCATAGCGCAAAGCGTGGGTACATGAAATCGAAGGGTTCTGCAAGATGATTGGTCGGTTGGATGGTTGGTTGGTTGGTTCGGCTAGAGAAACGTGACCCACGCGACGACAAAAATCAATAAAAATCCCACCGAAAACCCAACATCGACCGTTTGCAAAACATTCCAATTAGGCCGCAAAGATCGATGGGACAAGAATCGTCCGTTCTCGGTGTGTCCACATCGCACCGTGACACAGCTCGTGTATGTTTGTGTGCCAAAGACCGGCGTTCACGTTCACGGGAAGGTCTTCATTAGCGTAACATAAACATAATAAAAATCGGAACAAATGTGTTTTTGCGAAACCAACGTGAAAAAAGTGCATAAAAGTGCACGGCTAGTGCTCGGGTCGAACCGGACAGGTGATGCAAGTGATGGCTTCCGATGGTGGCAAGTGGAACCCTAGAAGGGCCGCCTGGAACCTTCGGGCATGTGATGCTTCTCGATGCTTCGACCGGCGGCTCCGGGCTGGAACATAAGCACGTCATGTCATGTAAATGCCACCGCGCTAAGCCCCGTACCGCTTCCAGGGTCGTCAGGTGAGAAGGAGTTCTTCCACCGGTTCCAACTTGATCGGCCACGCTTTGCGATGATTTGCGACACTTTTTATGTTCGTTTGTGTGCGTTGGCCGCAAAAACCAACGCACACGGCCGACCCGGAGTATCTGATCCGAGTGGACTGATTTGCAAACTCCCCGCGATGTCTGGTCTGGTCTGGTTTTTTTTTTAATTCAGGGGCGACACCGGGCAAAGGGAATCCTGGAAGGCGTATTTTGATATCGCTGCGAAGCCGGTGCGCCTTCGACTGGGGGTCTCTCGTTCATTCGTGGCTTGTGCTTGTGCGCATGTTGTTTGTGTGGTTTGAGTTACGGCAGCCCTTGACGCGGAAGGCCGATGGATCGATGGCGACACGCATAAAACACGCGAAGAAGTGATCTCGATCCGCGTCCGGTATCTCATTACCGTAATGACAGCATTATTCACCGGCTCGGCTAGGCAAGTGGTGCGCAATCGGAGTACACACCGGCCCTTGATGTCTGCGCTTGGAACCTGCAAGGCCTTGGGATTCCTTATCCCCGCGATTTGTACCTGCTCCGGCAGTTGGCACTTTAGCATCGGCTGCAACGCTTCTACAATTACCCGGCACAAGATGTAGCTCAAGCTGCCGTCGGTCAAACGAGGAGCCAACCCCGTTCGACCCTGTGACCTTGGGACGCAGTGTCGCGGTGTCGGTCACCTGTCGTTCGGGTCAAGTGGTCGACTTCCCTGAGCCTCTTTTATGGCAGGTTGCCGGAGGGCAAATGCGTTTTATTGCACCACCACCACCACCACCACGATGGGGAGGACGGGGTCCGCCAGGGTCTCCCCGATGGGTCCCCAAAATGGAATCAACGACACACAAACACACACCAACAGTAGCATCTACATCTGCGAGATAATATCTGGCAATGGAAGCACCACAAATCAGCTCGACGACATTCTTATTACGGCCATAATCGTAAAACAGCGGGAGTCCGATCGCTACGATGATGACGACGACGATGACGATGACCAACACAAATACACCGACACACACGTGTGATGCACGCCAAATGCACTGTCTCGCGAGCCGGTGGACTGTTATGCAACCACGTGCTTTCGCTTTCGTAGACGCCAGCAACGTCGTGACTCAAGATCATCGGCGACGACGCCGATCACCAGCCAGTCCTCTGGGCGAGCTGCCGAGTGTCATCAGGTATGCACAAGTTCATGAGCACAACCTGGTTTCAGGTGAGAGAACAGCAGAGAGAGGGCAGGGGGTATAAGAATTTTAAATTCAATTAAGAAGATAATTGATGCCCAGGTGTCGACGACGAGCGGCGACTTGCGGTCGTTCTGTAAGATGCAAGATCGACGAGTTTTGTCAAGACGTGAGACGTTTCGATGAGACTTAACGCTGGATCGATGTTTACCGTAGAGGTGGACGTTGAGTGCATTTTAATAGGCTTAAGTGCGATCATCTCGCCTGCTGCATCGCAATACATAGCGAATTACATTCTAATCCACAAATCATTTCAAAATAAGCATATGAATCTGTCAACTGGAATCAAATAAATCATTTTTGCGTGTCAATCAATAGCCACTTTAAAGATTGCTATGAGAAGAAAAATATTTGCTTGAAATAAATATTTACTTTAAAACAAAGAATAAACAATTAATGGCTAAACAATTTTTCCATAAAATTTTTAGCACAAATGCCCTTAAAAAGACAAAACAGTTTAATTTAAATGTTGATGCGTTTCGTTTAAGCCTCAAGAAATTCTCTCGCAAACCTTCTTCAAATTCAAGATCCTATCGATCATGTAGTTCTTTTTAGTATCATTTCTACGAGCTAATCCACTTTGTGTGTGTTTAAAAAAAACTAAATTATCCTTGATTTTTCTCAACCCCTAACAGGGATTGGAGTCTTCCAAATGTAGGCCATTTGGAATTTCCTTTAAGAGAACGATAGTCTACACGCAGATATATTTCTTTGACTTTAACTCAATAATCTGCAGAAGTTTGAACTTGCTAACAAAGAAAACTGTTGGCTAGGTTTGATAATAGATATAAGCCAGACAGTTTTCGACCATATTTCATGTTTTTGTGTTCCAAAAAATCGATGACGTTGATTCGGTGCTGAAAAGCTCCAAAATTGGAAATTTAGCCATCGCTCATGCCGCGTTTCCGTTTCTGGGGGTACTGAGCTGGAACGATTTAGATTGTAGGCAATTAAACCTGGTACGTCTTGCATGCGCCCAACTCAGTATGGCGTCCAACCAACCGCGTCATCTCGTCGACGTCGGGGAAATGTAACAGCTTTGTGATGGGAATTGTGAGCGCTAGAAGAATCGATACGACGAGCCGCCGGTCTGCAGCCAGTCAGCGGACGTTTCCGGTTCCGGGTGGTCGGTAGCTAGCCAGTCTTAGGCTCCAAACTCATTGACTCGTTGTTTCATTGAAAACCTATCTTCCCTGAGACGGGGCCCCGACAGCTACCGTAAACTTTGTTGGCCTAGTGCACGATTTCGATTTAATCCACTTCTCATTCGCTAAGGGGTTTGTGTGTGTGTGTGTTTTTTTTTTTATTATGTGGCGATGATGATATTATGTTTTGCTGGCACGGAATTTCGATGTTGAACACGATTTTAGGTGGCTCCGACCAGCCCTCCATTTCGTTGCCGTCGTAGGGTCTCCTGACGGCCTTGACGTCCGATGACTTGCCTCTTTCCCTCCTTCTCATCCTTCTGGGTATCTTCAAATCTGTTGCTTGTGTTTATTTTGATCGTTTAGGCTTGGCGATGATTGAAGCCTAAACTTGGTAAACACGTAGCCAAGTAGGTCCAATAAGCCGATGCTAACGTCACCTTTTTGAATAGATTTTTCACGGGCAGTTTCATTAATCACAATGTTTGTAAAGATATGATGAATGTTAGTAAATGTTTGAACAAGTAGTGAAGTGAGTACGTTGTAGGTTGTTTTGATTTTAAGAAAGTTTTTGCTACCAATGTCACCATTCCTATTGTTGTAGAAAGTAAGAAAAATTGTCTAAGCCTCTGATCGCCTTTTGGATCGGTGAGTTTTTACAAACTCTTTGTTTTTAAAACATCCCACCCCGTATCTCCTACCGACCATCAATGTTCAACTCTCTCTTGTTGCAACGCTTCCGTGCTGTTGCACCATGTCCAAAGTTGTGTTTACATTTTTATTTCTCTTGACCAACAATTCCCCGCTGCCTCGTATGCAAATGATGGTGTCGCAAAACTTTGGCGTGTGTGCAAGCGATCGACCGACTTGCGACTACACTAACAATAGATCAAACACACGGCATCTCGAGAGATCCTGCAGATCCTGTCGAAACACGGAAGCAACATAAATATTGCAAAAGTTTTTATTTGACTTTGAAGCTGCTACGGCATTGGGAGAGAATGTGGAAGGGCGGAGTAGCGCAAGGGGAGGGCGGGGTAGCGCAAAGATTTCCGGAAAATTTCGATGGCCGATTCGATGCCACCGGCAGAAGATTGCATTTTTCAGACGATGTTCAAACATGTTTCCAAAACAAATCGAGCACAAACGAGGAAAACTCTTACGCTGCAATACATTGATGGACGAATTGAAGTAGATTACAATCGAAACATTTTAACAATGTCTTGGCCTGAAATGCACATTTTTCTTTTCGCCCAAAGCTGGCCAACGCTGTTTGGGAGCTGCAAATGGAATCGATGAAGTAAAGGGTCTGTGGAATCGATCGATGAATCGAAAAAAGCAAAAAAAAAAAACAAGTGTAATGAAGTTTAAACTGTTCATCTACCACTTCATCAGTCGGTTGGTCCACTCCACAGCCGCCAATTGTATTCAGGGCTCGGGGCACCCGAACGGTGGCAAAACCAAACCCGATTGGCCAATTAATTGGCTAACTGATATCGATCGAAAATGAACGCGACGGTCTAGACCTCGCAAGAGCTGCCAATTAAGTATATATGAACGAATATGACAGGGATACGAAAGCAATGGAGGGAAAATATCGTTTATGTCTTAGTTTGGTTACACAGAAAGAACGGTTTTTGTGTTGAGAACGGGGCTACCATTTAAAAAAAAAAGGACGGGCAAATGCTAAGTATTTTCCAAAATTGTCCAGCAGCGACGAACTATAAAAATTCTTCAATTTTATTCATCTTCATCATCTCACGATCTCACATCTTATACTTTTACAACAGAAGACTTGTTAATTGTGAAATAAGCTTTCAATTTTTCGTCATAACAAACTTCAGGCATATAACAGAACATCTTTGGTTGCATTCCAAACGAACGGGTTGAAACTAGGCAAAACACGAAGGTGGATTTTTTTTCTGACACGTTCCATTGATGCACGTAACGCGAGTGGTGTTGTGAACAGGGCGAGGAAAAAGCACGATCAGAGACGGAAGAAGCGACGAATGGACCGCGAGGACCGCCGCAAGGATGGCACACTTAAGCACGAACGTTTTATCTCCATCGAGCAGCCCGAATGGAATCGATTCGTGTGTTCACTATCATTTTCCACCTCACCAAGCACCCAGTCCCACCATCATTCCCTGAAGAGCTGCTAACATACGTCAACATCCGCCCGGTCGATTGGTTGGCTTGCCTGGGACGCTCACAATTCGACGTGAGATTGCGGCTCGTTTGCCGATAGCGGAATGGAATGGCTTGCCTACCGTGGCAGTCGGGTTGTGGGAGGATAGAAGGTGTTGGTGGTGGGGGGGGGGGGGGAGGAGAGGGCTGTATTCTCTCCGATTCGCCTCGAATCGGTGAGTCGAGGGAAAAATGCAACCCGGGCGCACTGTTTATTTGCTCGTCGTAACCGGTGACAAATCAAATGCATAACGACTATCTCCCAGGAGAAGCGGCAAATCGCACCCCGTTCTGCGCCAACCCAATGTCCCCCGGGAAGCACCGACGGTTAAGGGAAGAAAGCACAATCTGTAACGAAGGACAGGGAACAAGAATAAATTCCTCATTTCCCCCCATTTTCCCCCCTTGGACAACCTTTCGGTTCGTAGCAGAGTGGAAAGCAGATCTGTGTGGCAGATCGAAAACGGAAGATAGGACTGGGCGGGAGAAAGAAACAGTTGCATTGCAATCCCAACGTTTTATTTCCTCCGTTTTGTCGCCCAAAGCCGACACTTGCTGAATCGTTTTAGATTGTAAAAAGAAAGAAAAACGAAATCGAGCACCAGCCGCAAAGGATACATCTGGCGTGGTCAGGGAGTGGGTGAAGAAAGATATCTAAATAAACGTGAACAAGAAAACGAGCCCACAGGGAGTGCGAAAGTCTTTCCGCTCGAAAAAAACACTCCTACCCATCATCATCACCATCGTCTTGGGTCCAGTCAGAGCCCGGAGGGAAAAACATGGAAAAGGAATGGAACGTTGCTGCCACGGGTGTGAGAGAAAAAAATGAAAGGATTATATGCCGAGAGTGACGTAGAAAAAAAAAACACATCTCCCCAATGGAACGCGACAAAGAGTTGCACTTGTGGCGAAGGTGAAGCGGGAGGATACAGGATTTTCCGTGACACAAGAGAACGTCCTACAGACACCTGCTAAGCTGATGCAAGAGGCGGGCGGAGGAGGAGGTGCATGCCATGACACGGCTTGAAAATCGACTGAACTCAGTGGTTTGATATTGAACTTGAAAACGAGCATGTAGAGACGGGACAGGAGCAGAAAGGCTCCACTAAAAAGGCTCCTCAATCGGAAGACGAATGTGGCTCGGAATCGGAGGATAGGAACGGCCATCGTCTATCGGAGAACAGCGGCATGGTAAACTGTTTTCCAAGGAGGACTAAGGAGCTGCATGGACATGGGAGGGTGGGATATCATTCCTGGACTGCCCTAGCGGGACTGTCCTTCTCGGTCGCCATCCCCCTTCACGCGATGTTAGTGACACATTTTAACGTCCTAAACGTCCAAGTTTTTCTCGTTTGCGCCAATAACGGTGGTCTAGCGTGTATGCTTGAGTGTAGGCGACGGTATATGGTATTTGTAGCTTTTGTGGGTAAATTATCCGCTAGTCCCATCCGGATACGACCCGTCGAGGGCAGACAGTTGCGAAGACATGAATCCCTGGCGTCGGTGCCACCGGTAAGAGGGGTGAACTTGTGTGCGGTTTCGCTTGTGGTCCGGTTATTGTTGGACGCACTCCGGAACCGACGGTTTTATCAAGCAACGGGGCGTGCTAAATGCGTCCACAAGTCCAGGCTTTCCGAGTCGAACGCTGCGGTGCACCACCCGGGTGAAACTTAGCGACGACGAGGGTCAGGTTTTCCCGTGTTTTCCCAGCGACAAGAGGTGATGGACCAGCCGGGCCTCAGGCAAACTACGAGGCTCCCGCTGGGGCGCTCTTGCTTCTCGAGTAATTATTGCGAGAGAGGAGAAACGGAGGAAGGACCTGCACATCGCCAGGATGGTTCCGGGTGGTATCCTTTGAACATTGGCCCCATGGTGTGAAACATTGTTTCCGTCGGGATCTAATTGCTCCGCTGGAGATGGGTGTTTTCTTTCACTGCACTCCACTTGTCTTCGTGGCCGCAGAAAATAAAAGTGTATCTTTCTTTTTCCCGTTTGCTTTAGCTTGAACGTGCAAGCTGTTGCACGACGCTTCAAAGCCGTGGCGGCGGATATTGCTCGGTCTCTGAGCTGTTAATAATAAAATAAGGTACGCAGAAACTTGGATCCTGGGGTACAGCTAGCTGCACAGAGACATAATTGATGACACGATACGAGATGGTTTGTAAAACTGTGTCTTATTAAATTACTAAGCTCAAAGGATTGTACGATGCAAGAGAACTAACCGGAAAGATGTTGTGTTTCATGCTAAGCCAAGTTGATCGATTATTTTCTTGTGGAAATAAGGGACATGCTATTCAATCGTCCAATTTTTGTTCTTCGTTAGAAATGTTGCTTTCATAATAAAATTGATTATCAACGATGTTTGGCAATATTTCTCAACAACAAACTAACACTTATCTGAGATATAAACTGCATGTTTTGTGGGAGACTTATTTTTGGATGTATATAATGTTGAAAAAGAATCAGCGAACAAGACAAACAAGAAATAGAAGACAGAACTGTTTTCATACTTCAATGAAACTCATCACGGAAAACTCTTTTTACTTACATATACGAAACGTGCGCTTTTTTTTTTCATTGTCCCGGCTTTGATGACTTTTGTTAGCAGTTTAAGAGAAACTCTCGTGGAATAGACATAAAAAATGGCACAAAATCTGATTTATTTTGAGCTACTTTTAAATATTTGTTTCGTTCTCGTCAATCCATCTGCGTCTTCGTCATTTAGTTTTGTTTTCGGGCCAAATGAATTTAGTTGTATTAAAAAGAATACTCTCAAGAATACTCTGGTGTGGCGATGGTCTTCAAACGAAAATAAAGTAGATCGGATATGAAACAAAATAGTGCCTTAAAATTCAATCAAATGCAAACAGCAAACAATCTTCGGTCCAATAGAATTTGATAGCCGCCAATTTGAAATCGAATCGATCGCTGAATTGGCTTATTGAATTACCCACCAAATTATCGTTACCATTACGATCGTCCATTAGTGGAGGTGTTTGTTTTACGATGCTGCCCGCTCTGGGGGAAACACATTGGCGGACGCACGTTGCGCCGGATCAATGCTGGTGGACCACGGCTGGCCGAGTGATCAATGTCAACGAGTTGAACCGGACCGAATGGCTGTGATTAGACGTTTCCGGTATGTAATTTTTAATTAGACCCCGAGCGGCAAGAGTTGGTCGGCTAGGTGGTCGATTAGTTCGTTCGCCGCGTAACTTCAGGCGCGCGAGCGGCGCGAATGTTCTCAGCGCACGCAAGACGGGCCCGATGTTTCGTCACATTAGGAAGTGTGTGAAGCCGTTTGAATCGAGCCGTTGCTCCAGCCAACCTATCTAGAGTGGTTTGCAAGCGTTTTATAGGAAATTGAATCGAGACAAACATATTCCAGTGCAGGTGTAGGTGAGGAGTTAGAAGCGTTGGTGGCTCTTGGAGCTTGTGTCACTAATTTGCAAAGCGATCAAATTAAAACGGCATAACACTTTGCTCACGCGGCGGTTTGTCGCCACGATCCACAGAGTCCTTGAACTTTAGTGCACCTTCGGAACATCGGCATCGCACAGACTCACACACACACAAACACACCAGCGGAAAGGGACGCGAACCGTGGCCGTGTCTCCAAGCAACCGGGACGGAGTTGTTAACGCGAGAAACAGGATCATATTGTGCCGAGAACATCAAACCGTAATATTCCCGGGCATGAACCGGCAAGACTTTGTGAAAGGACTCCGCTTGGAGCGGCTTCGTCCGTCGGAGTTAATACCCATTTTCTCTCTCTCTCTGTCTCTCTCTCTATCTTTCTCTCTCTGTCTCTATCCCTCTCTCTCTCTCTTTCTCTCCCTGTCGTATGCCTTGTTTCGGCGCGGTGCAATTGCATTTCCCGGTGGACGTCATTTGAGGGCACGTCGTGTGCATCTTGGGTGATTGCTTTAATGAATGTCAGCTGCACCTGCTCCGGGACGAGCACAAAACCGGAGCCCTTTTGCTATACCCAAGCTTTGCGCCAATTTCGCCCGGTTTCCAAGACGGCAAGTGACTGATGCGAACTAATGAAGATGTAACCTTTGCTCGTACAGGTCGCGATGGCGATGTTGCGTGAACCGGATAAGGCTGAGGGCGAACTGAAAAAGTAATCGTCAGTTTAAACCGCAGCATCGTCAGATAAAAAAAAAGTCAAAACTTTATCCTTTTCGTTACGGATACATCAAAAAGACAATTCCACAAGAAAGTAAGCTTGAATGAGCATGCTTTTTACTTAAATGTCGCTGCTTCCTGCGGACAGCAGAACTTTTCGACCAAGCGTTTAACAATTTGCAAGAGTATGCCAGAAGGATCATGTTCATGCGCATCGGTAAACTATTGCCGTACGCCGCAACTGGTATCCTTGTCGAAGGCACCTTTGGTACCCGGTCGTCCTGTTTGATTTCCGCTGTTTGAGTACTGCCTTTGCTTCCTCCACCCAGCCCCTGGAGGACTGGAAGTGATGACTGCCCGATCGGAAATCCTGCCCGCAAATCGAAACAAATTGTTCCCAGAAGGGATAGTACTTAACTTTTCTGATGTACGGATGGAAGATTGGAATTGCCAATTTCTTCTCCGTATCGAACGAAGTACACCGCACCGAAAGTGCATATTATCATGACTGGTTGTTAATTATCCAAATTACACGTACACCTTCCAGCAGTGGAAATTCAATTAAACTTTACTAGGTGGACAAACAGCAGAGTTTTTTCTTGGACAACAAAATGGAGCTGGAGTGGAGCCCAATTTGGGTTTTTGTTGCATAAGTGCATAACGATGCATAACGATGTATTATTCCTCATAATGATGTATTAATTCAAAAGTGCATAACGATGTATTTATTCAAAATGTTAGGCTTCAGAGTCGTGCACATTCTAACAGAACCTCTTATTGCCGGTCAAACGATGCTTTTATATCTAAAATGGATAAAATTATTTGTTTTTAAATTTTATTATTATTTTATATTGAACTGAATCTTTTCACAAAAAAAAATTGCAATAACTTTACTTTGAATCGGGTACAGAAGAAACGTATAAAGTTTAGGAGAAAGCTGACGCCAAAAAAAAAAACCGCCCCTTTCACTTACACCTTTCCCGCATCTTCACATTTGTGTGGTATTATTGAAAACGCCCACTTTCCGTTACAAGTTTGTATTGGAAAACTTCCTATTGTTTGGGGAAGGATAAAAATTGTGACTCAAAAAGCTCTCCAAAACCCTCACCGAAGTGTCGGGAGACATAAAAACATACTGAAAAAAGAAAGGGCCCTGCTTGATGTAACTTTAAAAATTTCGGTCGCATCCAGATGATGGGAGGAAGCGCACGAATACACGATGGAGAAACGGGGATGGCTGGAGGACGGTCACATTGCTGGTTGCACCGGTACATGACAGGAATGATAGAGTGATTTCATGATTGCATCCCGCTGCAGCTCAAACGCGAAAGCGGCAGCATGGTGCAGTGGGGGCAGCCAGCCTTTCCCTCCAAGGACTCGCCTTCGGAAGGTGCCGTAAGAAATAAGCGGAAGAGGTAAGCTGGACCGGAGGGACATTCTCAAGAAGAGAACAAATAGAAGATAATAAAAAATAAATAAAACAATGACTTCTCGTGCTGTAGAAAACTGTTATCAAGTTCTTCGGGCCGTCCGGAACGACCCGGTGCGGCTTCTTTACGAACGACGAGGTGCCGTTGTTGATCAACCTTCAAGCTGAAGCTTTCGTTCGTTTTCGTTTGCCTATTCTTACCTATCCTTGATGCTTGCGGTTTCCCTTCTTGGCTATCTCCTCACTCTCGGGTTTTCCATCATCCAACGCAAGTGGAGCAAGTGCTCCAGGAAGTGCTGAAACATGATACGATTCCGCAGGATAACGGACACGATAACAAGTAGAATAAAAGTGACAAAGGCAACAACAAGAGGAAAAAAAGCTCAATAAACAACACGAGACGAGCGGCCCGTGCAGTCGTTCCTAGCATTTCTCTGTATGCCTGAGCTTTTCTTCTGAGGCGGTGTTTTATCCAGAGATGTGATGAAGAAACGAAAACACTCGAAAGCGCTACAACCACGCGGAAAAACCAGCATCTCTAGCAAATGGTGCGCGAAAAGCACGGGATGCGGTAGAAGAAGAAAGTGTGGAAAACTGAGAGAGAGAAAATGCGTGCCGCAATTTGCCGACAATCTGCAATCCAATTAGATCGTCGTCGTTGGTGGAAGCGACCGTGCCAGCAGCCGCCAAATGGCAGAATGTAAATCAGCGAAATACACAAAGACAAGAAAGAAGGAAACAGGTGTTGGCACGGCATGAAATGAGACATTCCGTCGCTCGCAAGCTTGTAGCTTTCCGGTCCAGCAGGCCCAACCGCCTGGATGTGATCGTTCTCCGATCAGTGGCTTAGAAAATCATACAGGCATCAGGATAAGCTGTGCAGCACATTAACATGCATACCGTGCTGGTCGCCGGTGCACTGAACGTTCCAAAACTGTCGTCCAACGGAAACCAATGTGTTACACCTGCGGCCGAAGCGAATTTCGTCAGTCATTTTTATCACTTTTCGGAAGTTTCAGCATGTCCCTTCGATGCACCGACCACATCGAATGAACATGCCGGAAATGTTACACCTACAGCCACACGCACACACACACACACACACACACAACCTCCCTGCACTCGGTGGCCGCGTGTTCCAATATCACACGCGAAGGAATGTGCACGTGCTAGGGAATGCGATGCACGTGTACCCTGTCCGCCGTCCATCGTGTAACATACAGGGAAGGGAAGGGACAGGGGTGGGGTGGAGGGAAGATACACCGGACAGATAGGATGCAATGAATGTCATCAATCTTCTTCACGCCCAGGAGATTGATTTTACCGTTCATCGGCTGCAACGAACGGAGGAGAGTCACCGGTGGCGGACCGCTACGGAGCACGAATATGCGGAAAATCTGCCACACCGGTTTTTGAAAGTTGACTGGAAAATGAAATGGTGTTAACATCGGTACGTCGATAGCCTTACAGAACAAAAAAAAAATTAGACAATATTCGACGGCTATGGAACTTGGTTTGTTCTTCGCTCTAGCCTTTCTCCGTATCGTTGGCTACTCGATAAACATTGGTTCAAACATTAAACAAGTTTGCTTTTGAACATGCTGAACTATTTACTCACTTTTTTAAAGAATTAAGAAGAAACATTCAGGCATAAATGTTTTTGATGAAAATAAAATGGTTTTCTCGGTATTGTAGAATGCTTTCTGAAACAAATTCGCTTACCAAGGGCTGTTTTAATAGATACAGAATCATCATTAACAGATGGGTTAAGAGTTTGGACATGTTATATAAGAGCGAGATGAATTCTATCCACTTAAAGCAAGGATATATGCCACAATAAATTGTCAAGAAAGAATGCCAGCTTTCAAAAAAATACCGTACAAAAGGGGGAAATGTGATGCAATCTTCCTACCTTTGCATTTGAAATATTTCTATTGCTCAACCACGCAGCAGCCGCTGCTGAATAATGCATTACCGAAGAAGCGCAGACGCCACCGTCCGGTTTCGCAAAATCCCGGATCCAAGCAGCCCATGAAATATTGGCAGAAGTGTTGTGCTGTATCCACCTCATCAATATGGCCGTTTTGATGCACCGCCAGTGTTATCGCGTGGCCACTAGATTCTGCCGTCCGCGTAAGTAAGTGATTTCTCGGCTCGTCGCATCGAAGGGCTGGAGGGAACGGTCGGGTGGATTGGAAGATAAATAAGTGCGCTTTCAACAATCAGTGCCAGTGGAAGGAGCACCCGGAAAAGCTAAACAATTTTACCAAACAACAGATTGTCGCCGTATGCGGTGGTTAGGTCGAGATTGACCTTGCGAATGCCCCGCAATGGCTGATCGGGTACGAGTACGAGCAAGTCGTCGAGGTAATGGGAGAAAAACGGATTATGCCGCCGGTTTGTGCGGCTATGCCGGTGCAGAAGAAAAACCCGGCAAACCTCATAAATACGCGACCCGTGCCCGTGACCGCGAACGGACCGCGCGAAGCTGCGTGACTTACGTGCCACTTTCGGAAAAACGCGGCATCCCGGAGAACATAAATAATGTGCTTATCGGGTTCCTCTCCCTTCACGCCGGATGCTGCAGTGGTCAGCGGGCGTGGAAGCGGAAATTGCTACCGTTCAACTGGTTGGAAAATCAGTATCGGAATGTGGTCAGTCGCCGCGCTTCCAACCGAAGCGTGCTGCTGTCCTTGAAATACGGAAAACCAGGAATGATCGGAAGAACTGGCTGCGAAGACAAGTGAGACCGGTGGAATTTTATCCGTCAGCCACGGAATGCCGAGCCGTGCACGCTATATTGAATTTCTCCAGCGTTGAACGCGTGGTCGTGCGGTGGTCGTGATTTGAAAAATGCTCAAGTTCGTCGCGTAACGCCCCGGCCAGCTCTCTGCCGCGTCCGACAGGACCAACCGTTCGCCATGGCCAACGGAAGGAAGCGGGAATTTCCTCCCCGTGGCGTCGATTAATAATTTCCCACGTAAAATAGTTCCCTTCCGGAAGGTGCAGTGCGAGATAGCGGGGAGCGTTTCAAGTTCAAGGCTTCCAATCCGATGCCGTTGTGGAAAGTGTGTAAATGGAAAATTGTCCTCCTATCGAAGGCGTGCAGCGACCCGTAAATCCGTAGTTGGCTCGTCCGCAGCGTGTCGTGCATCTCCAATGGCACCGGTAGTGGTTATTTGTTGGGGAGTGGCCTACAAATGCGTTTCTAAGTGGCGTTGATTCGATTTTCTTAATTGTCGATGGTTTTGCCGTGATAAAGAAGTCAGTTGAAAGGCGCATCCGAGTGAGAAGAAGGATGGCGAAGGGTGCTGCATTCGATTGCACATCGCTGCACCGATTGAATATCGGAGGCAGGGGGACGCCCTTTTGTACGCGCTTTTCCTGCATCCTATCCGCTTTTTTTTTCTCAATTTGCTCGTCCATTCGCCTCGTCGATGCTTTCTAAACCGGACCGAATTGGATTTTTCAAGGGCGTGGGATTCATTTATTTTTTAATTTACTGAAGGGCGTTCGAATACCGATGATTGCATCCGTGCTTCGCATGCCAGACGTTCGTAAGTGCTTCTGCATTTCACAAAGTGCGAACAAAGCACGAGCTGCTGGGCATTGTTAGATACATGGGTATTCCTCCCATGTATTTCCCATGTATATGTATGGGATTCCTCCCATCTCTTACTGTGCTTACGGAAATGTAAATTATGTTTAAACCACAACATGATATTTTCATCATCATGACAGGGACATGCGAAGCTTACCTACAAATAAGAGAGAGATAAATGGAAAAAAATCAGTTTTTAGATTCAGTTTTTGTTAAGGAAACGTTTGTAAGCTCCTCTCTCCATATATATATATATAGTATAAGAAGACGACCAGGAAGATGTTTCGAACGTGTCCTAGAAGCTCTGTAAGCTACATTTGGTTCCAGCAAAGCGAATATACACCTGGAATCACACAGGAGAACATCGTCCAGGTGCAAAGTGTCATGAACATCGTGTTC
Organism: Anopheles atroparvus; assembly: GCA_914969975.1. Classification (NCBI taxonomy): domain Eukaryota; kingdom Metazoa; phylum Arthropoda; class Insecta; order Diptera; family Culicidae; genus Anopheles; species Anopheles atroparvus. The sequence goes on along the minus strand of CAJZCY010000001.1, from coordinate 23,688,076 downwards.
TCTCAAACCGACTATCACTAATAGATCAACTCCGTTGCCGCCAGTAGTTCGTTGCCCAAACCTCAACCCCCGGGCGACTGCCTTGTCCGCCTGTTCCAAATAACACGGTTCAATACGTACACATTCATTTTCCGAAGAAATGAAACTTTCCACAGGACGAAGCTGGCCGAGAAAGAGCAGCACTGCCTTGCTGACATAGTGGAGGGAAGTCCGTTAAAAAAAGCTCTGCTCCCTCTACTGCCTCCCATCCGGCAACTTTTCCCACCAGGCGGCTGAACGAGTACAAAATTGCAGGCAAACTGCGAACTATATTACAAATTTAATATTCGAACTAAATTAAATCAGCGCAGTGCACCGGGTTCGTCGTAACCGTCGTTCCGGGCAACGGCGGTCACCAACGAGTTTTCCCGCTTTCGTAACGAGCGTTGGACGATTTTCTCAGAGGCTCCCGGGACTCTTCAGCATAAGCAAGAGCTTTCCCAACGTCGTGGCGCGCACGGTGCGGGAAAATACAGCATCGAACTATGTTTTTCCTCGAATTTGGTTTTATTTTCCAATGCTAGGACCAAGCTTGCAGCGTTGACTCTCGCTCTCGTCCCCGTTTTGGGGAAGATTTTTCTGCACGATTTAAGCGGAAACCCGATTTACCAAGACGCGTTCGCGTTGCTGCTGGTCCAGGTTTGGAACTTATTCTCCTCCTCAAACAGCATCCGACGGCGTGTGATTGTTTTTCTGAGTTCGTTTTCCTGGTTTCTTGCTATTGGCGTTTTTCGTTGGATTTATTATACCGAGTTATTATGCTGTATTTGTTTTAGATTTATGCTAATCCGATGCCCATCGGGGGGGATATTCTCGTTTTCGATGTTTCATTGCTGATCAGCTTTTGTTTCTACATATATTTACGAAAAGCACGGTGACCAGCGTTTCTTTTGAAAACTGTCGATGGGGAACGTGCCAAGCTGAGGAAAATTATTCATAGGACTTGTGGTAGAATGAAAGATTTCGACTTCGTGTCACAGTCACCAAAAAGTGAAGATCCATCCAGAGCGATTGGTGACGTTGGCTCGCGGAAGGTGTACACGGTTGCACGCGCAGTAATCTCAAGTACAGACCTGCACAGCACAAACCCACAGGCACCGTCCATCGAGAACCAAGGAGGAATTCGCGTAAAACTATCGCCGCTCCGGTTAACTTGACAAAGATGGAGAAGTTTTTCCCGGCAGGCGTCTGAGACTCTGAGGGCTGTAAGAAAGATTTGCCGTCCCCCGTCGGCCCAATCACTTTGCCGCCTCAAACCGTTACAACCTACGATCTCCGACCGGTTGTGCTGCAGTAGATCTCCCTCCTTTCTGTCCCTTGTTTCGCGGAACTGGTGGGTCATAAATCTTTTTCAATTTCTTCATCGACCGTCGACTCGGGCGGGGGTGTCAAGACCAGCTTCCGCGCGCATCCGGTGCACACCGGTGAAAGATGCAACGCTTGAACCGCGCAGCAGCAGGCGACAAATTATAATTAAGACTATTTTTAACCAGTAACACTTGCACACTTGGCTGTGACATGCCAGCGTCGAGCGCCAGAAATCGGTGCCATCGTCAGGCGAAGGCAAACTGGAATGGAACACGTCAGCCGAATCACCTTCAGAAGCGCAAAGAAGAGAAAAACGGGAGACAACGAATACCCGTCACATCTTGCCAAGCTCTGTTTGGATGCTTGAGTTCGTGAAAAACTCTTTCGGCGACTCGAAACTCGGCATCGTACGCTAAAAAGAAGCGTGGAAAGCTGTTGGGGTTCGAAATAAACCACACTACAAAAACGCCGGAAAAACTGTTGATAAGTAGTTGTGCACCGAGTGGACGGTGAAAAGCCAACCAAGACAGCTCGTTTGCTGGGGCGCTTTTCGACGCGCTTTGCTTGACGGCAGGACCGAGACCAGGAGGGTTGGTATTTGGAGGAAGGTATCGCCAAAGTGAGCCGTACTTACAATTCAATGTCAAGGCGAAGTATAACGCAGAATTTTCTCTCGCTGGTGCGAGCCGTTGAAGCCAGTGACGTAAGCTTTCGGTGCTTCGCAGAGAAAATTTTCTTCCCAGCGTTGTGGGGAACAGTTGATGAGGTGGACACTTTTCCCCTGCTGCAGCACTAAATCAGTATTATCCTACCCTCGGCCATCCTCACGATTCGCCTTCCTAGGGGCGCGTTGTAAACCTTCTAACACCACTAAATACTAGCGACACGACGTCGAGGAGCTTAAAAGGGAAATGAAGTTAGTGCATTGAGGTGGTAAGTGTTTGCTGCCAGATACGAACAATCACTTCCACCGGACAACTGTTACGAGGCAACGGTGAACTTAAGGCGGAATGACTTAGCGTTTGCTATATCGTCGAGAGCATGAGTGATTCAATCAGGAATCATCCGGGAAAATTATTACAAAGCGACGTTTTGAACAACCATGCGATAAACTGTTGACGTTTTATCTTTTACACTCGTGGTGGATTTCATTTAGAACAGCTTAACGGTATGGGCTTGTTGGATTAAAAATGGACATTTTTCATCGTCCATTTTTTTCCAAGAGCTACGCGACTCCCTTGTGCACACAGATTAATGGATTAGAGCAGCTATACTAGTTAAGGAATTGGAGACCTAGTTTATATTGAGTCCTTCGTGCATTTACATTGGGTCTTCTAAAATAATGTGCTTAATTTATTCTACAGGTAGCAGAGGAGGCAAGAAGGTTTGATTGTCAACGAATTAAATATCACCTTTCAATTGTGTGACACTTGTTCAAATACACCGCGTTCCTTCTTGATTACCGCAAAGTATATTGTTTGGGATTGTAAAGATGAGTATTTCATTTGAGAGAAATATAACGATATACTCGAAAAACATTAAAGACGGTCAAGTTATTTCAGTCAACTGCTAACAAACTGATCCACAAAAAAAAATAATTTCTCGAACCGGAGATAACTTAAACCTAAACCGTCCAATCGGACAAATTATGTTCGTTTTCCGAGATGCCGTTTTAACGAATCGTTAGCTTCAGAGACGCTTAATTTCGGTCGTTCATAATTTCATTTGCTTTCGTTTGCTAAAACCCAGCTGCAATTGTTCATAATACCTGAGCGGTGCCATGCTCCAGAATCCCTTCTTCTTCCAGTATTCAATTACCGGCAGGGCGAAATAGTGGGTGCGAAAAAAAACACACACACCAACAAAAAGACAACTTTCCCCAAAGGCACTAAATTTCCCACCTAAGCTCCCGGGATGAGGCGGGCTGACGGAAGTTGGTTTGACACTGGTGGCAGAAAGTTTCTTCGGTGAATTTTAACTTTGCCACGCTTTGCCCTTTTTCCCGCCGGATACCTTTGCCGTTATTTACAATTGCACCAATTACTTTCGCTGTGCATAGAGTTGCGTACCCTGCATCTGTTTCCTTCTTCACTAGCTATCTCCCTCTCCCTCTCCCTCCTACTCTCTCGCTTTCTCTCTCTGTCTCTCTGTCAAACGCTATAGCTTCGTCATTGTCTAGGATTTGCCGCGAGTAAAGTTCGGGTAAAGATCCTGCCGCAGCGGTGCTTATAAATTTGTTTATTCATCAGCGCGTTCCGCGAATTCAGTAGCGGCAGCAGCAGCAGCAATGGTGACAACTCGAATTTTCCGTGAGAATGCTGCTGCACTTGATTTGGCAGGTTTTCATCCTCACGTGGGGGGGTTTTGCTCTCCTTGCCTTTTGCTTTTTTCATGCCCTCCGAAGATGCAACTCATTGCCACCGCCCACATTGGCGGTGGGAGGGGCTGAAGAAACGCTGATGGAAAGGACTGTCGAACGGAGGATGAAAATGTCACTTCTCATCCCGGGTTTCGCACAAAAACTTACACAGAAAGACGCGTGCAGCGCAGCGCGCGAAGAAGCCGGCAAGCCAATCCTCTCCAGCTGAAGGATGCCATTCTTCTGCAGCTGGAAATCTTTCTAAAGCAGCCTTCTACCGCCCGTTCCATCCTCTTCTCAATCGCCTTCATTCTCGACGTCAAGGTCAAACGGGTTACCGGGAAATTATCCGTATTATCCGGAGGTGCACGAACAAGGAGCAAAAAGTGCAACCGCTTGCACCTTTACAAGCCCAGCGTTCCCCGGCAGGCGACACCGTTGGCGTCGGCAACAAACACCCGAAGCAACAACAAAAAAAAGGAACAAAAAAAAAACGACAAAACAATAGCCAACCGAGGTACGCGCTGTCGTGGCGACCGTTCGACACGGAAGGACGGATGCTTGAGCTGCGTTTGATGCGGTGCAACGGTCTTTTCGCGATTCGAATCCTTGTTTTTTGTGCAATCCATCTTGCTACGCTCTCGCTCGCTCGCTTCCTCACGCGTCTGCTGGCTAATGCATATTCATAGTCATGGCTGGTTCATTATGCCAGCTTGCCCGAGCTTTTCAATTATGCTTATTCCGCCCCGATGGTGCCGGCCCCGATGGCTCTCGTGGGACATCTTGACGATGGCGACATCTTACTCCGGCCCTGCTCCTCGTTGGCGTTGCATCTTCAATTCGTGAACCTTTTTTCAAATTTGTCATGGATTTATAGCGACCCACGTTCCACCAAATTCACCGATGTGCGGATGCAGTTTGGCAATGTCCAGGAAACAGTCCCGGGAACGGTTGGCAATGCACCATTTTCTGAGCGTCCCTTGAGTATCTTTTTTTTTAATGGGGGGAATGAATGTGGGAATTACCAGTAATTTGCAGCATGCCTAATCAAAACAAAAATGTAAAATAATGTACAGCAGCAGAGGGACACCGGCCCATCGTTGCATTGTACTTTGCACTTGACAGTTGAATATTTGCCAGCTTTCGGTTGACCGTGAACCTGAGTTCACGATAGCGAGGCTAGGTAGAGGAAGGCTCTACTGGAAGGACTGTACTTCTTCTAGAAAGGGGTTGCATTTTCAGCATAATAAGACCCAATGCGGTCAACAGTTTAATTACTTCAATTTCAAACTGCACTGTTCTATTGCAGCAAGGAAAAATTATTGTTTCATCTATTCCAAAAGATTGTTTCGTCTAATTGTTGGCAAATTGTTGTGAAATTAATTGAGTACTCTTCATTTCCGGTTGGTCTAATTGGTCACAAGCTGCAACATGAAAATACGGGACATCCTAACCCGTGGTATGATTGCAAAGATGAGTCCCGACGAATGATGAAGAATGCGTTCAGTTTAGTTTACTCATCTAATTCAGTGAAATACGATCACGAAGAATAAGATACGTTACGATATAAAGACGTACATTACACATTCTTGATGCAGGATCCAGAAAACTTATTTATTTAAACACAAACTGTAGTTGATGATGGAGACAGGAGGCTTCAGTAGCTTGAGTCAGTAGCTAGATTCTTTCCTTGAGTTGATAAGTTAGTTGGCACTACTATCACCATGCTATTGCCATAATGTCAAGGTGTTGGATTAACGATACACGAAATATTTTACAGATTTTTGTTTCATGCAAGTGCCGCTTCTCCAAAATGTGTAAATTTCCAAACGTTAGTCATCATTTGCTGGAACCCCTATTTCTTTCTCCGCGTTCAATCTCCGCGCGAAAGGTTTAAAACAAAGGACCCCACGAGAGCTGTATCTCAAAATTCATCAAAAAGACAATTAATAACGACAATAGGAACCAAACCCTTGGTTGACAGGCCACAGCGGGTTTGGTATTTGTCCTCTCTTTGGGATTGATCAAGATGAAGCGGTCCGTTCGCAGCCTGAAGAGGCTGGCTTAACGGCAATGGTGAGCTATGGCGAGAACCGCAGACTGTGCATCCTCAGCGCACCATCATGATTAATAGAAGGGGTAAGTTCACACCCACAGGTTTTCTTTCGAGGCGATCCACCCATCGATTAAATGATGGTTACAAGACGGTGATCGGCTGACCTTGACGTCATGCTGTAGAAATGAATGCAATCCGGACAACCGTCAGGCGTCGCGTAGGAAGAAGGCCGAAAACCGTGTCAATGAGTGGCCCAGCGAAGAGCTTAGGGTGTCAGTAAGACCCCAGGTTTCACGGATCAATCACTCATGGAACGAAGGGATGGATTTCTGAAACGATCCAATCCAACAGCTATACATCGACAACCGGATTAAATTGTTCACGATCGTGTGTGTGTGTGCGTGTGTTAATTTTTTGTCTTTTGGTGTGTTTATTCACCAGCCCTTCATCACCCCACACGCAAACGTACGCACAGCATGTGATGGAATATCTTCGTGACCCATTTTCTTCGAGCCGACCGGAACGGGTCTAATCGTTCGACCCTAGCCCTTCAAAACCTCTTCATCGGCAACTCGCGCTCGATGCGAGATGGATTGCCCTTCGGCACAGACCAACACGCGCGCGCCCTGATCCGTCGTGTGATTAATTTTTCATCATTCTCCCCTCCTTCGCCCCACCGCAATCACCGACGAAGGGTACTCCACCGCTAAGGTGCAGTAAGCTAAGCAACCGAACGCCACAGCCAAGGTGCACTGCCATAAATGGCAGTGACTTCCAGCGGGGAGGGAGCCTGAAGGCAAGTTCAGCGGACCGGAGTTACGAAATTTGGCCCGCATTCGTGCCCGCTGCTCTTCGAGGGTCCAGCGGTTAAGGGCCGGCCGCCAAGGGCCTTCCCTTCGTCAAAACGACAGCTGAGGTCGCTTGCAATCGGGCCAAGACTTCAACTTTGACGCGTCACCTTCTTTTTGGCACACATTTTTTCGTTTAAAAAATACCCTTTCTTACGGGATCGGCGTCGACAATCATGAAGACTTTCACCGTAATGGAAGGTTTTTGATTGCTAGATATTAGATACATAAAACGGTTGCTTTTGCATGTGCAATTTTGACAAAATTACACACTTTTGTAAGGTTTCTTGCTACTTTCAAGGCATTCGTTTTAATGGTCTAAAAAGAACCGTCGATAAAAAAAGGTTTAAATTTAAATTGAATTTCAATGTTGTAGCAGCAGCGTCTATATTTCGCTTACATTCTCAATCATTCTCTTTGAAATCCTAAGCATATAGTAATTTAAAAAAAAAATTATGCAATAATGAATTTACGTTACTTTACGTACTTCTTGCTTCGATTGAATGTAGGGCAAAGTTTGTGAATTGTTTTTAAAAACCATTCCGATCAGCATGAAGTCTGAATACGTGTTTGTAATAACTTGCCATTCTTTTTTTGCCTCCATTGCCTTTTAGTGTTTTTTAAGATGCGTAAATCTCAAGAAATGATCTCAAAGTGGAAAACTTGTCAATTGACAGAAAATAAACCCTTTGAACTATGTGTGAAAACGATCCGAGAAATTTATAAAAACAAACAACAAACAGTTTCTTTTTTAACGATCATTAAGAAAGCTTGACATCTTGGCGTCGAAGGTTCAATTTAGGTAGTTAGTGTGATCAAATGCGCTGATTGTAACTTTCCCCCATTGCCAGAAATGTGTTCCGAACATATTGTTCCACATTCCGCATCAACCTACTGTTACTGAAGGTGCTGCCCAGTTTTGCCTCTTCTTGCATCTCGAGTTGCTTCATACCACTAGTTGCAGTTGCAAACGCAAGCAGCGCATCATCGAAAATCGGAAAATTCGTAAAACAAAGGTTTCCATGGAACCCTAGCACGTCCGCGTGTACTCGGAATGGGTTTTGCTTGCATCTTCCCGACTCCGGCTGCTTCGATGCTGTTCTCAACGTAGACGTTGTTCGCCATCGTGGACGACCAATTTGTGCACGCGTTTGGTACGAAGCAACCCATCGAATGCCGTCGTGCTGTACCGTAAATATTGCATCGACTTGAATCGCACCGAAAACGGGAAGACCCCATGGTAACCGGCAAACGGCACACCGGAAGCTCAAGATAGCCCCGCACGAGGGAAGCAACCATTACGAAAACAATCACACTGCACTCGGCATGATCGTGATTGAAACATTCAATCAGAGAATTCATAAAGCGCATTCGAACGGGGAAAGAGGAGAGAAGCAATCAGCCATGATGAAGCGAACTGTGTTTCCATGGCTTTCATTCATGGGGTGCCAACATCAAACAAATTATATTTTAATTCGTTTGTGACTTTGAACGATTTCTATTACACATCCGGTGAAACCTTTGCAGGTAACTATTGAAACTAAATTACCATGGATTTGAGCTATATTGTTTTGCTTTTATTGAATAGATAAGCTTGGAACTGTGTATTCCAATTGAAAAAAGATAACAACCACAATTATGTTCATCTTAGCTCCTCAAAAAGGCTTGATGGTGTATGTTCGAAGTATCCTTTGACTAAAACGTAAAAATACAGTTTAAAAAGTAACTGTTAAAGCTGAAACAATTGAAAAGAGTTAACAGGAACCGAGGCCGTGGTGTGCGGCGAAATCTATACAAAGCAGGCGCCCCTGCTGGGTAATGCAAAAAAAGTGACCCACGCGTGTGCCATCCTTATGCTGCATTATGATGCCGCCACTAATAAACACGCACAGCGCACGCTGATACTATAATTGTGTAGTCACGGCCGAGCGGACGAGACGGCAAGTGAAAGGAGGAAGGAATCCGGCAGAACTTCACGCAAGGTGCGTTTGGCGTTTCAATTTGCGTTTGTTTTTTTTTTTAATTTTTCATTTGTTGCTTTCTGGGCAGCATGGAGCGCGCTGCAGCAACATTAAACAGCAACGATTGCGGCAATTTGCACACGTTTTTAATAGGGTTTCCCAGCCGTAATGGATTCGGTCGCGCTGACGTTCGAAAGCGGGGCTTGGGATTTTCCACGGTCCATGTGGGGAAAGGGAAGGCCGGTGGTTTTTTTTCTCAATTTTCTTCCTGGTAGTTGACCTGCGCTACTGACTGTGCAACATGCACGTTCCACTGGTTTATAGGACTCTGAACGACTTTGGTAATCGGAACGACAAATAATCTGGGCAACATTTTCTAACTTTCTACGCACGTAGCTTCGGAATGGATTAGAAATGAAAACTGTAATGGTAAAATCGGCGAACGAAAACGTGTGGATTAGTCGATAATGAAGTGAAGTTTAATGTAATTCACCAGTGCTTAGAAATTAGAAATATTGTATTTCACCTTATATTCCAGCATTTCTTTGGCACGAATTTGGTTCCAAATGTAGAACCTTTTATTACCGTGTTGGACCTTTTAGTACCGTGGATTCAAAACCGTGTGGAATGAAAAGTCCATACTTAATCTGTTCAACAAATATATGAGCTAAGCAACGAAGTGTGTTACAGTTATCCCTGTTTTCGTATGTGTATCGTTTTTTCGTGCTGTTACAGCAACTCGCATGCACAAAATCCATTCGCGAACCTGTAGATCCCTTTTTGCCTTTGCCCTTTGCGCCGTTGCCGGAGGTGGAGCTCGATTGTCCGCTTGTTACACGCTGCGAGTCGCTGAGCGTATCGGGAAAACCGGGAGCACCGAGCGCCGGGTACGGGTGATACAAGAAAATTTAATTTCCTCCCACCTCCAGGCACCTGCCGCCCGGTCCCGCCGCGGATCCAATTGCACAAGGCGCGCAAACCGATCATCGCATCGCGGTGTTCGTTCTCGCGCAGCTCGCGGACACTCGACACGGCTTGGAGCTTGTCGTGGTGTGGCCAATTTTGTCGATCGATTAAAATCCCGTAATTGGCTTAATATCGTACCAGCAGCCGGGTGTGCGGGCCCATCGGGTGCAGTATTTGCCACTGTTTCGAAGGTGCAGGTGCCTATTTTTGCGACGTAACTGGCTTTCGTAAAAGCTTTCAAACGCCTCATCCCGTCTCTCTCCCTCCTTCCAACCCCCCCTGTTCAACGAAGCGGGGAATTAGAGACATTTTGTAATATTACGATGAAATTGATTGGCCTGATTGAATTCCATCGCGGAGGCGCACTATTTAGATTACGCCCGTTTTCCAGCGACAGCGCCGGCGGACAAACAAACCGACGGCGACGGCAGGGGCGTGCAATCGTTTACGGTTTGCCGGTGGAGGATTACAGTAATTAACCGATAAGTATCAAGTTGATAGCATTTCGCCTGCGGTTCCGGTTGCGGAGAAAAATATAGAAAAACTGGTATACACCTTTGCGACCGTTATGAGCCTTTCGATGGAATGGCAGTAAATCACGTATTAAAATACGTATACATCAATCCATGTTTAAGAGAATACTGTTCGTATGACTTTGAAGGTCTCTTCTGTAATCGGAACAAGTAATTGGTATGGAAAATCACAACACATTTTTCCCCGTTCGTTTGATGAACCCTCTCCGTGTTTCACGTTCAGGTTCATCGTCCCTCATCATCACCATCATCATCATTATCACCGTCAACATCATTACCAGTGCACCCCACAGTGGGGGGGCATTTAATCAAGCATATAATCGGTTAGTAACATCGATTGTACGCTGGACAATATGCCACCACGCAAGCAGTTGCGCTTCGCTGATCAATATTCAATAAAACCGTCCCTGCCATATCAGGGGCGAGAGGGAACTGGCCAGAGAGAGGGACCAGCATAATTACATAAATAAGGCATAATTTTGTGCATCATAAACACACGGCTTTACGGCGCCAGTTGCATCGACCATGTCGGCCTGGTAGCGTTGCACAGGTTGCGCAAATGGAGGGAGAGATAGAAAGAGATAGAGAGATAATGTAATGTATCGCTAGTGGACATGGTTAGAGCCAAGCTGTTCCTTGGGCCAACTCATTACAAAATACACTTCCGGTGCCTACGCTTAGCACACGCTCGATCTTTCTTGTTCGGCAGAGAAGGATGGCATCGATGAATGCCGGCGTTTCGGTTTGTACGCTGCTCATAATTGTTTACCGCAGTTTCGACTAGAAGCCGAATATAGCAAAATCATCCAAACGGAAGTTACAAGATGCGACGCCCACTGAAAACAGATAAACCTACCTGCCTAGGAGCAAAATTGTGTGGGTTCTTAACCTAACAAGGGCTGCAACTGTGACACCTTGGACAGAGAACCTTGAAAATTGTCAAGGAACAGGAAATCTTGTTGCTGAGGTCAACATTCATTTAAACTGTTGCTTGTTGCCTAAATTGTTACTTTTGAACACTAATTTTCCGAGCAGCATCTCCTATTACGAATCGCTGTGGAAAATTCTACCATTCTTTCGTGCAGTTGCCAAAAGACAGATAGCAAGTAAATATCCATGGCAAAGCCAGCGTCACAATAAGCTGTATCTGATCAATAGAAGAAGGATCAATCGGATGATGTTGAACAAATTGTCGACGTTTTGGAAATGGTGAAAGCTAAGGTGCTTTTGCAAGTAGTTCATCGAAACAATGGCCCCAAAAACCGTTGATTATTTCCGTTGTTCCGTTGATACTCTGGCACGCGCACGTTCGTTGACCCATGCTTGACCCTCAAGAGTACCATTTTATTCCCAGAGACGCAATTCCATCCTCGCAGGCAGCAATGTACCTTCCCTCAGTACAGCCGTATTCAATAACGGAGAAAAACACACACACAACACTCCCCTTCCATCTTCGATTTATCCTTCGAGCCTGCAATCGAAATCGAGAGCCGTCCGAAATGAATATGCATGTATTAGCTCCTGCCAGATTGTGGTCTGCCCTCACGCCCGACTGACACCGGCACAATGGAATCATGTCGGAGCATTCATCGCTCCGGCGGCTTTTGTGTGCGAGTTCCGGTTCGCCGAAGGAGTACAGCTTGCACGTCCAACCGTTAGTTTTACATCCAATCGCACATTCAACAGATTACTGCTGCTCTGCATGATCTTCATACGCAACGATGAACCTCGCGTTCCGTATCTCTCTCACCCGCTCTCTCTCTCTCTCTCTCTCTCTCTCTCAGCTAAGACTTCTGTTTGCTAACCTTCGCCGGAAGGAGCCGGGGAGCGAGCGGGAGTCCAGTGGGAGCCATTTATCTGCCCGAATGCTGGCCATGCCGAAAACAAGGCACCTGTCGGGCTGCAAACCCGTCCACACATCCTGGTGCTCCAGCGGTGCGTGCTGATGAAATATATGTCCAAATTAGCATTCATCTCAGCGCAGCCGGGCGGTGTTAATTTGCCCTCGAGCTTTCGAGGCAAATGAAAGTGTTTTACGCGAGACACACCTTCCACGCAGCTGGGTTTTGTCGTGCTGCTAGTGAGCACCAGTCAAGTCTGCGGATCGGCACTGGAATCGATGTGTGGAAATTTGTCGAGCTTGCCTCTTGAAAATATGCTTAGACAACAACGGCACGCTCTTTATTTAGGCCTTTCCCCCCACGGTGGATGATAGTGTGAGCTACGATGGAGGTGCCTGGTAGTTCATGGCAGGCAGCGTGGCTTCTCATTCCCAAGTTTGGTGGGCCGCATGAAGCCACTGCTACGCAACCACAACCGGGGTGAAACGGCGGGTGAAGCATGCGAAGTTCGTACTTACCGATCAAGCGAAACCGCTATCAGGCTGTAGACGGATGCGGCCACGGAGACTCCCTGTATGTAAGGTACGGTTTTGCACATCAACCATCCGAGCATCCAAGCTGTCCAAGAGAAAAGAGATGAGAAAGAAGGAGAAGAAAAAGCATGAGCAAACACGTTTCGATATGGGGAGAGGAAGGCTGGTGCCGGGCATGTGCCATCCGAAATATGTTATTCGCTTGGCGGCACCGAAAGTTAGATTGGATTTGATATATACTTCGCAGCGAATTGTACACGGAACACTTCGTTTTCGAGCAAAGAAACCGAAAACTGTTTCGGAAGGAAATGTGATCGCCACAATTGCATGTCCCGCGAAGGAAAGAATCATTGTATGTATCAAGAATCAAGATAACTTTGGGCACGTACCGTGGAATTTTGTCTTGAATATTGTGCGCTACAAATAATACATGACTCGCCTTAGAAAACGTATAGTATGAAATTCAATATGAAGTGTTTTTTTGCTAATGTTTTACATTCAGAAACTTGTGTTTCACAAACATGTAGCATCGTGTGATAATAGTTGCTCGAATAGAGATTGACGAACTTTATCAATAATTATTTATAAATCATTTTTCCATTAGGCATCCATAGGAGCTGTCCTAACAACTAAAAAGATAGCATCTAATCTAATGCGGCTTTAGCACCAAAATGCTTGGCTGTAGCAATATAGAAATAAGTTCAAGATGAGTTAGTAAATGATAGTGCAATTTTTTCCTCGCATTCCGGAAAAGTGATTTTCATGATTTCTTTCTGTAGATAATTGTTACTTTGTTTAGTAGAGATTCGTTGGTGTTTCCCTGAGAATTGATACAACGATACGATGTACAACGATTGACATACAACGATAACACCAGTACACAACTGCACTATTCTCAAACCTATGTTACGATAGAAGGTAAAACAATAGTTTAGTTCGTTTTTTTAACGATACCTTTAAAAGTATTCCATGTAGTACGAAACGATGGTTGCAAATCACGTGTGTGTTCTAATCGAACGTAAAACACATTTCACCTAAATCTACGGAATTGGAATGAATTTATAAGACAAACACAACGTAGATCATTATCGATTGTTTCTATTCCAAGCTTAAGTCCGGGAGAGCCCGTCCATCGGAATAATCGAGATGCAGCTCAGGGAAGGGATTTTACTTTTCCATGTACTGCACTGAGGCTGGCACCATTGTCGAGCGGAAGAAAGATGAAAAACAAACCCACCAGGCTGAGCTAGAAGGTTCTCAACAGGTTGACCTTGCACGCGAGGCTTTGCGGCGTTTCTAGTGTGCATAAATGTCAAAGGGCACGATCTCGGCGTCGCCTTTTGCGCGGCAAACTGAAGAGGCTTTCCGTGGGGCCTCTTTTTTTCTCCAGCAAGCCATACAAAACACCTTATGTGGAAGAAGGGGGAGGTATGTGGTCGTATTGACGGACGCAAGAAGTTACCCCAGGGCCTTCCACCGTGCGCATCCTAATGTGTGTAATTGAGGCGCATGAAAATTAAGTATCAAGGCCGCTCGTCTCACACCGCTCCACTCCACTCCGCTCCACTACCCGGTCGGACGACGAATGGGCAACGTTTCCGCTCTTTGGAAACACGTCAGTGTAGCTGTGGAAATCTTTTTCAAAAGGTCTATTTTTCGCTCCTTTTTCCCCACAAATAAGGATATCTCATTAGCGCGTGCGGTGCAGGGGGAATCCTCCATCCTACGTCATCTTCAACGCTCCGGAGACCGCAAGCATATATACGCTGGCTGCAAGGTACAACTATATAGCCATCCGTTTATTTCATCCCCAACCATCCAGCAGAACCAGACCAGGGACCGCGGGGGAAGGAGTGGCTGCTTTGCATCATTATCAAGAGGGGTTAACCGCCTACGCGGTGCATCCGACGTGGTCGTCATAGTCGGGTTGATGACGGGATCTGCAGCGGGCAAGATCTGTGAACGCAACGGGCAAAGCCTGTGCCGAAACACACATTTGCACACGTACTGCATGCCGGGGCGTACATATTCTTGACGTGGCTCTGCGTGGGAATGATTTGTACCGTCGCGACGCTTCTGGGGGAGTTGAGAGAAGAGCAATGGAATGTCTTGGACTCCGCGCTACGTCAGTAGCAGCGGACCTAGAACGCCAAACCTATCGCTGGCAGACGTTCGGGAGACGCATAAGAAACCGGAACAACTCATGCCGCTCGTGGGAGTGGAAGTTGTGACGCAGTGTGACCAAAGCCTTGTGTCTGATGATTCATTGAAGCACCCACGTTCGGAGGGTGGAACATTCCTCACCGAAACCTGACCTTTCTCCCAGGACAACGGTAGTTGCGGATGTGTGGCCCCGATTGTGATACTCGCATTCAACCACTGCATGCATTCTCCAGGGTTCCAGAGGGTCTCTCTTTCTATCCGTTTTTTCAGGTTCACGGTCGCTAGATCATCTGGATCTTCAGGATTCCGGCTACGTTGGCGGTTCAACTATCTTTTGCACAAACTACTGGAACTACTTGTCTGGTTTGGTCGTGGCTTTGACGCATATAGGAAAAAGCGTTTTGAAGGATTCGCCAAGGATATTCATGAAGATGTTGTATGTGTGTACATTTCCGGGAGCGTTAAAGACTATTTAGCGCCAAAAACGGTCGGACAAGGGAGTCTGTGCTACATGCTGCTGCAGTTAACTCAATTTTGATGAACTACGCTTGACACGCGAT
Organism: Anopheles atroparvus; assembly: GCA_914969975.1. NCBI lineage: Eukaryota > Metazoa > Arthropoda > Insecta > Diptera > Culicidae > Anopheles > Anopheles atroparvus. The sequence continues at coordinate 23,672,909 of CAJZCY010000001.1, read as the reverse complement.
GGTAATAGCAATAGCACTTCACAGTAACGTTTGCAACCTTGACCCAGTCGGAGATGTGTAGTCAAATCGAATCACGCGAACAGCTAGGCACAAAAACCTAGCATAAGTAAACCATTCCGGCGTGCTCAAGTTTGCGAGAGTTTAAGCAGAAGTAATTGCGGAAAGTTCACCCTATAAGTAAACTTTCGACAGTCGGCGATAAACAACTTTCCAGTGCGTGTTTGAGCACGTTTCAGTGTACGTTTTAAGGCTTTCGGATGAATTTTGATTGTAAAGTTCAAGGTACACTTCCCCGACAAGTGTGTTCTGCAATTCCTACGCTGGTGTTATAGAGTCAGGGGTAGAGTTCTGTATCAAATGAAGTCTGACATTCGAGCGAAAATCCACAACGTGAGGTACAACAAGAAAACACAACAAGCTTTTAATTACACTAATAACAATGTCCCCTGTAAAAAGGGAACATTCTCGAAAGTCTTTGGCTTATCATAAATTTAAAGCATATTTATTCATTTTATCCAATCCATTTTAATGGTGGTTGTGAGCTTTCCAGCTTAGCAGAGAGTGGGCCAACTCCGCCTGTTGGCAATGTAGGGCAACAAACTATGAACTGCACAGTGAGGGCAAAACAACATTCACAGTAGTTTTCGTGTAACTAAAACAAATTCTCGTTCTTTTTTTCTTTTTTTTTTGCCCGGCAGCACACTTGCTTTTAGGCAAATTGAACCGAATGTATCACCAAGCATCATCCGACATCCGGTGAACAATAGCTCCGGCACTGAGAAAGGATCCCTCTTTCTTCTCCTTCAAACATCGCACATTGTCTAGCTGGCTTGGCCCTCTGTACGGAACCATTGTTCGCAGGAGCTGGCAGAGGGAAGGTAGGGCCACTCCACACGGAGGAGTGTTGATGTTAGCCGGAGATAACCCGCTTTCATACGCTTTCATTTGCCCGGCCTTGACGTGTGTGGCATGGAACGTTCACTCAAGGAAAGGGGTTCTCCGATTGCAAATGGAGATTAAATGTTACAATCTGCCAATACGCAAACGCTTTAAGAATTTTGTGAGAATTTTAAGAAAATTGTGTAGTTATACTTCACGAGAGAATAATATTATTTCGAACAGATAATTCGTCTTATCTCAATCCAGTGCATGCAGTGTATGGGGTTGGCCATCATCATAATCATTTTTATAATCCGTGAATCGTCGGCCAAAGCACGATCTTAGATCAGAACACAAGAACTGCATCAAGCAGCATGATCATCTTTTCTTTTAAATTAATTTATTTAATCCTTCTAGTTCCACTGTTCAACAACGATAGGTTCATCCATCTGAAATCGATCGTAGTTTTCCTGCTGGAACTATTTGAAATTGTTGAGATGAATCAATGTTGGATTAATTCGCACTCCACAAAACGAACGACCCATGAATTAGCCTTTTTCTTTTCCAAGTCTTTAAACAATACCAGACAGCGCCAGCAACCGTTCCCACTTGGGCACTTGACACTTGGTCAATTTACCGTTCTGCGTGTCACTTTTGTGGAGGCCCAAGCAGTCTTACGCTCACGTGTAAGGAGTCCCAAACGAGGCAAAGACGAAAGTTCCAACCGAGCCGGTTTTCCGGTGGATTGAAGCAACAGGCCCCCGCTTTCCCTTCCGCTCGTTCTGACCTTCCGGATCGCCATTTGTTGAGAGAATTAATCAATCTTGCTGCGAGGAAGGCGATAAATCAAATTTGTGGGCTGCAAAAAGTGCAGCAATTACAATTATCGTCATTTTCCTACCCCCGATTACCGAGACCCTCCGTCGCTGCTCCTTTTCGCCAGCCGCAAGCGGCATTCATGTGGGCACGTCCGTCGTAATTGCTCACTTCCTACCGAATTCTTCCACTTCCACCTTCCACCGAGTCCGGGATGCGTGTGTGTGTGTTTGTGTGTGGACGTGGCCATTAATTTAATGGTGCTTCTGAGCCGGGCGTCCCTTGTGACCACTGTACTATGCGTTCCATGACGAATCCCTCCCTTCTGTTTCCCCTTTCACAGCTGGACAATTGAGCCTGCCCCATACCGGGTGGAGGTCCTTTCCGCAGTCCGCCCACGCAGTGGGCACAGTCTTTTGTCTTCCGTCGAGCCGCCCACCCTCATGGCACACATGCTGGCACAGGCATCATAGGGCCCAAGACACTCGCAATGATCCCGGCTACAGTTACCCACCACGGCAGGTTTGCTATGCATTTATGCTTGGAAATCCTGCAATGAGGTGCGAAACTAAAAGCCTGCAAAAGGATAAGCAAATTAAAGGTAGGAAGAAGTGCAAGTCCCTTTATCCTTAAATGAGGGAGCGGGGGGGTGTTTGCTTAAAATTTGCAAAATGTAGAACTGTTTTTACATGGTAAGGTCTCTAAAATGTCCATTAGCGAATAGCAGCGTAAGAGCCAATTTTATAAAAACCGTTAAGAATTCAAGTAGAAATAATTTCATGAGAGTAATCAATTACCAAGTACATTTTTTAGCAGTTTAATCGAAAAGTACCCTTTAAAACAATTCAAATGACTAAACGGACCGCAGATTATTTTAAATTGTTTGCACTAGTAAATATACTGGACTTTTTATTTCATAAAAGTCCAATTTTCTTCGTCAAAGTGTTTTCTTCGTAATAATTTACTTTTCCTAACCAGCACCGGTTGTGTCGTGCATTTTTCCTGCGTTGCAGCAATTTGCAATCTTAAGTCGGAAAATGTCGGTTATATCTATCCTATCTTGTATCCTTTACTTTCCCGCGGAGATTTTCACCGGGCTTATCACCGTATGATTTTAGTATGGGAATTACTGTTACGCGAGTGTAGACAGTAAAGCGTGGTAAAATTACATTTGTGCCGCCAGTTGTCCAATTCTTACCGCGACAATTTCAACGAGCGTCTCTATAGACGTACCATATTACCAATTCAATGTTCATCGTCCAAGAAGAGGCCAATGTGGATGGCAGTGTTCACTACACAGCACCAACGGAGTGTCATTGCCGGCGGACAGGACAATTGATTTTGAGCGAACGGCTTTCCGTTCGTCAAAAACCTCCCTTCGCAATGCCCAGCCGGAGGTGGAGTGGAGCCGGGGTGGAGCTTGCCTGGAATTCATTTATTACGAGCCACGAATTCAAGCACCGATCCTACCGTTTCCCGCCCTGCTGTAACGGCTCTGGCTCTCTAAGGTCCCGAGATGCCAGCCTTGGATCCCACCATGACTAAACCTTGATTTCCAGAATTTCTTCCAACAGCCATGGCCATGGTCATTGTGCGGGGAGCAGGCCATGAATATTCATTACATTTTCCCCCTAGTTGACCCTCTGGAATTCTCTATCTCCATCTTTCTATTTTCCTCTCCCTCTCTCTCTCACTCTCTCTCTCTTTCTTATCCCGCACTCTTTGCGCCTACAAGAAATGGCCGAGAAGCTGCTCAAGGATAATCAATTCCAATTAGAACCATTCTCTCGGCCACTTCCTTAAGGTAATGGGCCTTAGCGGGTAAGGTGGCTTCTCCCAAGGGCCGTTCGGTGGTCAAAGGTGAATTCGTTCGCGACCGAATGTCAGACGTGGTGGTCTACGCCGTGGGTTCCCGATGGAATGGGAAGTTTAAAAAACGGAAATTTCGCCATCAAAGCCAAAGCCAAATCAAATGCCACTACCGCACTGTCGCGCTTCGTTTGAAATTATAATTTAATTACGTTAATTTATATTTTTCATCCAAAAGTAAGCAGTGCGTGTGTGTATGTGTGTTCATGGTAGCAAAAGTGCTTAGGCCTTCCAAGACACACGGTTATTGCATAGTGTCATAATTGCCACCACAGTGGAGTGCCTTTCAGGAAGAGGTTATAGTCGTAGACTGGAGTGGGCATTTTCCTGAGGTAGAGCAGGGCGTGAAGAAAAATCATGTACTGCAAATACACTTGCTTCGCTGACCTTGATGTTAAACTGTAAGTGGGAATATACCGAATACCGAGCCAACCCGAAGCTTTTCCACTGGGATTAAAGTTTAATGCTTTTCCTGCGGTGCTCATGTGGCGGGTGGGACGTGTGTAAATATTTGCAATCGCCTTATGCAATCACCAGTGAAAAGGAGCAAAGGCACCGGAACGGCCCGTAAAGCATCAATAGTTGATCAGTTTAACAGTTGGTCTCGGTTGATGACGACGACGACAACGACGACTATGCCAAATCATTCCACTCTACAAACGGGGGCGGCAGGCATTTTTCCCAAGGGCAATTTTTGTCTAATGCTAGAAGTCTTTCCCTCCGTGTGCACAATCCTTCCAATCGCACCGCAGCATCGACAGGCACGTGTGCTGCGTTTCCCATGGCGCGGTCTATTAAGACTCCGGGGCCACATATTTGCCGAGCTCCCGGCCGGGATGGGGGGGTACAGAGTGGAGGTGCGGTCATGAGGAGTGTGCTCTTAACGTTGCGATGATGCTTGAAAATTTCGCAAGACGAGAGTGGGTAGATAAAAAAAAAATTAGGTGACGACAGTTTCGAGGATCGATCCTTCATCATTCGAGCGCTTGTGAGGGACGCGTGGGATGGCACATTCGGCTGCGCACATATCGGCACATGGAAACCATAAATCGAAATCCTCCGTGTATATTCAATGGGTCACCGAAGGGGGAGCGGGGGGGGGGGGGGGGGTGTTGAAGAAAGTTGGGGGGACAGAGTAATCTCTCTTGCAGTTTTCCAAAACGGGGAAAATCGCGATGAACACTATCCTTCGGATCGAATGTGTTTGGTTGCAAGCAAGCGCGCCCCTGTGTGTGTGTGCGTGTGTGTGTGTGCTTTTGTGTATGGGCATACTTGAGCACACATATCTGCACGTAGTGGATCACACATGCAAGGCCCGTCCCTCATCAAGAGGGTCCTCGCTGCGCTGCGGTCGAAGATGACGTACTGAACGCCGGAAAAGGGCAAGGAAAATTAAATTACCCACCGGAAAGCGTGGTTCGGAAAAGCGGTCGCCAAGGATGCACGATTGATTCTAGCGTCTTTGCCGACTACGAGGGCGCTTAAGTACGTCGTCCATTATGCTTCTGCTACATCTTGACATACTTCCTGGTCCCTTTGCCTGCGCAACCAACACAAAAGGAACTTACGCGCAAATTTATGCTTTTTTCTCCATACTTGCCTCTTCTCTTCCTCTCTCTCTCTCTCTCTATCTCTCTCTCTCTCCCCCCATCTCTCTTACTCTCTTTTTCTCCATCTCTTTCGCTTTTGCTTTCGGTATACTTTCTTCGCACCGTGGTTCTCATCCTACCTTGTGCTTAAAGCTGGAGCTGTTCGTGTCTTTCTTCCATGTTTGAACACACATCATGCGGGGGATTCAATTGTTTCAATCTCACACCCTTTACCCCATCCATACACCCACACACACACAATAGAAACACCCCTGATCGCTGGGCAAACTCATTTGCGAGGGATTACCCCGACGGATAACGATCTACTGTAACCGCTCGCAAAAGAATTGAACCATTAATATCTGATCGGAATCTCCGGGAGTCGTCGGCTTGGTGTTCAACAGAGGGCGAACAAGGCAGACAGAGAGAGACGGGATAGTGGAGCAAGAGGGATTGAAGCAAGCGTTTTCGCATCCTCGACCGCGAGGATGTCGGCGGGTTCGAAAATACAATGAAAATGTCACGTTCACGTGTGGTGAGTGCAGTGAAAAATTGAAAGCGAAATCCGCTTGGAAAGGATCGGGAAGGTTCGGAAAGGAAACGTGGGAAGAGGCGGTGAATTGATTGTCGATGGTGATGGTTAGTTTTAAGTTTTTAAGAACACCTTTTATGCTGCTGGTAAAACAATCGATTGCGTTGAGCTTCGCGATGGTTACACATCCTTCAGATCCATGCTTTGCTTGCTTTAACACCTTCTGTTTGATCTTTGAAGGTTTCAACGAATCCTTACGATTAATTTGAAGTCTGCTAATGAAATATTAATTACGATGTCTAGTTTAACCAAAAAAAATGTGTCGCAATCATACACGGATTTGTTGGCTAACTTTTTCCTGATTAAGCCAAATACGTTACGGAGATTACCTTATGCCACGTTCGCGAGTGGAAAGATCCTTAAAGTTTGCGCCCTCCTTAAGTTTATCAACGTCTGATCACTCGTATTTTCAAAATATGGCCGTTACGCGATGTCGATCGCAGCCATCACCTTTAATTTTCGCCTTTTATTTTCGCCTAACAACGGATTTCGACGATGATTTGCAACCGCAGTGGCGGTTTTGTTTGCGACTAAGCCACCAAGTACCCATTTTGCAGAACTTGCGTTTTTAAACGAACCGATGATAATTTCCTGTCAAACGTCCCTACCAGAGCCCAGTTTGACATAAAATTCCAAAATCGAATGACAGTAAAAACCTGTTTGTAATAAGGCTATAAACCCAATTTCACTATTGACAGGAACGTCAGGCTTTTATGTTATAATTTGTTTGTTTATTAGCAATAAAAGTGTCCGCCGAACGAGGCTTAACACTTACCTTACGAAAGTAACTTATAGGTAAGTAAGTAAAAAAAGGGACACAAGATAAAACAGAAGGTCAGAAAAGATCCAGTATCGATCATTCGAATATGAGGTTATCCGGGAGCAATAAGACGGGAGCGGAGGGTGGGTAAGGGAAAATTAAAATCAAGGATCGCGGACAAGTGGTTGTAACGGTGTAGACAAACAAGAAACGGATCGTTCGTGCCATACAAAGTTCTTCTCGTCGGGACAGAAAATGGAGGACGGGGACGCAAGGATCGGGATGAAGCATATAGGATTGTGCGTCGTAAGAGCAGTCACACACAGAGCCCGGGCGTTGGTACGCCTGGTTTTCAACGACTCCAATCCCAGCAATTGGTAAGAAGGAAAAGGCGCAGTAGTCCGACCCCAGAGGCGCCGAACCGCTATTTTTCCATAAAATAACGCTGAACCCTTTCATTAAGCTCAATGTGGGTGACGCTTGCAGGGCTCCACACCACACCAGCATACTCCAAAGTAGAGCGTAGAGACGTAGAGACACATGGGGTCAGAAAAGTCACAGGTAATTCTACGAATCAGACCAAGTGATTTCCTAGCCTTGCCAATCATGTTCTAAGTATCTTTCAAGAGTCAAACCAAGATCACGACTAGAGGACACACGAGCGAGTGGAATAGTGTTCAACGATTAATTATACAGAACAGGGACTCGGGAGCGGGGGAAAGAAATAACGGATTTATTTATTGTTGGTGATTATTGTTTTTTGTTTACTATCATGGCTCTAGACTAGACTCTAACTAGAGTGTAGTGAGTTTGTTCAATATTTTAATCGTATCGCGGAAGAAGGCCTGCCTTTCGCAACAAGTTAAGAGTAAGTAAACGGTGTTGGACGAATCTATTTGCCGTCTGAAGCAAGCCGAATTTACATTTTCGTGTCTACATGACATTGAAAAACGTTCCTACAAAAATTAGAGCAGACGGCACAGGGGTGAGTAGTAAAGCGCCTAACGATATAGAAGGATTCTTACACAGCCCGTCGCTAGGGAAGGCCTCCTGTCGGTGATACGAAAACCAAATTCCAAACCTTTCCCGGTGTTTGTTTCTGCCAGGAATTACTTTTCCCGCAAAAGAGAAAGCGACAAACAATCTCTCACCCAAGAATTCATCACGCACCCTTTCAGACCCCGTTACCCGGTTCCTTTCGGTGTCGGTTGGTGCGCCCAGGAAAACCAGGTCAAACACCCCACATCTATGTTCACCAACCCGGAAAGCCTTGTCAGTGTGTTTCGCAAAAAAGTTGGACGCAACCCGGAGTGACTTCGTTTTTGCGATGCACTTGTCCCACGTTGCATGTTTGGTTCTGCCTCGCGCTCCGGTAAGTTCGAGCCCATCGAGTGCTGAGCGTGTCTGCCAGAGCAACGGTGCATCCAAACCCGGGAAGAATGGCAGGAACATTGCAGGAACTTTTTCCATCGCCGAACGCCAGAGTCCGGCTGCGTTCGGCTTTTCGAACATACGCTTCGGGCTTCTGGGACGTCCGAAGCTCCGTTTTTCCCCGCTCAGGTGAAAATCAGGGGAAAATGAGGGGAACACATGGGTGCGCTAGTCATCCTTCTTCATCTTCATTTCTTGTCTGGCGTTCATTCGCTCGCCTGTAACTGCACCGTACCTTCAAACTTTGTCAATGCACTCGACGAGGAAACTCTAGTCTCTCGTTGCGAAAAACACTCGATTCGTGTGATTCTGTAATTCCCCTCCCTTCGGTCCCATTGGTCGCATCTCCTCGCTTTTCCATGTGCGGTGCATTCAGGACACACGCTCGGCTGCGATTCGGGATGCACATCCGTTCGGGTCGGCAGGAAGCAAACTGTTCTATTGACCCACACCCGCGCACGCACACCGAGGCAGCCGACGGTGGTGGTGTGCGTTTGGCCTGGTTTCGCTCGGCCGGCCCGTCGGCTGTCTCGGCAGGAAAATTTATGGGTTCAACCGCTCGACGACTTCTCGCGCTGCAGACGGGCTCAGACGCCCAGACCCGGAGTATCCCAGCGAGCAGAGCAAGAGAATGATCGGGCGCGCGGTGGGACGGCGTTCGCTGAGGGGCACACGTACACAACCGCACGTCCGACACCCGCTTTGACCAACGTCCAGGGCAAAGTGAAAGCAAACAGTTCGACTTTGGCACACCGTGGTTGGAGGTTTTTTTTTCGGACTGCTCATCTCAATCCCCGTTCCTCCGATGCGTTTCCGTTGGGTCGCCCCTGTCAACCATCAAAGTCTTACCCTCCGTCTATCCATTTCCACGCGAGAGCGAGAGAGTAACGGTAAACCTAAAATAAACTTATTCGATGCATTTGCAAAGCGTCGTCGACCTCTGCGATATCGGCGGCTAACTCACACGACGACTTGGCTGGTTCACTGTCCCATGCCATGGGCACGCATAACCGAAGGGGAAATGGGGGAGGGGGCGGGATGCAGCTCGTAATCGTAATCCCAGTTTTTTTCCCTGTTTCCCAGCCGGCAGCTGTGGAAGGCGTTCGACTGGTCGTCTCGGAGTTTGGTCACGTCTGGCGGAAGTGCTAGGCCACACTGTTACTCGTAGCGTCGCGTCGGGTTGCACGGACGGGCGGCAATCGTGCGCCCTCCTCCATGCGCCGGAAGCCCGCTGGAGCATCCGACGGATCTCGCTGCGTACGTGAGGCGTTTAAGGATTGTCACTGGCCAGCGGATCACAAATCCGGAACCATCGTCCAATCGGTGTGACAATAGTTTTCTTTATTTGTTCCTCAACCGAACACAGGGGGGATGCACGAGGGTCCATTAGGAGGGAGCTTCATTGAAATGGGTAATAAATGAAATTAAGCTACTGCCACGGGCATCCCACATCTTGCAGAGGATTTTGTTTTCCATTTCCGTTCGCACTGACAACAGTTCTCGCCTGGGAATGATGTGGAGGAATGGGAAGGTAATAGGAACGCTCGAATGCGGTGGCTAAATTGAAAGCTACATGCAGACGATATTCAATTGCCTTAAACAAAAAGTGGGGAATGAGTTCAATCCGGAACAGCCAGACGCGTCTTTTAAAGCCACCACTTGTCTCTCCTGGGGAATGTAAAGGATAGCCTTTCCGATGGTCAGCGGTTTTTCTTTGAGCTCACGTCAGCCTACCAGCTGCTTAATAAAGCCTTGGCTTACTGAAGTAATAATTGAGTTTCATTTTCAATTACACTGTTTAGAAAAAAATGGCTATTCTTTCAATTGTGGCAACGAATAGCAAACGATCTTTGGCATCGTTTTGTGAGCCCCTGTAACTAAACAAATAGTACCCGTTATGGTCAGATATCATATTCAATTTGGCTGCCACGAACCTTTGATCCCGTATCTTACATGACATTCATCTTGGAAATACTCTCGTTCATGATCCAATAAATAGTCCAAAACCACAATGTTGGAAGAACTATCCAAGAAAGTGTTTCATTTCTTGAATTAAATTAGTTCAGCCAATGCAGTAGTTTTAAATGCATTGTGCATAAATAAAACTACCATTGTGATCATCAGCACATCATTTTATTTTACACAGCTGCCGCAAGTTGTTATATTTTTAATAAAGTAATTTTTATCGACATTACAAACAGACCCCATGCCTTCTGGATCACCCTGTGTGAATAGAGAACGTATGGAAACTTTTCTATGAATTGCATACAACATTGTAGTTATTACAAAGCCCCCCATGGCATTCATCCGCCTTGACAACGGATCATGTGAACTTGGACCTTTTCACAGTAGATCCACAGGCAGGAAAATACGCTCGTACAAGCAAAGCCGGTACCGGAAACCGCAGGAGCATTTTAATTATCGCATATCGAGGAAAACATGCTCTTGTTCCGTACTGAAACCCACAATAGCAAGAGAATGCGGGAGCGGGGGAGAGCGGGCAGACACATTCGGAAGCGCTTGTGATGTTCCTCTTCAATCGAGATGCGCCGCTGGGCCAGTGACTATTTTCCCCCCGAAGAAGCGGTGTGGGGAGCAACGGTGGGCCGGACGATTGCGTCCGCCCATCGGGCATGCAACCTGTTAACGCCTGGCCGGAGTTATGGAACCGGACAGAAACGGATCGAACTGTTGAACTGCAATAGAAAAAGCTGCGCTCGGTCATGATCCCCCCTTGGGTTCCCGGGCGTTTTTATTTTTTAGTTTTTATTTCTTCGCTCCACACCCCGTTTGCCATTTTCTCCATTTGTTATCGCTTCTGGGTCGACTTTCTTTTCCGGTTATCTCCGGAGGACTGTTCCCACCGTTTCCACCAACGCCGCATGGCCACGGATAGGTTGAAAGTTCATTCTCCCTTTGGCTCATTCGGGAAAGGCGCTTGCAGTGCTTCACACTGCCGAACGCTGCCGAACGCTTCCACCATTGCGGTTTGGTTTGGTGTGCGTGCGGGCGTGTCGGTGTGTTGGTGTGTTGGTCCCAGCCCCAAAACGCCCGCTTATGTACATTTCCGGGTTGAAGGGTGGTGTGGGGGGGTTGAGCTGGGCGGCTTTGCGATGACCTATTTATTTTATTCCCACTCATATCCGAATTGATTTTCTTTCGCATTCCGTTTCCGGGATCTCTCTCCCTCTCGGCTCGAAAGCGAGCGAAGAAAGATAACGCACAACGGCAGGGAAAACAGTGTGGGGCATTCCGCGGTGCGGACAGCCTCCGCAAGCCTACCATACAGGGGGCCTTTCCTTTATCCCTTTTCTGAGCCATGCCGAGGCTCCGTCGGGCCATTTCGGGGCACAGAAAATGTCACTTAAAGCGAACCGGGGCAGTGCGAAAGGCCGACAAGCCGAGAAAATTGCCCTCATAAAAAGGAAAAGTGGCTGCGTTGGGAGCGTTCCGCGCGAACGAACAAGAGGACGATGGCAGCATGAAGCGAAAAACAAAATTGTCGCATACGGAAATGGAGGCGCATGGTGTTCTGCTTCATCCGTTGCGCGAAACGCACACGCTCGCACATTTCCCGGTGGGGAAGGGGACTGACTGCTCCAGATTAGCCCGCACTACGGTCGAGTTCCGGAGCGAAAGCTCAATGGGAAGGGAACAGAATTTATGTCCCGTTGCTCGATCAAAGCCTCGCAAGGAAGATGGCCTAAAGCGCGAATCCTTGAGGAATAATACACCTGCTCGGTATTTTTTCGTGAGTAGGTCAATATCTAGCTCCTTTACCTCTCCCTTCCTCAGTTTGTCCTCACGCGCATCCAGGGTTCGTTTGCTTCTCACCATTCCCATTGAAAATTGCATTCCTCATGCTTCAGGTGAACCCAGAAACGGTCAGTTGGCCGACGCGAAACAAAATGTTTTTGCGAATGGTGTGGCAGGGTACAATTTTCAAGACGGATGAGCACAACGAATGATGAGGCTGAAATGTAAGCCACCGGATGATAAGGTTTTGGGTTTCATATTTTCCAAATCGAAAGAATCACGAAATGGTACGTATCTTTTTCCTTCTCACAAAAAGGCAAGTGAGTAATCGAGCAAAATCATTCGATCTATCTGAGGTAAGCATCCAAGCGAAATGCCGTACAGAGAGACGATAATGAGATGTTTCTTTTTTTTATTAAGTTTCAGGTATTCATGTTGAAACTGCGGAAGATGAAATCATACTGCTGACTCTGTTATCTATTTCATCTCTCCAGAAAGTTAATGCTGAAGTTAATTTATTCCGTTTTGATATTTATTTTGTGAAAAATTAGAAACCTATTAAACCTATACTTTGAACAGCTATTTTGAATGTTGAAGGCGGTTTTTTAGGTTTAAGAACTGCTTTGCATACAATTGTGAAGTAATGTTGGGCACCCATTCAAATAAAACCATAGCAAATAAAGCAACAATATGGCAAACGAACCGTTTCTGTTCAAGACCATCTGTTCAAGTGACCACCATCATAAACATGTTTTTCCAAAGCATATAATGTAGGCTTAAGGTATTGTACTTGTTAATACCATCTTGAATATGTCGAATATACATGGAAGACATTACTCAAAAGCACCTGAAACAATTGTTCCACAACAACAAGATAAAACCCCAAACACAGGATGCAAAATAAAACAATGCCTATCAAATGTATTCGCTGTATCAATTCTCACTCTGTACACCTTATTTGCTACACCATCCTCTCTTATGATACTAAAACAAATGGATGAAGCTATTATGGAGAAGTATCGCGGAGTAAATATCCATTTGCGACAACGAACCTTTGGAACGTAGTACAAACACGTGCCACGAAGAAGCATGTTACCATTTTTCCCTATTCATCAACTAAGAAAGTTGTCGTTCGTAGTTCCTCGTGTCGTATTTGTTGGGCGGATTGAAGGAAGACAATGTTTCCTTTTTTTTCGTGATAACAATCGATTCTTTGTGCTGGGTGAGCCAGCAAGCCCTAGGAAGGAAACGCAAACGTCTCGTATTACCCGGGCGCTCTTCAGGTCGCTCTTTGCGATTGTTGTTTCCTAATGCGATTGTTGGGCGGCGGGCATGATATTCTATTCCTGTTCCGGGCTGCACTTTTCTTCTTTCTCCAGCATGTTTTGCCGTAAGCGGATAATAATATCGAACCCAATGAAGCCAACGATGATGATGATCACGATGATGATGCTGATGATGTTGTTTCAGATCGAAAGATTTCCCATCGGAACCTCGGGCGGAGCCATCGGATTCTGTTGCACAACGCATCGTCTGTCTTCTTTCCTCGCTCGTTTTGTTTGTACAGCCCACAGCCCACCCCCAGACGGGTTGCGGCATTCGCAGAAGGATTCACGCTCGTCTACATCTTGCTGCCGTACTTAGTTTGTGTAGTTTTTTTGTGCGTATGTTGGGATGAAAAATATGACACACATTCACACGGCATGAAACTAGAAATATTGTATACGGATGGAGTTGACGGAGCGAGCGACCGAGCCACGGTGATCCGTAATCCGGCATGCGAAGCGCGAACGTAACGAGGATAATCAGTGTTTACTGCACGTAACACGTTTGCCGTTTCCTCTGCCCGGTTCATCTTTTTTTTCACCCCCCCGCAAACGATTGATGAACGATTACCTGACGGGAAGGAGGCGAAGAATTGTCCCGTGACGGAAGAGGGCGGAATGGCGGTATGATAACTGTCGATCGGATACGCCGGTAAGTGGCGGAAGCTGTTAGCTGGCAGACAACCACTTGCCGTACGCAAATTTTTTCCTAGTTTTGTTTGCAGAGTACTGCGGCATGGAAGACTTATGCTTTCGGCGTGCGCACCAGAGTTGGCCTTTTTTCGTTTTCTCTTTTTGGTCATGTAGCATAAAGCAGAAACGTGCAGTAGTTTATATTTTATTTCATTTGACTCTTGGTTTTTTGTTCCAATTAAATTTAATAAAATCACATCATCCTCAAATTAGAATCAGTGAAACACGTGTTTTTCATTGAAACACATCCTAATAGCAGACACTAAACTTTTTCGGGCTGAGCTTGATAGGTTTTGTTGTAAATTGCTTGAAGAAAGTTCAACATATAATGTTCATTAGTTAATTACTCATCTTATGATTCGCTCAAACACACCTTCATTTAGCCTTCGCAAAAAAATTCTGCAACAAGCAACAATTCCTTCTAAACTAGGCCGAGCCGCCGATTAACAATAACCAAAAATGGAAACACGGAATGAAGTGGAGGAAGTGAAAATTGCCTGCTAGTGGAAAACTCGATTTGCGTAATCGGTAGCGGGAAAGCTTGCCATACCAGGCGTCCAAGCGTCAACGAACATTGCGTGGCATTGCATCCCACATCATTCCAACATATTTTCCTTTTCCAACCGATTCTCAAACAAAACTTTGATCCTATCGCAATTCGTCCCTACTTTCGAGCATGTGTTCTTACCCGCAGAACAATTGATCTGTAGGGAATCGCAAGCAAAGTAATAACGAATCCAACAGCACCTTCCGCTACTCACTCGATAATTGAATGAATGGCCGTGCGTCGGTGTGACTCTCGCTATCCGGAAACTATTCTACAACAAAATGTCTAAGAAAACTGCTTGCACCACAGCCCCGACCGCGCTAGTGTGGTGCTACGTGGTGGAAACCATCGTTTAACGACTTCGGAACCGATAACTTCCCACTGCGGCTGGGACGAGAGCAAGTGGAATCGTTTGATTGACTAATAGACATGTTCCCGTAGCGCAGGGTGGGAGCAATCGGAGGCACGGGGTGGCAACCGGGGTTTCGGTACCGGTTTCTTGGACGATTTCTGCGCTGCCGGCGAAAGCAGACGAAACTTTATGACTAGATGGTAACGGATGGGAAAATCGTCGCTCGGGACGCAAAGACGGTGGATGAAACTTTTACTCGACAAATTTGTCCTGCACCGCCCGGAAACTTCCCATTGCACCTCCGGTAGAAAGCTATCCTCGATCGTCCGTATCACAGTATCGAACGTCGTCCGGCAGGAGGAATCATCTCCTCCTTTCTTCTGATGTTATTTTCTCCAGCGGTCCAAAGGATTTGGTGTGTCGCGTTTTTTTTTTTTGAATTTTACTTTCTGCAATATAGTTTTTACTTCGCCAGTGGATTGCATCGCTGCGAGCGATTCGGTGAAAAAATGTTCATCAAAAACATTTTCTAGTGCCGGCTTTTGCTTGAAATTGCTGTGCCACGAACATTCTGCTATTGCTGGTTGATGGGTTTAATATTTTGTTTCTCTTTGAGTAACTCGCTTGCGCTTCTGCGTCTTGAGCTTTCATAGCGAACATGGACGAAAGTGTTGCGTTCAATAGGGGTTTGATCAACCGTTAATAAATCTTTGCATGAAAACCAATCTTTGGTTATGTTTAACATTTTACAATGTTTGCTCGAGATCAGAAAAGAAAACTCATGCTTCTAATACTCAGGCATGATGTTGTTCCACTAACATTTTTAAACACCTTCCAAAGGAACGGTTATGCATCTGCATCCTTTTTTCGGAACTAACGACTCAGGGCGAAAAACAAAATTTGATCGAGGGAGACATTGTTGTTTGTGTCGCCGAAAACACCGACGTGTCACATCTACTTCGTTCACGCGAACCAAGGGTGCACCGTTGCACAAAATCAATACCAAGTGCGGAATAAATCAACATAATCAAGCGAAACGAAATTGAGTTGAGCAATTATTGCTCCCATCGTCGGGAAGGGCAGGATTGTTGGCAGCCATGGTAATGCAGGTAGGTGTCCGGACGCCGGGAGGTGCCAGTGTTGAGGCAATTGCTTTTCTGCCTACTTCTAGCGTCGCTTGTATTTTGCGTCCCACCCCGTCGGTTTGGTTTAAAATCGATTATTGGCAACTCAATCAAGCAGCGGGAAGTATGGGGCATGCAGGCAGCAAACAGCGTTAAGAAAGATGAAAAAAGCAAGAACCGGAACATTATGGGTACTGGTGTTCCTCTGGGGCTTCCCTGAAGACGCTAGCGAGAGGCTAAATACCGAAGAAAAGTGTCTCGATGCACAGGACCACACCAACGGCAGCGGTTCGTCATCAAGTGCCACAGGTCTCGTCCTGAAACACTTCCGGAAATCGGGCAATTCCGCCTTGAAACTGCTCCATTTCCCTCAATTCCGGGTTCGTCGCTTGCTGGCTCCGAATGCTTCCCGTATGCTCGTTTCTGTGGCGCGCTTATCACTTGGCCTGGCCTTGCTTCAATGTTCCATCCCTATGATCTCCCACTTGCCAGCTTTTCGGTGGCGCCTATCTTCCACCAAAGATAACTGCCAGGCGAAGGCCGATTTATTCGACGCCATTAATTTATCAACCGTCGTTAGAGGGATTCTCAGTTTCGCCCAGGGGTTTTCCGCATCGAAGAGCAGCCCACGGCTACAGGTGCACGGTGCGACACATGAGCGAGCATTTGGCCAACGTTCAAAGGGCCAACGAATGCAGCTGCACCGATAAAGGGGATCATAATCGTAGACAACTTCCTAGTCGCTGGCTTTGCTAGGTTCCGCACGAGTTCTCGTACAACGTCGATGGCGAACGCTAGTTTCTCCTTTTTCGTTTTTCGAACTCTTGCCCTCTCGGTTTCATTTTGAAGTGCCATCTTTTCTCCCAGCTTAGCCCACACCCCTTTTCAGCGACAGCCGACGGTGGTTTGGAAGCATTTTATAGGAAAAGTTTCCCATTTTTGTAACATCTCGCCGCTACAGTTTCTTGCCAAGTGCTTTAGAAAAGACAATTCAGCTGGGCCAACAGTAGGAATATGTGTTATTTTTCTTAGCAACATTTCTTCCCACACTTTCTCACGGACTGCTTTTGAAGGTGCAAAGACCATCTGTCACGTTAGGCCAGGTATTAAGGGAGCAAGCTGGCAAGCAAGCAAGTGGACGCCGCAGTCGAGTACTCTCGCACGTACTGCCGCGCTCGCGTGGCCTACCTCTGGGACCTGCTCCGGTGATGATGGATGCGCCCGGTGTGCAAGGTATCATCGACCCGCCAGCAATGGGAAGTTCCGTGAGTAGTTGCTAGCCGAGAGCCACCGATTGCACCCGAGAGTTCGCCGAGGCAAGTGCACCCGCACCGTCTGTCTGCGGTCGTGAAGTGGAATCACAATTTATAGCCGCAGCGACTCCCGGCGGACCCGAGCCTCGCAAAACCTCGCAAGCCATTAATGGCCGGAGGTGTGAATATTTTGATAAATAGGCAAATATTTCACACCCTCTCCGCGGTGAAGCCCATGAGTCCTGTTACCGATGGACGTGACTGGTTGCAGCGGGTGAAACTCACAACCGAAACCAGGCGCTCTATGTGTCTTCCCTGCTGTCCCGAAAGGTGAGAGCAGTCACACTGGCCCAGTTTCGAACCGGTAGGCTGTACGGCTGTGGCTGCCAATAGGTGAGCGGGAGGAAAGAGGAGGACATGCTGGTCAAGCACCTCGGGTTTCCTCCACCCTTTTGCGCTCGCCCGGCTCGGAATCGAAAACTGTGTCAAGGTTGACCGAATCGGTGTAGCCGAGCGGAATTGGTCCAGTTCGGTCCCGGTGTCAGGTGCGGCTCGCCCGAGGGCACAGTTGCATTCGGGTGAGAATAATGTGACACACTGAGGAGCAAAAAATGCGCCCCACACACACACACACACAGTCACCCCCACCATCACCAATGTTGCAGCTACGAAAGCCACCGTAAGCCTCCGAAAGCGGCCACACTTCACATCTGTAGCAGCTACCGTACTACACTCGAGGCTACTGGCGGGCCAATCGGGGACAACTGCTGCACACATAAACTCGAATGAGGTGCAAATAGTGCACACTCGCCCGGACCTTTCTCTAAGGTTCCTCCTGGGTTGTTGGAAAGGCTGGCGGAAGTTTTGGGGGCAATCGAGCCGAAGGAATCGAGGAAGGAAGTCAGTAGTAGGGTCTACTTTCCAGCCAACCTGCCAACACCATCAATCGAAGTTATGGATATGTCCTATTTTTCAGCTCGATCACATTCGGTTAGCGGAGCCTTTAAATATCACAGCGATTTGAAAAAGGCTGTTACGTACGCCTCATAAAAATTGTCCAAGTTCCTCGCGCCACTTATTTAAATTCAACTTCTAAAGTCAAGTTTCAATCCTCGCCATAGCAAAATAATTTCTCAGAAACATGCATTGAACGCAATGAGACTGCCTCAAGTTTCCGAATCAAAGTATTTTCCAAAAGAAAATTCATCGATTTAAGCCTTGCCAAAGTATCGAAACTTTCTAGCAACTATTTAAAAAAGGGTAAATACTTTTCCAAATGATTACCTCACCTCTAATTTCTATTTTTATTTCTAAAATCTGCGACGCACTCGCAAGGCAATTTTTCACGCACTTAGTTAACCGGAACTGCTCGAAAACCAGCGCCAAGGCAATGAATTACAACAAACGCCGATAAATCATCACCAGCAAAAGGATGATCCCGGAGGGATTGTGTGTTGAAAGATGTGCTGGTGTATGTTGTGCTGGCTTTTTTCCAACCTTAAATGTCACGTCAACACTCGACCATATCATGGCTCGCGGTGTGATTGGTTCATGTTGTCAACGGAGTCATATGTGTATGTACGCTGGCATGCATGGAAAAAGAGATTGGACGTGCCATCAGGGCGCACCGTTTGGATGTCGGAAAGGTTCACTCCCCGTCATCCCTTCGAGCTCATCGATTTCCACTTCACCTCGCGGTGCCTGGCAGGGCAAAACACGATGGCATGCCGACGGCCAATAAACCGCACCAGCTCCCACGGACGGCAGGTGTACACGCACGTTGCCGGGATCGCATTCCGGAGCGTGTCCCGAACCCCCGTCCACGGCGGACGTGAGCTCAGGGTGGGCGAGTTTCGACACCTTCTTCCAGTGATCCCTTTGCGCGCGGACAAAACAAATAACATCAACATATTGATCCCCAGCGCTCCAGGGGTACGCGTGGAAAGGAGCAATAAAATAAATGGCGAACTTTCCCTGCTGCAGGAAATTCGCATCCCCTTTTCCCCTCTGGCATGGGATGGCACGACGTTTACATTCGTCGATCGGTCGCGGTTCAGAAGAAAACGCCAACTTTCACGCGGTGCTACGTGACCCTTCCGCGCCAACTTACACTTCCGGTGACCTGGAGTGGGCCTGTGAGTCGTGGCTTCTTCCGGCAGCTGACCGAACGTGCCGCTGCGGTGCCCACGTTCCAGCGTTAAACTCGTACTCGCAGCCGGGTTCACCTGCCAGGAAAACGGAAAGTTCGCGCCCACCATTTGTGCGCCCAAAGCAACGGCCATGACCAGGTGCGAGCAGTAGTAGTAGTAGCAGGAGTAGCTGTGGTAGTCGTAGTACATGGTTTATTGACCGTTCGACCTAGTTTAAAGTCGACGCTCGGTGCAAGAACCTTCCTGCAAGGATACGCCCGCGACTTCCGCCAACACATCCAACCGGGCGGCTCTCTTCACTTCGTCTGCTCTTTTTCTCTCTTTCTCAAGCTCTCTCTCTCTCTCTCTCTCTCCCTCTCTTTTTTCACTATCTGCAGTCTCTTTCTTGTTCACTGGCTACCTATTTATGTCTAGTTGCTCTTCACCGTTCTATTGCCCGTGTTTCATCGCGTACCATGGGTGCACCTTTCCGGTTTGCTGGTTTACAAAGATTTTTTTTTTTAGTGCAGTGCATAGCTAACACCATACTCACTCCTATCCGAGACTCTCTGCTGCCCTGAATCAAGCTGTCTCGTTTCACCCTCGGACTGTCAGTGCTCTTCCGGAATCCTCCTCCACCAAGCCTTCCACTTCTTGGCCGGTATCCTCCGGGACGCTCTCACTCAAACCATGTTAGTCTCTCGTTTCTACGCGTGAATCGTGCTCGATGTGTCCGGTCCACACAGTGCACTCCAGTGCACCCGAGATGCGTCCAGCAGCGAAATGGAATTTATGAACCGCACACCAGAGCATCAGCTTCCAAGAACAGGGTGAAAAACGACAGCATTGAAACCCGAATAATAATGAACGATGACGGACCGAACGGTGCATCGCATTACCATAGCAGCCTGGATGCGAGCCTGCTGCACCGCGATGAACATGTAAAGCAATCGGAGCAACCTAGTGTTAAGCCCAGTCCAGACGCTCCGTTTTGCACAACGTTTTAAGTTTGCGCAGTTTTACTTGCAGGTAAGACGGAATGAAAGCTTTGCAATTGCGAGCGTTCAGACGGTGCTGTAACTGCGCGGTTCTCGCGCCGAGCTCAAAATTGTGCAGTTTTCTAACTGTTTCTTTGTTTTGCTGTAACTGCGCGGGTAAAACGTAGTGCAAAACAGAGCGTTTGGACCGGGCTTAACGCTAGGTTGCACCGGGAGAGCACACGGGACACCATGGTAACCCGTGCCCCACCTTCTTGGTGTCTTTCGACTGCCAGCAGCAACCAGCGCGGTCAATGTGCTCGTCCGCTTTCGATGGCAATGGAATGCACCAGCGTAGTTATGGTGACAGCAACAACAACAACCAACCACGAGAAAAGCAGGTAGAGGAAACGGTGGAAAACACACATCCGACGGACGGAAAATCATCACCATCGAAACGTGCAGCCTTTTGCAGCCCGGGATGCAGGCAGGCTCGGATCGGAGCGATTCTAATAAAGCGTCAATCGTTGCTTAATTGGAATGGAATTTCCTACGGGTTTGAGTTAGAAGAGGGTTGTGCCGACAGGTTGCCGAAAGTGTTTGTATGTGTGTGTGTGTGTGCGTGGGCGTTCGCCGGACTGCACAAGCGTAACGATTATGCAATCCCGTTGAGCTGGAAAATTGTTTTCGTTGTCGGCTTCGGCCGTCCATGGATTTGCAGCCATGAAATTTCATGGTATCAAAACATCAAATGCTTTTCCAAGGGCATGACCAGTTATGAAAACGGCAGAAAACAAATAATTCTGCAACATTGTCTGACACCCCGTTTGTTAAATTTCCTGTAAAGTTTGACTTCTGAATTTCATATTTTTTTACATTTCCGATCATTGAGAAGTCTTTAAGAGGCTTGTATTAAAAGAATCCAGTTTTCAAACTGAAACTTAATAGCAAATGAAATTATGTTGATCAAAAGTCCACTTTATCGATTTAAAGATAAGATTGCTGCGAAAAACATGTATCGGTTTTTAAATCACAAAATCTTTCAAGAGTTCAAAAACATTAGCTAGAAAAAGAAATCCATTCAAAAATTCGAGACTCTCCTCTTCGTCAATCATACGAGCACTTATCTCAAGCCCAAATTAAACTTTTCTTGTATTACCCTTTCATATCATATTATAAAACATCATGCATCATTTGATCAAAATGTGTTTCATCAAAAACGACTCGTTCTAACGTAACGGCGCTTGCTTATTCTAATAGAAAATACTTTAAAATTACTTTTATTACTGCAACGCCCTACAATCATTCCCCTCTCATCGGTATACTGTTTATTTTCTGATCATATAAAGTCTCATCTATTTAACGCACATCAGATCTTTGTTTTTCATCTTTTAAACGTTTCCTAACTCTTTATGTCAATCTCATTTCTAGGATGCAGACCCCTTATTGAAACCCCTTTCCAATGCAAGCTCAACGAATGCCACAAAGGAGTGGACGAGTTTCGTGTCGTTAAAAGGCCGATTTTGAACATGTTTTAGTTCCTCATCAGCGACGACACGCTAAGGTCGACCAAAGGTGCTACATAGCAGGACTATCGGTCGTAGTAATGAAGATAATGTACCTCCCCCCCAGAACTCAAATTGATTTTTTTTACTTTTCCAGAAGAACTGTACAGTTGCAGCAACTATTCAAAAAAGGTTCGAAAATATGCACTAGATGACGAGCACTCATTTTCTTTGAAATTTAAGTGGAAGAAATGTTTCTTATTTCCTCACTAATTTTTAGGAGCTCTACAACTAGTTAAATTAAAAATTATATAGTATGACCATATATTTTATGAATGGTTAAAAACGTGTGAAAATAGCAACACTATGAGCACAAATTATACACAATTTTAAAAGTAAAATAATGTTACACTTATTTTACACGACATGAAATAACTCATCAAACGAACGCATGTACAAAATCATCTCTATTTTGTATTTTTCCTTCACGTCATCCGACATGTAATGGAAAAAACAGTATCTGAAAAAAAATCTGCTGAAAATTCCTCACTTTGCTATCCGCTTTAGCCGTCACTGATTGAAACAATTAAACTCCCTGCGTTGATGTCTTGCTCGTGCATTTCAATTGTTGTGTGAATATGATTAATTTAAATCAGTGTGAATTAAAAAAAGAAACAGACAAAGCCCTCCGTTCCCGAGATTAGATACGAAACAAACAGCAGCGTCTATCATCAATCAAATCGCACAAGTGTTTCTCCCTTCGAAATGGCGCTGCTCTCCATTTACGTATCGTCCCTGCCTTTGCTCCATTCCGATGGCGATGAGAGATGTTGACAATAATTTGTTTCTGTTGTTCCTTGCCGACCCGCCCGGGACCATACGTAGTACGTAGGTAGTGCAACATGGCCGACATGGTCTACAACAAACGGGGCCGGGTTTGGATCCGATGTGAGCCTTGTTGAGAAACATTGACCATGCTCATGCTCAAGTGGCCTAGAGGGCACTCAGCAGGGAAGGACTGCACCCTGGACCCCATCGGCCCGTCCGGTGTCGGCCATGAGGCAGCAATGTCGGCATTGCACTCGTCATCGAGTCGAGTGGGAGGTACTCGATGTAAAAATGCTGTCCCCGGTCAAAGCGTCCGGCAAACGGCAAAGGCCTTCGAGCCGTCCGGGCGGACTGTTCATTTCACCCGGCGCACCAAACAATGGCCGACGAACCGGAATGGCCAATCGGAGACCGGATGCAAATCGTTCATCGCATCCCTTCCATTCTTCTTCCGTGTCCTGCTGCAGCCGCCGATGATATGCGCTCGAGACGGTACCAATGTGTCTACTCGGCCACTTACGGCCACTGGAACGCTGTGTAGCTGTCTTGTATCATCCGTTAATCCATCCCAACGGGACGGGGGTGCAAATCGTGGACACTTACGTGTCGGTGTCACAAATCATAGCAAATGGTCGTACGGTGCGCGTACTTTCTCCCCCACCGGGAGCCGCACCAACGTCTTGTACGGCCCGGACTAAAGTCCGACTATCCGGCTGGCCTGTACCGTGTTTCGCTTCCTTGGCACGTCCGACACGTGCCGAGGCGCGCGAACACCGCCTTCGGAGCGATCTTCCATGCGATCCAGTGCTCGAGACTCGCGCCCGCCCTCGGCCTCGGTTCCTTAACCCGCCGTCGGTTTGTTTGTTTGAGATTTAATGCTTCACGTAGCAGCCCGACCACCGCTGGCAAAACCCGTCGAACCGTGCCGAGTTGCGGGCAACCGGGAAGCGCGGCCGGGCACGTTCCGGCCCTTGATGACACTCGGCGTGCGGCGACGGACCGCGTGTAGAACATTGTAACAAGCATCGCAACATCGTGTCCGTTGATCCGGTGTCCCGGTTGATTCGCCCATTTACCCAAACGCACCCGAGCCGGACAGCGTGATGCTACTGCTCCTTTTGGGCACGATCCGAGTGGTCCTTAAAACTTCCATTTGCCGAATCGAACTTTTAACACCTCGAGCGCGACCGAAAGTGAGGAAGCAACGTGGCTAGCGGCCGAGCAAATGTTACGTTGAAAATTGCTCTTCATTTGACAATGGTAGCAGTTGTTGCACAAATGTGCAATATTTTGACAATAGTTTTGTCGGCTGGATTTCGAATTGTTTCCTTACCGAACAGACCGAATTATCAAACATCGCCTTAGAGGATTATAAGGTACTAGAAAAATTCTCGGAAAATGCAAGAGGGTTTATTGAAATAATTTGCATGAAACTAGCTTGGAGTATGAGGTACTGGAAAAATTCTTCGAAAATCTAAGAGGGCTTATTGGCATAATTTACATGAAACCAGCTGGAAGTTTTCTCTTTCCCTGGAAATTCCGCTGGATGTACCGGTCACGTGGAAACGTATTTCGTCGTCTACTTTTCGCAGAATGAAAAAGTCCTGAAGCGCCGGCAAATATGCAAACCGTCTGACACGCTCTGGACTTTCACCGTTGCGGCGCTTCAAGCGGAGCCCTTATGGTGGGCCGGGGGGGGGGGGGGGGCGGAGGTGTTGTAGGGTATGCATCATAGGGCCTCTTTCGACCAATCCGTAAATCTCACTTTGTTCTTACTTAATCTAATTTTCGCGAGCGCTAGCAACAAAGCTGCCGGTGAACGAAAAACTAGAAACGTGCAAAATCAAAATGTTAACGGCTAAAAAAAAAAAACAATAGCCTGAAACAGAATAGCTGCACTGTTCGCTATCGGTTATCAAAATGGATGCACTTTTTCCTGCGCTCGCTGCGATGTGACATTCGACCCGGCCTAAGCCCGCCAGAGCGACCCGCCTGACCCTACATCCACCCGCCCTTGATTCGGAAGCAGAAAAAGCAGCACGAGCAAAAGAACGGGGCGAAACGGACATCTGATCTAATGGATTTGGCAAGGGGGAAAACGTTTCCATGGTGCCCGCATCGCACGCCAAAGCGATAAGGTCCAGAACGAACAAGGGGACGCCACCAGCTTAAAGCTTCGCCCACTGGAGCACTGGGAGGAAGTAGAGCCTTTCGATGCCTTTTGCTAGCCGCGTCGGATGACGCGGACGACCCACACCTAATGGCAGTTTGATATGCCGAACCGATGCATCCCTTTTTTTTTGGGACGATCCTTTTGTCCAAATCGCCCTGAAGCTTCCACGACACGGAGGGGATCCGCCTAAGCCGGCCATTATCATCGTGCCGTAGGAAATCCCAACGTCCGTCGAGGTGGATTGTACGTTCGTTTCGTTTAGAGAACAAACGAACAAAGACACACTTCTTCTCTTACCAGCAGTAAGGTTAAGCAATAAACATTAAAGCTAGCCGTAAACGAAGGCTGAGAGTTCAGTCCATCCATCCAGATGCTGGATTAGGAGGCTCCGGTAGATCGCCAAATAAGGCAAACTAATCCCGACTTGACCTTTACGATTATTTGTAATGGTCTACTAATGTTTCGAACTTGCGTTCACCATGCATGCCTCCTAGCTCCGCGTCGGACCTGCTTCGCGGAGCATTCCAGGTTCATGTTCCCCCGATGAATTAACAGCACATCAAATCATCTGCTCAGCAGTACCGTTTTAACGACATCCAGCGTTTCAATCGGATGACACGTTGTACTCCATTTTTTCAACCGAAGCAAAGTACTCCCGCTTATCGATCGTTGGGACGGAAAGGCGAAGAAAATCACACACTCGAAACTGGGGAGTAAAGGCGAAAAGTAAGCAGTGGAAAACTGTCACGCCCGCCGACGACATGAAAAACTGTTGAAAGGTCATTAAAAAAAAAAGGCAAATCGGATGAAGTCTATTTCGGGAACACCTCTCCGCTCCGGAAATGACCCCGAGCCGGTTAGTCTCCGCAAAGATACTTGTTCATTGATGCTCATTTTATGTTCGTGCCGTCGCATTAGTGCCAAAGTGGAACGAATCAGAGCACCGAAAAGTGAACACGAATGGTGTTGGTATTGGTTAGCAGAAACATTCGCAGAAAAACCGGTCCTGAAAACCGTTTTACCGTGTAAGCAAATGGTTTATGAACATGTCATGTTTGGAAAAGCCACCACTTGTGGTTTTAAATGTAGCTTTATTGTTTTATCGATTTCACAACATCAGACGATCATATTTTTGTCCGCGTGATTGGAAAGATGCAGGAATGCTAGGATGTGTTTTTAAATTAGTCATAATTTGTTCTACTTTTGAAATCGAAATGTTCGCTGTCAGCTGCTGTGTCAAAATGAGTTAATTTATTCATTCACTAATCAATTGAAGGAAATGGATAATGAACATTCCAAAGCGCTCGATGTAAAGCGGAAAACGACTTCATGCCAACCAAAACCCTGTTGGTGTCGTAGTGAACTCCTCACAGTGACAAGTTATTACCATGACAACGTTAAGTGACTGGTGTAAAAATAACAAAAAATTGCCAGCTGCTCATCAAACCATCCACAAGCATATATAACATATTCATACGTTAATTTGCTTGCCGCCTCCGCTTTCATGGATCACCGGTCCCAATTTTGTAAAAACATCCCCATCGTGAGTCGTGATCCTCGCTATTTCCTTTGCCATTTTCCCCTTCTTCACGCCCCCCTTCTTAAAGTTCACCACCGTCGACCAACTGTTTCCCATCGGTGAACCGTTTGCAGCGGATCTCACGGAGCCTATTCGGGCATTATCCGGTTGAAATAGATTGCTTAATTTCGAAAGAAATACGCCCGCCCAAATTCCCCACCCTGCTAGCGTTTCGTTCGGGATTGTGCATTTCCGTCCAGTGATGCGTTGACCGGAAAATAATTTCCATATTTGTTTCCGCTTTCCTCCGTTCAACCTTCCCCGGTCCGGCCTGCAGGATACTAGGGTGAGCCATGGTAAAACCACAAACTCGCCCGTACTGGCCCCTTTTCTATGTGTTTCGCTACTTTCCACTGCCAAGCTTTCCGTGTAGGAGAACCCCGGTCAATACATTCCGCTCTAAATTCACCGTTTCTCCACTTTATGTGCATCAGGTTTGTATGCAAAAAAAAAAAATGCTTCCTTCTGTCTATATCGTTGGAAAGCAATATTACATCTATTCAAAATAATTTAATTAAACACCAAATTTCGATTGATTATTTCTATTTGGTAGTATACTAACAGTTTATTTTCAACTTGGATTGAGCAGCAAAATTTTACAGCACATAATTGCACCAAAAAACTCCTTTTAGGTTATGAATATTTTGTTCACGTGCAAGGGCGTTATAAAATATACTCGTAAAACCCGGATCCGTTGCCTCGGTATCCCCTACGTTGGCCATTCATGTGCTACATGCATTGCGGAGTAGCAACCGGCTACTTCCACTAGCACTGGGTGGCTTTGGGGAGGGCGCGATGCGGCTCGAAAAACTAGTGCCCGACCGAGAGCAATCCGCTTACATGATAAGTGCATATTTCGCTAGGTTGCTTGCACGCCTTGCGGTTCGCGGCAATTGGCCGAGCTGGGCAGGGGAAGCCCGAAAGCGGACATCCAGCAGGCAGCCAGCTCCCGAACGGCTGACCGCAACCTTGCGCAGAGTGGAATGCTTCGTCGCTCGATTGGTGTCCCAAAGTGCGCCAACGTCCAAACGGGGTTCCGGTTTGCCGATGGGCTTTTCCTTCGTGGCCAGGCTCGTTCTAACCGTGTGTTTGGTTGGGCAGGGTTGAATAAAGAAAAAAAGAATGCAACTTTCCCAAACCCCTTTCCCAACGCGTATGGGCAATATCAATCAGTTCGGCTCGCGAGTTCATTAATTGAGCCCGGGAAAGGCACACAGCTTCCGCCAGCTCGTACGACGAGCTAACGAGTCGGCAACGGATTGCGGCGGATTTGGTGTCGGCGCGACAAAGAGACGATGCGCCCGGAACCACAACGGCAATAAGGGATTTGCATCCGGCGGCTCGCACCTGGCATTTCAGGCGTCCGGACCACCGACCACCGATTGCTGATTGCGACCGATTGTTTTGCAAAGCAGCAGCCCCGAAAGCAGCTGCAGTGATCCGGAGAACCAGCTGCCAGGGCGAACCGAGGAGACCCCGGCTTCGGTGCGAAAGAAAAGCAACCGGAAGCTGGGACGGAGCGTATTGCAAAACACGATTGAAACAACAACGGCCAGAATCGATGTAACCGAATTAGTATTCGCTCGCAGGGCCCCGAAGGCTAACGCTGAGGTGTGATGCCGGGGTGAAACATAACAAATCACACGCGCTTCACTCCGAATAGAAAATTGTGTGAGAAGCGAAGGTTTCGCGATATCCCCAGTGACGGCACACAATGGCGTAAACGAACAATGTTTGGGCTGGATGGAAAGGATGTTGGGAAAAGAGAGCAAACCAAGAAAAAAAAAACATGAACCAAAGAATCGATGCTCGCACGCCGACCGTACAGCGACGAGTGAAATTAATGGTTCGAGAATGCAATGAAAAATCGCTCACTAGGTTGTGGAAAGTTTTCGAATTAATTTGATAGTTAAATTCCCTCCCGTGAGGAGCGGAGGGGCTAATGGGTGGTCTCTTCTTTCGCGCTGTTTCTCTAGCCGAAAAAGCTGACCAACACAACAATGCTATCCTTCGGGAGCCTTTCGAATCAGCGGCACGGCAAGTGGAAAGGTCAGCGGGGCGCGACGCGAAGGAGGAGAGGGTAAAGGTTCGACATTCGAAGCAACCGGGCGATGCTCGTATTGCATCAACTAATTACGGTTCGGCGAATCGAAAGCCGATTCCCGGGCGAACGAACAGAAAACCTGATGCACCGTTCGCGCGCCGGCCCGGTTCAACCGGCTTGCACATCAAAGCCGTCGAATTCCATTATTTTCTCTTGTTCAATGAGGCGGGAAGCGATGGTAAGGTGGGTGGTATGTGGGGGGGGGGGGGGCTCGCGCCCACGATGACGAGGAAAAATCGCCCATTGCATGATTGATGTTTCCATGCTGCCAACGATAATGCAACAGCGGGTTGCGAGCTAGCTATGAAGAGAAAATGGGAACATGTAATCACTTGTTATAATATTATTTATGCTTATTAATCATATTTAAATGAAAAGAAAAACAATCTAACGTCATTCGATAAATAAACTTTTTCTTTCTAAGCTTGAAGTTACATTTTACAAGAATGGATTTTAACATGAATGTAAAAAGGACTAACGCGATTCCTCTGTTTTTAATTTCTCGTTTTTAATTAGCATTCACTTCAAGTACAATTTATCTATAACAAACATAACTACATAACTAAATTACAGACACTCAAAAGTTTTAAATCAGTAAGGTTTTGGTCAATATCACACGTCTGGTTCGTTAATAGCTATACCTCATTTTCTACCTTCTGCAATGCAGATAATTTTCCAGAGATGTCGGACAGGCTTTTCTAGTAAATCACTTTAGTTCGGAACTTTAAAAGCCCAACCCTTGCCTTATGTTAATATGCTCCATCTCATAATGTATCCTTGTATATAAAAGCTATGTGACAGCCGTAAAACTGATTAAAATCCACCGTAACCCACGGAAAGGCCATCCCGGCATTTTATCTGTCAAAATTTGCATTGATATCAAATGGGTAACATTTGTCGTTTGTTCAAACTCAATAAACTATCTTTGCTTCAAGATTCACCTTGTGTTAACAGCCTAGAAGGTGCATGTATGTGATAAGTAGCATCGTACACTACCATTTACATCTGAAGAAGATTAAGTTTCAGCAAAGGAAATGGCACGCAAACTTTTCCCACACTCAGTCGCTACCGGTGCATTGTGGGCAACATATCTGAAATCGCTGGCAATAGAGCAGAAGTATGCACGACTCACCTGCTCTACCTGCACCCAGACGATGCGTCCTGAGCCGATCTCGATTTTGGTGAGATAATTGAATTTACAATTCATCGTCGTCGATGTCAAGTCAAGGGGTTGAGCTAGCTGCACTACACCGCCAGTGCTGCCGACGACAGCGACAGCGGCAGTACAATCTTTCCCGGAACACGGCAAAAAGTTGCACCCATAGAGCGGGAAGTTCGTTTACATCATTCAAACGTATGCCGCCGCCGAGGCACGCGCTGCTGTACGGGTTAAACTGCAAGACTGTCGTTCAAAATGCATTCCTTACTCTCAACGAAAAAAAAAAAAAAAGGACGACATGGAAGTGAAACCTTTCGTCCAATACGCCGGCAGTTGCTGGAAAAGGAAATTGAAACTTGTCACCGGAGTCCAATGGATGCATATGTACTTTGGTTGTTTGACATATTCATACTGCTGGGTGCCACCTTGGCTGATCCTGATTTCCGGTGCTGACTGACTTCCGGTTGCGTTTAGCGGAGGCAATCGAATCCGGTGCACCGATAGCAATCCAAAATTTTACTGCTGAAATGTGCACCTGCACTTTGATGGAAGCACACCCTGGAGGAGAAATTCACCGTTGGAGGAAATCAACAACAAACAAAAATCAAATAAAAATATACGTAACAAAGCGCGAACCACGTGCCACCAAACTTCCTTGATAAGAAGGAGCATACATATAAAAAAATAATGTGCTGCAGATTTTATTCTGCAATGTTTTATTTCAGCTAGTTGACATCTGCAATTGTGAATTGTGTTAAAATGTAAAATTAGCGCAGATTCTTTCGCGTTCGATAAAGTGGTGAAGAAAGGGACTTAACAGCGATAACATTTTACTACGCAAGCTGATTTCCGTGTGTTACAAACAAAAATTGTAATAAATAAATTTTCTCCGTCATTTCATCAATTTCCTATTTTGCGTTCATATTATCCAAAAGTAAATGAGATGTAATGAATGCTAAAGGATTGTCTAAATCATTTCCTGAAGTAGCAGCTCACTTGGTTGAAGCAACGAATGTTTATTGTACTACCATTAAATCTACCTTTCTTGTAAACACATATTAAAGAATCTATTTGCCATAGATCACTTCAAGGTTGGTACGAAACTAGTGGCCACCATAAGTTACACCTACTGCAGCAAAGCATGTGTCAGATTGATAGCAAAATAAAATGAACGAAAATAAATGTTAGTTTACACACATTGCAAACTGAACTGCATCAATGCGCCCATTTTACGGGGAGGTTATTTATCGGTACATTTTACAGTGTAATTGTCACCCGAGAGCATCCCTAGATCCCCGGAGTTGGTACAGAGGGTGGAGGAAGCCCGCGTAAGAGAAGGAGATTTGCCACGCAGGGAAGAGGAAGCTAAGCTAAACGAGGATATCATGCTTTCTAAAAACGCTACACATCGTAAAACCCAAAACCCTGCACCCATCAAGGCCAACGAATTTGCTTGCATCTGAAGGGCAAACGCCAGACAGACACTGATTTATAGAATTTAATTAGTTTTTGTTCCAGACCATCCTGGGGCTAGTGCGGGATTAGTGAAACTTTTTATTTTCCCCATCACTACCATAGGATGACGTTCGTGTGTAGCTTTATGCACGTGCAGCGTTTGCACCGTGTGCTTCTTTCCCTTACTCCCGCGCTAGTGAGTTTAATGTCTTTTTAATTGGTTGCAATGACAGCGTTCAAATTGTTTTCTAACGCCAATGTGTTGTCCACAGAAATCAACATCAGCAGCAGCGACACGGACCAGTGCCCCGAGTGTTACCACGTGGACACACACACTAGGCGTCAACTTGCGAAAGTTTTATTTCCAGCTGCTTTTTTCCTCTCCCAGCTTTGTGTCACTGTTTTTCGAAAAAAGTTCCAAACTTTTTACTCCAGCACGTAAATCATACGAAGTACCGTCCCGCAAAAGAGACGCTTTTCCACTAGCCCCCGGTGTACGCAAATGAGTTTGCCACAAGCGCAACGGATCAGCCTTTTCCCAATTGTCGTATGCACAACTGTAATGGGTTTTGGAGCAGCAGTTTTCTTTTTATGATTTCATTTTGCGATCTAGATAAAGGACAATTGAAAATCGTGGTTTATGTAACTTAAATAGAATATTTTATTTACAGCTCAGAAGTGACCCAAATGTATTTCGATGGTTGCTTCTAAGAAGTAACTTGCAAGTGCATTTGGTTAGCAGCGAATATTTCTGCAGTTCAAGCTACCATGCGTCTCCATTTCGAAGCTTTATGAGCTACCAGGCGTCCCCATCGTGGTGGGAAAAGGGAATAAATACACAGAATATTAGGGTAGATAATGTCGGGCATAATGAATACCATTTTTGATGAAATCAACTTGTTTACTTCGCATGCTCCAGAGCTTGTAATCATTGTAATTCTCCTTCGAGTAGAATGTTTTTCTAACGCGTCGAGAAGAACACGCTTTAGATAACGGGAGCCTATAGCAACTTCCTAGAACGGGCAGCTTGGCAGGGTGGAATCATAGTGGGCAGATTTCCAATGTTTTCCCAGAAACTACTACTTCGTGCAGGGATTTTTCCAACGGGTCTGCTGATAACAGCTTGCGGATTATTAAAAGTAAAACTTCTCCATCACCTGCTCTTCGGCCCAAGGCTTACCGGGGGGCTTAAAAAGCGACCAGTTAAGTTGGTCTGTTTACTCGCTGATCGGGCAAAATGAAAATATTATTCACCTTGCCATCAAACGGCGGTTTTGCTCATAGAAAAACGCTGCTAGGGGACGGACGGACGGTCCGTGGAGCACAAACTGGGCACAAACTATAATACCCTGTGCACCCTATCGATCGATCGAACATTGGCGAGTCAATATTGGCCAGTCGCGGCGCTGGCCGATGGAAACCAATTAGACGAGTGCATATATTGCTATGGCGATTAGCGATCGGTTGCACGTCGTTGTGGCCGACAGCGTGCGGCGTTGCTTGGTGCCGATGTACCCTTGGCTAACGGCTCCTGTTTTGCCCAACATGAACCGTTTGCCAACCATGTCTAGATAGTGTACAGCTCCTTTTTATTAAATTTTCCGATCGCTCCATCGAGAAAACGAAATAGAAAATGATTTCGCAAGCGAACGTGTTGCGATTGGAAAAGGTCCGATAATTAAATGAACATGGATGGAAGACGTAAAGACCAATTGTTTGTGCTGCAATAGGACGGGGGTTTATGAAAACGGCGGGTTAGGATTGGAATTGAGGTGTAAACACGTACTGGAATTGAAATAACATCATCGGTTCGTTTAACAAGATCGCTGTCCGAAGTTTTCGAACACTTCATGCACCGGCCTGCCACCACTTCATCGGGTTTTTTTTTTCTGTGAAAGTTTAGTTGAATTCTAATATACTTACGAACAAATATGTTGCTCATCAGCGTCGCTGGCAGACAGAACACTATCACTAACACATCGGCCACCGCCAGATTGACGATGAAAAAATTCGTAACCGTCCGCATCCGGGGTGCCCGGAAGACGACCGCAATGACGAAACTGTTTCCAACCAGCCCCACGATGAAAACGATGAAGTACGCGACGCAGTAGACGGCGGTCATCGTGTACGAGTGCCGGTAGAACAGTTCGTACTCCTCGAACGGCCCGGTCGTCTCGTTGCCACCGACATCCGCGGCCTGGGGAAGAAGACGAAGCGAACAAGAAGGTTATGAGAACGTGAAACTCACCGCACAAGCTAAGGGGGCATATAATGCGGATGGACAAACAGAAGCAGGCGGAAGGATTAAAAAAAAGAAGCTAAAATTAGATTTGGAATCCCATCGGGGAAACTCCCACGGCGTCCGGGAAATAGGAAATGAGAGCCGAACAGGAAAAGTCGTTTTTAGAACAATCCTATAAATCATTTACAGTAAGATTCTACTTACCTCACCACCACAACCCACTCCCCCCCCCCCCCCCCCCTGCCCCTGCAGTAGTACTGCCAAAGGAAGACTCTTCTTTTTCACGGTGGTTTTTTTTCTCAAATTTATTTCGTTTTTACTATTTCGAATCATCCCGATTCCATTTTTACAGTTTTTCACTTTACTGGCTCTCTGCTCAACTGCGTCCGTACAGAAGACTCATCTGAAGGATAGGTAGAAGGAGGAGCCACTTGTTTCCTGACCTCACCAACCCCCTCCCATCCTTACACCGTCCGCAGTGAGGAACGACCGTCCACGGGGGACTCGTTTGGTTTGCCGTCAGTCGCATCGGCAAGTAAACTTTGTGCAACATTTTAAGGCAACGAAAAGCGAATTGGAACGTCGGGCGACAGGAAGTGAAACTGCATCGTCCCTGCGAGAGGGAGGCGTGCGGAAGAGTAACACGGAAACGACCGAGGGAAGCAGCCCATTCGTTCGTTCCGCTTTGCTGCGAGTGTCCCTGTGATGGATTAAAAGCGGACGGGGCCAACGCGATCATGGCGATCGTGCATCGGTCTCGCAACGCCGGGAGCGAGGAGGCGGGTCGAAAAGAAAAGCTACGCGGAAAGCCCGAAGCAGTTACAATTTCACAGTCAAGGTCGGGGCCGGCTTCTGGCAATTCGGGTTGGCAGTTGTAAAGTCCGGCGAAGCGGGAAAACTCGCTGCAAAGTACGGATAACCGGCGCAGAAAGCTTCTTACGTCCGGTGAAGGGCTGAAATAAAAATCTCCCAACGTCGACTCTGCCGCCTCGGGATCGGGGAAAGCGAATGTAAAACGAGACGCATTGATTTACTCGGTTCCAGTAGCGAAAAGTTTGCACACGTCGCCCAACCCAACCCCTTCGCCCGCCCTCTATTGGTAACCTACGGAAATGGATGCTCTAGGAAGCTGCCAGTCGCAGATTGGATAAACTTTCGCCGGGTTGCATTCGCGGAACGAGTCACCAACCACCCCCCCCCCCCCTCCCCCTTGCTAGGCAAATCATCAAAACAGATCGAATGTGCTGGATGAAATTTGAATTTGTTTGCCATCGGTCGGGAAACCAAACGAGCGGGCTTGATTGCTGGGAGTCTGGAAAGGTAAGGTACAAAAAGTTAAAAAAATGCGGATCATTTGCAGTGTTGTGCTTGTTTTCAGCACAACAAATCAAATGTTTTAAAATTATTTATGGAATTGTCCTATCATTCGTCGTGGAGCTTGAGTCACAAAATTCTATCCATCGACAACATTTGAAGCGATTTCGAAGTGAACGCCACCCACTTGTAAATAAGCAACGAGAAAGTTGTTAAGCGTAACTTCAACTTTTTCAACCACGTAGGTGAACGGATCTTTAGGGCAACGAGCTATGAAATGACCTTTGAAGATTACCAAACCGATGGGCTTTACTCTTACTTCTTGTATACGCTTTGATTGAGCTGTTAAAACGAAAAACATTATTAAAACGATAAACGCAACATCAACGTTTCACAGCAGTAATAAGACATCCGAATAACGTAAGGATTTATGTTCAATAAATTGACAGTAGTTTGAGAAACGCCAAGAAACCTAGTCATTCCCTCCAAACTACTCCCAAGCAGGACCTTTGCACACTCCCGCAAAATGGCAAGCATTCTCTATTTGCTGCCAGAAAGGGAAGAGAACAGGATAATAATGCCACCTCCGATCTTTAGCCGACCAGTTGCAATCAACCGGGGCAAACAATTAGATACTATCAACGCAGCTGTCACATTACTTCCCGCCGGGTTGATTGGACAGCCAAAGGACACCGGGGTACCGCAGGAAGCCAAAATTACAGTACAACTACCGGAAGGCTATGCATCCCCCTCCCCGGTGAGCCGATAGTTTCCGATCAAGGTTGGCAACAATCGTGGTTGAAGCCGGGGCAACTACAGTTCGTTACTACCACCCGGCCGGGGTTGGTGTAACGCATTCCACTTATCGGAGACAATTTATCTCTTGCATCCATTCAAACAACCCTCCCCTTCGGCACGCCATAATGTAACTTGGGAAGGGGTTTGCGTCGGTGTGAAAGCAAATACCATGGAGCTCGATTACAATCCTTCATTTAGCCGACTTCATCGAAAACGAAAAACTTTGTAGCTAGCCCGCTTTTTGCACGATAAAATCGGGCACATCTCTCGCACTACCTGCGCGGTATGCCTTCTGTCTCGCTCCAGCACAAGAGCTTCCGGTGCTTTGAAACAAATAACTTACGAATCATTATGCTGCCCGGTTCCGAAACCGTCGGCCAAACCGAAATGAAGATCGATAATGTGCTAAAGCACTTCGGAAAGTTCGATCAACATTGTGGTCGAAAAAAAAGTGCCACTTGCAGTACTTTCTCGGCTGCATCCTTCGCTGGCCTGTTTTCTCACACTTCTTCTTCGGCACCGCTCTGGCCCTCCGCGTCTGCCTGCGTGCCTCTCTTGCACCAACCAACTCTGACCGATTTTCTGCACACGAATTCCTCGTGGCCGACTGCGCCTCAACGGCCAGCCCGCAATGCGAATGATACCGCATAAATTTTGCATAATTCTCCCATCAATCCCATCCTCCGGCTAGCCACCTTCCCATCGTGCATGCCTTCTGTAGAAAGGAGAGACCGATCGAGACCGATTTGTGAGCGATTCGATCGAATTCTTCGCCTCAACTGAAGTCACAGCTGCGATGGTGGTGGCTGTGGGGTTGGAATGTTCCGGAAGTCAGGCGCCTCCGTTTCTCCCCTTCCGAGAACGGGAAGCGTGCCTCTAGCGATGGAAAAGAAATGCGGTCACTTGCGTGCCGAACCATACTTCGGTATCACTTGGTGATGATTGTTGAATTTTAAATTTCAATAACAGACAGAGGGGTCCGAGAGTTGCGGTGGTTGATTTATCGGCAGCCGTTCAATTACCGGTTGTATTATAGAAGTAATTATACTTCGCGTTGCATCGTGGATGCATTTTTACGAACCTAACGCCAAAAGGGAAAGTCTACTTTACCATCGTTTCAGAGGATTCTACTATTCCACGCTCTTGATATTTCAAACTACCAGCAACGTGCCTGGACAGAAAAATTCTGCTATCTCCTCAACCTCAATTCAACCTTCTAGCAATTTGATTTGAATCTGGTAACATTATACTCTACCTTCTAAAGCAAACTTCCAAACTCATTAAGAGGATTAAAGAGATATTTTACGCACAAAACATTTCTTGAGTAACATTTTCAGAACATTCACAAGGGGCGTTTTTTTGTGAATCTAACGAGTAATCCGGTTTCGTACATGTTTGGAAACCTCTTTTATTTATAAGCTGCATTCATCTGCATTCGTTCTTGTTGCTTCGCACACTCCCGGAGAAACACACAAATTAAATAATGCTGACACAACCGGGCAAGGTGGTGCTTTTATGTTTCAAACGCTGATCAAACATGCAAAGCTGCAAGCAGGCAACGCCATCGGATGACGAGCCGTTTCTGAGCGATACGGGCGGAACCACACCTTGGCCATCATTTTCTTTTCGACATTTTCTTTCACAGGAGATGATAAGTATTTCCTTTCCGTTCGGTAGGAGGGAGAGATGAGTGGAAGAGCTTGAGTGTCGGTCTGGAATACAAATATTCCGCCAAACAGCTTGAACAAACAGTGCTTGTTTCGAGCAGCCCTCGCACGCTGCACCTTCGAGCAGTCCGATCGTTCGAGCAGTTCAAAGTGCAGCCGCCCGTCCACAGTTGATGCGCGCGTGCCGTTACATAAAAAAATCATTATTTAACCGTCAGCGTCGCCTGGTTCGGTCAGCATTTTGGTAATTGACACAGACCCACTGTGAGCTACCCGGATTGCCATGGTTCGCATCGTATGGGTCTCTCTTTCTCTCGCGCTCTAACCCCCCTGGGCAATTTAACGGTAACGGTAAACGGACTTGAATAAACCAGTACCGTTTGTTGGTCCAGTGACTGCTGCGACGTTTGACGCGCCCTGACACGATATTTGCCATTCGCAGCCCGTCACCATGGTTATCAACAGCTTACTTTTATGTAACGAAGGTACCGAACATGCTTACCTTACCTTACCTGACAGGTAAACGCACCACGGACCAGCGCTGTTGTGTGCTGTGAAAATCTTGAACCGTGTCACCGCGGTGTCGAAAAGTTTCCCGGGTTCCCAATCCGAGTGCACGCTGGCTGCTTCGATCAACGTGGCAAACGTTTGAGCCGCTGGCAAATTTTACCCCACGGCCAGCAGCGAATGCGTTTCCGTGGTTCGAACCATTTTCGCCCGAGCATGAATAATACAGGGGAGTCGTGCCAATTTCGTACGTACGTTCTCGCCCTCATCGTTCTCGCCGCCGTCGATCGATCGTAATCTTCGATTTTTCGCCGCCATGTTCAAGTTTGCATATTTTATGGATCTTAGCACTCAGCCACACAGTTTCTGGTTCTGTTTTATTTCTCGGCACAATGTTAACAGTCCGAAAATAGAAGTTTGGAAGTTTTTTTTATAATCAAGATAAACGTCCAAGGTGGGTGGAGGAATTCACTATCGAATCGAAGGATTTAAGAAATGGTTATTTAAAATGTGTTAATCTGTCCAATATTTTGAAACATAAACTTTAAGATGATGGGCGTAGAATAAATTTTGAATCAATCGAAGCTTATTTGTTTTAATAATCTTTCAAATGTTTTCTTAGTAATTTGTCTTCCTGAATAATTAAACTTATCATCATAATCATCATCACTTTATTGAACAAACAAACACTTCATTAAACAAGAAAAAACAAGTTTTAAACATATTACAATACTCACTAGTATTCTTTTATTCACATTTAATTCGTTACTACAGGATATTTTAGAAAATTCTTATCTCATCTTAATTCAGTTTGATGTATTTTTCCAAAGGAATATTTAGCCCCTCTTTTCAATTTATTAAACTTAAAAAATGAAAAAATAAGTTTAAAAAGCTATTTTCATAAAACTAGTAAATGCCTTTTTAAAACTTATTACATTTTTTGATACTTTTTTTTGTTACTAACGAAAGGAAGTTAGTTTCGTATAATTGATTTCATATAAAAAAAAAACCTCAATATTTTTTTCCGACAAATATACCTTCAGTATGCGAAATAATTTGTGGAACTTTTACCAGGGGGGTTTTCATGCTGTAGTAGTCGACAAGCGATCTAAATGAAATATTGTGTTTCAAAGTTTGTTGCTGAAAAAAAAACCTATAGAGCATCATTAACGGATTTATTCAATAAAAATCGTTTTTAACATTTTTTAACACATCATTTTGTTTTAAACAAACCGAACAACGGAGAATTTTGCTGGTTGCTATCCGCTACGGAATTTTGCTTTTCTTTGTGTCTTCATTTGAAGCGACAACAAATTAATCATGCCTCATGGAATTCCCAGCGAAACGCAGAAAATTGATCGACGAACATTCTATCGGGCGCATAAAAATATCCGTCCCCTTCGATCATCTATTGCGTCCCAGGAGTGCGCCCCATAAACCCGGGATGAACCGTCCCGTCGCCATCGACTAATCGACGTCCACCGTCCGCCACCGATATACCCCCTCGGTTCTGTCCATGTGTGTGTGTGTGTTTGTGATGTGGCACATCATCGGAGCCGTATCGCTCCAGGAAATCTGTACGACTTCCCAGCGGAAATAATAATCGCTCCTCGGCAACAACAGCAACATCAATTCTGCTTCGTCCGCTTCCGGCTCGGCACCATAGCTGTTTACGGACCTATTCTTGGCGCCTCCGGTACAATTCGCCCGCCCCATAACCCTTCTGCCTACCTTCCACTTACCTTTTCCTATCCGCTACCCTTTCGCAAGGAACGATTTCTACAGTCCGCTGCACGGGGCAGCTTACTGCGCGAACATTATGCCATCTCCAGGATGGAAAACCGCGGATGGCAAATCAAATGGGTGCGGTGGGGTCCCCCTCACCGCCCCCCACCTCCCCCGCATAAGCAGAGAAGGAGTCCTGAACGGGAAACGCGCGGAATGTAATCGGAATAGCAGCGCGATGGGCAAATCACAACCAAATGTCCTTCAAGACGGAAAACTACATTCCAATTAGCGGTGACCTAATTTCGTCGGGTTCGCCTGCACCCCTCGGTATGGCCACACACACACATACACACACACGGGTATCCCACACAGTGAGTCGTCCCTTTTCCCTTTCGGGTTTTCTGTCTCATTTCCAAATAGACATTCGGAGTACGGCCACTCACTCACACTAACACACCGACGTGGCCCACCATCCGGAACTGGGCAAAGGGGTGAACAAGGGTGGGGGGGGGGGAGGGCAACGGCAGGTAAAACATCGGAGACTTAAAGACGCCCATTCGGTGGCCCTGTCGGTTAGAGCGTGGCGACGCCGAAAGACGCCAGTGGAAGTTTTTAATGGCATTTATTTATTCACCGATGCTTCTGCGGTTTTGCCCGATTCGGCAGTAACTTTTGCAACCTGCTTCAATGTTCCGGAGCTGCAGGAGTGAGTGTGGGTATTTTTCACATTTTCTTCAATGTTTTCGTCACGTGCTCAGCTGTACCGCGTTTATCTTTCTTTCATTTTTTTTTTCTTTTGTGTAGCCCAATTCGGTTTCACGTTTCACGGGTTGATCGTTCTGGATTGTATGCGTTTCTGTTTCTGACAAACAAGATTTAAAGAGAATGCTCCTCGCAAAAGAAACAGCCGCATGATTTGCGTTTCTTCCATTGAACACGTGTGCAATATAGGCTAACCGCTTGCAGTAAACACGATAAGCATGGCATGCACTTTGGCTGGATGAAAATTTCATAAAACTATAAAAGCTAAAAATAAAATAAGTTAAATTTATTTTTTGAAAAACAGAACATTAAATTGCAGGTAAATTAAATGGCTAGAGAAACCTTACAAGCGCTGCATGCTGGTTCTGTTGTATACATTCAGGCGCAACATGTAACGGAATCATTGAAATCCTCCTAAACAACTTTCTGAAGGTGAGCTTCCGTTCTCTTCACATAACCGAAATCAGCATCGTAACGCTTAGTTTTCTTTGCCAAGCGGATGATCAAACTGCGAAAAATGTCTAGATCGACAGAATGCATGCAATTCGTCGAAAGAGATAGTGAAAATACAAATCATCGTGTGTTGTCAGCTACCCAACTCCAGCTCCCCGTCATCCGATGGTTGGTTGGGTAGAGATTTTGTACACCATCATTACAACACCAACCCCACGTACGTACATACACGCAAACACACACACACACACACAC
The DNA here is from genome assembly GCA_914969975.1 of Anopheles atroparvus. Taxonomy (NCBI): domain Eukaryota; kingdom Metazoa; phylum Arthropoda; class Insecta; order Diptera; family Culicidae; genus Anopheles; species Anopheles atroparvus. The sequence goes on along the minus strand of CAJZCY010000001.1, from coordinate 23,632,288 downwards.
ACATACATTTCAACACCAGTTAGCTCCCTATCGAAGGCATGTGTGTGCATAAAAACCCAGTCCCACATTCATCAACTTCACCTGCTGTTCAATCATAAAAAAGGGGCGCATTCTCTGGCGGCCCTTCACCGGGAGCGAAGCTGCCCTGATGAGCTGCCCCGCCGGCCCCGCGCAGAACATGAAAGGCCAGCCTGTGAAAACCGAACCCGATGTGGGCGTCCGGCAGATCCGTGTTCCACCTGTGATTGCCCGGCTGGGCCAAACAAACACGTTGCGCTGGGCGGTGAGCTAACACCAGGACACGAAACATATACATGCGCACGTTGGCACCATGGGGAGGTAGGCCATCGTTGGCGCGACCCCGTTTCGTCTGCATCCGATCCAGCGGTGCATTGGAATGCGTATGTAGATGTCGATAATAATTTTCAATCAATAATCGGATAATAATGCATAAGCCGTACCAGTACACGGTAACTTCCTGGAATGGGGTCACAAAAGCACTAGAACGTCGCACAAGGAAACGCTTTTCTACCGGGGAAAAGGGAGAAGGGTAGGGGATGCATTAGGACTTTGCAACTGCCGTTGGTCCGGTGCAAAATGCACCAGGTGGAAGGAAACGTTGGTCTACGCCCTAATGTAGGCAACTCGCACGACACCTGTAATGTAGATCACAGAGTTTTTCGGTGAAGGCTAGGAATGGATGGTCTCACCTGATAGTTGTCCCAGTCGCTGACGAAGGCGGCGGTGTTGGAGTTTTCCCGGCGGAGGTCACTGAAGTCGACCGTCGACCCCGGGGGCACCTTCTGCAGCTTGAGGGCGAGCCCCATCGTAAACACTTCCCCTCCCAGCTCCATCGGGCCGGGCAGTCGTAGCAAGGGCCCTTTTATTTCGCATGCACCACCGCACACCACAGCAGCGACGTGGACGTGAGCGGGAAGCGCATCGGCTTGCGGGAGCACTGGCCAAAGAACACACGCGAGTCGGGGGCTCTTCGTTTTGGGGACAAACAAAAAAACGACTGCTGCTGCTGTTACCTCACAGTTGGGCACGGTTGCGGAACTCTCGGGCAGGAACCAGCCTGCCAGTGGCACCGACCAACGCCACGGCGAGGGCACGTTGCGATCGAACCGCGGGCCACACCAGTGTTGCGGATCTTCTAAGGTTCATTTTCTTCCCCTTCGACACCACACGGGATCCTCACGGGATGCTCCCAAACTGGGGCACCGAGTTACACCCCCACAACAACAACAAAAAACCACTCGAACTGTCCTGTGCCTTCCGTTTCCGGGTTCAACACTTTCGTAATTTTCGTCCCCACTGAGCGAGTTCTCTTCGGTCAAACATCAATTTTTGTCGAAGCAGTTTCTGGGCAGGGACACACATATTCCGGATCGTAAAACATTCAACTCCTTAACGCTTACTGCGCTTTCTCACACCACACAGCACATATATACACATACTGACACACAGAAACACACAAACATTCACCAGTACACCGACCACCGAACAGCAAAACTATCTTGATAACAGATACCGCACACGTTACTAACCATGTTGCTTTGCACTTGCAAACAAAACGCGCGCCTTCTTCTGCGGGCGCGATCGATCTTCTCCTCCGAAGCCTAAAGTTCCTCAAAAATGCGACCCCCACAGTAATAAACTAAATAACACACAGACAGGCACACATACACGCTAAATGCTTGTGGGAACGTTTAGCACCCGCTCATCCGTCCGTCCAAGTGCAGAGCAGCAAACGGTACAGGCTGGTTGCAGCTCGACTCGGTTCCGTGAGGCATGCTGGCCTAGTTTTGACCTATTTCCAACAGCATGCCCGCCCGCAGCCTTTCGGCCGGGAAAGCGCAGAAAAATGGGAACAATTTTCCTCCAATCGAGCCTCTGCGAAAACGGTCGGGCTCCTGTGGCCAGTTGGACCAAACCTAGTGGTGGCCAACGTAGACGGCTGCTCTCTGGCAAATTCTCGCGAAATCCACGGACTGTCCGGATGGCTGGTGGTTCCTTGCTTCTACCGTGGCTGTTGCTAAACCACTGCTGCGTCTGTGAGCGATGTGACGATGGCAAGGGACCGGACGTAACTGACCAGCGCGTCCAACGGGACGGACCGACGAACCCGACAGTCGAGACCACAGACCGACACCGAGACAAACAAACTCCGAGCTTGCTGGAGGAGCGCGGAGTGCCGCGCGGCCGAATGGTGAGACGGGAAAGTGGAAAATACGGAACACACGCGCCACAAGGCACGGCCGCCAGCCGAGGGAGAGCACCAGTGTTGCCAGGCGGAGGTCCAGCACCAGCACCGATCCGATCTGTGACTCGCAGCGACGATACGGTCACCCTTGCAGCCGTAGTCTTAGTGAGGACCCGTCGTCGTCGTCGCTGTGGTCTAGGCTGCACAGTTGCCGCCCGCCGCCCTCTGAAACGCCCGGACCCCTGGTCCTCCTCGCTGTACCTCCCCCAAGGTTCCCCAGCCCGTATCCTTGCTTTCACAGGATCTCGGAGGAAAACGAACCCGATCCGGGCCCGATCCTGATTCCGATCCCGATCCCGATTGGGCTTTCGGGCCTTTCGAGGCTCTGCCTGGGCGGTGCGTGAGGTGCCTGAGGTGCCAGCCCCGAGCAACCACCCTCCCGGGCTTGCCTGCGCGCTCCAGTTCCGGGCGCAATGCCCTCTCCACCTAGGAGTCGGTAGCCTCACTCTCTTGCACTTCTGGATTGGCCACGTCGCTTGCAACACACCAACAGAATGCACCCGATCGGTTTGACGAACTCAACGTATTGCCGTACTGCTCCGCCGCGTTCTTGCCGCTCTTTCCACGCGCGACTGGTGTGTCCGTCTTCGGCGATGTTGCTGTTGCTTCTGCTTCCGCTTTTGCCCCAGCAGGCTCTCCGTGGCTCGAGCGCCTCGGCTTTCGTCCCTCGTTCCCGTTCGGTTTTACCGCGTGCCGACCACCTAGGAACACAATGCCGAAGCCGAAGATCCACGCGGGAAAGCGTGTACTCCTCGCGGTACGGGTTTCCCTGCTCCATCGCTGTTCACATGACTTCTTTTTTTTGCCTTTTTCTTCCTTCCTTTGCTACGGTAGGCTTCGGTGTTTCGGCTGACCGTCCAAAACAGAACACCCCCCAACGCCAGTTTTTCCACCACCCCGCCGTTAGCTAGCGAAGGTTTCCCGATAACGCGAAGAGTTCAAAAACCTACAACTGCGTGCGCAATTTTCGAATTTCGAACATCCGTCCGGTGCACTCGGTTCCTTTTTTTGTCCTGCTCTCGTTCTCGCGCTGGTTCGGGTTTTCCATCCCGGTTTCCACGCTTCCCTTTTCCTGCGTCATTTCTTGTTTGTCCTTCTCTCCCGTTTTCCACGCGTTCAATTGCTCCATAAATCTCCACTACATAGGGAAGAATTATTTTCGCTCTCTTTCGTACTCTCTTTCTCCCTCTCGCTTTCTCCGTCATAGTATGTTTTATCTCCTTCTATCTATATTCGCTTTCATTTTCCCTCTCATGCTCGTCTCCAGTCGTTTTCCCTTTTCTGTCGGCCGAATCTTGGAACGAGCCTCCTTATCCTAGATTCGTTCTCGCTTCCACACACTGGAGACTCTGGACTTTCCATCCGCGGTTTCCCGAGCCACCACGAGACGGGAAGAGGTTCTCGATCTCGAGGTGGACGTGCTCCAGATTTCGCGGGAACCGCTCCCATCCCAACGTATCCACCGATTGCTTGGCCGTAGAGGAAAATGCTCCACTGTCTCCGCAAACCTCCAGTCGCCTATACGGACGTGTCCCACGACCGGTGAACTCCCGACCGACCACTTCTATAGCTCTTCACATGCTCGCGAACCACCACTCCACCTGTACCGAGCATCGAAAGCGAACGGATTTGATTTCCTACTTCCAGCCCGCTTTATCATTCTCTCCCTCTCTCTCTCTATCTCTCTCTCTCTCTCTCTCTCGCTCTCTCTCTCTCGCTCTCTGTCTCTCTCGTTGGACCATTTCCAGTGGTGTCCCTCTGTATTGCAACTCGCAAACACATAATCACGGTTCGTGCACCTTTATCCCTTTTTCCGGGCAAGACAGGGTAAGCGGCAAAAGGGCAGCGTGCCAGGCGACGCTGCACGTGAAAAACGCGACCAGAAATTAGGTGAAGGTGAAAACATGCCAGCCGTCGTGGAAGCTTGGTGGGTCTGTAAATTCAAACGACATCCGCGAACGATGCCGCAGTGCTCCTTTCCTCTCCCCCCCTCCCCCCTCTCTCGCTTCCACCACATCGTAGCTTCCGCAAATTCCGGGGGAAAATTCAATTCCCGCTTCGTCCTTGTAATGATCAGGCGAAATGTTTTCAAACGTGCAGTTCTTCTTGCGGGTTGGTGTTTGTCTCCCCCCCGTTAAAGGGAGCTGTGGGAGGCTCGGAGGACGGTGGGGTAAATAAGAAGGCTTTTCGGTAGAACTTGAGCATGGTTCTTGTAGGAATCGTAAAGGTTCACTTGGGAAACATCCCCCCAACGGAATGCGATCAAGTTGTTACAAACTGTAAGCTGTTGATTTTGAAAGCAAAAGGATAAATTTTGTGATAGTATGTAAAATATTTTTAAAAAACAACAGGTATTTACTATTAAACCCACAAATAACTTATCTCAGGGTAAAATTGAGATTTTAATAAATTGAGATGCAATATAGGATGTTTATAATAAGTAGAATAAACATCTATTACAGCACAAATCAACAGTAGAGTATCAAATTTTATATGAAAAATTGAACTGTGTTGAAAACAATTGTCCTTAAAGTCGAAATAATGTACTATAGAACTCAGCACGAAACCAATGCATTAGAGATTCATGATTCAAAGCAGCTGGTATGGCAATTTTAGTAAATGGGAAGCACGTGGCAATTGATTACCGTCCTTCGCTTCCATCGTGGCCACCGTGCCTTCCTGTCGCATAGGTAAATAAAACACATTTTATTAATAGTGGCGGTCACGGGAATCGATGGTGGAAGTCTTTAATTTTCAAGGTTCCGCGCACACATTAGAAATCCGGCGGAGCTCCAAATGAACCATGGCAGAGCGAAGTGAAGCCCATGGGAATGCTTTAGGTCATAAAGTTCAGCTCCACCACGCTGGTCCCCCTTTCGATCGGGCCCACTCGTCGAAACTGCCACTCGCAAAGGCCTCCAATGAAATCCTCCGCTGAGCAAAACCTTCCCTCAAGATGGGTCGTTCCACATCAGATAAGGTTGAGCAAAAGAATACGCGAAAAAAAAAACCACCATTGAGACCTTTGAGAAACAAGAAACTTCCTATTCCACGACGAAGCGAGCCAATCGATAAGCCGCTCGGGCGGTTCAAGAAAGCGCGGGAATTCGCTTCAACCGTTAAAACGTGCTCGACATCATGGAGCAGTTTACTCCGAATCGGAAAATCGACTTCGATTTCCCCGTTCGAAACGAGCGGCCGGAGCCGAGCTTCTCGCATCCTTTCGGAGTTTCTGTTCACTTTGTCAGGTAGGGGAAATTTCGGCCAAGAGGAAATCCTGCAAAAAACCAGCTTTTCCCTTCGCAGTCGCAGTCGCCGCCGAAGCCGAGGAAAACGGGATCCCGCTCCATCCGTGCCTTCGCTAGTGCATGCCGATGTCGTCCCCTGCCGCCCGTCCGTTCATGTTTGGTAGGTCACGAGACACACTGCACGCCCGCGAGACTTCGGCTACACACGGATGCACTTTTGGCCTACATATACTACAGCGCACAAAACGAGCACGACGAACGGTGGGATCGTCTGGCAAATGGCCCTACACGCCGCCCGGAAAAGCCCGGAGAGCAGGTGTGGAGCAGAAAAAGGAGAGCGAGCTAGCGAAGCGTGCACAGGGAGAAAGAGCGAAAGGATGGGAACGAAGCCGTTGCCCGACCGCAGGTGGATGACGGTGCGGAAGTGTGCGTAGCGTTTCGTGGGATATGACTTTTCCGAGCGGATATGTTTTTTGGGAGAACCCAGGTGAGCCTTACTGCCTTCCCGGAGGGACTACGCTGCGAGGCGAGAGTGAGAACGGCCCAAACCCAAACGAAGCTCCCGAACCATTCTTGTCCTTCCTTGTATCACCCTTTCTCCCATGGATCGACCATAAGGATAACGGGGATCAGGACACTCTGGGAAGGCGGCGATGTGCGGTGCGGCATTACATAGGCAGAAAAGAACAACAACCACGCTGGCGACGACGACGACGACGACGACGTCGAACCTTTGAGGTTGGTCCTGGAACGGACCCAGACAGGAAATAAAGCACCACTGTTTACATATTTTATGGCATCATTCGGCAAGAAAAAAGAAAAAAGAACTCCCGCTTTCGTACGGGTTAGTACTGCTGGTGCGCTGGTGCTCGGCCCTGCGTGATAATGGGGTGGTTCGTTTTTCCACCTCGGTTAACGTTCCTCCCGGAGTTGAGAGTGTGTTTTTCAATTCTTATTTCACCTTTCCCCTTTCGTGCTCCTCATAATCCTCGCTCATACTCTTCGCCGTCGTCTCAAAACTTGGGGCCCGCACTTGAAGTGCTTTTTTATTTGCTTCAAGGGATTCTTGAACCATCGGGCAGAGCTCCATTCCTTAGAGATGCAAGAAGGGAAGGATTGTACTTCCAATCCTCAGTCCCCGTGTTGGCGTCCCTACGACGAAACACTTCCTCCTCCTTCCACGGAGCCTTTCTTCCAGGGATTATGATGCCGGGTTCCTGTACCCGCGCAACACGGCAGCACCTTTTAAGTTTTATTTTTCCCACCCGCCGCTGGGAAAGGGTGGGTTCAAAAGCCCCGTCTCGATGGAACGCTGTCGTTGGCCCTCCTAAAAAAAACCACGTTATGGATCCGCATCCACCGACCGAGCGGTTTACTCGACAACTTTCCTAAGCCTCAACCTTTTCTCTCGCAGGAAACAGCGAGTGCACAATCAAACCAGTCCGCCCTGCGGCCTCCTGGGTGTAGTCAGCTTTTTCTGGAACCGTGGCATACGATGTTGTTGTTTTCTGCTTCACCGTGGCTCCACAATGGCAGCATATTATCGTATCCGTATCGAAATGGGTGGTTTGCTATAGGCGCGACTGTTTACTTGACCTGACTTTTCCTTCTTTCGCTACCCACCCTTACAATAATTTGACCTCCACACACAAACACACATACTTCTCGCGTCTGAACGCTTCCGGTTCCACGGTGTCCGAGTGGTATCATTATCAAGCGTGTGTTTGTGTGTGGGAACTTTTTCATCTTCTTTGGAAGGAAACTTCCAAATCCCGGTCAAACAGCCTCACGCTTGGCGATGCCTAAAGCCATCAAAAGGAAGGCCAAGGTGCGGTCGACAACAACACCAGGCTGCATAAAACTTTGAATGTTTTGATCTTTTCCCCAGTTTTTCGGGATTACATTCGTGTCCCGACCCCAGCCTGAGAGTTGATTTTGTATGAAACTGTTGGCATGAGTTTCACAGAGGCGTATGTTTACAATGGAATTGAGCAAAAAAGCAAAAAAAATCAAACTCCCACAAGACACACCCCTCCCCACGTCCCTTACTCAACTGAAACATGTCCTACTATCTTATCTTGACCTCCACGGGTGGCTGAGGATTTTCTTATCACATCAAAGAAGAATCCACGACACCTTACCTCCAGGCTGCTGGCGATCCCGGACCAAAATCGATAAGCCCTTCCCGTGGCACACCTTGTATGGGCTTGGGCAACCGGCCAAAGGGCATTCGATAATGTGCACACTTCTTGGACTGTACGGATTACGGCGGGAGGCCGCCGGGCAGGCGTTCACCGGGAAGAATCGAAGGCATCCAAACGTGCAAGCAAATATAACAGTTTGCCCTAGCGTCGGCCATCTCCTGAGCCGTTGGGAGAGTTCGGAGAACATCATCCGGATGTATTTTTGGAAACTTATTTTTAGGCGCTATACATTGTTCAAGCACCGCCAAACGGATGATTGCCAACGGTTCCGGAGTATGTAGTATTTATAACCTCAACCGATCGAATACATTATTCATCAGTTCATCGGCAAACATGAATGACAAATTGGATTGGAGTCGACGGGTTAGGGGCGGGGTGACATTTTGAGCAGCTTTACATTTCAAACTCTCGTAATCGGAAACTAAAAGGCAACCCGAATAACGGTTCGATCCTGTCCTTTAAAAGCCACAATCTTAATCTTTACAAAATGCAGTTGATAAATAGAAGTACAAAAATAAATCAGAATTTTTTATACGCTATTTAACGTTGGAAGCTATCCTCTTGTGAATCATTCTCGAGGTAGTGGATACAAATTATTGGCGATTCAAAGCCTAAACCAAACCATCCATCGATTCTTAAAATCCTTTAATTGTAATATGTAATACCAAACAGGCGCATTTTTTCACTGCTTACAGAATAACAAACTATTTTTTAGATCAGATTGTATTATTTAAATAAATAAAACAATTTTATTAACATTAATGATCCGCAATCACGTTGATGTATTCAACGCGGTTTCATGTGCATAGCAAGCATGTGCATTGCATCACTTAATCATAATTCTAAAGTCTTGCCGTTTGCTCAGCCCACGATTAAAGTCTAGCCACGGTGATTAGCTCGACAGTGATTGTAAAACGTTATCCACTTTGATGCATCAAAAAGAGGATTTTCTGATTCCCCTGCCTTCCCTCATGGATGGTATCGGATGACGCGTTGTCGACGAATGAAAGACAAGGACAGAGACAGGACAACCCTAATCCTGCCGCAATATAACGGCCCGGTTGAAAACGGCAGCGAACGTAACGCGTTATCTTTTCTTCAGCCGTCGTTGCGGCCCTGATTTGACGTACGCTCGCACTAACAGCCGCCGCGGGCGCGTTCAGTTCGCTCCATTTCGTTCCGTCCGCAGCGCGATATGTGGCGGCTATAAAAACACCCCACGACGCCGATCCAAGCGTGCAGTTCAGTGCTAGACTCGGTGAAAGACGCTTCGTCGGTGGTTGTGCTCCCAGTTTTCCTCATCTCGCCCGTTTTTTATCACTCAGTGAAACCCCAAGTTCGCAATGGCCGTTTTCGAAGGAAAGAAGTACAAGATGGAGAAGTCGGAGGGCTTCGATGACTACATGAAGGCACTCGGTAAGTATGCGGTGTTAAAATCCCAGCCAGCCGGTTACAAACGACACGCTTCGGGATAAATGACCGGTAATGATGGTGGTAGTTGAAAAAAAAGGTGCAGCGGACACTCGGTCGCCTGTGGTTTGTGTTCCGGTGCGAATAGTCGGTTTAAAAAAGCCGTCGGCCAGTAGTCGAACATTTTGTGCGGATCTTTCGATTTTCCGGTCGCTTCAAAGATAGCAAAAAATAAACTAATGAGACTAAATTACCGAGAACGATCGCAGTGTGTGGATATAGTTGGAGATTAACATCACCTCGCCACGCGTCCGCATCTGGTCTAGGAGCAAACGTCTTGGAAAACGGCTGTCTCTCTCTGGCCATCGCACCGGCAGCTCACTCTCTTCCATTCCCTCACAGCAGGCATGAAAACGCGGAGGCTCGTCCAATCGTACGATGTACGCGCGTTTGCGCTGAAATGATGCCGGCCGGAATGATGCTCCGATGGAGAAGGGAAGAAGCATGTTAATTCCCCTTGTCTCGAACACATTTTGCGAGGTAAAACAGAGCTGCAATTCCTGGAATTTGCGTCGATAAATTCCGCGACTGCGGCACCATGCAGCTTCCCGGGAATGCATTAGATTATATTTTTACGCAAACCATCGGAAGACCGGCCAGAATCCGGTTAATTTTTTGCATCACGTTGCTCCCCCTACCGCCCGTTCCACTTCACCGCACCGCGCAGGTGCACTGACAAGCGCTGCGCGTCGATGTACAAATGTGTTTTTAACGAACACCTTTTCTCGTCCGCTTCTCTGACATCTCGGTTCCGGTGCGTCCCGGCAAGCGTTTGCTGCTGCTTCGTAGTATCATCATCTTGCCTCCAACACAAAGCGACAAACGTTTCAAATGTGTCCGGTCAATACCCCCCGGTCCATCAGGCACACAACAACCCAACACACTCATACGCACGGTCAATGTGTTCTTCCTCCCTATCGTACGCACGCAAATAGCGTAAGCGGGACGGACGGGAGGGCCAGATGCGTGTCACATGCTTTTCCGCCGTTTCATCATGGCACACTTTCTTTCGCCTGAAATGTGCGCTGCAAACGGACTGCGTCGTTCTTCCTTTAGAGTAAATGTTGTTTGGAAAAAAGAGTTATCCAAGAAACCTTGTATCTATCATCGCATCGAATCAAACGAGCATGTTTACATTTATAGGATATTGAGTGAAATGTACAAAATCAAAATACATGAGGAAAAATGGATGGAGCCACGCTTCAGGTTCGCACTGTTTCCTTTCAATTTCCCTGCTCATGTCGAACTTCACTTCAAAAGCATTTTTAACGTTTATTTCACAATTAATAGCATTATGTGCTTTTTGTAGCGAACCATTCGTTGATTGGATTGGACAAGCGAATAATCATCTCCAACAGAAAAAAAACCCCAGGGAAGAATTGCGGAATTCTTTCCTCAGTAAAAGGGACATTTGAATACTACACAGTAACATCCGGAGAAGATAGCGATGAGTCGTTTCACCAGTCTAACGTGCCTCGGATGATCGACAAGAAAGAACGCACCATACCATGCTTAGTGCCGGAGACTGAATTCTTTCTGTGCCCATCCTTTGAACCCAATCCGGTGCTTCCTCGCTTCCCATGTCGTCCGGAGAAGAAGGCAGCAGCAGCATCGAAACCACCATTGTCAATTAATTAATTTCAATCCAAAAGCTAAACGGCGGCCACCCGTTGTTGTTCCGTCGTTTCGGTGGATACCGACCGGCAACATCTGAAAATCGAGCCACTCGTCTACCCCTCGGTGACCATCGGTATCGCATGAAAAGGTGGTGTGGCCAGTAAACTGCAGCCCAGCATCTCAACGGGAGCGTAAATATTTTCCCATGCTACCGAAGTTGACACTTATCAACCGGCTCTCGAGTGGCTCTTCGCGCTTGCCGCTTCTTTGCGATGTGCTAATAGAGAGAACAAAAAGGAGAGTGAAATCACAGCACGCACACGGACCGCGTCGTTAGACTGGACATGATGGGTCGAAGGGCGTCAGCCGAAGCAAAGGAAGGAGGCGGCAGTGCAGGTTCAATTGGTTAAAGAAGAGGGCAGCATAATTGAATCAAGAATCCATTATATTATCCCATTTACACACAGACCATCCATCTGGAGAGTCGGGCCTGCGGGTCTTCTTGGGCGTGCGTGACTCGTGTACCGCTGGTACCATTATAATTGGCCTCTCGGGGAGGGCTTATGGGGGACCAACTAGCCATCCCCACTAGCTTGGTGATAATACCTTGCACAGCAGGAACTGCTCAAGACTCTGATCACTAACAGGCGACAGACAGCGAGATAAAAGAGTAATATCGTTAACCAGGGCCGTACCAACGCCGGTGCAGGGTTTCAGTTAATCGTAAAACTCATTTAATCCACCCAACCTTCGGCGCCGGATTGTCCGCTTGCTCCAGATGCTTGTTTGCTGTACGCGAGTAATTGCGTTGGAGGCATCTGTCACAAGCTTTTGTGTAAATTTTGCTCACTCGGTCGCATCAAAATCGCTCGGTAGAGCCATTGCCACACAGACATTACCGCACCTAACCTGTTGCTAATATGAGATCGACCGTTAAGCAATGCGTAAAGATCGACAAGGGCAACGACGGGCCGCTTTCGTTGCATAATTACTTGCCGTTTTACCACCACGTATGTCGGTTAGCACGTCGCTTTAAATTACAGAAACGGCTGGGCACGAATTGATAGCAACACACTGCTACCGCACAGCAGAAGAAGGCGATTGGTTGTGCGCAAACAGGACGGGATTTTCGTTCGTGTTTGCTAATCGACATGGAATTAATGTGTTCGATCGATAAGAGCAACATTCACGGTGTGTTGAGAGAACGTTCAAAAATTTTGTCTCGCTAATGCCCTCGCATTATTCCCCCACAGAACCAAATTTTGGATAGCAATGTTTGAGTCTGTTATCCTAAGGAGGTTTGGTTAGAATTGTTTAGTTATACTTACAAACTGCGCGAGCCTGCAAATAAAGGGACGTCAAACGCATCCCAATGAACAAAACCAATGAACCGAACGATATCAACCGGGTCTGTTTGTAGACGTCGATGGATTTATTGGGGCGAAAGCTGATAAGCGATAAAGCGCACATAGGAGGGAGAAAATGTCCTCTGTTTCCCTACGTGTTTGATTTTGGCTCTTCAACCCCATCGTCATCCCTCCTGGATGTCGTTTGCTAGTTGAACATTAATTACAAAAATAAATAAAGATAAGCCACCATGTATCGGGCGGTGATTTGAGTCGCATTTAATCACAATGATGATTTTTTTTTTCGGTCGCTTATTTCTAAAATTATCAAGCCGGTAGGCAACGCATGAAAATACCCCAGACCTCCTGACGGATAACTATAGCAGCACCCCACACAAAGATTGTTGTCGGGGGGAAATCGCGGTCTTGGATTTTGAGATTGTAAACAGGAAAACTGGGCGACCAAAGTCTTACAAACGCACCTTTGAACCTCCTGCACTGGGTGCTGCTGATGCTTATCGCTGCAACCGAAGCCGAACGTTGATAATCGACTACGAAAAAAAAAAAACACTAATCGGCTTGATTCCTTGCCGGCTTTGCACCGTAATGCTGCTGATAGCTTCAGTGTTGGTACGCCCGAGTGTCGTCTGATCTCGGAAGGTGTAGCTGTAGCCTGCACTCGTTATCAGAAATGTGGTAAGAAGCAATTTAAACAGACAGAAAAACACAACAGAACAGAAATGATGTAACCTCATCATGAAATATCGTTTAACCGTTGCGATCATTTCCTCCTTCGCGGTGGATCCTTTCAATTCACCACCCATTACAGAGAAGTAAATACCGTTTGTATGTACTGCTAATTGTGTCTTCTAATCGCGTTCGAGGTGGCATTCTTCTTTATAGAAATTCAACATTCCATTTCATTAAAGGGGGCTCGCGTTGACGGCATCCATTTGAGGCCATTTCCTAAATCCAACGGAGAATGCATATTAAGTAGGAAGTGTGCTGTCTGGCTCTCCAAGTAGGAAGTGGAAGTCCAACAATTTATTTCTTCAGCTCCCCGATAGAGGGGAGCATTGCATATGCAAAATGGAAGACGGAATTTATTAAGAGAAAACGGCGGCGTTATTCAGTGACTGGTGTGTGCACTTGCCTGTCAATCCTTAGTGATCCTCTGTACCGAATTCTCTTTTAATAGATCCCTCGTACATTTTAAGAGTCCAGGACTTCAAAGTTCGTCTCCCGTAAAAGTCTGGTCTTGTCACTAAAGCAAATCAAACGTGGAAAAGTACAGCAACCTTTGGGGGATCAACGAAAATATGGGTTTCTTCTCAAAGGTCTCCAATTGACTTCCGTACCCCGTACCCCTGCAGGTTAATTCTCGTAAATCTCTTGCAAAATCGACCTCTACGAAGGTTGGATCCATCGAGTAGCCCCATCATAGCAAAGCTTTGGAACCGTACAAGGTTCTGCAACGCAGTTTGGACTACACCGGCTCTGTACATGAAGCAACTGTGCAGTTACTACCTCGTCGTGCATTAAATTGTCCTCTAGTAGTGCTGCACGCGATGGACAGGGGTTACACCTAGGGACTTTACTTGGTTTTTTTTTTATATTTCTGATTCTATCATTGGAGCCAACGATTTCGATTTGGACTTTCGACTCCTGGGTACCGGCGAACCAACTAAACATCCCGTGTTCTTTGGTTGGTAGTGTGTGTGGCGTATTTAGACATAAATTTCACTATCGCAAGGCACGCGAGACGGCACCCCAACGTGACACCGGGATCGCCTGTTAAGCTGTTGATAACAACGTTAGCAATGTTTTGATCAGCTGGCAGGGAGCCGGTCCAACTTCACCTTTACCCCCACGTCAAGCACCAATGTACTGCTAAATCTGTGCTTCCCACCGTATAGTAAAGCTGAGTTGGTTGAATCATCCAAACAAACAAAAAATGTTAGTTCCGCCACATTAGTCACACACGTCGTAGGTGTTTCGAAATGAGTTTAATGACGACTGATTGATGGCCGGTCCAGGTTCTTTGTCCCTCCTTTAGTAAAGAACTACTGCACCTCAAAACCTCCACCCAGTGGGACTCTCTCCATTGGGGTAAATCGTACTTTGGCGAAGTATTTACATCCGATAAAGGCAGCGTTCGCAACCAACCGCGACTGCGATTGATAAAGTCGGTTGTGCTTACTTTTTCCCGTGCACATAAGAACTTTGTTTTGCGGAATTTTCCATCACCTTTCTCTAGTGTGTCCTGTTCATTTTTTTAATGTTATGTTCAAGTGTTGCACAATCTTAATACATTTTTTTTGTTTTTAATTTAACATTTTAGGTGTCGGCATTGTGCTGCGCAAGCTTGGCAACAGCATCTCGCCGACGGTGGAGCTGGTGAAGAACGGCGACGAGTACACGTTCAACACGCTGTCCACCTTCAAGAACACCACCATCAAGTTCAAGCTCGGCGAAGAGTTCACCGAGGAAACCGTCGACGGCCGCATGGTCAAGTCGGTGTGCACCCTCGAGGGCAACAAGCTGATCCATGAGCAGAAGGGCGAGAAGCCGACCACGATTGTGCGCGAGTTCACCGAAACCGACCTGACTGCCACCATGACCGCCGGCAACGCCAAGTGCGTCCGGTACTACAAGGCCATCTAAGGTCCAAACCATCCGCACCCGAGATCGGTCCCGCGCCCCGCTTAGCAGGAGAAGGAGAGGGCGGCTCGCCTGTGCTGTCCAAACTTCGGTTCCCATTCGATCCGTGACCGAATGCTGGGCGAGGCAGGGCACCACACAAGTGTCGTCTCTCACCATCGACGACCGGGAGGGCGCGGCGCCGTACAGAGGATTCGGGATCATCCGGGACCGCTTTACCATGGGGGGTCATAACATTTCCAGCATCATTTGCATTTACATACTCTGTCGCGTAGAGAAGGAAGGAGGTGGTTAGCTGCGCTTAGCCTTTTCAAATGAGCGTGTTTTAGAAAGCTTATAGCGAAAGAAGAAGAGGAGCCAGGGACTCAACGCTACACGTCACATCACCCCATCACGACCATCCTAAATCAGTTCCGTACGAACCAAGTACGAACGAAGAAGAGCACAGAAGGGGAAGAACAGATTTCACGGTGTGTCGTGTGCTATAAAACATCACTGCGTCGTTTGATATAACATATTATATGCATCGTGTGCAGCATACGTGTGCAGTGTATGCAAACACAACAATAACGATAATATTATGTTTTCGGTTGTTTACTATATGATTTAAAATCATAATCAATTTTGTTTTGTTGCTAAAAACGAAAGACTAAAAAATAAAGAGACCAAGCTTATACGATTTATTATACAATTATATGTTGTATTTTATTTATTTATCGTCCTACTTTACGTACTTTTTTCTATGTATAATTTTTACACATCTTCCGTTCTAACAGGGTTCGCTGGAATGCAAAACACTGCCTGAACTACAAGAAGAAAATGTACAAATATAGGACAGATCAAAATCGAATTGCGTCTGATTAATTATCCAAATTTCAATTACAAACGTATCCTTTTCGCATTTTATGATTAATTTTCAAATATATTCTATGCATGTAAAGTAAGTTCAGTAAAAAGTTTCAAGAAGGTGGTTTTTTAACGATTTTCTGAGAATTTAAAATAATTTTGAATCTCACGGCTAGATGGCGCTGGCGGCCATTTCTGGGTGCAATTCACGGAGCTTTTCTGATGGTGCTGTCAGTGTTTTTTCGGATCGAGTGGTTAGTTCCATGGTTCCCAAACGACAACCCAAGGGACGCTAATCGAGGATAGCTGCTGTTCGATTGTCTGAACGATACTTTCATCTAGATTTCCACTTTTGAAAAGGTTTTCCGGCGACTGCTGATTGACAGAACGTTTCATAGCGCCGCATACTGGATGGCGCCATATGACATATTTGCTAGTGCAGTTATCGTCACACCATATTCTTCCACGCCCTATTTCCATTTTTATAGGTTTTGGGCTGATTTGATCTAGAAATACCTTTAAATGTTTGTCAACAACTGATAACACCAATCAAAAATGGCGGTGGAGCGTGGATGAATATGATGCGAAGGGTCACTACACTAAGGCCGGTGTCATTGCTCCGTCGGACACTTTTTAAATCGGACGATATGTCAAATTTTAAATGGGATTTGAATCAATTTTTTTTGATTAAATCGGCCGATTTTTATCGGCCGATTTTGCCATCTGTCAAATCCCATACAAAAATTTGACATATCGTCCGATTTAAAAAGTGTCCGACGGAGCAATGACACCGGCCTAACACACATATGTCTAGCTGGTCTTCTAGCTAACAGCGCTGTCAAACGTCCTGTCAATCAACTATGGCCGAATCACTCAACGTATTTCCTCTTTTGCAATCATTGGGTATTTAACCCATCTTTTATCGATTTGCAGTGTTTTGTCAAAAGTTACGTTGATACGTTGAAAACTACGGCGCAGTAATGACGTCATTTTCGGTTGCACTTGCGATGGAGAACACATACACGAACGTTTCTTGTGTTGTGCTGCTGCAAGCGAACTCGCTCGCGCCGGTGAAATTACATAATTGTGAGTTTCAGTTTCAGCAGTAGCTGGACCGCACGGCACCGGATCGGTTTCAACTTTCATTCTCTAAGTGCCATAATATATGCGATAATGCAGAGCGCCCGCCGAGTGAAGTGATTACAATAGGCACACAGGACAACTGTGCAATTGATGACTGATAAGGATTCCGAGACGCATCACGGAGGGGTGCAGGTTGAGCCGAGTGATTAGAAGCGTGTTTGTACATCTGTAGCAATGTGCCCTTCGATTGCCTTCCAAACCGCACTACAAAAGCAGCCGTGGTGAGTATTCTATTTGTTTGTAAAGTGAAAAGAAAAACGGTGTCTCGTTCTTTGAAGGCACTGTTTCAAAACTTTCGAGGTACGAAACATTAGAAAATCGATAATGAAAGCAATCGAACGAAGTTACGACCACCATCACCACCACAGAGACGCAATGTTTTGGTCGGTGGTTTGTTTTCATTCGCAGAACCCTACAAATGTATTTATGTAGGGAACAGTGGGGTCAAATAAACTCCGGCCCGATCCGTATGATGTAATTTTTTACGCTTTTTTTCGGATGTTCAATGTGTTGCAAAATCCATTGGTTGCACATTTTACGATAAAAGGATAAACCACGCAACCAAGGTTTTAAAATGATGTGTTGCCTTTCAGTTGCATTAAGATCAATTTGGAAAGCATTTAACCCTCATGAAGTCCAACCAGCCTGTATTTTAGACTCAATTTTCCGAGGACCAAATTCTAATCAGCCAACATTCAGCGCTAATGTTGGTCGTATTAGAAGATAAATGGAACTGCATAGAACGTTGTCCGGGGGTTGCACAACAATGTATTGCAATTAATTTCAATGTCATCCAATACGATACTCGTTTAAACACACACTTTTCATTCAGAAGAAAGACACTTTTTTCGTCAATGAAAAAAAAATGCAATTTAAACAGGTGTCTATTTATTAAATATTTTAAATTCGACCTTCGGTGGTACACACGCTCCGCAATGTTGGTACGACAGTTGGAATATGTATACAGATCATGCCATTTCGTAGATACGTGCACGTGCATTACACGGCCCGGTTCCACAATCTTGGTTTGCCCTCAACGCACAAATGCTCACACCAACGCAAGCGCGAAACCGCGATTAAGCAAGAAATACCAAAGCGTTTCCACTCTGGCCGGGGCTTCCATCTGGCGAAACACCACCACCAGCACAGGCGGAATGGCGCGATCAGGATCGATGCCGATGTAATATTCCAGCACTCCTCACACACTAAGGCAGGGCTGCACTATGGACCAATTCATACAAATGAGGGCAAAAACGTATGTTTTTAGATTTGATTACAGTCAGTTAAACGAAGGATTCAATTTGGGGACAGAGAACCATCATTTGAAGTTACTTCTTTGCGTTTGCAGGTCTTTGTGATTCGATAAACTCTGTAATAGGTGTCACATTCAGTTCATCTAAGCAGATCGTTGCTAAGCGGAAAATGAGGAATTTCTGGCGACGTTTTTTTATAGAATCGTCCCATGCAGGTCAAATTATTTAATTTTGTAGGTGTATTTCAAAAATTTTGATCTTTTGTCCCGCTTGGTGTGACCAATGTACGTTGTCCAGATCAACAGTAGCGGGTTCAGCCGGCGGTGTCCACACTGCCTCGTACGATAAAGTCAGTCACACGCCGTAAGTCGAACCGCGCGCGCGCTCGGAGCAGCAGTTCGGAGTGTGTTTGTTTGTCGCGACGGTGGTTTGTGAGTCTCATTCAGCGATCCGCTCGTCCTTCCCGGTAGGTGCCGCTCGTCGATTCAACGCATCGTGCAAAGTCACACCAGAGGGCAAAAACCACCCCATAACTGGCTAAGGAAGGGCAATCCATGGTTCACTAGATTGCTTGCTTCGTGCCCCCTAAACACGAGCATGTGCAAAGGTCGAGTAGCAGAGGGTTTTTTCGTAACGGTTGCTGGACGACGGTGGTGGGGATCGTGAATTAGGCGTTCACGATCGACGTGAAAGTGTGCCAGCAGTCAGTCCGCGCGATGGACAAAAATACCCACGCATTGCGTAACGTATTGTTGTAGTGTTTTTTTGTGTTCACCAGAGAGAAACGGGTTTTTCTTTACCTCTCACGCTCAAATCCAAACTCCAGCCCAACTTTGATGGTGGCGAACTTTGACTGCTGAGGGAACACAATTACACCTGGAATGAAAAGCAGCAAAAAAAACACCCTCCACCAGAATGACGTCAGAATAGGGGTTGGGAATGTGAACGCAAAGTCATCGCAAAACCAAAAAAAAAAAGAACCCGAACCCCCCCCCGGAACAAATAAACGAAAGGCGATCTTACTTTGACTGCGCGCACGCTCACGCGAAAAATGGCGCGCCCGTTTCCCCTGGCAACATAGTCAGCTCGCGCCATGAGCGATCGCAGTGAGCGAGGGGGATGATGGAAAGTGCAAGTCAAGGAGAAAGATTTGAATCGTCTCGCCCGCTTAGCTGTTGACCATCCCGTGTTTCCCTCACCGGTTGTGCCCGTCGTCAGCTGTTGTCTGTCTGACCTCTACACGGGCCGGAACACGCTTCCAACGATTCCTCGCCACCAAGGCCTTATCGATTGCTCTATCGAACACAGTCCTCCGTCACTGATAACTGCGCACGGCTAGTTCGGCACGATTATAGTGCGTTGAACGATTCATCGCGATATGATGTTTTGAAAGTCAAACGGCTTCCACGGGATGTGTAGTCCCGCGATCCACACCCGGCGTTACATAATTGCCCACTGGAACCGGTTTTTTTTGGCGTGTACGAATGATGCCGACGACGACGACGACGACGACGACGACGTCGAGACTACGAAAAATGCCGGGTGTCGCGCGCAGGCCTATATTTTCGATTCGCATTCACTCTTCTTTACGTTGCGGCCAAGTTCAAGGGTGCACCAGCAGCAGCAGCAGCGGTTGATTGACATTTTGGTCAATTATCGCACCGCGCAACCAAACACTGGAAACCCAACACCACGCAGTGGCGTGGTGTACCCATGGCAACGAAAGGGGCAGCACCCGCGGGTGTCTCCCGGTTTTCTACAGGCTGGCAGACAGGCGCCAGCAAGAATGGCGTTTGCGATTTATATGCTGAGGGAAGGAGTTTGGGTGTCGAGTCTCCGTGTATGCTCAGCCGGTCAGACCACAATCCGTCCGCTACCGGGAGAGGGGGAAGGGGAAAGGGAGAAAGCTTGCCGATACATATTTCGATCCAATTGACGCCAATGGAATGTGTCCGTTCGGTAACACTTTCCGAAAATTGTGCTAATGGAGCGCGTTTCAGACTGTTGTCATTTGTCATCGACACACATTCCGATCGACCAGCAGGTTTAAATGGTTACTTAGTTTGCATATGGTGCCGCTTGAAATAGTACTGGAAAGTATGGTAAAAACTCGAAAGATTGTTTGCGCTGCACAATTTTCACATTTGCTCTGCCAGCTTCCTCGGAATGTCGTAGCTGCTGTTACCGTACTTATTGACACCAGCGGCAAGCTGATCTAAAGTGGTACGATTGGCGATAATAAGCGGACGATGGGCATCTCTTGTTGCTAGACACGACGCAGCCCATGCTTACAGTAGACCCGCGATAAGACAAGAGTATCAGGCCACAAAACTGAATTATTGTGCTTCATCCCGTATCTGCTCTGCACTCCGCCCCCGGTGGGCTCAAGTAGACTCCTAGTGCTCGATGCCAAGAGTGTCTCTATTTACGAATATGCATTTTTTACTTTTTCAGTTCTACAAAAAAACAAAATTGTCTACCATGTCAGACAACGTTCTAAATATTTGCGTTTACTGTATGCATTGCAGTATAAACAATGAAAAGACTGTTTTACTTGTCTTGGAATCTTGAGAATAAAAAAACTACTATCGTGTTATTTGGCAAACTTGAACTTTTTACAGAACCGCATAGAGATTGTGCAATTGAGATAAAATTTTCCTTCGTATCCAACGGAACTGCAATTTAAATCGTACTGAGTAAACTTTTTGTGCAATGGCTATCGTGCGAAAAGGTTGACTCTGAATCTACAGGAAGCCAGCGATAATAATAAGGTTGTTTTTTCTTATGAAATTTCGCGTGTATTCAACCTCGACATCCATAATGAAAAATCCCAAATGCATCAACGGCAGGGAAGATTTTTGTGAATGGCGGTGCAGGAATCGGGGCACTGCTCCCAATCGGCCCAAGATCGATAAGAATCTTCTTGAATGAAATCTTTTACTTGCTGCTATGCACCAAGCAAAGCGTTGAGTAATGAATGTGGCAGTGTCAGAAAAATCGATATGTTTGTGCTGCTCTTTCTTGTGGTTAAAGTGAAGCCTAATAACGTATCTTCTCCACATATGCTGCTCAAAACATGATGAAGTACTTCACTACCGGCAGGGCTACTTGGGGCATGGGGAAGATAAGAGCCTAAACGAGCCAGGACGTTTTCTTCATAATCACTCACTTTTCACTAATCTTTTCATAATAGTAAAATGTTGTTCCTTGTGGAGCCAGTGCTAAGGCCTTTCCAATTCCAATTTGGTTTTAAAATGTTTTTCATTTGAATTAGTTTTCTTTCTGTTTACTTCGTGATGATGTGAACATGTGTTTATTTTTGAATTTTCATCCGATTTAGCAAGCCTCAATTGCTAAATCGAACACAAATAGAAGGGCCATTAAAAAAAAATATTGTAGATTTAATTCCATAATCACTGCTCAAATCCTTATTGTTTTATGTATACTGGAACGAATAATTCTCGGAGATGCCATGTTGCCCCGAATTGGCCTATGGGTGGCTGATAACTTGCTGTTCGATTTACCTCGCTTGCTGCAATCAATTAGATACAGTACGGTCACCTAAAAGAAGTTCAATACAAAGTAGCTGCAGAAGTGACGCCCAGCAAATGTCATTTGAATTAAGTTAACCTTCCCTTCCTTTCTTTTTCATTTCCCTTACAGCTCCAACGCGAATTGAGATGCAGTGACGAGAAACTGGTGGCGAAAGCGAACAATCGTTCTACCATATCGTTTCGCGCATCGAACGAGGAAACATAACATTCCGTATTGCTACAGTGTTGAGCAGTCGTCATTCCGGAGGAGTGGAGAAAGAAAGCAAGCGCGGAAAATCAATACCAACCCCCAAACGAGCACCCAATTAATTGGTCAGCCAAAACCCGCAGCACACCCGCCCTCACCATGGATCGGTTAGGAATGTCTCCGTCGCTCGGGCCCGCCAGTCACTTCCGCAATCCGTTCGGCCGGCGGCCATGGATGGAGCAGAGTGGGGCTGCCGCGGCCGCTCCGGGCGCCAAGGGGCTGAAAGGCATCGTGGCGGGTGGCATCACGGGCGGAATCGAGATCTGCATCACGTTCCCCACCGAGTACGTTAAGACGCAGCTGCAGCTGGACGAGAAGGGTGCGACCAAGCAGTACAACGGTATCATGGACTGCGTGAAGAAAACGGTCAAAACGAACGGCGTCCTCGGGTTGTACCGTGGTCTTAGCGTGCTGCTTTACGGCTCTATTCCAAAGTCGGCTGTCAGGTAAGGAAGGAATCTCCACACTTTGCCTACCAAAGCACCATGTCATTGATTGTACCTTCTTCCTTCAGGTTCGGCGCGTTCGAGAGCCTCAAGGGTCGGCTGATGGAACCGAACGGGCAGCTTAGCACCTCTGGCAAGCTGCTGGCGGGTCTGGGAGCGGGCGTGGCCGAAGCCATCCTGGCCGTCACGCCGATGGAGACGGTCAAGGTGAAATTCATCAACGACCAGCGCAGCGGGACGCCCAAGTATAAGGGGTTCTTCCATGGCGTCGGCATGATCGTGCGCCAGGAGGGCCTGTCCGGGGTGTACAAGGGCCTAACGGCGACCATCATGAAGCAGGGCTCGAACCAGGCCATCCGTTTCTACGTCATGGAATCGCTGAAGGACGTGTACAAGGGCGGTGACCAGTCCAAACCGGTGCCGAAGATGGTGGTCGGTGCGTTCGGTGCCGTCGCCGGGGCCGCATCCGTCTTCGGCAATACGCCGATCGACGTCGTCAAGACGCGCATGCAGGGTCTGGAGGCGGCCAAGTACAAGAATACCATGGACTGCGCGATGCAGATCTGGCGCAACGAGGGCCCGGCCGCGTTCTACAAGGGCACCGTGCCGCGTCTGAGCCGCGTCTGTCTGGACGTGGCGATCACGTTCATGATCTACGACTCATTTATGGATCTTTTCAACAAGTTCTGGCGCTAGTCTGGCCCGCACTGGGTGTGACTCATCGTGCGGGGAAAGTTTCCGATCTGCCCTTTTATCTGTTGTCCATCGTCATCCTCTTCACCATCATCATCATCGTGCCCTACCAACGACATGACAGCTTAGGCGTACGAAAAGATAAGCAGACACGGTAGCGAACAACGAAAACGGGTGTGACGACAACAGGGAATGTGGAGGAAGGGTGGGGGGAAGGAAATGGGGAGATTGCGTAGTTGCTCGGGAATAGGGGTACACGGCGAACGACATTCCGGAAAGCATTCAGGGATTTTTGTAAGTGATAGCGACGAACAAACGAGATGGCGAAGACTCCCCTTCTTTCTCTCTCTCTCTCTTTCTCTCTTCTGGATGGTTTCCAAACTCGATTTCCCGAAAATTTCTGATAGGGAGTGCTCTATCACCACACACGTCGGACTAGGTTTATAAAACAATAGCGTTGCACAACGTTTACCGGTAGGGTTGTTTAATGTGTAGGCACATCTTCAATGCAGACATCGTGCTGCACTGTCGCTTTAGAATTGAGATCTATAGATCTGTGCACTGTGGTTGCTTAGGAAACGGGTTTGGAGCATCGATATACACTAACGAGGAGAGGAAGAGTAGGCTGCCCCACTCGCCAGGCCATATAATCCAACACGCAGCGAACGATCGATCCTTTGAGGAATCGTTCAAGAGTCGACGATCAAACGAACAAACAAAGGTTGGACAAAAACGGGGTTAAACAAGCGCATGCATATCTGTTAAACAGCATTTTGTTCGTTATTTTTAAAAACAACTCACTCCAAGCCGGAGGAGGATATATGTGGGGATGCTTTTGGTCGACCCAAAAGCTGGCGACTGCTCTAATTACATTTAAGTCTCCGCTTAAACGCGCCCACTTACGCTGCAACGAAGCTGAAACCCGCATGACGAACGATCAAAATGGAAAAGTACTTTTAACTATACAATTTTTAAGGGCCCAAACGGGAAAAAAAGGTTCCCAAATGGCCACGCATTCCGTAAAATTTACCTGTTATCTTTTCATTTCTCACACGTGGTACGCAAATGGTGCATTCTAAGTTCAATATTAAATATTAGCTGATGCTCGTTTGTACGAGAATGACTATAGCTGTTGCTTTTTTTTTAATATGTTTGTTCTATTTTATTTGCTTTGGTGTCAATCTATTCATTGTTTGCAAAACCGTACTATATTGCTGTTGGCTTTTGATCGCGCGACAACGACGTCGACGAAACAATAAAATTCCTACCAATTCGTATTTATATATATACACGTTTATATACATCGTTGTAGTGTGTAAAACCCCCATTGTGTAGGGAGGTAGAGGGACCGGGAGTGTTTAGGACTGTACTACTGTTTCCTGTAATAAAGTTAGTGTCGGTTGACACGAGCAGTACAATACAATGAGCTGGTGTGTTAATTACCACCCCAACCCTCCACCAAATATTACTTTCTTTCAAAGCGCATATTTGGAATGATTGATTGAAACGTTCAAGTTCTATTTTGTCACGATTTGTTCCATTTATTGTTTACTTCATCGATCAACATCGACTGGTTTTATATAACTCTTTGTATTACTACAACATTATCACTCGCTTATTATTCCCCTTTCAGCCAAATACGATCCATCCTGCTCGCTTTCGTTCATCACCATCACCGACAGCATAATCGGCAACATCATCTTTCTCGATTTCCCACTGTCTATATCTCCTGCTCTCTCTCTCTCTCTCTCTCGTATTCTTTTTCACGATCTTTCTAATGATACAGTATACCTGCTACTGCCGTGTGCTCCTCGTTCAACGCCCGGAGAGCGTCTTGCCCTTGTGGCGCATCTGGAAAGCCACAGCCCCGTGGCGACGGGACCAAGGCGCAACACCCAAGCGAACCCTTCGGCATCGTCATACTCGCGCCCTAGTTGCTAGTCAGTCAGGAGGCAGTCAGGCAATCAGTCACAAAACGAGAACACGAAGTACTTCCTAAACTGCGCGAGAACTCTGGATCCTTTGCGGCATGTTAGGTATCCCAGGCCTCAGTCCATAGTATTTTTTTTTTTATTTGCTGTTTTCCATGTTCAGGTTTAGGGCGGTCGGGCACACACCTTGCTACCACGAGAACTATCCAAACGCACATACACACTTACATACAAATAGGTTGTGCAAAGTCGCCTTCGTCCGATTGCTAGCGTACGCTGCATTAATCTACAATAATGGTTCTATTCTGGTATAAGTTATTTACAACTACAAATGATAACATGAGAGCGTATATGTAATCATAATATAGGATCGAATGTGCAGAAGGATGATGATCAGCAATCAGAAAGGATAAAACTATGAGCCACTTTACAGTCAATTCATTCGTAGGCTGGCGTGGCGCATACCTTGGCCAAACACACGTTCATACTTTATTGATTAAGGAAAACTGTGCAAAGCTTAAAGTGATGGAAATGAAAGAAGAAGAAAAAGTACATCATTCATTCCGCCGAAATCGTTACGCCTTGGGCTTTCGGGGCCAGCATTGGGGTGGAATAAAATTGGTTTGGGAATAATTGTCTAACACAATGACACTAAGATCTAAATTGCAACCTAAAAGATTAACTGCAGAATACAGACGATGAAAGTTAGAGCATCTGGTGCAGAGCTGCAGGAGAAACGAACTAAATCTTTGGAATATACTATTCTTGTGTGTGTGTGTGTGTGTGTGTTTTTGTTGTTGTTGTTGTTGTTTAGACTAACCTAACAACGTAAAGACACAAAACGCCGTCCCGTCGATATGGGAAGGTACTACCTACCTCACACTGAGAGCCCCCACCCCAAAACTATTTACAATATGTTAATCTCTTTGCATCGGGCGGCAGTTAGTAAAGAGAGTATAGTCCTCCCTCGTGCGACGACCTTCAGAAGTCGCGAAAGCGATAGAAACACAGACACACGTGTGTTCGCATCGCTCTATCGACTTTTCAGCAGATTCGACAGCGTGCGAATGTGCTTCGTCAGCTCGGAGTCCATTTTGTACGCCTCTCCGTTGATCAGCTCACGCAAGTCCGGCAGGCTCGGCATGTGATCGATGTCCTTGATGTTGAGCAGCTTCTGGAACACTTCCGTCCAGACGTGCTTTTTCAGATACCTGCGGAATGCAGTGAAACAAAGGGTTTAAGTTGGCGTTAAAAGAATCAAGCAAATCGGGAAGGTTGATCCGATTGGTGAATCGTTGCTTCCAGCTACTTATGCTCATCCGAACTAAATTACCGTGGCAGTTTCTGCTTGATGTCCCAACCGCACTCGTACTTCTTCACCAGCTGCATGTACTCGCCGAACAGCATCACGTGGATCGTACCGGCCACGCAGAACAGATCCGTCTGGAAGGACCACGGTCGGCCCTCCTGCATCTCGATGCAGGTGAAACCATCCGTTTGAATGACCTAACGGTAGACAGAATAGATAAAACGCCACGATATTCATCCGGTCAGTGAACTGTCGGTGAACCGACGCCATTACAATCCTTTCCTTCGAAAGGAACGAACGCTCACCTTCTTAAACTGTCGCTTTGGTTCGAAGAAGTTCATATCAATGGCACACCCGAAATCAATCAGTCGTATCGTCGGCGCTTCCAGGTCACGAGATGGACTACAAAGCAAAAAAAAAAGAGGACATTAATGAAGCAAACCTCGCAGTAGTAAAGCACACAAGATAACCACATCTTACATCTTCATCAGCAAGAAATTGTCCGGCTTAATGTCCGCGTGGATAATGTTGCAGGCGTGCAGGTACTCCACGATCGACAAAATTTGACAACTAAAGTGCATTACCAAAGATTCGTGCATTACCTGTGGAATTATTAAAAAAAAAAACAAACAAAGGAGACGTCAAAGGTTACCACACGCTTACTTTGACCGATTTGCGATCTGTTGATGCAACCCATCATCGCAACGCATCCATGGCTTGATAGGCAACGACGTCGCATCCTTGGATTCGTTTTGATTGCTGGATTTTTGGTTTTCTGCTTCAAGCATACTACCTTTGTTGTTGCGGTTCGGATTTTGTTGTTAATATCCAGCAGGGACCCGTACTGCGAAAATTCCGACACCAGCACGCTTGCATTCGGCGCGATGACGGCCGCACAGATGTCCATGAATCCCGGCAGCTAGATAAAAGAAAATCATAGTCAACACTGGTTACGTACCATCCAGACCATCATGCGGGGGTTTCTTACCATATTAACATTTGTCAACCGTTTCTTCACCTCCGTGCAGATGTACAGCTCCCACGTATTGGCCGGCTTCTGGTATTTGATCGCCACGACGGATCCCGTCTGGGTGTTGACCGCCCGGAACACGGACCCGTACGAACCGCGGCCTACCTCCTTCTCGACACTGTACCCCGTCCCACCGAGGTTCGTCGTTTGACCCTTGACCAGCTTCGGCAGGTTGGCATGGGTGATGCTATAGTGCCCGTCCGCCGACTCGCGGCCACGCGCCGGAAAGTCCACCTTGGCCAGAAACGCCCGACACAGCTCGTTGCTGAACGGATCGACGAACGGGCGGGCCAGGTGGGTCTCGATCGTAGCAAGCGCCTTCTCCAACCGGCGCCGATGCGCCTCCTCGTCGTGCTCGCCCGCCTGGAAGAAGCTACTCTCCACCACGGTCGAGTTCATCGAGTCCTCGTTCTGGCCCAGGTTCGACAGGTTCGATTCGTGCTTCCGCAGGTACCGGAACGAGCTGACCGGGGTGGACGTTTTCGAGAAGCCACCAACCGAAGACGTCTGCGTTCGGCGGATCGGCGTTGAACAGGTACTTCCACCACCTGCTCCTCCACTGCCTGCGCCAACGCCTCCACCAGTTCCAACTCCGCCCGCGCCGCCGCCAGCACCACCACCACCCCCGCTGCCGTAGTGGAACGGACCGTTGCTATTGTCGCCGGCGAACGAAATGTTGCTGAACGACGTGTTAAACTCCGAATTCGACTGGTACGACGAGTCGTCCTCGTCCGGGCGGACGATGCGCTTGCCCGGTTCGTTACCCCTGCTTTTAGCACCCCGGCCACTCTTGGCCCGACTTCGGGTGCCTTCCTCGGCGCTGGTTTCTTCTTCTTCCTCCTCGCCATAATACTCCTCCTCTTCGTCGTCGTCCTCATCGTCGTCGTCGTCATTTTCATGCTCTTCCTCTTCCACGTAGTACTCATCATCCTGCACGCCATCATCTTCCTCGTTGTCACCATCGGCCACCCCGTCGGCCTCCTCATCGTCAGCATACGCACCCACCCCGTCCTCATCTGGCTCCTCGTTCTCGTCGTCACCCCGGTACTCCTCATCTAGCTCGTATCTGCCGGCCCCCTTCACCACCACCCGGCCAGGCGAGCCGCGCTTGTCGGGGTGCTTAGACCGTTTCGTCCTCTTCGAGCCCGCCACCGACGAACCCGAGCCCGTCGTCTGCGACTGCACGGAAAAGGAAGAATCATCGTCCTTCTCCCCAGCCGATCCGCCGGTGGTGTGCGACAGCAGCAGCAGCAGGTTTGCATCCTCCATACGATTGTGCGTTCGACCGTCCGTGCCATCCTCAAGAGCGCTGTGACTCTTGCGCTTCCAGTGTGACCGGGAATCTTTTCCGCTGCCTGCCGACGGGGCTTCCTTTCCTCCTTCCTTCCGACCTACGGCAACGGTTCTCTCCTCCTGGGGTTTCGGTGTGTGCTTACCGTGCTTTCTGCTCACCGCACCACTCTCACTGCCGACCGGATGTTGCTGCTCCGTGTAGGGGCTTCGGATGGAACCGGCATCGCTGCCGGCGGCCAGCGGCGAACCGACGCCCGTTTTCTCCTTCTTGAACTTGATCGTTATCGTCTTGCTCTTGCTCGTCCCGTTCTCCGTTGGCGTTGAGAAGCGTATCGTCGACGCCTCGATCTGCTCCTCGATATCATCACAGACGTTCGAATTGTATTTGCCATTGTTGTTATGAATGTTATTGTTGTTGTGGTTGTTCTGCTGCTCGCAATGTGGTTGAGGCTGCGGCTGCGGCTGTGGCTGGTGTTGTTGTTGCTGATACGCCTGACCTTGGCCAGGATACTCTGAATTCGTTCTGCCATGTCCAAAGTGCGATTGTGGTGTGTTTGTTACCATGTGTTGCTGTTGTTGCTGATGCTGCTGATGCTGCTGCTGCTGCTGCTGCTGCTGATGCTGATGCTGCTGCTGATGCTGCTGCTGATGCTGCTGTTGCAGTTGTTGTTGCAGTTGCTGCTGTTGCTGATGCTGCTGTTGTTGCTGATGCTGCTGTTGTTGCTGATGCTGCTGTTGTTGCTGATGCTGCTGATGAAGCTGCTGGTGATGGTGCTCTTGATGGAGTTTTACATCCACTCTCGTCTGCTGTACACCTTGATGCTGCCCATGCCCTTGAGGTACGTGGTGCTGCTGCGGGTGATACTCCGATTGTACTTTCGGCTGCTCAGGCGCATTTATATGATTGTACTGCTGGTGCTGTTGTGGATGGAACTGATGAACGTGTTGTTGCTGCTGTTGGGGAAGGGAATGGCCACGGTTTGTCTGCTGTACAGCAACGTGATGGTGCTGCTGCTGCTGATGGTGCTGTTGATGATGTTGATTACCCACGTGTGCGTACATTTGGGGACCGGTATTGTTGGTCACGATCGGCGACTGCGGAGCCAGGGCGTAGTTCTGATGATTAGACCGCCCCACATGCATGGTCTCCTGGGCTGGGGCTTGTAACTGCATATGCTGCCCGTTGCCCCCAGGGCTGTGTGAAACGTTCGTCTCGTAAGGGGCTACATTTGTCATGTTTTGGTAAGACCGGTGCGTCTGAGAATGTTGCTGCGAAGCTGCGGTGGAGGTGCTTGCGGCACTCGCCTGTTGATTATGCCTAGGGTAGCTTTGGTTATTGCTATATCCATCGTATTGCCGCTGTGCTGGCTGCTGGTGGTATGGCGTCGGTGGTGAATGAAGCTGAGAGTGACCAACGGTTGGCGCATACTGATGCTGATGAGGATGTGCGTACGGCTGCACCTGAGTCGCAGTGGGCGTTGGTGAATGCAGCTGAGTCGCTGCAACCGGAGAACTGTGCTGCTGCTGCTGATGATGCTGCTGATGATGCTGCTGATGATGTTGGAGATGCTGTTGCTGCTGCTGATGGTGAACTGGAGAATGTTGAACGCCGTGGTTTTGTATTACCGTTTGATGATACACGGCCGAGGTTTGTTGATAGGTTTGAGTCGGCATCAACTGTGGCGGCACGGACGATTGCGGTGGCGTTTGTGATACCATCTGTCCACCAGGAGCCGCATTGTAGCCATTATTGTAGTGCCCATGGTATGGGCTGTGAGGCTGCTGCTGTTGCTGGTGGTAGAAATTACTCGTATGCTGAATCGATCCCTGTCGCATCGGTTGCTGTTGCTGTTGGTGGTAGTTGTTTTGCTCCTGCTGTACGGGTTGTCCATGCTGGTGGCCGGACGAGCTCGGATATTGCTGTGTATACATTCGTTGATGCTGCTGTGTCGGCTGCGTTTGTTCCTGCTGTTGCTGCTGCTGCTGCGGCTGCTGCTGAGAATATTTCATTTGCATCTGTCGCTGCATCAGCATCTCCTTCTCCTGCTGGGCCAGCTTGGCCGCCTGCTTTTGTGCTTCGTGCTCCTGACGCTCCGGCTCCCCGCGATTCCTTGCGAACCATCGCTGGGCACGAATTTCTTCCATTGAAAACTCCATCGTTGGCCGATCCGCATGCAGATCCGGATAGACTAGCCGCTTCGGGTAGCAGCAGCGCCGCTTTGGATCGTACGGTTCCTCCAGACACAGTGGCACGTCCCACGTTTCGTGGTTGGATTTTGACTCACGAACAAAGTTCGCCGGCAGCCGGATGCCTTCTTCGCCAGCATGGGAACTTTCCGTCGGAGGGGGTGCTTGTTGCGTCGGTTCGCTGGGTTCCAACGCAGGCTGCTGCGCTGCATCATCCGCCAGGTTGTACTGGACGAGATCGGGATCGTCGTACACGTAGCTTAGGGAAGCCGTGATGACGTACGCGGAGTTATTGAGATTACATTCGATTAAGCTGTCGTCCAAGCCGGAGCAGTCGTTCGGCGCAACGGGTTCGCCGGATGGTTCTTCTAACCGAGTTTCCGGTTGTTGGTACTGAACCCGGTGTGGAGAAGCATGGTACGATTCTTGCGGGGAACCCCCAACTTCTTGCGGGTTTTGATGTTGATGATGATGATGATGATGATGATGATGATTGGCAGCAACAACCGGGGCAACAACCGGGGCAACAACCGGGGCAACAGGGGGAGCAGCTGGCTCCGTCCGCTGATATGCATCGTGCTGACCATTACTCGGGTAGAATATGCCATTGTTCTGCTTGGCGTAATAGAGTCCTTGCTCCTGTACCGGCGGATTCGACGCACTGACAGATGCGTGAGCTGTTTGCTGTTGGTGTACTGGCTGGTGAACCATAGCATGCTGGGATGCTCGTTGCTGCTGATAGTACGAGTGGTTCCCAAACGACGATCCACCACTGCTGCCAGCTGATGCATGAGAATGACCTTCCGAAACAAAGTTACCATTGGCAGGCGCTGTAGTGGTGGCTGGATGGATAGGCGGCGCCTGCTCCGTTTGCTGATAGTGGCCCGCCGCGGAATCGTGCCTCAATCTCTTGTGCGGTGGACTGAGCGACGTGATCTGCTGTCTTTGCTCCACCAGCGTACTGGCGGAGCGTTTCTTCGACAGGGGATCATTGTACAGCATCCGGTCTGCTAGCGAGAGGCGAAAGTTTCGCCGCGCCTCCTGCAGTTCCTCCACCGGTTGGGCATTCATCTGGATACCGAGATTGTAGATGGATTCTGCCTGCTTGAATGCGTTCATCGCATCGAAATAGTGCGCCCAGCCGATGTAGAAACAGGCGCACTGCGTGCCAATGTTCTTTTTGTACAGCATCTGGTAGTAGCTGGCGGGCGCCTGTTGCATATCGATCTAAAAAAGTAAAGGAAAGCGAGCCGGTGAGAAAGGTATGCGGATCGTGTCTCAAAACTTTTCTACGCTACCTCCCTGACGACTGTCGATCTACTGCGCGTTTCCGATCTACTTACGTATTTCATCCATAGTTTCACCAGGCGTATGTCCTGCTTGAAGCTCTCGTTTTCCTGGTGCAGCGATAAACATTTCTCCAGTATCGCCCGCAGACAGTCCGACCGATCGTACATCCGGTTCTGCTCGTACCAGCTGATGAAATCGAACCAGAGGTCCAGTGGATCGTTCCCATTGTAGGCTCGGATGGCGTTCTCCCAGGATAGCTTGTTTTCGTCGAAGTCACTTCCACCGCCACCGCCATGACCGTGCTGGTGTGGGCGATGAGTATTCATAGCTTTCCTCTCCTGACGCGGAGGAAAATTTACCCGGCAACGCACCGGCGAAAACCGTAAAACCCGACCACACGCACCCACTCCCTTTCTCTCTATCTCCCTCGCACACGCCCGAGCTGGCACGGGTAACTGTCTCTAAAGCATTCCAAAGCGCGATCCCGCTGCGATCTGCGAACGGAAGGTTGGAAAAATCAAAACAAAAACATTGCCCCCGTGCACACATGCAAACGTGCACCCGTTGTCGAGTCCATCGGTAGAAGGAGGTCTGTGGGAGCTACTGGCAGTGCCTGCTTCGCGATTTTAATGTTCGTTTCTATGCGGCAGTCGGTAGTCGTTTGCAACAACAGAACGTACAGAATTTTGCTGAGCTCTAAGGGCGAGCTGGGGGGTGGGCCGCACGTCCGCGTCACTTCACTGTTGGTGCCTGTAGGTGGAAAAACACTACGCTTCAGGTGCTATTTTCATGTTAGTATTGGTCACGGGGCACACGGTCGCTGTGAAATTGGGGCGCAAAACATATGGGTCCGAGTGGGACAGCCCGATTGCAGTTGCGGTTGCTTTGGTCTTTGTTGCGCGCTGATCCAACCTTTTCTTCGTCGGTGTCTGCTGCGGGTGTCGTCAGACACAGGGTTGCAACGGCCTGCGGGGATGGGGGTCGGTGACAGCGATGCAGGAGTGGAATTTTCAATGAAGATATCAACTCCTCCGACTGCCACTTTGCACCATGGATCGGACGGTGTTCCGCAACGGAATACGATCACTTTTGACCCGCACCACTCGAACGAACCGAATTGCGGTAGAACATTTGTCTACGTCCCCGTACGAACAGCCGAGCCACGGACGAATTCAATCGAAATGCACGCAACGAAACTCACTTTTCCCCTTTGACGGCTGCCAGGGCGTGAGCAGGACGGCTGCAGGTGGGCTTCTCTTTTGTATGTTCGTTTCGGTTCTAGATGGTGTCTAGGGTTCCAACATGGGTCCGTTTTGCTCCTTTGGAGATGGACTGATTAACCCAGTAAATAGGAGCGTATGAGAATTTCGTTTGATTTGTTAATTAATTTTAACACCCATCTGGAAAAACTTAAAAAGATATAATAAACCACTTCCTCAAATTACGCCTCATTTCATTTTTAATTGTGAAACACATCTAACCTAGAATGTTCCGTTGCTCAAAACATAGAATTAGCCCATGTACGTTCCAAAAACTAAACAATATTCCCATCACAAGCTCTAGACAGCTGTCAACACGAATGACGCCGACAGATAAATGATCCGATTGAACGCAACGATCCGGAATTACCTTTTGTTTTTAAGGACCGAATCGTAGCTGCTGGGTTTGCGGTGTTCAAACCTTCATGAAGGGTGAATGCAATGGGTCCTTTTTTAACTTATAATAATAATTTATAATGGTTGGTAAATTTAGTTGGGAAATTGAAAAGGCTTTTTGCGATCAATAAAACATTTCTGGTTCGGCCTCGCAACGAGGGCGGGAAGCAAAACCTGATTACGTTGGAAAAAATTCCTGATGACTATAATGAAGAACTGTATTCTCGATTTTGAGGAGCTAGATGCATAATTCCCTGAACAGGATCAAACCGAACCTGGTGGGTGCAGAACAGAACTCTAGGCACTGTTGTTTTCGGGGAGAGTGCTGGGCGGAACAAACAGTTGAGACGGTGAAATCGAACGTGTTCTTCGTGCAAACAGTTGTTTGAAGTGAAAATTCGGATAAAAGCCCAAGGCAGGAGAATTTTATTCCCCAAGAGTTGTACAGGTAAGTGAAACAATCACTAAACAATCGACAGGTGCGGGATAATTTGAAGATACACAATCCAAAACGAAAGAGTTGCACCCTTTTCCAGCTCTCTTTATGCCATTATGCAATGGCACACATTTAGTGGTGCAATGTTTTCTTTATTAAATGATTAAACTTCTTCATGGGCAGTGCAGTTTAATGAACTAGCACGATAAGTTGTACATAAGGAAAAGAAAAATGATGAAAAAAGCTATCATCTAGTGATATAAGACCTTGCATTTTGTAACTGTGAAGCATAAGTGACAATGCATGGATTGCATAATGTTTTGGATAAATGCCAACGTACGTTCAACAAGGTGTAAAATTAGCTCCGTCCGCCCACATCAAGGCGAACGCTCTCTAGAACGATGGTTTTCTTTTGGCTTACTGCAAACTGGTAACTGTCCATATGGACGACACGTGACGAAGCTTTCATTATGTCGCGCCGATTCTCATTTATTACAACCTCGCTGACCTCAGCCAAACTGCCTTCTAGTCAACTGGTGGGGTTTCGACGGCCCACTGAAGGCTGCGGTTTTTTTTTAACTAGCCAGTTCGAACCAGTTAACGGCTGTAGATGGCTTGACAAGGATTAGCTGCAGCTCACTACTGCTTGTCTGTCCTTGAAATTGACTAGACTGTCTTTACTGCTTCGGCAATGTTCTCCTATCTTTCCACGATGAACCCCCCAGTGCGAATGGAATAAAAAACGTTTGTCAAAACGAAATCCGGCGATACGCTTTGATTCACGATGATTCAGAAAGAGCCTTGGAATTCGTCCGTTGATGTGGTGGTATTTGCATTTATGGCGCTTGAAGAAGCCGAAAGAACAGGTTTTAGATTAATTTTATGATTGATTCTTTCCCCCCTTTATGTTCCTAGTCACCATCGGGATGGGGGCAATGCAAATTTCCTGCCGTTTCATGCTTTGCTCGCCCAACGTGCCTACAGCTTTATCTCACATACCGTGTTCGGTGGCACGATCCACCACAAAGTCCGATATCGACACCATCATCGTTTTTACTTCCCGCAAAGTACACAACTGATGTAATCAGTGTACCAGCGGAAGATTGCGTGCGGTTTTGCGACGAGTCACGATTAGCGCAGCAACTGGTTGGCGGTTGACTAAACTAAACACACGCACAGGCGCAAAGATTCGTCGTGACCGGCGCCGACCGGAAAATCGCGTCTGGTCGTATAAAATCAGAAAAGGAAAGTTTCGCATTTACAGGTTTTTTCAATGGATAGGATAAGCGTAAACGCGTTTAGCCAATGTGCAAAAATGGCCTATCAAAGTTGAAACCTGAACAAGCCATGTGTGAACCCATCAAGCCAAATGTCGTATTCATCAGCATAAACACACAATCGAACACCAGATATTTAAACCTCATTAACATAAAAGTCAGATTCGAGGCCGGTTTGTTTTGGTTTTCATAGATGCAAATTGTGTACACATACATATATATTCAACCATTTGAGCTTCAGTAGTAATCAAACATTATTCAATTTCCATAACAGTTATGAAATAATAATTGATTAATCTATTGATGCACAGCGAGGACGTTAAATATGTGTAAACAGTAACTTTTTTTTCAAATGGTTGAATATATATGTATGTGTACACAATTTGCATCTATGAAAACCAAAACAAACCGGCCTCGAATCTGACTTTTATGTTAATGAGGTTTAAATATCTGGTGTTCGATTGTGTGTTTATGCTGATGAATACGACATTTGGCTTGATGGGTTCACACATGGCTTGTTCAGGTTTCAACTTTGATAGGCCATTTTTGCACATTGGCTAAACGCGTTCACGCTTATCCTATCCATTGAAAAAACCTGTATTATCGCCCCTTTCCGATTGTGAACCATACAAGGAGGGATAAGCGGCTAGATCAGGTGCCTTCTGGGACACATTGGAATTCATATTGATCCAGCAGAAAATGTGTAAATTTTTTCATTTAAAAAAAAACCAAAACATTCTCTCCTTAACCGACAACTTCTAGCAAATATCGGTCAAATTCCTTTTCCCGATTTTTTTTTCATTTAACGAAAAGATGATGGTAAAAACAACTTCTCATGCAAGCAGGAAAGAAGCAACCATACAAGGGTTGTTTGTCACCCTTTTGGGGGGATTAGGCAACTTATCAACTGCCACATGTACCGTCTGGC
Organism: Anopheles atroparvus; assembly: GCA_914969975.1. Lineage (NCBI taxonomy): Eukaryota > Metazoa > Arthropoda > Insecta > Diptera > Culicidae > Anopheles > Anopheles atroparvus. The sequence goes on along the minus strand of CAJZCY010000001.1, from coordinate 23,595,958 downwards.
GAAGGGAGGGAGGAAGATACTTGAATTCCCTCTTATTTTTTGCCTTTCGCTCACGATGGTATCTCAAACACCATCACCACGGCAGGCACAAACTCTGAGACACACGAACGTAGTGCCAGTTTGACCCATACCATCATCATCCATCCAATGGCGCGGGAGGGGGTGGCGAGGAGGAGGCACGCTGGATCGAAAAGGGGTGAACCGCGAGGCCCCTTACAGTTACAGGCCCGTGTGGGGTGGTAAATGGTAAGATTGTCGCGCTCGCTGCCAGCCCCCAGCACTCGAAACCGACGCGAACCGGACCGCCAGTGCCAAGCGAACTTCCACCAGAGTCTGACCGGCGACAGCGACCTGTGTTTTTCTTCCAAAGCATCGACGGACATAGCAACAGCAACGGGAAGCGTTGGTGAACGTGCCGTGCAAAGAAGTAGGTTGTAGAAACGAAAGTTTCCTTTTGAAGCACAGCACCTGGGCCGTGGTTAAGCTAGCTGCCGAAGATCGCCTTAAAATAGAGGAGATTGTTTCGTGAGCTGGAAGTTTGAAACACGAGCAGCTAAATCCACCGCGGAGATAACTCACAATCGGCAGAACTGCGGTGCAATGTAAGTAGACACAATCGGCCGTCGTATGGTTTGTGCAAGCACAACCGTCAATCGCCAGGATTCGCCAACGTTCAATGTCCTGTCGATGGATGATTAATGATCGATTAAACTCACATTTGAGATGGGTAACTAGTAGAATTGGGTGTGAAAAGTAGAGTCCGTCAATTAGTCCACGCTCGGTGTGGGAGATTCCGATAGGTTATAGGTGGCTTTACTTTAAGATCGCCCGCCTGAAGTTAAGTTGTTTTACGTTGAGGTAGCAAAAGCTCCCTATCTGCGCCGACCCTTGGTTGACTTGACCGATCTTTAAACCTGCAGTGGTAGTCCCCCTGATTAATCCCTGTAATATTTTGAATTGGTTTGTGCCGACGAATTGCAACAGACCGTGCCGGACAATTATTATGGCTATTGGGATTTCTTTCATCTTTTTTTTCTTCCTGCTTTTATGTGCTTATCATGTTGGTACGAAAAATGTAAGTACACTTTACATCATCGCGCTATTTTCCAGCGATTGGGATGTTGTGCAAGTTGGATGTGCTGAAGGAAGCCTTAAATGGCCAGTTTTTGGAAGAAAGAAAAATGTGTTTGACAAATTGACCTTTTGGTTTACTTTTCATGCCTGTACGAAGCAATTTAAGTGGTGTTGTTACATTTATTCTGGAGGTAAGGTGTTTCAGTTAGTTTGGCAAGTCTCCGCACAGTAACATGATATTGTTAGAAGGCTTATGCTGGTTTCAATTTTGGAAAAAAAAACTTCAACAGACTCTGGAGTTAGATGAAGATACAACGACTTAACACTAAGGCGAGTTTTAACAATCATGCATAAATTGAATTACGTAATAACATTTAACATAAAAACACACATTTCGCGACCTTGGCCATACAAATTCCACTGTAACCTTCACCTGTTACTCTTCTCTTAATTTGTTCAAGTATTCTTTGTTTATTTTTTTCTTCCTCCCTCGAACTTCCGGCCGGGTTTATCACAAAACCGTTTAACTGTATACAAAACGAAGTAGTATTTTTACAAAGTATCACGTCGTTTGCTTCCATAGCAAACCAGTTGTCCCATTGAATGACTCAGCAGACGGCGTAGATAATTGATGAGTTTGCAATTCCACGACGAAGGCTGAGGGATTCCTCGTGATGATGGGTGCTGCCCGTGCATAATATTTCGGTTTTACTGAGTACTTATCTTGGCGGGGAGTTCGTTGGTGGCCGGTGGCGTGACGGAGCGCAATTGCTTTGATTGGTTAAATATTTGTCTGCCACTTATTGCACCAGCAAACCGAGGGTGGCAACCTAATGTTGGTTCGAAGAATTTACTCTTTTATTAGGATCTAAAAGAAAATATAACGGCAGAAGTGTTATTGTCGAGGCTGCATTCATAGTGCAACATTAAAAGGCACCATGCGAAATTCAAAGGTCGTAGAATTAATTCCCAACGTATTAAAATCTTTAATTTTTCATGAGAATTTAGTATTCTACTTGTATTTGGTTTCATTATCAATCAACGAGATTTAAAATGCGAAGTTGGTAGTGTGCAGCACTCCTGGTTTCAAAAGAATTACCATTTGGTCTCGTCTATCATCTAGTTTAGAGGATGTCTTTGTGCCCGCTTGTCGGAAGAATATTGAGACGTGAGAGATTCAGCTTGGCAAATACTGGTACAAAAAAAAGGAGTATTGTGCAACAGGAAACAAATGCTGCTATCGTAAAAAGTGTTCGACGACGTAAACAGTTCTCCTTCGCAAAATAAAACAATTTTTTATGTCCTGACTCAAAATTTGTCAACTTGACACAGTTGGTTCTTCACAGCTTCTAAAACAGACGACTTCTGTCTTATAAAATTCCTCAGACGGAGATGTTGAAAAGGTACAGAAGTGCCACGGAAACAGTTTGAAGAGAAACACTATTGTCGATTCAAACGTTTGTTACGAAATTACCTTTGGACACGAAACCCAATCGATGAACGCAAGTCAAATAAGTCGCTTAGCTGCTAGCTGCTTCCGTCGGCCTTAATTAACAACCTTCCTTTGCCTCAGAAGGTCGTTAAAATTTATCACAATGACCATTCGGTGACCCATTGCGCGGCTTATCGTGTAGGACCTTTCAACTCGCATTAATCGCGTTTTTAAACTGTTCATCTTCAGCCGACTCACCCACTAACTTAGGTTGCGTGCAGCACGGGAGTCCCTGCTTCCATTATCTAGGCGAGCTTGAGTTTTATACTGGTCCAACCTGGAATCACGCAGTCAAGCGACGCTGCTCCAAACGGTAGAGTATGATAGAGCGAACCTACCGGCCCCCGGAGTCCGGTTGTAGCCGATGATTACTTTGCATCGCATTTCCTTATCCCACCTCGATTTTGTTGTTTTTTGATCCCATGACGCCAAAGTAGTCCGTCGTACCTGTATCAGTGTCTGGACGAGAAGGAGATTAAACACCGCAGAGTCAAATCGAACACTGAACAACAACCTGAAGATCTCGTCTGGTTGGAGATTATCCGGGTGTATAAAACGATCGCGTTCGGCTGTGTCGTGGGTCAAAGTTAGCGAAGCCGTGTACCATCGAGCAGCAGTCAGTGTGTCTTGAAGCTGGTCATCGTTCCGAACGCTGGGCCACGTGGCGTTCAATGCTAGTGTCTTAAGTTCCTTGGACTTCTTTTGCTCGTTGGCTTTGTAGTAGAAGTGTTGGCGTGCTCTGGGTCGTCTATAAGCAACCCAAACCCCCTTCCTTTAGAAACTCTCCGACCCTTCGTGTGCTGTTTGCGCCTCCGTTCGTGTGCCGTACATCGAGTAACTCCAATTTGTAACGTGTACTACTACTGCCGTCCGACACCTAACCGCAGCAAGACGTGCCAGGACCCTGGGCCTAACGCGAACAGTCATTTTGCAAAGTTTTCTTTTGAACCCTCGTGGCAAAGAATTACCCCAACAACAAGCCTCTCGGTGACTTTGGTGCCCAAGTTTGTGTGCGTTTGTGTGTCCGTTGAAACATTACTTCATCGTCAGCCACCAACATCGTACGATCGTGTGTGCCACAGGCCATAAGCTGACAAGTGATATGTACTTGGGCGAATTCTAGTCCCATCGATCATCGATCTCGTCTGGTTCCAGGATAAGGCTTTACATCCAGTGTCGGTGTTGCGGAGAAGGAACCAGAGTTGTTCAGCCTGATTAGCTGATTGATAGATTGACCGTTTGGATGGTTGGTGGTTACGACAGCAGGACGCGAAAGTGATCGTGGACGTATTGCCGGGGCGCAATTGGAGCGTGGAGGGTCGTTGTTAAAAAAAAAAGAAAGAAAAAAGAAACAGCCTATTGCTGGAGATTTCATTGACTGGCAACCGGTTGCGCGGCATTGGGCTTTGGGCACCATTCTGCAGACGTGCCGTGCCAAGGATTGCGATAACTGTACCTTGGAATATTGCGTTATTTTATTTCATCGTCTCTAAAGTGCTGGTGGTCGGACAGACATAGTCAAAATGATTCAGGTGGGTCATGTGAATATTAGCCTACGTTTTAAATTCGTCCCTCATAATTCGACGATATACTTCGAACTAATTATTTCATGATTGCATAAGGTTATTTGATCGTTAAGTTAATAAATAACGATCATGTTATGGGACAAAGGTGGGTAGAAAAGAAGACAGATAAATTTCTTCTTTAAAGATAAATTATCTCATTGCTGGTGAAAATTGGAAATGTTTGCTGAAATGTTTATAACACTGTGCATGGTTGCGATTTTATAAGGAAAGTTTTTTTTGTGTCCTTGTCCGAAAAATCTGAACATCAAGAATTAATGTATGGGTTTTAAAGCATATGCAGTCGAAACAAATGGAAGTCTTCCTGTTCTTTAAATAGTAATGTGTAATATGGTGAAATTTTAAAACGACTTTTTCGCGTGGTCAGTTTTGCAACACGCATTTAATCTCAAAAAACTATTAGTAAGTACAGTCCAGAGTAAGTTAGTTTGATGGATAGCTTTTCTTCGTCCATCGCCTGCTTGGACGTCAACAGATCGACATCGAGACTGTACAGTTTAATTCGAACTGCAACTACACTCTCCTACGCTACTGCGTTTTCAAACCATTAAAAATAACCAAACGCCGCGTTGTGACAAAGTGAGTGAAGATCACCTTGACCGCACCGGATCCATACTATGCAAAGTAGCCCACCGACACGCGGTGGCAGAATTCCGCGACCCTAAACGGGTGGCATTTCTCTTTGGTTTTTTTTTTTTTTAGCTCTACGGTGCTATTTGCAATTCGAATGTTTGGCTTGGCAACGATAATAGTAACGCCGGCGGTTGAGAGAGGTTGGCTGCTTGACGACAGATTTCGTTCGTCGCCGTGCGTTGTTTGTTGATTTGTTTTTGCAAATTGATTTTCAATTCGACGACCCGTCTTAAAAAGGTGGTGCCGTACGCATGCATTACCTTTCGCCGTCAGGCGCTCGATGCACTCTTGGTGCAGGGGAATGCAATGTTTGTTTTCCCTGGAACTGTCCCCGTAGGGTCATGCAAGCGCCGGACTCTTTACTTTCATCGCCTTGAATAATTGGGTGATAAATAAGCACTTTGCTTATCACCGACAAGGTTGACTTGAGGTTTACAAAAATCCTATAAAAGCCGAGAGGAAGCCGAGTTCCAAAGGAGCCTGAAACAAATTAAAAAAAAAGAAAAAAGTTATGACAAGAAAGAGTGCGGCATCAAAAAACGCATAAAACTAGCATATTTTTAACCCGATTTTGCTCAGGATGGGTGAAGGTTTTGTTATAAAAGCGGTTTTTAATGGGAGAACTTATGTAGAAAATCTTGTAGAAAGAATTGTCTTTAGTGGAGGTTTTCATTCATTTTCCCCATAAAGGTTCCCCATTAAATTCCCTACAATAACCCTGGATTTTAAGCTACTCTAGGACCATCCTTTAATAGGCTCTTCTTCTCTTTTTAGGGTGCTAATGCTCTAAATAGAAATGTTTAAGTAAAATAAAAGTACAATTTTTACGTATTTTTACGGTCTCTGGTATGGTTTCCACATATACAAATTTTAACGGAGGAATGATAAACATATTTGTTTACTTCGTCGTAGTTTGCGAGATTTTTCTTGAGACGTGTTTCCTGAGAAGGCTAATTCCTCTCGTTTCTTCTCTGTTGCAGCTCTTAAATCTCAACACCTCCCTGGTTTTCGCGCGCACGGTAAGCAGCATTAAGAAGATGCCTTGCCCATTCCTGACTCGCCTCAGCACGAGCTACGTACGCAACTATGCGCCGACCCTGCTGAAGACGTACGGTGCGCAGTGTCCGGTGGTGCAGCGCACCATCTCCACCCTGCAGGGGTCGCAGGGTGCCGGCAAGGAGGAGACGGGAGTGGCAAAGGAGACGAAGGCGACCGAGCTGCCGAGCGGGCAGTCTCGCCGCAATCTGAGCTCCCAGCCGAAGCCGGAACCGGAGCGAACGGCCGCCGTGGAAGGGGGGAAGAAATGCCCGTTCCTGGGCACGGCCACGGTGAAGAAGCTGGGCGTGGAAAGCGTCGAGGTCCCGACGGAGCGCACGTTCGCGTACGAGGACTTCTTCCATGAGCAGATCCTGCGCAAGAAGAAGGACCACTCGTACCGGGTGTTTAAGAAGGTAAATCGGCTGGCGGCCGAGGGTCAGTTCCCGCGCGCCCTGGAGTACTCGTGGGGCGAGCGGCCGATCACGGTGTGGTGCTCGAACGACTACCTCGGCATGTCGTGCCACCCGGAGGTGAAGCGGGCCGTCGCGGACGCACTCGAGACGTACGGGACGGGGGCGGGCGGGACGCGCAACATCTCCGGCAACTCGATGAACCACGAGAACCTGGAGAAGCGGCTGGCGCAGCTGCACCAGAAGGAGGGCGCGCTGCTCTTCACCTCCTGCTTCGTGGCGAACGACTCGACGCTGTTCACGCTCGCGAAGGCCCTGCCCGGGTGCCACATCTTCTCGGATGCGGGCAATCACGCCTCGATGATCCAGGGCATCCGGAACAGCGGTGTGCCGAAGCACATCTTCCGCCACAACGACCCGGCGCACCTGCGCGAGCAGCTGGAGACGGTGGACCGGGCGCTGCCGAAGATCGTTGCATTTGAAACGGTGCATTCCATGACGGGCGCCGTCTGCCCGCTGGAGGAGCTGTGCGATATCGCTCACGAGTACGGCGCGCTCACGTTTGTGGACGAGGTGCACGCGGTCGGCTTGTACGGGGAGCACGGGGCCGGCATCGGCGAACGCGAGGGTCAGCTGCACAACATGGACATCATCTCCGGGACGCTCGGAAAGGCGTTCGGTAACGTCGGCGGGTACATCGCCGGCTCGGAGCTGCTGGTCGACATGATTCGCTCGTACGCGGCCGGTTTCATCTTCACCACGTCGCTGCCACCGACGGTGTTGTGCGGCGCGCAGAAAGCGATCGAGATCCTGGCGTCGGACGAGGGTCGGGAGCTGCGGGCGCGCCACCAGGAAAACGTGCGCTATCTGCGCCAGCGGCTGCAGCAGGAGGGCTTCCCGGTGGAGCACACGCCGAGCCACATCATCCCGGTGAAGATCGGCAATCCGCGCCAGTGCACCGAGGTGTCGGACCGGATGATCCAGCGCTTCGGGCACTACGTGCAGGCCATCAACTATCCGACGGTGGCGCGCGGTGAGGAGAAGCTTCGGCTGGCTCCGACGCCTCACCACACGCGCCCCATGATGGACGAGATGGTGCGCGACATGAAGGTGGTTTGGCAGGAGCTGGGCATGCCGCTGGGCGACAACCAGTGCCCGGCCGAGTGCGCCTTCTGCCGCAAGCCGCTACTGTTCGATCGCTTCGAGGCCCGCACCAAGTCGTCCTCGTCGGCGGCGGCGTCGAGCTGCGCGGCCGAAGTTATCTGCCAGATACCGAACTGCCCGCAGATTGCCGCCGTGGCCAACTAGAGCTCGTTTGGGCTAGGATGATCGTGGTGGTGGTTTCCAATCAATGTGTTAGCTCTCCGACAATAGCGTATCGATTGAACCGTCTGGAGTAGGATTTCGGCAATCTCTCTGTCTCCCACACCTCCTCCCTTCTCAACGTCAAGCCTCATCTTTCTACAGCGAACGTTTCTCTCTATACTATTTATCTAGATGTGTATCGAATTGTTCGTTGTTGTATTAGATAAATCCCATTGTGGGGCAATTATTGTTATTTCGACTGCAGAGCAGGATGCCTTTTACGTTTTTAGTTTCCTTTTTCTATGTCCCTTTTTTTTCTTTTTCGTTCGTTCTGTGTTTGCGTTCAAAAGCAAATTCTTTATCATATCGTCAATCGAGCCTTCATTCCAGTCGCGTCGTGATTGAACTGTTATTCGTTTTTTTAGTTCGTTTGGCCGCGTGGCCGTAAACAGGAAAACCAGCCTCACCGTAGGCGCCGGATGACTGTGCAATCCAGATGAATTTAACCAAATTTGTTCACCATACCAAGAGTATGTTCGTCGATATGTTGTTGACAATAAAACAATGAAATACAACAATATTCCATAAAATACAATGTCTATCTAATAAAGAAAACTATAATGTGAATGGGAACAAAATATACTCTTTGGTAATTGCGTTGATCGTCCGAATTTAATATATGTTTACAAGTTTGCTGTTACTGATTTTTTATTCCGATTTTAAGTAGAAAAAATTTTAGTCTACTTATTCCACGAATAAATATCCGTTACACCATCCAAATTTCTTAAGTTTAAATTTATTTTCAACTCCGTCAACTCAACTTTCATTTATGCAATATGATGTGCATGTTTTGCTTCTTTTTTACAAAAAATCCATTAAAGTTGTGACGTGATGGATAGATTGTGAAAACTAAAGTAACCGAACATTTAAATTAAACTGACATGAAAAACTTTGTCGTCCACGCGAGCACTGGCAGACTCCCTAATCTCACAGCTGTCATTTCCATCGCAAACTCGCACTGACAGCATTGTCAGCGCAGTGTTTTACTCCACGTCAAATAGTGTCGAGAAAAGTGGAATCAAAACTTCGGAAGCGGCCAAGCAGGGGTTTTATTTTGCATTTAACAGCTCGTTTTCTCGCTACAAAATGGTATCCGTGCTGAACACGATCGATACCGGGCACGAGGACATGATCCACTGTGCCGACGTGGACTACTACGGGCTGCGGCTTGCCACCTGCTCGTCGGACAACTCGGTGAAAATCTTCGACATCAAAAACGGTGCCCAAACGCTCGCCGCCGACCTGAAGGGGCACGGTGGTCCGGTCTGGCAGGTGGCCTGGGGCCACCCGCGCTACGGAAACGTGCTGGCCTCCTGCTCCTACGACCGCAAGGTGATCGTGTGGAAGGAAGCGGGCCCGGGCGACTGGACCAAGTGGTACGAGTACAGCAATCACGACTCCTCCGTCAACTCGGTAGCGTGGGCGCCGGCCGAGTACGGGCTGGTGCTGGCTTGCGGCAGCTCCGACGGCTCGATCTCGATCCTGACGGCGAACGTGGAGGCCGGCACGTGGGACTGCAAGAAGATCCCGAACGCGCACACGATCGGCTGCAACACGGTCAGCTGGTGCCCGGCGACCGTCCCGGAGCCGGCCTTCGATCAACGGCCAAACAAGGCGAACCTCGCCGTCAAGCGGCTGGTGTCGGGCGGCTGCGACAACGCGGTCAAGCTCTGGAAGGAGGAAGGTGACCGCTGGGAGGAGGAGAAACGGCTCGAGCTGCACTCGGACTGGGTTCGGGACGTGGCGTGGGCACCGAGCGTCGGTATGCCGAGGCACCAGATCGCCAGCTGCTCCCAGGATCGCCGGGTGGTGATCTGGACGAGCGACGACCTGGTCAGCTGGCAGCCGACCGTACTGAACAACTTCGATGACGTCGTGTGGAATGTGAGCTGGTCGCTCACCGGCAACATTCTCGGCGTGTCCGGCGGCGACAACAAGGTGAGCCTGTGGAAGGAAACCAACGAGGGCCAGTGGATTTGCATTAGCGAGGACACCAACAGTGCATCGACGGCCACGGTGGCGGCGGCAGGAGTTGGTCAAAACAATTTCATACCGGAACAGAGGACACTTTGAGCGGGCGCTTTCTTCGAAATATAAATATATACATATACATAGATAAAACGAAACCGGTTGCATTCTACTCCATTATTATTGCGTATCATGTATTCAATAAAATACTTTTAAAATATAACAACGCGCGTGTTTGTCGTCTAAAATTGTGAACGCATTGTCTTTGTCATTAACTCCCCCTCACACATCACCCACAACGATCGGCGTGCCGGATGTGTACAGGCTGGCCGCGAACACAATGTCCCGCTTGATGGCGTTGGACGCTTCCTCCATCTTGCTGTGCAGCACCGGGTCGCCGATGATGCGAGCCGCGTCCTTCACGTTGCACAGCGTTTCGTTCAGCTGCTGGATGCAGCGCACGATGATGCCCTCCTTCACATCGGTCAGGACCATAATTTCGGCGAACGGTTTCGCGCGCGCCCACTCGTATACCACCTCCACCAGGCCGAAGTTAAGTTCCTCCTTGCGCGGCGCATCGCTGACACCGTGCTGTCGTTCGACGCCCAGAATGTCCTTTTCGACCTCGCGGAACAGCGCCACACCCTACGACAATGGGACAAACAGGGGAAGAGGGTCAACAACGCGCGGCGAGGGAGGGGGGATCCTTTTGTTGGCTTGTTACCGCTTCCAGGGTATCCGTAAGCTTCGGCACGTTAAGCGTTTTCGCCTGAAACACCAGACTCGAGAGGAGGGCAGCGATTTCGGCCGGCTGCAGATCGGTCAGTATGTTGCGCATCACCAGCTCCGTGATCATCAGCTCGTTCTGTCCCATCTCGCACGCAACGCGACCCTTCATTGCAACTAAAAAGAAGAAACAAAGAAAAAAGCAGCATTAGTTTTCCTTCAAGCGGCAAACACTCTCCCCTGATATCCTGATCGCACACCTTGCTGCATCTCGTCGATGTACTTCAGCTCCTGGAGCACCTGCAGCTTCCGCAAGTAGTCCGGATAGAGCGACAGACTCTCGTACGAAACCTGGAACTTGAGATCGTCCAGCTTGCGCTCGAGCTGCTTGCGATCGAACACGATCGCAAACTCGTGCTCGAAGTCGGCAATGTTGGTGTACGGCGCATACTGGTCTACCCGCACTCTAGCCGCCGCCAGTTGCTTCACCAGATCGAGATGCTCCAGCTTGCGCTCCGGGACCACACACTCGATCGTGTACGGGCCGCCTCGCTCGACCACCATGGTGTTTATTTGGGTCAGCGTGGCCAACGCGTCCACCACCGCCGGCGACGGAGGCGTATCGCGGAAGCGCGGTATCTGCCGGGTCTCCCAGTTCTGCAGGATCTTCCGTTCGTCGCACCGGACCGTGTGCTTCGTGACCTCCATCACGTTGGCAAACGTGATCGCGAGCACCCGGTGCCCGCCGAAGCCAGCCGGCACGAAGAATTGATAGCGCACCGAAAGGGCGATCATCCGGTGCCAGAGGGGACCCCGATCGAGTGACGGTGGGGCCGTTTCTTCGTCGTGCGCCCCGCTCCACGGGATCGCTTGATGTTCCAGCACGAGCACGGACAGCTTGGCTTCCCGGTGTGACTGCACCGTGATCGACAGCAGGACGGCCAGCTTGTTGTAGTGATTTTTGTCCGTCACGATCAGTACGCGGCCCGGCCTCAGCTCGTTGTTAATCAGCTTCGGTTGACAGAATTGGTTGGGCTAAGTTGGGGGGCGAGAAGCGTCACGCGTTAACAGCGTCTCTTGTGTCTCGAGGGGAGGCGAATACTTACTGTAAGACATCAAAGTAACCTATGTAATCTAGTAGCCATAGGTTGTTGTAACTATAAAAGCAGCAACCTTTGAGAGGATACAAAGATGAAGGATTTCACTTACCACCAGCTGATGCCACAGTTCGATGTAGTCCCGTGCCGCATCGTAGAACTGACAGAGCGGTTTCAGATGGTCGCCCAGCTTGCTCAACGCCGACACCTTCTCCTGCACCTGTGTCAGCTCGAGCCGGCTCTGTGGCATCTGCTGCCGCTTGCCGAACTCGCGAAAGCTGTGCAGCATCATGCTCTCCACCGTGACCAGCTCCACGCGCAGCAGGTACAGCATCATCGCGTACGTCAGCCGGAATTGCGACTCGAGCCGTACCGGTTTGCCCAGTATCATCGTGCGCAGCTCAGCGTCGCTCGGCAGCTCGCGCTTGCAGATGATCATGACCGTGCCCGTCTTGTCGAGACCGCGCCGGCCCGCCCGGCCCGCCATCTGCGTGTACTCGGACGGCTGCAGCGTGCGCATCGACATCCCGTCGAACTTGCGCGTACTGTCGAAGATGACGGTGCGCGCCGGCATGTTCACGCCCATCGCGAACGTTTCCGTGGCGAACAGGATCTTGACGAGCCCGCGCGCGAACAGCATCTCCACGATCTCCTTCAGGATCGGCAGGATGCCACTGTGGTGGATGCCGATGCCCCGCTCGAGACAGTGCTGGATCTGCAGCACCTGCGGGAGCACCCGGTCGGCCGGGATGAGCCGCTGCACGCACTGCTGGAAGAAGTTCGTGATCGCGTACTTCTCGCGCGCCGTCGTTAGATCGCACGAGGACAGCGCGTCCGCGTTGTTGTCGCAGCGATTGCGCGAAAGCGTGAACGCCACCACCGGCAGCTTCTCCTTCCGCTGCAGGTGATCGATCAGCCCGACCCAGAGCGTCTGCTCCTGGCGCTGGGTATAGTTACCCACACGGTACTGGTTGCCCGACTTCCGCGCATCGATGCTTTCCTTCGCCTTGGCGAACCCTTCGTGCACGAACTGACCGTGCTCATTCACGAGCAGGAACGAGTCGTTCTTCGACTTCCCGCCGAAGCCCGTGTACAGGTAGTGCTCGAGCGGGACGGGCCGCTTGGCCGTGCTGACCACGTACACGCGCTTCTGCTTCGTCTTGCCCACCCAGTTGGCGAACTCGAGCGTGTTGGGCACGGTGGCGCTCAGCATCACGATGCACACGTGGTCCGGCAGCAGGATGAGCACCTCCTCCCACACGTGACCCCGGTCCGAGTCGGTGATGTAGTGCACCTCGTCGAAGATGACGTACTCGAGGTCGCGCGTGATGTCGCTGCCGCAGTACAGCATCGAGCGGAGGATCTCCGTCGTCATGATCAGACAGGACGCGGTCGGGTCGATCTGTATGTCCCCGGTGATCAGCCCCACGTCCTGGAAGGTGGCCTTAAAGTCGCGATACTTCTGGTTCGACAGGGCCTTTATCGGCGACGTGTAGATCGTCTTCGTCATGTGCTTCTTCGACAGCCCGATCGCGTACTCCGCCACCGCCGTCTTGCCCGCGGACGTATGCGCCGCCACGAACACGTGGCTGTGCTCTTCCAGCTTCAGGATCGCCTGCTTCTGGAAGATGTCCAGCTCGAACGGGAACCGGTGGGCCATGATCGGGATTTTCACGTAGAAATCGTCGACCGGCTTCGAGATGTCGAGCATTTCGGCCCACTCGGCCGATTGCTTGGACTGGCTGACGTTGAGCTCGGAAATTTTCAGCACCTGGTCCACCGTACGATCCGTGTCAACCGCCAACAGGCCCTCGTCTTCTATAACCATCGAAGGAGGCTTTTCCCCTGAGGCGCCCAATTTTGTCTCCGGGACGGTACTTTCTTCTTCCTCCCTCTTGCCGTCCTCTGCCAGCAGCTCGAATCCCTCGCCATCGTCGATCGCTGAGAGGAGATCGATCACCCCGGTACCTGCCGGTTCGTAGCCACCCCCCGGGCTGCTTTGAGCAAACTCTACCCCGTTTGCGAAACCCGGAGGGCACGTTTTCAGATCCGTCTCAAACAACGGAGTGTCGCTTCGCTGAAGGCCCGCGAGTACACTTTCCGGCTCATCGAACCCACCGGGCCAAAATGGAAAATACGACGCGGAGCCGCGGGCCGAATCGAGCTCCGTCGGTTCGCGCTGCAGCGACATGGAGTTCTTCGCGTTCGAGCCCGCGTTCTGCACCAGTGTTTCGATGAAGTCCAACACTTTGCCCGTTTCCGTACATCGCTCCGGCACGATGCGAGTGCAGATGGGGGCACCGGGGATGTCGTACAGCTCCGTTACGGTCGGGTACCGTGGTTCGAAGTAGGGCTTCGGATCGTTCAGTGGGATCTTCGGTTCAAGAATGAAAGCCCGCAGCGCATCGTCGGTATCGTCCACTATCGGTGGCGGTTTCTCCAACCAGCCTGGCTAAAAACAATTATCAGTGTTTACAAACTTGCCATTTAATACCATCGTGGTTTTTCGTCCATCTTACATCAAACTTCTTCATAGCAGAAACACGATCGGAAGGGGTGAGAAACAAAACAGACGTGAAATTTTACGTACGATCTGTTTCTGAACGATGCCGGCTAAGGTACTAGTGATGTGCGCTCCGTGAAGCACCTACTAGGATTATTCCGTTCCTAGAAGAAAAAGACTCATGACTCAAATGAGTAAGCCGTTTCGTCTTCCATCGTTAAATAATGATCCTTGATTTCAAAACAAAACAATCGATGTAACTACACGGAATCCCATGTTCAGTTCGACAGTTTTTATCCGAATTAATTTAAATCTGGAACCAGCTTCTAGAATCAGTTCGATTGAATTGAATTAGAACCCAGTTCCAGATTGTTCCTTATACAAAAACGACTCAGAATCCCATCACTGTTTCCAATATTTGTAAACATTTTATTCAATCCATTTTCAATCCGAATTGAGAATCACAGTTATCGTTGATCTCACAGCTCTCTCTCACTTCTCACGGAAGTGAGAGATCTTCCGACTCGACTCGACGAACGTTCGAATTTTTGATAGAACTATTTAATGAACTTCCATAAATCTTCCACCATATTGTGAAAGTTTGCCATAGACAAATAAAAAAAAAAACAACAATATAGAAAATTAACCGATTCATACCCATAACCAAATAAAACCAACGTTGTTTTACGATTCACAGCTTAATATTTCTTTATTTAAAACACAAATCAGTCATCCGTAGATAAAGATTTCCTTTTCTTCTTTTTCTTCTTTCTTGTTTGTTGTAACACATCACTTACGGTCTCATTTTAAAATCACAGCTAAAGAAATAATCCTCTTCGAAACTGTTCAATAGTTTGCTTAAACACATCAAATGAAAAAGGACAATTTGAACCGATAAAGTTCTACCCTCCCGTTATTAATCCGACCGATCATCATCATCCTAGCAGGCGTTTGCGGTGCGCTGGTGGGGCAAAAACAGGTTTTCTTGAGTTTCGCGGCAACAGCAAAACTCCTCAGATCCTCCGCGCTGCCACCGTCGACGGACACGCGGCGCCTGTCCCTCGTGCGAACATTGCACCTAAAAGTTATCTAATATACTTAGCGAATAATAATAATATTTCCATATTTAAATCGTGTTTCTTCCATTCGCGATAGGGAAACCGGGAGGGTGCGGTGTGTCTCCTATGAGCTGTCTTGAGGAATTGATGCGGAAGACACTCATCGACGAAGCGATCGTACGAGTGGGATGCTTGATCCGAACGCGGATACTCAAACAGTTTCTCAAAACGCTGTCACTAGATGCCTCGTATGCACTGATCCACTGATGGTGGTAAAACTAAGCGGCATCAACCATCCCTACCTAACCCTTTTAACAACCATCCCCCCCCCCCCCTCCCTTGCGTTTTGCCCTGCTCCTTCTCCTGCACGGGAGCTTCACCGAAAGCCAAGAAAATCGGTTAACCGATCGTTCAGCGCGTCCAGCCAGTGAACGGTTCCTTTCGGTTTGCTGTTGACCTTAAGCTCGTTTGTCGTATTTGCCGGTAGATATTCCTCGTTTCGTATACAGAAATAGCTCGTAATCGTTGCACGACACATTGGACACCGGTCCAGTTTGGCTGTTCGGGGCGAGGCGGGTTGGGACGAAACGAAAGGAAAGAGAAAGAGTTAGAAAGAAAGAATACATCACATGGAACGGTAAATTACAGCAGGCAGTGTGGATGTCTAGGCAACGGCGGCCGTGACCTTCAATTTGTTGAAAATTTAACTGGAAAAAGGTGACACATTAAACACACCGTGTTGCTTGCAAAAGGGCTAGGCTTGCTCGTTTACTCGTCATTGAAACGAATAGAAAAAAAGAAGGCGGATGTGCTCATTATGCAAAATGTAAATAGGACAAGTTGAATACACAAACAAAAACACTGCAAAACACACCATTTAAAAACTTGAAAATAACTTAAATGATCACGAAACAAATTAAATTTGAATTAAAATTACAAGATTTCAAGACAAGCCAGATGAACTCTCCTGTCACCAACCATATTTGGCGGAACTTACAGAAACAAACTGCACAGATGCACGTGTGTCGACACGGAAGCAGGGCACGGGACAGTGGGAAATAATGGCACACGACGCACAGTTGCTCTACGACCGGGCAGTCCCGGGGTGCCGAGTCGGAACAGAGCAGCGGCTCGTTGTTCCCGGCACAGGCCACCGGTTCGGCGAGCGACAGCGTTCCGGTCGGGACCCCACCACCAGCCCCGCTACCAGCAGCGCCGCTGCCGGTCCCGTTGTTCGATCCTCCGACACCGGTCGCTGATCCACCGCTGCCTCCCTCGTCCGCCGTCATCGGGTCACCGGTTGCCAGATAAAGTTGCTGGAAAAGTGTAAGAAAAAATTAAATGTTAAAATACAGAAATATTGGTTTGTCAAAAGGATTTTTTTTAATACATGTATGTACTTTGAAAATTTAAAATTTTGATAACAGCTAACTACATGTTTTTGTCTTCCCTATGCTATCTTCTCTTGAAGATGATTGTTTCTCCTGGTTGGTCAAGGACAATGTTGGCGTGAATTTCGACTGAGAAGCGCTGGCAGACACGTCGTCGTGTCTGCTGGGTAGCGAGTACCCACGAATGTGGCCGAGCGAGGAGTGAGATCCGCTCAACTAGGTTAAGTTAAATAAATAAAGTTAGTAGCAATTTGGAAACGCAAGAGAACGCATTTTAGATCTTCTTCTGAGCATCGATTAGAGAAAGGTTATCAATACCTTTTCTAAAGAGAAACAGACAAGTTGACAATAATATGTTCCGTTATTATTACTGCATTAATCTAAATGTCATGTTAAAAAGTAAAACAAAAGTCCACAAATAAGTAATAGAACCTTAAAGTTATTCTTTTACCACGTCAGATAGCACAATCTTTGTTTATCAATTATAAATTGATAGAAAAAATAAATCGCTTGAACATTTTTTTCCACACGTACTGTATTGAATTGCATCATATTTTAAAATGGCAGTTACTTATAAAGCGAAAGTTATAAGTTGCTCTAAGACTAATAAAGAGCCAATAAATGTAAGATTGTACTTTCACGTAGACTTTCGTGATCATTATTCCAACAATGGTTGGTTAAAAAAAGCAAAACAATGGCAAAATTGAGCTCAACTGTACACAACTTGTACTTGTAAAAAAAAACCACGCTCTCGTCTGGGTCTCCTTGGTTCAGTTTCGAACAGGTGAATAACGAAAGGACTGAATGCATGCGAAAAGCACGTTCAACTACAAAACAACATATGCGCAGGTAACGAAGAGCGAACAAGAACGCAACGACGGAAAGTTATGACAATCCCTTTAGTCAATTTTTGTTTTGTTCAATAATGTTTCACTTCACGACGAGCACCATGACCTTCGGCAATCCGATCGTCCGCAGAACCAGAATCGAAGCGGTTCTACCATCGTGCGCCATTCCATTTCCTTTGGCAAAGTGCGCGCTCATTATCCCCATATCCGGTTGGTCAGTTTTCCGTCCCAACACGCGTGGTCAGATGGCTGGTGATGGCTGGAGAGCGTGTCGGCGGGGAAGGTATAAGTTGCCTTTCCTAAATCCGCCTCCTCGTGTGCACCGAATGAACCATGCGAATCGGGCGAGCGAGTCTTACATACACACAAAAACACACACCGGAGACAAGCGGCGAACGAAATAAATAGATAGAAGTGGCAGTGAATGACACCCGAAAACTAGACAAGTAGAGAGACAGGCTCCCGTTCGAGGGGCCAGCAGCATTAAACCAGTATTCCGGAGTGTGCAGTAGTTACGAGCGGCAACGAGGTTCATTTATCTGCCCCTCGGACGTCGGCGACTTAGCAGGTCGGTGTAGATAAAACCAGTCGCAGGCTCAGCACCGCATTCCACCGTGCCCGACAGCCGTCGTCTTCAGGCACCCCAAAGGTGACGGCCATATAGCGCACGTACAGCGGCAGCTGTACCGGTGGTCTTTGGATGAAGAGTATGTAGTTTCGCTTTGCGCGTACATACGAAGTGTGTGCCTGCACTCGATGCCCATGAAAAGAAAAACGTCACTTGCAATCGCTGCACAAGCGCTCTTCTCCGAGCCGTGTGGTGTGGCGCGGAAGCTCCCAAAGAACACTTGCCCCCCTCCGTCGTCTAGCTCAACCATCGATCAGATCCGATCTGATAGAAACCAAGTACCTATGCTCGCTCGGTCTCGCAGCTGGAGATGCAGGTCGGCATCACTTTTGTGGCCCTTCCACAACATGTGCGCGCGTAGACATTCTCGCAAGTGCGGTTTGTGTGCTGTGTGTGTGTGTGTGTGTGTGTTTGTGTGAAAAGTTGATTTTTGAACTGTGAAGGTCGAGCCTCGCGTCGTCGGTTCGGCGTTGAGCGCAAATGGCCAAGTGTGCCCCCGTGCACGATTATGCAACGCAGCGCGTGTTTGCTAGTTCTAAACCGAGTTGCGAAATTCGAAATTCCACTTGCCAATTAATCGACTTCGAAAAAGGGTCACTCGAGACTGCCGGCGTGGTGCTAGGGGTTTCCGTACCGCCTTGGTGAGATGCTCATGAGGTGTTCGTGTTTAGTTTCAGACTAGCCCACCAGCACAGGCCCGCTCATCACATGTCCAGTTCAAAGCAGCATCCGATAGAACGTGTTGCGCCAGGCGGCGCGAAAAGTTGCCAAGCGGGCCTACCGTTTTCCCACTCACCTTCAAACAAGACAGTTGACCGCTCGCTTGCTTCAGATACTGCGCCAGAATCGACGTCGGTAGCGGACAGACGGGGTCTCGCAGGTGGACGACGTTCACCAGAATGACCTGTTTGTGGGAAGAAAAGAGTAAAGGGAAATTAGTAAAAAAAAAATTGCACTCCTTCATCCACTCCAGAACTGACAGGTTGACAGATTGATAGCTGCGGTTCTGTTCTGGTCAAAGCAAAGATGTTTAACTAGAAGAGAGTTATTAGGTGAAGAACTGGCGGTATATCAACTACGGTAATCTGTGCCATAACTGTACGGATGTTTTACAGCATCATTTAATTTCTCGCAGCACTGCTTGAGAGCCAAAATCTCTACCATTTAACCAATAGAAAAAAATGATTCTTGATAATCCGGACTTGGTACATACTCCTTTGAATCTTTAATCAAATAAATAAATTTGGCCAATATCCACACTCCTTCGAAATGAAACCGAATTCGCAAACGTTCATCTGGCAACCAAAAGTTGCGCAAGTTTGCAACACGAAATTTCTTTATTGCATTTAATTATGGTCGAATTAATTCAACAGTTTTGATTAGCCTCACATGTGCGTTTAGGTGAAATTTTATCGTTGTCCGTAACTGTTTAAAGTTCTCAAAATTATTTTCCATTTGTTATTCCCACACAAATCCCACTAACATATTCCAGCAGAATTGAAACATATTCGAAATCTATATTAAAGTTATTCCAAGTCACAGCCAACAAGAAGCGAGTTGGTGGAACCTGTGGTGATCCAGCAGAACCTTAAATACGTTCATCGCTAAGTTTTGGTACACGGTCTTGTCCGTAACCAGCGTGCTCGTTATTCTGATCGACACGACACTAATTCTGATCCCCTTATCTCGTTGACGTCATTCGGCCGAGCCGGTTTGCGGCAAAAGCAAAGACCAGGCATTCGTTTTCTTAAGCAAATCGCACATTGAAACGATTGATTGGGTGCACAGCCATGGTGGTGACCCAACCTTACCGTACGCGAAGATCCAGATCCGGTTGTCCAATCCTCGATCCCTAACCAGCTCCGAGGGTTTAGAGGGAAACACGATCCCTCGAAAGACGCACGGTAGTGGGCGAAATTGTCACCATGTCCTTCTGGCAAACCGGCAAACAAACAAATCACCCAAACATATCGAAAATAAACAACATCTACCCTCAACCGGCATCGATCGAGGAGATTTGCTCCATTCCATCTGCCTGCAATGGAATGGCAATGAACGTTACGTTTCCGCTAGAAGAAACTCTGAATCGCAGGCCGGGTTACGTTTGGTGGGATGGACGTGCAAGCGAAACCGGTTCACCGGTTCGGTGACGCGTTCGCGCTCACTGACTGAACGCTGCAGAGTGGACAGGCAACGCAGGTAGCGGCGGCAACGTTTCGGTACCACACACTCTGGAGAATATTATAACATCATTTTTACCGGTTGTTTTGTTGTTGCTTGTTTACGGCACGCGAAGAGCTCACAAATAATGGAGAAAGAAATACCATTCCGGCGACAGTGTGTGCGCCATTTTTTTGTTTGTCGCCCCTCGGGATGAAGTGAGGCGTACTTTCTACGGCACACGCAACACAAGTTCGGGCAGTGTTTTTTTCCCACCTCTTGTTTCCGACTTTCTTTTGCGATTGCGACAAGATTGCGCGACCAATTGTTATTTCTTCCATCCCGATCCTGGCGCACTGAGTACTTCGTGGTTCGTTGGAAGTGATTATTACTCAACGACCGGCTCGCGGTCGGAGATGAGGATTTGAATGGGAAAATGACATTAAAAAAAATCCCACAAGTACAAGCTGGTTTTCAAGATGGTTTCACGAGCACCAGCAGAGGCTCCGCTAGTCGTTGAGGGAGAAAGTGAAACCGATTGCAAACGCAGCGTGTCGTAGAGTAAAAATCCTGTGGTCACGGGATTTGGGCACGGACCAACAAAAAAAAAACCACACTTGCACACTTGTTTTGCCGGAACGTACGAGTGAAAGTACATCCCGAGGACAAGGTACAGCGTGTGTATCCCCGGCGGGGCGGGAGGATTGCGGGCACTCTTCACTGTTTCCTAGGGCTCCCGACCCGAATCGCACCATGGCCATCAGCCGCGTAATCACCATCGACGACGGTGCGTCATTTTAATAATTTGCACAGCATATTTTCGCCAGCGATCTTCGTCGCGTTTTCCCATTTCAGCTCACGCCGCACCTGGACGGGACGCAACCGGTGGCCTGCGGTGTGCATCAAATGTGCGCTTGGACACGCAGGCGATCAGATGAACTTTCCCTAAGGAAGGGAAACTTTCACCCCCTGATTAACGGTCTCTTCGTCTTCGCGTGTGTGCCGTGTGCGATGGGCCGCTTTCCCGCGGAATGTTTGTGCTACAATTCGAGGTCGGTCCAGTGAGAAAGAGATTGACTGCCGTACCGTGGAAGAAGAGAATGACAGAGCAGCCATCGGTGACCTACTTAGGTTGATTTACCCACCAGAAAGCAATTGATCATTCCTGCCTGCCGAAAACACCCATCCGCAAGATAAAATCGAACACAGCAGGGATGTCCGGAAGCAAAAAAGGGTCGTGGATGATGAAATTGAAAATAAATTATTGGATTGTCAGCCCGTCCGAAAACGTTGCGAAAAGACGTTGCTGGTCATTTGAAGAATCATACTCTCTGTTTATGGCGCCCCGTGCGAATGCGAATCCTTCCGACGAAAACAAAAAACAAAAAAAAGGTCATTGTGTCACGGGATGGCAGGATGATGCAGGATGATTACGCGGTGTGAGCATGGTCACCGGCGAGCCAACAACCGGGCACACGGTTACGCAAAACAAGAAATGTGCCGATCGAAAAGTCGCTCTGCTCGGTTTCCTACTTCCGCGTGCCAACCCGTGCGGTCTCCGGTAAAGCCCCATCCAGCCCCGTAATCGCGTACGCCGCGGGCACATTTGGGCATCTATTTACATAAAAATATATTTATTCAGCAGCCATTCATCCCCCTCAGAGACGAGCCAAGTCATCTTCCGCTGTTCCGCCGTATGACACAGATCATACCTCCTGGAGGCGGACGGAGAGAGGAGGAGGAGACATACAACTCACCACCAAACGTGGCTTTGCGAATTTGGCGACTCGCAGCATCTTTCCTCTCCTTCCCGGTGGCTTCCGCCAGACCCGAGGGCCCTTTCCCCGGTAACAGCTTCCTACGGAGTGTTTGTTTATGAAAATGAGGAAACGAAACCAGCAATGTTACATAATGCCGCCGTGCACATCTCGCGCCAAGTTCCGAAAAGTGTTACCCGCCGAAAGCAAAACCGGCACATCAGCAACACCAACAAAAAGGGTATGTTCGCAAATGTGGGACACAATCGGTGGATTATTGATTTTTGCGGTGGCGTGGCCGAAAATGGGTTTTGACGGAAAGGGAAAACCCCGAAAGACCTGATATTACTTAACCGTTAATGTATGCACACCAGATCCAGATGTAATAGAAGAAAGGAGAAAGGTTGGGAAGAAATGCGCGATTTATGGAACGGAAAAATCAATAAACATCGAAACTGCGAGATCCGACACACGCGCTACGTAACGTCAAAGTTTCGAGAGACTTGATTGCGGCCGCGGCGAAAGGAGGCTGAAGGTCGTACTTTCCTACCAGCACCAGAAGCGGTCATGTGTCTTCAATGAAGAGAACTTCAATATCATGCGGCAAATCTTTTCATCATGATACCTTCGTTTTGTCTATCAACTCTTCTCTTTTTCTTGGTTTAAAGCAGCAAGGAAAATATTTTCTAAAACGATCAACAGCATTGATTTTGATCTTACAATTTCACTAGTTCTGCGTGACTCCTACAAAGCCTTCCCAAGTCATAACGCCTTTTTTATAAAATAGAATGGCCTCAGACTATACCATTTTGGAGGATGTTCTTGTTATGTTGCATGTTGCGAAAGACTTTTAAATGTGCGCACCCTTAACCACTCTTGAGTTCCGATGACTCACGAGCGAATCGAATTCACGAAATTCAACATCCAAATGGTAGAACTAATACTTAATTTGCTCACTCACTTGGACATTGAAAAACTCCAAAGAAGAAAAACGTGTTAACTCTCTGCGAATCCTCCCACTAGAGGTTTAATTTGAATTGACGTGCTGTGTATCGCCGTTCCAACAAACAGTGCCGAAGGTCAACGAAAAGGGGTCACGTACGCAAAACCAAACACTTCGCATTTGGCGCCGATCATGAGTTATCTAAAAGAATGTTGTCTCGATCCACCACTCTCGCGCCAGGAAGGAAGAGAAAAACGTTATATTTTGCCACTTACCGTCTCATCGGGATGCAGCAGCTCGTCCGGTTCGGTTTCGCGAATCATAAACACCACCAACGGGTATGCCAACCGGGGCGGAGCTCCCAGGATCAGCGGTGGCTTCGGCGACTGAAGCGCGATTATGTGTTCCGAGTGCGGTTGACAGCATCTGTTGTGTAGACCACGTCGGCATCCACCATCCAGGCCATGGCGGAAGTGGAGTGGAATGGAAGAGGTTGTTTTGTCCCGAACGTGGACAAATGAACATGAACAGCCAAGAGAGAAGGTAAAGCAAAAGATAAGCTAAAAGGGCATTCACTTCTCGAACGGTTATAGTTTACGTGTTTGTTTGGCAAAACTTAAATGAGTCAAGTTTTAAAAATAAACTTGCCAACAGGTTCCGGCGGGCTCTCTTCTGGTGGCGCTCGACTTAATACCTTTCACCTCCTCCACAATATTCCTTCCCGCTCTTGTTGTATCGAGGCGTCGTATTGTTTGTGGCCTTTTGGGACGCGCGTTTTCCAAAACGATTAAATGATCACCCTTATTCTTTATCGTTCTTACGCTCATCCCCCGTTCGCTGCCAGGGTGTGAACCAAACTGGTTTTGGCCACATGCTGGTACCAGAGGTACAACACAACACACAGTCGGTTTCGCAAGATTTAGCAAGCGACGGTTCGCAGTAAACCAAATAATTAGCTGGATGACATTTCGCATTCCACGAGCGGAAAAGAAGGAAAAGGTGATCGCGTAGCGGAATCAAAGTTAAACGAACAGAAGTTCTACGGTCCACTCCTGGAACCGGCATTTAAAATAAAACTCTCTTTCAGCGCTCCAACCTCTAAGAACCCACGCGGAACGCAAGGGGCACGTCGTAAAAATACTAAAAAGTCGAGTGTGTATGATGGCGCAATCAAGAGTGAAGTCAGACCTTACGTTAGTTGCCAGTTGCTGACAGTAGCTGGAGTCGACGATGTGCGAGCTCGACGCCTTTCGCAGATCGTTCCAGGTGCGCCACAGCGAGACGTGCAGCTCCCGAATCGAAACGCCCCAGAACGCCTGCAGGGAGTACCTCACCTGACTAGACACCGCTAAACGGACCTCTGAAATTGGAAGTGCAAATGCATGAGAACCGAGATTATGCGACGTCAATTAAGCAAACAGAGGTATAGATAGATTTTAATAAACAGAGAAGAAGACATGAGATACCGAGTGCGTACACCGTTTGTACACTACCAAGAACCAGAATGCGGAAGTTTTTTTTTTTTAAGAAAAGCATATGGAAGCTATACGCAAGCTACATCGAGCCTGATGTCCCCAGCCGTCGGATGCAAAAAGTGAAAAGTACCGCACCATGCCATGAGCGTCACCCTGGGCCTTATTCCGATGGCCTTTCATGTGACTTTAGTTTACATGCAAATGTAATCGGTACTGCACCATGCTCGGAACAAGTTTGCAAATGGAGGTAAAATCCTGCGCCGCTAATCGGCATCACCTTTGCCCCGCCATGACCGCCGCGGCCAACATCGAACGGGGGCTCGGAGAAGTGTGTGCATATACCGCAAAATCCGAAGTTCGTACCAGAGGGTTGGGGTCACCTTAGTCACCGGAGAACGACGCAAGGCACCGGGTAGCAAACCAGAAGCAAGTTCTAAGCAGACGGAGAAGTTCTCACGTGACGCCGGTCACGTAGATGCACGGCTATTCTTGGCAGAATTCAAACTGGAATGACAACTTGGCGCAACAACCCCGACCCCGCGTCGCCCCAGGCAAACTTCTGGCGCAAAATCTTCGCCACAGGTTCTGACCGGCAGTAAATAACACTGGATGGATGCAATTAGTTTGTGTCGACCGAACCGGGGTCGTGCGCGGGGTGCCGCAATTTATCATAGAAGCTGTCGGATTTAAGCGGGTAGGAAGCGCATGTATCAGATGACTCAAAGTCTGGTGCGCGATAGAGGAAGTTCTCTTGTCTAGAAGGCAAAGGAAGAAAGGTTGATTCCAATGCAGTGAACGGACACGTCGAGCCACCGAGAACGAGAGCTTGAAAAAGATGGCAGCAATTTGCGGCACATGTCGCCACAAGCTGCGAATCGTGCGCCAAACAGACGAGGTTGAGGCTAACACAACCGTCATCTACCATCAAGGGTTGATGAGCTTGTAAAGGAAAGCGGAGTTGCACCCCTCGGTTTCTAATGTATACGCGGAAATGCTAGCCCGCATCCCGTGGACATCATTTGCGATCGTACTAATGCAAGATAGAAGAAGAAGCAAAGCTGATCCCAGCAGTACTTTAGACGTGGAGTTCATTTCATCTGCTGGCCTTGCCAGCGCATTTAACCTAGGCAGAAGGCGAATAGGCTAAGAAACCGTCTCGGAATGGAATTCAAACGCAGGAGATAAACACTCTATGCCACGAGTCACGATCCAGACTGAAGAGCGTAGTACGTGCGCGTACCGCGGATCCCGAGCGAATCGAATCGATGCCACGCCGACGACCACCAAAATTAGCTTCCTGAAATAGGCATCCTTATCTGCGGTGGCTCTAATCAAAACGTGTTTGCATTCACAACACATTCGCCAGCAGTCAAACTAAAGCGAAACGGAACTCCACCGTTGTCAATGCCTCATTTCAAAAATAAAACTCACCGTGCTCGTTCGCAGAATGTCGCGCCTCTACGCGGGCTTGCTAAGTCGCGCGAAAGTCCAAAATGTGCTAAACGTGGCATACTATTCGTACTGCCAGCCAGGACGTGGACCGCATTCTATAGGCCGACTGCGGAACATGAACGACACAAAATCAATGTTTGACCGGCCCATTAGCAAGGGAGCGGAGATTAGTTCTTATGTTTCTTGAGTCTCGATGCACCAGATACACCTACCAGAATAAAAAAGCTTTTAGAAGTGTAAAGCCTGCAAATGGCCTTTTTATAAAGAACAGCTCCTTGGTTGTTCACAACAACTCTTTGTTGGTAGTTTAGAAAAAAAAATGCGCAAATATTCATGAATGGAAAACATAACTTTTGCTCGGGTTAATTTAATTAGAATGTCCACTAGGTAGTCTATTGATAGTGTTGGGAGAACCCTGTAATCCTTCGTGTAGCACTCCTGTCGCCTTTCGCTTTCAAAAGAAGAGTTGCTAGTCTCTTCGCTCCCGACCGGCCCCGACGACGGACTTATCTTCCCTGTTACTATATTTGTTACTGTGATCGTATTAGTTGTGTTAACTGTATTTTAGCAAATAAAGTGTTATTTTATGTATTGTACAACAACACAAAAGATAGTAAAAAGCCATTGAAATAATAAAACATACGTGTTTATCGTATCAAATCATAAACACAAAAAATTACTTGTACAAATTAATTGATAAATTTCATATACCTATAAATACATTAACACGGTTATGCAGCAATTAATGATTTTATTTCTTATCGTAATCCGCTGTTCTTGGTATCGGTTGGTAAGGTTTATGTCTGCACATGAAGTTACGAATAACATTTAACTTGTTATTTTAAGCAAGCAAAGCTATCGTCAACGATATCAATGATCCACATTTTCCCACCACAGAGAGCAATCGGTTTTCCCTAAAGTCGTGGCATACGGTAAAGATTGTTCACTTAACATCAAACAAAAAAATCCAAGGACGGCGTGGAGGGAGAACGTTTTGGCACGCCAAACACATTCACTTTTATACTGTCGTTCGAAAATAATTCTCCATGACGAGCGGTACGGTAGCGTTCGCCTCAAGGTGGAACCAAATTCACGTACCGCAGACGCAATTCACATTCTACATCAAATTTCAAATGGACACAAGTGGAAATACGGGTGATATAAATTTAATTCTATTAAGTACAGCTGTGTCCATACGCTTCAGTGAGTTCTAATTGTAAACAAAAGTAAATATATTAGATTTTTCCTGCAACAGGGATTTTCTTTTTCAGAGCCATTCCTTGTGGGTTGTACTGGTGTTCGAAATTTAATTAAAACCCTCAAACGCAATTGCCTTTCAATTCGAAAACAAGAGAGTAAGGAATCGTATCGTCGGTGTTCCGATGCGTGGTATACATTTTCCACCCCATCCTATAGCTTCCATTTCCATCGGCTCGGAAGAAGGAAAAGGAAAAAAATGAATCCCATCCCCATTCCATTCTACACCGGTGTTGCTTGGGTGTCTTGAAGTTCAAAACTTACCATCGAAGGAATTGTTGCCCGCGTCGAGCAGCCGAAATGTGAACGGTATGTGGACCCGGGTCATTTTCAGCCGCGGTACGTGCACGTTGTGGTTCTGCTGCGTTACACTCGACGGCCTCAAAACGTCATCGGCCTGCACCCGGAGAATCACGGCGGCCCTGGAATTGTACATGTTTGAGTGAGACGAGAAAAAAGAAACGAAACAAAAAAAAGAAGGAGAAAGATGTGACAAGCTGTACTGCAGCGGTTGTGAAGATATGTGTATCGGGATGAGGATGGTAGGGGAGTGAGAGTGCAAGATGCACCAGATGCCGATGGTGACGTATACGGGTGGTGGATGCCAAAATGGTAAAGGTGTGCTGCTCCATCGATCACGTCGCCAGCGCGTCGGATCGCAAGTCTGGAGCGGAGCGTACAGTTGAAGAACCGTTAAAGAAGGCACATTCAACTACAGGGCCATTGACGACGACGACGCAACGACTTGCCGCGTTCAGGGCTGCAGACGTCTGCATTTGCGTTTCTTCCCGCCCGCTTGTCCCGTCTCGCTCGCCGGGCCCTTTAGGCAGACTCCCTGATTGCGAGAGATTGTCCACGAGCGGGAGTACCGCCGTGGAAGAGAGGCGATTTACACACACGTACAGTGTATACGCCGCGCCCCAAGTGCGATGCTGACGGCCATCTGGATCTCGCGTCGCGTCCCCCAAAGCTGTTTGCCGTACTTGCGCGGCGGTTTACAGTAAACGCTCGGTTCGAACGGTTGGAGCCGGGAACCCCCGAGGGGGGCAAAGACAGTGGCGAGCCGGCGCAAGGGGTATCGATTGCTTCACATCATCGGTGGCACGACCACCGCCAGACTTTGGCACACCTTGACGGACGCTGGTGGCCATCGCGCGGTGAGAACGAAGAGATCTCGAAGAAAAGATCGCAGACAAAAAAGAAAAGAAATCAAATGAACTCCACGGTCTCGTGACCGCATGGGCAATGAGAGACTATAAAGTACCATTAAGAAGGTCCGCGGCGGTCTCACCCTGCAAATGTCACTCAACCCCGGAGCGTGCGTGAGCGTACCAAGTGCCGACGATTGAAATGGGAGAGATTACGATGGATGAATGCAACCCTGCAACGAGGTGCAGCATCCCTCCGAAGGCAGCGGTGCGCAAAAATGCTGCCGGGGACAATTCGTGGTGGCGCAAAAGAACCAACTGCATGCAATCACAGCACCCGCATGCATGCAGCCCCGCCGTGAGCCTTGGTGTGGCAATTCGGTGTGGCTGGCTGTCATCGACCCAGCGGCCCCGAACGCTCAAACGTCAACAGAAGAGGAGTCGCCCCAATGAGCGCCCCCGGACAGTCCCCGCAAGCCAGCCAGCCAGTAGTGTGCCAATGATTCATGCGATCACCAGTTGCCGCCACCCCGCGAGGCAATTGTCGTTCACCAACCACCATTCGATCTCCCACCGTTCGACGATTGATCACCTCGCCGTGACGATCTACAACCCCTTCAGCATCTTCCAGCATACTACCATCCCGGCGGTATATGCACCGTCATGCTTACATGGGATGCCGGCCAGCGGTACTGTCTCGTCTCGATCACTGGCGGGCCGCTGCAGTTAAGGAGTGTGTCTATGGGTCTTGAAGGAGCGGAAAAAAGCGAGTAAATGAAATTCAAAAAAACCGTGCATTCACACAGACACACGTGCTCGCAAATCGGCGAACAACGGCACAACACCGGTTTAAAAACCAAGTCAAGGCTGATCGCAGATCGCTTGTGATCGTAGTGCGTTTGTTGTTTTAATTTTTTTTTTCTCTTCTTTTCATCACCTCTTCAACGCTCAACCTCAGCAACTATTCGGCTCGGTTGCTTTACCCTCCGATTCTCGCAGCCTCCACTTGTTGAGTTGATCTCAACCGAACGGCATCACACTTGGAGATCACTTCACCGGTGGGCAGACACACACGCTTCGATCGCGTGCAAGTAGTTAGTTCTTCGGCGGATTTTTTTTTCCAAGTTCATTTTTTCGCAGCTGGCATTCAGAAGAAAAAAATACCGCACCACACAACCCATTTGAGGAAGGTTACGGCTGTCTTGCTCTGGTGCAAAAAGAGCGAGAGGAACACAGGGACCCTAGAGAATATTATGTACCCCCATCATAACTGCACGTGCGAATTGATTGGTTACAATCTATTTTCGGTATCAATCATTACCGATGGATCGCATACGGCA
This sequence comes from Anopheles atroparvus, assembly GCA_914969975.1. NCBI lineage: Eukaryota > Metazoa > Arthropoda > Insecta > Diptera > Culicidae > Anopheles > Anopheles atroparvus. The sequence continues at coordinate 23,566,612 of CAJZCY010000001.1, read as the reverse complement.
TCCAACCATGTGGTGCTTGGCTTACATCATACCATCGTGATTTATGGGAGAAGTGTGGAAGAGGGATTTAGCGGATTTCCTAACGGTAGGTAAAAGTAACAGTGGATGTCGGTGGAGAAGGACAGGACAAGAACTGTTTTGAAAATAGGCTACAGGGCAGTTTTTTTTTCTATCCAAAACCAAATGCCGAGGGATAGAATTTGACACGCGACGTCCTACTTGCGAGTTGGTGGCTCTGCCACTGAGCTACGAAGTCCAATTGGGATTGCGAGTGTAGTTCTCATACAAAAGCAATCTCTGTATGACGGTGAACTAAGATAGCTAACAAAAATCTTACGAGATAAAACGACAGGATTTCATCCCTCGTAGGCTTCCATTACTTTGCATCTTTAGAATGTTGATTTAAAGATCCAATTTAAAACTGCCTCGGGCGATATCTTCGTATATAGTTAACCCGACAATCCAATCAATTCGAACACCATCTAGGGAAACCTCTAAACTATTCTACCAGAGAAGCAGCATTAATTCACCTGCTTGTATCATAATTCGTTTATATTGCTCCTATTCTAATGTCGCAAACGCTCACCATAAGAAACGACCGAAAGCGGATTTAGCTGGGGAGGGTAAAATAACTCCCCTCCCCCCCCCCCCTCCCCGCATGACGTCTTGAGGGACTCCTCCAGACAATGTTACTACTACCTTTCAATATCACACGCAATCCTCGCACTCCCCACCATTCTACCACCTTACTCCTCCATCTTGTCTCGTTCGCGGTTCGATGATTTTTGAGCCCCGTCGGTCGATGCGTCGTTATGCGGAAGCCAAGCGTCCTCTGTTAACCTTTTTTGAACGTACAGCTACTACTCTTCATTTTTATCTCCCTCTCTATCCACACCCCCCCCCCCCCCCACCTCCCCCGTTCCTCATTTAACTCCCAACGTCACTCCTGTTACATGCCCATACGTTAATGGGCATGGACGAACGACCGAACTACCGGCCGGTGTGACCGAACGCACGAACGCCTATGTGTTGGCGCTATAGTATGCTGCTTCGTGGTTGCGCACGATAAAATCCCTACCGCTCAACCCAAAGAGGGGTCGTTGGTTGGTCGGCCATACCGGCCCAGGTCGAGATGTGATGATAATGAAACTGAAAACGCCGGTTGTGGACCAAACACCAAAGCGAAACATTTTAAGCGCGTGGCTTGCATCCTGCGTGTGTGTGTGTGTGTGTATGTGTGGGTGGATGTGTGGGTGCGTGTGTCAACCTGTCAGTGTCACCGGGCACGCCAATGACTCCCCAAAAGCAAACCTCCTCACCCCTCCGAAGCTGCTGGAAGGGTGTCGATGAGAGTTAATTTATGCTACCCACGGTTTACAGCCCGAATGACAATGCCCCGGCCGCCGTAGTAAGCAAGAGCGAGACAGTGAGAGGAAACCGTGCGGTGAGGGAAGGTTTCCCCCAGAGGGAGTAAGGTGTGCGGAAGGGCGGTAATGAAACCGAAATGGAACATTACCGCTTGGGGACAATTTTTCAAGGTCGCCATTGCGGTAGTTTCGCGGACTAGCAAATGCATATTATGATCCCAAACAAAATATGGGGAACATGATGGAACGGCCGAACGGAAAACCCGCAGCCGATGGTTCCGATCCCGATCGTACTGACTCGTGCGGTTTGAGCTCGATTTGCATGGCGGATGTCTTGCGATCGATAGCGATAGCGGTTCACATCAATTTAATGCAAAATTAAACAGAATCTTATGTTTCTTTTTATGGGGTAGACCGCAAAGCATTCCATTAGTGACTGGTCGACGAGACTTGAAGCACTTTGCGTTGATGATCATTTGGTTCTCTCCTATCAGAACTGATTTGCATTACAAACAAAGTTTAAAATTTGCAAGCTTTATAGAAAGAATCTTTTTTTAAGCGATTAAAACAAGGAACAGAGTTCAGATGAATCTATTTCCTCTCCTTTACGTAGGAACTTTACGATGGGCTATTTCCATCTACTCTAATGGATTATCTTATTAACCGAGTCCATTTAATCCAAAATTGATTGTGAATCACATATTACCATGTATATCTTTATGTATCTTGCGTTGACAACGAACTTGAAACCCATCGATGGGTGATACTAGAACAAATCAGAAGTAGCTTCGAGGATCTTCCTGGTCTTGTTGTACCTGGCTGACAAAATATGGCAACTTACCACCAATTCGATTGTTTTATCCAAATGCATTCGCTTGAATTACCGTAAACATAGCTTAAACTCCTTTTGGAATTGAATTGAAATACCTAATGATTTCTGTCACAATATTTGCCCTGATTCCTCTTACATTTGGATTCTGAAAAATGGTCATCCTATAAAGCAGCACGCCGCAGCATCGTTTGGCACGGTAAACACATCGAAACATGGACTCAGCCCACCCCGCCCCCCCGCTCGTTTGCTCACCCTAGCATCTCGGTTGCCACTTCCGTGCATGACAATGAGTTGTATAGGTTTTTTTCCGTCATTTCCATCCCAGACCGAACAGATACAGACTCACACGGAAAGCTCAACATATAACAGATAAGGCCCGGAAGCAAGACGACGGATTGGAGGAAAAAATCCTCCTGAACAAGAGACGCAAAACCGCGCAGCAAACCGATCGTATCGATCGTTTCTGGTGATCGATTTCTGTTTTTGTAGTTTATGTCACCGGACGGAGACGCACAGTGCCGACGAAGTTCTGCCAGGATGAAAGAGAGCATCGAAAGCTGCGGGTCCGTCTGGGACCAGCTGTTTACCGGCATCGTGCGCGCCTAGAACTCCTCCGGACAAGTTTCTGTGGTCGCGGCGCAGAATTCTGATTTCATATTATGGGGTTCAGCGGAATGGGGCAGAGAAAATACTAACCGGTTTCGAGCGCAAGCGAGCGTTGACGACATCTTCTAAAACAACCAGAAAATCCAAAAACTACCAGGAACTGTGAAACCTGTTCAGGGGGCCCAAGAGGGAGTAAACGGGGAGGACGAGAGGAACTGACCCTCGCGTAGAGAAGCGCCCTTTTTGGTTGGCCCTTGAAACTGTCGGATATCGGAAAATCGAAGATGAGTTTACGATCGTATCTGTCGGCTAACGGTATGCGAACACGTGTTGACTATACAAAAAAAAAGTTGACCGAATCCGTAGAATAAAACCCCCTGTAAACTGTTGCGGTACGTTCCACAGGGGCAGGAGGGTAGGGATTAAACAACTATCTTGTAAAAGTCTCCCTGCTACAAAGCCCTTCCTTGCCGTCAAAACTTCCCGAGGATCTTTCTGAACTTTCGCTTTCTTTATCATCGCATCATTCCCGCTTCCTGAGCTGCTCCCCTCCTCGCCCCCTTATGGAAAGTGAAGCCGATGGAAAACCAGAGTGGGAATGGATCATGAAAACACTTTCACGCAGGCGGTATACTTACTTGATCAGAAACATGATCGTGGCTCCGATGCACACGATCACGGCCGTCAGCGGGAGCAGGTTGGTGATTTCCACCGCGGAAAATGCCAACGAACTGAACGCACTCATCTTGGCGTGGAGCAGGGTGTAGTTTCTGCTGCTTTCCTTTCGCACTGTGGCCCACTCGCGTTTTGTCACAATTGGCTGTTTCCACCAACCAAACTGTCGGTGGTTGGTGTGGGCTCGCTTTCGCTAGCGCTGGGTTTACAGTTTGGTTTTTCACCGTACCCCTCTGGAGTGCCTTAGTACGATCACACTTCTTGCGATCGGCTCTACTACCTTTTGCGACGGATGGATGGCACGCGCGCGCACTCAGTCGCAGCTGCGCTAAAACAAACTGCAATCACACAGCTCACGCCGCACACGGGATGGAGATCGAGATCGATGCTACGCGCCGACCAGAGGCGTATATTTAATTAAAAAAACAAACACCACGTCCACCTCGAAGGAAATGTGTGTCTGTACACTGCGCGCGAATAACCATCCCACGAGAGGCCGTCCACCGTCGGGGTGCTGATGATGCGGAGCGATCTCCCTACGATGTGCGCACGATCGATGCGCGGATCGATGTGACGAACGGAACGGCGCACCGTTGACCGCTCGAAAAGAGAAAGTAGCCCGAATTCAGATCGGGCAGCTCGCGAGTCCGCCAGATCGGTCGCGCTTGGAGCGGCTCCGGGAAACGGCGAACGAACAACGGCAAAACAACAATCCCTTCGCCCGCGCTCGCCCTCCGCCCGCTCGCGCGTTTCCTTCACACCAATCAACCGGCGGCCGGGGGGGTTTGTTGTTGTCTCTTTGCGTCTAAGCTACTCTCTCTCTCTCGCTCTCTCTCTCTGTGGCCCAGGGCCGTTCTCGCTCACTCCCGCTCTGCGATGCGCTCTCGTTTCGCGGGGATGAATTGAAAAGAAACTTGCGGGACGGTTGTGTCCGTTTTTCTCTCCCGGAACGCGGGATCCCGTTGGCTGTCCGCTAGGGTTGCAACCGGCACAGGTCTGCCCCCTGGGCCCGGTGGGGTGGACGGAGACAGTTTTCTTTTTGCAGCGCAGTTTCCGACTTTCGCGTGCCCTTTTGCCTGCGGGTCACAACGCAGCGGGGTAGTCGGAGGTCTTGACTTCTTCTCTTGTAGTCCCAACCTCAGCGGGCAAAGTGAAGCATCCGGTCGCCACGATACACTACAGGGAGAAACAAGAAGAAAGATGGGATATAATAGGGTAGGATATAATAAGCATAATTTCTTTGTTTTCTGCACAGCGCCACCGGACAAAGAATAGATTACTGCCTAAACCTGGCGAATTATATTCCAGCGAGGCGGTTCGTTGGCAATAGGAGAGTGCAAAGTGTGGGAGTTGTGTTTGGTCCATTCGCGTTACATTGAACTGCCAAGAAGCTGATCTGACCCACCACCAGGTGGGAGGAAATGATCCAATGTTGTAGAGTTCGAATAAGGGATTTTTCTTTTCCTGTGATTCATCGATTGTTAGTCTCACCTGCGACTAGGCAGCCTTAAGGTTGGACCGAGACATGCACTTACGGTCGCTTCCTCTAACGTAAAAAGCCCCAAAGAAGGGGACGCGCTTCACCCGGTACGAGGATAGATTCGCACGTTGCTAACGCGAGCTTGCAGGGGCAAACGCCAACAAACCCTTCGGCACAAACACGCAACACCGGACGGGCGGGCGGACTATGCAAACTGGTAATGGTGGTGACTATGTGGTGTGTGCGAGCGCTAGCCGGCGAGACGGTACAGTCGGTTGCTTTCCGCACCAGCGCTGAAACTGAACTGATCCGTGGCGCGAACGCGGTGCGTGAGGCCTCCGCCCAGCCGAGGGTGGGGTGGGCAGCGACTTACGACGTCCGTAGAGTTACCCCCCACTGACTCCAGCCTGCTACAAGCAGCCCACGGTACCACCGTCGGCAGCGCAAACGAACGTCGCGACCGGGTGCAGCAACCGGAGCCGGTCTCTTGCGCACACTTCGCTGAAGGCATATCTTACGATTTCCGCTGGTGGGGCTGCGAAGCATTCAAGCAACTACGATCTCCACAGGCTACAGCAGCACCACCACCAGAGCAACGAACAAACGGCAAAGCTGTACAGCGCAGCTCCCGGCAACAACACCAAATCTCCGGCAAGCTAGAAGCACGCGAGTCAACCACAACCGCCATCGCCTGCTTGGTTCGTATTTCGGGGTAGCTTATTTCAACGCCTTGCTCGTTTGCCTATCTCAAATGACACACTCGCCGGAAAGCTTGCTTCCTCAGGTTATGAGAAGAATGCATTCTTACCTACCATTCGCGTATGGTCATCAAACTTATTTAAAACAACCAAACACATGTAGCCTCCTCGATTCGCCAACGATATACGGCCAAAGAAGCTTATGGACCAACTCCGAACGGGCAGGTTGGTGCTGCTTTTTAAGCGCTACACGCCAACTATGGAACGGATTCGGTTGAAAGGATTTTTTTTTTTTGTATCCACAAAATTAAGATTCCACCTTCTTAATTTTATCTACACCTCGTTTTCTTGACTCGTGCTTGACTATAAATATGCACCTCTTCCGCTGACGGGGGATCAATGTGCCGAAAGTCGCGTCCAATCCTTTCCACCCGTCACGATTGAACTGATTTTACGGGCATCCCCCAAGTCAGAGAACCGCTGGCATGATGTTGCCTGAACGGGCATGGTTTGTTTGTGCACGAACGTTAGGTTTCTTGTACGTTCCTACTACTCCCGCCGATTCGGTTCCGGTGATGAACTTTTCGCGACCGCAGAACTGCGACCTTGTGCGTTAGCAGGTTTGGTGTGGCGCCAGAAAACTCTCTTTCTTCCCTTCTCTTCTCGCCAGCGGGGCGTTGTAAATCTTCTGGTGGTGATCAGATTCGGAATTCCTGGAACGGTGTTAAAACAAAGATAAAAAAGGCAAAACGAACGACCCGCCAAGCTGGAGCCGCGACATTCTGTACCGTGAACGAAACGGCCAGCCTTAAAAAGTGCTAATACATTACATCATCCGCTAGGAATTTTGGATCGCATCGTACGGGGCCTTTCGATAGAGTGCGCAGTCCGCCACCGAACGCTGCCACAATCAGTCTTATCTTTTCTATTGACAAATATGAAAATGTTTGAGCAGTTGGCTGTTTTTTTTCTCCTCTTCGATCCGTACCGTTTTGTTTTCCTCCAACGCCCGAGCCAACTTAACGGCACGAAAACGGTTAACTAGATTGCAGCGAGTCGTAGCTTACTACACCGTCGACTGCTGTTGCTGCTGCTGCTCCTGCTGCTTGGGGCATTTGGCCAGAAGGAAGGCCGTTTATGTTTGCTAAGAAATTCATTGATGCGTGTACGGTGTATATGCTTAGCTTTATTTGTAGTTGCACAAGTACAGTGTCGCACGAAGGGCGGCATATACGTGTCGAGTATCGCCCTCCTGCTGGAGAGCGTCCTTCAATGGAGTGATTCTTGTTTAATTTTAACATCGACATTTTGGTGGCCAGGGTTACGGCGTCAGGGTTATGCTCTATTCACATCAACCAACGATCAAATCCAAGCAGCATAAGAGAAACAGAAAATATATCCATCAATCTTATCCCCCGAACCGGGCTATTCCCTCCCTCAATAATCGGGGGGAAATGTGCTACTGAGGAGAGAGAATCCCGTTCGACGAAAATGGCCAGCTCATGACATCGGCCTATTTCACAGTGCCACAGCATTCCATTCCCGTTTCGGCCCGTTTCGGCCCGTTTCGAAATTCGCCATTCCTCCCAACTGGCGATTAGATGAAGCAACACAATCAACGCGAAGGGGGACTGTGGGATGGGAAAATTGCCAAACGAAAATTTAGGGCACTACGCCGTTTTCGCCATCCGGCTCCCCCATGGACATACAACTAACAGTACCGACATATTTGCACCTCTTTCTTCTGGCCTGTTTAGCGGCATCAACAATCTTGCGCACAGTCTGAACGAGAGCACCTTAACAAAGGGTGCATTAGTTGATGGGCCAGCATGGTAGATGCAGAGGAGGGAAAAGTTAAGTTATCTAACGATTGCGTAAAAATTCGGCCAAAACTATTCTGCAGTCTGACTGGCGAGAAAGGAACCAACATCCCACAAACAGTGATGCTCTTCTGGCCTGCAATATCTGCCACCCACAATATAACCCGGCAATTACTTACAATAAACAAACACAAATGAACATGCAAAACGATGTCATCTGGTAGATAATGGGTGTTTTAGTTTTCTAGAACCCCGACAAACAGCCGCAAAATGTCACGGTCTCGCAGTCAACCTATCACAACTCGACAATGTTTTCAGAGGACACTGCATCGTTTCATCGTCGACTTACCGCATTCGACGCGCCGTATCGCCATGTGTCCCCACAAAACCGCCAAGCAGGCGCCGTCCCTTTTTCATGCACAATTACACTAACACGTATTTTACGCTGCACAAACCACAATAAACCAACCCGCGGCAAACAGTCTTCATTAACCGGGGGGTTATCTGATTGCTTACAATTATTTTTGTTAAAGATTGCCAAAAAAAATAATGAAACCAAACAATCACCACTTTCCACAAAAATGCAAACCTTTCACAACGACAACAAACCTACCCCGTATGGTGGCTCAAAAGCAACTAAATCCTTTATTCATCGTTTTTTCTGTCACCGCTGAACCGATACCATTTAGAACCGCTTCCACACGATAGGTCTCACGCATTCATCCATAACCGATTTAGCGAACAAATCAAGTGATGAGAAATTCTTGAGAATTTTAACAAATTTCATGTAAACTTGTAAATATGCACGTAAGACATATCGTTTCCAACTGAAACATATCGTTTCTAGCTGAGACACAACGTTTCCAGCTGAGACATATCGTTTGGGAGCCATGGAACTGCGATCCACAAAATGATGGAAGCTAGTGATGGGTGCTTGTTTTGCAATAACCGCGAGACGCTCGTAGCTGATGCTGATGTGTACTGCTCGAAAAGTGCTCGACGGTCTATTGGGATGCAATTTAAGCTTCGGCAGAGGAAATATTGTTTTTTTTTCGAGGGAAGTTTAACTCTAGACATGACACTCCCGAATCAAATCCTTTTTTAGATTTCTCTCATTTAAGCTGGGAATACTCTTCCATTCCAGCAGACGCATCATTTTGCTTACGTCTAGGTTATAACGAATGCTAGGAAGTGCAAGAATGGTCGCGCAAACGCGCGCAACCAACCAACCAACCCACTATACCAACGGTAGAAGAAATTTGTTTTGTTTTCCACCGTTGCCATGGCGTCCGCAGCACGGCGAGCGTGCAGAGGTTGTGTTTCCGTGCCCACATACACGGATTCCGGTTCGTGAGCTGGCGCGTGCAGTAGTTGCTACCGCGGTGCCGTAGTTAAAAGGGGGGAAAAAAGAAAGCGCAAACGAAGAACGGTCGCGGTGCGGTCAAGTCGGGAAGAAAACGTGCAAATGTTGTGGTCATCTTCGGTTTTGCAGTTTTTAGGCAAAAATGCCCTTTTTTCTCCAAGTACCTTTGCAGTGACGCGGTGACCGATTGAGTGAAGAGCTCAGGCGAGAGAGAAAGAGCGAGATAGCGGGAGGTGCGCTCAGCTTTTCGCTGTTTTTCAAACGGACGACGGGACCCTCCGGCCCTGTTCAATCGTCAAGCGCCTTACCATATTGGGTCGCAGGCGATCGATTTTCGACCGAACAGTCCTACTAAACAGCGCGACCGAAGGAGTAGTTTGTGGTTTGCGGTTCGGTGAACATCCTGCACCAAGAAGACGTCCTCTACTTTACCAACGCACACCCCAATGGTTTGCTGCAGGACCAAAAATTCGCCGAAGTTTCTTGTGCTGTGCTAGTGAACAGTGTATTCTGATCAACGGTCGTATTCGATGCGTAGCATGTTTGCGTCGAGAGAGGCATAAAACGAAAACTATAGACCAACTCCAGGAGATTAAAAGTGCTGTTGCACGCACAACTAAATTCGACGGATTCCTGTCCAGCGAACGCAAGACGACGTTCTCACGACCAGCAACGCATCGGGCCTTACGTTAAAAGTTCGAAGAAGCAGAAACAACCACCCCACACCCACCCACAACCGATACCAACGTGGCGGTCCGTATGGACAAATGGTTCGGGGAGAAACGGTTGTGGTTGTTTGGTAATCATCTACCGCTACTACCGCGCAGGTAATTTGTCATTCAACGCGTTGTATCCACGACGAACTCCAGGATTTCCGTTACTAGCAGCTACCCGTTGTCCCGTATGCATTCGAATCCTTTGCCCATGTCCCATATGGGCCTACTGCGGTTGCATCGTAGTCATCAATCGATTGGGAAGAAATGATAAATGACATATTGTACTGTATTCTATGGCTTCTTTGATACAATCATTTTCGAAGGATTTTTTACTTTTGGAAAGGGGCAAAATTACTTTCCAACCGCAGCCGGTACGTCACAGCGCCACCGGCGCACGATGGTTGAACATGGAAAAGAAATTGGAAATGGATTTTCTACAATGGGTCCTTGTTGACGAACAACAATTTCCAGAACACACGAACTGAAAAAAAGAAATCACCGATTGATCCGTGTTCAGGATTTGTATTTCTGTACGCTTTGGAACGTCTGTTGTTTACCGATAGGACAAATCGAAAACGTGCAGAAAGTTTGATTTTTTTCTTTTTCGTTCCTTGCACTGCGCCGTGTTGGGTCGTGTTTTGTTGCTGTTAATATCGCTGTTGAACGTCCCGCTACCGGGACGAGGAATTGGCCGCGTGTACCGTGTAGCTAAGGATAATGAGGACGTGGCAGGATGGAGTGCTTTGAACTCCGCGCCCCGGCTGGCTGGCTCGTGCTTGCCTTTCACTGTGAGCGAGAGAAAATCGGCAACAACTTCCACCGGTGAGAGAGAAAGGGTTAGTGGAGAAGCGCGAGAGAAATAGGGAGAGGAAAGTTAGCTGGCGGGGGCGGTGAAGGATAAGCGGGTTATTTATTATTCTACGCCACGTCAACCCCTCACCGGTTCTATAGACCGGAAAAGGACAGGTGCACATCATTCGCGCACTGAATGGGGATGGTGCCGACAGCCTGGTGCGGTACTGGTGGAAAACATTGAAAGTGAAATCAGGGAATGAATGCCAACCGGAGGAAAAACGCTACATTTGTTTGCGGACGTCGCACACCCGAAGGTACACACGTTTCTCTCTGTTTATTTTGTTGGGTAGTTCGTCAATACGCCATCAGCGGTCAGTTTGCACGTGTTTGTGACGGCCCCGGATCGATTCCGTGGCTGGTGGCCTCGCGGCGTACCCGGCTTTCCAGTTTCAACCAATTCAGCTCACACGGACCTACTTGCGGCCGGGGAAAGGAGGCGGTGTGAGGATGGTGGTCGGTCCTGCTCCTGGATTGGTAGGTCCCTGGGTGGGGGCGGAAGTCGGAGGGACCAGCGTAGTACCGGGAACCTCCGGCACCACACTGCCGTCCGACATGATGTACACCGTTTCCGCTATCACGATGGCCAGGTTGTTGATCGTTTCCGCCGAAACCGAGGTGGCCCCGTCCGGTAAGTGAATGTCCATGTTGTTCTGCGCACCCAAGTTGGACCGCAGTGGCACCGGAAGTGGACTTCCGGCCACGAACGGGGTGACCAGCAGCAGGGCGGTAACTAGGGCAAAGTTGGAGTACATCCTGTATGCGGCGGTTTGACTTGCAGGAAGAAATGGGTTCTGAACTGAATAACTGTATCGGACTGTCTGTGATGTACTTACCACTGCTGCGGTCGTTATATATTGAAGCCCAAGCAGGACATAACTTCTTATCGAACCCGACCTAAGACACAACATTGCGCTAATCACTGGCAAACGTTCTTGCCATTGGCAGGAACATGATGTATTGCAGCACGCTGAAAACAATGTCGCCGATACTTGTTCCGTCCATTGCCGACACTCAAATTATCCGGTCTGGGTTCGCTGATAGCGATCGTTTTGTCCGAAATAACTGACATACGTTGTATTTATCTAGGATTAGTCAATCGGAATGAAAACATTGATTTGACGATTGAAGCCATTTGAAAAGAACATAATTTAATTATTGACGCTATTTTACAAGAATTTTTAAGAGTACCATGATATTTTGACAAGTTTTTAATCAACTGTAGTAACTCAACTCATTTCTTCTAAAAAAAACTCGTAATATCTGTTAGTACCCTTAGTATTCAGAAAAATACAGCGATATTTAAAGTTCATAACAAATTTAAACGCATGGAATCCCCTGGTTTCCAACCCCATGACTCAAAGGAATCGGTTTACTCATCGTCCGCAAACGCCGGCTGCGAGATATTTCACAATTACCGTCGTTTAAAAAAACCTCATGGCCGTACCCTAGACGATCGGGGGGACCATGTTTCACCGTTGATTGATGTGTGACGTCCCAGAAATAACGACCAATTTAGATTTGTCTATGAAACGTAACCCATATCCGTAACACATTGCGAGAACTTGGTGGATCGAAGGAAGCAAGCCGAGGCATTAATCAATAGATTGCAAAAAATGTTTTGATAAGTTTTTTTTTCTTCTATTCGTTCCTCGAGAACAGGTACATACAACCTGTTGTTGGAAATTGATCAACACTAACATTTTTTATTCAAAATTGTGGGTTATGGATCACAATTAAAAAAACATTCTTAATGATTATTACAAATTCATATCAATCATCATACATTTTTTAAATAATTTAAGAAGCGTTCCTCACGTTTCATAAGAAACAGCTAAATCTAAGCTTTAACTAAATCCCAAATTCAGGAACAATTGCAATGGCATAGGGAGTATTTTTTATAAATATTAAAAATGAAAATAACGAGTAGTGATTTTGTATTCATTTTGTGTCTGAATGTGGCGTATCCTACAAATCATAGGTGAACTAGATTATGATTGGGTTCACCTACTGCCTTACTCCTTGATGGCCATATAATATCCTCCACTTCACTACTAATGATCGCCTTAAATATGACCGTTAATGCGAAAACGATTGACTCTACTCGCGGTTTTCTGAAAAAGGCGTATCCATCCCTTTGGGATTAAGCTCTCATCCGCATCATGCCAACGGAGCACACAAACGCTACCAACTACAGCGCGCCTAGGTGATGGCGATGCAACAGCTCTGCTGCTTCCCGTAGGTCCTTTCTTCGGCCCTTCTCGAATGAGCTAGCGGCTGTTTCAACTTTTGACCTTCCACGCAAAAACTTCAACGCCTCTCAAGCCCAAGCTCGTACGGAAAGGTCTCGTGCCCGACCGTACCATGGCGTACCGAGTCACCATCATCGGAAAGGCGAAAGGTCACACCGAGTCCTCCGAGTCCCGGCCGAGGCGTCCTCGCTGTTCCCGGCTGCCCTGGACGGGCAGTGTGCTACCTGTACTGTCTCGGGGTGGTTATCGTTCATTACCGATACTATTAATCTTCCCTTCCTCCCCCCTAATGGGAGGCAAAAACGCCGTGAAACTGTGTACGTGTGAGGAGGGGCAGCTAGGTTTGAAAAGTTTTTAGGCCAATAGCACATTTATCTTCCGTTGCGTGATGAGTAAAGTTTTCCGAAGGGTGCTGTCGATAATGTTTCGGTGGGTAACGTGATGTACAAATTAAATCATTCATTAAAATTGATGGAGTGCTAGATTTATTGGTTCCCCGTAGTGTTGTTACGATAGGTGTTTAATTTTTTTTTTAATTTGAAGGGTCTTTCGATATAAAGATGGAGGAAAATATATCAGATCCATCCTATCGGGAAATATCATTAAAGGACAAAGTATTTAATATGTATTGAAGTAGCGTCGTCGTGTCTACTAGATGTGAGGTTGCTACGAGGTTACTATGTTTATATATGACAGTATTTTGCTTAATTGCTGGGTAGGCAACATTTACCTTGCTGTTTGCAAATGCAATTCGAACAAAGGCCACCATGAAGCAGCATTCGCTTCGTCAGAGTACCTTCCAGAATGTCTGGGCTCCGTAATCACTCTTTTTCTTCACGTTCTACGAATCTTCTAAATAATAAATTGTCTTTGTACCGCGTTTCTTGCTCCGTTTACATTGTCTTTCTTTTGTCTCTTCCCCGCAGCAATCTACCCTTTAGATGGACATCCGGCGAGTCGAAAGCGGAAGGAGTTATCAAAGCCATACAGGAAAGGTAAGCGGAACTTCCAACTGCCATGTACTGCGTCACAAAGCGAAGGAAAAAAATCCGCGTCCTCCCCCCGGCTGTGACGACACTCACGATATCGGTGACGAAACGGCACCCACGCTGGGGACATTCGAATCGACTCCACAGGGCCAACAATGGATAGGCGAACATGAGTGTGTGGTTGCGGTGTGAGGAGAGGGGAATAATGTGGTCACGCCAAAATATAATGCCACAACACGAACGAAATTCCTCACAATCCCACCTCCAAATCGAAGGACGCATCGAGTCTTGGGACGTCGGACGACGTGTGAGAATGGCGCACGAAGGTGCACCGCAGCGGGTTTTGGTTGTAACCGCTGGATATTACCGAAGGAATCGTCCACACACACACACACGCACACACCAGCACCCAGTATCGATTTTCGTTTTTCAAAATGTTTCTCCCGTATTACAACGCCCACACGGAGGTCCACTACTTATCGCACTATAAATTCTTCGTTTGCTGGAACGATGCCAAACGGCGAGGGTTGGGATTGTGGAGGACCTTCCCCTTTATTCTTGCCACAGCCCCCGCAGGTTGCCAAAGTTTCGAGAGGTGGAGCTGGTGGTGGCATTTTCGTTTCTTTTTCTTCCACCCTTTACTCGCTCCCTGACATTGAAGGGTCCAACGGCCCCTCGGGTGTGCCCCGTGTACCAAGGCTACTCGAAGGACTCGCACATAGCGAAACACCCAGACCTCGTGAAGGGCGAAAAAGGATGAGACTTGAGCGGTGGGTTCTTCCTTTCTCCCTCGTGTGGGCAGTTGGTACGCTTTGCGGTAATCATAGTCCTTCATGAAGGAATACTGAAGACCCCTTCAGGGTGACCGAAGGGAAGCGCTTCTTGCCGCACTGCTCTCGCTGCTCGTCACACTCGATGGGAAAAGTTGGACTGGTCAGGCGATATTTCCATTTAGTAGCACCACCAAGCGATTCAAAGCAAGAGGTCCTTTTGGGCCTTGCCGCGCGAAGAAGAAGGTCAGAAACAAGAAAAGAAAACGGCTAGTCCTTGCTCCTTGCTTGGACAACGGCCAGCGTTCAGGTGGCTGGCGTTCAGTTCACGTTGGAGAATGTTCCAGGGAACATTCGCCGTCATCCGCTCGCGTACGATCTTCCACGGTGTGACCGAGGATCCCTGCGGCCACCGGCTGGCATCCTTTCAACCCGCCCAACGCGTCCCGTTCACCAAAGCAACCCCGCTGGCCACCCTCACTTACGGCGGCATGTTCGTCCTGTCGACGCTCTTTTCCAGATCACGGGGCAGCAGTAGGATGGACCGGTACGAGAAGCTCAGCCGGCTGGGCGAGGGCTCGTACGGAGTGGTGTACAAGTGCCGCGACCGGGAGACGGGCTCGCTGGTGGCAGTCAAGCGGTTCGTCGAGTCGGAGGACGACCCGGCCATCCGGAAGATAGCGCTGCGGGAGATCCGGCTCCTGAAGAACCTGAAGCACCCGAACCTCGTCTGCCTGCTGGAGGTATTCCGGCGGAAGCGCCGCCTGCACCTGGTGTTCGAGTTCTGCGAGCACACCGTACTGCACGAGCTGGAACGGCATCCGGAGGTAAGCAAGGAAGCATGAAAGACAAAACAGATACAGGGTTTAAAACCCCCGAGACCTGGAAATTGAATTTCTAATTGTTCAGTGCAGTCAACCGTTCGCTAGAGAGTTTCCGGATGGGAAAAATTGTGGGATTGAAGATTGCTAAAGTGTATGTCTAGTTTTAATACGTTGATAGCCTGTTAATTTCAGGTAGTATTAGATTTTTCAAAGATTTTTAAACCTTGAGATTGCATTGCAAAACCGACTGGAGTTTTAAACTCATCCCCTCCATTACTTATGGCCAAAAAGGTCTTACGATTCGAATCGATCAATACGATTTTGTTTTGAATTTTCCTTTTCCGATTGATTAATTTTTTTTCAAAAAACATCGAAATCGAATAACTATACAGAGAATGATAAATAACTTTTCCAATGGGGTTCTGAATTCCCAGCGATCTTCTATATGTATAAAAGAGTTTGGAATGTGTGCGGCCGCGCATCACTTGCGAGTCGGTTTTGAGCCATTTTTGGTTTGTGTTGATACAATGCAGCATTTCAGGCTCTCAAATTTGGAATAATATCCACAATTTCCGCCAAGTTCTTCTAAACAATCTCGCCTACTACGACTCCTTAAATTTGTTGATATCACTTCTTCACTACATCTCGCCTACTGCAGTTGTTGCGAATGATGTGATCAATCCTGTCTGTCTACCGTTTCGTTACCAAGTGGAATTTGTGTGGAAACCATATCAGAGAGCAAAATACGTAGAATTTTTTTTTTCATTGACACTACTACCCTAGGGACTAACAGTGCCGCGGTACTGGGAAAGTTCGCCTGCAGAAGAAGGGTCCACTACAAACGCAAAGTTCTAGGATAGCTGAAAATCTCAGAAAGTAAACTCTACTGCAGGAAACTTACAGGAAAGACATGTGCCTTCGACTGCAAACCTGCGTATCGTGGCCAGAAAGAAAAACTAGTTAAAGAACGTATTAAACTGGACTCAAAACGAACTCACGTCCTTGCAGGGATGTCCGGATAACCTCACCAAGCAGATCACGTACCAAACGATTCAGGGAGTCGCCTATTGTCACAAGCAGGGCTGTCTGCACCGGGATATCAAGCCGGAGAACATCCTGCTCACCGCCCAGGGCCAGGTGAAGCTGTGCGACTTCGGGTTCGCCCGTATGCTCAGTAAGTAGACCCGGTCCCCGGTCCGGTCCGTCCATGGACACCCGTGTAACATCCGCATCCCGTGTATCGTGCAGGTCCCGGTGAAAACTATACAGACTACGTGGCCACCCGATGGTACCGGGCGCCCGAGCTGCTGGTGGGCGACACGCAGTACGGCACGCCTGTGGACGTGTGGGCCATCGGGTGCGTGTTCGCCGAGCTGGTCCGCGGCGATGCCCTCTGGCCGGGACGGTCGGACGTCGACCAGCTCTACCTGATCCGGCGCACGCTCGGTGATCTACTACCTCGGCATCTGGCCATCTTCAATCAGAATGAGTTCTTTAAGGTAAATGGTCGCTAAATGGGAGGATGCTTCCAGCTTCAACAGAAGTCTTAAGATACTAACAGCATCCTAATACTGCAAGTAACGTTCAGGACTTAATTGAATTAATTCCCTTTGCCTTTCTAGGGTATAACTCTTCCCGTGCCACCGACACTGGAAACATTGGAAGCAAAAATGCCATCACGTACCTTAGCCAATCCGTTGATGATGGATTTCTTGAAAGTGAGTCCTTGTTTTCCTCGAACTATTCCGCCCATCGTGCAAACGGTTATACTCTCATTCTGCCTCCCCGCAGAAATGTCTCGACAAGGATCCGTCCAAGCGTTGGTCCTGCGAGCGGCTGGCGACGCATCCGTACTTCGAGGACTACATCAGCAAGCAGAAGGAGATCGAGCAGACGATCACGCTCGAGCAGAAGCAAAACGGAGCCCGCGAGCTAAAACCGAAGACGTCCAACACATCGCTGCCGCAGCTGCCCGGCACACAGGAATCCCGCGTCCCGCAGAAGAACCTGTTCCTTCGATCCGATCACCATTTGCCAACAATCTAGGCGCCGTTTTCGCCTCCGGCGTGTTTCTTCAATCTCCCCGGAAAGCTCATGATCGCCAGGGAAGCCAGAATAGGCCGCAGGTGATGCGAAAGCAGATGTTTTTTTTTCTCCTTTTTTCTCCATTTCCATCCCTCTTTTTACCCTGGATGCTCGAAACGTAGCATCGAACCGAACCGTCTCACAATATTAAACACACCGTGTCATCGGTGATCAAACAAGATCGATTGCTTGAACAAGTGTTCTCAGTACATGTTCTAGAAGCCGGTCTCGGTACAATGACCGCGTTCAGCACACTTTCGAATGTGTTTTCGATGCATTATTTTGTTCATTCCGCAGAAACATTCATACCGTTCCTCAAAGAAGCTTTTTAGTTTTGAAAAAATCTTTTGGAAGGGCTAAAGAAAACTTATGATTTATGTTCCCATTGCAATTATCAATGAATAAAATTAATCTTAATATTTATCACTGTATAACGATAACAAGAAAACGTCTTTTTTCCTTTCGGAAAGATTAAAAATGGGTGAGATTTCAATATACATTTGAAAAATGGCATGTAATGATTAAACTAACAATTTTCTTCCTCCAGCTCTTATGAGAAGAAAATCGCTGGAAAGTTTACCGTAAAGAATACTAATGTGGCTTTAGCAAGAAAAATACACCGTTACATTGCGTTTTATATGTTTTTGTGTGTGTGTGTTTGCTTGGCCTTTATTATTTAGATTCCACAGTACAATAGTATGGTATTATTTACATTATCGCTATCCTCCAATAGTTGTCCTCGTTGATCCACAGTGCCGCGCCGCGCAGAAGTGGGTTTTCTGAAATTTAGTTATCGCTTTGCTTGGCTCGTGTTTTCTCCCCTATAAACCCCCTTCCCGCTACCTCGCTAAAACGCTTCCCACGGCGAGCGTTTACCCACTAACAAACAGACGCAGCTTCCGGTTTACAAGTTGCCGTGGTGCTGCGCTGTGCCTTTGCTTTGATTTTTCTTTTTCTTTTTCTTCTTCCGTGGCCGTCGCCGAGACCTTAAAGCAATCGCTCAGAATAGGCAGCCCCCGACCGAAACAAGTGTCTATATCACGTACTCTAACTAACTAACATCGTACAGTTTAGCTTGATTGATTTGCTTTATGCGTTTGTCCCCATGCAAGACCATCAACCTTCGTACATCACACTTACAATTGTAATCTTTCTTGCACATGTTCCGTGTGTTTATATCTTTTCGCTTTTTTTCACACATTTTCTCTCCTCGTAAGCAACTCTCAATCTCACATTCATTCATTCCCAATTATCTTCCCATTTTACGTGTACAAACACGTACGTATATCTATATATATATTTATTTTTTTCTTCTACCATTGAATCGGTTCACATATTATACTTGTTAGAAACTTATTTCCTCGTTTGTCTCAAAAAAATCACTCGTTTCCATCAAGTTGTCGGTTCCGTTCGCTGCGCCACCATCCAAGATCCGTCTCGTGTGACCGAAAAAAAAAGAAACAAACAAACAAGGAGACAAGAATCAAGTCCAAGCAGATGTTGCGGGCAAGCGATACACGGAAGCGAAACGAAAACTTAACAAATGCAACATAAACAAAACAAACGGGAAAATAAGCAGGCGGTTTCGGTAAAAGTAACACAACAGGAAGCGCGTAGTAGGCTAAAACAAACAAAAAAGCATCAGCAAACGGAATTATGTGGAATCCGCCAAAGCCTCCTGCAATATGTGTACATTTTTTTCAGTTTTCTTCTTAGCATTAAAATTGAAAGAAATAGCAAAGGAAAGGTAGCGCGATCGATACGCACCCTGCACGCGAAAGGCCGCGTGTTCCATAAAATGTCCTCTAGCATGTTTTGTAATGCTTTCATAACTGCAATATTTTCACTGACCAGTGCAGTCGTAGTTTACTGTTGTTGTAGTTTTTTTTTTTTAGTGTGTAAGGGTAGCAGATATTGGACTACTCGTAGGTCCTTTTTACGTAGTTTTTTTTTTCTTTTTTTTTTCGTTTGCACGCCCCGTTAAGCGAAAGCAGACTGAAGATTCTTCTGATGGTTGCTCGCCTCTCGCCAAAACTAAGCGATGTTTCAACTCTTTCAACACGGTCGCCAACCGTGTCCTCATTGTCACATTGGCCCCAGGAGTCAGTTTGGCGTCGTGAATATCCCTCCGGCGTTTTGGCTATCCATTTAGCGTCCACCCCGCGTTAGTGAGCGACAAAGAATGCCCATTTAACAAAACGGTGCAAAAGACTTCGGGAGGCATTTTAGTTCACGAAGCGCCCATCTATCCCTCTGTTTTATAGTTTTCTTTTTCTCTCCCACTTGCTGTCTCCCCCTCTCTACTGACTATCCGATCCTGCCGAGGGCGATTGGGTGGCAAACTTTTCCAACCTTCTTCGGCGCAGTTCGCTCATGGCGGAGCTTTCCGGACGACTCACGGGCAGACCAGCATCCGCACTTCCGTTCAAGGCAGCCGTCCTCGTTGATGGCGGAAGCAATGTGCTGCTGCTGCTGCTGCTACCCTCGTCGAGTAGCTGGTCGGGCGTGATGAGGAAAGCCTTGCTCGTGCTCGGAAGCGGCTCCTTTTTCAGCTTGACCGACGAGTCGTCCTCGTCGCTGCTGATAGGGCCCAGGTCCTCCAGCTTCGCCAAACTAACGCCCGACGAGCCGGCCGATTTGCCGGTGAAGGCGGCGGCGGCTGCGACGGCGTTCGTTCCTATACTGCTATTACTATCACTAACAAGATTACTACTCTTACTACTGCCTCTGGCGGCCTGTTCGCTGCTGGAGGCGAGCGCAGTAGCGCCCACGTCCGTCACATCCCCCGTGGTGGTGGTGGTGGAAATGGAAGGATCCACTGATGCGTCCCCAGTGGTCGTGCTCGCCGACGTTGACGGTACCTCTGCCATTGGTGGCACTGTGGCTGAAGCGTTTACGCTCGGCTCGGCTTGCTGGGGGCCCGGAGGCGGTGGTGCCTGCAGATGGGCGACGGCCTCGGGAGGCAAACGGGCGGTGATAGCAGCGTACTGGTTCATCAGCGCCACCGATGCGTCCAGCAGAGTGCGTATGTTCCGTAGGTGCTTGATGCGCTCTTCGATGTGCCGGCGTTCGGTGCCCTCCATCGCGCGCACCTCCTCGTCGGTCAGCGTGTCGAGCGAGGGCGGCACCGGGGGGAGCGGCATCGTATACGGTGGCATCCCCACGAAGGGAAACGGTGGAAGTACCAACGGTGCGCCCGGGAAGAGCGGTAAAGCATTCGTCGCTGACGGTGCCATTCCTACAGAGGAATAGCGAGTAAAGAAAGATGAAGCACCATAAAACAAACACTCGCTTTCAGGTCCAAGATTTTCAAGCAAAACTTGTAAAATCATTGTTGTTAGCAGTTTCATACACAGTGGTCTGCATCGTATGGTAGTTTAATGGAGAATAATGTTACATCCATATGATCCTTCATATCACTTCATATCATTGATAAGAAGGTTTACTTTAAATGAAGTCAATTTTAACAATGATCAGTTAACTAAACTCATAACATGATGTCCATGCAAATGGAGCAAATTTCAACAGTGGACAGTTGCTTTAAAAATTATAAATATACACCACGAGTAAAGAAATATGTACTCAAAATGTAACCAACCATTTGGAGTGCGTACAAATTACTACCGAAGATAAAATGCATACATCCAATTTGACTGTCTTGTTACAGTATGGGTAAGATAACAATTTCTGAGTGTTATCAAAAGGCGATAACGAGTGCAGCTGCAAAACAATGCTCGTGGTTTATGTGGGTTTAACTCCTAGTGCCACAACAGTTACAGTATGTTATGTGTAGAGTAAAAATTGATGATATTGTACATAAAAATGTTCGAGAATAAACATGTGGGGCCACTTACCATTCGGTAACGCAGCACCGGCAACACTTGCACCGGCCACACCGCCCGCTCCGGCCATGCCCGCACCCGTCGGTCGGCTAGCGTCGGTTCCCGGGCCGGCCCCGTTCGCGCCATCGTTGGCATTGTTGTTCGCGACCGGAT
This sequence comes from Anopheles atroparvus, assembly GCA_914969975.1. Taxonomy (NCBI): domain Eukaryota; kingdom Metazoa; phylum Arthropoda; class Insecta; order Diptera; family Culicidae; genus Anopheles; species Anopheles atroparvus. The sequence continues at coordinate 23,545,288 of CAJZCY010000001.1, read as the reverse complement.
TGGCGGCGGTGGTGGCCGCGGTGATCGGCGTACGGAGAATGTTCAGCCGGCAGGTGGGACACGTCTGCTGTCGCTGGAACCACGAGCGCAGGCACGCCGTGTGGAAAATGTGACCGCACGGGAGCTTCTTCGAGTTGCTCACCATATCCTCGCGGCAGATGATGCAGATGTTGTCCGACATCTGCAGCTCCTCGGGGGTCGCGTCCGGATAGAGCGTGTTCATGTTGCGGATGGCACGCCTCGAGAGAATGACGTCGTTGAGGGCTTTCTTGAAATTTCTGTAAACCGCACAAGGTGCGCGGGGAGAGGCAGTGCGAGAGAGAGAGAGCAAAGGACACGTTGATAAGATAAGTGAGCGTCGACTCGCGCTAACACGGCGGGGTAATCAACGTACCGCATCGTGTAGTACATCGGCCGGAAGGCGAACATGGGCAGGGTGAATATTTTGACCATCAGAATGACAAACACGACGTACAGCACGACGCGCGTGAATCCGATGATCAGCTCGGTGTACAGCAGAAAGACGGCCTTGTTCTCCCACGGTGTGTCCGAGCGTAGCTCGGCCGCGTGGAATATGTACTTGATGGCCGTATTGATGACCATCGTCATGAGGATGGCATACTCGAAGCCAAACACGAGCTGCACCGTGACGCCCTTGGAAATGGTCGACTGGTACGCGTACGAGATCAGCTCGTAGTCGAACAGACCGAGGCAGAGCAGCAACCCGGCGACCCGTACGTGGAACAGCCACCCAATCACTGGGCTTCTTTCCATCTAAAAACATTGACAACATTGAAACAAAAACGTTGTGAACGACAGGGGCACACCGTCGTATCGTTCGCCCCAGCTCGGTCCAGCATTACTCACGTAATCCACACGGTCCTCTGCCAGCCAGTGGAAGGACTTCAGAAACAGCAGCACCGTAAAGAGGGCCACAAACTTCGGATTGAAGTCATCCCGAAAGACGGTGAACGCGAGGCACGTCTCGGTCAGCGCGTACCAGAACCGCTCCATCAGGTGCTCGAACTCGGCCGCCCGCAGCGTGCCGAGAAAGATTTTCTTCATCAGCTTGCCCAACATCAGCACCAGCACCAGCGATTGAATGTAGATGACCTTCGGCAGAGAAAGAAGAAACCAAGCGGGTAAAACAACAGTACATTTGCAGTGCACGACCATGCGTGACGAGGTGTGTTGGGAGAGGAGTTTGCTACGGTTCGGATACTCACGGCCATGCTCGGGTTGGACTTGGTGATGTACACCACCGACGGGTAGAACTGCTTCTTCTGATAGTAGGCATTGCCGATCACCAGCCCCGTCAGCAGCATGCTGATCACCGAAAGCCCGAGGGTACGCATCTTCATGCAGCGTCCGGCCAGCTGGCTGATACTTTCGAAGAAAATGTTAATCTTGCCAGCCGAAACACAACACAGTGGTTGCGGTGAAACGGGGAAAACCACTTCTGGCCGACGTGTCCCCTTCCTCCTCCTTCCCTTTACTGACGGCACTGACACTAGATGCACCTGACGTTGGTAGTACGATCGCCGACGAAAACTCTGCACCGATTGCACCACTTCCCTCCGCACCTGCTGCTGCTACTACTACTGCTTTTGCTGCTGATGTTGCGACTTTCCTCACTACCTCCACCCCCTATGCAGCACATTCGATTCCGTTTCGTCGTGGAATGCGGGACCGCCCGAGATGGTGCGTTTTTTTTTTTTCTACCCTTCCAGCCGCGAGCTTTTCTCCCATCAAACTCCCCACCGGGGGCAGGTGCCGCACAAAAACGAGGCTTTCAAGAGTCGTGGCTGAGGGGCGAGGTTTAACAATCCGTTCGGGAAAGATTGCAATATTCCTGTTTTTATGCTGCAATTCTTAAAGTACACGTAAACACCACTATTTTCCGTGAGCTGTCAAAATGGCAGCCGCGGTTGCACCATATGTGTCAGACGGCTGTCAAAATGTGCTAAACAATGTGTACCGATTTGAACCGGTTTTGGTCCAAGTCTACCGATTTTGATTCAATTCTGTCGATTGTTTGAACCGGTTTACGGAAAATCGGTTCTGCCAGCACTCGGAGTCGGTTTTTTTTTCACGAATGACGTGTTGATTGTTTATTATTTTTTTCATATGACCGTCTGGTAGAATCGCCGGGTAATTTTGTAACTTCGTTCTATAAAAACTTGGGATTAAACTTTCATATTGACTCAAAATTTTTAGAATGCCTCAGTAATTGTGTTTTTAATCGTTTTGAAACACAATGAATATTTTTTCGCATTTTTCAATTGATACCCCATTATGCGTACTTGCACCGTGAAAAGCATCGAATCAAATGCGAAAATAATGCATTTTTGACACAGCTGAAAGTGACAACAAAATTAGAAAAAGAAACAGACATCGGTTTAAAACATTACCGAGCCACCGCGAATTCCTTTGACCAGGCACCATTTGTGCGTTGATAGCGGTTATCATACGTTCACCACCTCTGTCAATTGCTTTCAATAGTTAAGACAAGATAAAAATTTAAGCTCTTCAAACAGATACGAAACAGTGCAGTGGAAGAGTATCGGCCATCGAGTGTAGGAACGAATCTGCATACCATAGAACTTACGGAAAATATTGCTGCTGTTCAATCATGGTGAACAAACATCAGGTAGCCGGGTATGATGCGTTCGCTGCATTCATGAAGGACTTCGACGGAAACGGTGCACCGATAAATGTTCTCTTCACGGGCGCCAAAATGGAAAATGGACAAAGTTGGTGCGTGGATTGCGTCGAAGGTACGAGCGTTCAGATCCTCCCTCTCGGAGCAGCTTAAAAATACTAACCCGCTACTTCTCTCCCCTCCGTTTTGCTTCTCCCAGCGGCCCCTTTTATCGAACGCGCTGTGGAAACTGCTGCCCCGAAAGATTCCCACTTCATTTACGTAGATGTCGGGGATAGGCCCACGTAAGTGTAAAAGGGGAAGGGGGCGTTTTACCGACCGTTTTGTAATACGAATATACAACGACCGTTTTGGTATCGGGGGGGGGTTTTCCGATTCGTTTTATTGTGCAGATGGAAGGACATGAACAACCCGTTTCGCAAGGATAAAAACACACATCTTTCCGTTATTCCGACGCTGATCAGATGGAAAAACCCGCAACGCCTGGAGGGCGAACAGTGCACCAAGACTGACCTGTTAGAGCTCTTCTTTTCGGAAGAGGACTAATCTTTCTTTGAGTGATGGGAGGGAGAGAAAGAGAGAGACCTGTGCATGCTGCTCGATGTACATATTCCAGGAATAAATCCGAATCAAATTCTTCGCACGTTTTACTTGTCCGTTATATTGAGGCGTATATTTGCGTAAAATCTTAACACGATATATTTATCCAACAGGATTAGAGTTTCCGTTATCATGTCCGTAAAACGGAACTGGCACTAATTGAACGGCGCTGCTGCTGTTGCTGGCGGACGAGCGCGGCAGCTCGCGACTGGGATGTCCGCTCGGGACTCTCCTCGTAACCCGCCGTCGCCGCGCCAGTGGCGAGCGCAAAGCGGGACATCGGTGCGGCCTTCATGGGAGTCAGATATCGCTCCCCATTCCCCAACAGTCGATTGTCGCGTCCCGGTGTTGTCGCCAGGATTCGCCTCGGCGAGTTTCGGAGCAACTGCTTCCGGATGTGCGGTGTCGTCGTAGAGATATTGCTTTTATTTGTGTTACCTGCTGTAGCTGCTGAAGCTGATGGTCTACTGTTAATGTCCTTCAGGTTGGGCGACAGGCACGCCCCAATGCTGGCGGCCGAAAGCTGTTCTTGTACATTTTCCTGTAGGCGTCGTATGATCCGCGGGGAGCTGAGCGCCTTCGATGATACTCCGGCGCCCGTCGAAGCTGCTCCGCCCCTGGAAGCTTGGCGCAATTTTTCTCTCCGATTGATGCCACCGCCGTTGGCCGACTTGGTGAAGACCCGCTTGCGTGGCGTGGATTTACGCGGGCTGCTGGCGTGCGCCGAAGTTGATCGTAGCTTTTGCAACTGGCGCACATGTACCGAGGAGTTACGTGGCGCCGGACCGGCGTCCCCTGTCCGGGAAGATATGGCTGCCACAGGTACGGCAACGGTCGCCGCTGCCGGCCGAAACTTGGCACTCTGGCGACGGCTGGCGTTGGTTGCAGTGGTGCGTTTCGAGGAGCCACCATTCTGTTGTTGTTGGTCCAGCACCGCGTTCGTTACTAGCCCATCGAAGAGCTTCGCCTTTGCCATCACCATACCGGCATTTTGGCTGCGAATGCGAGCGATCGACGCGCGCCCGCTTTGATCGGCGTCCTGCAGTGGCGTTATGTGAGATTTGGCCATCAAACTGGCCGACTCCGGATACCGTGCGTGGCTAGCACTGATCGGTGTGCGCGGTGGAAGCTTCGGTGTCCGCGCAGGCGTTGTCCGTGTGCGAGGTGGCACAACGGGGGGCAACATGGGCGTTTTAATGATCGGCGAGTTGACTTCAATCCTCGTCACAAACGGTGACGGTGTGCAGAATACAGGCTGCTGCTGCTGCTGCTGCTGTTGCCTCGAGGACGATCGTAAAGACAACCTTCGAGATGACTGCTTCTCGGGCGTCTTAAAGTAGTCCTCCTGCATTACCTTGGCAGGAGTGAAAAACTCGGCCGTCGAGTCCATCGTCGTCGAGCTGCAGTCGACCGTTACGTTATGCGTTTCGAAGTAGCATTCGGCGTTCACCCATTTCTCTTCCTTCTCCTCGTCAGTATAATTTCCACCGGTTAGACTCGGCGTCAGTGCTGTGACCGGGGCTTTCTTCTCCTGGGTGGTGTCGATCTGGTTGTCCGGAGACACTGTAGCCGACGATTCCGGCGGGCCCCTTAATCCACTCTGCACCGTGTTTGGCCGTCCACGCTTGAGAACACCAGCTTTGGGATAGAAAGACAGATCCACCGTGCCACCGGCGCCACCACCGGTGCTGTTTGCCAGCCCCCCGTCCCTGTTACTGGTGCTACCGATGTGCCACGACTGGTTCCGGGACAGCCGGACGGCTTCGCGACTGCGTCGACGGATCGTACCGATTTTCCTGGCGCTCGGCGAACGGATCATCTTGTGTTCACCGCTCGCGCGTATCTTTAGCTCGCGACTCAACCGCTTCGCCAGCTGGTCCGTCGTCGAGCAGGTGGCCTCGATGGGTTCCGTCTGCTCCAACGTTTGCCGGTACTTGTCCTCTACGTTATCCAGCAGCACGTCGTCCCGTCCGACCAGGTGGCAAAACTCTTGCGATATTCTCGTCTCGATGTCTGAGACACGTTTCTTTATCGCCTCGTACTCACTGCGGCGAATCTTCAGAAAACCGCCCCCGTCACCTCCGTCCATTTCATCGACCTCTCCCTTCGGTGGCGGCTGGCTGCTTGTCGAATGCTGTTTGGGAACGCTTTTGTCTCCTTTCTTAGTGGGAACGGTTGGAAGGAACAGCTCCTCGGCGGTAGTAAGACACGGCATGGACACCACCGGTGACATACGGCCGCCCACCGAGTGCATGGAAGATTTGCCATTCGACCCGGACAGCTCGAATTCGTCCTCTGTCTTCGCTCCCGAGTCGGGGTCGGTGGTTTTATCGTTCGCCTCTGGTTGCTTGTTACGGTTCTGCTGCTTCTTTCGTCCCCAGGGTGCCCCGACCACACTCCAGCGACGTTCCATGGGTTTACCCTCCGCGATCGACGGTATCGAGCCGCTCGGTAGCAATCGATGAACCATTTTGCTGGGCTTTTTGCTACCGCCGAGGCTCAATCGGCTTTTCTTCGTTTCTCTGAGAAATATAAATATGAAAGGTAGGTTCAACGATCTTTTCTAGGGGCAAAAAACGTTCTACAACTTACTTGACAACAACCGTCGGTGTGCAAGGCAGAAGCTCTTGATTATCGGGTAGGAAGGCCGTCACTTCTTTCCTATAAATAGTTACAAAACGAAACAACGTTACTTCCAGCCCAATCGCAACCGAAACCAACGGTCGCATATTTGTACTTACTTCTTCTTCGCACTGAAAGCGATCCCCTCGGTGACTTTTCGCTTCTTTGCCGATTTACTTAGGCACGGGGTACCGACGGTCAGAGTTGGATCATTCTCGCATGTTTCGTCCGTCTTGTCGAGATTCTCCGACGATCCGATCGCACCGACGATCTTCTTGAAGCCATTGAACATACGGGTGAGCGAGCCGCTGCGACGCTTTTTCTTCTTCTTGTCCACCCCGCTGCCCATGAGCATGCTCATGTTGCCGCTCGTGTCGTCCTTTAGCTGACGCAAGATCGTCTCCGGGATGCGACCAATCTGTTGCGAGTGCTCGATCAGCAGCTGCACCACCGTCACATGGCTGGTCAGGCGCTGCTGAACCATTTCCGCGATCGGCATAATGTTCGGCGTGAGAATGATGGCCAGGTTTTCTACCGTCATCCGGTTCTGCCCGGCATGCCGCGAGACGGTGTGCAGGAACTGCATGAAGAATGCCAAAGTGTTCAACGTCAGCGGCGGCAGCAGTAGGCAGGTCAGCATCAGTTTGTGCACCCGTTGCTCCTTGTTCGCGCTGAGCAGGCATCGGATTAGCGCTTCCTGTACATTGCCGCACGGCAGCAGCGGCTCCGGCAAATCGCGGAAAAACGTTTTCACGATGTTCGCTACGTCGATTACATTGTGGGATTTTCCCAGCGGATTTCCCGCTTCAAGGCCAGTCTGCAAGGGACGACGGACAGGAGAGCTTTTATTAGAGCCCATAAAGTGAGGCAGACCTATTACCTTAATTTCCTGTTGCCGTTTGGAGGAACCGGCTTTCCGGAACAATCCCTCCGTGTCGACATGATCCAGGATGAACTGACACGCGTTCGATACGAACAGCGGAATCTGCACAATTCCCCCGTTTGCCAGCAGCACATCGGTGAGATCGAGCGTATGTAGCGGGGCGTTGAAAATACGCCTACATTTCGATTTGTCCTGCGGAGAAGTAATTCGATTGGTTATCAGTACAACGCACTTGCGCGGAACAGGAAAGGTAAACTACTCCACTCACTTGTGACGCTTTCGAGCCTTTCTCTTTCCGATATTTGATGCCATTTTTCCGCAACTCTTCCAATATAACACTGTACAACTCTTCCTTGTTACTCAAGTCAGAAATTAACACACCAGACGTCGCACTGGCCATGTTAGTAGTCACTTACTAATTTACTTACACTTACTTACACCCGTGTAAAGCTGAAAGCATTTCAATCGCTCCGAACCGCCCGCTTGTATTGTATCTATCTTTTTCGTCCGTGCTTCTATCGTTGCTTGGATGTTGTTCGACGGCGGGCTCCGTTACAATACGTACGAATGACAGCTATTTAAAAAATATGACACATGGGAGCGCTCTCTGGTGGCAAAAGCAAACGGGCATGGTTGTACATTTTCTTGATCCGCAGTTTGTTGAGGCGCGTTTCTCTACATGAATTGGAAAATACAATCTATATCGAAATCTGTAAAATATTATTTTAATTTATGGAATTCGTTATTTTAACCTCAAACAGGTACCAAAATATTGGAAAATATCCTTAGCTGTAGAAAGCAGCCCTGCTGCTTCTGTCAAGGTTCAAGGCGAGCAGTTTACATAAATATGTCAACTACTCGTGTCTTGCAGCAGTGGTCGCCGAGAAAATAACTCCGAGTTTTCTGTGTTCCTATCCTGCGATTTGCCCGACCAAACAGAACAATTTGCATACACACGCCCTGTACCACATCAGTTCACGCGCCAGAAAAGGTGACCACCGGCATTCATTTGCGGCATTTCACCGATTTATGCGCAGCGCTTAGGTAAGTGTAAACAAGCATCGAAAACTTTGTTTTGGTCCGTACCGATCGGCCGTCGAAGGTTTTTTCTTCGATCCATCTGTTAGGTGCGGCGCAGTGACGCAGTAATATTTATCTACCCGGATTTGTGTGTTGTTTTTACAGTACCAGTCAGCTCGAACTCGCCCGCAGCCCGCCTTTAGCAGCATCGTTGAAAGAAACAGCCCGTGGATGCGCTTGCACGAGGAAAATCAAGGACGGAAGCTTAGCACCAGCGAGTGGTACGACAATATGATGAGCGATGATGATCGGGACATCGACATAGAGAGCGACGTAAGTTGAGACGCTGGAATGGAATTAGGTTTCCCTGGGCACGAGTTTCCATATGTAACATACAAAAATCTACGTACCTACTTTTCAGGACGGCGATGATTCCGACAACACCAAATCTCAGTCACGCTCCGGTGGAGGTCACTTCTATTCGCAGGTAATTCTCGCTCGAGCATGCTTTATTGAACCGAGTAAAAGACCGTTTAATTGTCTCTTCCGAAACAGGCGGAAAAACGTGCTCATCATAATGCTCTGGAGAGGAAACGACGCGATCACATCAAGGACAGTTTTACTTCGCTCAGAGACTCGGTACCATCGCTGCAGGGCGAGAAGGTAAGACGGACGCCATGTGACCTTGAACCTGTTCAACTAGATAAACCGAACGTTTCTGAATCCCTCGCAGGCCAGTCGAGCGCAAATACTAAAAAAAGCTGCAGAGTACATCCAGTTTATGCGACGGAAGAACAATTCGCACCAGCAAGATATCGACGATCTTCGGCGGCAGAATAATATGCTCGAATCCCAAAGCAAGTTGTGGCACGATATTTGCAGCTTTTGCAAGCGGCATGAGATTTTTTGCAGAATGATAATATGGAATCGCTTTCTTTCGCCTCTTTTCCCTTTTCTTCTTTTCCCCCAGTTCGCCATCTCGAGACGGCGCGTGCTACGGGCAACTTTGTCGATGTCCCCGACGGCATTAATCTCAACGACAGCTCCCGCGAATCCGACAGCTCCGATTTGGATGAGGTGGTAACCAACAACAACAACAACGGGCTCGGTGCACGGCGGAACAAAAAGATGAAAACTAACTCCAGCTATTGAAACCTCTGCTTTGCCGTTTGCATTATGGCGTTACAAAACATTAGTGTCGTAGTGTTAATCCTTAAGTTTTGCCTTTTTTACCTTTGCATTCGTAAAAAGTGCAACTACTACTGCTACTTCCGATGTAATGTTCTACGACCGATCATTTCCCATCCCGTGTTGCGGGGCGGAACGACGGTCGCCTTCGTTTATTACCCCTACGCAGCTAATGTGTAATAGAGTGGTATTTTTTCTAGGATTTCTGATCATTTAATTTGCATCTTTTTTACGATGTTCAGCTACGGTAAAGTAATAAAACTGTATATGAAACGATGAAAGAATATATACTTGTACAATTTACAATATAAATACACATTGTTTTCTTTGAGTTTTTCGTCTTCCAAACCCCCCTTCTTAACAATAAATTTAAAACAAATCAAATCGCTCGTTCACGTGGCCTAGCCCGGAAGGCCGCCTTGGCATTTGGATGTGTGTTTGGGATTTGTCTTTATCTTGCCCAAACAGATGGCATGTTTATAGTACCAATAGAAACACCCAGTACTGTGAGCCAGATAAAAGATGAAGGTACCGGTTGGCATATGATGTACGTGAGAAACAGAAGCATATTTTCTGCTTGATAAATTGCTACCTGCTGTAACTGAATATGGTCGAGCAACACGGACAAGAAAAGCAATCGCCGAGCGTAGGCTGGCCCAATGTGCGACGGGTCGGTCCAATTAAGACATTCAATCACATACCAATTGAATGGTTAATACAGAAGCGATGACGAGGCAAAACCATTCTCCGGGAGAAACGATCCAATAGTTTTCTTTTGCCTTTCACCAAGCCACGGCTCAAGCTGGGCACAGATATTCTTACAATTAATCTGCCGGAAGTGTAGTGAAATTTAGACAATCGTGTTTTCTAGCTGGATAAAACTTAATGTGTGGCACGACAATAACACCAATGGGATGTTAAACTAAACGCACTAAAGTCCCACTAGGAAGGATCATATAAAGTGGGTATCGCGTGAGTTTTCGTACCAGATTGCAGCGAATAATGCGGTGCGGGAGTTTCTCGGGTTTCTGCACGGCAAACTTCGCCAGACGATTGATAAGGTGGCCAACGGGCTGGAAATAGCACTCCATCCGTGCTATTGGCAGTTCCCTTAACTTTTACGACGAGTGTCGTAAAGCGTGGAAAAATACCATCCATTCCGCATCCACAACCAACTGGCCGGTGCGTGGTGTGAAGCAGCTGCCACGAGCCATGATGGGGATCGTCCAGAAAGATAGAGAGATAAAGGGAGAGGGCGAGCAACGATGCAGAAAGCAAATGTGTTCCGGCGCCAAGTAAAGTTCAACCTGATATGAGGCAAGTTAGTCAGGACTACACGCGGAGGGCAGTATGCATCGCACCGTCGGATGGTTCAACCGTGTTGTGAGTAACGGTTCTAAACGACTCGTGTGTGTGCTTCCTATCGCTAGCAAATTTTTAACAAAATCTGTTCATCTTTTATACAGATTCAAAAATCTCGAAAGGTTATAATCTTATCAACCTCCTGATTTGATTTTGGTGATTTGCAGAAAAGAAAAGGTGGTGTTTTTTCGGTGTGATCACTAGTAAACTACGTGATTGAGTATTCTCTGCGCCTTATCTAACCCTGGACACCGTGCTAATAGACACTAATTAAGTGCACAAATTGCGATCCGTCGCTGGCCCCCCGCTGGCAGGGCGCTAATTGTTTGCCGCGCTCATCGATTGCCAGTGCAGTTGCATCGAGTGTTTGGATTGTGGGGTGAATTTTCGAACGAGTGGGTGGCACACAATGGAGCCACAGGAACAAACGCCGAAGCAAGCGAAGGCACGCGGAAGTGATATTAACTACGGCATCGACGACAATCCACCGTGGTACTTCTGCATCATGATGGCACTACAGGTAGGGTCCGACAAATGGCACACAGCAGATAGTTGGAGCTACCGTTGGGTGTGATTGCTTTATCATGGCACTATTGCTAAACGTTTAAGGACCACCTAATACTAAAAAATGAGTATCTACAATATCTGTTTTCTTGAAATTGAACTATGAACTATGAAATTAATCCTCTAGAACGAAAAAACTGAACCACGCAATTGGCGATTCACCTAGTTCGCCTTACTGATGATTTTTTACGACTCTCTCCACTTATCGCCAGTACAGCACTACCTTACCATGATCGGTGCGATCGTGTCGATTCCGTTCATCCTCACGCCGGCCCTGTGCATGCGGGATGAGGATCCGGCCCGTGGAACCATCATCTCCACCATGATCTTCGTGACCGGGCTGATCACCTACGTGCAGGCGACTTGGGGCTGCCGGCTTCCGATCGTGCAGGGTGGCACCATCTCCTTCCTCGTGCCGACGCTGGCCATCCTCAACCTACCCCAGTGGAAGTGTCCGCCGGCCGACCAGCTCGACGCGATGAGCGACTCCGAGCGCACCGAGCTGTGGCAGGTGCGGATGCGCGAGCTGTCCGGTGCGATCGCGGTCGCGGCCGTGTCGCAGATCGTGCTCGGCTTCAGCGGGCTGGTGGGGAAGCTGCTGCGCATCATCACCCCGCTTACGATCGTTCCGACGGTGGCGCTGGTCGGCATCACGCTCTTCCGGCACGCGAGCGAAACGGCCTCCAAGCAGTGGGGCATCGCCGTCGGCACCACCGCCATGCTGACGCTCTTCTCGCAGGTCATGTGCAACGTGCAGTTCCCGGGGCTCGCCTACCGGAAGGGGGTCGGGCTCCGTGTCACCTGGTTTCCGCTGTTCAAGCTCTTCCCGGTGCTGCTCACGATCGCGATCATGTGGACGGTGTGCGGCGTGCTGACGGCCACCGGCGTCTTCCCCGAGGGTCACCCCGCCCGTACCGACGTGCGGCTGCGCGTGCTGCAGGACGCCGAGTGGTTCCGCGTGCCGTACCCGGGCCAGTTTGGGCTGCCGACGGTGTCGCTTGCGGGTGTCCTGGGCATGCTGGCCGGGGTGATCGCGTGCACGGTCGAGTCGATCAGCTACTACCCGACGATCGCGCAAATGTGTGCCGCACCGCCACCGCCCCTGCACGCCATCAACCGCGGCATCGGTATCGAGGGCTTGGGCACGATGCTGGCCGGCATGTGGGGCTCGGGCAACGGGACGAACACGTTCGGCGAGAACGTGGGCGCGATCGGCGTGACGAAGGTGGGCAGCCGGCGGGTAATCCAGTGGGCCGCCCTCATCATGATCCTGCAGGGCGTGCTGAACAAGTTCGGCGCCGCGTTCATCATGATACCGGACCCGGTGGTGGGCGGCATCTTCTGCGTGATGTTCGGCATGATCACGGCGTTCGGGCTGGCCGCGCTGCAGTACGTGGACCTCCGGTCCGCACGCAACCTCTACATCCTCGGCGTGTCGTTCTTCTTCCCGCTCGTGCTGTGCCTCTGGCTGCAGGAGCACCCGGGCGCCATCCGGACCGGGAACGAAACGGTCGACTCCACGCTCTCCGTCCTGCTCGGGACGACCATTCTTGTCGGGGGTGTGCTCGGTTGCGCGCTGGACAATCTCATTCCGGGCACGCCAGAAGAGCGAGGGCTGGTGGCGTGGTCGCAGGAGATGGCCCTGGATACGGTCCTTCCGGTCGACGAAGGTTTGCCCGGTGCGGACGGTCCGTTCAGGAAGAATACATTCGACTTTCCCTACGGAATGGACCTGCTGCGCAGGTAGGAATGAACAAGTATCAATTCCTTATTGTACCAAGCAGTTTCTAACACATCACATTATCATGTTTTTTTCCAGCTGGAAATGGACGAGACACGTGCCCTTCCTGCCGACATACAAAATGAAACTCTAAAAAACTGGCAACAACTGAAAGAGACACTCCAGGCGTTAAACATAGCCAACAGAAGCCATGGCCTTGTTCAGTTTGCGTCCTTAGGTTCGCGTCTACGGGGAAACCACGTCGGCAAAAGGGATTAACGTAAATACTCCCAACCATAGACGCACGAAAGCGTGCTTATGTGAATTGTTTTGCAAAAAGGTAGTATTATAGAGTGTAGAAAATTTAAAAAAAACATAGAAAAGAGCAGTAAAAATTTGAGTCGTTTTAATTTATTAATTCGGATGAATGACCTCATGATAACCATTTGTAAATGGAGAAAAGAATATTAATGAGAATGGTAATAAATTATTACAATAATAAACTTTCAGGGAAATTTAACACAAGATATAACCGATAGAAGAACCGAAGGAAGATATAAATTATATTATTAAACAAGCAGTAATATTGTTTGAAGTTTCCAGTCTAGTTTATTTCTCAAATTTCGCAAATTTTGATAGCATACCTTCATTCGACAGATTCCGCTACGGATTCATCCGTTTAAAAGTAGTAAAGTCGATTTCATCTAATTTCACTCCAATTAATCCCCCCCCTCAATTCATCCATTTTCTGAACCCACAAACAGTGCTACGCAAACTTGTGTCTAACTGGAACGAAATTTAACTGTTGAGAGAGTTGATTCCCCCATTTTTTTTTTGGCATCCAAGTTCTCCTAACCAACTTTGGCAACTTCTTCGCGACGATTTACGATCTGCCCCAAAAACTTAACCGAAGATTTTCCCCGGCTGTGAGCGGTTGCACAGTCTACAGTTTCATTATTGCTTCCTAGTAAAATCACTCCATCGAGCCCGAGGATCGATGGAGAAACGTGTAAAAACAACGTGTCTGCTCGGCGAGACGGCATCGGTATACGGTAATATTTCTAGAAAAGCCAATCATGCCCTCCAATACAAAAAACAAAAAACTGGCCCATGCCTTATCAGCTGAACGCGAGGAGTTGTGTTAATTCTTTCGTGTCGTTTTCCTTCTCCGTAAAATCACAGTATATTTTAACGTAAAACAACTACCACTGCTGCCTCCGGGGCGGGGGTTCTTTTGATTGATCCGTTGATGCGTGTTGAGTGATCGGTAACCTCCTACCATTCTCGCTATCTCTACTTTTAACTATTCCATTTATTGCCCTAACAAACTTGGTCTACTACAGGTTTGGAAGTTGTGGTGGGTTTGGATTGTTTAACATCTTGAGGAAGTTGTGGTAAGTAAATTCAGTTTCGTTCTACCTCACTTCGCTGCGCCTTACCCAAAAAATCCCTGAACAAATGTGGATTACAATACATTATGCTTTTCGGGGCTGCTCATGACAAACACATTTTTCCGTTCACAAAAGAAACATTGTTTAACACAACTGACAACGACTATACCCACTGCTGCCACTGAACAGTCTTCTTTCCATACCCTCTCCCTACCACAACCGTACCCGCACAGCTTCCCGCTTTTTTCTTTTTTTTTTTTTGGCGATGGACTTCCGTTTTAATTTACGTTCATTCACTAAATTATACTATCTTTATTAAAATTACTCCGTTTTGACACCTGGTGTTTTTCACCCTCCCGCAATGGCACACGACTGCATGGTTATACCCAAGGTTAATACCCCTCCCCTCTCTCCTCCCTCCTGATGTGGGTGACATCTTCGAGCTACAAATTTATTCTAGGAATATTTACCGATCATCTCTTGTCGTGAGACGTTTTTCGTTTACCGTTTTCGAAGTCCAATAAAAGAAAAATAAATAAATAACTAATAAAATAAATAAAACATAAAACGGTATGGTACATAAATTCAGAAAAGAAAGGCACCGTTCGGGTTAAGGTCGCAAGTACAAAACTTCGAATCGCGATGCGGTACTGAGAATTGTGCAAAAACATGTACGGTACCGACATTATCATGACACAGGATGCACCACACAGGACGGTGGTGATGTGCAGAGTCAATCGTACCGCGTGTAAGTATCTTGGGGTATCATTTCTCGTTTGTTCTACAATAAACGGCTACTACGCCTGTGGGATATGGATGTTTGGTTCAGTCAAATATGCAATCTAGTAAACTGATTGGCAAACATTTCACGCCGTGCTCTGGTTCCAACCTCCTAGTGTACTAGATCGTTTTATCTGTGCGCCTATTGTATCGGAATTATATTTTTGTGACATAAAATATGGCAGCTGCATGATCGATGCACCATGATGGAGACGCATGGTGATCACATGGCTTCAGCGATTCAATTTGCTTCACTGGTTTGCGTTTGGTGGTATGGTTTGTGCTGTGCTCTTCTTTTCCGAACAAAATACGGTACGGGATCGTGAACAGTTCGTAGCCGGTGGTGCGATCCAGCTGCATCACAACACTGAGGGCTTCCTGCTTATAAGGACACACAATGGCAATTAAAGTTCGGGGGTAAGTTAATAATTTGTTAAAATATCGGTTTAAAATTTTTCTAAATCCCACTATTCGATCTTGGCGTTTTCACTCTCACTCTTTCTCTGCTCACTTTCTCTCTGTCTCATGTTCTCAATCTTTAATTCTTCTTCCCTTTTGCTGTCTTGTTCTCATCATCTTCTTGTCCCCATTTAAGATAATATTTGGCTGCTAGTTTTTGAATCAATCTTACAATCGATACAATCTTCCTCACTAGTGGTTTTAGTCTAAATGCAATGCTTTCAAGTCTGTAACTTTCATTTAAAAAAAGACAGTAGTCGACGGTAGTTTTGTCGTTATTTCCCCATTTAGTTGAATAAAGGTTTGCACCCAACACAACATAACTTCTGCGTAAGTGATTCCGAGGAGATACTTGCTTCCACACGGAATCATGTCTTCGTCTGGAGGACACCGGATTTCACCACGATATGCACATTCAACATGCATTTGTCTAAACAAGACCCAGTGGAGGAGGATACTGGCCGCAATCCATGATTCACCATTTATGCATTGCTATCCATTGCCTTCGATGTGGACGATGTTCTAGTGCGGTAGTTTCTGTGAAAAAGACATAGGACAACTCGGTTAGAACAGTCATGCTTGGATGGCGGGTAATCGGCTGTGGAAGGTAGGGTCAAACCAAGCAGTTCGTGGGGATTTTGAGTGTATGGTTGTTTTGTTTTGTTTTTTTTTGTTCGTCACTACATTACCTCACAGTGGAGAGCAGTCAGGCGGAAAGGAAAGCGAAAGGAAAGCACAGAGTAGTAGCAGGCAGACAAGGGAAAGCCGGACCGCGGTCAGCCTAGCGGCAGGCACAGCATAAAGTTCCGATAGAGGGCAGCGCGTTGGGGACGGGGTAACGGGCTGGCGGATTGGCTTCACAATCGGGCGTCGGTGTGACGTTGGTGCGATTGGCCACGGGTGCCAGCGGTGGAAGTTGAGCACCGGAGCAAGAAGGAATAGAGTCGGCTTTTGATTAGTTGCACTGCGTGGCTGGGATATTTGCGGTAACAAAAAATCCGTTAATTCGTTCCCACTATTTGCCAGTTTCCCTTGCACACACTGTGGCTGGTGCGCGTAGGAGGAATACATCAGTTGATACAGAAAGGGACAGGTTTAAACTAAGACGACAAATGACATTGGAATTGGGAAAGGGACGAAATTGTTGTACGATCCACTTGATCCATGCACGAACGAAGGATCGTCTCATGCATTAGGATCATCCAAAACAAGTAGCACACATTTTTAACCTTTGTTACAGTAGATTACATAAACAGTAAATTTAAAGTGTAAAGAGTATTACACATGTAATGTGGGGTACTTGCCCTTACAAAAAAAAGAACATATTCGCAAAAGCCTTCACAATATAAACATGACTTTAGTCAGTCCATCCGTCAGGGATCAGGGATTTTCAAGGATTTTTGATTTGGAGAACGAAAACTATAAGATGATCGCCGTTCGGGAAAAAAAACACAACAACATTTTTGTCATGATGGAGCAGTAGAGCAAGACAAATTTTCATTATCTCGTAGACGAATTAGGTTAGCGTATTTCACTTCAAACGTGAATTAAAGGTCATAATTTCTGCAGTTCAAAACAGGGTCGTTAAAGATATACAATCTAAGTCTTCCGGAATACAAACGAATAGTAAGACACACATGTGGGAAATGTCTGAAGCGCAGACAGGACACACCGATAGTACAAAGAAGCGAAAGCGTTTCGACCGCTGCCGATCCCACTTACTTGGTGAGTGTTCCACTTTCGTACCGGCCGCCGTAGCGTCCCGCGTCACGCAGGGTAGTCGGTGTCAGGAGCGAGCTGCTGCGCGCCTCGTACGGTCGGATGGTTCGCGATGCTGCACTACTACTGCCACCGCCACTGCTGCTGCCACCGCCACCGCCACCAGCGCCAGCGCCGTAGTTATCCGACGCGGACAGGGTCGTCGAGGAGGAAGAGGATGCTGTCGCCGATCCGGGGCCGGCGTGGCTGGTGTGGTGTGCACCGTCCGCGCGGTCCCGATCCTTGAGCAGATCTAGCGCAATCGACGAAGAGGACGAAGCAATATTAGTGCCGTAGGACGACGAGAAGGATGTGCCACCGACGCCACCACCGCCAACGAACGACGAGCGTCGCCGCGGTGTGTACGACGTCCCGTAAGTCGACGACGGCGTGGTACTTTCGTAGTATGTGTTGCGTGTGTATTTGTGGCTGTTGTTGTTGTTGTTGTTGTTAATCATGTTGCTGTTGTTGTGGTGGTTGTTGTTGTAGTTGAAACCATCGGTCAGCGGATCGTCGTCAGTCGTTGCTAGGAGACGGCGTGAGCCGGTGCGCGGCAACAGCGTCGATGCATGCTGCGACGGCTGCTGAACCGGATGGTAGTGATGGTGGTGGTGTAGTGGTAGATGGTGATGGTGAAGGTTTGCGAGGTGGTGGTAGTCCTGGCCGCCCGTCGTTGCCGTCAGCGGTACGTCCAGGCTGCTCTGGCGCAGCTGCCTCATGCTTCGGTTCGCTTTGCTCAGGTTCACCATCGTGGCGTAGCGGTTGTGGTGCGTATGCTGGTGGTCACCGCTGCGCCCGACCGTGGCGTACCCGAGCGATGCTCCGTCGTACTTACCGCCACCGCCGTACGGATCCTTCGACGACGCCCGCAAAAGGTAGGACGAGGAGCCACCGCGCGTCAGGGACTTCTCGCGGGTGAAGCTTCCGGCGCTGTTCGAGCTGGCCGTAGCGCTTCCACCGTAGTACCCGTAGCTGCCACCGTCCTTTCCGGTCGATGACGGCGGCCCAACAGTGCCGCTACCGTTGGCGCTGCCCAGCAGGTTGCTCGCCGAGGCCCGCTTAGCCGGTTTCTTCTCGTTGAAGCGCGTGTAGAAACTCTTGCGCCGGATCCGCTCGATGACGCTCTCCGTGTCCGGATCTACTGGGGAGACAGAGGTCAGTTGGGGGGTGGTTAGTAGCCGCGAGTGGCGCCGGGAAACGGACGACGACGACGCCGGCGACATGGACGCATGCTGTGGGTGATTGCCAGTACCGCCGCCGCCGCCGCCACCGCCCAGTAGCTCGTCCGAGCACACCGACCAGCTGTCGAAGTACAGCTCGCGCTCCTCCGACGGCGAGAGGAACGTGCTGGACGAGTTGTCGTCGTACGGGCTACTTCGCGAACCAGAGGAGTAGTTGGTGATGCTATCGTACGACGGTGTCAGTGTGCAGTAGAGATTTATATTATTTTCGTTGTTGTTGTTGTGGTGGTTGTGGTTGTTGTTGCTCATGCTGTTATATCCCGACGAGGCCGTCGTGCCGCCCGTTGACCCTAGTGTCATCTCGCAGGGTAACGGTGGCGGGTAGCTGTAGTTGTTATTTCCGCTCCCACCATTGCCCATCGCAGCAACCGGCGTGGTTGCCGCGTTGCTAGTGTAACTCGTGTTGCTGTGGTTGTTGTTCGCAGTGTTGGCAAACGCGGAAGCCTTATTTGCTATTGCAACACTATTGCTACTGGGGTTGCCGATGTAATTGTTGTTGGCATGTTGGGAGTGCTGGTGGTAGGGGTGTTGCTGTGTCGGTGGTTGTTGTTGTTGTGTCGGTATGTTGCTACTGTGATGGTTGCAGCTGTTCGCGCGCTGTAGGCGCTTCAGCTTTTCCGTGGCCGAGTGTACGGCTTGCTCCAGATCGATCGTCAGCGCACGGGCCCGGCCCCTTCGGTCCGGTTCTTCGCGGGAAGGCGCACTCGGTTGCTTCATGCCGACGCCGGCCTTGCCACCAGTCTTACCGGCATTCTGGCCACCGGCGACACCGGCCGCAACCTCGCCCTCAGTACCTTCCGGCGGTGCATTGCCGCAACCGGGACAGCCATACTTGACCGGTATCTGCGACTGAGGCCTGCCATCTGGTATAGGCGCCACCCTAAACTTACGCAGCTCACCGAGGTCCCCACCGTCCCCGTTCGACAGTAGCGCGTTGCCGCCGGTGGTGATCGTGTACTGGGGTAGCACGGTGTCACTTCTGGCGCCACCGTACACCTTGCGCACTAGCCCCGACGGTTTGGCTGGCTGCGGTTCGATTTCCCGCGGCTTGCGAGGATCGCGCTCGATCGGCTGCATCAGGTCGGGCATGTCCTCCGACCGGCCGCCGCCGCTGCCCATCGCGATGTGGCTAGACGACTTGGTATTAAGAAGACGGTTATTGCGTGAATCTTTCTCTATTTTCCTGAAAAGCCCCAGTACCTTGGTGACGCCACACCGGTTGAACGTGCCGGGCATCTCCTCCACGCTGACGGCGCGCTTGATCAGCTTCGACTCCGTTACCTCCGGCACGCGTGGCACCGCCGACAGCTCGCGCAGGTTCTGTATCACCGTGTCGATGCGCGATTTGCGCGACGCGCCTGTCCCGTTCGGCGCGTCGTCCAGCGGAGGTGTCGTGTTCGTGACGCTCTTGCTCTTCTTCTTCTCCTTCTTGTCCGACGACGGCTTCCACCCCACGACGTCCGGAGGTGGTGGGCCGCCATCAACCGTCGCGAGGGCAGTGGCATTTGCAGGCACCATCGCCGGAACAGCAGTATCCGGGAGGATTTCATTGGCAGTGGCTTCCATGGCTGCTGCTGTCGCCGCTGCCGCTGCCGCAGCAGCCTTCTTCTCCTTGTTGCTCTTGCTCGTGTCGCGGAACTTTTCAAACTTCTGCCCAATGCTGGCGAGGAAACCCTGCTTGGGTTTCTTCTCCGGGGATTTTGATTTCTCCTTGACAGTCTTCACACTCGAGGCAGGCTCCGCAGCAGGTGACTCTCTGATGGTGACAGCTTTACCGGTCACTTCCTTCGCCACCGAGCCCTCCTTGAGCGTTTTTGCCGGACCGGCCTCTACGCTGGTGGTCACTTTGCTGCTGGACTCCGTAGAGCTCGCTTTGGAAACCTTCTTCACGATCCGTATGACCTTCTTCACCTTTTTCGGCGGGCCGATGGTGGTGGTCGATGTTGCCTCGGATGCATCCGGTGCCTGTGGACCTGTTCCGTTGGCTTTTGAATCCTCCTGTGCCTGCGGGGTTGTGGCAGTACCGGAGTCCTCTTTCCCGGCTTCGGAAATGGGCAACTTGAGAACCTTTAGATCCTTGGGCGGTGTCAGCTTCGACGCTGGGAAACTCTTCGGCCGAGCGATTTTGCTGACAGTGGCCGAAGTTGCTGTGCTCGCGCTCGAACCAGAAACATTGACGGGTCCAGCAGGTTCAGCGATCGATCCTACCGTCGGTTCAGTCGTTGGTTCCTTTCCTTCAGCGGGGCTTGCATTCGGCGTTTCCAGAGAAATATCTCCCGCCACGGACAGCTTGTTCGCGTCCTGTCCCGGTTCCTTGTAGGGGTACGATTTCGGACGAATCAGTTTCGACTCTTTCTTTTGCGCAGCGGATGTCGACAATGTCGTTGGGCGTGGTAGCGCCGTGCTAGAGGTTGTTTCATCCGATGGTTGCTCTACTTTCTTCACCTTCTTCACGACAACCGTGGGTGCGACCGTGGTATCACCACCGCCATTGGAAGTTGGCAGTTCAGTTCCCGTGCCACCGCTTGCAGCGACCTTCTTGACCACCTTCACCTTTTTCACCTTGACGATCTTCTTCGTGGTTGGCTTCGGTTCCGCACCGCCAGTCGTCGCCTCCGGGCTTTCAGTCAGAGGTTTAGTTCCGTCCGCGGAACTCGCTTCCGCCGGTGGAACGACGGTTTCTTCCGGCTGCGTTCTGCCACAATCCGGGCATCCCGTGACGTTGCAGTCCGCCGTTGCCGGAGGCTCCCCTGTGACGTTTTTCAGCTGCGCCGTCAGGGATGTCATGTTGGTCAGATCCTGCAGCTGCTCCTGCAGTAGCGAAAGTGTTTCCGCCGCCGAACGGTACTGCTCCGCGGTGAGCCGGTTCGCGCCAGGTCCAGGTTGATGTTCCTCCAGTTCGCGGGATCGCGAAAGACTCCGCCGGTGCGCTCGAACACCGCCACTTTCCTCGGCCCCGTCCGCCACGTCCGGCTTTTTGTACTTCTCCAGGAAGTAGCTCAGCCGATCGTTCACCGTGTCGTTTGCCAGCTTCTCCCGGCGTAGCCGACCACTGGCGCTACCCTCGCGCAGCGTCACCAAGGGCGAGGTGCGCTCGGTGGATCCGCTGACCGTGCCGTTGCCGTCAACCGCCGATGAGTCCTCGCTGCCCGGTCGCTCCTCCTTCGGTGGATCGAAGAAGTCGGGCCGCAGGAAGCGCGACAGGCGCTTCTGCGTTGGAGCAAGCTCTGTAGCCGGACCGAACCGGTGTGGTAGAGGTGGTGTTGTGGTGGTGGTGGTACTCGTGGATCCTACTAGTGCACGTGTTGACAGTGTGTGTGGTGAGGTCTGCTTGCGCGCCTCGTACGCGGACGACATACCGGAATCACTGACGGTGGGAATGCTCGACGACCCGTACGGTGCGTACTTTTCGTACAGTGGTGGCGTACTCTGGTACGCCGGCGGAGGCGACAGGATGTCCCGCGGTTGGCTTCCCCCGCGACGGCGACGTTCCACTTCCCCCGCGCTCCAACCACCACTACCACCACCACTAGAGTAGTCGGTCCCTTCGACCGATCGGCTGTTGCTGTAGCTCCGCCGGTACATCCGCTGGCTTGCCGCTGCCGATGGCGACGGTGACGTGGCGCCACCCCCGTTCTGCATCGAGAGCGTGCGCGAAAGCTTGCGGGCTTGCTGCGGAGGCAGCTGAGCCAGCAGCTGCTCCTGGACACGCTGCGACAGCGCCGGCGTGATGCTGGAGAGCGTCTCCAGGTCGCGCTTCGACAGCCGCAATTGCGACAGGTCCAGATCGCGCAGGTCCAGGTTTTCCTCCGTCGCAGACCCGGCTCCTCCACTACCACCGCTGATCGCGTCGATAAGATCGAGCCCCGCGCCGTCCGTCCCCTCGTGACCGCTGCCCACGACACCCGACGGTGCACTCTCGCCGCCGTCAACACTGGTTCTTCTTCGTGCGCTGGAGCCGGCGTCCTTACTCTCACCACCGTTGCAGGCGCTGGCACCGTACGCAGCCAAGGATGCCAGATCCTTGTAGAAGGAGGATGTGGTGGTGTTGTTGGTGGTGGACGAGGGAAGGTTAGATGATGCGTGCGGATGATAGCTATGCCTATTGTTATAACTACTACGGATGCTGTTGCTGCTGCTGTTTGGCGGTGGTGGTGGAGGTGGCTGTTGGTTTTGTTGTTGGTGGTGGTGATGATGATGATGTTGGTGTTGGAGATGGTAGTTTTGGTTGCCGTTGCTGCTGTTATTACTAGTCGTTACATGATTATTTTGTGTTTTGGATCTAGGGCCTGCAAGAGATGGAAGTATGGAGAAGGAACACAGAAAGTAGGCAGAAAGAGTGATGGGACAGAGACAGATGGAAAGAAAGGTACGTAGGAAGGCAGCCATTTCGGGTAAGGATCGACCAGGACCAAGAGCATCGGAAAGTGAGAGATAAAGAGAGAGAGAGAGAGAGAAAAAGAGAGAGAGAAAGAGAGAAAGAAAAAACGAATACAGTTCGCAAATGGGAAGTCAACAATTTTGCAATAGCCAAAATGTAAGATAAAAGGCCTAAATGTTTTACATTACTTCCAATGCGAACACACCGACCACTTCGTCGATCGTCGGTTTCCGGTGGAGGTAGAGGGGACGAGAGGAAGGAAGGATCGTGATCGACAAACGTCGAGGGAGAGGGTACACCAATTTTGCCTCACCAAAGCAGCAACCCGATGGCATCTCGTGGGGAGGGAGGAAGAACAGGATTGTATGGACTATGATGGCAATGAAGGTGGGACAAATCATGAGCACGCCATACATTGAACATGATTCAGCCATGATTGATGATCTATGATGGTGTTTTCGTACAGCTACAGCTGAACCCTGTTGGAAAATTGGCAGACGGTTCGATGGTGGAGAAGCTCAGGCCAACATCTTGTTCGTACTTACCACTCGTACAGAAGGTAGAAGTTTCCAGTAGATAAGGAAATACATTTGCCACCCTTTTATAGCCCCGAATATTGCTCTACCGCACCAGTGGTTTTTTTTAATTTGTTTCCAACTGGCTTCCTAGAACAACGGCATCCGGGGCTGTCTGGGCGAAGGCGATCAACAGGTCCCAGTTTTAAACACAAACATCAACTTGCATGCACATAACAAACAGTACAAGACATTGAAAACAAATAAATTAAAAACAAAAAACATACAAGTCAAGTGAAAAAGGGAAACATTGATGTTGGGAGGAATGTTCGCTGATGTGTTTATGAAGTAGGATGCTGCTTTTCTTTTTATGCAATTTAAA
Organism: Anopheles atroparvus; assembly: GCA_914969975.1. NCBI lineage: Eukaryota > Metazoa > Arthropoda > Insecta > Diptera > Culicidae > Anopheles > Anopheles atroparvus. The sequence goes on along the minus strand of CAJZCY010000001.1, from coordinate 23,521,760 downwards.
TTATATTTTTCGGAGTGGAGAATCCCTGTGAAAATTATAACGAGGTTCAATCATGTTTTTATGGCACATTGAAAAATATATTGTTGTTTTTTACTGGTTTTCTATCTATAAGTTTCTGTTGTTTTTTTTTTTTTATTTATCACCATCAAAACCGGTAAAACAAGGTAATACTCATGTGGAGGGAACCTAACGGATGTTTTTCTTTTTCATTTTACACTCATGAAAAACGGAAGCACCTATGTCGTTGCTGTGTGTTGCAAAGGAAAACATAATGGGAAGAATACAAGGATTCGTATTTCAGACGCAGAGCGTCAGTTAAATTTCCTCCCACCTGGTTGCAGTAGACGTGAGCAATTTTGTTAGTTTTTAAAGCCATACAAATTATAGAGATACAAGAAACAACAAGGAACAATTTGGTTTTAAAAACATGTAAACGCATGCACATACATATCAACATCGTTTGGTGTGTGTTAAATTCGCGTGAGTACGTTCGTTTGATTCATTTTCTTCTTTGTTTTGTAACTTCTGTCGTAGTTAATGTGTATAGGGTATTTGGTTTTCTATTGTTTTTTTTTCCTTTATCTTGCCTGATCTGTTCATGGGCGTTTGGCAGTTTTTGGTAGTCTACAAGCCATTAATAAATGGTGGAGGTAGCAAGCAACAATAACAGCACTTCATTACATCGAAATTTTGTCCAATTGCTTTGTATAGGTTATGTGGTTATATCTTATATTCCTGATTTCCATCCCATCCTTACTACGCAATATTCTTTGCATGTATTAAAGCATTCTTTTTTTAAAGGCAGGTCTCCTTTCGAGAATTTTCCACAATGTTTTGAAATATAAATGCCAATACAAAGAGTATCATCCACTCTAGTCGATGTACTTCACACCAGCCGATCAAAAGATAGATCGCTTACGATCAGGATGCATTGCAACATTTCATTTTGCTGTGTTAGTAAATGGCAAAAAGCGTTAATAGGCACAGTAAGAGGTATATGAGGAACTATTCTACTATGCTACCACAGTGGTACCGCTTCTTTTCCCTATCTGTCCTCCGCTTCCTGCGCTTTTGTATTGGTTCCTTTCGCTTTAGAAAGGATCGCGCCATCAGGACGATCAATAGAACGCATCAATTGTTGTCGCCTGGCGAAGTGCTTGTTGTTGCTGTGTTGCTGTTGCTCGTTGAGGGAGCACTGGAGTTGGTAGTATTGGTAGTGGTGGTATTGTTGTTGTTGTTTTTGTTGTTGCTGTTGTTGGTGGTAGTGGTAGTAGAAATCGTTGCAGAAGTTGTATCGGAAGCTAATGTTGCGGGTGGAGTCGAAACTGTGTGGGAACTACTACTCGTACTGGCTTTTGGTACATGAGATAACGTAACGCGGAATCCCACTGCAATCACATAAAAAAAACAGAATAACACGCTACCATGAGCACGAGATGGACAGAAAACCGAATACGGTAACGCAATGAAATTAAAGAACAAAACAAAATGGCTCTGTTATTGTGCAGAGAAAGTTAGTTTTCAATTTTACCGTTTGCTGTGTTTTTTTTTTCTTCTTCAATGCAATGCTAGGAGAAAAGGAAAGTCAACATCGACACAACAGTAAACATAACAGACAGGAAAGAAACGGTGAGGCCATCATGCTCGAGCATATGATACAAGAATGAAAGTGGCAAGTAACAGCAACCTGCTACCAAATGAAACATATACGTGAATACAGTAATGTACCACAGCGTTGCAGTGATATTTCTAACTTCATATGTTTGCAGTGAGATTCCTAAGCCATGGTTTTATTTGGTATTTTAAATAGAATAATGTATTATGAAGGTGAAAATTCGCAATGGCCCTTGAACGTAGTTTAGCAAGCATTTTTTTAAATTAATTTTCCCATGTTCAAATTAACAATTTTTCACTGTTTCTTATAAATAAAAAAGCCCATTCAATATTAATTTTTATGAACTTGAAGAATTTGTCTTTGTTTTTTACCAAGACAAGAACCAATGTTTTTGCCGAAGCTAATGCACGAAGCTGTGATTCGCAAAAACCACGTTTTATTAATACGCACGATGCGTGTGTTTTGAGGTTAACGATAATAAGATAAGATAATAATTTGGTGACATTGGTACTAAACTTTGGATGAATGTATAGCATCCTAACTGGTTCCGATTAGACCACACATCTGTATTCTTTATAAAAGTGCCAATCGATAGTTGGCCACTGCTACCAATCACATGTTTTCCAGCTGATTAAAGCACCTTGAGCAACAACGTTAAACACTGCCGTTATGTTATATTACTTTAGATAATATTAGATGTTTTTCATTTTAACCATGGTGTTGGTTAAATGTTCTATTCAAAACTCTATCTCTCTATCTGTTCCTCCTTAAAAATCAATCAAGATAAGAAACTATCAAAAAACCAAATGAACCTTTTTTTTGGCAAATGAGTACAATGAATTCACTGCGACACCACCAGGTAAGGATATAATCATGAGGAAAACATACAATGAATGACTACAACATAACAATAAATACACTCTTATAAATTAAAAAAAATCTTCACACAAAGATACACAAATGCACGCAAAGGACACACATTGACAGATGGTTAAAGTTTGACAGGGTAGAACAGAAGCCACAACGGCGATCGACGGCGATCGCCCGTAGCCTTTTCGGACTTTGGAAAAACGGGCTTCTTTCAGCTTGGGAGTGTGTGTGTGTGCAATCAACCAAAAATATTTCTTTAGTTAACCTCTCACTGTTATTTTCCGGCACGAATTTTGTTTTTTGTGGCGGGATTACGCGGTGAACGTATTTTTTATTTTAAAATTTATTTGTTTATTTAAATCACTGTTAGCTACTGATTCGATATGTGCGGCACGTTTGAATTTTCAAAAATTTTTGTTCGACATCTTTACTTGGCAAACTTTAACCATCTCTCTCACGGATTTTGTCCTATGAACGCTAGGGAAAATGAAAAGAACAATGTTTCCACCATGATCGATAGTTTGCGTTACTTTGACTAGAGCACTGATACTCTAGCAGATGAGAGAGACCATTGAAGAGCTTTATTTACTCAACAAGGGCACTGCTAAGATATCTCTCTAGGAACGAATAACTTGGAACGCAAGGCTTGAGAGGCACACCAAACAAATATTTTGGATTGACTTGGAGACGCATAAAGTGAAAGAAAAGTAGCTTAAGGAAAAAAAAAGGAACGACTGCTACCGCGAGAAATGAAACACGGGTTACATTACTGGCTAGTAATAATTTTACAATTCGAATACAGCATCATTTGGAGGAAAAAAACGTAACTTTATTTAATTGACATGTTTGCATCATTGGATTCGTTGCATCTACGCGCTACACAATTTCGCATCTTCCTTAAAGTCACCTCAATGATCAATATCAGCACCCTTAATCAACACTTATTGCCGTTTGCATTCCTTATTTTATGTTTATATCGTGCCATCATCACTATCATCAGCCACCGATACGGGTTGGAACATTTTTCTTTTCCATTTTTTCTCGTGTTCATTTAAAAAAAAAAGATATACGCAAAAACGATAGTTCAATACAAAAAAATACATATAAAAAACACGCTACGAGACTACGATCAATCCAAACATTCTATTCAATGTGATGTATATTTGTGTAGTTATGCCAATTCGATTGGTTTCGCTTATCTCTCTCTGTTGATTATCCGGCTGTTGGAGTTTCGTTTTGTTCATTTTTGTTTCTACTTCTTTCAAATCAAGTCGAGTGTATGTAATGATACAGCGATTGTATCAGTCGCGATCGTTATGATGAGTATATAATAATAAGAGTAATAACGGCAACAAAATAGCTACCTTCACTTGATAACGCTTTGCAAGCCAGTCCGTACCGTAAGGAATATAATGCAAGTTTAAAGAAAGAAGAAATACACTTCTACAACCAACAACTCTAGGAGCGCCAAATGGATGATTCTTGAAATCTTTGGAAGCATGGATTGTATATGTAAGCAATCAGCACACTTCAAACGGTGGATGAATGACTATTTCTGATTTCCTTTTTGTTTTTCGTCTCAGATGTTAATTTTTTTTTTTCACAAACTTTCTATGTTGGTTTGAAATTACTTTACAGCTAGTAGAGGCAGGGGTGGAGAGAAAACTTCTTCTGGTGAACGCTTTATGGAGACAATTGCATTTTTCATCTCAATCACTTGACAGTAAATTGGTGCTGCTGTTGTTCTTGTGCTGTTTTCGAGCCGTTGCATTGTTGCTACACTGTGCACCGCAATGTTAACGGTGTGCGCATTGAACTTTGAGGGGATGGGGGGTTCGTCGCAGTGGGAGGGCTCAGAGCATCAAAGTAAAAATGTAAAGCGATTCTTTGCTTCTTCAGATTTGTAGAGCAGTATCAATTAAAAAAATATGTGAAAAGTGCAAAAAAAACGGTAGGGAAACACATGAATAAAAATAGTTATAGTAAAACGGGCTTGTGTTATCATTCCGTGAACAGCTGGCGCAGCACTCGGTAAAGAGTAAAGTAATGGCAATAGGAGCAAGTATTGTAAAGTGATCAAAAAGAAACCCCTATGTGTAACGACACCTACTTAAAAAAGCTACGATATTCACCTCTTGGAAGTGTGGCTCCGCTGCGCGAAAACATTGAATCGATGTCCGTGCTCAAGTCCCGCGACATGCTATGCCGCCAGGCGGCGTTGGCTGCGTTGCCTTCGTTCATGTGCCTGAATTCGTGGGAAAAGGGAGGGATTTTTTCAATTAAAAATAGATTTTCCTCAGGGCTAACCAACAAAAAATAAAACACATATTTTTTATATTAAAACTTGGGCAAAATGGATTGTGAATTGTATCAATCAGCTTTTCTAGTATTTTTAACTTAGACTATGTACTTTGGACATTTGCACAAATCGTACGAAACCGCGATGAAACAAACGAACGCATTATGACAGTAAAGTTGAGAACGTTATCATCAAACAAGCATAGAACGAACGCGATTAAAATAAAACTATTTCAACAAACATAACTCGTATGAGCCTCATGAACGAAAGCTACAAATGCAGAACGACACATTTCGTTGTACATCAATAACACAAATGTTTGTAAGTGTCTAAGTTACAAGAAAATCAACTCAACATAAAAAAATGTGAAAAATCTCATACGGAAATACCTACAATTTAAAGATATAAGGCTCTTCTCTTTAATTTTAAAGATATAAGGCCTATTACTCAAAATAAAAGGTCCAACTTATACTATTCTAAAAGCAGTAAATAGTCGACTCTTTCGGGATGGCAAGCGGTCGGCTGTAGAGACCAGCCCAATACATACCTTCCGAAGGGATCCTGGTGCCAGAAGGGGGCCTGCGTTTGACGCAGATTGTCCATCAAGCGCGACGTTGGGAACCGCGGCGAATTGACATCGTTTACGTTGAGGCGATTGGTAAGGGCACGAACCTATAAGGCGACAGCAAATAAAAAACAAGAGACAGCGAAAATGGTACACAAATCAATGACTGGCCTTTTATGTACTGCTTTATTGTTCGGCATTATCCCGATACTCACCCGCGAGAGAAGTGTGGAGAATAGATTTTCGGCCGTCAGGATTTCGAAACCATCGTCGTCGTCCTCCTCACCGGAGCTGGCCGAATCGTTCGGATCCACCGTACCACGTTTCGACGGTCGGGAGCTCCTGTATTAGCAAGAGAAAGTGGACGAAAAGGTGAGAGGGGAAACAATTAAATCAAGTCAGTGAAGGAAGATGTTTTCAACAATTACCTCAAACGGTGCATTGTGTTGAATTTCGGTTCCTCAGAATCGCTTTCGCGTCCCAGCGAGGTGTGCCGGTTCAGTCGCGGGAAGGGCGATGCATCTGCGCCTTCGCCTTCGTTTTCCATTAGCAGAGAACTAACCGAAGCCAAAACAAAGTGGAGAATTTTAATTAATCAATCAGAGACAATGATTTTGCAGTAAGTATTTTAGGTCACAGAAAAGGGATTAAGAGGGAAAATTGAATGTTGGTTATCTTCAGTTCGATAATTACCCTAGTCGTCGCGGGCGTCCGATGCGTGGTTTCATACCGAAACCGCCTGCGGCACCAACAGCACCACTGTTTGTCGCGGCCGATACGTTCGACTCGGACGGTTCCAGACTGTTGGCGCGCGGCGTCACGAACCCACCACCCTCGACCGCGATCGGGATAATGTACTCCCGTGGGCTCTTCTTGATCGGCATCGTAGTGCTGCCACTGTTGCTGATCGTTCCCGCCGACATGATGCCGGATGCGTTCGTCGAAATCGGCCCCTGCGAGATGGTGTTGTCGGAGTCGTTCGAATCGTTCGTCGACTGGCGCGACAGAGTGCCGGCGCGGGACGGCACGGTCGACGGGTAGCCACCACTGCCGTACGCACCGGACATGGTGCGCTGATATGTGGGCGGCTTTTGCTGCTGGGCCGCGAATGCTTCTCTGCCCTGCGGTTCCAGGCTGTTCGCCCGCTGGTGTAGATGCTGCTGGTGCTGGTGGGCCATCGGGGAGAATGCGGGCGGGAGCTCGCGCCCAATCGGGGCACTGCGTAGGTCCGGCATCTGGTGCTGCACTTCGGTGGAGAAACGCATCGGCGGGAAGGCGACGGGTGGCTGCGTTGACGGGTGCATGCGCTGCTCGGCCTAGGGAAGAGGAGAATTGATGAAATAATTACAATATAATTTTGCTATTTTCCTTAAGCTAATCCGAGGAAATTATTTTCCCCTGCAGAACACGGTCGTTTCATTGAACGAAAAAAAGTTTTTTTGCGGGTCAAAGCAAAACTTTGACCAGCTGGCCCACCGTATGAGAAACTCACCTTTGACTGTGCGTCTCCCAGCAGCTCGAGCGGCTTGTTGGACAGCTTCCGCCGGGGAAGTGTTGCCGACTTGAGCGTAATCTCCGCGTGCGATGTTTTTGTTTCATCCTTTGGCGTGCTCGGAATGCTACCGATCGACACTTCTGAAAGCAGGAAAAAGGGAACAAAAATATAAATCTACAACTCCTACAATGCGTGCGTGCCAAAAACACTCACTCCTCGGGATGGACATCGTCTCGAGCGGCTTGTTGATGCCGAGCGTGCCCGTCGTCGAGCGGCCATTGGCCCCGAACGGCATCGGAGGCTTCCGCAGCCGTCCGATCGGGATGGCGTTGCCAATGATTTCGCGTGCGTTCTTTAGCTTGCGCTCCCGCTCGTTGTCCTCCATCATCGAGACGCTTTCGGTGCGGGCACACAGCTGATCGATGGTGGGCGTCACCGGGGCGCTCGCATCCACTGGCCCGGACTTCACCCGGTTGAGCATGGCGATTGAGTTTTCCATCGAGCGCCGCGCATCCTCGAGTGAGAAGCTACCGACCGAGCTCTTCGAGTCGCTTTCCTTCACCTCGTCGTCCGATTTGCCGCTGGTGGTCAGCGAAGGAGATTCTGTTGACCGACGGTCGTCTAGCGGCTGCTGCTGCTGCTGCTGCTGCTGGAAGCTCGAAATGCTCTTTAGCGGCCCGGAGGATGCTGGTGGAGTGCCGGGCGAAGAGGCCACCACATCCTGCTGCTGCTGTGGTTCCGGATCGTACAGTTTCTGTGTCTGCGAAGGTGGCTTTGTGAAGGTGGCCGAGTTGCTAAGGCCAGTCTTGCGCTCAAACTCCTTCTTGTAGTTACCCACCGTCGGTACACCGCCGCCCGGGAGCACAAACTTCTTGAACTTGTCGGCCCCGGCCGCCTGTTGCTGCTGGTTCATGGCTTGGAACTTTTCCGCCGTCTCGAGGATGCGAGACTTTCGCCGCTCGGCCGTCCGGGCGAGGCTTTCGTCGGGCAGGCTGCTCTTGCGCTCGACGCCACTGCTGGCCGACCGGTGCGCGGATCCCACCGGGTGCTGCTGCGCGTCCTCGCCACCCCGCCGATTTACCTCGTTGATGGCCGACGAGAGGTCGGTGGTTTTGTTCTTGCCGAACACCTTCCGGACGGCCGGTATCGCTGAGGTCGGTGGCTTCGACTCGCCATCGCCCGCTTTTTCCAGCTTTTCCAGTTTCGCTCGGACGCTCGAAACGGTCTTGAGTGGTGCTTCGGACGCGGTAGCCCCATTGGTTTGTTCCATTGTCTGTTCCACTTTCGCCCCTGGCTGCACCGCCTGTGCTTTTGATGGATGAGGTTGGGCAGCTGCCTCCAGCAGCAACTCGTCGCACATATTCTCGAGGTTTTGTAAGTCCTCCAGCACATCTTGCGCCTCCACCAGCTTGCCACCGCTCGATTCGGCGGACCGGATGACCGCTTCCTGCTCCTGTCGCATCAATTCTTCCTTTGCTGGCTGCACTTCGCTAGGTGTCTCGTCCACGGTCTGTTCCATCTCGGGCTCCATCGCCACCGCAGCCGCCTGCTCCTCTATGTCCATCACCTCCGGGATGCGCGGCTGTGAAGGCGACGGATCCGCCTTGTCCTTCTTCTTCACCGCACCGGTGGCGTTCTCCGTCGAAACCGTCGTCTCAAGTTTCCGCTTCGCCTGCGCCGCTGGACTGCCAGCGGACGCGTCGGCCGGTGTAATCGTGCGAGTCGGTGACGGCATGAGGGCAGCCTCACCGCCCGCCGCCACCATGTCCAGTATTCGCCGCTCCGCCTCCGTCCCGCCCATATCCACAATCGAGCCAACCGAGTGGCTCCGCTGGATGCGATCCTTCGCCTTGGCCTCCTCCTGCCCGTTGCCCACCAGCAGCTGGTCGGCCGTGATCGAGGGTGGCGTCAGCGACAGCAGCACGTCCAGCCGGACCGGCGTCTGGTTCGCCAGCTCCTCCGCCAGGTCGAGGCAACACTCATCGTATCCCTCGTTCACCCACCAGTGATTGCAGATCTGCTCGATGTTGGCACGCTGCCGCGGGCACACGGTCAGCATTTCGCGGATCAGCGGCGACGCTCTGGACGGCTTCTTCGGCTCGAAGTAGTCGCCCTGGCTGATCTGCTTCACCAGCCTCTTGAAGTTGGCCCCATCGAACGGCATCGCACCGTACACAAGGGTGTAGAGGAGCACACCGAGCGACCAGCAGTCCACCTCCGGCCCCAAGTACGGCGTGCCCTTGACGATCTCTGGCGAGGCGTACAGCGGCGAACCGCAGAATGTGGCCAGCAGGCGTTGCTCGTCGAACACGTTCGACAGCCCGAAGTCGGCGATCTTTGCGTTGCCGTTCTCGTCCAGCAGGATGTTCTCCAGCTTCAGATCGCGGTGGCAAATTTTGTGCTTGTGACAGTAGTAGATGGCCGTCGCCACCTGGCGGAAGATGCGCCGCGCTTCCTCCTCCGCCAGCACCTTCCGCTCGGAGAGGTAATCGTACAGTTCGCCCCCGGCCGCGAACTCCATGACTAGTACCATTTTCTCACGATTTTCAAATACTACAAACGAAAGAAGGAAAGAAAGAAAAGTACGGTGGAGTAATGCCGATGAAGAAGAATTCATTAAACAAAATAGCGCTAAAGGTTCCCAAGTGGTAATTTAAAAGAGAAACTGATTAAATATGGGTTTCTTAACTTAATGTATAAACGCAGAACTTCTTTCGCACAATTAAAATAAGCTTTCCTCCACAATTCCTGACATTGCGGGAACAACGTTAAGAAGTTTATAAAAGTTGTTTCCAAATTCCAAAAAGCTCTTGTGTAGAACTGTAGAACATAAAATAATCTTTGAACAAAAAGCTTAGTATCTTTTAACAGATGAAACATTTATTTAGTCTTCTATCTAACGATTGATGCCAAAGTTCATAACTTTTAAAACCGCGGATCAAGAGACTGGGTAAATAAAAGTGTTCGTTCTGAAGAAATATTATCATAGCCTGAAGGTCTATGACTTAATATCGAAAACCATTCTCCACAAGATGAAATCAAGAAAATAAATCCCTTTCAAGAAATGGAATCAGCTGTCTGCATCGTATAATCTGATTTCCATGGAAAAGAAGATGGAGCAACCACGAACGATAAGTCTTTGATAGGATTTGATCTTCAAAATCCTTCTTCGTTGAGTTAATCTTTCTTTATAGTAGAGCTATATTTCAATAAAACGCAATTTAGATATACAATTGCCAACAAAAAGCACCAAAGTTGATTAATTTCATTTTGTTTGAAAACTTTGATAAACAGATACATCTATTGTATGTTTTACTGTTCTAGTTTCACATTTCTCATCTCACTTCTTATATAAATATATCTATATATATATAGTTACACAAGCGACCACCTATCCGACATCCGGTTGAACACCCCACATCGACGGTTGCTTCGTGCTATTTCCGGTAGGCCACCGTACGAGATCGTCACCAGCCCTCATCGTGTTTGCGCGGGAATCAACATGATCGCGCTCCCCCAGCCCAAGACGCGGAAGAAGACACTTGACATCGGAATGTGTGAAGCAACATCGCGATAGCGCTCCCCAAGTTAGGGACTAGTCGGTCCAGGTTTAGGCTAAGAAAAATCAGTTTGTATTCTGAACTCAAGCGTGCAACACGCAGTAGAGAGAAATAAAATTTATTTTTTATGAATCTACCCGTGTCACCCGCATAATTGGCGCAGCCGTACGGAGCCGACTGAGTGAAAGCCTGTGAAAATAGTGGAAAATTGAACGGACTAATAAACCGTTTCAGAAAGTGATCCCGCGAAAGCATCCGTACGCAGAAGAAACGGAGAAGTGCAATTGCAAATCTACGTGCTGAGGATTTGAGGATCCCCCCGCAGACTACACCTGGAGTACCAGCATCGTCAGTCCGGCTTACGCTACACACGACAGCAAAAATCGTAAGTAAAGTGAACAGCTAGTTTGTTAGGAAAAAAACACTACAAGATAGATTTTTTTCTGTAACTATCACGGGAGTACTACAAGATAGGGCCCGAGAGACAAGAACTAGGGAAGCATTTAACTTACGCACTTGTAAAGTACTACAAGATAGGCTTTGTAAGTGTAAAAGGATTTAAATACTACAAGATAGGTTTTTTTCCTTACCGCCGGGAGTACTACAAGATAGGGCCCGCGGAAACAAAACAATTTTATGCCCAAGAATAACAAGAAAACGACCCTGCAAAAAGCCAGGAGTCTGTTCCTAAGCAAAAGGCAAAACTCGGATAGTGAGAGTGAAACGTCTTCTGAACACTCAGAAGAATATTCTCACGTACCAATTCCATACGTTCCAACTATCTCAACCTTAAACTTGATAGAACCAGAAGGAAAAATGGAGACGGAAATGCTTAAACAACAAATCGCTGAAATGAGCGCAATGCTCGAAGCGATGAAGACTCAGCAGTTAGGTCAACAACAACTAATCAATAACCTAACAAGTCAAGGAATACAAGGCAGTCCATTCAATGTGGATTCCCTTTTTAGAATTCCGGACCCGATTAAGTCATTACCAAAATTTGACGGAAATCGGAAACAACTAACAGCTTGGCTCAACACAGCAGAAAGCACGTTACAAATTTTTCAAAATGTTGTAACAGACCAGCAACTCTCGATCTATACCACGGCAGTAGTAAACAAGATAGAAGGAAAAGCAAAAGACATCCTTTGTCTCGCTGGAAATCCTACTAGTTTCGAAGAAGTAAAACAAATTCTTATCAACTCCCTCGGTGATCGTCAGGAACTAACATTTTACAAAAGTCAGCTTTGGCAAACAAAAATGGGTGATATGAACATCCACAAATATTACAATAAATGCAAGGAAATAGTACAAAACATAAAAACACTTGCAAAACAAAAACGCATTTACAGCGACAATTGGAATGCAATAAATGCATTTATTGAGGAAGACGCCCTCGCCGCTTTCCTCGCTGGTTTGAAAGAACCATATTTCGGATATGCTCAGGCAGCCTGTCCAGAAGATATGGAGGCAGCTTACGCCTTCGTATGCAAATTCCAATCAAGGGAACATACAGGATCCCACGTTGAGAAAAATGGTAATCAGAAACATTACCCAAAACCAAGTCACAATGACAACAATAAAAGAATTGATTATCATAGGAAGCGAGAGGAAAATAACCGAGATGACAAGAAAGAGCCACATCATCGTTCTAATTCAAACCGGATCAGAACAAGTAACCAATTACCACAACCAATGGAGATCGGTTCAGTTAGAAGCCAGCTCACATTAAATAAAAGGCAAATAAATAACAACGAAGTCTCAGACAATGAAGTCTCAGATGAGGAAATCCATGCAAATTTTTGCATAACCAGCAACAAATTGGAACTCACTTAAACTACCTACCTTACATAACAACCAATACTAACAATCACATTGTGAGATTACTCATTGACACAGGAGCGAACAAAAATATTATACGCCCTGGTATAATAAAAAATTTAACCACAATAAAAGATACCACAATACATAACATCGCAGGAACTCATATCATCAACAAAAAAGGTACCGCAAACCTTACAAATTTTAACATACCACCGCAAACGTATTACGTACATAATTTTCACCAATTCTTTGATGGAATTATTGGATCTGAATTTTTTGCTCAGAATAAAGCAAAAATTAACTACGAAAAGGAATGCATTGAAATTGGACAAACAATCTTAAAATTTGATAAGTTTTTCCCGAAAACAAAATTGTTTTCACACTTTATCGAATTAAACACCACTTGCGATGGTGATTGGTATGTACCCACTGTACAAAAGCTTCAAAAGGATGTGTACATTGAACCAGGACTTTACAAATCACAAAATAATAAAACTATTTTTAAAGTTCTAACAACCACCAGAGAAAAGCCTGTAATTCCAGGAAAACTAAAACTAACCGTTAACAATTTTGAAACATTAACACCTATTCCACTAAAGCAAAGTGCCATAAATAAGGAAACTGTAAAACAACTTATTAGAACAGATCATCTATCACCTTATGAACGTGAACATTTGATCAACCTAATTGTGGACCACCAACAAGTCCTACTAAAACAAAATGAAAAACTAACAGCTACTACAGCAGTTAAACATAGAATTTTAACAAAAACAGATAACCCCACTTATACAAAATCGTATAAATATCCACACCACTACAGAAAGGATGTAGAGGATCAAATCAACGAAATGCTAGACACAGGAATAATAAAGCATTCTTCTAGTCCATATTCATCACCAATCTGGGTAGTCCCGAAGAAAATTGACGCTTCAGGAAAAAGAAAAGTTCGTGTAGTTATTGACTACAGGAAACTCAACGAACAAACCATTGATGATAAATTCCCAATTCCACAAATAGAGGATATTTTAGACAGACTAGGCAAGTCAAACTATTTCACAACATTAGATCTTAAATCAGGTTTTCATCAAATTCAAATGGACCCAATAGATCAACAAAAAACAGCGTTCTCTACCGACAAAGGACACTTCGAATTCACTAGAATGCCATTCGGATTAAAAAACGCTCCAGCAACATTTCAAAGAGCGATGAATAACATCCTACAGGATTTCATCGGTCACACTTGCTTCGTTTACCTTGATGACATAATTATCACAGGATACAATCTTAAAAATCACTTGCAAAATATAACGAAAGTATTAAAAAGACTTTGTGATTTTAACCTAAAAATACAACTGGACAAATGTGAATTTCTGAAAAAAGAAACAGAATTCCTTGGACATATTATTACTCCAGATGGAATCAAACCAGATTCTTCAAAAATTGAACAAATACTTAACTGGAACTTACCTAAAACCCAAAAAGAAATCAAACAATTTCTTGGATTAACAGGATATTACAGAAGATTCATTAAAGATTATGCTAAACTTGCGAAACCATTGACAAAGTACTTGAAAAAAGAAGAAACTGTAAACATTAAAGACCCACAGTATTGTCAATCATTCGAGAAGCTAAAATCAATTCTTACTTCAGATCAAATACTTGCTTACCCTGATTTTAACGAATCATTTATTTTAACAACCGATGCTAGTAACTACGCATTAGGCGCTGTTCTATCACAAAAACAGAACAATGTGGAAAAACCTATAGCTTTTGCAAGCAGGACCCTAAACAAAACAGAAATCAACTACTCAACCACAGAAAAAGAAGCATTAGCCATAATATGGGCAGTTGATAAATACAGATCTTACCTATTTGGAAATAAATTCACTCTAATCACTGACCATAAACCACTAACATTCATTAAAAACTCCACTAAAAATTCGAAAATACTTCGATGGAGATTGGAATTGGAAAACTTTGATTATGACGTCATTTATAAAGAAGGAAGAATGAACGTTGTAGCAGATGCTCTTAGCAGGAAATCATGTCAAAACACAGATACTAATAAGTCTTCCATTCCAGAAGAAAAACAGAAAACAACATCCAAGCCCCAGGACGAGAAACGGATGGAAACAAACCAAGGAACACCAATCGGACAAGTCATCCAGCTGCAAAATAATGAAACCTCTTCTATTTTAGCAAATTCCAGTGACTCATGCTCAAACAATCAAGAAGACGATATAAGCACCATACACTCTGGAAATACTTCGGATGATTACTACATTCATTTCACGGAGAGACCGATTAACTACTACCGAAATCAAATAATTTTTAGAATCACGAATTTCTCCACCGAAATCAATGAAACCCCTTTTCCAAACTCTAATAGAGTAACTATTTGCACAAAGGAGTACACAGAGAGGAAAATCATTGATATTCTGAAAAAATACCATAATCACAAACAGACAGCAATTATGGCCCCAGAAGAAGTAATTCCAATCATTCAAACAGTATACCGCAATTACTTCAATCAACACGGACATTTTGTCTTAACTCAATTTCGCGTAGAAGATGTCGCAAATGAAGAAAGACAAGATGCAATCATTTCAAAGGAACACGAACGAGCACATAGAGGCATTACTGAAGTAGAAAATCAACTCAAAAGAAGTTACTTTTTCCCCCGAATGAACGCTAAAATTAAAGCTATTATAAACTTATGCAAGATTTGTCACTTCCACAAATACGAACGCAAACCGTATAATATTAAATTATCACCAAGACCAACTACTTCTATGCCGTTCGAACGAGTTCATATGGATATTTTTCAAATCGATAAATCGAATTTCCTATCATTAGTAGATTCTTTCTCAAAACATGCACAACTAATATTTATGGAAACTAAAAATTTAACAGATGTAAAGAATGCATTAGCGCAATACATCACCACATTCGGAACTCCGATTAAAATTGTAACAGATCATGAAACCACGTTCAGATCGCTACAACTTAAAAGCTATTTAAGCAATCTGAATATCGAATTAGCATACGCCTCTTGTTCCGAAAGTAATGGTCAAGTAGAAAAAACACACTCCACAATAATCGAAATACTAAATGCAAACAAACATAAATTTCCGGATCTTGACACTAAAAGTAAAGTTCTTTTATCAGTATCACTATACAATGATTCAGTACATACAAGTACCAAATTTACCCCAAATGAAATCATATTCAACAAAAGCGGAGAAAAACATAATGATCCAACCGAATTGTTCAGGAAAATCAAAATGAATTTAGAAAAAGCAAAAATTATACAAGAAAACAGAAACAAAGATAGGGAAGATCCACCCACAATTCAGGAAAACCAAGAAGTTTTCATTATGCCAAACATCAGGAAGAAACTAGACCCAAGAGCCAAACAAAGTAACGCTCATGATGTAAAATCAAAGACATTCAAAAACAAGAAAAACATCAAAAGACACAAAGCCAAGATCAAACGGATAAAACAATAACGTGTCATTTCATTACTTTTTGTTCTTACAGATGTATACCACGTTAGGAATCATACTTATACTTGCAACAACAATCTATGGAGATAATCTACAGATCAGAAACTTAAACAAAGAACCAGTGTTACTTTTAGAAGCGAACAAATGTATAATGCAAAGAGGCACCTTAAAAATAATGCACCCAATTAACATTACGAATTTGGAAAATAACGCACACAAATTTAAAGAAATAGCTAGTAAGATTAACAAGAATCTACCTATTTCAAATCTTATTCAGGAGAAAAGTAGGGCAATAAGAAACAACCTATACCTGATAAAACCTTTAAAAGCTAGAAGATACAAAAGATGGGACGCTATCGGTACTGCATGGAAATGGATCGCAGGATCGCCCGACGCTGATGATCTCAGGATCACAAACACAACCTTGAACGATTTGATTACACAAAACAACGCCCAACTCACGATCAACAATGTTCTAAATTCAAAGATAACTGAAATGACCGCAACCATCAATTCGCTCATAGAAAAATACTCGGACAAAGATGAAATATTGCTACAAGAAATGGAAGCGATCACCCTGTTAATTTACATGGACACTACAAACAGAATCCTAGAAGAGATTGAAGATACTATCCTGAGAACACACATCAACATGCCAAATAGTAAATTGCTGACACTAAACGAGATCATATCAGTTGAAACCATCCTGAATAATCAAGGCATCAATACCAGTTTCCCAGAGGAAGCATTAAACTACGTAAAACCAAAAATTGCTTCCAAGGAAAACATCCTCTTTTACATATTGGAGGTCCCACACATCGAAAAAGACTGCAAACTTATTCGAGTTATACCGCTAACAGTGAATGGTATGATAATTACAAACATTCCTCAATACATCGTTAGAAGCGGCCAACAAATATTCGAAACCGTCAAACCTCTCGAATACATTCAACTCAGCGAATACCTCAAGGTGCTGAAAGATAACTGCTTAACTTCAATAATCAAAGGAAAAGAAAGCCATTGCAACGCAGTTATAGACAACGAGACAACCATCGCTCTCATCGATAACAATAAGATATTGATCAATAATGCCAATAACTCGGAGGTCAAATCAAACTGTGGCCCCCATAACCGCATTCTTCAAGGGAACTTCTTACTTAATTTCTACAACTGCACGGTCGTCGTAGACAACAGAACATTTGCATCAGTAGAACAAGTCAACAACCTAAGAGAAATCCAAGGTGCATTCCCGAACCTGAAAATAACATGGACAATGTTTCAAACACCAAACATTTCGAAAATCGAAAATGACACAATAAGCAACAGAAAATGGCTAGAGCATATCGCCATGAAACAATATTCTCATATGCAAATAACATTTTCGATACTAGGAGGTATGTCCACAACATTCATCATAATCGCAATCATTGTAGCAATTGTTGGCGCAAAAAAGAGATCAACAATCATTATCAAGCCAACAACTGTAAAGCGAAAACATGGTAACCATGGAAAGAGTGGAAAGTCCGAGGACGTCCTTTTTTCTCCCCCCGGAGGAGTTACACAAGCGACCACCTATCCGACATCCGGTTGAACACCCCACATCGACGGTTGCTTCGTGCTATTTCCGGTAGGCCACCGTACGAGATCGTCACCAGCCCTCATCGTGTTTGCGCGGGAATCAACATGATCGCGCTCCCCCAGCCCAAGACGCGGAAGAAGACACTTGACATCGGAATGTGTGAAGCAACATCGCGATAGCGCTCCCCAAGTTAGGGACTAGTCGGTCCAGGTTTAGGCTAAGAAAAATCAGTTTGTATTCTGAACTCAAGCGTGCAACACGCAGTAGAGAGAAATAAAATTTATTTTTTATGAATCTACCCGTGTCACCCGCATAATTATATAGTTACACCAGCGACCACCTATCCGACATCCGGTTGAACACCCCACATCGACGGTTGCTTCGTGCTATTTCCGGTAGGCCACCATACGAGATCGTCACCAGCCCTCATCGTGTTTGCGCGGGAATAAACATGATCGCGCTCCCCCAGCCCAAGACGCGGAAGAAGACACTTGACATCGGAATGTGTGAAGCAACATCGCGATAGCGCTCCCCAAGTTAGGGACTAGTCGGTCCAGGTTTAGGCTAAGAAAAATCAGTTTGTATTCTGAACTCAAGCGTGCAACACGCAGTAGAGAGAAATAAAATTTATTTTTTATGAATCTACCCGTGTCACCCGCATAATTGGCGCAGCCGTACGGAGCCGACTGAGTGAAAGCCTGTGAAAATAGTGGAAAATTGAACGGACTAATAAACCGTTTCAGAAAGTGATCCCGCGAAAGCATCCGTACGCAGAAGAAACGGAGAAGTGCAATTGCAAATCTACGTGCTGAGGAATTGAGGATCCCCCCGCAGACTACACCTGGAGCACCAGCATCGTCAGTCCGGCTTACGCTACACACGACAGCAAAAATCGTAAGTAAAGTGAACAGCTAGTTTGTTAGGAAAAAAACACTACAAGATAGATTTTTTTCTGTAACTATCACGGGAGTACTACAAGATAGGGCCCGAGAGACAAGAACTAGGGAAGCATTTAACTTACGCACTTGTAAAGTACTACAAGATAGGCTTTGTAAGTGTAAAAGGATTTAAATACTACAAGATAGGTTTTTTTCCTTACCGCCGGGAGTACTACAAGATAGGGCCCGCGGAAACAAAACAATTTTATGCCCAAGAATAACAAGAAAACGACCCTGCAAAAAGCCAGGAGTCTGTTCCTAAGCAAAAGGCAAAACTCGGATAGTGAGAGTGAAACGTCTTCTGAACACTCAGAAGAATATTCTCACGTACCAATTCCATACGTTCCAACTATCTCAACCTTAAACTTGATAGAACCAGAAGGAAAAATGGAGACGGAAATGCTTAAACAACAAATCGCTGAAATGAGCGCAATGCTCGAAGCGATGAAGACTCAGCAGTTAGGTCAACAACAACTAATCAATAACCTAACAAGTCAAGGAATACAAGGCAGTCCATTCAATGTGGATTCCCTTTTTAGAATTCCGGACCCGATTAAGTCATTACCAAAATTTGACGGAAATCGGAAACAACTAACAGCTTGGCTCAACACAGCAGAAAGCACGTTACAAATTTTTCAAAATGTTGTAACAGACCAGCAACTCTCGATCTATACCACGGCAGTAATAAACAAGATAGAAGGAAAAGCAAAAGACATCATTTGTCTCGCTGGAAATCCTTCCAGTTTCGAAGAAGTAAAACAAATTCTTATCAACTCCCTCGGTGATCGTCAGGAACTAACATTTTACAAAAGTCAGCTTTGGCAAACAAAAATGGGTGATATGAACATCCACAAATATTACAATAAATGCAAGGAAATAGTACAAAACATAAAAACACTTGCAAAACAAAAACGCATTTACAGCGACAATTGGAATGCAATAAATGCATTTATTGAGGAAGACGCCCTCGCCGCTTTCCTCGCTGGTTTGAAAGAACCATATTTCGGATATGCTCAGGCAGCCTGTCCAGAAGATATGGAGGCAGCTTACGCCTTCGTATGCAAATTCCAATCAAGGGAACATACAGGATCCCACGTTGAGAAAAATGGTAATCAGAAACATTACCCAAAACCAAGTCACAATGACAACAATAAAAGAATTGATTATCATAGGAAGCGAGAGGAAAATAACCGAGATGACAAGAAAGAGCCACATCATCGTTCTAATTCAAACCGGATCAGAACAAGTAACCAATTACCACAACCAATGGAGATCGGTTCAGTAAGAAGCCAGCTCACATTAAATAAAAGACAAATAAATAACAACGAAGTCTCAGACAATGAAGTCTCAGATGAGGAAATCCATGCAAATTTTTGCATTACCAGCAACAAATTGGAACTCACTTAAACTACCTACCTTACATAACAACCAATACTAACAATCACATTGTGAGATTACTCATTGACACAGGAGCGAACAAAAATATTATACGCCCTGGTATAATAAAAAATTTAACCACAATAAAAGATACCACAATACATAACATCGCAGGAACTCATATCATCAACAAAAAAGGTACCGCAAACCTTACAAATTTTAACATACCACCGCAAACGTATTACGTACATAATTTTCACCAATTCTTCGATGGAATTATTGGATCTGAATTTTTTGCTCAGAATAAAGCAAAAATTAACTACGAAAAGGAATGCATTGAAATTGGACAAACAATCTTAAAATTTGATAAGTTTTTCCCGAAAACAAAATTGTTTTCACACTTTATCGAATTAAACACCACTTGCGATGGTGATTGGTATGTACCCACTGTACAAAAGCTTCAAAAGGATGTGTACATTGAACCAGGACTTTACAAGTCACAAAATAATAAAACTATTTTTAAAGTTCTAACAACCACCAGAGAAAAGCCTGTAATTCCAGGAAAACTCAAACTAACCGTTAACAATTTTGAAACATTAACACCTATTCCACTAAAGCAAAGTGCCATAAATAAGGAAACTGTAAAACAACTTATTAGAACAGATCATCTATCACCTTATGAACGTGAACATTTGATCAACCTAATTGTGGACCACCAACAAGTCCTACTAAAACAAAATGAAAAACTAACAGCTACTACAGCAGTTAAACATAGAATTTTAACAAAAACAGATAACCCCACTTATACAAAATCGTATAAATATCCACACCACTACAGAAAGGATGTAGAGGATCAAATCAACGAAATGCTAGACACAGGAATAATAAAGCATTCTTCTAGTCCATATTCATCACCAATCTGGGTAGTCCCGAAGAAAATTGACGCTTCAGGAAAAAGAAAAGTTCGTGTAGTTATTGACTACAGGAAACTCAACGAACAAACCATTGATGATAAATTCCCAATTCCACAAATAGAGGATATTTTAGACAGACTAGGCAAGTCAAACTATTTCACAACATTAGATCTTAAATCAGGTTTTCATCAAATTCAAATGGACCCAATAGATCAACAAAAAACAGCTTTCTCTACCGACAAAGGACACTTCGAATTCACTAGAATGCCATTCGGATTAAAAAACGCTCCAGCAACATTTCAAAGAGCGATGAATAACATCCTACAGGATTTCATCGGTCACATTTGTTTCGTTTACCTTGATGACATAATTATCACAGGATACAATCTTAAAAATCACTTGCAAAATATAACGAAAGTATTAAAAAGACTTTGTGATTTTAACCTAAAAATACAACTGGACAAATGTGAATTTCTGAAAAAAGAAACAGAATTCCTTGGACATATTATTACTCCAGATGGAATCAAACCAGATTCTTCAAAAATTGAACAAATACTTAACTGGAACTTACCTAAAACCCAAAAAGAAATCAAACAATTTCTTGGATTAACAGGATATTACAGAAGATTCATTAAAGATTATGCTAAACTTGCGAAACCATTGACAAAGTACTTGAAAAAAGAAGAAACTGTGAACACTAAAGACCCACAGTATTGTCAATCATTCGAGAAGCTAAAATCAATTCTTACTTCAGATCAAATACTTGCTTACCCTGATTTTAACGAATCATTTATTTTAACAACCGATGCTAGTAACTACGCATTAGGCGCTGTTCTATCACAAAAACAGAACAATGTGGAAAAACCTATAGCTTTTGCAAGCAGGACCCTAAACAAAACAGAAATCAACTACTCAACCACAGAAAAAGAAGCATTAGCCATAATATGGGCAGTTGATAAATACAGATCTTACCTATTTGGAAATAAATTCACTCTAATCACTGACCATAAACCACTAACATTCATTAAAAACTCCACTAAAAATTCGAAAATACTTCGATGGAGATTAGAATTGGAAAACTTTGATTATGACGTCATTTATAAAGAAGGAAGAATGAACGTTGTAGCAGATGCTCTTAGCAGGAAATCATGTCAAAACACAGATACTAATAAGTCTTCCATTCCAGAAGAAAAACAGACAACTACATCCAAGCCCCAGGACGAGAAACGGATGGAAACAAACCAAGGAACACCAAACGGACAAGTCATCCAGCTGCAAAATAATGAAACCTCTTCTATTTTAGCAAATTCCAGTGACTCATGCTCAAACAATCAAGAAGACGATATAAGCACCATACACTCTGGAAATACTTCGGATGATTACTACATTCATTTCACGGAGAGACCGATTAACTACTACCGAAATCAAATAATTTTTAGAATCACGAATTTCTCCACCGAAATCAATGAAACCCCTTTTCCAAACTTTAATAGAGTAACCATTTGCACAAAGGAGTACACAGAGAGGAAAATCATTGATATTCTGAAAAAATACCATAATCACAAACAGACAGCAATTATGGCCCCAGAAGAAGTAATTCCAATCATTCAAACAGTATACCGCAATTACTTCAATCAACACGGACATTTTGTCTTAACTCAATTTCGCGTAGAAGATGTCGCAAATGAAGAAAGACAAGATGCAATCATTTCAAAGGAACACGAACGAGCACATAGAGGCATTACCGAAGTAGAAAATCAACTCAAAAGAAGTTACTTTTTCCCCCGAATGAACGCTAAAATTAAAGCTATTATAAACTTATGCAAGATTTGTCACTTCCACAAATACGAACGCAAACCGTATAATATTAAATTATCACCAAGACCAACTACTTCTATGCCGTTCGAACGAGTTCATATGGATATTTTTCAAATCGATAAATCGAATTTCCTATCATTAGTAGATTCTTTCTCAAAACATGCACAACTAATATTTATGGAAACTAAAAATTTAACAGATGTAAAGAATGCATTAGCGCAGTACATCACCACATTTGGAACTCCGATTAAAATTGTAACAGATCATGAAACCACGTTCAGATCGCTACAACTTAAAAGCTATTTAAGCAATCTGAATATCGAATTAGCATACGCCTCTTGTTCCGAAAGTAATGGTCAAGTAGAAAAAACACACTCCACAATAACCGAAATACTAAATGCAAACAAACATAAATTTCCGGATCTTGACACTAAAAGTAAAGTTCTTTTATCAGTATCATTATACAATGATTCAGTACATACAAGTACCAAATTTACCCCAAATGAAATCATATTCAACAAAAGCGGAGAAAAACATAATGATCCAACCGAATTGTTCAGAAAAATCAAAATGAATTTAGAAAAAGCAAAAATTATACAAGAAAACAGAAACAAAGATAGGGAAGATCCACCCACAATTCAGGAAAACCAAGAAGTTTTCATTATGCCAAACATCAGGAAGAAACTAGACCCAAGAGCCAAAAGAAGTAACGCTCATGATGTAAAATCAAAGACATTCAAAAACAAGAAAAACATCAAAAGACACAAAGCCAAGATCAAACGGATAAAACAATAACGTGTCATTTCATTACTTTTTGTTCTTACAGATGTATACCACGTTAGGAATCATACTTATACTTGCAACAACAATCTATGGAGATAATCTACAGATCAGAAACTTAAACAAAGAACCAGTGTTACTTTTAGAAGCGAACAAATGTATAATGCAAAGAGGCACCTTAAAAATAATGCACCCAATTAACATTACGAATTTGGAAAATAATGCACACAAATTTGAAGAAATAGCTAGTAAGATTAACAAGAATCTACCTATTTCAAATCTTATTCAGGAGAAAAGTAGGGCAATAAGAAACAACCTATACCTGATAAAACCTTTAAAAGCTAGAAGATACAAAAGATGGGACGCTATCGGTACTGCATGGAAATGGATCGCAGGATCGCCCGACGCTGATGATCTCAGGATCACAAACACAACCTTGAACGATTTGATTACACAAAACAACGCCCAACTCACGATCAACAATGTTCTAAATTCAAAGATAACTGAGATGACCGCAACCATCAATTCGCTCATAGAAAAATACGCGGACAAAGATAAAATATTGCTACAAGAAATGGAAGCGATCACCCTGTTAATTTACATGGACACTACAAACAGAATCCTAGAAGAGATTGAAGATACTATCCTGAGAACACACATCAACATGCCAAATAGTAAATTGCTGACACTAAACGAGATCATATCAGTTGAAACCATCCTGAATAATCAAGGCATCAATACCAGTTTCCCCGAGGAAGCATTAAACTACGTAAAACCAAAAATTGCTTCCAAGGAAAACATCCTCTTTTACATATTGGAGGTCCCACACATCGAAAAAGACTGCAAACTTATTCGAGTTATACCGCTAACAGTGAATGGTATGATAATTACAAACATTCCTCAATACATCGTTAGAAGCGGCCAACAAATATTCGAAACCGTCAAACCTCTCGAATACATTCAACTCAGCGAATACCTCAAGGTGCTGAAAGATAACTGCTTAACTTCAATAATCAAAGGAAAAGAAAGCCATTGCAACGCAGTTATAGACAACGAGACAACCATCGCTCTCATCGATAACAATAAGATATTGATCAATAATGCCAATAACTCGGAGGTCAAATCAAACTGTGGCCCCCATAACCGCATTCTCCAAGGAAACTTCTTACTTAATTTCTACAACTGCACGGTCGTCGTAGACAACAGAACATTTGCATCAGTAGAACAAGTCAACAACCTAAGAGAAATCCAAGGTGCATTCCCGAACCTGAAAATAACATGGACAATGTTTCAAACACCAAACATTTCAAAAATCGAAAATGACACAATAAGCAACAGAAAATGGCTAGAGCATATCGCCATGAAACAATATTCTCATATGCAAATAACATTTTCGATACTAGGAGGTATGTCCACAACATTCATCATAATCGCAATCATTGTAGCAATTGTTGGCGCCAAAAAGAGATCAACAATCATTATCAAGCCAACAACTGTAAAGCGAAAACATGGTAACCATGGAAAGAGTGGAAAGTCCGAGGACGTCCTTTTTTCTCCCCCCGGAGGAGTTACACCAGCGACCACCTATCCGACATCCGGTTGAACACCCCACATCGACGGTTGCTTCGTGCTATTTCCGGTAGGCCACCATACGAGATCGTCACCAGCCCTCATCGTGTTTGCGCGGGAATAAACATGATCGCGCTCCCCCAGCCCAAGACGCGGAAGAAGACACTTGACATCGGAATGTGTGAAGCAACATCGCGATAGCGCTCCCCAAGTTAGGGACTAGTCGGTCCAGGTTTAGGCTAAGAAAAATCAGTTTGTATTCTGAACTCAAGCGTGCAACACGCAGTAGAGAGAAATAAAATTTATTTTTTATGAATCTACCCGTGTCACCCGCATAATTATATATATATATATATATATATATATATATATATTTTCAAACAATTTCAACGAAATCAACGCAATAACTTTTCGTTTTCATCATTTGCGTTTTGTGTCCATAAACAAAACGTGATGAAATTAAATTTACTATCGTTTAAAATACATCCCCACGGGCGATGGCGCACCCATGCAAGACAATTCCGTATTCGTATGGAAAATGTATGAAATGAGCAAATTATGTCACTACGGGAACAGCAAACGGCACGATTAGCATATTCTAATTATCATCGATTCTGATTATCACAGCGCCATATCCCGTGGAATCCACCATCCTACCAAAGTAGGCCATTTTTGTGTATGACCGCGGACGGAGGAGACGGGAGGGTTATAATCAAATCATGGCTTTCAGTATTCTTTCGCTGGCGCTTCTAGCAACAACAAAAACGCTAGACACTAGCACATGAAATGCATTGGGCCGACAGAAGAGATTCCGAGGCACCACATTTCGTTATCATTTAATCATAGACGGGCCAATCTTTTGGAGCAGGGGGAGATACTTCCTTCTCCCTTTCTCGCACCCGATAGAGCTCGAATCAAGCTCATGCAACAAAGCACAAACGTTCCACAAAACTAATTATATTTTATCTCCGCAACCTTCACGTCTGCGACCTCGGCACGGTGGCACCCATTTCGAGGGCGGCCCAGTCTAGGCGGCCTCCAACAGTCATTCCATCTGACCTTCGTAGGCGAGTGGAGCGGTTGGACACAAAAAAGCCGCTCCGTAACGCCAGCTAGACGGAGCCGGTACGGTGCCGGGAAAGAAGAGGAGAAGTGTGGCCCATCCCACGAAACACCCCAAAACCCTCCACAGGAAGGTGTGTACGTACCTTCGTAAATGTGTATTATGTTGGGATGCTGCACGGAGCTCATAATCTGTACCTCGCGCCGTATCCGAATGAGATCAGCTTCCGTTTCGATTTTGCTCTTCTTGATGGTTTTGATGGCCACCTCCTGGCCGGTCTCCTTGTTGATGCCCAGCTGCACCTTGCCGTACGTGCCCTGGCCGAGCTTTTTGATGATGTCGAATCTGCCCGTCGGCGCAAGGTCGTCATCGTCATCGTCGTCGTGGCCAAAAGGATGAGAGGCCGCGAGGGAGGGGTGTGAAAATAGTTCACATTTGTGGGAGGGAAAGCGTGCAACGAGGGGAAAAAGAGATGAACAATGATGAAACAAAAAACGGCCAACACACAAACAAACAAATAAAAATTGAATTAAACCGCAATTTGCCCAATCAAAGTGATTCTCCGTTTGGTGGGAACTCCACGCGCGGGCAGAAGATTTTCGTTTTTCACTCACCGGGAAAGCGAAGGATAAGACCGGGGGGAAAAACTTTTTCTCCCCCACCCACCAAACGCTCACACCCATAAATACTGACCTCTGGCGAAGTTTTTTCCTGTGATTGTTCATCTTCACTGTGCCGGTGTTCTCTATCCCGCTCATGATGTTCTCTATCGTGGCCTTCTGGGGCGGATACTGCTGGGGCGAGGGCGGCATCGCCTCGCCGCCCTCCACCTGCTCGCCTATCACCATGTTTCTGTTGCTGTTTTGTTTTAAAAACTATTTTATTGTTTCCCCCCTTCCCTATAAAACCCGTGCGCCAGGTTTATTCGCTCCCGGTCACTTGGTTTTTGTGGGGTTTCCCCGGCAACTTTCTTTTCTCCCGTTTTTTCCTTGTTATCTGTGCGTTTCGGAACAAACCGGATCCAGTCCTTCACCGGCTTGGCGGAGCGGCGGATTTCAACTTGAACGAAAAAAAAAACTACTCGGTCGAGCAGTTTTCCGTCTCCGGAGGAAAACTATAGCACGGATTTTTTTGCTTGTCATAAATACACACTGCCACGGGTATAAACACTCGCACGTGCAATCACATACACCGCACCGCACACACACGGACACTTTACAATTGGTTATACTACACGGGGACTGTACAAGAGATAGTTATTGTGGTGTTGAAATCTGAAAAACGAGAAAGATACGAATGCCGTTAAAATATGGTAAGGAGTGCAACAAAAATGAAGAGGATTTTGTTTGTTCATCACGGCATCTTTAAGTGGAACATTTTCCCCAGATCCCACAGAACAAAATGCATCCATGAACATAATCCTTTATCAAGGAACCTAGAATCTTCCGTTTTTTAAGAAGATTTGTTTCATTCCATTTCCGTTTCATTTTTTTTTTTTTAAATTCCGAATCTGATGCGCAAACAATCAAATAAAATGCAATCACCATTTCGAATTTAACTTCCAAAAGGTTGGCATAAACTTATCAGAATGTTCTTGAGACACTTTTTGGACCCCCTTGAAATAAAATTAAATCACACGTAGTTCGTTCCCATAAGCTTCCCATTTGACCTGAAAATTAGCACTACTGCATCACGTCCAACACTAAACTATCACTATGTGGTCTCCAACGCTTTAGCAACCTTAAAAAAAAACAATAATCCTGTACGACCGAGCACAGATCCAGGGAGACACTTTTGCTGAGCACGATGTTGTGTCTATTTTTTTTTAAATCTTATTTATTTTGTGCAGAAACGTGAAGTACACATACACAATAAACACATGTTCTTGCACCCCGTATGGTGCACCCCGTTTTTTTTCTTTCCCGGTTTGCAACGGAGGGTTTCCTGTCCTGGCCAAAGTCTGGTTGTGTTGAACCGTGTGACTTTGGTGCGTACGGGTGCGTTTCAAGAGCGCCAGCTAATTATGGTTCCCTGTCAGATCGCGGACAGGGTTACCGGACGCCAAGAAGAAAGGTTTTCGTCGAGCAATACCGCAGTTGTCCTCTCGTCGAGGGGCCAGCTTTATCGGTATTTTATCGATAGCTACTCCATCGCACCAGGATGGACCGGTCGGTCTTCATCCACCGACGCAAGGGAAGAAGATACCCGGAATGGAGTGCCACCGAATCGCACGATCGATCAAATATTCGCTAACGACTGTTCTTCGCCTTCCGATTCGTCGTTGTGCAGGATGATTATCATATCCATCTTCCGATCGAAATGTGCCTTTTTTCCAAGCGACTGGCCCCAAAATAGGACTACGAATAGCGGGGACCTGGTATCGGGTGCGTGTGTCTGTGTGCATCCATGCCCATGTTCGAATGTGCGGTTCCATTTGGTCGCTAGTGGCGAGGGTTTTTGGCATTCGATTCGCTCAAATACGGCGACGGCGGCTGCGAATGTGGCCACGTACGACCGACCAACGACATCGACGCTACTGCTACTGGTGGTGGTGTAACGGACACGGCAAGCCTGGTGTTAATAAGTACGGTATAAATAGATCCGTTTCATCGGCCTTTCGCGCCGAAGCTTTTTTGCGTGGCCGTCGTCGTCGGGCGACGTGTGTCTACTGTTATGTCTCCAATTTGTCGCAATCCGTTGCTGCGTTTCTCGGGCCTTCAAGACGTCTTCTCGGTCACGCCAGGCCAATCGCTCATTCGCTGTGTTCATCTCGCTACTCGCTACTCGTCTGCCCGATGGTTTGCCTGCCTGCCTGTCCCGCGCCGAATGTTTTGCCCCAAAACGCAGGGATTACTTTCCTACGTCGCACTAGACACACGCACACCAGAGAGGTGCACGCAAAATTCCATTCGGGCGACGTGAACATCTCCTCGCGAGAAAAGCCACTCTGGGAAGGTTATGGCCGAGCAAAAAAAAATAAAAATAAAAAAGGAAGTGATTCTTCCCAATACACTTCACTAACGCAATTCGGCATTCGCCAAACCAACGGAAACGGAATTTCCTTTTTACCAAAAGCAAACAAGCGAACACTAAGCCACATTCACATAACACGACAGAGGCCACTCGTGTTGCGGTCACACATTTGAAAAAAGAGAAAAAGAAAAAGATCGAGATCCAAAATTTTCGCAGCAAACGGCGACAACAAAACGGCGGCCGCGTCCGCCATTTTGAGACACCGATGGACAGCAGCAACCGTTCGACACGAAAACTGGCCTTAAGCTTCCCGGCTACCAGCGACGATTGTCACGATCCGTTTAGTTTCACCGACGGAGAGAGAAACTACTTTTAAAATCTCCACCACACATAAATGACGATCCCGGGCTCCACTAAAATATCCATCGAAGTATCGGCACGATCACCCTTGCCGAAGGACGATGGAAAAATGCAGCAAAAATGGCGTGGGCGAACGGAGGTTCCCTTTTTCTTCTTTCTTCCGGGATTACGAACGCGATAAATACCGTAAAGGGGTTGTACGAATTAAAAAAGAGGCGACAACAAAAACCGAAAATGAAAAGTAAGGAAAACACCACCCGGGGGCGAATGATAATGACACGTAAAATCACGGCTCTGAAGAAGCGAACGCCAGCGGGCAATTTTACAAACTACGATCCGATCCGACGGCAATTTATTGTGAGGAGCACCGAATTTTCCTCTTGCGCTGATTTCCCGGCCAAGTGAGGGAAGGCGAATGCTCTCTCGTTTGCTGTCTCCATCTCCGTCTCTCGACACGCAACAGCAGCAGCAGCACGGACCATGCCACCATGAGAGTCAAATTTTGAGAAGCACCGAGTAATGGAGGAAATTTCTGTACCAATTTTCTTGGGGAACGCTCCTATTGTGCGATCCACACGATGAGCTGCACATTCTGGCTGTCGTCGATCGAGATGGAGATCCCAAAAGGCGGCGAATGATGGGATTAGGGAAGATGCTTCCAAATGAGAAACACAACAGCACGGGAGAAAGAAAATGTGTACCTAGAGAGCTGAGAGCGAGAGAGAGAGAGAGAGAAAATAGGCGCAACCGAAGGGGGAAATATTTTAAGCCGAACAAACGCCGAGTAGGAAAAAGTAGGAAAAGTCTACTGCACGCAAACACACCGCCCTGCTGCGCACGCAATGGCGGTGATCACGATCACAACGATAGGATGGCACTAAAGACTGAAAACTCGTGTTCCGTGAACGTTCAATATCGACGATATCTTTGAAGAATTTGGTATGATAAAAAATAAACAAGGAAATAAACATCAGCTGTTTGAAATACTCTAGGGACAAATCGACAAGACTAGGACATTTCCTGAAACATCTTTACTTTACTTTTTCAAAGTCACCCTGTGTAAAATGAACTCTCTTTTGCCGGTGCCTGTGTGCGTGCGTGCTGTTTCTCCTCCCCCTCCCACTCGTGTTTGTTTTGACAGATTCAGTTCACACGTCGTTGCAGCGGCAGGACGACTTCGCTACACTGATCAATCGCATCAATCACAAGCAGTACAGGCGACGGTATTGTGCAGGGAAATTATAAACTCATTCATCCCATTTTCCCCATCATCCAATCGCGGGTTGGCAACCAGGTCCAGATAAAATCGGTTCCATTTAAGAAACATTTACCACGACACAATAGTTAAACTGTCAAAGCAAGATACACCAGGCGCCTCCATTGGAACCCCGAACCAACGGGCAGGGAGTTGTGGTTGACGTCAGAGTCTGAAACTGCGCAGAAAGTCCATAGCGAACGAACACATTCTGGTCCGGCGAGTAACTGGTAACTGTTTTCCAGGGAAATGGTAACAATAATGAACACTAAACGCACCAACAAAATAGGAAAAAAAAATCATTGGTAACGAAACATTCTGGTTACTCAACCGTAGGATGTCCGAAATTGTTTACCGTTACGACCACATCATCATCATCATCATCATCGTGATTGAAAAAGTTTAGACATTCACAGTTGAAAAGCTTGCGCCTTTAATGGAGTTTAAGTTGCTTTCCATCAGGGGGAGGGAAAAACAACTTCATGACGTTTAACACAAGCGGAGCGAATTATTTCGTAATGACAGGAAAATTCCATCGTCCAAAAGTTCATACGTTCGTAATATTTTCCAAGCGCAATAAAACTCGGCGCATCTCCTCAAGCGGATCAATTCTGTCGGCTTCTCTACCAAAGCCAACGCCTTTAGTTATGTTACTCGACGAAATCCTGGAGCATGTGTGTTCATTATAGCAGTGGATTTAATGTTCGTTTAATTTGTAAAATTAGAACAAAGCCCAAACATTTTAACACATGGAAATTATCACATTTACAATAATTGCTCAGCTTTAGTAATAACACAATGCATGACACAAAATTAAACTCAATCGAACCTTATTGAAACATTATTCCTATAACGGATGTTTTAGTTGCGTTAACATGAGGTAACGAGTATAAGGCATTAACATTTTTGAACAACGGTACGGTATTAACTGCAACGATTTCATTTGAAGGATATTAAGGCGGTACTCGAGAGGACATCCCAATTTTCCGCACACACGCACCTCCAGTGCAGCCACGTTAAACATGATGATGATGATGATGATGATGATGATGATGCTGGTCCCAAGCGAATGTGACGAAAACTAAACAACAACAGTGCGAAAAAATCACCGATTGCATAATCACTTCTTCAAAACTCTTTCTTCCTCACCTCGACGGTTCGTGCGGTTCCCAAACCTCCCGCTGGGGTGCTTCTACAGTTTTGTGTGCTGCTTTTTTGTTCCTTCTGCCACTCCCCTCACCATCACCTCGGTCTCCCCTGTGCCACAGCCTGGCACGGAGCCCAATGTCGGTGTCATTAGTGACGCGTAGCGTATCACATGAAAGCTACTTTACGCGCGACCACGCCGCTGCCGTTTTACGCTTCAGCATCCACTCTAATGGTGCTGGTGCTCGGTGGTCAGCTGTACATAACGTGCTTCTCGTAAACAAACCAGAGCAAAAAAAAAACAAAATAAGGCAAAATAAAGTAAAGCCGCAACACAAGCGCAAAGTAACAGTAACAGCGATTATCGATTGGAGCTACACGCGCCAGGAAACCGAGCGGAAGTACACCACTGCACAGTGATATTTTTTGAAAGAGTATTCTTTTGAACGTGCACCATAACCACGGGCGATCCTGTATGACTGATAACGCAAGGCACAGCAAGAATTGGGACAAATACTTTATTACTCGTCAGATCATATGACTTCCTCTACTCGACAGATCATGCCAAACACAAAAACTGAAAAGTTGCAAATGGATCAATTTTAATTTTTTTTTTTACATTTTCTACAATTTAATCTCTGTTTTGAACCATCTCTGAGCGTCCTTGCATCTTTCCGCTTTAATATTGTATTTTTTCAGAATGGTCCAGAGTTCATAAAGTTTTTACAATTTAATTTTAAACAAACCAAGGTGTGAAACACTTCTTGACACAAAACATCACAAAAGATGAATAATACGTACTGGATGAACGACCAATAGGACCAACGTCACAATCGCTCTTTCCAGAGGGTCGGCTCAAGCTGTCGCTGCGGATGTTTGCAAATAATTTACCATCACGAGTTTTAATTATCGCTAGGCTAACCCCCACGCCATCTCCTTCAGGCAATCAGTTTAATGTAAATAGGTCCTTTATCGACCGGCTCGCCAGATTGAGCACAGACCATTTTCCGGCTTGCCCAAGGCAGTCAATCTTGTCATCGATGGTCCAGCTTAGCCCATCGTAGTGGCTGACTTTCGGAAGCTGCGTCTCGGTGCTGGTGCTGAGCTGGTACGAACGTTCAAATCAAAAACTGAAACGATCGCAGGAAAAGAAGAACAACACTGGGAAGGCCTAGAATGGTCGCTAGGAACGTATACGTTTCTCTCCCTCTTTCGCCCGTATGCCCGAGAAAGGAAGACAGAAAGAGAACCGCGGACCCCGCATTGGCCTCAAACATTTCCAGAAAGTGAAGATTTAGCCAAGGCCAGGCCAGCTTCCGAAAACAAACAAACAAATAAATAAACGCCAGTCGAGCAAGGAAGCCAGGCGGCCAGATGAGAAAAAAAGGTAATGAAAACCCGCCCCGGCTACACGAGCCAGCTTGCGGTCGTCTGCCTGCCGGCAAGCAACGATCAACAACGAAAGTCAAAGCGGGTCGCCACACCGTTCGCGAGATTTCGTTCGCCTCGAGACGGTTTGCGTCCTACGCAGAATTCATTGCAAAAACCCACCCCCACCCATCGTTGGGATGTGCGCGAGAGAATGAAATTGTGATTTTTTTTTTTTTCAAAGTATTTTGTATCTCAATTTCGTTGGCTGCCAAACGATGGACACAATTTGTAGTAGTGGCCAAGGCGAAATTGTAAAACATACACTTGTACGGTAACGCGAATCGTTTGAAGAGATTATGATATAATTGTATCCTGTGTAATAAAGGATTTTTAACCTTCTTCTTCCTGGCGAAACTACTTTTGCCCCTTTAACTTAGGAGACTTTTGCCCCTTTAACAACCGCCCATTTTACAAAACGTCAAACAAAAAGTACAGCGCAGATCAAACCGTACCCGGTTGGAAATATGTACAGCAGAATAAGAGACTCCAGGGAGGAGCTAGACAGTTAAGGAGATTCATAAAGATTATGTCTCGATTGGACTGGTGTTTTAATCAGCATATAAATCAGCAAATAAATTTTCCAATCCCAGCTTCTGGAAACAGGAAAAAGCGAAGCTTCTCACGACCCCTCCGTTCTTGGTTGGGGTAAAGATTGGTATTCAGTTTCCTTCGACTTCGAGTTTCCTGCACTCTAAATCTCGGAAATGCACGATGCTTGCACTGGGTACAATGTGTGTGGGCACACTACTTAATCGCTACCCCCATTTTCCTCAAGCAAGAAGAGGAATGAAGGGGGGGGGGGGGGGGGGGGGTAAATGGAACATCGGCGATGTTCATGGTTCACCATTTTTGCGCCTCTCATTATAGGAGGTAGGTTCGCTCATCCTTAAAGCAGGATTTTGAGTCGGAAACAGGCTCAGAATTTCCATGATTGGCTCCGTGTGGCAAAGAGAGACAGACGTAAAAGTCGAAGGAAGGTATTAAAAGGAAGGAATTAAAAGTCATAAGCGGCCAATGGAGCGGCAATGATGAAATATGTGCTGGCTCGAAGCCAAAACGACAAATTAAATAGCATCGAAATTAATAATCGAGGAATCGAAAACCGCTGGTGCGGTTTGAAGAACCTCGGACCCATAGAGGTCACTTTTTTGCTTTAACTCCATTTGCTTAAAAAAACCAAACCGGGACAAAGGCAAACAAAACAAAAAAGGGTTCGACGCAGTGGAATACATCGCCATCGTCATCCCGGGAGCTCCTTGGAATCGCGAGCCGGAACCCTCAGACGAGACCAAGAAACCGATACCGAAAGCACAGTTGCACACATGAGCAACCCCGGGCCGAGCCGAACGAACGGATCGCTGCTCGTTAAGCCCTTCTTCCCTGCGAGCAGCAACACATCCATCGTTTGCACAGCAAGGCACGGCCCGGAAAATATCGGCCCGGATCGTTCGAGAAAAGACGCCACTTTCCCTGTGGGCACGGCAGCGATAAGGCACGCTTCGCAAAACGGGGTCACCACGGGGCGAGTGGTCCCCTTCCCGGACGGGAAATTGGTTTGCCCGAGTACATAATGAGGGATCGGGAGGTGGGACACATCCGGGTAGGTCCCGTGTCCTTTCTCCTCGTCCCAGCGTGTCTCAGAGCGTGCAGGCGTTGACGGCTAAGGGATTCTTTCGTTTTCCTTTTAAAAATGTTCCTAGCCTGCTTCGAACCGAAAGAAGCAACACCCATCGACGAACCGGACCGGGTCGGGAAGCAAGATATCGATTCGATAACAAGCCGGCAAAAGGTGATAATTTATGCTAGAATGGTCCGCCTTCGATACGTTATCAGCGTTCCGGGAGCAGCAACCCTCTATAGTGCAGCTCGTGACCTTTTCGTAGCGTTTAGCGTTTTAGCAGTGTGAAAATGAACTCGGACTCGCAGGTTTATAATTAGCAAGGTTCCAGTGTGGCCCCGAGACTGTCGTGGAAGTGAAACATGTAGTTTTCCTGCAAGTACGAGCAGCATCAGCGAACGAGTGTATGCCAAACACCACCCTTGTCTTGTTTCGATGGTAGGTGCCAACGATCGAATGCTATATTTGAACTGCACTCATTTCCATTTCGTGCATAATTCCCGAGTCCACAAGTACATGATGGAGATCGTGTTATCTTTGTTCTACAAATGGATTTTAAATGTATAAGTGCACATGGTAGCAGCAGCTATTCGTCTCCTGATCAAACAGTGAAGCTGCTCAACCAGGATTACCAATTTGGTGCACATTTAAGTGAGTTTACTCTATGGTTCAATGAAAAAAAAAGCTAAGAGAGAAAAAGAGATCCATTTTTTCTACCCCGATTTTATGTATTGTTTTTAAATAGACCTTTTTTTAACTGAGGATATAAAACTAATGAAATAATTGTTCGGATGAAGACAAACGAAAGTTCATCAATAAAAATCATTTAGCTGTTATTAAATAGAACCACTATCATCTTTGAATCGGCAAAGGTGTTACCCTTACGGTAGCAGCACGCTTTCCCCTCATAAGCACGGTTTGACAAGTCGGAGTTCTTACGATCGCTGAAGTACATAAACGTCGTGTCAGCAGCCCATAAACCTAGTCTGCCACCCTCAACGGGACTTACGAGAGACCGAGCGCACGCAAAGATGGAGCCGGAAAAGTTTCATCTTTTAATTGGATTTTCGCATCCGTCTCATGCTGCCATTCGACCGGCCCAATAAAGATGCACTACCATCAAGGACAAATTATTTAAATGAACCAGACTTACCCAGTGTCGGCGTGGAAGTAGTTTGCACCCTCATCAAGCAGAAAAGGAAGTCGAGGATGGAGGGCAAAACCTACCACCGAGTTTCCAAGCACGTCAGGAAGAAAACGGATGTTGGAGTAAAGGGCACAAGTTTACGACCGAACTGTGGGTTTCCATGCTGAGACTAGGGTGTCGCCAGTAGGTGGTTGGTGGTGAATTCAACGATTTGTTGTGTTGGGAGCGTCCGGCTTGACTCAATTATGAAAAGAAAAACGACTCAACACAAGTGGAGCTCCTGTGAACTCGGGAGTTCACCCGAGAACCACGGCCAACCGGAAGGTAATATCCTTATTCGCTTCTAGCATCGACACTGAAGTCGACGTCGATGTTACAATAGTGTTTCTCCTTTTGGTCGTTTTCACTTGGAGGATTCACTTCATTCAGCGCTTGAATTTGAAATGTCCGCAGAGAAGTTTGCTGAAGTTCAAAATACTTCTTAAAAGTAGTACAGTTCAGTTCAAAAACTGAGGCAGAATAAATATGAGAGCATATGAAAACATTGAAAAGCACAGTTATTGCATTTTATAAAAGTTTTGCATAACTTGCCAATTGAACACAAAAGGGTGCTGAAATATGTGAACATTCAATGAATTTAGTTACCGTGCTTTGTCAGTATATTACAAACAAAATGACGAGCTCTGCCATATTTATAAGATTAATACCTATTTTTTAAGCGAATCTCGCCAGTGGCCATTCTTTGGCTTGGTTAAATTAGAAATACAGAAAAACTAAAGGTTTACTTAAACTAATTTACCTTCTGTGACTTTAAGTAGGAGTTTTCGCATTGAATTATTTGCAAAAAAGATGTGATTCTTTGCAGAGCCATAGTACAAAGAAATCAGAATGGCCAGGATAGAATAGTCGAGAATAGAGAGATTCGAAATGTAATGTGTCCTGTGATGAAAGTATCGTTTAATTAATCAAACCAGCAACTGGAAAGCGCTGCTTTATTCGGAAGCTGAAAGAGTACAAGAGGTACTGCCCTTCTTATCACCGGTTACCTACTTTCCTAAAGGTTAATCGTTTTCGGTTCTACCGTGGAGCACCGTGGTTGAGAATGCAACGCCCCAAGAGACTTCCATTCGTCGAGGAGTGTTGATTAAGAAGTCAACAGGATAACTCCCGGTCCTATTGCTCCTGTTGTGTTCTTCCGGGAAAGGATAAAGAGGGAGAATAGATCCGTCACCCGCTGGAGAGAAAGATCCCGGCGGAGAGGGACGACCCTTGGGCCCTTGGGCACGGATAACGATGCATAGAAGTTCTGCACAATATATAAGTGCCAAATCAAAGGAACCATGTGCCGCTGCTACTTCTCGCTCACCATCGCCGTTTGCCCCACGTTGACCGGGAGTAATTTGAAAACAGTGGGTTTTTCCTCCGTGCAACGCTCCTGCCTGTCTCCTACGGTGCACCTTCTTGCACCGCACCCTCAGTTTGTACCGTCTTCACGCAAGCAGCAACAACCACCAGCTTTTCTTTGGGGAAATAGATTGAGGGATTTTTGTTTTTCCACAACACCTGAACTTCTTCCTTTTCCCCCAATGTCGCTTTTCATCTCACGTGTTCGCTCTCTTTCCCACTGTCTTTGACAGCTGGTAGCTCCTTCTCACTCGCGCACGTGCTCGACTCGCAGACGGTTTGGGAAGGACACCGCCGCACAGTTCATCACAGAGGACGGTGCACCACCTACACGAACATTCCGATGCACACTACACACATTCACACACACAAACACAACTTTTTAGCCGTTTTTTTCCGAATAGTGCGATGTGACACAAGCCCGGCCCTTTTCGAGCACGAACGTTTTCTTCTCGCTCCACTGGGGTGATCCCGGTTTTCCGTAGGCCGCGACGTTCTTACCAGTTTTCCGGTAGTTTTTCTTTCCTTTATACCGATTTTCGCGTTGCCACTTTTAGTGCTTTAGGCGTTAAAGGACTGTTTGAGTTGGAAAAAAAGGAGATTTTTGGGTGTGGGGAGGGGAGACCAGTAGGAAACACGCGTTGCTCGTCACACTCTCGCGTGTCAACTCCTCTGTAGTGACACGACACGAATAAACTACGACCGAACGCAGCACCCGCAGAGCCGTGTGGCGCTCGGAACGCCAGCACACACCACACAGCGCGGAGCCAGCGCGAGAATAACATTTTCCAAAAATAAACGCGAAGGAAAATGGTTTTTCCCGATTTCCTGCACTCCCGAACACACGGGCGTGCGTTCATTTTCTTTTTTTTTTTCTTCCTTTTCGTGCAGTTGTGTGTAGTTTGTTCATCTCACAAATTCCGAACGCCTTCTCGGATCGCGCGAGGGCGAGCGCGCGGTTCGTCTCACTGTCGTACGCTCAGTTTTCACTGTCGATAAGCGCCTGCTCTCGACGCCACCGCGGTCATCTCAGCAACTGATCACAATTTTCCTAGCAACAGCGAGAAAGAGAAGGGGGACATATGGGCGTTTGTCTTCCTTCTTCCCGGTCGCATACACACGGACACGCACGATCGCACACAACATCCGTGTCGTTCGCCGCACAACGCATCATTGCACCGAAAAACCCGGGACTCCAAGCAATTCCATTGGACCATCCATCCTTTTCGTAGGGACATTCACTAGCTCACAAATGCACTGTTTGCTACACATTTTCATTCAACCGAACTTCCACCTCGCAGACGGTTCCCGTTGTTGTGCAGAATTAATTTAATTTTCCCCGCTCCTTTTGGGGGGTGAAGCGTGACCGCTTTCAACCCCTGGAGTTCCATTTCGTGCCGGTATCGTTACGGAATGTATTAGAATTTTGTCCTATAGCTTCTCCGAAAAAAAAAACAACAACTAATCGTACTCAATTGACCCGACCCGAACGATGTGCAGGAATGATTCCGACACCGTGTTTCGCCTTCGACCGACAGACAAGCATCCTTTTCCTTCCCGACCATGCGTACGAAAATGTTAGTAGTCGGCTCTCCAGCTCATTACTACTGAGCTCATGCTCACCGGGAATTCTCGCTCCATCTGCCATCTCCTGACTCACTTTGGCTCACTGGCGATCCGATCGTGGGATATTTCCAACAACGGTGTCGTTCGGTATGGATTGCGATTTAATTTAATTTTTAATTAAAGCGCCACAAAACCTGCAAGGTATAATAATTCTGTCCAGCGGATATCGCACTGTTTGAGACCGTGTTTACTTTCGACCTTAAGAAATCCCAGCTCGCGCTTCCGAGAAGCGATAACCAAAACCCACGGCACCGCAGCTGCACGGTTGCACCACGACTGTGGCCTCTTTTGGCTCGCCGAGTGATGAGCCGTGCCGTTTGGCGGACGGGTGGACGAATACACACGCGCCATGCACGCACGCACTACCCTCCACCCCTATCCCGTCCCATGACGGCTGACAGGACCGGGTGGAAGGGAACCTTTTTTTTTTTTTGACAAATGTCCGTGGTATTCGTGTGAGGCGGATTTGAGAAAAAGAAAACAACATCAACAACGCAACCTCTACAGTCAGGCAGGAGCTGCTTGACTGAGTAGGTGGGTGGGTGGGTTTGATTCGTAGGCAGCAAGAGCAGCAAGAGCACGACGTACGTAGCTGCGCGCACATATGCGTAGGTATATATTTTTAGCATGAGCAACTTCTTTTTATTCCTTTCCGGTTTTGGGCCGTGTTGCGTTTCATTTCGATTGTGTCGCGGGCGGGCTCTGCGGCGACGTCTTCACCGACGACGGTCTTGAATATGTGCACATGGCGAAGGTTTTCTCCCCCGTTTTCTAAGGACACACAGCCCGTCACCTTAACGCGGTGGCGCCTTCGAACATCGGACAACGTTGTCCACTTTCTCCGGTTTCGGGGCGAAAATAAAACTCATTTCATTGCACCGACATGAAGCGCACGAAGCAATGACGGCACGCGAAGGATGGGGCTCGACCGCGTGAAGCGGAAAACTTATTTTTGAAGAAAAAAAAATCGTAGGAAAAGTGCAACACCCCCCCCCCCCCCCCCCCCCCCATGTGACTACTTTGATGCTGAAGATGTTAATAATAATACTACTGCCGTCACTATATCACTGGTGGCACACCAACACACAAGATGTAAAAACACAAGATGTAAAAACAAAAGAGTACTAATGACGGTTGAGATTTGTTGCCGGCACAGAGCGAGATACTGCTGAGCAGCGTCGACGGGCGTGAAGCACTAACTAACCCAGTTCGCTAGAACCAGAATCCGCCGAAGTCCGACACCCGGCGCCGCATGCACGGCCGCCGGTACAAAGTGAACGAACCCGCGCACTTATCTTCCCCGACGTGCCCGAAACGCGAATGAACAGCACATTCGCGAACGCGCGCGTCACGAAAGCGCCACGCATGAATCAACCACGGCCGCGGAAAGAGAACAGGCAGTGTGTTCGACCGCTGATGCCGCTGCTACCTCCGCGGATGATGACGGAAGTCAAGTATGATCTCACCGTACAACCCGACGCCAGCGATTCGTCCGAGCGCGAAGGAGAAAGCGCGATGGAGAAGATGGCCGCTCTCTCTTCTCATCTGGCAGACAGAGCAGACGGTACAGACACGGACCGAGTTTTACGATTGCATCCACGCCGGGGGTGGGCGAGACCGAGGAACGGAAGGAGAAGCGGAGCCGTCGCTATAACGTTGGCGGATCGCGGTTGCGAAGGCAACGACATATGGCGCACCGCACGGCCTACTCAACCGTCACGATCGGGAGGAAACAGGGCAACCCCAAGCCCGTCACCGTGTAGTCACGTTCGCTGCCATGATCACGTCTTTTTTTTTTTCCTTACTGTTTCGTTGTCACCGCGTTTATCTTACACGAGCGTCTCGCTTTGTCCTGTGGTCGGTCGGGCGCTCTCCTTCCCGCACCAGAAAAATTGCGGTGCCAACACCTCCGCGCTGCGATGAGCTTCAATGGACGTTCAAACACTTAATACTCGCCCATCCGACGTTCGCACGCACACACGATAAAATGCTAGACGCCCTTACGCCCAATACTGACACCGAGCGGTTTTTGTCCATTGATGGCCACACAACGCCCCAACAACAGTAGCCCTCCGTAAGGGTGCGCGGGTCGCCCCTGCTCCAAACTTATGCTCAAGAAAAACGCCCCAATCTTACATACGTGCAAGCGCGCGTGCGGGCGTTCCAATCCCTACATGGCGCTGGCGAAAAGTGCAACGAAAGCTGCTGCTGCTGCTGCTACCTCACTTGATCTCACACGTTGCTACTATTTGTGTTCCTATAGTAATCCGTTCTTTTCCCTTCGCGCGGCAGACACGTTTTCTCGATGCATCTGCACGTTCTGCACCCTTTTGCGAACTGCGATGACAGCTCCGCTCCAATGTCCGCTCTCGAGAAAAACGTAAACAAATGAAATGCTACAACACTGTACGGTCTAGACACAAGTAGTGTCTTTGTGTTGGTATTGCGACACCACCACCACCATCAAAGTGCCAATAGATGTCCTGTGCCGAATTTACAATGAACAAAATTGTACTTTATTTACGACTTTATTGCGTAGGAAAGCTTATTATATGACGCACAAAAGTAGTTGTCAAGTTTCCTCAATTATTCTTAGTGTTATTGCTTAATGCTCATGGCCGCCTTCAGCTTCATGGAGATGATCTTCTTGGCTTTCTGCCCTGGCTTCAGTGTGCGCTTTTTCTTCTTACTGCCACCTTCGTTCACTACATTTCCGTGAAAATCGTTTGCCGTCTTCTTGCCGCCATCCGATTCCTTCTTGCCAGCACCATCCGGCGGCAATCGGTTTCTCTTCACCAGATGTCCCTTTTTGTTCTTTTTCAGGTTGCTCTTCGTCGGATCCACAGGCATTACTCTCAGCGGTCTATTGTTGAGCATCTGCTGGTTCATCTTGAGGGCTTTCTTGATAGATACTCCCTTCTTGAAGCACACGTAGGCTACGTTACGGTTCGCGATCTGTCGCACGTACTCGATTTCACCCACGGAGCTGAAGAAATCATACAACTCGCTATCCTTTGTACCTGTGGGCAATTGCGTGTAAAGTTACAGTTTTATCAAATATATGCCATTAAAACTTTCCACGAAACATCAGTCAAACTACACTGATTGACTTACCATTGCGCAGGTTTCCCACAAAGATTGTAGATTTCACGCATCCTAATTGCTTCACATCCTGGGGGGAGACTCTGATACGATTGCCGTCGATCATGTGCCCATCCATCTCGCACGCCTTCTGCACGTTTTCCTTTTCCGCATAACGGATATAACAGTTGAGTGCTTGCGCCTTTTTCATTTCATTGCGCTTCAAGAGTTTGCTCCCAGTGTTTGTTCGGAAGCGGATTGTTAAAATGGTGCCATACTTTTTGAACATTGTTCTAATATGGCTCGCACTTTTGGTCGGCGGTAGGTTCCCAACGAACAGTGTGTATTCTTTGCCTCTGTCAACTGCAAATAATATTGAATAATTGTTTCAACAGCGGAGGGTAAAATAATCAAATAAAAATCCTTCGGTTAATCTTACTCTTTTTCGGCTCCTCTTCGCCTTTCACTTCGCCTTGG
This sequence comes from Anopheles atroparvus, assembly GCA_914969975.1. Taxonomy (NCBI): domain Eukaryota; kingdom Metazoa; phylum Arthropoda; class Insecta; order Diptera; family Culicidae; genus Anopheles; species Anopheles atroparvus. Next base: position 23,479,470 of record CAJZCY010000001.1, on the reverse strand, counting down.
CTTGCGTCGGCTTCGTCCTCAGTTTCGCTCTCGGACGTCTGGACATCTGCATCGACAGGTAATGCTTTGGTTTTCATCGATTGGGTTTTTTTCTTCTCCTTCGCTGCGACAGGAAGTTGTTTGGTGTGACCCATATCTTCCTCCTGGTTCTCAGCAGTTGCGTTCTTTTTTTTCTTTTTCGGATGGGATGTTCCCGACTTTTTTCCATTTTCTAGATTGATTTTTTTGGCTTTCTTCACAGCCACATCATTAGACTCCACTGCAGCCGGAATGTCTTTCTCCTTTCCAAGCGCTTTACCGGTCTTCTTTTTTAACAACTTGGACACTTTAACAACTCCAGCATCCAAATCTTTGGACCCTGCTACAGCAAGAATGCCTTTCTCCTTTACATGCGTTTTAACCTTTTTCACCTTTTTTATCAACTTGGACGAATCCGCCACAGCAACGTCTGCATAGAAGTCATCGTTGTTTTTCTGTTTCTTCATTCTTCAACAATCTTTTTTAGTAGCTTATAGAAACCCGGCCGGCGATTCGACGAAAATCAACAACTGCGATGAACAAACACACGTGCTGTGGAACGTCAAAATGGAAGCTGCAATAAACGTCAGTGGCGGTTGGGTCATTACGAATGCCCTGAAGAAGTTAAAAGCATTATGTTTTTCAAAGCTTTAATGAATTGTGCGGGGAAATTAAAACTGCTTTAATTCATTTTTTTTAAACCCATTTCCGAGCAAAATTGAGCGAAAAACCGGCACATACATTTTAAGGGCTAGCCACCGTGGTTGGAACATTTTCTCCACAAGCAGGTAAACAATGTCTGCTCACCTTTGGCACATCGAAACGTCAGAATAAGATTCCAAAATGGTTTGGTCTCTTGTTTACTTTTTTGGCTGTGCATCGCAGGGCAGAGGCGTTTCGTGAAAGACGAGAACCGACATGAGTTTAGCCATGTCGTCCGGCGGTGAAAAACCTGACACTACAGTCACAGCTGCTACGAAGCGCCAGATCCGACAAAGCGTCCTGGGAATGCTCAAGAAGGTGGACATAAAAAACAAAGCCCTGAAACGTTTCTTCCTTTTTACGTACGACTCGATCGAACCTGCGGTGAAGCAGGACAGTGTTAAGAAAGGTTACTTCGTCAATGGGGAAATGTGTGAAGGCGACGAACATTTTCTTCAGCACAGTGAGTATGCCAGTGTGCTGGTGCATACCAAGGGACTTGCGTTTAATGAACAAATTGCACTCTTCACAGTGAGAAAAAGTCTCTTAGTCAGCAACATTCCGGGCGGTACGAAAAAGTCGGAGATCTATCAACTATTCCAGCGGTTCGGTACCGTGCTGTCAATTCAGCTGAGCACACGAGGGGGAAGGACCATTATAGGCCAACAGACAAGGCAACCGAACGAATACGAAAGCGAACATTACTTTTGCTGCACGATAGAATTCGACTCCTCCGAGAGCGCTCAGAATGCATGCGAGGTGAAAACGGAGGGCAACTTTATCGCCAAGCCCATTGTGGATCCCTCGTTGACAGGTAAGACGTATGCAATGAAAGATGATATTTCAATTGGTATTAAAGCAATTCGTGTCACGCAGGAACAGAAAACTGTGTTTACATAGAGAACGTTTTACCGACCACGACTCGGCAGGAGCTGTGGCAGCACTTTAAAGTGTTTGGACCGATTCGTTCAATACGGATGGAGCTTCCCGATGGTACGCTGGTTCTGACTGATGGTGAATATGCACAGTTACGCTCGGTCGATTGTCACATTCGCTTCCGACGACGTGCAGAGGCAAGAGCCGCCGCCAAGGGACTCAATCGAAGCCTGTTTAAGGAGCGCCACCTGTCCGTTCAGATGGCTTATCAAAAGTACTGTAATCCCGACGGTAAGTTTGTCATTTAAAGCATATTTCTTCCTGTGTATCTTGCGAGTGTGATATATATTTTTTACTCTCCCGTTACAGAACTTTCGAATAATGCACTGCGCATCTTTTTCCAACCATTCGGTGATGTCGTTGCTCTCGATCAAATTCCCCAGCAACGGGCGGGATATGTGTGCTTCAAACCCCCACTGCCGGTTGACATTATCAAGCGAATCCACCAGCTGCCAACGTTTCGAAACCGACGGATAACGGTGGAGAAACTCGATCTTCCTGGGGTACCGAAGGATGGTAGCAAGGCAATCAAATTGCTCGGCAACGGTAAGAGCAGTGGACGGGCGGGCGATGGCAACGGTAGTGGTAGTAGCACCAGCACCAGCAACAACCGGAGCGCAACCTCAGCGATAGGCGGCAAAACGGGCTCAACTCTCGCTGCTAAGCTGGGTCGAAAACTCCCACGAAAAAGTCTTCCCGTCGGTCGGAAACCGCTGGCGAAGAAGGCGGGTGGCACCACGAAATCGGGCTCCCCGTCTCCGGCAGGCAAAACCGCAGCCAAGGCGGCCGAAAATGCTAAAGAAAACCGGGAAACTCTTCCATAGGGGGGCTCCATTTTGGGCACTGCGTGCGTAATTCCTTCCGTAGGCATGTCCTAGTTGAATGTAATTAATCTAATAAAGTTTTAATTTCGATATTTGTAGCCCGTGTACTATAGTGACGTTAGCCTGACAGCGTTTGCGTGAGTATGTTGTGGGAATCTTGTGTTTTATTTTATATGTTACAAAATATATTAAGGAGACACACATAGGCCGCACGTGCACACCCTCAGCAGGGCTGTTACTTTTTCCACGAACGTACCAGCTGCTCCGAGATGGCCTCCAGGAAGTCCTGCGTGTTCAGGTACATGCTGTCCTTTAGGTTACGCGAACCGTGGATGCACAGGGCCAGGTCCTTGGTCATCTTGCCCGACTCAACCGTATCGACGCAGGCCTTTTCGAGCGCCTGGGAAAACCGGGCTAGATCCGGGGTGCCGTCGAGTTTAGCGCGATGCTCCAGACCACGTGTCCACGCGAAGATCGACGCGATGGGATTGGTGGAGGTTGGACGTCCCTTTTGATGTTCACTAGAGAAAGAGCGAGAGGAAAATAGAAGGAGCGCAATTAGTTTTTCAACGTATTTTTGAATTTCGCAAGTCTTTTTTCATACCGATAGTGCCGCGTTACGGTACCATGGGCGGCCTCCGATTCGAGCGTTTTTCCATCCGGACACACTAGCACCGACGTCATCAGACCGAGCGAACCGTATCCCTGGGCCACGATGTCCGACTGTACGTCACCATCGTAGTTTTTACAGGCCCACACGAACTCGCCGGACGATTTGAGAGCCTGCGCTACCATATCATCGATCAGCCGGTGCTCGTACCAGATCTTCGCATCCTCAAACTGCTTCTTGTAGTTCCTAGTGTTAGCAAACGAGGGAAAATGAGTCATCGAAGGATGCGCGCGCTCTAAGCGTCCGTGGGAACATACTTCTCATAAACCTCCTGGAAAATGTCCTTGAAACGACCGTCGTAGCGCTTGAGGATCGTGTTCTTGGTGGACAGATACAGCGGCCAGCCCTTGGCCAGCGCCACCTGGAACGAAGAGTGCGCAAAGCCGGTGATCGACTCGTCCGTGTTGTACATGGCCAGGGCCACACCGGGGGATTTGAACTTGTACAGCAGCAGTTCCTCCGAGCTGCCATCGTCCCCGGCGTACACCAGCTTCACTGTGCCTGGCTTGCGCACAACGTAATCCTGCGCCTTGTACTGGTCGCCGTGCGCATGACGTCCGATGACGATCGGTTTCGTCCAGCCGGGCACGATACGCGGAATGTTGTTGCAGATAATCGGCTCGCGGAACACCGTGCCACCGAGGATGTTACGGATCGTGCCGTTCGGGCTGAGCCACATCTTCTTCAGCTTGAACTCCTCGACGCGCTGCTCGTCCGGCGTGATTGTTGCACACTTGATGCCGACGTTGTGCTTCAACATCGCGTGCGCGGCATCGATCGTGACCTGATCGTTGGTCTGGTCGCGGTACGGCAGACCCAAATCGTAGTACAGTGCTTCGACCTGCATCGTTTGGAGAGGAAATTTAATCCACTGTGTACGCATTTTGGAAGAAAGATAACGACCTACCTTCACGTAGGGGAAGATCAGTTTTTCCTTGATAAATTGCCAGATGATACGGGTCATTTCGTCGCCGTCCATTTCGACCACGGGCTTCGCGGCCTGAATGCGAGCATCGGAGCCTGGAATTCGATAGATTGAGATTACGAAAATTGTAGCAGACGAAAATTTTACCGTCTATTACTGATCATTAAATTGCAGTTAGAAAATGTTTTTAGCATCTAGGTTGATACACCTAGTTATGATTACCATATGTTTACAGACCAGAATCCTCCGATCATGTAGGTCAGTGAGATAAGAGACATTTCAAGGACAACGTTGCAAGAACATGCGAACTGCACACCGTTTACACTTTGGACCGTGCCGTGCATTTCGTTTCCGTGCTACAAAACTATCAGATAACGATTATCAAAATGGTTAGGAAAAATAAAGTGGTTCACCGACGGTTTGCCTCCAAACAGGCACGATTACACGAGGAAGAGCAATTTCAAACAATCTTTCAACTTGTTTGTAGTTCGAGTCGAAGCTGAAAGTCAAATACCGGCAGGAAATATCATGTGTCTATACTGTCTATCACTGGAATCGGCATTCCATAAAAGTCGTAGTCAGTGCCGATATGTCAATGAACATCCACACAGAAAACAACCTCGATCGCCGTAATAATATTACACCGCGGATGATGGAGAAACCGTTTGATGGTGAAGGCAACCAGTCCAGACACAAGCAATTACGCTGGCAGAATTTAAACAGGTCATGGTCGCGTCGTTTAAACGGCTCGAGGCGATGGGACAAAAAGACAAACAGGGAAAGAAAACGCAAAACAGTGCAACTGCAACTGCATCTGCGAGCGATCGCGGCATGATGCACAGTGAGCTCTCACTATTGTGAGCACGTGAGTCGCAAGATCGCGTACTGCGAGATGAGAGATCGAGTGGGATTCGGATGGATATGCATACACAGGCACATACACAGGCGTATATACTTACTACGAGCCCGCGTCGTTGCCATTGATACCGCCGGGAGTAGCGAGGAGGAGCTGGTTTGCGCCGGAACAGCCTTGTAGAGGCGAGCGAGAAGACGTGCCATCGTTTCGAACTTGGTTTAATTTCTGTGCGTAGCCGGTATGAAACGACGGGAGAAAAAAATGGCATTAGTACCTTGACCCCCGAACGTTAACGGCGCATGGAATGAAGTGAAGATTATCAGTGAAAAGTACTGTTCCAAACTGATAAGAACGCTCGGTGTGACGTTTTTTCTTTTTTTTTTTTGCTGCCCATCTGTACCGCGAGATTACATACTTACACCGACAGAGAAAGAGAGAGAGCTAGGCACAACGATAAAACACACACGGAACCAGTGCAAGGGTTTTGACAGAAGAAAGGCCAAACAATAACACAACCGCGTGTCGCTCCTTGGTACTGCTTCTTCGCCCAAAGAAAGTGCACGTAACGGCAACGCACGGAAACGGGAAACAGTGAGAAGGGAAACTTCAATCGAAAGATGGAGCCTGCCGCCTGCGACGGTGTTGCCTCAACGACTGTCTGTACCGAAGTGTACCGGCGCACCACCAGGTCAGTTCTGTGTCTGTTCGACGCCAACAAGCCCCCGCGAAGATGCGAGCGTACTGAGAGAGCGAGAGCGTGTGAGCAACAGCGAGAGAACCGCGGACACACACCCCGCGCCTTACATCGCATCTTCCGTGGAATCGTGAGTAAAAAACAATGATCCCCCCCTCCTATGATAAGCCGTTACACGGCCGCGGATTCAGGGGGGTAGGGGGGGGGGGGGGGGGTCTTGCCGCCTGTTGCATTCGCTCACTGAGTAATGATCTGTGATATTGAGAGAGAGCGAGAGAGAGAGAGCTACGCGGATGTTTCTGCCGTAGCTGGGATGAAAGCGAAGATCACGAGGTCGCAGACAACCGGCGAACTTTTGCGTCCGTAGGCGTTAAAACGCCGGCAACGCGACATCAGCATTTATCCCCCCATTCTCCGAGGGCTCGTTTCCCGCGACGGAAACGGCGTCTCCACCACTCGCCGTCTTAATAAACTGAACCCCGCCTATCCCTTACGCACGCACGCACACACTTGTGCCACGCCGGGTACAGCAGGAAGATCGTCGATCGCGGCGCGGGATACGCAGTAGGGAGGTTTGGCTTTTTTTGTTTGTTATTTTTAGCTCCAACGATTAGACGCACAGATCCCGCCATGGCAATGGCCGCGTTTAAATGTGTATCGTGCTCGCCTGCATGCACCGCGGGTTCGCTGCGGGTGTGTTCGTTCAGCGCGTTGCCAGCTCCCGAGTCATCTGATCACACGCATTTCGTGCACGAATGCTCTGAGCGCGTTATGGGCTTCCGTTGAGGTTATGTCAATGCTGCAGCGAGATTAATGCAAGCAGTGGAATCTACCAGGCTACGGGCAAAGGCCATTCTTTCCGTGTTGGTCATTGACCAGCCCTCTTACGAAGAACATTTGAACCCCGCTGCAAGGCTGCATTGCCTGGAACGATCTTTCCACGGCGCTGCGAAAGGGTCTCGCTCAGCAATTTATCCTGGTCAAAGATTCTCATAATCGCCACCGATCAGTGATTCCTCGCTCGCTGGTGGATGTATAATTTTACCCGCCCTTCTTCCATTGATCCCATGAATCACACGCAACAGGACACCTCACATCAACCTGAGGAACAGGTTTGCGGAAAGCTTGTTTTTCAGACCAGTTCCGCTGTACGATCGCGCGCACCAAGTGATCGTGCCAATTCCACCCACCGACTTTTTTTTCTTATCAACTCAAAACATGGCTGTCACACAAGCATTTCCATACGCGTATGATAACGTGAAGGCCCCGTTGGTCAGGGACAGAAGATTTAGGGCTTGTCACCTGGCTAGGGCGGAACGATACTCGGATCCTATTTCCCCTGTTTGCCTCTGCACGTAGCAATGACGCTTCGCTTTCGTAGATTTCCTAGAGAATGCGACAGGGAAAACCCGGGAAGTTTAACAAAATTCCGATTATTTTTAGCGCCAACCGGGGATAGTTGGTTTATTAAAGGCACACCGGGGACAGGGCTGGCGTACGCGGTGAGCTGAACGGAGGAAGTTGCAGAAGCGGGAAGAGGATGTTAAAAAAAAAACAATGTGAAAGCTACAAGGCGTTTGTGATTTTTTTCCCTCTCATCTCCCAGCAATGCGCAAAGCATAAGGTGTGTGGTACTTCTTGTGGAGCCATTGAGTCGAGTTTAACCGTGGCGTCAACTTTCGAACGAATTTGGCGAACCGAATGTGTCCCGGCGCGTTCCTCCTGGTGTCTTCTGTCGTGACTTGAATTCGTAAAATGGACCGTGGAGGCTCGTCGAGGGTTACCCATGAGACACTATGGGTTCTGTTCCTGTGCACGAAGTGAACATTTTAACGTCTTTGCTTTTTCTTTTGGCATTGCGGTCTTATACAGGGATTCGACATGCATGCATGATAATACAGGTTTTATATGCCTCCACTCTCACGGTGTACCTCAAATTCTACCGTGTAGAATAGATAATAACTACATACAACACAATTTCCGGCGGTCATTGGTTCGAATTTCGAAGGGAACAGATTTTCAGATAAAATCATTGGAAAAGTATGTTTATGGGGATGGACGCATACATGGACATACATTTATTTTATTTATTATTCATGCTGCAGTAGTATAAATTCTATTCTTTGATAAGATGATATTTTCCATATCAACTTTATTCCATTTCGGTAGTGCAGGTATGCGCTTCGTATAAATCGGCCAGCAGAGATGGATCAGATTGGCGTCAATGTTTTCCCTCCTTCTTGTTGTTTACTTCAAGGTGGATCGGTTTCCAGTTTTTCCAGTTTTAAATCTGGGGGCTTGATTTTACTTTTCAAGGCCATCGAATTGCGCGTTTGGTTAGCCACTACTTATGACATTTGCTGCCCCCCTACATCCTGTCCACTGGTGTGCTACGGTCTGTGCTACACCAGGAATGGAAAGGAGCGGGCAAACATTAATTTCCATCATATCATCTCGTCTGTAATGTTTGTCTTACATCGGAAACGATAAGGCTTTCATGCATGTAATGGTGATCCCTTGTGTAGAGGGATGTATGCAAATAGCAATCGGATGCTCCATATGGCTAGCTCATTAGGTCCCGGAGTTAGCTTATGGTGAGGGTTTTCGTCAATACCACTTGAGGCGCGTCGAGTGTCGATAAGCCGCCATCGATAAGGGAAAGTGGCCGACTTCGGAAAGGAAGGATATGTCCCTCAAAGGCAAATACGGTTCACTATAAGAAATTGGTCGTGCTTTGCTTAAGGCCGACCTGCGTTATCACCTTGAATAAATTCAAACTTAAAACCGTGGACTTTTTTGTGTCTTGATTTTATTCGTCCCCCGAAATAGGCTTGTTATGTAAGTGGTTACTTTAAAGAAAAATTTAAAATTAGGAGTTATATGGAAAATAAACCTCTCGTATTTCAGTTTGTCATGCTGAAACTATTTCCAGTTCCTTTTAAGAATCATCTTGAAATGTTAACCAATTGATCTTTTAAAAAAATCAAGCAAATGGCCATTGTTGAGTTCAATGTACGATACGCGAGGGAACCTACATTCGGTCAGTCTTTTGGTAGTTTACAACGCTCCCTACATCTTAACTGAACGATAACAGGCGCACTGGAAGCCCCACAATTGTATTCCTCCAGTTGGCTTCCTTCAAACGGAGCCAGCAACAAGAAGCACCGAGACAATGTGGGTGCCAGCGTCAACGAGTTGTTTGCCACATCTGGAAAGGCGTTCGTTAGGGTTGACTTTTTCTTCTGTCGGAAACGGGGCAAACAAAATCAACAGGACACCGTGGTGTTACTTAACGCTGCGAAAAAAGGGGATTGTTTGTTTTTATTTTGGACTTTTCGGACCGACTGATAACGATAAGAGGTGCGAAGCGACCCATGGGTGGTCGTGACCATACAATAGATTACACCTATGGGTCACTATCGCACTGCCTACAATCAGCGATAATTGAAGAAAAAAAGAAACATACAACAGCTCTGTGGCATTTTTGATAACAAAAAATCTCATTCCCTGACTTTATGTAACCGGGTCGTGCGCCGCAGTTTATTTTGTTTTATCTTTTATTGTAATGCAATGTTATCTTCGCCATATTTTTGTGTCACATTATTCTTTGGCCCAAAATTTGCTGCTGTGTCGACGAAACAATCAACTGCGCCCCGATAGGCCGATAATGGTCTAGTGCTAGGCTTGGGCCGGTACCCCGAATGAAATGTACTCAATCAAACGTGTACTGAGTATAACGAGTTGATAAAGTAAGTCGGAGATTTTGGTGTTAAGTCGATAAGATTGTCTGGAAGGAATGACACGTTTGCCTTTTTTGGTTCCTCAGTGGGGGCGCGCTCCATCGGAAGGAGCGTTTGAAGCAGCGGAAAAGTTTCGCGAACAATATTTAGATAGACGAATAAAATGAGCCTTTCCTCGAAAAACGATCGCAACGGTTAAAATCATCTTCTTTTTCAATGTTAGTTCGTCGGATAATGGAGTTTAACGGATAACGGGTGTCAGATTTCTTAGGGAATCAATTGCTTAAATCGTGTATTTTATTAATTTGCAACTCTCGAAATAAAATGATTACATTCCGTTTTGTTATTGCAGAGCAACATTTCTGGAGGTACGAAAATAGATCAAGAGTTGGTAAAAGAAATTAATATCTATATCGGTACGAACGAACCTGAGCCGTGCTGACGTAAACATGGACACAATCTATTCATAGGTCGAATGGAACGTTGGTTTGGCATCTCAAATTGATGTTCCATTATAGAAATCAAATTCAAAGTTTTTTTTTTTCAATATACGAAAGGAGTATCTATCAATATTTCATACAAAATGAGCATTTGAAAATTTATTTGATTTTAAAAAAATTACAATACACATCTCGGCATAAACCAAATGAAAGTACTCAATCCTTATCATTTATTTAATTTTTTGTATAAATCTTTTAACCATAGGATTGGAATTTGCTTGAAAATCTGCTATTGCAGGGTAAAAGATCCATTCAACATATGTGAAGGTTATCAAATTAAAAAAAAACAACAACTTTTGAAAAGAAAACCGGACGTTCCAGTAATACCGCCAATCGTTATCAGTGGTCTGTTGACCTTTTCACTTTATTAGAACCAGTTTGGCATCGGTCATGGCATGTGCGACTGTTCGGTGTAACCCCGTGCCGCCACTTTGCAAATTTCAATCGGGGGCATCTACCGTTTTGCTTCTCGTTCTCGCTGTAAATTAACTTCCTAAACACACGCTGACGATGATAAAAACGGCCGTTTGTTTGTTTTTGTTTTTTTGCTCACACGCCTATGCGGTGGCCGAAAAAAGTACGACGCAATACGCGCCTAGCTTACGTGCGTTTCTCGACTGCGGATTATAAACTGGAGCTAGAGGGTGGGATTGGATCGGCTGTGGGATGCTGTGAATGTGTTTTTTTCTGAGGGTGTGTCCTAAAGATTTTTTTCTTCTCACTCTGGAATTCGCAATTTACTCTAATATACTAATTTACTTCAATGGAGATCTGTGAATTTTTAATAAAAAATCATGCACTTATAAATTGTCAATGTGATCTTCGGCGATATTAATTTTAGCAAGCACCACCGGCACACGAACATAATTTCATTCTCTTTTTCATATTCATGGGTTTTTTTTTTTGCCGTTGCCTTCAATCGATTCGCGAGTTTACTTTCCGTTACGGTGCGTGGCACCGCGTGTAGGCATTAGGGGGTGCAAGAGGCGGCCTGTCGGGTCGCGTCTCTATGAACCCGTTCGTGGGGCACCAAGGAAGGGTGGGTGAGAGGTGCTAGAGGGCGTCCCGGTGCATCGTTTCCCTCGAGCCGATCATTCGATGGTGTTGGTGTCGCCTCGAACAACAACCATCGTCCCGAGGGAGATGTTCCTCTCATTTCTGGCACCTCCGTTGATTCCGTGGGAGTCCGCCGGGGGATTGCATTCTTTGTTTACAGAGCGCGATCTCACCGCAACGCGTTGTCATCTCCCTCGTTGGACCGGCGCATGGAACGCGACATCCTTCGCGCTCTCGCGCACTCTCCGTCGATCTCTCGCGTCCTCTCGCGCGATGAGCAGATCGATCTCCGTCGTGGAAATCGCGCTCGACCGCCGATTGCTGCGAGCCGGCTGGCGGCTGCCAGTCGACCGTCGCTGTCCGTCGCGTGCTGTCATCGAGCGGAGGAACTGTCGTGTGCGCCCGCGACCGCTGAAAGTATTCCCGTTGCATTCAGTGCTTATCTTTGCTGTTTTTATTTGGAATCGTTCGTGTCCCGGCGGGGAATCCGCGCGCAAGTGTGTGTCCGTGTGCTCTCGCGTTCAGGTGGACAATTTAAAGCACGCACGATTCGCTGCTAGCGCGATCGTGACTGTTTGTTTCGTGTTGTTTGTTTGGTTGTCTAAACCTTCCGGCCGAGGATTTCCGGTTGAAAGGTTGAATTTTTCCTTATCACTTGATCGTCCTCGTGAAGCATAAAGGTGCAGTTGCATTATCAAATATTGCTTACATTTGTTGTTGCTTTCACCTTCAGCGCGGCAGATTGATAAGCAGTAAGTGTGTGTGTGCGTGTGTGAGAGAGAAAGAACCAGCGAAACCGATCGAGGATCGCAGGGGCATCCGGGCGGAGAAAGATCGTTAAGACGACGGCAGCGAAGGCGGCGACGTTCGAGCGACAATAACTCACACTATGACACGCGGCATGCTTCGGCTGTGCTGTCGGCAAGGAGATGCACTGCTGCAAGTAGCGAAGCCGCTGCATCCGCTGCGACTCTTCTCAGGTATGGCGAACCGAGCGGTTTTCCTCACCGTGGTTGACTGCGACTCTTTACCCCGCTTTTAGGTAGCGTTAAACTTTTGCAAAAGGATGGCAAACCGGCAACGGCCGTCAAAGGCATCCCGTACAAGAATCTGGTCATAGGGGTACCGAAGGAAAGATGGACCAACGAGAAGAGGTAGGTCGAATAGCTTCTTGTAGCGTGTGTCAATTATTGTTATTAATTTTTTAACGTTCTTTAGAATCGGTTATCAGTAATGGCGTCTTTTTACGTTAAATAGATCGTTATGGAATGACAAAATTAGGTTATTTGGGCACCTCTGATGTTGGCTTAATTGTTCAGGATTGTGTAATTTGATTCAAAGAAAACCGACTAGAAGCGGTTCTTAACGGCACAAGTGTTTAAGTGCTCGTAATTCATAAGTGCTGCAACAATACATTCGTGTAGAGCCGTGCAAATAAGAGTCTATGCGTTGGCACGTGGTTTTGATCATACGGCAGGTTGGGAAGGGTTCAACGAACTAGAAGCCCTTTTCATTGAAGAACCTGTGTTTTTTTCCTCAATTTTTTATCCTATACGCCGTAAAGTAATTATTATATTCAACAATTGTTTGGTTATATAACGTTCATTGTTTTTCCAATCGTTACTATCACCTTTATACATTGTGTATTTTACTCGTACTGTTTTTTTTTTTTTTTTTATTCGTTTCTTATCTGCCAGAGTTTCCGTAACGCCCGTCGTCGCTGCAACTCTAATCAAGAAAGGGTTTAAGGTGCAGGTCGAGGGTGGCGCTGGTCTCGACGCGAAGTTCCGCGATGCAGACTACGAAGCCGCCGGAGCTAGCATCGTCGATGGCCGCACTGCATTTCAGACGGGTAAGTAAAAAGGCAGAAAAGTGGTAGCGTTAGAAAAGGAGTCTAATTTTGCTTTCCTCTTCGGGCGCAGATATTGTGCTCAAGGTACGCCAGCCGGCCGAGATCGAAATTCCCCAGCTACGGGAGGCATCGACGTTGATTTCGTTCCTGTACCCTGCGCAAAACAAGGACTTGATCGATAAGCTCGCCCAGAGAAAGATCAACGCTTTTGGTGAGTGAGGGAAATTACTTTTGCCAACACCGAAGAGGACAATCGACATCTTTCCTACTCTCTCTTTCCACTTCCTCCAGCGATGGATGCCATCCCTCGTATATCCCGTGCGCAAGTGTTCGATGCCCTCTCCTCAATGGCCAATATCTCCGGCTATCGAGCGGTCATCGAGGCGGCCAATCATTTCCCGCGCTTCTTCACCGGTCAGATCACGGCCGCGGGCAAGGTTCCGCCGGCGAAGATACTGGTGATCGGTGGTGGCGTGGCTGGGCTGGCGGCGATCGGACAAGCGCGAGGAATGGGCGCGATCGTGCGTGCATTTGATACGCGGCCGGCCGTGAAGGAGCAGGTGGAGAGTATGGGCGCCGAGTTCCTGACGATCAACATCGAGGAGGACGGTTCGACGGCCGGCGGGTACAGCAAGGAGATGAGCAAGGAGTTCATCGAAGCCGAAATGTCGCTGTTCGCCAAGCAGTGCAAGGAAGTCGACGTGATCATCACGACTGCCCTGATTCCTGGCAAGAAAGCCCCACTGTGAGTTGACCACCGGCTCCAAGCCGTTTGAACAATCTATCCATTTTAACGATCAATTTTTTCGTCGATGTGGCAGGGAGTTTGTTTCACTCGTACCAGTGAAAATCCCACGTGTTGAAATAAATTAAGCAAACTTGGGGTCTTTTAATAACTATTCCAAACCTTGAACATACTTACTTAGCAGCAACTTCAAACAGTTAACCTTAACAAACATTTAATTAAGTGGTTGGCATGGTTTGAATTAAATTATGTAACACTTGTAATTAATCATATGGAATTATGCTTTTTAACCTTATCATTTAATATCGTTCACTTGACCATTTTAGCCTTATCACGGAGGAAATGGTGAAATCGATGAAACCGGGCAGCGTCATCGTCGATTTGGCCGCGGAGGCTGGAGGCAACGTACAAACGACCGTGCCCGGCGAGATCCGCACCGTCCACGATGTCGTACACGTCGGCTTGACCGATTTTCCGAGCCGCCTGCCGACGCAGAGCTCCACCCTGTACGCGAACAACATCTCCAAGTTTCTGCTGTCGGTGGGCGAGAAGGATCACTTCAACATTAACCTGGAGGATGAGGTGGTCCGTGGCAGCATCGTCCTGCAAGGCGGCAACCTTATGTGGCCCCCACCGGTCATCGCCGTGTCGGCAAAGCCGCCGCCAGCAGTGGCCTCTGCCGGAGCCGCGCTGGTAAAACCCGATGCCCTCCCTCCGAATCCCTTCAACGACACGCTGAAGAGCAGCATGGCGTACACGGGCGGACTGGGGACGCTGCTAGCGCTGGGTGCCGTTTCGCCGAATCCGGCCTTCACCACCATGATGACCACGTTCGCCATGTCGGGCATCGTGGGATACCACACGGTGTGGGGCGTGACGCCCGCCCTGCACTCGCCGCTCATGTCCGTGACGAACGCCATCTCGGGCATCACGGCCGTCGGTGGGCTGCTGCTGATGGGCGGAGGGGTAATGCCGTCCAACACCATCGAAACTCTCGCTGCCAGCGCGGCCCTCATCTCGTTCGTCAACATCTTCGGCGGGTTCCTGGTGACGCAGCGGATGCTGGACATGTTCAAGCGCCCGACCGACCCACCGGAGCACAACTACCTGTACGGCATTCCGGCTGCGCTCTTCCTCGGCGGCTACGGCGTAGGCGCCCTGCAGAACCTGCCCGAGATCCACCAGATGGCGTACCTGGCATCGAGCTTGTGCTGCATCGGTGCACTGGTTGGTCTTTCGTCCCAGAAAACGTCCCGGCTGGGTAATGCGCTCGGCATGATGGGAGTGACCGGAGGCATTGCGGCCACCCTGGGCTACATGGCGCCGAGCACGGAGGTGCTGATGCAGATGGGTGGTGTGGCCGGTATTGGTGGGTTGCTCGGGTCGATTATCGCCAAGCGGATCCAGATCACCGACCTACCGCAGCTGGTAGCGGCCTTCCACAGTCTGGTCGGTGCGGCCGCCGTGCTCACCTGCGTCGCTACGTACATGCACGACTTCCCCACGCTTGCCACGGACCCGGCGGCGAACGTACTAAAGACGGCCCTATTCCTCGGCACGTACATCGGTGGTGTGACGTTCAGCGGGTCGCTCGTGGCCTACGGTAAGCTGCAGGGTGTGCTTAACTCGTCGCCGTTGCTGCTGCCCGGCCGCCACTACATCAACGGTGGTCTGCTGGCGGGCAATCTGGCCGCTATGGGTGCCTTCTACCTGGAGCCATCGATGGCCGGTGGGCTGGGGCTACTCGGGGCGACCGCTGCCATGTCGACGGCGATGGGCGTCACGCTGACGGCGGCTATCGGTGGCGCCGACATGCCCGTCGTTATCACCGTGCTCAACTCGTACTCTGGCTGGGCGCTGTGCGCCGAGGGCTTCATGCTCAACAATAACCTCATGACGATCGTGGGTGCCCTCATCGGGTCGTCCGGTGCGATACTTTCGTACATCATGTGCAAGGCGATGAACCGTTCTCTGCCGAACGTGATCCTTGGCGGGTACGGTACGACCTCGACTGCCGGCGGCAAGCCGGCCGAAATTGTCGGTACGCACACGGAGGTGAACGTGGACGGCGTAGTGGACATGATCCGCAACGCGAAGAACATTATCATCACGCCCGGGTACGGACTGTGCGTGGCCAAGGCGCAGTACCCGATCGCGGAGATGGTGAACTTGCTGAAGGCGCGCGGTAAGAAGGTGCGCTTCGGCATTCACCCGGTGGCCGGGCGCATGCCGGGACAGCTGAACGTACTGCTCGCGGAAGCCGGCGTGCCGTACGACGATGTGCTGGAGATGGAGGAAATCAACGAGGACTTCAACGAGACGGACCTGGTGTTGGTGATCGGCGCAAACGACACGGTCAACAGTGCGGCCGAAGACGACCCGAACTCGATCATCGCCGGTATGCCAGTTCTGCGCGTTTGGAAGGCGGATCAGGTAACTGAGACACGATGATGATAGCTTAAAAATACCGATTACCCAACACTTAAAAACGTTATTTTCTGGCACTCTCAGGTGGTTGTGATGAAACGTTCCCTCGGCGTCGGCTACGCGGCGGTGGACAATCCGATCTTCTACAAACCGAACACGTCGATGCTGCTCGGTGACGCGAAGAAAACGTGCGATGCCCTGCTGGGCAAGATCAAGGAGGAGGAGAACTGAACTGAACGTCCAAGCTTCCTCTGCCAGCAGCGAAACGCCGCTCCAAAACGTTTCGGTTGGTTATTTTGTACTGGAAACGGATGCAGGTTTTGCGTCGGTGCATTTAATTTACAATTTTATGTTGGGGAAAACGAACCAACATATAAACACGTGTCCGTTCATGTTTATTTTGTACGTTAATTGTATTATATAATAAAGTAAATTCTTTTATGGTGTACTCATGGGAGTTTTATAATGATTACTTGTGCTACACGTGCATACATCGATGTCGTTACATAAATTTTCTTCGAAGAATCATAAAGCGAACAGCTTGTGAACATGGAATAGTGGAACATGGGATGTTCATTTCATATCATACCGTTTTTTTGAGCCGCGTCTCAATAAAAAGACGTGCCCTAGCAACCATCGGTTGCCTGGCAATCGGTCGAGCAAGCCTTGCGTGACTGTTTATCAAGCAACTCGCTTCAATCGTTTCTTCGTGTATTCCTGTTCTGCTGGAAAATTGAACGAGTTCAGCAATGGAAACCAACGTCCGTACTAAAGTGCAGTAAGTTGAAATCGTACTCCATCCCACAGACAAGTTTACCTGTGGCGATAACTTTACTATCCTCTCGCAGATGGCTGATACCCGGAACGATGGAGATGGTGTGCGTCGTCGGCAACGTAGCGGTAGCGGTGGGCCTGGGTGGCCACATTCTGTTCGTGAACCTTCGGACGGCGGAAAAGTCCTACTATCTGGCCGACAGTGCCCCGGCGGGGAACGGTGTGGCCTGCCTTGCCGGACACAAGCTGTTTCCAATATTGGCCTTTGCTGAAAGCTGCATCAATCCGCGAATTGTGCTCATCTCGTATCCCGCAAACGCTCTTCTATCAATCCTCGGGGGTGGTAAGTTGGACGACCTCTATGTTTAGATCCACTGTGAGCTGGAAGTTACAGTAAATTATTCTTCTGCCTCAGACCAAACGGAACGGTCCTATATCGCTCTCTGCTTCTCGGAAAGTGAGCTTCTGGTGGCTCTGACCGGTGTGCCCGATTACTCGCTGGAGGTGTACGCCTGGCGGAGCAAGGAGCTGCTATGCAAGAGGCCGACCGGAATTTTCTCCGACCAGCAGCGGCTAATTTGTAGCCCCTCGGCCGTGTTTGCCGTGTGTCAGTACGCGCCCCGAAAAACCGAGTTGAAGCTTTGGGAAGTGCACGGAAACATACGAATCGGTCGATTAATTGAACGCACCGTGCAGCTGGAGTTGGAAAAGGACGAGCTGCCACTTTGCGTAACTTTCCTCATCGATGGCAACCTGGCCGTCGTTACCCAGAAGGCGAAGATTTCCATCGTAAGCTCCTCATAATTTACCCCGATGTGCGTTTCGGAGTGGATCAATACCTGCAATGTTCTCCTTCTTTCGCCTCCCCAGGTGTCGTCCTCTTCCGGCCTCATTGGTCAGACGATAAACATTTGCGACGTTGTCCCGACCAGTCCCGACTATATTCCATTCGTTTTCTACTGCAAAGGTGGCCTGTTCGCCAGTGCCGCCGATGGGCAGGTGAACTTCTACAAGAAGCAAAAGGGTACCTGGAATCAGCTGTGGTCCACGCAGTCGGATGCCCCGTACAGTCAGCTGCTACACTACTCCACCTCGGAGGGGCTGCTCGGCGTCACGGTCGATGGGGCCATCATGCGCACCTCGCTGGACGGTGACGTGCGGAATGTGGAGTTTCGAATTGTGCTGGACCTGGACGTCGGCTACGGGTTCTGCGGGAGGTGCCCCGGGGTGGCGAGGGATATCGTTGCCATCAAACCCACCGGAAGCGTCCGGTTGCTGTCGATCGAGACGGGTGTGGCAAGCTGTTCCCTAGGGGTCGGCAATCTGCAGTGCATTACGCACCATCCGCAGATGCCCTGTGTGGTGGTCGGATCGGACACCGGAGTGCTCCAGCTGATCGTGGCGGATCGGCAGGGGCAGGCGAAGGTGGCCGCACGGTTGTACCTCTCGCGGCATCCGCTGGTCTCGGTGGCTTTTGCCATTGTGGACTGTAGTTACTTCGCTGCAGTGGACCAAACCGGGAACGTGGCGATCGTGGAAGTTTCAGATGACTTTCAGCTTCGCGTGTTGCAGGTTTTCGGAGGTCTGCAGCACACGGCAAACGTTTTCCTTTGGTGTAGCAGTGAGGAAGCGCTGCTCGTACAGCCCCGGAAGGAGTTGCAACGCATCAGCTTCGAGGGGATCGAGTTTACCGTAAAACAGCACGAATGTGAGGAAATCAAACGGACTCAGCTGAAGCTACCGAAGCGTTACACCCAAATCGTGCCGAAGTGTTGCCGCACGACGTTTCTTTTCTACGCCCATCGGACGCAGTCGAACGTTATCGATCTGTTGGAGATTTCCCGCTCGGAGGGCGTGCTCGATGTCGTCACGCTGAAGTCGATGGTAACACCTCAGTCAGCGTTACACCTGGAGCTGTGTGTGGACGAGCGGTACCTGTACGTTTGGTCGATGGACGGCAAGATTGCGCTGTACGATGGGGCGGGTGAAGATGCGCTACTTTGCACGTTGAGCTTCGATGGACGTTTTAACGGGGGCATTAGACAGATTGCGCTGGATGCAAAGAATGAGTAAGGGCGAAAAGTAGGACTGGTCAATTCATATCATGTTCGTATACAAGCAGTCCGTTTCTCTCATTTCATCTGTTAGGTTTATGTCCATCCTCTGCCACAGTGGTATGCTGGTTGTATCGAAACTGATGCAACCGATCAAAGAACCGATCCCAAGATCACCTCTGCGCGAAGCAAAAACTTTCGAGTATCCGGCGAAGAATGATACACTCGAACGGGAGTGCCTCTTTGAGCCGTGTCCCTCACCGGGCAGTTCCCCAACCGCACTACCCTGGATTGAACAGCGAGAGATGGATCGGCGCGCAGTGAAGGGGAAAGTTTACGAACCGGAACATGCGGCCATTTTCAAGGAATTTGCAGAGATAAAGACGCAGATCCGGCAGCTGTTGGATCGCAATGCGAAGGCTCCCCCGGAAGAGCAGTTCCCACTTCAGGTTTTCAATCTTAACGCGGAGGCGACCGAAAAGTTAACTCAGAAAGTAAGTCGGAGCTCCATTGTTCCATTGGTTGCAAGGAAGATAATTATTCACCTCTATGCCTGTCTTTCCATGGTTGTAGGCAAATGAGAGCAAGAATGAAGAGCGTCAACGACTGCAGGAATTCATCGTGTCGCAGGGTAAGATCAACGAACAACTGATCCAAAACTGCTGGATGCCTATGAGCAAAAAGCCATGGAAAATAAGGTAATCACGTGTAACTACTTGCAAGTATTGTGAGTAACTCCAGTTCTCCTCCTTCTGACACGCCATAGGTCGATGTTTAAGCGCGCCTTTGTGGAGAACTACGCCATGCTACCCAACAGCCAATACCGACAGTATCTGGACAAAGTACGCGTCTACCGGGAGACGGAGCTGAACGCGAGCCACGATGCGTTACTACCATGGAAACCGACGCCGACCTATCAGCTGGAATCGATCCTCAATCGCGATCCGGACTACGGCAACGTGTTGGATAACTTGGCCCGTGCTTCCATGAAGAAGTCCTTCGCCCTCTCCGGCACGACCACCCATCGGTTTTTCGAGCCCTACTCGCTGCGGTACGATCAGCTGGAGGTTGTGACGTTCGAGCAGCTGTGCTTTGAGCGCATTTGTGGGGATGTAAGTGGTAACTTTTCAATAGACTTTTCAACGATATCCTGCATAAATATATGTTTCTTTTCCGAACAGATGGAGATCGAAAAGTTGCGAAATTTGTTCAACGACAAGTTTGAAAAAATTAAAACCTTGAAGCAGGAGGAGATGGACCTGGTGCTCAAGCGCAACCGTCGTGCCCGCTACATTCAAGACGAGCTGGTGCTGCTGGCAAAACTGATGGCGGATAGGAGCACGTTCGAGGTGGTGCACATCGATGATCCGGTGTACGAATCGGACGAGCGTCCCGACACCATCATTCACACGGAAGACACCGAGATACCCGTGGCGCCCTACATCAGTCCGAGCGTGGAGCGGTTGATGGAGCTGGACCGGATGGAGCGAGAACGTCGGCAGCAGGAGTTGCTTGCCGACGACTTCAAGGAACGCGCGCTCGTGACCATGATGGACGGCGTCCTGGAGCATCGCTGGGAGGACGAGATTAAGAAGAGCTTACCCCTTCCACAGTGCTTGGTATGGTGCGATTGATGTTTTCAGCTTAACACGGGTGCACTGTAGAACGTTTTTCTCGTATTCGTTCTTGCTAGGAAATCGGCAAGGATCCTCAGCACTACAACGAGACGGACATTCGTGAGGTGCAGGAATACGAGGAGCAAAGTAAAACGTTGTACCAGGAACGCATGCGGTACCGCAAGATGTTGCAGGCCGAACTGCAGGAGCTCGCTGCCAGTCTGGACCAGCAGATCAAGCGGTTCAACACGTCCGTGGCGAAGCTGACGCTCGAGAAGATCATGATCGAATCAGCCATCCGGCAGGAAGAGATGCGCATCCTCCGAGCGACGATGTACAACCACGCTCGGCTGGTCTACGATGCCAACGGTAATCGACTACGGGAGCGGATTGATCAGACAGCCAAGTACATCGACCAGCTGACGGATGTGATGAACGAGTTTCAGGAGAAGGCGGCGGATTACCGGAACACCTACGAAACGCTCCGGGGAAAAGATCGTTTGCTTGACAAGCAGTTTAAGATCAACTTTAGCGACACCGCACAATCGGCACTGGTTGATCAAGCGTACAAGATTTTCAAGTAGGGCCTAAGATTCGTGGAATTACGCTCATCGATCTTGGATTTTTCCAATTGATTCGCAATTTCCTTTCAAACCGTAGACGAAGACCCAAAACACAGCTGCGCTCCATCGTGACGGTGTCGGTGTTCCAGGATTTAGCCAAACGTATCGTCGCGAAGAAGACGGCCGGCACGCACGGTAATCTGCTGCTTCCGAAGGAATGTTTGGACTATTTGGCGCACTGTGAAACGCTCGATCAGCAGTCCAACTGTCCGGCCGGGATGGACTCTAGTCTGTGGCAGACTTTGATCAAAATGCGTCGCATAAAGATCGAAAGCGAGTTCAGGGTATGCACTGGAATGCCGAGTTGTCACTGAGGTCTTTTTAATATGCGATTGTTTGCTCCTACTTGCCCATCTGTGTTTAGCTGAAAAGCTGTGAACTAATGCTGTCCGATGCCGAAGCTGCCATTGGAGCGTTCCAGCGTGAAATCACCAGTAAACGAAACGTCCTTGTCGCGATCGAGCAGAGCATGGAACAGCTGCAGGGCGAAAAGGTGCCCCAATCGTCAACCGCCTTCCAATTTCACTGAGTATAATGTATATCCAACTGTTTGTTCACTCCCTCTATATCGCCAGTTCGAGGACGCCACGAACCGCACGGTACAGCTGGTTATGAAACGCGGCTGGATCGAAATTCAGCAGTCCGGGCGGGCGAATGATTTCGAGCGCTGCGTCCTGATACACCGCAGCGATGTGGAGGACATCAACGCCATCATACGACGGGCGGGCGCGAAGAAGCTCAACGCCATGGTGAACGCCGCCATGTTCCGACGCAAGATCATCTACCAGGAGTGGGAGCACCGGGCACTGAAGCTGCAGCTGCGTGATCTACGCGATCAACTGGCGACGGTCGAGAAGTGCAAGATCACCAAGGAGGTGCAGAGCTGGCTGAAGATGAAGGGCATGCGGCGCACAGAGGACTTCAGTCAGGTGGCGCTGGAGAAGAAGATACGCAATGCGATTCAGAATGAGGAAGAAATGTTGCAGGAGCTGTAAGTGTTCGCCCAAAACCAGCTTGGAGAGTTGTAATATGCCTGTAATTTCTTTTGCTCTTTTTACAGGAAAAACTCGCTGGAAGACATCGAGCAGCGTATCGCTGCTAAGCGGAAGGAGAACAAGGTGCTCGATCAGCAAACGCGAGCCTTGAATATTGACGTGACCGAGCAGCACCTGCAGCGTGACACCGAGCTGGAGCAAACGGAACAGAAAGCGACCCAGGACCGGATGGCAGCGATCGTCGAGCGCGCCCGGTTGGTTCGGCTTGTGCAGGCTCAGCACACGCAAATCCTGGAACTTGGCACCATGCTCGAGCTGCAGCGGCTCAAGACGTATCCCACGCTGACGGCTTCTACGAGCGTCATGACCCACAACGCACATCATTTGCTGGGCAATTAGGAGGGAACTAAGAATCCGAGACTCAATAATGTTTCAATAATGTTTTTGCAATCTATTGGAAATAAATCATTTTAATCATTTTTTTTCATTATTTGAAACTGTTTTACATTGGATTTTTCCTCACCATTCGATACAGTCAATCTTATTTTGTTCCTGAAGCAGAGCGCTGCGTAGCTTAAAATCTCTTTAAATATTAAAGAGATGGCTCGTTAGTTGGTTTTCGATTTTTTGGAACGCTTTTCTGTCATCTCTTTCTTTCCGATATGAAACATACTCCATACTTCCATTAGAGCCCTATCCGACAAGTCGGTTCTTTGGTTCAATTCAGGTGAAAATTAACCCTAAATATATTAGAAGCAATTGCAGCGTATCGCCCACTAATTTATTTATCACACACATCATGGGGGCACGCACGAGTTTGTTTCAACATTGTGTTCAATCCTATGGCCGCTTCGATGCGCATTTCAATGCCCGAACGTCGTGACAGCCCGAGAGGAAAAGGCCCAAAATTTGGGGCATCCGGGTGAGTTTAATTCACTCGTACAATGCAACGGCGATCGAAGGGCTGCAATAGGGCTCGCAAGGGGGAAGAAATGAAGGATGTTCGTCGTGATGTTGGTGGGTGGAAAGTTCAAACCCCAATCGTTCATATACTCTGCCCCGTTCGCGGGTCGTCGTCGTCACGGTTCGCTGGCGTCGTCGTGAGCTTCTCGCCGTGGAAAAGCAGGTGCCCGTTTCCGGCCTGCGCTATCCGTGACACGGTGAATGCATGAGGGCGGGTGGCAATTGGATTGGGCGGTGGACGTATCCGCCGGACGTTCCACCAGAGCCGCCCATCGGTGTGGGGTCGGTGTTTAACGAAAGATGGCGGGGAATCGTGTTTTGATGCACGGTAAAAAAGAAAAGAAAAAAAACCCGCATCAAACACAGTTTCATTTACAACCGTCCCGGCGTCGGTACGAGTGGAGAGTGTTTATGTCTATTGTTTTGTTGTCATAGCAACCGAGGCATAGCATCGGTACGGCTGCTCGGATAGTGGTGTCTTTCTCGCGGGTTGGCGTCCACAACACATTTATGTTATGCCCACGTTTCGCTTGGCTTACCACGGCTTGGAATGGGCGGGGGAGGGGGGTTGGTTTGTTGTAAAAGCCCTATCCGGCGAACGGCGAGAAGGATACCGAATGTACCGACGCACGTTCACGGGTGTGTTGGAGCGAGCAACACAGAAACGACGCATACTCTTTGCCATTCGTCACGGTTCTGTCGCCCGCTCGGGAGGGTTTTCCCTTTTGGCATGCCGGCGGTAGAAAAGAGACCGCAACTGGGCCCGGGTAGTATACGTATTGGCAGCAGGTGGATTGAGAGATTCTATTCGCCCCATTCGGCCACTCCGCTGCCGTGCGGATGACAGCGAACAGTGCACTTGATTCAGAACTCCCTCGGCCAGCCGGTGGACCGGGCAGAACTTCGCCGCGCGGATCGATCGTTCCCGTCAGTGCCGCGTTCTCGGGAGCGCGAGATGACACCGCAGCTGTTGAATCCTCGGTCAGTGTTCGTTTCACCGCGTTTGTCCCACAACAACCACGCATCCCGGTTAATTAAGCGCAGTACTTGAGTTCAATTGAGTTAATTTGGTGCAATCTTTCGGGACAGTCCCCGGCTGGGTTCCGCGAAATTCCGCCCGTTTTCTTCTTCGTTTGCGGGATTTGTCATCGTCAACGGGGGAATCGTGAAAATATCCGTGATGTCGCCGGCGTCAACCAGAGTTGGCCAGAGGGATGACACTGCCTTACGTCTTGTCAGCCAGTATCACGACGGGTCTATCTATTGCTAGTCGCGTTCGTGCTTCTTGCGGTGTTAGCGAGATAAACTTAGGAGTGCCTCGTTTCGATGTAAGCCGCCGAAAGAACAACGTCGTGTCCAGTTGTACCTATGTACTCGGAGATAGAAGACCGGAGTTGTTTACCAAGTGGTTATCAAATCGTAGGCAAAACGCTGAGCTTTCGCAACTCTCCCCCAGCACGTGTTAAAATTATATGTTTTTGCTTACGATAACCGGAGTGGTTCGTCTGGAAGAAATAAAAATAACACGCTCAATTTATCATCAGCTGTAGCTGTTTTTTGTGTATATCAAGTTAAACGTACAAGCAATCTAGGGCCACCTTTTCGTTTACGTGATGTAACTCTTACAAAGGCGAACCTTACTAGTAGAGCCGTACAGACAACCGCATCGCACCGCGTGGCGAACATTCGCGGGGACAATTGTCGCCAACACCAGCCCCTAATTTGATCCCCCTCAGAACATAAACGGTTCGGTGCCATTGTAATGTGATCGAGGTGTGCACGATGCGTGTGCGAGCATGCAAAAACTTCATTGCAAAGGCAACACAATTGTGAATCGTTCCTGTGCGCGAGTGTTTGTTGGTATTGATGTTCGGGAAACGGTTTGTTTACTGTCCAGGGCGAAAAGTATAGTCTAGAAGTTGTATATTCAATGCATGGTGGACATGAAATAGTTTTCAAACATTCCCCATTGAAGGTTCAAGACGGAGAAAACTGTTTGCAAGTGCAAGGAAAGTGAGGTAGATTTGTTTATAACCATATGGCCTCGTTCTAGAAAGCAATGAAGTACGAAGGCACGATAGCATCATCAAGATAAAACGCGTTATTGCAATTGCCTTTTAACCCTTGCATTTCCCTAAGAAAAGTCGAATATTTAATTCCTTATACAAATAAAAACAAGTTGAAAGTTTGCAAAACAAACCTGGTTGATGCGAAAAAAATAAGAGTTTTTAGCTTTAGTTCAACAAAGAAATTTCTTTAGTAAATTTAGTTGTAAAGGTTTTTCCCCTTGTTAAGTAAGCACATTTTTCATTCAACATACACAACCTACCGAATTTGGTACAAATTTCAATTTTAATTGTATAAGATTGTTGCTTAATTGTAAAGTATTAGCAAAGGGCCAAAAGGCTAGTCACCAATCCCCATCAATCAATCTAAAAGGTGGAAAACCTATCCTCAATGCCGCAGGAAGCTAATCGATTGCGTGCAACCGTCGGTCGGCCAACCTTGATGCCGCGTTACGGCGATACGCGACGGCCGGGCGGAATGGAAATGGGAATGAAAATCGATTTGAGAATGGCAAACTTCTTGCAGTAACGTAACTTGTGGATACGCTTTGTCATCAGGCACCTTCGCGCGCGCAGGAGACACGGTGTCTCTCAGCCAGGCGCATCAACAACATGAGTCATGAGTCGTTCTTCGCCGAATTCCTTGCTATTTTTAGACGATTAGATGGTTAGATGGTTGATTTTCTTTTCTGTCACGCATCCCCGCATGCCGCATTGTTACTGAGAAGGAAAATAAACGGTGGCAAAATCGGCTTAAATTTAAAGGATATCCTTTTGAGGACAATTGTAATATTGACTTGCTAGAAAGGCACTAGAAAACGAGGTGCGCAGTAGAGGGATAATATAATCCTAGTGAGCTTTGGTTGTCAGAAACCAATTTATGTTGACAACATCTCCGCTATAACCCATTCGCTTCCCATTATGCACTAAATTTACTTGTTCTGTCTCTATTTCGTGCCATTTCGCCATCCCAACATTAGTGTTCCTCCGAACTGATGGTACTGTAAGTTTTCTGCCATGAAAAGTACGAATCGATCGCAGCAGCACGTCACCGGTGTGGTGGTGACTTTGGGCGACGGTGTCAGTGACGGATCTGCAAAAATGAAGAAGAAAAGTTCGCGAAAAATCAGCGCGCCACAGTGGCTGAAAAAGGGAGGCCGACTGGTCGTGGGTGCAAAATCGAAGGAAGACAAGAGTGCCGGGGTGCCGTGCTGTGGGCTAGAGGTGGCCGAGGTGGATGGCGCCGGGCTTGCTGTGGCTTCCTTGGACGAGCGCCAGTTTCAGGACAAATCCGTGCAGTGCGACGATTTGCTGCCACTCGCCGGGCATCAACATGGAATGCATCGCAACAGGTAAGGCAAATGGCAAATCAACGGTTTTGTGAGGTTTATATTTAATCAAATTCAGAATCGCTTTGTTGCATCATTTTTTTATATGATTATTAAGAAGAGTTTATTGATATGACCATTGCGATTTTATTTTGTTTATTGGTTTTATACAAATTCGAACGCGTACGTAAGGTACTTACATTACATCCATTGTCCATTGGATTACATCTAGGTTAAGTAACACTTATGTAAATTCAAAGTCAATATTCGGTGTTTCGATCCGATCCGATAAGAACACGTTTCAAAATTATCTTTTATGTAAAATTTATGATGGAACAAAGTTTTTCGCAATTTTTGTTCACATCCACAACATACGAATGTAGAAATTGGCCTATGATTTTTGTAAACGACAAATTTAAAAAATTAACTAATAAATTAATTAGTAAGGCCTTGCGATTTATAACTTTTCCCTTTTGAAGTGTTTCAACATTATCAACATTAAAATCACACGAAGATAATTCTATTGATATAAATCAACCAGGTAAGAGATAAGAGGAGAAACGGAAAATAAAACTCTATTTAACACGGTTATGTTTGACTCGCAATTAACTATTTTTGTTGGTACAAACCTGGGAAAATGTTTCTAAATGAAAAATAAATTTAAGACATTAAATTAAAGTTAAAATTATTCAAAGGTATAAACTTACGAAATTCCCTACAAACCCCGAACTCTGAGGCACACTCAAATTTCCCCTACATTTGTTACATCAACCTTCTGGGAGCTACCAAATCGCTATCAGTCGTTGGAAAACTGTTGAACTTTCTGCCATAAACCAAGCTACCTCGAAGTGCGCGATGAACGCCGTGTTCTTCTACGGCACAACCTGCACGGCGCGCTCCGGATTGCCATTGAACTTGTCCCTTGGCGGTCGCGGGTCGATGGGGTCGACATTTAATTTTATCGGTTTCACGCACCGACGACGGGCGGAAAAATGCTGGCAAATGGCGTCGCATCCAGCCGCGTTCGCCCCTTTGTCGTCGTGAACAAAATAAAATAACTTTGGGTCTGCATTTCGAACCGCCCGGTGAACGCTGAAAGACAAATGTTAAGCTCAGTTCTGCACAAACGATCGAACGAACAGGCGACGCACGCTCGACGGAGGCATTGGTCTGTAACGGAAATTGTAGGCCTACCAACACGTGCTGGTGGTGCTTTGGGCGGTGCGGCATTGTTATGGGCCCCTAGGTTTGTGTGGTGTTGAAACACTTGTTGAAATGGCCAAATGTTGCAAATAAGCTTAAACTTTCCGTTTTGCATTAGTGCAATGTGCAGTGATTAATTAAGATGTCGTTCTCCAGGTTTAAAATATGTACATTCGATCGCTACTTATAAAATTGCTTTAAAATAGTTCAAACAGTTTGGCAACTGTGCCATCTTCAGTGATAAATCGTGTTGCAACAAAATGCTTCACCCCAAAGAGTGTTCTTGTTTTAAAATATTGTGTAAAGAGCGTTCTAATGTCAGTGTTTGAAAAAAGTAAAAAACATAAATACCCATAAGCGTTCCAACGGTAAGAATGACATGCAACTTGATTAGACATGTAATATATTCATTGCATAATTAATGGAATCACATTTCAGCTCAAATCAAATATCAAATGAGGATCGTTTTTTTTAATTGGCGCAAAACAAAACAAAATTCTTAAGAACAGGGGGTTTCTAGCAGCCTTTCTCCATCCTACGTGGGTGATTACCCAACGAGCTGTAGGGAAGAACCTTTTCCAACGTCAATGTAGTTGTGCGCTTCGTCCAACGATCATTTACGATCTGCACATGTTCCGTTGCTTTCAACCAGCATAGAAATGCACATTTACTCTTTTATCATGTTGCTATCGTGGGGGTATTTTTTACTCCGGAAGTATGCTGATTATTTTGAGCCATAAATTGGCGCACTTTCTGCATCATAAGATGTTTCATCATGGCAAAATGGTTAAATTAAGTTTCAGAATCTTTTGCCAAAAAACAACGCTGAGGCTACAGTTTCGTGTGCCAAGGTCAGTTGCTGATAAGAAGCACCGTGGTCCCTCACATTGAAATGACGAAAAACCATGTTCACTTTCAGTGGAAGGAATGACTAACACCTTTTATCGAGAGACTACGCATAGCTATGCGTTGACTTCATCAGGTAAAGTATGTTTACCTGCATGTGTCATTGCTATCATTGAAAGAATTGGTGGAATAAATGTTGCTAGCAAATTAGCAATTACAAAAGAAAAAAGTGTGAGTGTCGCAACTAATATAGTACTTAAGGTAACGTCACCTAACAGGGTGCCACATTTTGTACCTGTTTTTCTGTATCTCTAATGTAATTCTAAACAAGAGTTAAAAACAAAATTAAAAATAGTTAACACTGTAACTATGTAATTAAATGACCCCACTGTAGGCAAACATGTCTTGTGTAGCGAGATAAGCTCACTAAATATCCACATGCCTTCGTTCTTCTCCACCAGGTCCGACGGATGCGCCTGCTGTTGCCATCCTCCTACTCCTATCTACCAGACCAACCTAATCGTTAACCAAATACCGTTCATGGACGACGAACTGGACGAGACGTCGCTGCCACCGACGTTTCGCCGCAGCCATAATTTCCCAATCCGCCATCGGCGAAGTTCCCGCGTCAACACCATCGGACCGGGAGCACCTCCCCCGCAGGCACTGTTCCGGAAGAACAATCTGTTTGCTACCTTAGACGGTCGAGATGGCGACGCGGAGATTCGGCCGAGATCCTTGGGCACCTTTAGCCAAGGCACTGAAGTCCAAGAAGACTGTACGGCGTACGAGCGAATGGTGCCTATGCCGAACTCAATTGAAACTGACCGTTTGGGACCAGCTGCGGAGTCACGGAGACCTCGGGTACCTCAGCGCCGCAAAGTAGGTACGGTCTATGGCAATCTGGCACTTAATGTTCACATCTCCAACGGTATGGGTACACTACCGGAGGTCGACGATGACGTGGAGGTCCGGATGCCAGCGAGACGTCGGTACGGAGTGGCGCAGGGCAGGATCAAGCCGCAGGATTTGGCCGACGATCGGGCATCCCAATCGTCCTGCCTGGTGCTGGGCATGAACAGTGACGCGCGCAATCCGCTCAACTACAAAATGTACACCCCGTTCTACAACAAGCGTCAGACGATGCCACCGGAACACTTTAGGGTAAGTTTGCGCTGCCGGTTTGCGTGCTACACGAGCGCCAAGAAGGCTTAAGTTAAACTCAGTCCTACTCTGTGTGCAATATCGAAAATAAAGATAGACGTTCAGCCTTGGCAATCTTTACAGAGCACTTAGACATGGAACAAAACTTGCAAAAAATGTTCAATGATAAATAGCTACACTTCCAGACTATCTTTCCTTTCTTATTCCTAAAAAAATGATGGACAGCTCATTTTTGCTAAATCTGGTTCTTAAAACTTGGCTCAGAACCATTCTGAAATCGTTTTGCATTTGGGTCTCCTGGATTAGGTGTTTCGGGTACGAACTGTCAGGGAGTGTTGGTCATGCAATTAAGGATGCTTTGTTCTAATTGCCGTTTCTTCAATCTCTCACGAACGCACAGAACTGGCCTTCCGGGTTGGAGGACGACGGTGGCAGCGGCGCCGAAGACGAGAACGAATACAACCGCAGAACGCTCAGCTACTACTCGGAGGTGGCCAATCAGCTCGAGCACTACGAGCGACGGAGCTTCGACGCGGGCAGCTCCACGGTCCTGCAAGCCATCGATTCCAACTCCATCCTCTACCGGAGCGACAGGGACGGTCTGCACAGGATGACCGCCGGAAGTGAAGAGGATGTGCCCATGTACGGACGTCGGGAGTCGCGCACGATGGCCCAAGATCGCGAAGCTGCAGACAAGACGCCCGGTGAAAAAACTCCAGCCATCCGCGTCCACCCGAGCCGGTGGAAAGGTTCGGCTTTGCAGCGCGCTAAAAATAAGCCAAATGCCGAAGAGCGATCGCCGAATCTTTTGGCAGCCCCACCGACGACGAGCACCTTTGGCCGGTGGAGCGGAAGCATACAGAATTTGTTCAGCATTGGCCATCGGACGTCGAGCGGAGCCGGTCGCGTCGGTAGCTGGAGCAAGAGTGAAAACTGTCTGAACGAGGTCGGCCAACGGCAGAAACAGCAGCAACAGCGCCCCCGGCCCCTAAAGCCCGACCAGCGCCAGTGGTCCGATCGCCTTTTTGGGCGGAACGGGACGGTGGCAGGTCGCGGGACGCGCAACGGACGCGCACGAAGGACGAACACGTTCCTTACCAGCGGCGGCGGTAGCTTCTTCACCTACCGGTACGACGACGAGGAGGAAAGCGCCTGGCAGAAGTACTTCGGCATGCTGCGCAAAATTCGAACCAAGCCGGCCAAGTCGGGCCCGAGTAAGGATCGCAGGTTAGTGTCGATGGGCTTTCTTTATGCTTATTGGGAAATGCTGAGGAAAACCTCAGCACTCTGTCTGGTCCAACGCAAGAATGTTTCTTTGCCTTGTCAAAACATCCCGGAAGTACGAGGTCTCTGTGCAATCTTTAGTCGATTATGATAAAAACATAGTGTGGAATTCTCGCGATGTAGTGTAAAAGTGTCACATAATAATTCTGGAACACAACGATCGAATATTCGTGAAATATGTGCTAAATGTGCAGTAAACGTATGAGAAGAATCTTCTTTATGAATACTTCAAGTAACAATCCCTTGGAAAAATTGGTTCTTAAACACGGATTGTCAGTGGAAATCCGTGACTCGGTTATCCCGAAAAATCAAACCCATATTAGCGTCCAAGAAGGGAACTCAAAGAATCCTCGCTCTGTCTTACCTATCAAATTACGAACTTACCCAGTGATATCCACCAGACAAAGTGAATGTTTACCTCCAGTATCCAATTCATCGCGTGTGTACGTTCCGTTTTCTTTTCGTTTTCGACGTGTGAGCTGAAACAAAAAGTTCAAATTGGGTTCCATTTTTAGATTTTCCTTCTCATCGATTCATAGCGCATCGATGCGTAGCAGAAACGACCTCCAAAATGAAGCGTCGCGTTGCTGGTAGACCATAGCTCACGGAAATGGATTTAATCCACGCTGGGCGGCCGAATTTCTTTGTTTATACGCAGCTCGGAATCTTTGGCTTTGCGTTTTTATTTATTTTTTTTATTTTATATAATGCAGGTCTTAATTGGTGCACTCAGTGCATGGCCTAAACGGATTAAATGAAAGCGGAAATCCTGCCCTCATCGATTTTTAAATCTCGGTTGCAAAGGCAAGCTGAACGAGGAATTCGAGCAATGAAATTCTTTTGGTTTCCTAGTAAAACCACCCCGTATTTTTTAAATCATATTTGATTGTGATATTGGCTTAGAATACGCTTTAAAATACGAGAACTTGAAATAGTACTGCATTTGGCTGTAAAATCAAGCAAGAAAAAATGATGAAATGAAGCACTTGGGCTATACTTCCTGAAGAAGTTATGAGATTTGTTCAGCCATTATTTTTATGAAGTGTCCAACGATTGATGTTCAACATTTGGCATACGGGGAGTGTATGAAGAATGATTCCTTCGGCATTGGAATATTTGCACATTTATCTTGCCGAAGAGCTGGATGGCAAAAGAAAATGCCTGGCTATAGCCTCGTCCACTTGACACTCGTCGGTAACTGTACGGCGTCAAGTTTTATGACGTCATAACTATCGGCTTTTGCGTGTTGAGTCAATATGCGCGAAACCGCGATCGCACAACCACACCCCTTGCTACCGGTGTAAACGATCGTTGTTTCCGCGTAGAAATTTTCCCCCACTTTCGGTGTCGCGCTAGAAACGGCCTTGCTGGCATAATTAACAGGTATACGGCGGCTGAAGGTGGTGTTAGTGCATCAGACGGACGAATTCAGTGTGTTTGGTGGGCTTGCAAATTTCCTAACGATATTTTCGTTAACCGGATCACCTGGAAAAACCGGCTTTTTTATAAATAAAATTCTTTCTTTCAATGGCCAGCCAGTGTGTTTGGAAAACCCATAGTTTAAGTTTTCGTTTATGGCTTTATGTTTCAATTATTCATTCACTGGCTGAAAAACTTAATAAATTTAAAATTGAAAACGTGACATCTTCCAAAAATTCAATCGTTAATTGTTCAAAACGAGCGATGAACTCTACATGTTAGACCATTGTGTTAACTCTTTTCTCGTACGGGATCTGCTGTTTCCTGCGTATTTTTCCGAGCAACATAGCACTTTATGGAAACAAGGAAACATTTTACTTACGCCTTAAATCCCTAGCATTCACCAAGGACTCCAACAGACTCACTTTGTCGAACTAGATTTTCCCCTTCTTTGGACGGAACGGAAGCGGAAACATCCACACGGAGAAGTGCACCTTATCAGAATGGTTCACGGTTGTCGTGGGCTCAAAGGTGTTGCCTTACTAGTCAGCTACAAACATGTGAATCTACTCTACTCTTAGTCAGTTTTTGTGCGGCTCGTTCGCCTACTGTGCTGTTAGTCGTCTTTCCATACAAAGCAATAGGAATGCGTCATCGGCGCTGTGCAGACGGTTCCATTGGTTTTTTATTTGTACCTTTGGTTTCGTTCTCCTATGGAACTTCCCCGTCCTACGTAACGAACTAACGTTTGTGTTTTTTTTTTTGAGTCAAACTGCATTACACCGTACAAATCAACGCACTGGGAAGCACCGGCCGAGAAATGACCTCCGAAAATACCGGTTTCCTTTTTTTTTTAATAAGACCCCAAATGCTCGTACCCTTTGCGTGACCAGTAGAGACCCTTTCGGAACAATCGTCGAATACGTGCGTTGGCCTCGTAAGTTAGTTTTTTAGTTTTGCTCAGAAAAGCTGCTGGGAAAATCTTTCGTTGACCATTTAATAAAGTACTTTCAAACAGTAAAGCAATCGTACCGAACCAGAACGGCCCTTGGGTTGTCTCCCGGCCGGTCGATCGGTATCGGTTGGAAAGGTAATTGTCTGTGCGTTATTCAAATCACAAGCTCCATTAGATGCGTCCTCGGTTTCGGGTTCTTTTCTAATGAGTTTTATGTTGTAAACCGTTCACGTTAGCTGAACAATCGTGAAGGGAATCCCTGATCTTGGTCCCACGGGACTTACTGGCAAGCTTTAGAAATTAATTAAGTTGGTGTTGATTAAAAATCGATCGGGTTTCGGTGGTGCATCGCAGCATGAATAATTACTTTTACGTATCCGAGCGCGTACAGCCTTTTATTCGTTTTTTTTTTTGCTTTCCTTGTTGGGAGTGTTTTAAAATCCCGCGTTCAAAGGATGTATACAAAACAAACGGTTTGATATAAGAAAAAAAGCACACACCGATAAAAACAATTGAATAAAACATTGCACGCATCCGCACCGCACAACCTTTGAAAGCACTATTGAACCGCACACGAGCAGACGCGATCGTACGTTCATGTTTGCCGGGCCCTGACGTACCGTGGCCATTTACAGCAACCCGCGATCGTGTTGGAGGTTTTGCCTTTCGCGTTCATACGCGGAACTGTATGTGTGAGGGCCAGTCTGCCGCCGATCCCTTCTCTGGCTCAGATCAGTGCCAGTTGGGAAACCTGCGCCGCTCAGTTGATGTCGTTGCATCCGACAGAGCGGTTGACTGAGCAGCTGTCTGGTTGGTTGGTTGGTTAGTTGGTTCGCTGAAAGGGTCCACTTCCTCCGACTCGCACTGCGTTGTTGTTGATCATCTGATCAGATTGGCGTGCTTGTGTGAACGTTTCGCTGCCGAAAAATTGGCGTGTAGGTGCAAGATGCGCGTAGCTTCTGTACGACATCACTGAAAATTCTTCTTCGCCGAACAGCGCATCGAACCGATGGCAGTGAACCCACAACCGGTCTTTTGAGAAAAGGCTACCAAAGTGCCTAGA
The DNA here is from genome assembly GCA_914969975.1 of Anopheles atroparvus. Classification (NCBI taxonomy): domain Eukaryota; kingdom Metazoa; phylum Arthropoda; class Insecta; order Diptera; family Culicidae; genus Anopheles; species Anopheles atroparvus. Next base: position 23,445,172 of record CAJZCY010000001.1, on the reverse strand, counting down.
ATCGATCAAGTGTATACCAAAATAAGCAAAAGGTCTGTGCGGTGTGCGGCAAGTAAACAAGTTTTAACACAGAACAGTTAACCGTGTCCGGAAAGAAACATCGCGAAACGGTGCACTGTCGAAAAGCTGACGTCAACATCTTTGCGTGTAAATTTAGCGGAAAGCAAGGAAAGCAAGAGAAAGTAAAGTGTGATAGAAAAAAAAAACAAACCACAAGTAAGAAGACGACGAGATCTTCTCGTTTTTTGGCTTGCGAAAACGATGGAGCGAAAACGATCCAACGCTTCCGACAAATTTCTGACACAACTAGTTCTGTGATCCATAGCATCTCATCTGCCCCGGACCCCTTCCCCCCAATCCAATGGGGAATCCCCAACATCTAGATGCACTAGTTTGACAAGTTTTAAAAAATGTGGAAAACTGTAGCAATCGACAAGGTAAAACAAACAGGCAGAAATGAGAGCATTTTTAAGGTCATCCTTTATGATATGCGAAGGGAGCTTATGAGAAATTGTATTGTACTGTATTTTAAGTGACATTTAGTGATTTTAATTAATATTATGGCGAAGACAAGATTGTTTTAATTTGAAGCCGGAAACCGCCTACGACTAGTTTTATCGCGTTTCTTTGCGTGCAAGAATTGCACTATCAAGATTTCCTTAAATTCTCAAAAACAAAACCTGTCCCAACATCAAGTATTTTCCAACAATTGGAGTTACCAAGTATTCCTTTCACATCATCTAAAGGTGCAGGAAGCTTATGATCCTACGATAGACCAGTTTCAACTTCTTTGTGTTCATTGAGAACGGATGCTGTTTCCATGGCGTTTTACTTCCATAACTGCCATCGTAAATCCAACCGATCAATTGTGAGTCAGTAGGGCAATCCGTGGGCCCTATACTTGGCAGCTGTACAGCAGTCATCATCTCTTGTTTGCGCCAAGGGCGTAGGTTAAAGACGATAGACGATGGAGAGGCTTTCATGCGAATCTTCGTTTCCTATCTTCTTTCAATAATCGGCAATGTTTGTGCATCAATAATAATAAGTCATTTTTGTGTTGCTTGCTTGAAAGCAGGCCAGACGATGACAGAGAGGAAGATAAATATTTGACTATTTCATCAACCAAACAAATTACTATATTTTTCATTACTCAACTATGATGAGGAGGAGTAATGCATTTCAAAATACAAATATGTAATAATGCGAATCAAAATACAAATTCGTGGAATGAACCAATGACACTTTAGTTTGCTGAAATGTTGTTTCGAGATCAATTTTGTAAGCTTTCAGATACACTCTCAGCAGTCTAGACAGTACAGTTTACATACCACTCAGCAGGTTCGCAAACTGTGAATCATTTAAATTTTGCCTGTGACCCAAAAGCTCTCAGTTCCGGTTGCTGATGGCTGATTTTGTGTCACCGTACAGCTCTAGTCGGACGCAGGAAACAGAAACTGTCGTCTCGCTTCAGCAACTCGCTGTCGCGGTGCACCGGAACGGCGGAGAAGGCGCTGTTGCTTCCAGCGTCCAAGTGCTAATGGAACCGACAGATTCCGCACTGTTCCGACCGTGCCCTTGTTTGCCTCGCGCCCATGTGCCCAGCCAGCCCGGTCCAATTTCGACGAAGGTTGCTCGATGGAAGGATGGCGGAGGCAAGGTTATGAGATCTCTTGCGTTGTTTTTATTTTTTTAATTTTCGATGATCCCACACAAGGCACTCCCATTGTAACCGGCGGTGGTTCTTTACCCGAGGCACGCGGATGACATCACTGAGTATTGCCGTTACCCTGCCGGTGCCCTTTGCCGCCGGTCGGATTAGTAAGCAGCATCACGGAACGGGCCGGGGAATTGTTTGGCGATGAGTAAATCCGCACCACCCCCATCGTGTCTGCGGTGGGTCCTCCCGAGTAATGCGCTATTTAGTAATTGCATCTTGTATCTATGGGGTGCACTTGTTGCATTGTAAAACTGCAGGGGGAGGGGGGGGGGGAGCTTTGGAGCATGCGGGTCAATTGAAGCACGCAAAGGAATCTTCCAACATTGTGTCTTATTCACGAAGAAGAACTATGATCAACAACGATGATGATTTTTTTTCCGTTAATGGTTTATGAGTAATCTTCACTATTTCTACTGATGAATAATTTTGGAACATTTTAATGAAATTGAGCCATAATGCTTTCAACTAATTCCGATTGTATTCGTTTGAAAGATCTCAAATCAAAAATTTAAATTTGAAACTTTGAAGCATTCATTTCATTTTGTGCTTATCACTCCTTTAGTATAATTTTAACGCGCTTACAATGTGTAGGGCACATGTTGGTTTCCGTGTTTTAATTTAAAAAAAATTTACCACGATAACCACCATAAAAGATTGATCAACGTAGGGTTTCCAATACGCTACTGTTCAGTGCTTATTTGCAATTGTAATAAACGTCTAAAGTGTAACTTGCATGTGGTCGTCAGCTCTATGGAATATGCTTTCCTGAATCGTAAAATCGCTACCATGCTCTCGCTCGAGAATCTTATCGGAAAGTTATCGTCGAGAAAAACTAATTAAAGTTAAAAAAAAACAACAACACCAACATGTTGAAATTAATCAAACTCACGAATCAATAATAGAGCTATTTGGCTAGAGTTGCAAAAATTTGTCGGAAAAGTTCAAAGCCAAAAACCGCAAATTGAAATTCCACAGCTATACAACAAGCTAATACTCTCTGTTTCGCAAACAGTTGCTTGTACGAAAATATTGTTTTCCTAGCGGCGCGTGTGTTTGTGAGCAAAAAAAAAACAAGGCGCAAGCAGTTGACTCACTAGAACTTCTTGGTGAAATACGGTCCACCATAGCATAGCAAGTGCCCCCAGTGTGCATCGAACCTCGACGGCAGCAAGATGGACGAGGAGGCGATGTGGAAAGGTTTTTACGAAAAGATTCAGGAGCAGAAGCAGAAACCGCCGAACGAACATCAGTCCATGTACGTATAAAGGTGTCAATTGAAGAAGAAAGAAAAAAACAACCTTTGTTAAATGCATTTTTAACACGTTCTTATTGGCTCCTGAATGTTTTTGAATGTGCTAAACTGTCAATTTGTGAAAACCCAAACAGCATCGCTTGTGCAAAGTGCACAGAATTATATTCGTTCCTAACGTGTTCTTTTCTCACTTTCGTATCTTGAATCGAAAAGAATTTTTTGATTAATCCAAGTACCACACAAGAATACGGTCTATCGCGTAGAACGTAGAAATTTGTTTGTGATTCGATCGAAATTGCTTGGTCGTCGATGGTCTCATCGGTATGTCATCGGACGTTGCAAAGGCATGCGCATTACAGTGTTTTAGTTTTGCGACAGCGATTGCATTCTGGTTCCAATTTCCTTCGCATTACAAGTCTACTCATACTGAACTAACTCCACCAGTCTGCCACCCGGCCCGGTTTAAGCCTTCGTAATTGATAACTTCCGCCCCTCGATCTCGTCGCGTTCCGTAAATCAGCCGGTGATCGCCTACGATTGATCGTGGCACAATTATATTCACAAGCATAGAACGTCTCTCTTTCGCTCAATCTTGGTTGTATCTCCTCGAGATCAAATGATTGCGCGGGCTGTAATATACTTCCGTCGTGATTCCGCCTTGTAGTTGTGATATTTTCTTTCTCACGCTGGTCTACAAATACAGTTGAAGATCCCTCCGGTGTGGTGTAGATAAAATGAAAAGTAAATTGCGCGATATCTTTTATCTGGTACATCCATCACGTGGCGATCGACCGTTATGCGTCAGGGTGGCCGATACATTTTCATTCGTTTTTAAAATGACTTCAAAGCATACAGAGTTGAAGTGGTGTGATATACATGGAATGAAAATATCAACAAAAAATCAGACTTACTTTATTCGTACATTCTGATCTCAAAATGTTTTCAACGATCTTTTTCAAAAACGAATTCAACCTCAATCGCACTCTTCAGCTCTGTATGGTAAACGCATGCGCCAGTTTACTGGTTGCTGTCAGTGGAGGAAAAAACAAAAACTGCACCCGTGCTGTCAGATCGATGCTGGCAGTGCTTCAGTGTTTTGGTTGAAGATTCAACCGAACGACAAACCAGCCGGGTGGAGGAGAGAAGTATCGCTCCCGCGTGTTTTTGCTCGTCAGTGGTCCGTCGTGCAATTCGCGAACAATCGTTTGTGTCGTTCGTGCTAATCATTGTCGGATTGTTCGTCAATTTTTTTTTTGCCCGTTCGTTTGCTATCAGCGATACCTAAGTTTGTTAGATAACCGGACTCGTCGTTCGCGAGGGTACAATTCGCGAGAATGATTCGTTCAGTTCTGCTACGACACGCTAGCAAGTGGTACTGTGACTCGGGATTCCGTTTGAGCTTGTGCCACCAACAAATCCGAGCGATGCATAATAATCCGCTACGGCAAAGCCAGGCGTACGTGAACGGCCGCTGGGTGGGAGCCCGTTCTGGGGCCACGTTCGAGGTGCAGAATCCGGCCAACGGGCAGGTGCTGGGAGTGGTACCGGATATGACCCGCGAGGACGTGCAGCTGGCCATCGACGCGGCGTACGATGCGTTCTACGAGAAGGGCTGGCACAACAGCACCGCCAAGGAAAGGGCGGCCCTGCTAAAGGTTGGTTGTTTCGTTCGCGCTCCGAATGTTGCCAATCAATTGAAGAGCATTAGCTTCAATTAAGGGTGATTGTTGATTCTCCCCTCCCCTCGGGGTTGTTTTTTTTTTAGAATTGGTACGCGCTGATGGAGAAGAACCGGCCGGAGATCGCCAGCATTATGACAGCCGAATCGGGCAAACCGCTGGTGGAATCACTCGGCGAGGTCACTTACGGCAACTCCTTCGTCGAGTGGTTCGCCGAGGAGGCGCGCCGGATCTACGGTGAGATCGTGCCATCGCCCGTCGCCAACCGGCAGATCATGCTGACGCGCAATCCGGTCGGAGTGGCCGGGCTGATCACGCCGTGGAACTTCCCGCACGCAATGATCACGCGGAAGGCGGCGGCGGCCATTGCCGCGGGCTGCACGGTCGTCATCAAGCCGGCTGAAGATACGCCGCTCACGGCGCTCGCGTTGGCCCGCCTAGCCGAGGAAGCCGGCTTCCCGAAGGGTGTTATCAACGTGATAACGAGTAGCCGAAAGTATGCGCCCGAAATTGGTCAGCTGCTGTGCGGTAGCGATAAGGTGGCCGCGATTTCGTTCACCGGCTCGACCGAAGTTGGCAAACTGCTCTACCGGCAGTGCGCGGATGGGGTGAAACGTATCGGGCTGGAACTCGGTGGCAACGCACCGTTTATCGTGTTCCGCTCGGCCGACCTGGACAAGGCGCTCACAGGGGCCATGAACTCCAAGTTCCGCAACTGCGGCCAGACGTGCATCTCCGCCAATCGGTTCCTCATCGAGGACGAGGTACACAACGCGTTCGTGGCGCAGCTGATCGAGCGTATTGGGAAGCTGGCACTCGGGGATGGTGCTCGGGAGGGCGTTCAGATCGGGCCGCTCATCAACGAGGCCCAGCTGGCCAAGGTGGATCGCTTCGTGCGCGATGCGGTCGAAAAGGGTGCCACGGTCCGATGCGGCGGCCGTCCCCGTCCAGACCTCGGTCCGCTCTACTACGAACCGACGGTCGTCACGGACCTCCGGGACAACATGCTGCTCTACAACGAGGAGGTGTTCGGTCCGGTCGTGTCGGTCGTGCGCTTCAAAAACGAAGCGGAAGCACTCGCCATCGCCAACGGGACGCGCCGCGGACTGGCCGGGTACTTCTTCTCGAACGATCTGAACCAGGTGTTCCGGGTGGCTCGCGAGCTGGAGACGGGCATGATCGGCATCAACGAGGGGCTTATTTCGGCGACCGAGGCCGCCTTCGGTGGCATCAAGGAGTCGGGTATTGGACGCGAAGGCTCACGCCACGGCATCGACGAGTACGTCTACATCAAGTATCTTTGCTACGGCAATCTGCAGTAAATCGTCGGAACTGGCGCGACGGGATGCTGTGCCGCCCACTAGTCACCCGTATCGACACAAGATATTAAAACGTGCACACCCGACCCGACGCCATCGCAAGCTGCATTATGCATCAACGGAAACTCCATTTAACGTCTTCCACTCGCTTCGACAAGAAATTACCAGTGCTAGAGCTAACTAAGAAACTAAGTGTATATGTAAAGCAAACTGTTGTAATCATCAATCGATAAATACTACGTGTAATAAAGTGATTAAATGAAAAGTAAAACACCCTTCGTTTATATTATCTGTTATGAAAAATGTGTCAATTGCCCTCTGTTCCAAACTGAGGGGATAAAAAATAAATCCATCTGGGATGGTAAATGGTGTTTATCGATTGGAAATGGACTTGACTTAATTTTGTAAGACGTCTAACAAAATTGCAAACTAAATCTTCCTTTAGAAACAATTATTGAAAGCTATACGTAACGGCTACCGTGTGGAAGATAGAAAACATCCGAACCTTTCGTGATGAACGTTTATATTGAGAAATTTAATTTGGATTGTGAGAGGGAGATTGATGATTTTTATTATGAAGTACGAAGATAAATGATCCACGCGAACCTGTGATCCATTAACAGCCCGTACATTTCTCTTTCCCCCTTCCCACCGCTTGCAGCATCCAAGACCTCGATGGGAGTTTCTTCGAGAAGTTCGGTTCGATCCTGCGCCAGAAGTCGATCCAGAACGATGAGAACATCCGAGCCCAGCTGCAGCCGTTCCCGGACGAAAACGAGGCGGAACCGAGCGGAGATCCCGCCGAACAGTCGGCGCAGTCTTCCGCCCTCCCGCCTGTAGCCGAGGCGGACGACAGTGGCAACGAAACGCTGCTGGATGAAAGTGACTCCGAGGATCAGCAGGAGAAGCAGGCCGAATTCATCGAGGATGTGTTCGGGTGGAACGTAAGTATCTGTTTGAGAGGTTTTTCGGGGGAGGTCCCGTTTTAATTACTGGTCATCGAATGGACGACGCTGCAGCATAGGATTTCAGACACTTGCCAAGCGAAACATAGCTCCAACGTCCACCGGCTTGGCCATCCCTCTGGCTAACCTCCCTTTGGTGTGACTCTCACATAAGTCTATAAATACGAACACGTGCTATGCTGTACTGGGGCTTTTTTTTTTCTTCCCGTTGCGTGCGGTGACACTGATTTCGTTCAGTTGGCAGTATGATCACTCTATTAACCTTGCTATTTTCACAAGGTCTCACCGTAATGTCGTGGTTTCTGTTTCTTTTTTGATTGTAAAGAGTTTGTGGTCGTCTTACGCGACATTGAAATCGATTTATGTTTGAAGCAAACATCGTTTTTGCCTGACGCTGGGCTAAGTAAATAACTTGTTCCTTCGTCTGAATGAAGTAAGAACGTTAAAATAATAGTTTCCAATTATTTTGTTTGATAATATTCTCCGTTATGATCGATAGAATTTGCACGAACACGTGCGGTCACAAATGGCTGTGCAGTGCAGGCTGCGGACTATTTATTCACACCGCCGCGACGTCCTAATGGCCAATCGGTTTGGTAAATACACCATTTGCCAGCGAACTATGCTCGTCTCGCGTCCGATCGCTTTCCGTTCTATTTGGAGCGCAACCCGATGGGCCGTGATTGAACCGTCCATATTTTGCTTTGCTTGTTTTAAAGCTTGTTTAAGTGTCCGAATTCCTGCGAGTTGAACGTGCCGGCACGGCGATGGTGCCGAAGAAACATCCAGTCTGGGTTCAGGCGGCTGCTCGGGATTCTCCGGTTGCCGATGAACATGAAGCCGTTCCTAACCTACTCCAACATGCAGCCCGTTCGCGGCTATGCGGTATACTTCCATTGGCAACGGAACGGAACAAGCGATAGGAAGCGAGACAAACGACGTCCTAATGCAGGAGGAGTAGGTATCGGGCTGGCCAACCTCGCCGCGGCGCATGGATCCCCAGTCGCATGCCGGAGTGCGGTGGCCTTTTTTTCCTGCGCAGGTCAGCGGCAAGCAAGCGCTTATTTATATCTTCGTCAATGACGAATCGAATCGCATCCGTTCGGAAACCGTTGCGTGTATCTCCTTTCTTTCGTTCGCTTTCACGTTTTTTTCTTCTTCCCCCCGCTGCTTTCACTCTGTGTCTCGCTTTTGCTCTCTTGGCGAAAACGGTGCCGAACAGCCGAGCACGGGATCATCCTGTCAGGGGTGCAGAGGAAGCGTCCCCATGGGGCGGCCCGAACCGGCCAGCGCTTCGTGGTTGAGGATGGACGATTTAATTTAGCTTAGTCCGGCGCAGTACCGCGGTGCCCGTGTGCGGTAAACGACAGCACGATCGGTCGCATGCAGTTGAAAGCAAGGCACAGGATATCCGGATATCCTTGCCAGCCCGCGTTCGTTGTGCGTTGCGTTCGGAAAAACCGCGAGCTCTCAGGCTTGACCTGGGTCCGGAACAAATGTCGCCAACGTCCGTAACCGTCCCGTGAACGTGCAGGTGAATCGGTGCAGAGCTAGCTGCAGTGAGCAAGCAGATCCGGTCCAAAACGATCCGCGAGCGAAATATATATTATCGCCGACGTTGGCGTTGTTCTGCACGGTGTTATGAAAATAGAACGAATCATTTCGCGCCAGGCTCTCTAGAATCTAGCGGGAATGTAAAAATAAAATACTCAAATTTCGCGGTTAGTACAGCGCGGAGGCGATCGGCTGCGATCTGTTGGCGAAAAGATACTTCAAAGCGGCAAAAAGAAGGGAAAATCGAAAAAAAACGACTGTGCTGAGTGCCGTTCGTGCGTTGGAGTAATTTGTGTGTTCGAGACGAGTTGTGCGAAAATTATCCTGCACGACCTTTTTGCTTCTAAAGCAAAAGTGAGGCCGAAAATGGAAGCGTACTGTTGAAAAGTTTGGAGCGCGTGTTAGTTTTATGTAATACCACCACAATTGTGTACGTTCTCTCCGGTTTTGCAAAACTGCATTCGCCCCGATGCACATTTTCCGTTGAAGAAAGATCCGTAATTGCATTCCGTTTCGTTCACGTTTTTGGGTGAAGTGTATGTGCTTCCAAATTTCAACTGGAAGAAAAGCAAAACGTCGATCGACCAAAGACATGAGTACCTACTCCTTACCACGGCTCATCAAAGGAGGTGGACTGAGCGGTAACAAAAAGTTCAACCTTAAGTTTGGCACGCTCCGGTTGACCAAGTCCTTCCGAAGTCTAGACCGACGGGAAAAACCGGCGGTCCGAAGGAACTCGGAACGGGACGCCAGCAGTGTCGGTGCGGTACGGCGGCCCTCGGAAAGTCCGTACAACGGCGGTCGCGCCGGCCGCCTACCCTACCATCCGTTTCGAGGTGTTCGCAAGGAGGAAATCGAGCAGCAGGCCAGCAAGATCGTCCATTTGATGACTGTAATTTGAAGTGATTTCTCTGCGCGTGTGTTGTGATTTTCCTTTTTCATTTTGCCCTACATGCTGGACAATGTGCACCTTTTTTTGGGTTTAACGATCTCATCCCTTGCCGTCTTGCTCTCCGTAGATCGAGGAGCTGTACGAGGAAATCCTGTTCGAGAACATCCACAACATCGGATGCGACGATGAGGAGCTCAACGTGGACGTGCTGTTCCCGTACATTCAGGAGGCGTTCAAGATGTCGGACGAGAAGCACCAGGAGATGCTGCAGGCGGCCCAGAACAAGGAGGCGCCCGAGATCCGGCTAAACGTGGAGATCGTCGAGGCGAAGGACCTTGAGCCGAAGGACTCGAACGGTCTCTCCGACCCGTTCGTGACGATGTACATCGCGTCCAATCCGAACCACCGCTACAACACCTCCGTCAAGGCGGGCACGCTAAATCCGGTGTGGGAGGAACACTTTTCACTGTGAGTATGAAAATGGGGGTTTGTTCATCAGCTTCTGCGAGATTTTCGCACGAAGGGCATCCCTCAGTGACCTTTTAATAGGTTAACGAGAAGAGGGAAAGAAACTTCTTCGTGGCCCTATTGTATTTTCTTTTTATTGATTTTTTTCCTTTGTTCGATTTGTTATGTCTTTTTGGAGGATTGAAGTGTTGACTAAAGTGTTCCTTCATTTTGCATTTCTTTTATTTAATTGGCACACTCTTAAGTAGAAGAATGAAGAATAGCTTAAATGAATAGCTGAGAGATGCAAAAAACGAGGATTCCAAAGAATATTTTTATAATTATACTACAGTTTATAATTTTTGTGAATAAAAAATATGCCAATTCTCTGTCCTTAGACCTATCGCCGAAGACGCAAACGATGCCAACCTTATCGTGGAAGTGTGGGACTTTGATCCTGCCGAAACGGTCAAGGAAAAAATGAACAAACTGTTCGACGTAAAGGGCGTCCGGGGGCTACGGAAGCTCATGAAGGAGATAGCACTGACTGCGTCGACCGGAAAGCATGACAACGAACTGATCGGGCGTACCAGCATTCCGCTGAAGGTGAGTTTGTTGAACTGCCGAGCGAAACTGAGAAGGCGAAAGTGTCTAACCAAACGGCGTTTTTTGTTTTTCTTTTTTTTTTTTTAGTCGATACCGGCCTCCGGGATGCTGATGTGGTACAACCTAGACAAGAAGAATAAACTGCGCCGCCAGGGAACGCTGCGCATCAGACTGAACTTCAGCTCGGAGAAAAACAGCCAAGTGGCGGCACAGGAACATCGGCATCTGCTGCGCATTCTGTTGCTGCACGAGCTGGAGTCGTCCAAGGTGGCGCAGTACTGGTGGTCGGGCAAGTTCACCATCCAGGGTGAGGCGATCTTGACGCAGCACGCGGCCCAGAGCGGGCTCTCCTCGACGACGGAGGCGTTCATCCAATGGTCCGTGTTCGCCACAATCCACCACGACCATCCACTCTCGTTCGTGCTGTTCGACACGCTGCTGGAGAAGCTTGTCAGCCCGATTCAGGCGCGGTCCGTGTCGGAGGAGGAGCTGCGTGGGTTCTGGGAGGCGACAAAGAAGCTGCTCCCGTCCTGCTTCTCGATCGTGCGGAAGCTGCGCAAGAGGAACACCAGCGACAAGATGGCCCTCAAGACGCTCAGCGGCGTGCTGAGCATCATCGCGAAGGTGGCGCTGCTGGAGCCTCCGGAAGGGACGGACCTGTTCCCAGTTCAGACGTATGGGTGGATCCGGCGAACGGACCCCGCCGGTCCGAACTGGGACATCCGCGAAGCGCTGGCGAGTGCGGTTGTGTCCGGGGCGGAGGACTTTTTCCATAGCATCAAGGAGAGTGATTTCCTGCAGTCTGGCTCGGACGAGGATCGGCTGCAGAATCTGATCAAGATCATCCAGCTCGTGCGCTCGGACGTCCAGAAGTCGATCGAGTACTACGACACAACCTTTCAACAGTAAGCCACATTGTTTGGAAACATCTGCTTCGTCGTCTCTGGATAACTGATTCATTTCCTGCTTTCTTTGCGTTTTTAGAATCATGCATTTTCCCTACACGAAGGAGCTGTACATTACCTACGAGCTGAAGCTGGCCGAGCTGATCAAACCCACGGTGGAGGATATCTGCCGGAAGCTGAAGCGCATCGAGCTGCCGGAGGCGGGTCCGAACCGATTCAGCAACAGTGGTTACATCGAAAACGAAGACATCGACATGGGCACGACGCTGTTCGAACTGTACCTGGTGCTGAAGCGCTTCTGCACGCTCGGCACTGCGCTCTGTCCGGACGAGAGTAACTTTGCGATCGACGAGTATCACCGCTGGTTCATGGTCGGCGTCACCCACTGGCTGGACATTGCGGTCTACAAGGCGCTGACCCGCATTAAGAAAGCGATTGAGCTGGACAAGCTGCAGCCAGTCGACGAGACGGTGAAGTACTCGTCGTCGGCCGTCGACACGCTGGCGATCTTCTATCAGATCAAAATATTCTGGCAGCAGCTAGCCTGGCCAGACGTGGAAGGGGCGTACATTTTTGTGGCGAAAATTGTTGACGTGAGGATCGTTCCCATCCGTCTAACGGTCTAGAAAATATGTACAAGATTTTGAAAGGCATTTCGTTTTGTTTCCCGTACTCCAGGATATCTGTCGGTGCTGTGTCTACTACGCCGATCATATGTCGGCACGCGTGGAAAACCTGGGCGTGGTGGAGAACGTGTACGAGACAAAGTTTGAGGTGACGCAAGAATGGTGCCTGGCGATCAACAACATCGACTACATCCGCCAGAGCCTGAAGCCGTTCGCGACCGAGCTCGGCGTGGACGACATTCTGTCCAAGCTGGGCGACGTGCAGAGCAGCTTGGAGGCGGAGCGCTGCAAGGATACGCTTCGGGCCGTACTGGACAACGCGATCGACACGGAGAAGAACAAAATTCTCGATCTGGTGGAGAAGCTGGCGCGCAAGATGGCGCCGGCAATGCGCCGGTTCCTGGTGGAGGGAGCCGAGCTGCTGCAGCAGGACTCGAACTCGCTCGACCGGCTGATGCTGTACATGGAGGAGTCGCTGAGTGTGCTGAACGGGGAACTGAACGAGGTCAACTTCGAGCGCGTGCTCGATGCGATCTGGGCCGAGCTGACGACGATACTGTACGATCTTATTCAGAGTAATTTGGACGTAAGTAGAGCATTGCGGAGATGGTCCTCACACGTGTTTGGTGTGGTGCGGTGCTTGAATGTTCACCTCCATTCCATTCTTCTTCCAGAAACGGAGACCACCGTCCTTCTTCGCGAACCTTCGGGACACGCTCCACCTGATGGTGGCCAACTTTAAGACGGCAGAAAACCGCGCATCGGAAACCGCCGCCGACAAGGAAACGTTGGCCCACATCGAGCGGCTTCTGCAGCTGCACGGGTACGAAACGACCGATCTCATCCACCAGTATTACTTAGATAGGCTAGAGGAGCAGAACCGGGACGATCTGTCGGCGACGGCCTACGGTATGCTGACGGTGCAGTGCTTCTTCCGAGAGAACGTCCTCGAGCTGGAGGTGGTGAACGCGCGCAACCTAAAGCCCATGGACGGCAATGGATCGTGCGATCCGTTCGTGCGCATCCACTTCCTGCCGGAGGAGCGGTTCGTCGGTGTGGCCAAACCGAAAACGCAATGCCAGAGCAAAACACTCTTCCCACTGTTTGACGAGAAGTTTGAAATGTAAGTGATCGAGGATTCGCCAATCTCCACACACCTCTTAACCTTATTCGTATCTTCCCTTGCAGAAAATTCACCCCTGAACAGCGCGCCATCCCGAACGCGCTCATCATGTTCAGCATCAAGGATAAGGACCTGTTTGGCATGTCGAACCAGTACCTAGCCGAGTGTTATCTGAGCTTCAACGACATCGCGGACGTGTCGGAAGACTCGGGAAAAATCGAACAGAAGCATCTCGTCCTAACGCGTCCTCAGAGGATGGGTAAGTGCTTCGGAAACATGATCGAGAAAAAAAACCTCACCTCCCACATCCATTGCATTGGTTTCTCTTCCCCCCTTCCAGATATTGACTGCCTTCGTGCGCTCGAGTTCCGCCAGGGTGATAAGCAGGCCAAAGATTTCATGAAAAAATTGAAGCAGAAAATGGGCCAATAGTAGGCGGACAGCGACGACCAGCCGAAGGGAGGAAGGAATGTTACTCGTATTTATATTCGTTTATGTGACAGACTAGGACGATAGAAAAGAAACCATAAATGTAATGCACAATTCTGCGAATGTATCTGAATGTTTCGAATGAATATACCATACTGCCGAGAAGACGTGCTTTTTGTGTAAAAGATTATGTCGGTGTTTGCAAGCTGTTTTAAATGAAATGATGACATTACGAACATGGATGCTGGAGAACATGGGTGGATGGGGGGGGGGGGGGGGGTCTGATCAGCTTGATCAAAAAGGCAATTGGATAAAATGGTTTTTAAATTGACTTTTTTTTTTAATTATACTCGTTGTGCTTCATAATTTTAGCCACTTAGTCCCAATAAATGAGTGCGCGTAGAAGTAAAAATATATTACTATAAAACGTGGCTTAAGTAAATATATGGAAACTTATGTACCAAAACCATATATTCGCACATAACGCACAATTTAAAATTTCATTGCAAACATCAATCAAGCGATAATCATAGACTTTCCAAATAATCGTCAACATGTTCTGCAGATTAATATCTGCAGGTAGCAGGTTTAACGGGTAACACAGTTGCCAATTACAGTTAACGAAGAAAGTGATTAAACTTCTTGAAGTTGTTAAAATAGTTGAAATTCTGCGGTTTTGTTTTGCAAAGTTTGATATCAATTAAATTGTACCAGTTTACCGATCCTCTATTGCTGAACTAGTTCATTATATTTAATCAATTGTCAATAAAAATAAACAATAAAATAAATTAAAAATCTTGTCCCCAGGATAAGATATAAAAATCTATCGCACTATTTCAACAAATTTCCACACACACAATTTTGTTCTCCACTGTATACCAAACCGTTCCGCAGCCCGGTAAAAAAGCGAAAGTACAGCCTCAAGCCTCAACGGTGCGAACGAGACGGAAGCTGCGCCGATCGGTCTTACTAGAGCCCTCGACCGTAGGGCTGCTCCCAGTGCAAGCGAACCGATACGATGCGAACCGGTTGATCGGAACATACCTGTCCCGCTCTCACTCGAACGATTGCTGTCGAAGCGATCGCAGCGTCGCGGTCAGCTAGCGTATAGGAAACGGTTCGCTTGTCAGACTCGTTTGAGCTTCCGCGAAGGATGGCTGCACGAAGATCTTGCCTTGCGGTGCGTGCGCGAGCGTTGCCATCAAGTGTTGCTGCGGCGCGGTGTGCTTAGAGAGCTACAACTTGTGGTGTCGGTGCTTGTGGTCCGCGGATTGTTTGATTTTATCGTACTGTGCTGCAAGAATTTCCTTCCAACAAGACGCGTCGTGCATCGATCGGAGAGCGAAAGGGCGAAGGGTAAAGAAAGCAAAACAGAGGCAGCAACAAAGAAAAAAAAAAACGTGTGTTTGAAAGGTGAAAACCAAAAGCAGGCAAGAAAGAAAACCACCGTGTGGCATCGTCGGGCAGTTGAAGCGAACGAAACGGAGGATACGGTTCAAAGCGAACGGCAGGGGATTGGTATTGTGAACCCGTCGGAAATTCGAAGGTCGTCAAAGAACACGATACACAGGTTATTCACAAAAACCCTCTGGGCCAGAATATGCTGTATTGCTCTCCAAGCCGGTGGTGAATGATTTGTTCGGCAAAGAGGGCCAAGTGTTGGTGCAATAAAATCTTGTTCGAAGATAAGATTTCCTCTTCCGTGTGGCGAAGCAGGGACCCGCGGGAGAACAATCTCTGCAGAGGTTGGGTGTTGAACGAACAAGAAGTGGTAGGCGATATCTGTCGAGAGAGAGAGAGAGAGAGAGAGAGAGAGTGAGGCTTTGCCCGGTAGAAGAAAGTGAATAAGTGTCCCTAGAAAAACCCTCCCCCGGTTCCCGATTACGTGATTGTGCGGCCGGGCGGTTGAGCGATCGTCTTCGCGGATCTTAGTAAAAATAGGATTCGCAAATTGCCGCAAACAGCGCGGTTCGATTTTTTTCCCTTCCCCTCGGTGCAAGTGAGAATACCGACCGGTAGTACACATAGAACACAGAAAGGAGCAGATCGGTGCACCCGAAAGAAAAACACCTCAGGCACATCGAAGAAATGGTCGAAATGTCAGTGGCGAGTGATTCGACCCGCACGTTGGACAAAGGGCTGTCGGTGGTGGTGGGTGGCGCGGTGGTGACCAGCAATGGGACGAAACCCGGTGCTGCGATGGTTGGCACCGATGGAATCGTCATGGCGAACGGGTAAGTTCTCTGAATGTGACGGTTGAGGAAAATTCCTACCATGTTTTCGACCCTTTGGTGTTTTGTTTTTTTTTTCTTTGTTTGGTATTGCTTTTCTTGAGGATGTTGCAGAATTTTTTCTTCACTCTGGGGACCTCTGGGGTTTTCGAAATGACTGTTTTCCATCGGGGAAATGCCTCGAGGTACGAAGCTGTGACCTAAATGGTGAATGTGTTACCACGGTCTTCTTGTGACCGAAAAGCAACACACAGGTTTATTGGGAAACGAGGGTTTTTCTTTATCACACTTGCATTATATCATTTAATGAATGTGCGGAAAGGAACAATGCAGGTTTTCAGCTTGAATGATCTTGAAATTGACCCACATGCAGATCATTTTCTTTTGCAATCCACGCGCAAACGAAAGAAACCGAAATTTGAAAAGCAAATGTGTTTTTTTTTTCATTTCATCACCGAAAACAGAGCTGTTAAAAAAATTAATAGATTCCCAAAAACCTGCCTTACGGGTTTACATATTTTTCCACGTGCCTTTGCCGCATTGCCGTTGACATTTTTTCTACAACTCAACAAACTACAAAACCGAACGGCGTTCTGGTGACATATTCCAATTTCACTGCACAGCTCAATTTTGGCGCTTCTTTTTTTCTGTTTCCTTTTCTTTCTTATTAAATGATACGCGAACGCAAAAGCACCACCAAAAGTTGATGCGTTGGCGGAAAAGTAAAAGTTGAACCATGGAAGCGACGGCAGAGAAACAAAAAAAAAAAAGGCGAGGAAGGAGGGGTGGAAATAGTGAAGGAGGTCGGCGAGCTTATGCAAGAACAGAAGGAGAAAAAACGAAGTAAGAAATGATTATTCAGCATCCACACCGAAGCCGTTATAAGCGTCGGATCTCGCGCCGGCCATGATCGACAAACAGGTTCTCGATTTGATGCATAATGTGTAGCGCCGCGGACAAACAGGACTTTAAATTGTTTCAAGTCACAATGTGCCTGCGGACATGCTGAGGTTCTCGAACAAGGAATTATTAACGGCGAAGGTGGAAGAGGAAGCTTTCGACGGCACAGTTGAGGCTTGACCTCTAATTCACTTTTAACCAAAACAGAAGACATCATCATTTCTGTATAGAAGATACCTGAACGCAAGGTTTATTTTTCATTTTCGCTATTTTAACTCCGTGGATGAACAATATAAGTTTATTTTTCTTTAAGTTTTAGGGAAGCTGAGGTTTTTGCCTTCCATTTAAAGTGAATCACTCGTAGCGCATAACGATCCGCATGGCTGCAAAAGCAACACAACCCTTGTTTTGTTTCAATTAGAAGACACGTGAACACAGATAAGAAACCGCGGGGAGGTATAACTGGACGCAAACCGGCTACATCAGAGCGTCACATGGCCATAGTCGCATTCTTCAACTGGACGGACGAGTTTGCAAACTAATGTTCGCCTTTTTATTGCCGATCGAATCGAAGGCGCATCATCTTGGCACGATCTCGTTGCCTCATAAACAATGAAATTTTAACATTCGCAACGATTGCGATCAGATTGGCCAGATTCACAGATCGCCGATTTCGCGGGCCCACGTCATTCGGTCGGTGAACCGCCGCCCCCGGGCCGGCCGGCAAATCTGAATCTGGTTCGTGTTCGTCAGCACTTACCCGAGCGAGCCGGCGGTTGAATGTTAATAAGACGCCAGCTACCGCTCAGCAGATTCGCTGGGCGGTTGTGTGGCATCGTTGACGCGTTCATATCATCTCCCACTCGGAACCTTGCGTAACAATGATTTGCATAAGTTTACTTAAGCACAGACTCGCTGGCGATGCGCCCCGCACCCCGCCCCGGGTGCTCAATATTGGCTTTTACGCTCCCACAAGTAACCGGCCGCTATACGTTTCCGTTTTTGGGGGATTCCTTCTATTAATCGGTGCTCAATTGCCGGCCATCCCGGATCCTGCGATGATAAGAGTAAATGCAGTCTAACGTGACGAAATAAACACCTCTGGTCCAACTTTTAACCGGGTGCTGTTGTGCAATATGGAACACGGAGAACTCGCTGGTTAACGGGCGGGTTCGCGTGTTGGCGTCAGTTGCGCTCAAGGTACTTGCTTAGCTTTCTTCCTACGAGGTGCTTGGTGAGTGGATTTTTGGGTGAAATCTGCTAAGTGGCTGCGCCGGCTCTCGTCCACAGGTTTGCAGGTTTCGGTCGCAAGAGGGAGAGGTAAAATCTGGTGATCGCATGACGCACTCGCCCGGTGAAATGGGCAAGGCTACGCTGGTTAATTGGGCGTGTGATAGGTGGTACCTGCCTCGTGAGATTCCAGTCCCATTAGCTTGGGTTGTTTGGGTTTATCATTAGACATACATACCTCTGGCATACTTCAGACGTTTAGAGCTTTTCGGTGAAGACATGCGCGTTTTTTTACACACACCCTACAAGCTGCCTGGCTTAGGATATGCACTACTTCATTTTTTCCACAGAAGTTCAAGTAATTGTTTCAATCTTATATCTAAATTCAATTGCATCAAAATCTGTCACATTTACATGTTCCAAAATTTATTAACAACAGGATTTATTTGCAAAAAGGATTTACAGATCGATTTTATGATTTACCGTTTCCTTATTTTCGTAGTTAGAAACGTAGAATGAAGAAAGTAAACTTAAGATATATTCAATTTTTTTCTAAATTTGTTTCTTACATTGAATTTTTAATGTTTCTTTAGATTCGTCTGCTAAACGAGAATCAACTTGAAAGCGTTGAAAAAATAAAATAAATTTTTTCTCATTGTTAGTTTCTGCCCTACCAATACTCCTAAATTAAATATAAATGAGATATTGTATTCGTTTCGAATTGGAGGATTAAACATTTATACTAGAAAAAGCTGATAGCACAACAAGTGAGTTGCAATTACCTTAACTTGCCAACATTTGTTAAATTTACTCTCAACTCCCCTAAAGATATATCGCTCTTTAAATGTCAACAATTTCAAACATTTGCGCTCTTAAAACACAACCACACACCTGATCGGCCGTTTGGCTGGACGCTGTGAGTCAATTTCCTTCCGGAAGGTAAATATTTACTTTCCCAGCTTTACCCTGGGGTTGGTGCCGTTTTCTCAAAATCCCCGCCGTGACCTTTCTCCACTGATGGTGGCTGGTGGATTTCTTGGATTTCATCACCTCAACGCGACCGTGTCCGATTATCATCCACCTGCTGGTGTGGCCTGGTCCGGTTGACCGTCCGGTTGAGTTTTCCAGGGGTTTCCCTGTGCAATGGCCTTCGTAATTACCGTTCGATGATTGACCGGTCGGCTGATCTAATCAGTGCCGCCGTTCGTTGCACGTTGATCGATCGTGGCGAGGGAAATGTAGTGTCGCAAAAAGGTTCCGGATAGCTTAGGAGAACGCCGCTCCCGGGCGTATATTGATACCCTGCGGTTGATGGCAGCCAGCATCGAGGTGCCGGAGTTAGTGACATTTCCTGACTCTCGATGCGGTCGGCTTGCGCATAATTACGCGACTAATCGGCGCTAGGGCACGATCACCACCGGCAAACCTGTATTCACGGCACACATACGCACACAAACAAACACGAAAAAAAAAAACGTCGGGTAGGTGTGTGGGACGCGTCTGGACGGTGGACATGAGAATCTTAACGGAGCGTAGGCACAGGTCAAACCGGTTCGGGGTTAGGGCTAGCCGTTGCCTTTTGGAAGGATCTTGCACTGCACGAACATTCGGCATTGTAAACCCATCCCACGATCGCTCTAAAATGGAGTTTTACGTGGATGGATTCGTTTTTAATGCGTTTTCGTCTGGCAATTTTTTGTTCATTTGTGGAACCGTGGTCCAGGCCAAATCAAACATGTTTTTTTTTTTTTGGACCCTAAGATGTGGTTTGTCAAATAGACACTCCATTCTGTGTTTCTGTAAATTTCTTTGTTTCTTATTCAATTTTTAATTCTATAACAAATGGTGTATAAATTCATTCTCTTATTCTGAAAACGGCACTCAAGATTTTTAAAAGATTTAACAGAATTTTAAAGATTTTAATCATGAAATTATTAAAGGGTTTGTTTATGTATAAAACGTACTTTCGCGTCTTCCCTTCTCGAGGATTTTACTGGCGGAGATCAAAGTCTTGCTCCACTTGCTCCAGCTAAATATGGATGAACTTCGTGCATAGCGTTCTTTATATAAAGCTCGAAAATCATATCTTTTCCCCGTACATTCCCCGTACTAAATTCAATGTCAACCAACTTACGCGCGCAGATGAGTTATCCCATTTTTCCCTCATTCTTCCAGATGGAGTTTGATTTCATAATGCCTTGGGTGGATAATTTACTACTTTCTTTGAGAAACTTTTTTTTTTGTGACTCCACAGATCGTGGACACACACTGATCAAATGGCGTATCGGTGGATACCGCGAAACGCGTGTCCATCTATCAAACAATTCAAATCAATCTTTTCCCGAGACTCCGCACCGGAACCGAGCGCAGAATCTGCCGATTTACGAGCTCGGCCCGTCGCAGGATGTGTTTATTTAGTTTGGTCTACCGTTTAAAAAGTTCCCTTCTATCTTAAGTGGCCGTCTATAAATCTAATGTTTGAAGGTTTTGGCAGATAGGCAGCAGACCACACCAACCCTACCAGTTTAACACTCCGTTCTAAAACCGCAACTTTGTTTCATTGCCTTGTTTCCTTCATCCTCTTATCGTTTTCTCCTTCTTCTTCCTCTTCTTCTTCTCCCCGTGAAACAGTAAACAAGTGAAGCGGAAGCATTTTTTCGAAAAGTTCGGCACCCTGCTCAAGCAGCGCTCGGACGCATTCCTGCTGCAAGTAAACAAACCCGTCCCGCCGCACGGTGAAGAATCGGAATCGCCGGGCGCGACGGCTCACCACCACCACCAGCGGCTGGGTGGTGCGGAGGGTAAAGCTGGAACATCGGCCAGCCCAGCATCGTCATCGTCCCCGATCGCCACGGGAGGACCGGCGGATGGCTCCGTTCCGTCCAGCCGCGTCCAATCAGCTGCAGCTGAAAACGAGGTAAGTGCGCGAGGTGTTTCGGAACGGGTGGTGCCTCATAGGGGACATTGAGGGGTGAAGAAACGCGATTTCTTGTGCGAATGGCAAGGCTGCGTTGCATTAACCCGGGTGAATGGGGTTTCTTTGTGTTTCCATAAATAACCGCCCAGCTTAGAAAGACACATGGTTGTGCGGCGTGTTTTTTTTTTTTTTTTGCAGTCCGAACTTCATATTATGGGCTCAAATGGGAATGTAGAGGATTCCGCACAGTAAGAAAACCGAACGAACAGGGGGCTGTGGTGGGAGATAAATCGGTCACCAATGTGTCCAAGTCAAACCAACGCAGCAGCAGGAAGAGCGAAAATCGCAACGAGATAATTTACAACATCAAATTAGCAATTAACGAGCCAGAATCGCGTTTGCACGAGGGTAGACATCGGAGAAACTGCAAAAAAAAAAACGGGAGAAAAAAATCTCGGATTCAAAACACCCAAAGTTCCGCGAGTTTAACCCCTCGAGAACACTTCTCCGAACGGGTGGACTATTTTTAAAACCACCGTCTCTTTTCCGTCTGAGTAAAGGAGCCGCGCCATATTGGCTGGCGAGCTGGTCGCGATCGGAACACCCTTAATTCTAATGATCTGACGATAGGCGAAGCAATAATGAGGGGGCCACATTCTGTCGGGCGAACTGGTGCGTGTTTTGGTTGGCGCATAATTAGAACCCCCGAAATTGACACACTTCTGTCATCGATCGAAGCGAACGTAGATCTCATTCCTGCTTCAAGACAACTTTATTGCAACGCTAATGGAATCATTTGTCTTGGTGCATCGTCTGCAATAATTTCTTTGGGGAAACACGAGTGGGGTTCCCTTGAAGAGACAACACACATATCCGAGGTGCTACCGAAAAATGGCCAGTCCATCAATATCGGGGAGATCTCCCACGAGCTCGAGCTATGGCCGGGTCGCAGTTGCGGTTCATTTATGTACACTCACGCATGACTCATGCATGTTTATCCCCCGGTTCGGTTGGGGTCTGGGAAAACGGATCGGACGCTGTTGGCAGCAAGTGAAG
Source organism: Anopheles atroparvus (assembly GCA_914969975.1). Classification (NCBI taxonomy): domain Eukaryota; kingdom Metazoa; phylum Arthropoda; class Insecta; order Diptera; family Culicidae; genus Anopheles; species Anopheles atroparvus. Next base: position 23,423,324 of record CAJZCY010000001.1, on the reverse strand, counting down.
GCTTTCAATTGCAACGATAACGTCCGGTGAATCCCCACGACGGGACGAACAGCAAGATTGGACTGCAAATCTGAAGTGGACGAATACCCGAACGGAATGGCACCCAGTGTGTCCAAGGGAGGTTTGGGAGATTGAATTGCGGAAGCTGGAAGCCGCAGTTAGTTTGATGCATTTACATTTGCTTCATGTCCCAAAGCGGGCGAGGCGGAAGTGAAACGGTTTAATCTCACATAAGAAGAAGAAAAAAAAACCTACTATCGCCCAGGGCAGCTATCGAAGAAAGTCGCAACTTTTGCGGGCAATGGATGCAGTCGTGGGAGGCCTCGTACAGCATCAGCCTGCCGAAGCGAGGAGGCGGGAAGGTTGATAATTGTTTAATATTATTTATCGCTTGTTATATTGCAGGCGGTAACGACAAGATAGGCAGTGTCCGCGTAACAAACTGGCGCAGTGCAATGGCTATTTTTACTCCATCTCCGTTTCTGCCCTTGAACAGGACAGGAACACAGTTGCACTTGGGCGCGTGTGCAACGGTGCTCATAAAAAAGTCCAGTGAGACGGCCAGGAAAATGAAGAATGAAAAATGCTCCCTTCCCGAAGGAGATTTCTGCCACCCGGTAAACGACCACTCGCCGTGGTTTTGTGTCGTGTTTTCTTCACCGAACAAAGACCAAACCAAAATGGACGAAAATAGTACCGCCTCGACTCACTCGACTCACAGGGTATCACTCTGAAAGTCACCGTGTTCTCTGGATGGAAGTTTTTTTTTCTTCTTTGCTAACGCTTGATTTGTTACAACCATGTAACGTTCAAGGAAACAAGTGTCATTGTGCGCGTAGACAATCCTTCCTTCCTGCGTCCTGCCCTGCCTGGACCTGACGACCTGACGAATCGTCAAACACTTGTGTGAATGTGCAACATCTGTTTCGATTCACTCACCGACGCCCCGGGGCCACAATAAGATGCAGTATGTGACAGGGCTATCAAACTAGGTTGAACAATTATTCATTGCTGCTTTCCTTCCTCCTTCCTGCCGCCAGCCACTTGAATGATCGCGGATTTTAAGATGACCCGAGTGATCCCTTCAACATGGCGATGATGATGGTCTGCCAAGGGTCGTATCATTGCGATTGATAGCAATGCCAATCCGATCGGTGAATCGTGTTCATAAAGAAACCCGTTGGAAGCAACCGTGTACGAGATGAAACTCCCTCTGTACGGAGAAGCCATTGCGTAGAGCACAATATTTGAACGAACTGTTTTTAAGCGTTAAATTCAAGAGTAAAAGTAGGCACCATCGTTTACGATAGCTTTTAAAGTTAAGTTTTTCAGTGTTTGTACACCCTTTGATTTTTATCTGAGCTGATCTAACAAATAATATAAAGTGCAATAAGACACTTTTTAAAAGTTGTATTGCTCAGATAGTAGCAGGACTTGATCTTTTAATTGAATTTAGAAAAATTGGACGTACTCACATATATTCAAGGAGCGTTTTAAATTCTAGGTTTTAATTTAAAGGAATCACAAGTATGATCTCTTTTATAATTGTCTGGGATTTTAATAAAAGAACAAAAAAAATCTAAACGGTTTATTTCAAAAACTAGTTAGCTAATGGTTCAGTGAATTGAAATGTATTTGAATGTATCCCCGATTTTTTATCTGTGTCTTTTTACAACCCGGTCCGTAGTTGAATCATTTGGTTCGGGAAACCTGGGGAAAAGATTAATTGGAAAATCTTATTCTCTTGTTGGCAATTAGTGTTTTCATGAAAGAGATAAAGTTGAAAATATAAAAAAGTATTTTATTTGTTAGAAAAGTTCAACATCAGTTAACTTAAAACAAGAGTTGAACTAAACTAATTGAAGTGCGCCAAAATCTGCATTGAAAGACTTTTTCTCCCATCTATTTTATCCCACCAGCTGGATCTGTTGTACGAGAAGATACTGCACGAGATCAAGCAGGGCAACATCGTCGACCGGCAGAAGAAGGTCACCCAGAAGAGCCTGCACTCGTACATCCAGGAGGTGTTCGGTGTCGACGAGGCACGGCACGCCCAGCTGGAGCAACGCGTTGACACTATGCTGGCGCAGGACATCTACCTGCGGGTGGAGATCATGGAGGCGAAGCTCAACAACAAACCATCCATCGAAGGCACCCCCGAGCAGCTGCCGAACGCGTTCGTGGTCGTGTACCTGCAGGAAAAGCCGCGTGAAACGCATCGGACAGCGACGGTACCGAACACGCTCAATCCGACCTGGAACCAACAGTTTCCGGTGTAAGTGACGCGCTGACCATTTGATCTTGTGCAGCTGATCATCATCAGGTTTTGTGGTTTTTTCTTTATCTCTGTGTTTCAGTGCCGTCAAACAGGACACGACGGAAACGCTGCTAATCGAGGTGTACGACAGTTCGGGTAACCCGAGCAAACTGCAGCGCTCGTTGCGGATCGCCCGGAAGTACTTGATGTCCTTCTTCAAGCCAGTCGCCTCGCAGTGTAAGAAGATTGGCCGGGCAAGCATTCCATTGGAGGTGAGGAAGATGTGACCATTAAAAAAACAGTATTCAATAAAATGTGAATGATTTCCATCATGCCTATAAGTTCAGCTGCAATTTGACAATAAAGTCAGCTCGAGATTTTTGCCTCAGTATTCTCTGGCCATAGCGTCGCAGCCTAAAAAACATTTAAAATATTCTCCCAAATTTGTACACAAAACTTACGCACTTCATTTCCACAGTCGATCACATCGACGGGGCTCGTGTCCTGGTACAACCTGTCCAAGAAGCGAAAGCCGGACCCGCAGGGCACGATCAAGGTGAAGTTTTTCTTCACCTCCAAGCTGGAGAAGGACGTCGCCAAGCGCGAGTACGAGCGGATGCTGCGGCTGTTCCTCGACTACGAGCTGCGCAGCTCCAGCGTCGCCCGCTACTGGTGGGCCGGCAAGCTATCGAACGAGGGCGAGTCAATCCTGCAGCAGTACACCAAGTGCGCGAACCTGACCGCCAACGAGCAGACGCTCGTCGCCTGGTTCGTCTACACGCAGGTGCACCCGTCCTACTCCCTCTCGATCGGGCTGCTCGAGGGTGTGCTGGAGAAGCTGTGCGCCTGCTACGACACCGTGCTGACGACGGACGAGGAGCACGAGCGCTTCTGGGACGGGACGCGCCTTCTGCTGCCCTCCTGCCTGTCGATCCTGGTGAAGATGCGCCGACGGCTGGCCGGCGACAAGGACATCGTGAAGACGGTCGGCTCCGTGCTGCACCTGCTCGCCCGAGCGGACCAGCTGGCGACGAAAAAGGGCACCAATCTGTTCGTCGATGCCACCGTGAGGTAAAGCATCCAAGCCGCCTTTGTTATAACTCGATGCGTATTCGATTCATCCATTCTTGTCAATGTGATTGAAAATTAATCTGTCATCTGTCCATATGACGGAGGACATTCAACTGACTTACGGACGCATACGACAGCTTCCGGCTGCATTCGCGTTCGAGTACTTTGTGAGATAAGCTCACAACTCTGACTGTTCTTTCGCGTGCTTCCAGAAATCTCAAGCAACTGTCACTCGACTGCACGAAACATTCCACCATGAAGGAAGCGACGGTGCTGGCGGTGCAGCTGGGAGCAAGGACCTGGTTCGAGTCGACGCTGTCCGCCGCCATCGAGGGTAGCCAGACGAACGAGGAAAAGTTGCGCTCGCTAATCAAACTGGTGTCGCTGCTCCAAGCCGATCTGCTGCGGGCGCAAACGTACTACGATGGCGTGTTCAAGGAGTGAGTCAAGCTGCGCCCGAAAGTCCTCATCCAATGTGCGGCTGATGGCTAATCTGTGTGTGTGTTTTTCCAATTTGCAGCGTGATGGGCATCGAGTACAGCCGAGAGATCTGCATCCAGCACGAGGCTCGCATCGCGTCCCACTTCCGCCCGATCGTGCAGACGATCTGCAACGGTTTCAAGAAGATTACGCTCCGGATGGATCAGCTGGAGCGGCGCGCCGAGATGGAGAGCCTCGACATGAGCTCGACCGTGTTCGAGCTGTACCTGATACTGAAGCTGTTCCTGCGCCAGACGGACGCGGTGGTGCAGTGCGCACACAACCCGTACATCGTCGACTTTCACCAGTGGTTCCGCGGCGGCATCATCTACTATCTGGACGTGTTCGCGATCAAGACGTTCTCGCGGGTCGTGACCGTGCTCGAGGAGGACGACCTGCGGGCGGTCGCACCCGGACGCAAGCACTCGTCCTCGACCGGCGAGATACTGGAGATTATCGAGCAGATCAAAATCTTCTGGGACCAGCTGGGCTGGCCGGATAAGGAGGAGATGAAGAAGTTTCTCAAGCGAAGCATTGGTGTAGGTACTTCCTTTTTTAAAGCTTCGCTTCCATGTCGTGCTAATCCGTCATTCCCCTTTCTTGATAGGATATCTGTAGCTGCTGCATTTTCTACGCCGACCGGCTGCTGACGAAGGTGAAGAATCTAGACGGCACGACGAAGCCCGGAAGTGCCGGAGCTCTCAATGGGGCCGAGTTGGAAACGCTCAGCCGTTCGCTCATGGTCCTGTCGAACGTGGGCACACTTATCGAAAGTTTGACCCGGCTACCGAACGAACTCGGCTACAGCTCGTCGAGAGCGAGCTCCGGAAGTGACAGTAGCCAACAAGGCCAGATCGGGCTTACTCCCGGTCAGGTGCGCAAGACCTCCCTGGAGCAGATACTGGCCGACGAAATGCTTCCGATCGATGGTTTGTCCGGTTGGCGCGAAAAGTGCGTGCACTTCATTGCGGATCACGTCACGCAGACGATGCGCCGGCTGCTGGTAGGCTGCGCGGACGTGGCCATCACCGGTGGAAGCCCCGGCTCGACGGCGGGCACCGGTGCCAGCGGTGTCGGAGGGTTCTTTGCGAGCCGAGCATCGGCTGCGTCGGCGGTCGAACAGCTGGAGCGGCTGAAGCACTGGATCGTCCAATCGGCTACGCTCGTAAAGGGCAAGTTGACCGAGGCGGATCTGCACTCGGTCGAGATGGAACTGTGGACGACGATCGAGTCGACACTGAATGAGATCATTCGAAAGCTACTAGAGGTATGGCGTCTCCATTTGTTTGTTTATGGATTGTATTTTACAGGATTTCCGAATAGTTCCGAGAAATCGCCGTGTAGCTGAAGATTCGTACTGATTAATTGCAGAAATGTATTGGCTTGGGGAACCCTGTGAAGAATATTTACAGAGTCGTCTGTCCTGAACTGAACATATTGATGATTTGTTATTCTTTCGTTTCCCTCTCGGGCAGAAAAAAGACTCCCTCGCGACGTTCCAGCGGGTGCGCGAATGCTTCACGCTGCTCACGTCACACTACTTCGACACCCTCGGCGACACGATCGACACGTTGACGATCGCGGAACGGCTGGACACGTTCAGCTGCACCACGGCCGACCTCATCCACCGGTACTACCTGGAACGGTGCCGGCAGCAGGAGGCGATGGAGGAGCCGGAAAACGGTCTGCTGACCGTGCGCTGCTGGTTCCAGCCGGACGGCCTCCAGATCAAGGTACTGCGGGCGGAGCAGCTGCGGCTGCCGAAGGACTACAAGCACTCGTGCGACAGCTACGTCAAGATCAACGTCTTGCCGCCCGATCGCTTCGGACCGCCGCCGCTGCCCGAGCTGAAGACGAAAACCAAATCGAAGAATTTCTCCCCCGTGTACAACGAATCGTTCTCGCTGTAAGCATGGCCAAAAAGGGGACTATGAGGAAAGATTAGGGGGGAAACCTAACGAACGCCTTCCGTTGTCGTTTGCAGGAAAATTAACCCGGTCCAACATTCCGTGAAGGACGCAGTACTGATGCTGAACGTGAAGGTGTCGGAGCTGCTCGGTCTGAACCAGAAGCACATCGGCGAGTGTTTCCTCCGGCTCGACGCCATCCCGGTCGTGCGTGACGCCAGCGAGGCGCATGAGATTTCCCCCGTCACCATTCCGCTCAGTCTTCCATTCACGATCGGTAAGTGAGGCGTGGGGAGGAAATGGGTTTACTATCTGCCAGGTGTGTTTGGCATTTTCATTGGCTCGACTGGTTCGTTCCATTCCTTTCTGATTCGTCCCTTTTCTCAGGTTCTTCCTCCGTCACAGCGCTAGAAAACCGAAGCCATGACAAAACGGCCACTCAGTTCCTGAAGAAACTGAAGCAGAAGATGGGCATTGCGCCCTATACCATGAGCACTTTGAGTCTCTGAGGCGGTGGCAATGATGTGGCCAGCTATGAGACCCACATAGATATAAACCTATCGATAAATCAATAAATAACTGGTGCTTCAATGAAATACGAATGTGCTTCAACACTTTTGTCTGGAAGGACTTAAAAAAATGCTTGTTTACCCGTATCGAAACCATGATGACCTCATTTAATATACGGAGCTGTTTTTTTTACCATTTTTTGTATGACGACTTCGGCGGAGGCCATTAGCAACATTCACAATAAATAAAAAACCTTACATAATGCTTTCTTTATCTCGAATGTGGTTTAATATTAAGTTTATCAGTTTCCCTCACCGCATCAGCATATCCTTTTCGTGATGGAGACGCATGGTGAATCACTTCACGAGCACTCGCTTCATTTAATCAAAAAGGCCTACACGGTCCAACAGTTAAAAAAATAAGTTTATTCAAATTTATGAATAATTTAATAAATAATTTATTTACTTCAGTACCCACCGAGAAGTTACATGGAGAAGTTGTTCCGCTACCCTGCCAACATTGTTTTTTCCCAAACAACGAGACTAGGATTGTTAAGCCCTACTCAATCGAAACCAGTTCTTCGAGTTCGCCAGCGGCTGGACGTTAATTTTCCTCCTCCTGCCCTACATTGGCATCGAGCCGATTTATCGTGCCGTGTTTCGAGGAATTTTCTCCGGAGCTGCCAGCTTCCGACTCTTCCGGCGGAAGGTAAATGGAGTAGATCCTAAAATGGTAGAGGAGTGTTTTAAGACGTGGAGCAAGAGAAAGTGACGAGGAAGCGCATTACTTTGACACTGGATAGGACTCATCGATGACGTCGAACATGCGTTTGAAGCGGCAGGACAGCAGGTTCTCCTCGGGGCAGTACAGGGCATTATCGACAGTGAAAGCTTCCAGGGCGGTAAGCGCGAATTTCGTTACATCGCCGAGCCTCCGTTGATAGTCAACTGTGGGATGAAAAGAACAAAAAAAAGTTAGATAACTATAATTTGTATTCATTATCTTCGCTATCCTGGCCATTAAGGCCACAATAGAAACCTTCTCATAGTTATTATATTTTATGTCTGGATTTCACATTCCAAGAAACTATAACGATGTAAAAAAAATCCTTTCCTAAGGCTGAATCCAGCAGCTTCTCATCATATTTTTTCGAATAATTGTAAAATTTAAATGCCACTGATTCTGCATAGGCAAACAGTAAAAAGAGTTTGCCATTGGTTTACTTTTCCTTCGTTTGGTGCGAAGAAACGAAACCAGGCCCCCGCATTTCTCTTTCGGTACGTGAGCAGAATACAACAGTCCGATCAATCGATCGATCGACACCCGGCCGACCGATGTTGGGTGCTCCAACGGAACCACTTACACTGCAAATCGTACGACCGCCGGCGTTCCTCCTCGCTGCTCTCGTCACTATGGCTACCGCCACCGCCGCCACCACCGGACGGTTTCAGCGTGGGAATGAAGAACAGCAGGCAGAGGAGCGCGATGAATTTTACGATCTTCTTGAAGATCACCAGCTTGAGCAGTATCTTGGCGACGGTGAACAGGTCGAACTTGAACTTGAGCTTGCTCAGCAGCCAGTTCTCCGGGCTAAAGTACGGCATACCGTGGCTGACGGGGCCGTGTGGTGGCGGTGGCGGTGGGGGTCCGTAGATCGGCTTTGGTGGACCGTAGACAGGCTTCGGCGGTGGGCCGTAGTCCTTATGCGGGGCCGGTTGGTACAGTTCGTTGCCGGTCGGGGGGCCGTAGTTGGCCGCCGGGACACTGTAATCGTAGGAGTTGGATGGTACGACATTGTAGTCACCCCGCGATATCCGGATCGGTGTGCCTGGGGAATGCAAAACAGAGAGAACGATAGAGGTAAACAGGCGCTTCATAAACGAGCTTCAAACGTACGAGCATGCCGAAGAAAATTATATAGAATGGTACAATTATATATGTCGTGTTATTTTCTCCTATTAAACTATTATCATTAAAAAACTCAAATGTTTTAGCAGTAGACGAAACAAACCTAATAATTTACAGTATATTAATTATTTTTAAAATCCGTTTAAAGATTAAAGATTATAAGTAATCAATGAGAGCTTGTCGCACTTCGCAAATGTCTCGCTTGCACACGCTTATGCGCATTACAGATATTCGAATGTTCCGGGATGTAGCACGAAAACCAGGTTTCTACTGTACACTATAACGAATACAGGTTGTTTAAGCCAAAGGTTTGTTCATTTGAATAATCGTCTTTTTGTCTGGAAAATATTCTGGTTTCATACAGGACCTGAAAACGCTCAATCTGGCGTATGTAAAGCATTAAACCGATGATTTTGTTAGAAGAAAATCATCAGTAACAAAAAGTAACATAAAGTGAAAAGCCGGAATATTACAAATACTAAAAAGTGTTCGTTTATACACACAATTTAAACAGTGAATTAGCTATTAGGTGTAAGATTTTTACAAAATGTTAGGTAATTAATTTTAGTTTTATTTTGACGTTTGTAACAAGCATAATGACAAGTGAACAATTTCCTACAAAATCGATCAAGTCAAAATTAAAGATGATATTCCTGCACTTCACTTCGTACTTCACTGCAACTTAAATCCTTAATATCCTTTTTTTGCGGGCGTCCAATGTGGATCGTTTCATTCTCATCCATTCCTCACCTTTGTATGGAGTAGCGTTAATTTTCTGTGAGTTTCTTAGCGCGGCGAGGTACGAGTCCTTTGCATTTTTCGCCTCGTTCTCCTCCGCCCGGCACCGGCCGACGATGGCCAGCGCAGCGATCAGCACAATCTTCCACATTTCGGACCACTTGTCTCCGGATTGTTGATCACTTTCCGGGATACACCAACAGCACAACGATTCAGTGGATTTCGGCACACTAACGACAGAACTTGACCGCACTCCGATGGATTTGGCCACTCGATCTCGACATCTGCGTCCGCGTCGGGCAGGATCACTCACTTGACTGACGTCTGTCCGTGCGCCAATGGTTGCTAAAAAACAAAAGCTCGCCACTTTGCTCACTCACCCGTCTCTCCTCCACCAGCGTTGGGCACGGATTTCCCTCCCACGAGCCTCAACTGTCACCGATGGATCTTTCACCCGCTCGGTTGGGAATCTATTCCGGGTCAGCCGTCTCGCTTGCTCGTTCTGCTATTGTGCCGTCGAACGTTTGGGAGGACGTTACTTCGTTTTCTTTTATGTTCCAGAATGCCGCCGGGGGATGAATCTGCATTTGAAGAAAGAAAGAGAAAACAAAACTGTACGTTTCTGCTGATCACTTCGTTTCATAAACACAAGAAATGGTTCCGTAGACGCAGGTTGCTTACCTGACTCCACGAACGCTTATTGTTGAGGGTACGAATGACATATTAGCTCGTCAATTCCACCAAAACCACCAAAACCTCCCCCCTACCCCCACACACACGGCACGTGAGTTCTTTCGCACCGAAAAGAAAGAGAAATTTCTCCAAATATTGCCACCGTTTTCCTTTCCAGCGCACCATCGCACATTCAGCAGTCATTCAACCACTCCCGCCCGGAAACCAGCCAGACCGAAACGGAACCCCCAGTCCCATTCTCCAACCACGGCCACGGAGGAATGGAAGACCGCGCGAAGAATGCGTACCCGGCGAGCGCGTGTCACGCATGCTTTGCATGCCGAATGTGGGGGGGTTCGAGCCGATCGAAGCCACGATCTGGAGTTGGTCGATTTTTGTCTCCGACCGATGGCCCCAAACATTCAACGCTACGCCAGCTACGAAACGGAATGCCGGGCACGTACCCATGTGCCTCATCTTCTTTCCTTTTCATTTTTGAAAAATAACCGTTATAAAGCCAGCAAAGCGTGAGAGGGAGAACGAGAAGCAAACGCACCGAGCTGCCCACGCCGCGAGAAACATCCGTCACATCCTGCTCACGTACGCGGGCACACACAGGTTGCAATGCAATTTTTATCACCACCCGCTACCGAAAGCCCCAATAACTGTGCCAACACGTGCCAGCCCGAAGCGGAACTCGTCCGGATCGTCCGAATTGGCGAATGTGGTCACAATCGAAAGTGGTTGCCGTCTCGAAGGCTCGATGGTTTGCACTACTTTTAAGGATCCCATTAGTGGCGTTGATGGGGTCGGTTTCGTTTTTAATAACTTCAGATGCAGCTTGACGATGCTGCTGCTGCTGCTGCTGCATTCGACTGCGTGGCAAAGGATGTCCAATCGGTTCGGTCGCTTTATGACGCACGGGCTGAATCAAACTATTATGCCTTGACGGTAAACGTGCTGATGATTATCTTGGCGTAGTTCCTTTTCAATTAAAATCACGCATTGTGCCCGTTTTAGATTAAATGTTTTCGCTCTTCATCATAATTTGATAGTTTAATAAAGCTACTTAAATTTACCTGACAAACTAATAAACTAGAACATTCGGCCCATCAACCGTATATCAAGATCAATGTGCTATAAACTTGTTCATTCTATTCTCTTTTAGATTTTAATATATCTTTTAGATACTAAGACCTTAATCGATTTTTCCTAATTTGCACTCCAACTCTAAAGGCTCGTTTTACTATTGTTTTAAAACACTTTCCTTTTTTCTTTTTAATAAAATGGTATTTTGAATAAATATTTAAAAAATGCTAAAATTTATCGCTCGCGTTCTATTTTATTTGAAATTATATTTTTTAATTTGATTCTTTTATTTAAGGTTCACTGTATATTCAAAATTAATCAGGCTTGACCTTTTGAAGAACTGTTTAAGATTTACGATTGATTGTAAGTTTTTTTCTTATCAAATGGAAATCAGATGGAGAAAGATTGGCTAATTTGTACAAAACATGTTTTCCATCAATGATGAATCGGAAAAACTTGTAGTTGGTCCAGCAGAAGATGGAAAATTGTCTGAAAATACAATTATACATAACAGCAAAACTACTAAGTAAAAAAGTGAAATAATAAGTTAAACGTCGCGAAAGTTATAGTCAAGAAAACTGGAACATAGAATTATACGAAATCGTAGCATTGTGTCATCAAATGGAACAAGAAGGAGGAAATAAATGTCCAACACGGGCGCAGAATTATTTTTGCTTTCCATAAGAAAAATATACAAAATGTTTATTTTCAGTACTTACTGTCAACAGAGAATAAGTAAGACTTCTTTTCTTGTGTTTTCTTCCGTTTCGTTTTCGTTTCATTTTAATTTTTTTTTTCGTTTTTCGCATTTCCTTTTTCTTGTGTTTAGTTTACTCGTTCGCGCGCTCTCGTCGCTACCGGACAACATCCTAACACGACATTTGTCCCTTTTCCCCTTTTATTCCGCAAAGTAAGTTGGAATTTGTGAGTTTTTTTGTGTCTGGTTTGTCCCTTCATCTTTTCTTCCTTCTTTTTTTTTCGTTTTCGATCGTTTGCATGGCCGGTCGCCTCGGGTTGGTGTACCTTCGTTGGCGTGCTGTACCGCTTTTCCCGCATTTTTTTTTTTCGTGTGTAACAAAATGATCAACTCATTTCTTTGCAAAGAAATTCAGGTATAAAGGAATAGTAGGTATCAGCGCACGGCACGTGACGTAGTTCAAATTCGTACTCCCCAACCAACCAACGGCTCACATCCCCGCTAACTCTCCCCTCCATGTAACGGTTCTCGTATTCAGTTCAAGTACAGTTTAAAAAAATTAGAATTATAAAAAAGTAATGAAGGTAAACAGACAAAAACAGTTTCCTCTCAATATGGAAAAGTTGTGGTTGTGGTTGTGGTTTTCCCCCTTCCCGCCTTCACAGAGAGGGATGGAAGCAGTTATTATTATGGCAACAAGCGAGGTTGCTAGTGGATAACAAATTTAAACCAATTTGCGTTCCCCCCAACCTCTGTTTTTCCTCTTTGTTTTTTTTCCCTTTTCTTCCTCTCTCGCTCTCTCTCTCTCTCTCTCTCTGATGATCAATTTCCAGCACTTTTCTTCCACCTGCTGTGCTTTCTTAACCTTCTCTGCCACACACCGTTTTGTTTTTCTTCTTACTAGCATAAGTAAATAGTGCTTTTGCTTGCTTGCTTTGTTTGTTGACTTTTTTTGTGTGTAGATTGATCACTTTAACTTTTTCACATTTTTTTTTGGTTTTATTTGTTTTTTGTGTTAGGTTTTGTAATTCATTAAAAATATATATATGTATATATGTATTTTTGTTTCTTGTAATCCTTCTCTCTGTACTCCCGTATTGTTGTTTTGTTGGTTTGCTTGATTTTCAGTGATCAGTGTTTTCCCACCCACACACACATTCACACATACACTCGTCGTTCATTAGCTTCCAATGGAGGGTAATATGCCAGGGGGGGAAGGAGAGTTGTAGTGCTCTTGCTCGTCTCTTCTTCCCGAAATATGATTAAACGCGTAGTTCACTTATTTCCTTTGTCCCAGCTACTGGAGTATTGTACCTTTGTTTATCTGTTGTTTCTCTCTCTCTCTCCCTCTCTTTGTTTTTAGATTCTCGTTTCGCTTTCACTCAACGATGTTTGGCCTTCCATGTAGTTGATTTTGTAATGATGTTTTTCCGAGCCTTTTTCCGGTTGATCCTGTCGCGCCCTGTTTTCGATGGAATACTACTCAATCAATCCGGTAGCCGGCCACGGAGGTTCGTTGCTCTCCTTTCTGCTTTCTCACTCACGTTGGTTGAGCTATCGATTTTCCGGGCACGATTGATCGCAAACGGGCCCGTGTTCTTCCTTGTATCCTCGAATAGAATTTCATTTTCGTTGTTTTCCAATAGTTTTCCAATGTACTTTAGTTAGGTTTAAGAAACGATTCTACTACTTTTTTTCTAAACTGTGTTTCTTTTTGTTTTTACTCATTCTCTTACTTGGATAGAGCGAAGAACAGAACGGCCAACCGATACCGCGCCAATAAGGTTGGAATTTTACTTTTCTTTTCTCTTTTCCGCTACCAATCCAATAACACATTACCTTACGATAAGAGTGGGTTGTTGTGTGTTTTGTTAATGTTTCCCTCCACAAACGGGCAAAACTATATTGTCCATCAAATAACCTTCCCTAGCACACCAGCATTCTCTTTTCTCTTTTCTCAGCCGCAAGCAGTTGGAGCCCGCTGTAACAAATAATCCCACCAACATTTTACACACAGGATTACACCGGAAGCTCCCCAACGGACTGCTGGCTACCAGCGAGCCCCCACCAATTATCAGCTCCTCCCATCGGCCAAAAAGGAATCATATTCATGCAGTTTTGTTTGTGTTGTGTGTGTGTGTGTGTGTTTTTTTTTAAACCAGTCTTTTGTTTTGTGGCTATGCTTTCCTAAAGCATCCACCATCACCGTCTTCCACCTCTCAGCTTCTTTGCTTCTGCTCTCAAAGTGTCCCCGTCCTCTTTTCGTTCTTTTTTTTTACCAAAAACACAAAAATAATCGAACCGATAAAGACATAGAGATGTGATCATCTAGTATCGCGCGTGGGTGAACGTGTGGCTGACTGGGGGGGACGAAGGGAATTGGAAAGTCTGTTCCCTCCCGGGACTCACTCTTCCCGATGTGCCCCAGTCGGTCGCCACACGGGAGCCATCCACCCACCTCACCACGAGACGGTAGTAGGGTACACTAGTAGTAGTTTTACAACGCGCTACAAAACGGCCGGGAAAAATATTGTGGGTCGTTCGTTAGTTAGTTACTAGGGTTAGACCTTTTTTTCTTTTCTGCTTTTTTTATATTATCGTATAATGTATTGCTTCTCATCGTCAGGGTTTCAGCTTTTGTATGCTGTACTAATTAATTACTTTTTGCTCAATCGTTTCACCTTTTGTGTGTACCACCATTTGTCCTCAACGCTTCTTGGGGCTTGCTTTCCTGAATTTGTGTTTCCCTTTGACAGATAGATAATCACCCTTCGGTTGGATCGGTTTTGTTCTCCTCAATCTCCCCCTTCCTATTGTGTGTATTTTTTGTTGTTTGTATTTCCAGTGTACACTGTGCTGTACAATACAATGCCACTTTCTTGCAGTACATCATCCCCCAGCGGGGACGGTGCATGCGAGAAAAAACTATGATTGCCTTTGTTTGTTGTTTTGTGTTGTTTCTTTACTCGGTTTTAGAATCATTGTGAGTTGGGCAGCGAGAAGAAGTCATTAGAAGGCAATATTAGAGCAGAACGTTCACAAAACACGAACATACAAAATGCACAGACGCCCCGAATTCCAAAGCCCTCGTGTTTCATCTTCACTGGGAAGTGTAATACAGTCCATACAGTTCCGTCCATACCTTCATAGTTGTCGACAGCATGGCCAGAGATAGAATGCAAAAGGCCTACGACTTTGCGTAGTCGTAATTGCGCTTGATGATTTCAGCGTTTATGGTTGTTAACGTAACGTGGATTAAAACAAAAAGCAAATATCAAAGGTTTCGCTACCTCTTCCGTCGGTTGACTCAGTTCCCCTCTAGTGAGCTATTATTCTACTAAGTGCTTGGAGAGCTTGAGGATGATATTCAAATTTTAGGTTTAACTTCATAGCGTTTTTAGTTTCGTTTTGCAGGACGAATATCTGTTATATTGTTACTTCTTCGTCGGAAAGGACGACAGAAATCGCTCTTATTCACTAGATCGCACTAGACGTTATCAGTAAGTTATTTTGAATGGATTTCTTTTTTTTTCTCTTGTGAGCTTTTCAACAAAACATCTGCAACTTCTTCTACACAGCTGGATTGCCCTTTTCTCTTTCATTAACGCCTACGGCTGAAAAAGGGCCACAAGGAAGGGAAATTCTTACCCCTGACAAACCTACTGCAAAAATGTAACAACATTAATCAACGAAGTAAATGACCATAGTTCCACGTGCTTAACGGATGCATTCCGTATGGAGCAAACTAGCGTAGCTTTGTGTGGGGTGGCTATAACCTAGAGGTGTATCAACACTCTCTCCTTCCCTCTTTCCTCGCTCTCCATTTGTTTGCTTCTGCTTCTAGTTTCTCTGATTCGCGAAAGATCTGATCCTCCTTGCATCTCTCTCCGCTTACGTACTCTCGTAAAGGTAGGTTGATGGTTGTGTTTAGTGTTTAGAGTTGCAATCCATCGTTGCACTTTTCTGGTGGTTTTGTTTTTTGCTTGACACATTTGTTTTGCCTCACAACTTAAAACAAGGAAAGCAAACAATGGAACAACAAAGAAAAAGGGACATTAATGTGAACGAGTTACTACTACGTTCGATAACAACACAGACAGTCTCCCTGATTTTCGACAGATAGTTTTCCGGTTGGAGGGATTATTAGCTTGGAATAAATTCGAGCACGGTGAACAAGAGACGTTGATTCCATTTCCGGACAGTTAAAGAACAACATCTTCCTTCTCTTCTCTCGAGCAAGTTCTCGATCGAGTTTGTACGGGGTAGGACGACACACCACTCCAAGCGTACTTTCTAAACGTTCGAAATTAATCCCGTCGAGGAGCACAACACGCTACCTCCTCCCCAAGGCCTGTTACACATGGTCGTGCTTGAGGTACAAAAGAAAAAAAAATGTATATTTCCTTGATTACAGTTGCAAACTTTCCTACACAATTTAATATTGCCAACATTATTGTTGCACAGCCGTGCACGTAAAGATCGTCCTTTTTTCTTAGCTTCCGTTCGGTTCACTCTTGTGATCAGCATACTTTCTCTCTCCTTCTCTTTCTCTCTCTCTCTCTCTCTCCCTTTCTTTCCGTCTCCCTCGCACATACTACAATTTACCTCTCTACAGTAGGGTTTTATAGTTCAGAAGTATCGATAATACATACAAATTAAAAGAAAAATTACAAAAAATTTCAATGTAATGAAATGAGAGAAAAAAAAAAGCCGAAAGAGCAAAACAAAATTATATCATACAAATCAGCTACGCACAGTAAAGAAAAAGAAAAATACATCTCTCCGTAAACAATGTTCCCTCCGTACTTTGCTCTTCCCTCGCGTGGTGTGTAAACGCTAAAAGGCTTCTCCTCCTGTTCGCCCTTTTCTCCGTGTGTCTGCACCTTCACTACTAAAGCTCTCTACGCTTACGAAGATGCAAAAGATACCTTACCGCCACTCACTAATTATGATTGAATTGTGACCAATTCCTCTCTCCAATCCTGCTTGCTTCAAAAAAAAAAAAAAAAATGCGGTTCCGGTTTGCAATTGCATTTAATAATATCGCCGCTATAACAAAAGCCATCCAAGATTGATGGGCGGCACATCAAATCATCTGAGAATGGCAGGAAGATACAAAACTCGAGTTCAAATCGAGTTGTGGCGAACAGCGCGGATGATTAGAATCCTGGGTCCAAACGCAACGTGAAAATAGTTCTTCGGAAAAGAGGAACAAAAACGAAATTCCAAGCTTGTCGAAACAAACCTCCAAACATTCTTGCCTGACGACGGCCGCACGGAACGATCGATCAGTTTCTTTTACGCATCGGAAGCTGTGGTTTATAGGGAAACGAATGTACCGCCGCCCACAATCGCGATCGCCCCAGATTTCCGAGTGATCTGCACTCTACACTTTCACGCGTTTCAACCTTTCTCCTGCTCCTGCTCCTGCTCGGGGCACCATAATCAGCCGCTCTGCGTGGTAATGGTGGTGAGCGTGCTGGAAGTTGGCGTTGTCGCGGACGCGTACGCCGACGGTGGGTGATAGAACCCACCGGAAATCAGCCGACGCTCCGGCTCCGGTACCATCGTCACTGCCGAAAAGATCTGCTGCTCCAGGTGCTCCGGTGACGACAGGGCCTGCTCGTCGTCCTGCTGCTGGCGTTGCTGTTGCTTCTGCTGATCGACCGGATCGTACTGCACCTTCCGGAAGTAGTACGGCTGCGGTATGGCCAGCGGAGACGCCTCGCAACCGGACAGGCTGCGCGATCGCAGCGACAGCCGGCGCTGCATCAGGAGGCTTTCGTTCGGTGGCGAAAGACCGACCGGGAGACCCATTCCGGCGATGGCAACTGAAACCGCATCGCCCGCCAGACCGCATCCATGCAGGAGCGCGGTGGTGGTCGTCAGGTTCCCATTGACGATGCTGTTGCCACTGTGGCTGCTGGTGCTGCTGCCGGTGCTGCTGCTGTAGACAGCTTCGTCAATGCTTTCGATCGGTTCCTGACCATCCTGAGCATGGCCATACAAGACAGGACCACCCTGATGGACGTGCTGTTGCTGCTGCTGCTGCTGCTGCTGTTGGTGTTGGTGTTGCAGCTGCTGCTGATACTGAAGGAATCGGTAGGCGTCCTCCTCGCCTTCGAAACCTTCTGCTGCCCGGTCATCGGGATGCCCTCCTCCAGTGGAGCCACCCAGGGTCAGCAGACCGAGGTCTCCGACCATCATCTGGTAGCCGTTGCGCGTTTCCCGCTTGAGGGCGCTCACGATCGTGGTCGAGTTTCCATGATAAAGCTTATATCTATTCACATTAGGTGTAGTTGGATCACAGTTTACATTACTCCTACTGTGCTGCTGCTGCTGTTGCAGCTGCAGCGATGATGACTGCAGTTGCGGTGGTGATGATGGCTGCTGCTGCTTCTGCTTCGGCTGGTACACGGATAGTTGTAATTGCTGACCATCGCTAGCGCGTCTTGCTCCTCCCCCATCGACCGCATCGTTATCCATCATCGAGGCACGCTGCTGCTGACCTCCAGCACGGCTCCACCACGATGCCGGATAGCGGTGATGATGGTTCTGCTGTTGCTGATGGACCGCACGATATGGCAACGGTTTTACCTGCTGCTGCAGATTCCCGTATCGGTGCTCCCCGCCAGCTGCACCGTATTGGTTATTATTATAATGACCACCAACACCACCGCCGTTGTTGTTATTGTTGAAATGGTTGCCAACATTATTACCGCCATAGTGGTGGTGCTGCTGCTGCTGCTGCTGCTGCTGGTACTGACTTGGATGGCCATTGCCATTACTCATCCTGCCCGGAGGATGATGGCTACTATTTCCGCCGCTGCCGCCGCCATTGCTAAGATTGCCAGCGTTGTTACTAAGATTACTATTATTATTGGTTCCTCCGCGATTGTTGTACTGATGGTGATTAAAGTTAGTTGTTATGTTGCCGTTGTTCACTTTGCCGCCGTAATGACCGTTGCCGTTGCTGTACCGGTAACCGTTACCGTCGGTATCCTCCGCTGACACCCCATCGTCGTACCGCTGATGGTGCGAATGGTGGTTGGCGTTACTGCGCCAGGACGACAGCGATGCTGACGTCTGCAACGGATAGTGCTGACCACCACCACTACCATTTTTCTGCTGCTGATGGTGGCTGTAGGGATGCTGGTGCTGATGGTAGTGGTGGTTGTGGTGATGGTGAGGATAATGCTGCTGCTGCTGCTGCTGCTGCTGCTGCTGCTGCTGCTGCTGCTGCTGCTGCTGCTGCTGTTGCTGCTGCTGGTGCTGCAGACGCTGCGATTTGATCGGCATCGAGTTGCGAATGTCAATGCTATCGGACGATTCGGCATTGTTGTTCCGCATCAGGCGACCAACCCTCGGGGTGAGGCCGTTGCCGTTGTTGGAGTGATAGTGGCCACCGGGAGCGGACGCAGCACCACCAGCTCCACCGCCATGCGAATGGTAATTGTAATGGCCACCGTTATGGTGGTGTCGGTACGACGACGATGACGCCGGTGGATGCGAGTGGTGGTTGGTATGATGGTGGTGATGGTGATGGTAATGCCCATTGCTGGAACCACCGACACCGGCACCCAATGCTCCCCCTCCATGATGGGTATGCTGAGGGTGCGAATGGTAGTGGCCACTACGGCCACCCTTGTAGCTCACGCTAACAACCGGCGATGGGATGTACTGCGACGAGCGATTGTGCTCGTGCCCACCATTCGCAGTACTATGGCCCCGATAGCGCCAGTTGGCTTCTGGCGGAATATCTCCACCACCGATGCGCTTGTTGTTCTCGTCCTTCGATCGCACCACCACCGAACGTGCCGGTGACGATTGGGTAGACGATGGAGGCGACTGATTGCCCTTCGCCACCGCCACAGCGGGTGTCACATCGGTGGTGGAAGCTTTCACGACTTTCTCCACCGATGATCGCCATTGTTTGCCCTCAACCGCAACCGGAACGACACCAACAACGCCACCATCGGTCGCATTCGATGAATCGGAATTTTGCAATCCTTCGTCACGTCCAACAACTCGTTCCGCCGCCGCCGCCGCCGCCGCCTGCTGCCGACCGTTGTCGTTGTTGCTCCCTTCGCCGCTATCACCCTCACTTTTGGTGATGCTACCAACTTCGGCAATGGAGGAAGACGTCTGCACTACAGGTACGGCGACCGCCGTATCAGCAACAGGGTCGGGGGTGTTGCACTCAGCCTCCTCAATCACGACAACAACAACGGGCGTCGCAGGCGATTGCACCTTTCCGTTTTGACGATCGATGGAATTATTTTGGTAGCTGCTATTACGTCCCATCATCTCGCCGTTCATTTCTCCGCCCTTGTCGTACATCTCTCCGGCCCGTCGCTCCTGCTCCGTCGTCACCGTCTCTCGCTCTCGCTTCACTGCATCTTCATCACAGACTCCATTGGATTCCGTTCGCGTCGACGGTGCGAACCCATCCACTACAATATTGTTCGTCGTCGTCATCGTCGTGGTCGTCGTCGTTGCGCCATCATCGTTCGGTAGTGTCGCTACGGCTCCTGCCGGTTTCAGTGGCTGACCTGGAAGGGAGGCCACGGCTTCGGCAGGTTCCCCAGCAACGACTGCCCCGTTGTACGACGGCTGGTAGATGTTCGGGCGCTCCTTCGTCATGTAGTCGTAACGCATGGAAAAATGCTGCATTATGACGCGCTTGACCGCCATGGCCGATTCGGCAAAATGGGACAGCTCCAGGGCTGACTGATTTCTGCAAAGGTGAATGTGCGAAAGAAATTCATTCATTTTTTCTCAGCGGAAACGGAAGGTCGAGGATGAGGTTTTATCGCAAGCCACATCAACGCAAGCCTTATCAACAAATCGCGTCCATCGCTGCTTCTTCTTCTTTTTCTGTTTCCCTCCGCTCACTTACCGTCGAATGACTCCCGGCGTCTTCAGTACCCGGCGACGCTGCTTCTCCTTGTTCACGTCGGAATTGATGCCACCGACCAGGCACACCGTGTCGTCGGTGATGCGAATCCACGGATGCTCCAGCACGGCCGTGGCGCTCAGTCGCTTCGGGGCCTCCTTCACCAGCAGCCCCCGGATCAGATCCTTCGCTTCCTCGCTCACGTCCATCCACTCGCTGTCCGGGAAGCAGAAGCGGCCCTCCTGGATCGACTCGAACAGCAGCTCCTGGCAGGTGCGACAGTTCTCGCCCCGGTTCCAGCCGCAATCCTGCTCGCAGTTGCCCGAGAACGGCGGATAGCCGCACAGAAGGATGTAGGCGATCACGCCCAGGGACCACAGATCGCACCGCTTGTCGTAGTAGTTCGATTCGCCGACAAACAGATCGACAACCTCCGGTGCCATAAACTCGGCACTACCGACCTACAATTCGAAACGAATGTTATGATTTAATGAGTTTACTATTTGCTATAGATGGATGGCCGAAACAACAAAACTTAAACGTAATAAAAATGGCAAAATTGCTTCATCCATTGGAGGACATGTACCTCTGCACCTAGAGTATTTAACACCTAACCACCACATGACACCCGTGGGAGATACCTGCATCTACCAACACTATCTATCACAATGACCACAAACTTTCACTCCTTCGTCCAACGACGGCGATAGTAAGGCACTACCCACTGTCTCTCGTCTTCCGTTTCCCCTTGTAAAGGTCCTTGTTAGAAAACTACCTTTAACATCGTTATCAAACAACCATTCTTATCGCGCAAAAGAGGCGGTCAAGTAGCAGTGAAAAGGTAAGGTACAAAATTAATAACCACCCTACTAACAAGCGTTATAGTTTGCCTCAAGCAAACAAAAAACAACCCTGCATCGTTACTTTACACATTTTTGTGTAGTGTGTGTCGTATCAACAACTCGCTCTTCCTACTCCTCCTCTTTCACGACACTTCTTATCATGCTAACATCGGGCATGCTTTCTGTTTCTCTATCCCTCCCAAAACTAATGCCCGGAGCAACTGCACCCATATTAAGGCAAATCGAGACATAGCTCCAACCGGTGACAAGCAAGCGACAGCTGCAACGAACCTGAGACAAACATGTTTACCCAAGCAAAGATTTTTCTATCGACAATAGATTCAACAATGTATCATTTACACTTAGTTCCCTTGCGCGCATAGTATCATAACATATTTCCCATGATGGAGAAAAGGCATCTGCATGCAGAATGCCTAGTAGAGGTAGCAATATTCTCTTCCAACCACACGAATGAACCAGGCAACTTTTCCATTAATTAAGCAAATCGAACGGTCGACGGTCACCACTGGCAACTGGCATTTTATCACATTGATAAGACTCCATTGTGCGCGCTGCTACCGGTGTAAAGAAGAAGGTCAATATACCGGCCAAGACCTACCAACCGTTCCCTTCCCTTCCTTCCGTCCTTCACACATACACAAACGCGCATCAGTACACAGGAGACGCGAAGCAGCCGGCGACGAAATCAATCGCCCCCTTGTTTTTATTTTATTTTTTATTTTTTTTATTTCCACGTCGCTTATCACGATGAGGAAGCTATTCCTCAGCGTGGGCAAGGACGGCGTGCACAGCGTGATGATGGAATAGCCATCAGCGTGTCGCGATGCGAAAGTGCCTTGCGGTGAACCGCAAGCGAGCCCGGAATGACATGAAACGATCGTTTTTATCATCCGCGAACAAACACTCGCGTATTCGGATCGGAACCACAAGTAGAAGAAACCCGTGGGTACCGCGCGTGTGTGTGAGTGCTTTTGTGGGCCAGGGAAGGCGGGTGGTTGCTATCTTCGTTCCGAGTCCATTTAATTTAGACCGGCGAGAAAAGGCGCAAACCGATGCGGGAAAGAGGAATTGGTGTGATATGGATGTTGACCCATAAAACGAAAATATAGAAAGAAAAAAAAAAGGAACCGCATGTTGAGACAACGTTAGTCACTCTTATCGGCTTTTTTTTTCTACCGTGTTCGGTGATGACAAAGGTGAGATCAACTTCTCCGCCAAAAGTTGTAAATAACATTTAAAAAAAGAGAATCCCCCTGCTGAGCCTGACGTGATAAGCGCAAACGAAAACAACAACAAACGGTCAAAGCCTGGTGCCTTCCTTTCATCCTTTAGTCCGTCGTACGTCCCTCCCTCGCTCTTTCTAGTGTCTTAAAGATTGAAGATTTGAACCTTTTTTTTGCACCCCACTCCAACATACCGGTGTCAGCAGCTGCGGCGTGGCGGTCGGCGACGAAATGTTGGTGGTGAACTTGATCCCCGAGCCGAGATCGAAGTCGCAGATCTTGATCGGGCAGAGCTTGTCCGGGTAGACGCACAGGATGTTCTCCGGCTTCAGGTCCCGGTGCGCGATGCCCTTCTTGTGCAGAAAGTCCAGCCCGGACGCGATCTCCTTGATGATCTGCGCCGCGTCGTACTCGGAGAAGCAGACGTTCTCCTGGATGCGCGTCAGCAGCGGCCCGCCGTTGATCTTCTCGAACACTAGATAAAACTTTTCTTCATCCTCGAAAAATTCTAACAGCTGCAAGATGTTCGGATGCCCCTGGCAATGGTGGAACGTTTCCACCTCGCGGAAGACGCGGGCCCGCGCGTGCCCCGGTATCTTGTCGATGATCTTCACCGCGTACTCAAGCTCGGTGTAGATGTTAATGCAGGTCTGCACCGACGCGTACGCCCCCTCGCCCAGCACTTCGCCAGTCAGCTTGTACAACTCTACGGTGCGATGATAGACGGCACATTAGAAATGGAGAGGGAGAATGGAAAAAAAAAGACAAAAAAACATGAGACACGGTATAGAGACAATCGCGTAAACACCTATCATGGTTAATCACAATTCGCTTGTTTTCTTTATCACATTCCAACCCGTTCCTCTCCCACGATTAAAAGCAATCGAAGCTCTAGGAGAAGGAAAGGCGCACATTGCCTACCATCCTCCCGCGAACGACCTGAACACAGCCCGTTGTAGTAGATCGCGAATAGCTATGTGGGATGATGATGACGCTAGAGAGTAGTTGCTTATGCCGAGCTAGACAAATAAAACAGGCTTTTTTCACACCTGCATATGCTAAGGTTGGCCGTTTAGGAAAGCCGGTTTGATGTTGGGACTGAGTGTTGAATCGTATTAGATTCTAGTTTTTTTTAGATATTTCTTCTTACTACATAATCGGTTTTGTAATTGCAACTAATACTTTAAGCATACTTGTCGTCGTTCAGTAGTATCTGAGCAGTTTTATCCGCTTTTAGTCCGAAATACTGCAAGATGATAAGACGATAATTAATTATACGACGACCAGCGTAGGCTAGAAGAACGTTCCTACGGCATGCTTCTCACTTAGCGCCGGGCAGCTTACGAGAGGCGCCAGCGTAGTTCTGTGAGGGTATGGTTAAGTAGTGATAGATTCGCGAATCAGATCTCAAACGATGCCCTGCTAGTACTGCTGGCACACACTGCCAACTCTATTTCGCCGCACTGTTTCCCCTCGCCGTACTACCGTGCGTGTGCAGCACCTTGCTCCGAGGAAGAAGGCAGCGGAACGCAGCGGAGCGTGGCGTTGCGTGCCACCTCCTCTCGGGAGGTTTCTTGCGGGGGTAAGTCACAAGGGAGACACATTGAAATTAACAAAAGAGTGAGAGAGATAGGGAGAGAGAACACAGGTAAGGGAAGGGAGGCTTAAATAATAAGAAGGGCAACAGCAGACGTAGAAGCAGCAGCAGGCGCACCACCAAACTACCGCGGTCCGATGCCTTCATGCATTTACCTTGAAAACATGACGACTGCATCGAAGAACTGGCGCGTTTCTTTCGGCGCCGCTTGCGCTTCATCTCCTCCTTGTGCCGGTTGAAGTCCGCCTGTCGTTCGGCTTCGGAAAGCATGCGTGCCTCGGTCGATTCATTGCCCGACACCTCCTCGGTGCTGTACCGTGCGACTTCGGATTTGTGGATGGTTGAATCTAAAACGAAACAGAACACAACGACGAGAGGAATTAGTTGAATTGTCGGGATTCACTGAATAATCGAAGGAAAAGTACCATAGATATTACGAATGATCTACAATCTATGATTAAGTGCATGTCTGTTATATCCCTTGCCCGTGATGATGACTATCGCCGTGGATTGCTAGGATCCGTTTCCGTTTCCCCGTGCAGATCATATTCTCAGTAAATTGAGCCACATTTGTCTTATTTCGTCGCCAGCAGAACATTGCCTGCTACGATGAAGTCCTTCACAACTGAAGTGTCAAGTTTTTCCCATACATCATCCACATCATGAACCTAAATTACTTCGTTCAACTTGAACTCAAAAAGTGAAGCGTACAAACGCCCCCTCATATGCAAACCGAACTCGCTGGATCGGAGGCTAATCGTGCCATTGGAGGCAACCACCGGCAGGACAACCACGTTCGTTTGCTAATCCGACACAGTGGGAACCTATTACGCCATTGCAAGTACCGGCTTTTTTGTTTTGCAAACATCGTTCCGTCAGTAATCATCAGCTGCTAATCAACATTGTCAAAGTGCACCTAGTAGCAAGCAGAAGCAGCAGCATCAGCAGTAATGACGATCATCGGTTTCTTCCTCACTAGCCTATTTTCAGCTATATTGAGAGGACTATGAACCTCGTCACAATTTTGCAAGTGCATTCTACGCGCATCTTTTTCCCCAAACATCCATCTCCTTTATTGACGCAGGAAGTTAGGATCGTTCGGGGAAATTAACGTTACTCAGTCATTACTCTTCCACGCTTTTTCTCTGGTCCACGCACAGCGAGGTGGCGAAGCCGAGAAGGATACTTGGATGATGATTATGAGGAAATTTCCTTAAATCCTCTCCGTCACTCACCGTTGTCGCGACACCAACTCCACCCCAAACAATCCCCCTTCCGGTGGTTTTCACTCCCCTTAGTAGTGAAAAGTCAACTCTCTTGTTTTTTTGCTCGTTTATAGGACATCAACAAGGAAGATGTGTATATCGGTCGAGTTATTTATGCACCAGCGTGCCCTCTCATCCATTCACGCTGCCGTTGTTGCTACCGCTGCTGCGCCGGCGACAACAACAAAAACGTGCTACAAATATATTTGGCCACCGCAATCATCCCCCCGACGGGCAAGTGCAATCATCTCGTCCTCTCGGACAGATACGCGAGACGTCATTGCGCGGTGATACACTCGCGTCTTGTCTTGTTGAAATATTTTCTTCCTTATCTAACACCACCAGGCGCGTAACCATATCATTTCACCTACAGGACGGACATATGAACCACATCCACAGCGGTGCCGAAAAAACAACGTGCTTTTCGCATGCTTTGACGCTGTACTTTCATCGCTCTCCGCGCCGGAAGAAAACGGAGAAAAAGGGTCCGGCAAACCGCCGGTAGACGCAATTGTTTGCAGCGCAGGGATGACATTTCGGGCGAGGGATAATCGATAATGTTTTCGGAGGTTCGCGTGTAAGTTCCGCACAACAAAAACAAACGGTTCGCAGTACATTCGCTGCGTATGCAATGGCGGCCTGATTATTCTTCTGTTATTATGTTGATGCTGATGATGTGCGACGGGCGCGTCTCGTCATCCGCAGCCATCCGTCACTGATTATTCGGTGTTCGGGGGCCGGAGATGGTCAGAATGTGAATTGAACGAAAACAGCAAGAAGTGAGGGTTGGGTCAAGCATCGGGCGTGTCGCCGTACATTTGGTGGATGAAAACAACATTCATTCCGGACCCATCCATTTCATATTATCCGGCATTCTCCCCGCCCCATGAGATACGCAAAAGAATGACCTCCAGAAGTATTTGCCTCGGTGAGGTTAGGTTCTAAACAGGCAAACATGGGGGGAGCAAATAAGATTCGCAGGGAAGCGCCGGTTGGGGCCCGGTGGAGGATCCAACGTGTTTTGAGACCGCATGAAGAAATCGCGGTGCGGTGCGCCTATTGCGTGTTAAATTTGGCGATCTGCCGTCGAACCAGCAACGCGGCGGTCGCACCATTTCTGTCCGTGTGTCCGTGCCCGTGCAAGAGCGAACGACGAACCGTGTCCGGTCGCTGTGTGTTGGTAAACGCACGTACACACCATCTCCCTTCCGTTCACCGGATCGAACCATACCTCACCTCCATCCCCCGTTCTCCTCCCTTCATTCCTCTCGCACGCATCGTTCCTCTATCTTTCATTTTCATTCTGTTCAACATTCTTCATCACAAAAACATCACCATCCCCATTCCCACAAGCAAGCAGCAGCAGCAGGCGACGGCGGACGTGAGAAGTTCGATGGCAGCTGCGCCAGTGTGCGTTGTCTATCCTGCACGGTCAATACAACGCACACTGGTGTTCCACTTAGCCAACCGAAAAGGCGACTTGAAAACTGTCAACAATAGAGTGGTACGCTCTGAGAGCAGAATCGACAACCGTGCGCTCCGAGGAGTAGTTTGTCCGTCCCACGATGAGCGCAGAACATCGTTTCGTTCTTAGTTCAGGATGTAAAAGTTTGAGATCGTTTGATCGGCTGAAGGTACCGCTGGAAGTAAGCGAATTGTCCATCCAGAAACCACTAGGAAGAATACCTTTAGAAAGGTATTTTGACGGCTTACAATTATCTAGGATTTTAACTCTGCTGTGCCCTGGACAAGGGAGCTTCTTGACAGAAATGCAATCTTCAATGTAGGTGCTTTCCTAGAAACATGTGTGGACATATCATTTTTCTACATGTATTCCCACTCTCTTGAAAGCATTTCCTTGTACTCCGGTGGCCCTAGTGCCTAGGATAAAGTAAAGGCTCTAAATTCACTCATGTTGATTCAACACTAAATTTCATCATACTCTTGTTAATTCAACACTGAATTTCATCATATAAATACAGACTCATGTGCAAAAGTTTCCACCTTCATGCGGCGCATGTTTGCAGAAAAACACACTGAAAAGATTCAATGCGTAGCCTGCTTCGATGTAATACCGCTTGATGACGGAAATCGCTCGTCCGCCGGCTCGGAGCAATTGATCCGATTCCTAGCTCTGAGCTCATTCCCATCGCTCATCACGAGGTACCCCCGCGTATCGCACCACGCCACCTGCAGACGGCGAGTGGCAACGCGCACCAACACACCCGTGCGCCGCTGGCAGATGTGCGTGTGGAAACGGTTCCGGCGGTGCGGTGAGCGAACGAGCGAGAGGCACCGAGGTGTGCCAGCGCGGAGGAAGGAAAAGAAGGGACAGCAAGAAGATGAAAAAAAAAAACAGGCCACAAAAAAGTGCATACGTGCGCACCGCAACGCAATTCTATCAACGGTCGTTTTTTGGAAGGAAAACTGTCCCGAACGATTCCGCTCGGGAATCCTTTTTGCCCGGTGCGACCCAGGTCGAAAAGAAAAGCAACATGGTGCATCTCCTCCGCCGGGGGTAGGTACACACAAAGGATGTGAAAACCCGCAGCGAGGTTTTGCTGGCACGATTTGTTTTTGTCCGTCGACGGAGAATCTTTCTCGCGCTCGCGGGGGCAACAAGTAGCAAAGTCGGATTTTGTTCATCCAATCCATGTAGGCAATGATGGCAGAGCTCTGCCCTCCTGTGGCCATTGGACTCAGGTGGGTGCGCTGCTGCTGCTTCGCCGCGATTATGCCGGGTTGGTGGTTTTGCGCTGGGCAATGAGGAAATGTATTCCAGAATGTCGTTCGAAAGTCGAATACAAATCAGCGGCGAAGAAGTCGCACCGAAACGTAATATGAAAAAGCAAAAAAAAAAAACATGTTCTTTCCGCTGGTTGCGTCTCCATGTCAACCCTCTCTCACTCACCCCGCTGCCTATGTGGAAGCGCACAGCACACTGCTTTATCTTCGGACTCCCTGTTCACTGCCGCACGGCTGTATTGGTAAAGCAGTGAGGCGAACTAACGTCGACGAACTAACATCGCTGAAGGAATGAAGTGAAGTCTAGCAATGCGTTTCTGCCATCACATCGGGGGCAAAGGCACGATTATTTCTTATCTCGGGGGATGCTGTGGCGAACCGTATCCTTTTTCCCTTCCCACTACCGGCCCTTAAGGGGAAGCTGAAAGCCGGCTTGCGAAGGCCTGAGCTATGTTAAAAAAAAACTCCTCTTTCCCCAAAGGCCCCCCAGTGAACCGAAGCTTTTCATGCAGCAGCAGGCAGCATGAAAAGAAAACAAGGCATTCGCTATACTCACCGGAATTCACGTCGCAATTCTCCTCGACAATACGCTCGACCATCGTTGCTGGGGATGCCGGATGATGGCGAAGGCACTCCCGTTCTCTGGACCCACTCGCTTACTCGACGCTGCGGGAGATTGCTGCAGCTACTGCTGCTGCCGGAACTTTCCAATGTCGCTCCACTATATAGACCACACTGCTGCTGCCGTCGCCGCCGGCAGGGAATCGATGGTCGTCGTGCCGGAGTCTGGTCGGAAGGTAAGCGGCCGTGCAAGCAGGTAGTGGCAGCTGTAGGCGTCGACAGATCACGTCACAACAGCCTGCGTGTTTCGGACGATCGGATTTTACGGAAGCGCACGGGCAAATTTCATCAGCGCTCCGCGGAACTACGCCGTGCGGTATCCTTATGCGGTAGAACGAAGCTGCGAGGGAGGTGATTTTCTGTGTGTGTGTGTGTTGGTGTGTGCGTGTGCTGATGGCGGCGCTTGCCCGACGACACACTCTGCGCGACAACGACACTGGCAACGAAGGGCGACCCGGATTTGGATGGTACTTTCCTGCTGGGTGGGTGGTGGGGAGGCAAAGGTTCGGGTTGGAAGATGGTCGGCTGTTTTGCTGCTCCGCTGTGCAAGTAACATCCACCGGATTACACGACTAAAAGCCCGATCACTGCTTCCCTTCGCCCGACGACGATTTGCTCACTCCGAGACGGGGTTTATATTGTATGGTGTTAAGATGATGAAAATGGTGTTTCAAATAAACACTTAAACAGCGGACACACCAGGCCGAAATTCGTTCCTCTGACTAGCTACCCATTACGATCCATCGACGTTCAAATTCCGACTGCCAGCTTCGATGCAGTCCGAGACGTCTCGCAAATCGAAAAGGTACAATACCAAGGTTGCCCATTCTTGGTAGGTTAGACCGACCGGTACATTTTGACGGTTCATTTGGCAGCAATGCGGCAACTACTTTGACATTTCTGCGATGTTGTCTACACAAACTCGAAATTAAATGTGCGTTTTCGCAAGAGCGCATTTCTTGCACAGTTCATTGGCACCAATACTGTTTTAAATAAACGTAGAATTTTACGTGGATGATATAGTAGGGGATTGTATGATAGCGAATTTTCATAATGATAGTGAAGATTATTTCGAATAATTTTCGTGGAAGATAATTTGGTGAGGAATACGACGCCTCATAACCTAATTCTCGCATTTAAAGAAACAAAATGCAAACACATTGATCTCCTCTCTGTCATCATGTATACCAAATACAAACAAGTTTTATTTAACCTACGATATAAACAAACCTTGGTTAACGCGACGATTACACTCAACGTAGACGTCAAAAGAAAAAAAAACAGAACTGTGAGAGACCGTTGGCGTGAGCTACTGCTGTCAAAATTGTTACGATGTTTGTTAGCTGCTAGGTGAAGCGTTTATTTTTTGAAAACTCAGTTAGTGAACAGCGTGTTAAACTTGTTGACAGTGATTTTAAGAAGGAATTTAGAAAAAAAATCCTGAAATGAGACTCACTTTAATGTACTAATTCACAATTATGTCGTATACCCTAGAGATTTTAAACAAAAAATTCAGTTGTTTTAAGTCTATAAACGCTTCAGATTACGATCGATGGAACAATTGTAAAGCATTTCACTATTCGAAGCTTAATTCCAATGGGCTTACTTCTTAGATCTTTGGCGTTTCTTTATTTCCGAATTAATTGCACGAATTGCATTTATCATTAGCATAACAACGGGTAACATTACAACGGATGATGAACACACATGACGCAGTTGGGAAGGGTACAGCGTGGCGCAAGATTCGGTGCAATGTGACTAAACGACACCGGTATGGACATCGGCAGCAGCCACTTGGGATACGCGATGAAGGGAGAATATGCGCCCGGGCTGACCGGTGGCTGTACCTGCACGAGAGAAAACCTGTATTTACAAATATCCTTGTTTGGTATCACAAATCGTCAATGTTAGAATTATTACACACCATTTGAGTGCTGATGTTGGAAGCAGAAGATGGAGCCGCTGCTGGAGGTTTGAAGGCGCTCGTGTTCTGCGTTTGGCTGCACTGTTCGATCGCCCTCAGGAGATCGGAATCGCAACGCTTCAAGATGAGCTCAAGCACGGACCGCTTCCGGTGGGGAAACAGCTTGGCCAACATGTCCAATGCATTCTGGGAGACCGCTATGCTCGCCGGTTCTGGAGATCAGGGAATGAAACGGCATGAAACTTCAGTGCACCAATGGATAACAATGTTGTCATTCCGACGCAATACCTTTCGGTTTGCTCAAGCGCAAACTGTCCTCGCCCACATCGAATGCTCCGGCTCCATCGGAGGAAGTGGACGAAATAACATCCACCGATGCCGTCGAGGACGTTGGCGATGGTGACGGGCAAGGTTCCGTTACGGTCATGCCGTAGATTTTGCCCGGCGGAAGCGCCTCCAGCTGTGTTCCAGTTTCGGTGGAAGCTAAACGCAGCGCAATGGCATCCTCCACTGCCTGCTGTCTTTTGAGGGCCACCTGTGTGAGTGGTACATTGAAACATTTAGTAAATACACTCCTTTTTTATGCTGACGTTCACAGGAGAGTTCTTTTATTATTTGGAATGAAACTAAAGTAAAAGCATGAATTTATCAGCACAAACATCAAGCATAGGAAAAAGGTGTACTGAAAAAATAAATGTGTTTGTAAAAATTGCAATGTTGTCCAATACACATAGACTTTCAATCATTTTAGTGATATCTTTAGACCACTTGGTATTGAGTGTAACCTTAATTGTAGACATATCTTTCATAAAACATTAACATTTTACTTCAATTTTACTTTACAATATTTGAATTATAAAAAATGATGAAACGTTAGAAGAAGCTGAGAGCTGAAAGGATGAGCTATCTCGTTTTACGTAGTTAACACTACATACTCATTCACGAAGCCGGCCAAACGGTACTGCTTAAAATTATATCGGATTGCGAGCTATCGAACCGAGATTATTCAAATCAAATTGGTATGCGACCTTGCGAACAAAAAGCATGAGGTAGGCTTACTCACTTATTCAAGCATATATGTTGCGTAATTACCGAATATTCGAGCATAAAAATATATGTCAATCGGTGCACTAACCACGAAATCTTTTGGGAAATGCGATGATCTCTAATGGTAAAACATAAAAATCCACTAAAAACTCATAACCTATTTTAATTTGCAAGCTTGTTAGCGAAAATCATTCGTACATGAGATGTCGTTTAGGAAGGTGCAACACAATACTTCATTTTTGATTAATTCGTTTTTTCACCAAAAGTTTTTCTTTTTTCAACACTTCATTATCGTGATTGAAATCGGAATATTTCTATCACTGAGGAACAATCCGTCCCCATTACCAACCTGTGCCGCCATTATCTTCTGGCGCGAAAGTATAAGCTCGCACTTGGCGCAACGGCAGCTCCGGTACGTGCACAGCTTCTTGTGTCCCCGTAGTCCCGATATGACACCATGGTTGCGGCAACGGGCACACTTGGGCACTCGGAAATTTGATCCACCACCGCCACTGCCACTAGCCGCACTCGAGGAGCCACTGCAAGCCCTACTATTGCTGGCTATTCCTCCACCACTGCTCATATCCTTAATCGTCCGCACCGATTGCACCTGCACTTTCAGTCGAGGACGACCACTTCATCTGACCGCACCGACTGTAAGCTCTCTCTTTGTCGTCCGCCGATAGATATACTGACTTTAAGAAATCCACACAGACAGCTAGAACCGTCGTCGGGCAGCTTCCAACTTCACCACATGGCAACGGCAACGCAACTGAAGCGGAGATACCGATCTCTAACCGTGCATCTCCTGACATCATTGCGCACCAGCAGCAGCAGCAGCAGCAGCAGCAGCAGCAGCTCGGGCTCATCTCTCCGCCCCCGGAATTGCGGAAGATGGTGCTACGTATAGGAGATGATGTGCTACATATAGTGCAAGGAAACAGCACCGGTAGCGGAAAAGAAACAACTTGTCGAGAGGTTCATGTTTGGATACAGCCAATCCCTACGATTGAGTCTGTTTGTTATATACTACATGCGGTTACATCGCTTTTCCTTTGTACATAAAACGCTGGAGATGAGGAAAATGATGAGCTAGAAAAAAAAAATCTTTGTTCGAATTAACACATAAACATCAGAAAGACTTACAGTTGATTGTTTCAGTTGAGCTATCCAATTAAAATGATACACTTTTTAATATATAATTATGAGTCGTTGTTACACACTTTATTGAAATCACGATCCGTCCACTCGCACGGCTGGAAGCAAAGAGAGCGGTTCGCTCTACCTGCTGCGTTATCGTCCTAACGCAGGTGAGCTCTCATCTAGCAGCGCGTCTACTATTCATAGTTTAATGCTTAACACTAGACCTTAATCTAGTGTTACCATAATTATAATTTCTCCACGGGGGGAGAAGACGGACGTCCTCGTTCGTTTATCAGTTATTTTTCATACAACGTTATAATATTTTCTTAAAACTATCCTCTTTCCTATTCCTACCTATTCCCTCCATTTTAAATTAATCCATTTAATCGATCCATTATGCTTATGTTATTTCTTATTTCCAAAAAGTTCAATCCAAAATCCAAAATTAACCTCATCGCCCTTTAAATCTTTTGATTTTCTTCATATGACGTTTTACACCTCTAATGTTTTCAAGCATTTTTCCATCAACATTTTTCGCTATTGTTTTGTATGCCCTTGGCTGTATTTTAGTTCTCAAGTTTGGCATTACAAAGACTTCAGCACTTTCGTCTACGTTTGGAGCTTCTTGTTTGTGAACATTTTTATTTATCTGTCGTTTAGAGGCTATCTCTAGGTTTTGCTTTGCTTTAGAGAAAAGGTTGTTTGCTCTTTCCAATTTTTCTGCTGGATTATTGTCCTGACTCACCAAAAAATTTACCATCAACTCCTCATCTTCTGTGTTGGTAACGCATTCATTGTTATTGAGCAGACCTCTGTTCTGGGTCAACCTACTCTTGGTTGTACTAGTTTCCATTGGTTGTACACTTTTGTTGGTATGCGTATTGTTGGTATATGCTTTGTGAGCAAATGTATCTGGTTTTACAGTTTTATCGCTTTCAAGGTTGTTGCCCCTAACTAGGTTTGTCTCTGTATTCAAGCTTCTGTTACTCTCATTGCTAGCAAACTTGCAAAGGAAAGCATGTGCTTCTTCTATGCTTTTGGGGCGCGCTGCTTGCGCGTATCCAAAATAAGGCTTTTTAAGTCCACTTATGTAAGCCGCCAAGCTATACTCATCTATAAACTCGTTTATCGCGTCCCAATGACCGTTATACTTTGCATTTTGTTTGGCCAGGGATTTTATACTGAACACTATTTGCTTGGTTTTTTTGTAATGTTCGTCTATACTACTTTCCATGCGGTTATGCCATAATTGGCAGTTATAAGACGACAACTCTTTTTTATCACCAATAGCGTCTGTTAAGATTTCTCTGACTTCACTGAAATTTGATGGGTTGCCATTTACACAAAGCACATCTTTAGCATATCCCTCTATTTTATTCAGCACTGCCGTAAAATAAATACGGAAAATAGGCGGTGACACAACGTTTTCAAAAATTTGTAGCGTTTCTTCAGCTGTATTTAGCCAACAAGCCAATTGCTTTTTATTCCCATTAAACGACGGTAACATTTTGATGGGATCGGGTATCTTAAACATGCTTCCAAAATCTACTGTTTCTGTTGCATGACCTTTATTGTCATCTCTGTTTAACACAGGTGTGATATTGTTGAGCCGCACCTCGTGCTGTTCTAACCTTTCACCAAT
This sequence comes from Anopheles atroparvus, assembly GCA_914969975.1. Classification (NCBI taxonomy): domain Eukaryota; kingdom Metazoa; phylum Arthropoda; class Insecta; order Diptera; family Culicidae; genus Anopheles; species Anopheles atroparvus. The sequence goes on along the minus strand of CAJZCY010000001.1, from coordinate 23,389,029 downwards.
CTGGCAAATCACACCAGTTAGATTTTTTATCTGTTCCGTAAGTTCTTTTACCTCTGCCATTGTGCTATCTACGATGAGCTTATCAGTGTGAAGATCGAAAACGCTTCGGTCGTAAGGCAAAGAACTGAGAGATGATTCTTCTGAAGAATTGTCTGTAATAGTCGCTTCTGACTGAGTATTTCTCCACATTAGGAGCGAACGGATAAACTGTTCGGCTCTCGCTTCACTAAAGCCAACGTACGAGACGCATAAAGAAAAAAATGGCTTACTGCGTGGATCGTGTAAGTGCGTGAGGTCGTTGACGCCTGGTGATAGGAACGGCGGTACCACAAATCGTCCTAGCTTTTACGATCACTAGAAGACGGAACAAATTCCGGATACTCTTATTGTGAGATTTTTATTTCTCTTCACTTGCACTGTTAAATTTCCTTACAAAAACCAGACGACTACCGGCTGCGCCAATTATGAGTCGTTGTTACACACTTTATTGAAATCACGATCCGTCCACTCGCACGGCTGGAAGCAAAGAGAGCGGTTCGCTCTACCTGCTGCGTTATCGTCCTAACGCAGGTGAGCTCTCATCTAGCAGCGCGTCTACTATTCATAGTTTAATGCTTAACACTAGACCTTAATCTAGTGTTACCATAATTATAATTATATGTTTGATCAAATTGTGCGAAAGAAATAAAATAATTTAGTTTTTTACTGTTTGCATTTGCACCAAATCCAAACAATCGCGTTATACGGGATCTCGCGAGTTTAATAATAAACTTTGAAATATGCTTTTTTGATGTGAAGTTTTATAAATAATTATTTAATGCTATGAATGCATTACAAAATGTGATTTATTTCACACCATTTACTTTTTACGTTTGAATAATAGACTATCAATTTAAAACGAACAATTTACAATCGTTCAAAATTGCACGATTACTTACACTTAATTATATATAGCATGAAATAGTACACCTATTAAATATTATATTAAACATCTTCGCAGTCCAAAGTATACCAATGCTCATGAACCATATTTAATTGTAATTAAACACTTATTTGCTAAATTATGCCAGAGAGTAGAACGGTAACATTCATATCTATCAAACAATGGCACCCGATTTGAACTAAGTCTCCCTTGTCTGTTTCTCCGCAATCGAATCGCGCCCGACCAAAAGATAAAATACCCATCCACGGGCTCCACAGACTGCCGTATCACGTTTGATTTCGGCGATTCCAGAAATCATGACACCGAAACGCACGTCCTCCTGCCCGGGCGATTGCGCTAATGCGCCTGATTAACACTTTCATCGTGGCTGAAACGCGGCCATTTACGCGCTACTGTCAGCGCAGGACAAAGCGTTGGCAAGGCGGAAGGGGGTCGGATTGTGCCGGATTATACCAGCGAATGGACACTTCGCACACTGGAGCCACGGGATGGGCAGGCCTCGAACGGGAGGCGGCTTTCGATAAGATATTTTACAATATAAATAGACACCGGAGAACAGCTTGTACGGCGCTACCACGTCAAACGGGGTGTCCTACTCGGTTCGTTAGTATCGAGCCTAGAGGGTCAGAGGGTCCTAGAGGGTCGGAGTGACCGGACGGCACGGCGCTGCGGGGATGGAACTGCGCGAGTATTGATTGAGTAGACGAGTATTGTCAAATATACACCCGAAATCCGGCACCGCTAATCCGCACCGGGAATGGTGTTATCGGAGCGAGTCTATTTGTTCGTTCGGCACTGATGGCGGCCTATCTATCACCGGCCCGCTGTTCTTTGCTGTATTTTAATCTTCTTTTTCGCGCAATGTGTGTCGTGTCTTGCAGGTACCGCTAATCCACGTGGGGTGAATGAAGGTTTATCGACAGGCATCCACCGCCTAGTTGCGTTTATGGCGGCCCCATTATCCCTCCGGTAGATAGCAATTTTAATTCCAATGGCTTACCTATCTACACAAGCTGACGAATGAAATTAATTTTATTACTCACAGCCCTTGACGATTAACCGTTTTATAACACGATTCTAACATTTGAAGATGTAATAAAAATATAAAATAATATGCGGCCCAAACGATTTCATGGCTAATGGAATATTCAAATTATGATCAATCGAATAAAAAGTTAGCAATTTGATTAGCACACTTATTTTGTTGTTGCTAAAATAAGCTACAATACAAAGTCAATTTTAACTTTCTTACAGATATTAGAATTATTAAATAAACTTGGTGATACATGTGAAGAAAACAACAAAACAATTGTCCGAATCATCATATTCCTTCATCAAATTTAATATTTTTAATAGAAGCAAAATTCTGAGATTTTCATGTAACGTTTTATTTTTTTTAATTTTTTATATTTTGTATTCACATAGCGGTTATGCTTAAAAACTGTTTTAAAGTAAAAATTAATTCAAAACCCATGCTTCTCCTTACAAGTTAAAAATCTAACGTGCCCTCCATGTGTGACGTGCATATACTCAGGGGCGGATCATACGGTACGCAAAGTAAGCAGCTGCTTGGGGCCCCGAGCTTGCGAGGGGCCCCGAGCATGCATGAGGCCCCGTTATTTTCCTCGATTTTGTTTTAATTGGTGAGGTTGCAACCATGGTTTACCTAATTCTGGCCAAATTTCTACGGAAAATAAGTTACCGACATTCAGTGTGCGCTACTGTCTTTTGTAATGGTTATTCAGGGGAAGCAGTTTGAGTGACCGTATGCAAGGTTTTAATTTTCCGATTTGCCCTCTTCGCTTAATGTGTTTTTGTGTCAATTTAAAGAGTAGTATTGTTCGAATTTCAACGTCGATTAAAATGTGGATTGAAGTTCTTAATCGACAGGGGGGAAGAGTGACGCTAAATTAAGTTAGGAAGATAGATTAGTTTAACGTTATATGCGACAATATAATGTTCCAGCTCGAACAACGTGCACAAAAATGCGAATCGGTACTGGAACCTTTCCGTCTGTTTTTTGACACGATGTAGGGTCCAGAAAAAAAGCAAATGCACTCGCATATATCAAAGGAATGTACGCAAATGATATTGATGTATGGTTTGGAAGATGAACTGGATCATTTCTTGGCAAATCATGAAAGAAGAAGAAAGGCCTGGAAATAATTTACAGATATTGAAAACATATCAATTAGCCAAAGAAATGTCCTGCACGTTCCCAAAAATCGAAATCATGCTTAAAATCTTTTTGATATTGCCTATTTCAAACGCTTCAGGAGAAAGGTAGTGCTCTGTTTTAAAACGTATTAAAAATTATTTAAGACGAACAATCTGCGAGGAAAACATGAATGATTTAGCAGTTCTGTACATTGAAAATGACGCCATCTCTTCTCTATATATATAAAAATGGATGTATGTTTGTTTGTAACGCTAAAACTCAAAAACGGCTGGACCAATCTTGATGATGTCTTCGGACGATTTGTTCGTTTTTGCCCAACGAAGGTTTAAGAAAAAAGAAAAGCTGGAAAATTAGAAAAATCTTAATTTCGAGTTTTCCAAAACGTAGGAGGCTATGAGAGCAATCGTGCTCTTCTTTCGCAGCCTACTGTGAGCAATTGTTTTAAAGAGTGCAGCCGGGGAATCATTGAAAACTTTTCAGCGAATAAATTGTATGTGCAAATTCTAAACTTCATGGATTTGGATTCTTGGATTCTTGGCCACCGCATCCTTTGCGCCAAAAAATTGGAAGTGTTATTATTTTGCTCCGAAACCTTCATGCCCTATGCATGAAGCATGTTTAACTCCGAGAATTCCTTTAAGTTCCAACGATTGGCCATTTCAATTTAAGCGTATTCAATTTTCAACAGTCGATGGAAGTGTGTAGCATACATCTTGAATGCCATGTTTTTCACATGACCATGCTATATGTGGCGTGTTAACGCTTTGGTAAACCGGCTCCTCTGTACATTTGAAAACATTAAATAGGCAGCATCAATGATTCCCAGTATAATAAGTTCAACCTTATTTTCATTAAAATAAGAAACCTTCAAGAAAAACCTTATTGCAGACAATCAAAGATATTGGACGGGGCGAAGTTCGTCGGGCCAGCTAGTTGATTCTATAAAAACTTTACTATACTATACTATAACAGAATTACATAGGATATAGTATAAGTTGGCTCTGAAAATAGGGATAATTGGAATTTATTTGAATTCATAGCTCTGTGTGACTACCTGAAAGCTTTAAAAAAAATCGACCTTCTTATTCATGCTATATTTACGTATCATTTGATTACTATTGCTTAGTTTATTTCATTTATATAATTTTTAATGTATTAAACCATGATTGCAAAATTTAAAAAAGTTATGTGTTATATTTCAAAAATTATGTTTACGTTTTGTTATTTATTTGAGGGCCTCCAATATGTTACTGCTTGGGGCCCATAGTAAACTTAATCCGCCACTGCATATACTTTCCTTTTAATCTGGCATTTCGTGAAGCAAGCGAAAAGCGTCTAATCCCAAATCCATTCTTTGCAACTTAGCCGCTATCGAAATTTAATTAGATTTAAAACCTGCCAAACCTGCACGATTCCATAAGGACCGGCGGCTTTATTTAGCCGCAGCGATGTTCGCGACGGGACGCGCTTTCCGCCACCTTGTGCACGCACACACATACCGAGTGTACGTCACCCATCGAAAGGGGGCGTTACCGAGCGCTGCGATTGGTCGAAACCGTCAAATGCGACGCGGCTGCTTAGATAACCGCGATGCGAGCCATTCGGCGGCCATGTGCTTTGGCGGTTGAGTACTTGGAGCTTCCGACAGCGTGTTTCCTGTCAAATAGTGAGATTTGAGGTACTGAGCAAGTTTTTCTTTCGTCATTGCTCCTCCGAATGCAACCGTTGAATGCCGATGCCGGTTTAACGCTTTAGTTACTTCGGGCCAATATGGAATGCAATGTGCTTGCCACTGGATCCTGTTCCTATACATATCTATTGTCGCATGGAACATGGATATGTTTACAGTTTCTTCCACCGCGCTGTGACAGGTTTTCTTTCGGGCGACACTATCCGGAGCGAACTATCCTCCCCATGAAGGCTATCACTTCGGCCCTCGACGGGTGGCGCAGATGTTGACCGTAATTCGATATAGCAACCAGCGAGCCAGCAAGCCAGCATAACCTGGGAAAACAATGATATTTGTTTGCCTTCGCCATCGTCAGTACTCCCAGCGCACCAGCAGAGTTAATGGAATGGGCAGAATTAAGGCCCGGAAGGGAGGGAAAAAAGTCGGCAGATTTGTTTCGGCTGTGTCCAAAGCGGTTTTGCGCCTGTGTGGTCTTCAATGTGGCGGAACTTTTTCAAGTGTCGGAACTATTTGATCCTTGTGTTACGTTGTATTTTTCAGGGATGTGTTTTTTTGTACAGGGTTCCTTGCGCTCGTGATCTTCTACTTTTCTTTCCTCTCCTTTCGCTATCAATTATCGCTACACACTGTTTTGACGCACGCAAAATGTTCTAAACCATGTTACTTTGTAAATAAGGATCATCCTCTGGTTTACCGAAGACCAACTCATTCGTTCGTTTATGCACCCGAAAAAGTTTGTTGCTTCATTTTCACTTTAGCGATACTCAAAATGTTGCAATTTCACAAGTGCCACAATGCTTCGAAACACAAAATCATTTAACATTTCGATATCCAACCAAGAATGTGAGGCACCTTATACCGACCCAACCTCTTAGCTGCCTCCGTCTGCGCCGTGCTTGCCCAGTCAAGGACGCGATTGCAGCGTTATAAGCCGACACATTATCTATCTTTCAAGCTGGCGATAATCCACAGCCATCCGATGGCGGTGTGCTGCTGGATGGTGGTTGGTGGCGGGTTGTGTCAACATTGGCCTGGCACGGATTTTCGGCTATGATTATTCTATTAACGGTATCGATTACGACACGCTATTGACACTACGGTTTCCAGTAACGGCTAATGGATATTTTTCAAAACTGTTCGACGGAAACATGTTTACAGAAACCGACCAACATGTGAGTAGCTGGCAGGCCCTGTTTTGGACAACGAAGGGAATGAATGTATGTACGTATTTGTCCCTTTCCCTTTCTCTGATCCATGATGGCAGAGGGGCAACGTTGGTTTGAATTGACAGTAAATTCAAACAAGTGAGGGTAACGCGGATTAGAAAGGGAAACGATTCACCCAGCAAGGCAATGGATATTTCATCACCGGCCTGTCGATACAATGTTGGGTAAATTTATTTGAATGTCAACTGTACTGATATACACCGTAAATGGGTGATAAGATCCATTTCGAACTATGAATGGGGTTATTCCACAAACGAAATAATAAAATTGGTTTCCTACAGAATAAATCAGCTGTTCTTTGACATCTAAAAAACCGCTAAAGGAAGAGCCGCCAAATGAAACCATTTGAATGAAATCACCTAAATGAAGCATTTGCTTTTGGCAAAAGTCTATCCTACCTGTATGATACACATGAGTACTTTTTCATTCATTCCTTTTTTTGTTTGCAAATCTAAATTCACAGTTTTAAAATGTCCTAAACTTGTTGCTATAATCGGTTGGGAGCCCCCATCTCCTCGCGCTTTTCATCGCTTGACAGTTTAACAGTGACTCCAAGACTTAAAACACGTCAATTCTGCTGGCACGGAAGACTTGCGATGGTTCTATTTCCAACCCGTTCGGGTCGAAGCATCGCAACCATCGGGTCACGTATGTACACATCTATTTATTTTCCTTTTCACCCGCAACAAAAAACAACATCCGAACGATATTACACCCGGTCCGCGGCCAGCGGGTCGGACGTCCCGTAGACCCGAACCATATGGAAAGTGTGACAGGCTTGGAAGCGCATAAAAAAGAAACTGTAAACGATGAAAAGAACGAAGAAAAAACCTCCAGCCACGAACCGGGAAACCCATTCGAAATGAAAACATTCACCACATATCGTTCGGCGTTGTCCTTCGGTTGTCCAAATGGTCGCTTTCCTCGTGTTCCGTCGAACGCGAACCGAGGGATTTGTACGGACCGCTACTCCGGAGGCCCGGTGCGTATTTATTTATTTATCTTAAGCTAATTGATTTTGTGTCACATTCTGTTTGCACAAGGAGTATATATCCGCGCCGGAGTGGTGCTGCCCGGGAAACGCTATGATTCCTCGGGTGGAGGACCGTTGACGATCGTATGATCACTTCGATCCGTGCTCTCTGGTAGGACCGTGTAAGATTAATTGCATCATCACACTGAGCGATGCACGCTGAACCAGTTAAAGTCGATTTGAGAAAAAAAAGGAAAATAAAATGCATATTATTAATGATCAATTAAACCGCCTTGATTACAAAAGAACACAGAACAGCCCTCTAAATAATGCTGCGACTCGTTATGCAACGTTTCAGTGCAAAATGTGGTTGAAACCCCACATTTGTTTGTGCCCAAAGCAAACTTTTATTTCTTCAATATACATATCAAATTCGAGTTTTATAATTTGTGAACTTTTATCAATCAGGTACACTGGTTTATTTTGGGAACGTTTGTTTTTACGAGGAAGATATTTTGGAAAACTGAATACAATCAAGATGTGAAGATGGTAAGAGTTAGAATTGGTCAATGAAAAGAAAATTAATTCGGAGGTAAGTTTTGTATAGAAATTGATGCAAAAATAATTTAATTGTGGCAGTTCAACTGTACTTCTTTTACCATATAATTTAAGTAATATAAGGATATAAGGAATTATTAATAATTTAATTTTGTGATTCCTCAATTGAAAAATGCGTTCGCTCTACTTCACTTGTGGTTCTACTAACCACAATAATGGCGCAACTGCTCCGGCGCTGTATCGATGGTCCGTCGGTATCAATTTTCGTCTTCCCGGATTCGGATCTCAAGCCGTCATCTCCGTTTCGGCTGTTTACCGTCACGCTCGCAGGACAGGAAAACAGTCGAATTATTATTCTCCGACATTTGTTTATTCCGTTACTAAATCCGACGACGACGGGTGCACAATCGCGCATAAATTCCGCCGAAACCGATGTTTGAATTAACACCGGCGTCTTGGCGGTGCTATTATGCCGCTTCTCCCATCCTCTCCCCAACTCTTCGTAGTGTCCGAAACGGAAAGTTGTACTACCGAGCCGAAGGCAGCTCCTTGACGGTGCATCCGTCTTGTTTAGTACATAAACAAATCCGAAGAAGAAAAGAAACAATTTTCCGGATCAATATATTGAGCTCGAAACATCTGGACACGATCGGACACCGGTTGCTAGATCTATCACCGTGTGCTTGCATTGCATTGTGATCTACGTTTACTGTTATGATCTGCTCCAGATATTCGGGGAATTTGAGCGTGTATCGGTGCGATAGGAAAACTGTTTTTGAAAAGATAAAATCTGAAGCAATTTGTTTTGGAAAATGAAATTCCAAAAATGAAAGATGCAGAATAAATAATAAATGGGGTTCATTTTATGCATTTTGTGGCGGAAATTTGCCAGAGATATTGCGCTAGATCTTATAAAATGCTAGTCATTGGGTCTAAATTGATTATTGGTCAGTTTAAAAGTACTGGTAGTCCATTAAGCTCCATCGTGCAACCAACAAGCATCTTACTATTAGAAAGTTTTTATTCTTCACATTTAATACATCCCTAAGCATACTTATTTTAGTTTGCTGTACTCCATTTACAAATGAGTTAGTGAGAGTTCCTGTTGCGATAACGTTGCCATTTTGTTACCATCACTAGCTGCCTATCTATTTGATTAGATTTTAACACAATCCGTTTTGCGAGCTGGCGGCATGTTATAGCATAAAAATATCTCCTAAAAGAAAGGGAAATCTACAGCACATTGTTGTCTGCATTCTGTAAACGTTCTTAAGATCTTGAAAAGCGCCATGCATTCAAATTATTATAGTTAATGCAAACACTCACCGGTTCGGTGTCCAGTATGTTCAGAAGAAAACATTACACGCACGTTAAAATGCGCTAGATCATGGTAGAGAAAGAGAAAGAGCACCCATTTGGAGGAAAGGGTTAATTAAAAAAAAGGCTAACACGGTGTAGAAAACCTCGAAACTCACGGGCGGACGGTTCTGGGGATGTCGGCCCCTTTCACCTTATCTTCTTCTGCCTCCCTCTATCTCTCTCTCTCTCTCTCTCTCTTTATCTCTTTCTCTGTTCTTCGCTTTCGGCATGCGACACAAATCGGCGGTTTTATCACTCATGAGCCACCCAACCACTAGCGCAGCGTTATCAACCCGAAATCGAAATTCGAAATCGAATTCTAATAAACGGTATTTAATGTACATATAATACGACGGATTGATAAAGCTCGTTAGTCACAAGTTGCGTTGCCGCGTACGAAGTTCGTCCTACCGGCGTGCAGTGAAGCATCCGATCGTTTGGTGTGGTTTTTTTTTGTTGTTGTTTTGTTCACCTTCCCGTTTTCCCGGTGTATCCAGTTGAGCAGTGTGCGACTGATGCGAAGTTGGCTTAGAGTGTACCCGTTTATCGTACGGTGAGGATCTGAACAAGCGAACCAGTGAAAGTGGTGCTAATGATTGCCAGCGAAAGTTGAGTAGCGAAGCAAACGGAACACAAGCAGCCTAATAGAAAATGAAAATGGGATCATCGAAGCGCAAGTCTTCCTTCCGGATCGACGACATCCTGCACCATCAGCGCGTGGAACAGAACCGGCTGTACCAGCACGGCAGCCGCCAGTCGTCCTCCGACGCCCCCGCCAGCGGCCAATCCGTGCTGCCAGAGCCGAGCGGGAGTTCGGCGATTCTCGCGGGGGCTCACTACGGTTCCCTGCCGGGTCAAACCATGCCAGCCGATCTCAGCCCGGTCGGCGCACGCAGCCGCTCGTCGCCGTCGCCCGGACCGGCCACCATGGCGCAGCACAGCCCGCTGAGCCTTGGGCCGTCTCCGTCCGCCGCACACGGACCGCCGTCGCGAGCCGAGTCGCCCAAGAAACCGACCGCCATGTACCCCGGCCTGCTCGATTTCTCCAAGAACGTCATTCCGATTCCGCTGCAGTTCGGCGTGCCGACGTTCAGTCCGCTCAATGCCGCCTATCTCGAGCACTACGCGTCCGTGCTGCACAAAGGTACGAAGCGTTGTTCATTGGAGATCGTACCATAAATCCCCATGGAAATGTCCGGGAGCTGGGTGACATTCTATTCAGTTGAAGAACCATTTGGATTCGCAAGAAGAATCGGAGCTGTATAGCATAAAAACTAGCCTTTTTTTCAGTCCTGACTGATGCAACAAATTAAAGCACATCACATGAAAGTGCTTCGCAAAACCATCCCTGTCCTAAATATGTGGCTCGCATGAAACATCTTTCAGCGGATTCCTAGCCGGATGATTCGCCATTTCCAAGCGTTTGGCAACCGGTTGAGGTGATTAAATTTAGACGTTGGGGACAAGCTTAAACCCCAGGCGAAGCGGCAAGTATTATATTGCTGCCGCGAAACAGCGATTTGTTTTGCGAAATCAGCTCAATGAGCTTTTCCAGTGGCGTTCCGCGGGGACTAAGCAATGAAAGACGAGGAATGAAAACCCCGGTCGTAAAACCAACGATCAAAGCGATTCGATAAAGCCCCTGTGGGCCCTTATCGGTAAACAAATGCGTGCTCGACACGAGATTCGAACGCCCGAGCTGGGTGGAATTGCCCTAGCTACCCGGGAGTTTGCCGAAAATACATCCTGGGGACGAACAACTTCCTATCAAAGTGGCGGGGCGGTGGGACGTTGTGTGATTAATCCTTGGTACCACAGGAACCGACCCGCGAATGGGGCAATCGGGGCCGAATTAACTTTTCACTCGGCCGAGCGCGATCAAAGGTGCCGCCGACGGGGAATCGAGCGAGTAATCTTTCACCTGCAAGATTTATTAACGCACCGTGCCCCGTTCCGCCGGCTAATCGAGCTGCCAATTGATTTACGGTAGCCTATCGCACACTTCGCGCGGTCGCCCTCCGCCCAGAAATAGTGCGGGACACAATCGAGTCCCCGGGAACGTGGGACTGCTGTTGATATTTGCACGGTATTGGTGATAAGGGCTACCAAGGCAACCCGGCGGAGGAGTGGGGCGGTATTTTCGGTTAACGTCGAACGTCCGGGAGACGGATCAATTTTTTTAAATGGCGGTTACTTGATTTGTGGCAGAAATGGCTGACTGTTTACTTCCACTGTTGCTTGAGCACCGCTGGGGATCAGCATGAGTTCTCAATATGGCTTGCTGATTGCGATAATAACTGGCAAGAATGTTCACAACCTATCAAACCCCTATCGAAGATGGTCATCTTTCCTATTTTGATATTTTTTCGAGCAAGATTCCAACCCACTCTCATTTCATCTCATCTCATTTTAGCCCGTAAAAATGCTGTTCATTTAAAATAAATTTGTGATCTCAGCCAAAAATAAATGCGGTTAATTCGACTTACTTTAATGCCTCCCCTACTTTAAATTGCAGTATGAAATAAAAAACTGGAAATGTAAAAAGAAAGATAATAAGTGTACTGAACACGTTACTTAACAACTTACAAACAGCTAAACGATTGAAATAAGTCTTTTAAAATAGGTAATCACTATTTTTACTGCTAAAAACTTACGGTGTACCTCTCGAAGGTACTTTCAAAGGAAATAATTCCTTTTTTTTATCATTTATTTGAAAAACAGTGCCTTCAAAATAAAAAGAGTTTAATAGATCGCGTACGTTTAGAAAAAGAGAACAAATCCAGCGAAGGAGATGAAAGGCAAACATCAATTTAATTGCATCAAAATGTCAAATCATTTTTAGGCATAAAATGTATCGCATTTTAACGCATATTAAACCTATCTTTCTATCTGAAGAGTTTCTTAAAAAGACCGCTTGATGATTCAGGAAATTTTAATAGTTCTGAGGCATGTTAACATTTTTTCAGGTAGACAATTTACAGATTTTGGTTATTATTGTGACAATTTGTTCCTTACATTCAGATTTTAAATGAAAAAATAAGGAAAAGTCTGTACGTTAATCATCATCTTCACCAGTTCTGTGTAATTAGAACATCTTGAAATTCCCTTGTCAAATTGGCCACATCAATCTCTAAGAAATAATCACCTGGATGTATTAGCGTTCGAGGCTGTTTGATAGTAAGTGCGGCCTCCTATTCACCTGATCAGACTGGCGCCGATGGAATTAGGGTCTCGAACGATCGCAATGGACACCGAACGGGCTCTACGGGTCGACATAAGCTTCCTCCCGACAGGCAGTTCAACTAAGCATCGTTAAACATTTGGTGAACCATAAAAAGATTACCCAATCGCGGGGACAATTTTCCTGGATCCGTATTCACACTCGGTATATTGATATACGCACGATCCGGTAGCGCTGACGAAGAAGGCATTGAGAGGGCCGGGGGATCGGATCGCCGATAGTTGTATTACAACAGTGCAAGCAAACGCATATGCAAACATAGCCCCGTCTGATGCGTACGGCCACTGACGCCAGCCTGTCAGCTATTTGTCCCGTGTCGGAGTGACGTTTTTTTCCCCCAGCTGATGGGACAACTTGGGCCGATTGGGATTGACTAGCCGAAAACCGATCGTCGGCGCTCCGGGCGTGCATTGATAGTAAATTAAACAAAGTCTGCTGGCGCCACATCCAAATCCCGTGCTCAAACAAACCCGAAACCTTTATTGGAGCAGTCTCGAGCCGACCGCTTGTGGCCAGCTCCATCAACCACCTCATCAAAGGGCATGTCGTTGGGACACTCCTGGACTAAAGCAGCAGAAGAAACATTCATCGATATATAGATATTCATCGGTAGGGCGAACTCGGCACGGTGGAGCCGCCAATAGAACGCGAGGATTAAGTGTCGTTCATCTTATCATAGATCACACACGGGGTCCTACGCACCCCGTTCCTATGAGCTTGCTACTGAAAAACCTATGAGCTTACTAGCGTTTCGGGTTGAAGCACATGTCTCAGGCGGGTAAATATCACCGTGTCATCAGCGATCGACCGCCTCAACAACATACCTGGCAGGCACATACCGGACGATAGGAATAGGCACATACCGGAATGATGTTCCAAAACCCGAAAGGCCTAAATCGCTGATAAAGCCGATACGATACGCCAGACAGGCGTCGGTTTCAAACCACAGACCGACAGCTTTTTGCTTCGCATTTAATTGTTTTTCTCCCCTATAGAAAAAAATATTGGATAAAATGGGTTGGGGAGATGGTGTTGGGAGGACTGCAAGAGCTCTCCTGTCACAAGTGACGCCCGGATACCACGGTCGGTAGATACTGACCGCAAAAGGTGATGCAAGGTTACCCAATTGAGTGCGGATGAATAATGTTATTTTTTCCATTTTGTTCACATTTCTTTGCGCCCATACCTGGAGGAGATACGTAGTTTATCATACAGAGCGCTAGCTGTATCCTTCCGCTATCGGGGATTAAGGGCCCTGCCTTTGGGTAACCGGTCCGTCCGCACAGTACTGGAGCGCTTTATGTGCTTATCATTCGCCAGCCGTCAGTTTTCGGCGGTCCTAATCATACAGCGCGAGTGTCTCGCGGCACTCGATCGCACATCGCATACATCATCATCGTCCGGTTTAGAACCAGCACGTGTGAAGTGACCGATGCGACGATACCGCGTAATCACTGCTTGATTGACAAACGATTATCAATTTGACATTCGCTCACCTTCATCGGTATCAGCCAGTGAAGGGTGTGATAAACAGATTTTTTTTGTGCGTGTGTAAGGTCCCAAATCTCAGTTGGATTACTCCAATTCATGGAAAACACGAGGTGCCTCAAATGAAGGCTATAACTGTATACAAGGAACTCAACGCCGAGCAGTTATCTAAAGGATAGCTGAGGGGGTCAAAGAGCAGCTGGAGTAATTGAGAAAATGACTACATTATCATGTAATCTAGTTGAAAAGCGGGACATAATGGTGTGATCATGATAGAGGATCATATGATCCAAATAATGTGTCTTGAGCGGGCTTGTTACATTTCAAATATTTGTTACAGAAATTACATTTCAATAATTCTAAATTTTATTTTAGTTCGTACCCCAAAGATGTAAAACTATAAATTAAGCTATCAAACTTATCAATCCAGGCATGATTGTTTGACTTTAGTTCTTTAAACTTGACTGATCGTACCACATGCTTGTGATCTTTCCACCTTTTTGGGGATCACCTACAGGATCATAGAATCTTCTATCTATGAAATTTTAACTCTATTTGAACTCAGAATATTCCACATCCAAAGATTGAATAGAGCATTCGATAAAGATTGTACTCACAGAACACATTAAGAAGCTTTTTTTTCTTTTATCGATTGCAATTCAACTTGATTTGGAATTCCAAAAGCGTTGGGGCGATAAAAGATATCGGTGGTCCGGCTTTTTCCTGGAAACATTGCTTCAAAATTTAAGTGAATTATAATTCATCATTTTTACAAGACATTTTAATTGACGTCTAGTTACAGTTTACATTCGAATAGGCCTCCGAATTAGGGATGGCGACCGACTTTTGCTCTACTAAATTCATGACCGGTGCCGAGCTGCTTCCGTCGAAAGGGTATAGATAAAATCTGCCTTCCCATCCTCTCGTTATGCTGTGGATCCTTCTTCTAATCCAAGCCGAATCATTACTACATCGCACAGGGCATAAAACTTACACACACACACGCGCAAGCAGTATCGCTTTGCTGAAGGCCCCGCGGCACTGCGCGACCTGTTTCGCTTTATCGTCTCACTCGATTAGCAAAAATTGCACCCTAAATGAACCGTGATTTCGTTGCCACCGGGCAAACACAGTCTTGCGCCGACCACCTCCTTCCCGTGCCGTAGTACCTGCTCCCCGGCTGTTTATCGACGATATCGGTCGACAAAGCAAACAAGCGTGCGGAAGCTAGGAAGCGTCGATCGATCGCAACCTCTTCGCCTATAGGGTTTGTCCATATACGGCGTATGTGACGAGTTTGGTGTTGCTTCTCGTTCTCGTGTGCAGGGCCTGCGGCGCTGCGTTTGGGAATTCTTCTGAGTTCTACCCCACCGATCGGCACTTCCGAAGTCGGGCCCGGGATAATTGATACAAATTAAATCAACTCTATTCCATCCACCCTACAGGCATTGCAGAGGTTGATAGAAAAGATAAACATCCGATTCGGCAAGCGCTGGCCAAAAGCCAACAGGCGCTGTTTCTGTTTTTTCGCTCTTCGGACTCTGCGGTTTCTTTCGCTTCGTTACGTATTCGATGCAGGAAATGGTGCTCTATTTGTTCCAATTGTCTCGTTGCCTCCGTTGGGAATACTATGCCCTGGATGGTGGACAGAGGTGTGTTAAGCGAAAGCAGGTTGGTGAAAGGTTGGTCCTAGCTGAACCCATACACTATGGTTAGGCCATTTCCTTTGGTGTCATCGTTGAGTGATATCTTCCAATAAATATCTATAGCACATTTGAACATCTACTGCTTTCCCTCCCATTTGTTATACTGTCATGCTTACTGTTGTGCATGCAATAACTAAGCATATGTGTTAATTTTCCTTTACAGCTTCCCCCCGCGTATGGCCCTTCTACCCCCATCCGTACAGCTACCTGCTGCCCGGCTGCGGCTCCAAGCGCAAGGGAGGCCAGGTTCGCTTCACGCCGCAGCAGACGCAAAGTTTGGAAAAGCGCTTCTCCAACCACAAGTACCTCTCACCGGAAGATCGACGGAACCTTGCCATCCAGCTGAAGCTCAGCGATCGACAGGTTAGTGCCTCGTACGAGGTCCCAATAGCCAACCCCCTCCATTGCACACCGGGTGCTGACATAGACCAAAAATAAATATTTTACCTCATTCTTCCGCCAGGTTAAGACATGGTTCCAAAACCGTCGCGCCAAGTGGCGTCGAGCCAACAATGGCTGCCAGTCGTCGGAGGGTCTCGGCTCGCCGGGCAGCCCAGGGGACCCGGCAAAACCTACGACAGACGCCGGCACGACTGCGCCCGCCGAATCCACACGGGCGCACAAATACTCCTTCGATGGAGCCCACGATGGGGACGACCTGTCATCCGTCCCACGGCCGTCCGGCTATTCGCCACGCCGGTCTTCGCTGGATTACGATTGCAAGAGCTCCGACAATTACTCGGAACACGACGATGGTTCGAGCGAGGAGCACGACGAGAACGACGAGCGGCGCGTGGACGAGGAGCCGACGTCGCCCATCAATGTGGTGTAGTGGGAGAAGTAGAGCAGTGCAGTTGTGTACAGGATGGGGAATTTGTGTTAGGTTAGTTCCATAGCGTCGTGCAAATACTACCTCAAATATAGCCTAAGAGACTCGAAATGTTTTTAAACTGTAATTAATTTGGTTAGTGAAGATAATGTTATTTAGATGGTGTAATAAAAGTGACAATCAAATGAGTAACAATAATTTTTACGTTGTACAATATATTCAAGAATGCCTGTTGATTCTAGATTCAACATAACCGCTTGGAACCAGTGAGCCACAAAGTATGGGACATAGACAGAGCTAGGCACGTCCGATCATTAAAATGATTTTAGCGATTTGTACTAAAATGGCGTGGCTATTTTCTGCCCGATTAGCTAGCCTCAAAACAAGCGTCTTGTAGATAGTAAGTGAGCTGCAGCACAACTACCTTTGACTAACGATAAGACCACAACCAAACCGTTTTGCCGAGCAGGGGATCCACGATGTCTCGGAATCGACCGCCCTGCCCTCATTCGCATTTCCGACCTTTGCACGATAATTGACCGCATTAAACGTCATCGCACACAACTCTAGGCACCCAACACCACCCCCCACCCTCCCCCCTCCAACCCTCAACCGATTCGCCTCTAATAAATCACCACTTATTGGCTGGCGAATGTCATTTAGTATCAACCGCCTAATCAGCCACGGCCCGCTGGGACGATTGGGAGTTCGCGGGGCGGTAAGCGATAACAACGCTTGGGTTAATGGTTTGATTTTCGTGTAAATGGATAATGATTCACACCGGCTGATCATCGCCAAATCATCGATAACCGCACGGGTCGAACAGCTTTTTCGATGACCGGTTCCATTTCGCAACAATCGTTTCCCGTTCCCCTGCGTCAACATGCACGTGTTTTCTAAAAGGATCTCCTTCTAGGGAATAAACAGAAGAAAAAAAAGTTAAAAACACATTCACAATTAACCACCCGCGAATCAGCGGTACGGAGTCCAGCAGCGGAGGAAAGCCTAAGGCCGTTGTTGACAACCCGGCAGAAATACGTAATCGATAAGCTGGTCTGTGCCGCGCATTCCTCCTCCCAGGAAACGCTATCGATCGTTATCGCTGGCATAGCTTCAAACACGTTCTTATTTGCTTCACCCTATCCCGGTTTGGTAAGTTGGCCAAGTCTCGCCCTACACCCTTAGCCAGGTAGGCCTGGTAGCTAGAGAAGATGTTGGAAAACTACACCACAAGTTGAAACAACATACAAATGAGCTCGAAACAGTTGAACGTTGTCACTGGTCTAATTGATTGCACCTGCCTGGGGCGAGGAAGGGCTTGGTCATCCTTCAAAGCCACCGGATGGGACTCCCCCCCCAAAAGGCGAACTTCCCTCGTTCCAAACCGCATTCTGGGCTACACGGCCAATTATGAAGCTATCGAGAATCGCTTATCGTAATCACGGCCCGTTGATAAATCGGATTGCGGCTTTCGATGGCCCGGCAATGACCAACCAGAACGGTTCCGGATGGGATAGTTCAGTTGTTGTTTTTGTTCGGTCTGGTTTCGTTTTTTTATTCCTGCTTTCCTAGCGCTCCTGCCCTGCACCCAACCCATCGACTTAAGTACGCCATGCAGGTGGCCCCATATGGTTGGTTCTGTACGGTCCCGGTGGGTCGTCTAATCGGGCCGAGAGTTTAATCGAATTTCATGAATAGCTACATTGAATGATTGCCCCTTGATTGCGCGTGGTTTGCTTGTTCTTCCAAGTCGCCGGACATGTCGATGATGGGGACCTATTTATCCACTCCGTCTTGGGCCGTGGAGTAGGGTGCGCAAGATGCACGCCCATAAGCATGCCCCGTGCCATCGGTAGATCGATCATGGCGTGTGTCGAAAGGTTCGTCCGCGGTATTTAGAGATAATTACAATTCATTAACCACTGTGACGATTTCACTGGAAAAGTTGCAAAAAGATGTCAAAAGGTTCCCCAAAACAGTCACTCAATTAGCGTAAAATTGCGCCCCTTTCTCTCCTTCAGCTCCCAACAATGGCAACACTTTCTTTGGCTGGTAAATATCTTTGATTGTTATGTGTTACAACGCTTGCCCGGTACTTGTCGCTGCCCGTTAAAACATTAAAAGCGACCACAAAACAAAACTGAAATGAAAATCGCAAAAACCCGTGGAGGGCAACGTGTGAATCGCAGCATAATTAACGTTATTACCTCCTTTTTTTGTTTCGTATGCCAATGTTTGTGAATGGTTGCTTGACCATTTGTTACCTTTTCCTCTCAGCCACTGGGAGATGGAAATGATTCCGTTAACGTCCATTTTTAACTCCAAAATGTTGACAGTCACTTCACAACGGATTGCGTAATATATGCTAATATTGGATTTTATTTTAATTTCATATTATCCAGCTTCCGTTTGGAAATGTTTCAACCGCGCAACCACTGTTGCAATGCGCTGCAAATTTTCTCTCTCTCTCTTTATGATACTCCGTTCCCTCTCTAGCGTGTCTGATGGCTCACGAAAACAATGGTTAACTGGGAATGAGGTGGTTCATCATGTTGAGCTGAAAACCGCGATGAGATCGAGTACATAACCCAAACAACCCTTGCTGGGAAGAGCGGCGGCGACGAGAGCTGCAGGAGAAGTGAGGTCAAAGTCCCAAATCCGCATGTATCACCGATCGTGGAGCCCCTTTTTTTCTGACTAGGTTTTTCTCTGCCAAGCCCCGAAGCGCCGTAATTGGCGATTGATTGCACCGTGAAATCTCCGGTTTCCCCCGAGTCCGCGAAGAGCAACCACTATGGGTCATTGTTTGCACATTTTGGTTTAACAGTAGTTAGAGTGTCAGTTCTAATCGTGTTTGTGGTAACGGTAAGACATCTATTTTGAAAACTAGCTATTATATCTCTTCTGCATCTTTGGCTAACGATTTAATGCGCCTGAAATTTGATTGAACACCAATCGATCGGATTTCCTTCAACGAACACCTTATTTAAGGTGATAATCTTTAAATCCGAAACATCTTTATGGCCTATTTGAATCTCGAATTATCTGACCATTAACAGAGATGTTAGCCTGCTTGTGCTTAGCCTTGCAAGGAAATGTTTCAACATATATGCAAACTGTTCATTTATCAATTGCTGTATAATTCATTGCCCCTTTAGAAAAGCAATTTCTTCGGTTTAAATTAACACGGGATTTATTGGTTTATTAATTGTGTGGAGAGGGCCACCAAACTATTTGTCCATCACTCATCCCATGGTGCGTGCGAGACCAATGAAACGAAATGAGAAGCACTGGGAGGGAGTTTCGAGAGGAAAACGCGGCAAGACTGACCGCGCAATTCCATTGCGT
The DNA here is from genome assembly GCA_914969975.1 of Anopheles atroparvus. NCBI lineage: Eukaryota > Metazoa > Arthropoda > Insecta > Diptera > Culicidae > Anopheles > Anopheles atroparvus. The sequence continues at coordinate 23,369,489 of CAJZCY010000001.1, read as the reverse complement.
TCCATTGTTGTTTGGGGTTCGTTTTTCCATCTTCTGTTTTTTTTCTAGTTTTTTATTACTCGGGCGCATTCTTCCACCACCCCAGTGCGCAACACAGACGCCACGCCGCCCCTGGGGGCGCGAAAAGCGCGCAGAGAGAAAATGTAGATCAGTGTGCTATGCGAGTTCGCGCGGTGATGTTGTCGGTGCCACGCGGTCTTACCACGCCGTAGCACGTACAAGACCATGTGGACGGTACGCAGCAGGCAACGCATGACGTGCGCAAACGAGCAGCGAAGGTACGCCGGAAGTCGCCCCATACGCCGAACGCCGTCAGAATCGGGGCGACGATGGTGGTGGCGGTCGGTGACAGCGGCCGGTCTCTTCCTGCTGGTCTCCTCCATCGGAAGTGTTGTGCAGTGCCAAACATTCATACGGCGTAAGTGGTGTGCGATTTTTTGTTTGTTTCAAATGCGATAAAATAACGACGAACCGACGTGAGTGTTGTGCTAATCATACACGCTTACGAGTTGTTCTAATACCATTTCAATTCTCTACGTGCCCATAAATGTGTTCACAACATGAAAAATAATTTGCACCACTTAAAAAAATTGTGCACGTAATGCTCAACGGACTTTTTTTTAAAATAAATTTCTAGATTTTCGTTAAAAACAATTAAACTCTAGTGATGCGTAATATAACCCCTAGATTACAGTGGCAAAGTGAACGTCGGCCCTGAGACTGTCCAACCTGGGTCAAATTACCGCAGAAAAATCGATCAATCGTCTTCGTGCTGCATATGTACGAGGCCTGGCGATTGCGTACCGATTCCCCGAATTGGCCTAGCCAAAGGTGCGGGCGTGTTATCGGATGCTATCGGCGAGCGATTTGTGCCACGGTGTATATTAATCATAACTGATTGGCACTTCGGTGAGAAATAGAGTGGCTCGTTCAACAATATAATTAGGCGATCGATTCTGAGCTGATTATAGATCAGTATCCTCACCCACCCCACCGCCACAAGTGCGCATTCCATCCTGATTGCTGGGGATAATGGATGTTTTCTTGTTGATTTCTGCCAAACTTCAGAGAGGGAATGTGATATCATCTTACATTTTTTTTAAATTTTAATCAAAAATTGATAGAACTTTATCGATAAGATCTAGGGCTAATTAAGTGAACTGGGCCAAAAACTACATAACAAATCTCATTCATTGGTGGGTAAACATTTTGCATTCAGAATAATAAATATCGGATTGCCCTCCAAAAGTCCAAATCTCTTATGCGTAAAAAATCAACCATAAAATAGATACTCAAATGGGGGTAGCAAAAAAAAAAAATACATTGGAAACGGGCCACGGAATATCCCATACCAACAGCAACAAAACCTCCAACCGGAGGCAACCAACCCTAGTTGCGCCCGCATGCACTTTAAGGTGTGTACCACACGAAAATGGCCTTCACGTACTTCCGCTTCGGCCAGCTCCAGCTGCGATATCGCCAGTCAGTTCAGCTCAATGGCACTTCGAGAAGCTATATAGTGGATAGGGCAGGGGCGTTTTCCCGGGAGGCGGGAATTGGAGTGGCAACGGCAAAGAAGAGGCATCCGACATTCATTATTCCCGATTTACATAACCGTATCGTGTTCACGAATGATGCGAGTGTGTGGCGTGGTCTGTGTGTGATGTATGGAAATGATCGAATTCGAATCTCTAAAAAGGGAAATTAGAACGGAATGATACACGCACAGCAGGGCGGCCGTAACGCGTTTAGAGGCGAAGAAGTAGACGGTAAACGAAAAATCTTCTGCACACTGCCGGAGATGGGCCAGAGGAGTATCGAATGAGGCTAAGAGCAGCTTGATGTTGTATACAAACGTAAAGATTATACGGGGCAACACAACAAAAAACGTACACACACCCTTTATGTTTCTTCTTCGGCATAACAACAACACGCATCCACGTGCATTAGGATGAGTTTCCGCGCATATCTTAAACTCATTTCAAAACAATAGCTACAAACAGCTGCCGTGACGGAGGCAGTTGAATGTAACCATGATTTTTCGCTTTTATTCAAATTCTTGTAAACTTCAAGTTTTTTTTTAAATTTAGAAGGTTTGTTTTATAAGGGTTATCTATAATTCGAATAGATGCGAACTAACTTAGATTTTACAGTGAGCTAAATAATTGCATATAAACTCTTTTTTATGTAAGCTTCGTTAATTCCTAAGGGAAAGCAAGATTAACGAACACTTTCACTTTTTTTTGTGAACATATTTTTTAAATTGATTTTTGCAACTCGCGTGCATTTGACAATGTGAGTTGCTATTTGATGTTAACAAGTGGCTGCAGTTTGAGGTTTTTTGTATTGGAGCCTAACCATACACCCAGCATTATACGCTTCATAAAGGCCTTATGCCTTATTTATTCCTTTTGCCAATGCGTTTTAACTTTAACCTATAAATTGTCTTATGGAGAATCTTTGGAGCAACCTAAAAAGCGTGAACAAATAATAAGCGTATGTTTGACCTGCTGCAACGAAAAGGAAAATACTTTAAAAACAAGGAAATTTGGCAATATTTTCTATATATTTTTGTATTTTTTTAACCTCAGATCCTGCAGCCAATGCAAACCTTGACAGAAGAAGCAATCTATTATTAAATTTGTTGTTGAGAACATTTTTTTTTCCATCGTTTTGTATACTAAGTCACCTTTATCTTTATTGCCGCTGCATTCGATCACACGAAAATCAGCTGATCTTATCGGAGACAGTTGAACTAATCACGGTCAGGTCACGTTTTTGCAACACACGACGCAGGCCTGAAACAAACACATTAATTTAAAAAAAAATTGCCACCGGTAATCCAATGTTGTTTAACACCTTGAACAAAATCCGACGAAATCCATACAGGAACGGCCAACGTGTGTCGGACGGACGACGAGTGCCCGGTGCAAGCGTACTGCGAGCGGTACAACACGATCCACGAGTATGGCGTCTGCTCGTGCATGGCCGGCTACTTTGCCGTAACAGACAGTAATAACACGCGCCGGTGTTTGCGAGGTAACACTGTATTCACATTTTTTAAGCAAATAAGTGTTCCGGATCGATTGAATGTTCCCTCGAAATCGGAGAAGCCACGGTATCGTCAAGTGATACAACTCGTCTGATGCTATTGCTCTTCCCTATCTGGTTCGCAGCGGCCACCGACATCGGGGACTACTGCCTGCACAACGACCAGTGCCATTACACGCTAAGCACGGACTCGGAATGCCGGGACAACTCGTGCCAGTGCCGCGACGGTGCCCACTACGTCGAGCGGGAGAAGCGGTGCTACAAGACGAACTACCTCGGCGAGTACTGTCGGCTGACCAACAACTGCATCGGCAACGACACGTACTGCCGGGACGGAATATGCGTGTGCACACCCGGCAAGCACCCGAATGCCGACCGGAACCGGTGCCTGCAGGATGCCAAGCTGGGCGATCAGTGCTTTCGGGATGAGGAATGCGTGACGGACAATTCGCGCTGCGCCCAGGAGAGCTGTACGTGCCGCGTTAGTCACGTACTGAACGAGAACCGGAACCGATGTTTGCCGAGTACGTAGAGACAGTGCTGGAACCGATCGCCATGGGTTGAGGCTTACTGAGTGATACTTCTCGTTCTTAACCCATTTCCCGTAGTCGTCAGTAGAATCTACGATCTCTGCGAAGAAAGCATCCAGTGCTTGTACAACATTCCCTACTCACAGTGTCGCATTACGACCGGAACGGATGGGATTACTGCTGGGAGGTGCACCTGCGCCAGTCGGTTCCACGAGGCGGGATACGTACGTATTCGACATGGATGTACAGTTTGTTATTGACGGTTTGCCCACATCACTTTCATTATTCTTGCATTACCTCCCATCGCAGAAATGTGTCTCTTCGGTGCACCTGAACGGAATCTGCGAGGTGAATGATAATTGCATCGATCCCGACACGACCTGCCTGCACGGACGCTGCCGGTGTATCGACCACATGGTCGAGGTGGACGGCATTTGCTCTGGGACGTTTCGGCCTCGGTTCCGCGTAGTTCCAATTCTTCTGGCGCTCATCGTTGTCGGCCGATCATACTGCATAAGCTGACCGATCGTATAGCCGCGCAAGGCGTTTGAACCAAAAAGCTTACCGCACCAAAACCTGGAGTCGTAATCTCTCGTTAAGATACTCACGCCGAACAGCCAGTTCACGATCGCCAAGACAACTCATGGATACTCAAGACCAGAAAGAATCCCTCCTTAGCAGATACTTCATCCGTTGAACTACCAGCAAACCAGGCAAATATTGTTGGCTAATTTTCGACCAATTCCACAGATCAAACGTTCGATGATCTTTTCAATCGTTTATATTAAGTTATGTCAGTTATCTTGGTAGTGATCAAGCAAATTGTTTATACTGAATAAAAACAAGTTTTTGATATTGATTTTATAAGAGTCACCTACATGTTTACAATAACGGGAGGAAAAAACAGACAACGGGTATTCATTATTCTACTTTATTCACGAATACTTCAAGTGACAATTGGAACGACAAATAAACGCATCCAAAGTGGAGTAAAGACGACTGTACAAAATATCAACATGGACTTTTGTATATAAATATGTGTATAATGTAATACAAAAAAAAAAACAAGTTAACGGAATGCAACACATTGCACGGTGGGAGAAAAGAAATTACAGCTTTAAGTACTGCAGCTTCAGTGCGGGCCACAGCAGGAGCAATCCGCCCGCAATGTAGGTGGCGCGGGAGCCGATACTCCAGAAGGCAACGGAAGCAACGATCGGTCCGACGGCGCGGGCCAGCGCTCCCAGCGATCGGAACACTCCGAGCACTGTGCCCTTTTGGTGGAAGTCGCCATACTGCGACGTGATCGTCGTCATGCACGTGACCACGAATGCAGTTGCTGAAAAAAAAAAAAAACAAAGCAAAACGCATATGAGTATATGACATTGCAAGCAAGCAACGATCAATTGATTTGTGGGCGAAGGCATACTTACAGATTGCGAATAAACTCATGCCCAAATAAAGCACCGGAGATGATTCGGCTAGGCCGACGGTAACGAAAGCGGGAATGATTAAGTAAAGGCCAAAAACGGCAGAATTCTTCACCAGACGATCCGGAAGCCTACGTACAACCGAGCCTTGAAGCAGTGCCATCAAAATACCTGCGCATTGCCATTCGAGGTAATAGGTGAAAGAAGAAAAAGTTACTTTTTTGGATGGGAGTGGGACGAAAAAGGTTATTCTCACCTGTGGTAAGGAACATCTTTGCCTGATCGATCGACGTGTAGCCGAACTTGTGGTACATCAAAAACGTAACCGTGAACTCCAGGCCAGAGTACAGAAAGAGGTACAGGAAGTACGTCAGCCCCAGGCTGCGCAGCGAGCGTACGTCCTTCTGCGGTAGGTTTTCCACCGCAGAGAAGCGGAACAACGCTCTAATACTGATATGATCGAGGGCGTGCGACAGGGAGTTGATGATTTTGGTCGACCGCTTCTCCTTCGGTAGCGTCTCCTTGAGGCACAGCACCAAAAACAGGATGTCGGCCACGGCCAGGGTCATCGCGAACATGGCCGGGGCGAAAAACCACAGCTGACCGGTTTTGTCCGAGAACCGGGAAAACATCGCACCGATCATCGGGCCGGCGATGAAACCGAGCGAAAAGGCGATGCCGACCAGGGCCATCGCCTTGCCGCGGTTCTGCTGGTTCGACACGTCCGTTATCACGGCCATGCAGAGCGAAACGTTGCCCTTGCTGATGCCACCGACGAAACGGGCTATCACGAACAGGAGAAAAGACTCCGAGTAGGCCCACAGTCCGTAGGATGCTGCGATGCCCGTCTGAAAGGACCAGTATAACGTGAGTTTTTCGACTCTACGAGGTAAAGTATCGTTTTCCCGCTTACCGCGCACAGTAACATCAGGGGCTTCCGGCCATAGATGTCGGACAGCGCACCGACGATGGGGCTGCTGAGAAACTGCAGGAAGCTAAACATGGACCCAAGCGCACCGCCGAACAGGACGCTCGTGAATCGTTCCGGGGCTCCGATCCACACCTGGAACTGCTTAATACTGCTCGCCAGGTAGCCGTACAACTGATTGTCATTTTTGCGGTAGTACTCCAGCAGGGACGGAAGCAGCGGGAGTATCATCGTGAACGCCAGCAGATCCAGCAGCAGCGAAGCGAAGACCACGTACGCCGTGGGGTGGGTGCGCGTGATTTCGGTGATCTTTTTCGACGCTGCCGCAACTTTCTCATGCTTCGGCGAGGGGTTGAGATTGCTGTTTAGGTTGTGCGAGGTGCCCGCGACGACGGAACGCTTCTTAAGCTCATCTAGGTTGTACGTCATTGTGATGTGGAGCTGAAACAAATTAACTACGATCAAATCCAATTCTACCACGGCGGCACAAAAGCTGAGGCACACAAAGCAAGCGGTGGAAGATCATCGATCACATCTGCTTTTCACCAAAGAGATCTACACGATCGCGGAAAACTTAACACACATTAAGATTCACCTTTCTCGGTTGTGCAACAAGCAATGATCATGCGGTGGGAGAAGCCTTTTTCACACGTTTCAAACGATCAACTAAATATTACGATATTTCTCTGCCGAGTATGAATTGAACGCGTGTCCCATTTGACACTACCAACACGGCAAGATGGTATTAACAGCTGCGTCTGAGACACCTGGCGGATGGTAACCGGATCAATGCTAGCGTGTCTCGTACTTTCACTTTTACCAAACGTCTTGCTCGCGTTTATCCCAGCAGCCGCCGGGCCACGGTGTGTGCGAAACCTTTTCGGTGTAAGTACATCGCGCGAGATCAACCAACGTTGGGAGTGTGGTAGTAGTGTGAAGACTTCGATCGGACTTTTTCCTAGATGCTGGTGACCGTGCGCTTAGCCGGCCCTGTAGACACTCGACATACGTACGTTTTATTATCCACCCGGCACAGTAAATGTGGGCAGCCTGTAATATTACCACCTCAAATAGCTATCAACGGGTTCGAGATAATACAAAACAATCACTCCTACGTGCCGTATGTCGAATGCATGAGCATGGCTAATGATAATGCGCCAACTACTGATAGGGATGAATACCGGCGTCAACGCAGCCCTCAAAACCCTAACGACGTGATTTACTACCAATTGTTACCTGCTGTATTCATCGTTCGAGTGAGTAATGCAATTAATATTCCACCATCAAAGAAAAGGGGTCATTTTGACTGTGTTTTGGTTTTTCAAACCATTCGACTAGTGTTGGAAGCTCCGTGCGGCACCAGCCACTGCGTTAATCCGTTCCTGGTGATGAGAGATGATGTACCCAATTCTCATTTCTACACAGTTACAAAGTCGACATTTTCAGCACAGCAAGATAATCAAAAACTCTACTGGGTAGAGGACTTGTTTGAAATTTTGGAAATTATATTTTTCTAAATAGATAACAATCCGTTCGTGTTGCAAAAACCAAAGTTCCGGATTGTTCCAAAAAAATAACAAATTCCCATCACTACCGGTCGCCAACTGACAGTTGGTGTTTGTCGTGAGTTACGAGCGGTGTAATTTGTTGGCACGGTGTAAACAAGGGGTGGGTAACTCAGTTTTTAAAGCTCCCAATATTCACATTAAAAGCAGGTGGCCCTATTAAAAGGGTTTTTTACAAAAACAATCCTTTCCGCAATTTTTCACAAATGTGTATTTGTTTAGCTAGTCTGAGTATTCCAAAGGATAACAGTGTAATACTTTTATTCAACTTACCCTTTTACTCCATTATGAAAACTCTAGGATGACTTCCAAAAGTTCGTTATAATCGAATAATTGTACATCAGTATCTCTTTAAAAAAAACTATGTATTGCTTGGTTTAGTACAAGTATCAACCGTGAATTGATGATTTAGTCGATAGAAACTTGCGAGGTCGACCCTACCGCTTACGATTTTATTCTATGCTTGAACAGTTAATAATCGGAACAGTCTGAATCGGAAATATTCGATAATTTAGCCTCTGAAAGACCTAAAGAAACGAAAAATAAAATAAATAAACAATATCTCTACAGTACAACGTTTACTTTTCGGTAAAATCGGTGATTGACCACTTACCTTTTATCTTCCGATCTCCATGTTTCGATATCACCACTCGTAAGAGCTGAAAATCTACCATCAGTATGATTCGCAATAAAATGACCGAAAACCCTAGACAAGTAGCTGCAAACCACACCCAAGGGAAAACAAGGGTCAAGAAGAAATTTTTATCAACTTGCACGAGCGAAGAGTTTTCATGAGAAAGAGCAAAGTACACTATGAGCCGCGCACAGTCGAGTCCACGCACTGAATCCACCTTTTGAAATTCACCGCAAAGCTGTGTCAGTCCTCGTGTAATGAAACTGGCCGTGACAAGGGACGTTGCCAGACAGAAGAAGAAAAATATCAACGAAGGAAATACTATACGCCAGGGCTGGGGAAGGATTCTGAAAGTGGAGCCCGATGAAGAATAGAAAAAGACGGCACGAAATTAGTCAGAAGAGGATCGTTTCAATGGCTTCATGGCGTTAGCGCTAACGTACCCTCCAGGTCCGTGGATTAGGAAAATAGCCAGCCAAATTGTGCAGCATATTCCTTGGAACAGGGGCATGTTCTTGAGTGTTTCACAGTAAGCCCCACTACTCCAGGTACTCCAGTACTCGTCAATACCATCTGTAGTGAAAAATCATTTTAAACAAAAAAAAAAAGATTTTTTTTAATTTGTTGGCAACTTCAAGCCAATAAATTCTACTTACATTGCACATCCGGTTGTGGCGTGGTTTCTGTTGCATTGTCCGGTGGGAGGCTAGTTTTGGGAATGAACTCCAGACGTGCCTCCAGCAAACAGTTGTGTTTGTAATCCACAATAAGTCCGTGCAGGCTGAAGCTGACAACGATGCAAGAGGACACAATGGCGAGCAGCGAGAACACGGTGCATGCTGCGGGGGAAATGACGATGACGAAGATAAAGGACCGCCACTTTCACCAAACCACTAGCCTTACTCTACTCACATTTCCACCGTGGGTTCACCTGCGACGGTTCCTTCTCCACGATTTGATGGTACGACAGGAGCACGGTCATGATATCGGGAAACGGTTAGATGTTTAAACAAACCGAAATTCTAATTTGTGACTGCTAGACGGTCCTTTTGGTCTGCGCTGCGAATATTGACAAGCCGATTTGTTCGGCACACATTTTCACGGCCTGCTAGACCGACCGAATAAACAGGGCCGCCACCATTAATAAATTAAAAACTTTTCGTCCTTGAATCGCGCGGATTTACGCTACGAATTCCACTGTGACTTAGAAATAACGCATTACCTCATTGCGTATGCTTCAGCGAGTTAGTTATGATCTCATCATAAAGCAACATCGTACCGGGCACGTTCGCGTGAATCATGACCGCAGGCAACGACACGATATACCGACGACCGACGATACTCAACTAAAACTGGTTCTTGGAGGTTTGGTTTTGGGAGCATAGAGATGTGTTTTATGCACAAACCGCGGAATACCCTTTGGGACGTTGCGCGTTGTCGCACTTGGTGTAGGTATGTATATGAAAGTTAAAAATCGTACGTTGACGAAGCCATAGTAACGATCCTCCCGACTACTACGTTCAGCCGAGCTGCCGCACTACGGTCATTGCCAACAGTGCTGGAGGAAATGAAGCGACAGACTGAAACGTCCCTACGGGCATTTCTCCATACAAATGGTGAGAAAACAACTCAGATTCACTCAATCCGAGGCCAAATCACTCCATTCGACTTGGCGTTGGGTAGCCGGTAACCCAAAATCTACCGTCGTCGAGTTTGTGCCAGGCAGTTTTGCCTGCAGAATTTGGATACCTGTGGTAGTGACCCGCACACTATTTTATTTCACCCGCCGATGGTACTCGATCGCTTCGCTGTGGGTATCTTTTCGTGGGTCTCCCCCTCCTCGCAAATTTCATGGCGCCCCTCACGCCTATCAATTCACACGGCAACTCTTTCGCAGATCGACTGATTTTCCATTTCATTATACCCGTCGCAGTCTGACCCACGACGGAAAGCCGTCACCCAATTTTCGCTATCTTGCCCACTTTCGTTCTTCAGTCAGAATAATCTGACGCACACACCTTTGCCAAAGCAGTAAGCGCCTGTGCACCTATACTACGCAAAACGCTTGTGGCGTTCGGTCCAGCGAAGTGAAGGCAACGCGCCGAACCAGCTGATCACCGTTCCTTTCGCTGTCTTCTGCATTTGGCGTTATCAAACCACGCGGTGCCACATTTTGCAGCTGCAATTTATTAATGAAAGTTTTTAAGCAAATGGAAACCTCTATTGCACATGATATTGTCTTGAATTTTCTGCAGATTCCCGCATACCAAAAATTTTCAGGATCGGAAAACGCCAATGTTAGCAGTAAAAGTCTGACATGCTTGGCTACAAAACCATTATGATAAACTTCATCCCATTAAAAGTTGCATTGAACAGATTGTAAGTGGTTGGTGAATAACGAACATTTCCAACCCGTACGATTGTTGAAGTAATTGAAAAATTGTGAAAATTCTCCGACCCGTACGATTGTTGAGGCGCGCAATGTTTGGCATGCGCACTGGAATCCGTAGGGGTTAAATTTTGTTTATAATATATGTTGTGCGCAAAGAAACTTTGATCTTCCGAAAGGCCTTAAGATGCGAATGCCGCCCTCGTGCGCAAAATCTCTGTAATTAATTTTCCAAAAATATTTCGAAAGGTGTCCTCCGCATGGTGGTGCAAGATTGTCATTTGTTTACTTATTACAGTACATGGGCCAAAGGTGAGCGAGCAAATGTTATTTAAAGCTAATTTTACGTTGGGAATGTACTTTCCCGGTAGGTAATATCAACCGTTACGAGTAACACTTATAACTGTGTAAAACCGGAACGGGATAGTACTTGCTCATTTTACTTTATCAAAACCAAGATTGGAACCGGTTCTTATTTTTGGGTAGGAAGGTGTATTTTTTAGTGACGTTTCAACCAGTGACACTATTTTATTTAAGCATGATAGCTTTGTGCGAAACAAAGCGATTATTTCTTTTTTGAACTTTAATATTGAAAATGCTTGGTTTTTCATTTAAATGGCATTTTTGATAATTGTTAAGTTAATTTTTGTTAACTCATTTTGCACTTGACTGGAAAAAAACCTCAAACGATAAGAAGATCATTCTAAAATGAATAAGCGCTTTGATGCTATTATGCGTGTAAAATACTGTCACAGGTCGAATCGTCAGCCAGTACATGCACCTACTTACCCGAAGAAAGGAACTTCGTCTAATCTCGGTTATGGGTGATAGCAGTGAGTTAGAACTGTTGGGTTTTGTTCAAAGCAAGCCAAATACGATTAAGAATTCATTAAAATTGAAGTTTGTACTTCTTTTACCGCGGCCAGTCTCTATATAACACATTGTGATCCAACGGATAACCCCGGCAAGATGATGTGGGCTTTACGGATTAATTTGATTAGGTAAATTAGGTGAGGTAAACCACCAAATTACGTAGATGTATAGTTGCCATATTGTAGAATCAAATCAAATTTTATCAAACAAAAAAATTGTTCTATGTTAGTCAACGAACTTTTCTAACCGGTTTTATTTGCATTGAAAAATGCGTTGCAATCTGCGCGCACTTACATTAATTAGCGGTTGTGATTCATTGGAATTCGTTAATCCACAATTTTATCGAAAGAATGAATCAGATTGGATAATGCTATCACACAGCGCATAATGTGTACCCCACTATGACCTGCAGTTGCCATATTACATTCAGAAAAAGTCTGCTGATTGATATGCGGCAACCAATATGTTTGTATAGAAAACGATCTCAATGGATGCTAAGTAAGCAAGCATTGGTTCGCGACGTTTCGACATGCTTGAAAATTGAAATCAATTCGACGGTAAAATAATCATCATTAGATTGGATTCAAGTATTGTTGCTGCGCCAGCTTCTGTTCCGTCTTGAATAGTACTTATTCATACATATTTTTACATGAGTAATCATTTTTCATGCTGATCATGTTAATAAACCAATTAAATAAATCACGGAAAAACATTATAAGCGCGAGCTTTGTCATTTGTTTGAAAAATAAATCAGCTAAGAAAAAAGATTCCGCATCGTCCAGCAACAGCTGTGCGTCGCATAATGCAACAATACTAAACCACACTTCCGTGTTTTACATACGCTTCACCACACGCATACGCAAGAATTTACCAGACTTCTACCGGCAGTGCAGATGCCACATCAGAATCCAATATGCGTGCCGTACACTTTCGCGCACACAGACGGCACGGTACGACCGAGCATGTTTTTGCTACGCTTTGCCGACCGCACGCCGTATGGCTTTCCCCCTCCAGTCGGCGGCAAAATGTATATTTAGAACAACCCGCTGGTGCAGCGGCGAAGCGGAATCGTATGGAAGGAAGAGGCAGAATCGAAGACAATGGGAGGGTGAGGAGGGGGAGTAGTTGTTCTGAAGCATACAGAACGCCGTGCGTATTTAAGCCCATATTTTGTGCCAAGTCCGATAGTGTTTAATATATCGTGTCTCAGCACAATCTAAAAAGTCCGGGATCAATTCTTGGTTGGAAAGCTAGAATCCTCTGTTCAATAGAGTTTCTGCCTTCCGCCAAGCAATGTTGGCGATCGACTGACGCTGGTGGATGGTAGACTGTAACCTTCCTCCTTGAGCAGCGACGATCGACTGACGACAGACTGGCATGTGGACACCGGGGAGTAATAGTGGGTAGAAGTCGTCTACCACGAACGGTGGGCGGGGTCGATGGTAGTAGAAGTAGTAGTAGTCACTGTGCGCGAAGCCGAAGGCGCACACTGAAGAAGTAGTAGTAACAGTGTGCGAAGCCGAAGCCGCACACCACTTAGCTTTTTAAATTTTGCTTCTCCCGCCGATTTTTTTTTCGGATGGCAGCGTATCTCTTTTTTGAATATGAGTTACGTAACTCACAAAGTCGATGAAGCGGGCATTCTCGACCCAGTCATCGATCCATTCATCGACCCGGAACTCAATAACTCATTTGGTGGGTATCCAGTATGGAGAGAATGTTAGCAGGGTGGATCGATGACTGGGTCGAGAATGCCCGCTTCATCGACTTTGTGAGTTACGTAACTCATATTCAAAAAAGAGATACGCTGCCATCCGAAAAAAAAATCGGCGGGAGAAGCAAAATTTAAAAAGCTAAGTGGTGTGCGGCTTCGGCTTCGCACATTGTTACTACTACTTCTTCAGTGTGCGCGCCTTCGGCTTCGCGCACTGTGACTACTACTACTTCTACTACCATCGACCCCGCCCACCGTTCGTGGTAGACGACTTCTACCCACTATTACTCCCCGGTGTCCACATGCCAGTCTGTCGTCAGTCGATCGTCGCTGCTCAAGGAGGAAGGTTACAGTCTACCATCCACCAGCGTCAGTCGATCGCCAACATTGCTTGGCGGAAGGCAGAAACTCTATTGAACAGAGGATTCTAGCTTTCCAACCAAGAATTGATCCCGGACTTTTTAGATTGTGCTGAGACACGATATATTAAACACTATCGGACTTGGCACAAAATATGGGCTTAAATACGCACGGCGTTCTGTATGCTTCAGAACAACTACTCCCCCTCCTCACCCTCCCATTGTCTTCGATTCTGCCTCTTCCTTCCATACGATTCCGCTTCGCCGCTGCACCAGCGGGTTGTTCTAAATATACATTTTGCCGCCGACTGGAGGGGGAAAGCCATACGGCGTGCGGTCGGCAAAGCGTAGCAAAAACATGCTCGGTCGTACCGTGCCGTCTGTGTGCGCGAAAGTGTACGGCACGCATATTGGATTCTGATGTGGCATCTGCACTGCCGGTAGAAGTCTGGTAAATTCTTGCGTATGCGTGTGGTGAAGCGTATGTAAAACACGGAAGTGTGGTTTAGTATTGTTGCATTATGCGACGCACAGCTGTTGCTGGACGATGCGGAATCTTTTTTCTTAGCTGATTTATTTTTCAAACAAATGACAAAGCGCGCGCTTATAATGTTTTTCCGTGATTTATTTAATTGGTTTATTAACATGATCAGCATGAAAAATGATTACTCATGTAAAAATATGTATGAATAAGTACTATTCAAGACGGAACAGAAGCTGGCGCAGCAAAAATACTTGAATCCAATCTAATGATGATATTTTACCGTCGAATTGATTTCAATTTTCAAGCATGTCGAAACGTCGCGAACCAATGCTTGCTTACTTAGCATCCATTGAGATCGTTTTCTATACAAACATATTGGTTGCCGCATATCAATCAGCAGACTTTTTCTGAATGTAATATGGCAACTGCAGGTCATAGTGGGGTACACATTATGCGCTGTGTGATAGCATTATCCAATCTGATTCATTCTTTCGATAAAATTGTGGATTAACGAATTCCAATGAATCACAACCGCTAATTAATGTAAGTGCGCGCAGATTGCAACGCATTTTTCAATGCAAATAAAACCGGTTAGAAAAGTTCGTTGACTAACATAGAACAATTTTTTTGTTTGATAAAATTTGATTTGATTCTACAATATGGCAACTATACATCTACGTAATTTGGTGGTTTACCTCACCTAATTTACCTAATCAAATTAATCCGTAAAGCCCACATCATCTTGCCGGGGTTATCCGTTGGATCACAATGTGTTATATAGAGACTGGCCGCGGTAAAAGAAGTACAAACTTCAATTTTAATGAATTCTTAATCGTATTTGGCTTGCTTTGAACAAAACCCAACAGTTCTAACTCACTGCTATCACCCATAACCGAGATTAGACGAAGTTCATTTCTTCGGGTAAGTAGGTGCATGTACTGGCTGACGATTCGACCTGTGACAGTATTTTACACGCATAATAGCATCAAAGCGCTTATTCATTTTAGAATGATCTTCTTATCGTTTGAGGTTTTTTTTCCAGTCAAGTGCAAAATGAGTTAACAACAATTAACTTAACAATTATCAAAAATGCCATTTAAATGAAAAACCAAGCATTTTCAATATTAAAGTTCAAAAAAGAAATAATCGCTTTGTTTCGCACAAAGCTATCATGCTTAAATAAAATAGTGTCACTGGTTGAAACGTCACTAAAAAATACACCTTCCTACCCAAAAATAAGAACCGGTTCCAATCTTGGTTTTGATAAAGTAAAATGAGCAAGTACTATCCCGTTCCGGTTTTACACAGTTATAAGTGTTACTCGTAACGGTTGATATTAGCTACCGGGAAAGTACATTCCCAACGTAAAATTAGCTTTAAATAACATTTGCTCGCTCACCTTTGGCCCATGTACTGTAATAAGTAAACAAATGACAATCTTGCACCACCATGCGGAGGACACCTTTCGAAATATTTTTGGAAAAATTAATTACAGAGATTTTGCGCACGAGGGCGGCATTCGCATCATAAGGCCTTTCGGAACATAAAAGTTTCTTTGCGCACAACATATATTATAAACAAAATTTAACCCTTACGGATTCCAGTGCGCATGCCAAACATTGCGCGCCTCAACAATCGTACGGGTCGGAGAATTTTCACAATTCTTCAATTACTTCAACAATCGTACGGGTTGGAAATGTTCGCTATTCACCAACCACTTACAATCTGTTCAATGCAACTTTTAATGGGATGAAGTTTATCATAATGGTTTTGTAGCCAAGCATGTCAGACTTTTACTGCTAACATTGGCGTTTTCCGATCCTGAAAATTTTTGGTATGCGGGAATCTGCAGAAAATTCAAGACAATATCATGTGCAATAGAGGTTTCCATTTGCTTAAAAACTTTCATTAATAAATTGCATCTGCAAAATGTGGCACCGCGTGGTTTGATAACGCCAAATGCAGAAGACAGCGAAAGGAACGGTGATCAGCTGGTTCGGCGCGTTGCCTTCACTTCGCTGGACCGAACGCCACAAGCGTTTTGCGTAGTATAGGTGCACAGGCGCTTACTGCTTTGGCAAAGGTGTGTGCGTCAGATTATTCTGACTGAAGAACGAAAGTGGGCAAGATAGCGAAAATTGGGTGACGGCTGGCCGTCGTGGGTCAGACTGCGACGGGTATAATGAAATGGAAAATCAGTCGATCTGCGAAAGAGTTGCCGTGTGAATTGATAGGCGTGAGGGGCGCCATGAAATTTGCGAGGAGGGGGAGACCCACGAAAAGATACCCACAGCGAAGCGATCGAGTACCATCGGCGGGTGAAATAAAATAGTGTGCGGGTCACTACCACAGGTATCCAAATTCTGCAGGCAAAACTGCCTGGCACAAACTCGACGACGGTAGATTTTGGGTTACCGGCTACCCAACGCCAAGTCGAATGGAGTGATTTGGCCTCGGATTGAGTGAATCTGAGTTGTTTTCTCACCATTTGTATGGAGAAATGCCCGTAGGGTTGGCCTCGGATTGAGTGAATCTGAGTTGTTTTCTCACCATTTGTATGGAGAAATGCCCGTAGGGAACAGCAAAGCGTGAGAAAAACAACGAGAGATCGAACGCGCGCGCGTGCTGGACGGTGTACAGGGATTTGTTTGGAAGCAAGCGGGACAGATGGAAGAAAATAAAACAAAACAAAAAGTAAACAACACGTACTCCGCGGTTTTGGGGGGGTTTATCATGTTGGACTCGCGCTGCGCCCCATCTGGTGTCGGTTGATCGGCAAAAATAAACACACATAACTTTCGTATATTAATTTACTGATGTGGTGTGCGTCGATACCGCCATGCGTGCAGTCCGTCTAAGGAGTGACGAATTTTCCTCATATAAATAAAGTCTGACGACTGGTCAAACGTTGATCATATGGCCAGGAGTGTGTTTATTTGCTTGCAGCATCGGAACGGGATGAGGTATCGTAATAGCAAGAGAACCGTACGGTGGTTAAATAAATTGAATATTTTGCGTCTTTTTATTTACGCTTTTCTAATCCAGACATATATACAATCAAGTTGGAAGCAGTGTTCGTTTTCCGCCCTGCCGTTGGTTCAATAGTACGGTTATATCGAAATACATAGGGGTTCTGACATGCGAACACTAATCATATTATATTTTTTCCTTATGTTCTATTTGGCAACAATTGTTACCATTACTTTCATGTTTCATGTCATTGACCATGTTCCATTGCTTACTTTCTGCGCACGGGTCAATTGAAGGACAGCAGTTGCAAATGCATCAGCATCACTGCGAAAAGGAAATGCGAATGTAGGCTTTACAACACACATTTTTCCCATTTCAAATCAAGTGTATCTTACGATCATCGTAGGGGTTTTGCTGATGATACCATAATCCGTGTCATTCTGTCTCCCTACCTTCCCTCCCCCTTCGCCCATTCTTTTTTGCTACGACAGCAGCCTGCATAACCGACTATCAATTCATGACTTCCCGTAAAGCTCTACCAGTCCAGGAACATCAACTAACAACCCCGTACGGAAACCTACTTTCATGAGGTTTTTCCATTTTTTTTACTCCCGTTGGTGCGAACTTGTGAGATCTTCTTCTTGCGTTTCTCGCCGGACCAATCCGCGTCGTCTTCGTCATCCTCATCGCCGCCGAAATAATTACCGGTCGCTACATCGCGCGTATTCGCAATGCGTCTGCTTGCTATGCGTGACGAATTTCTTCCCATGCCTGTAACGTAACACCAAACGATATGTGATTATCGGAAATGACTCCACAGCTAAGCTCGGCCAGTCTTGACCACTGCACCACGTACCCATGCACTTCTCTAGATGCGGAGCAAATCTCGAGGCGGCCACAATACGATTGCAGTTCGGGCAGTGACAGTCGATCGCTTTTTTGGTGTTCGATGAACCGAAAACGTCCATGTCAGGCAGATCTACGATCGTGTATGGTTTACTATCCTCCGGTTCGCCCTCCACTGCCGCAGTACAGCCCGACTTGTACTCATGGTGCACTTCGAAGGCTACCCCCAGGATGGCTTCATCCACCAGCGACTCGTACAGATAGTTGGCAGCCTTTTCTCTCGTCTCGGGATCACTCATAAATCGTCGAAATTCACGAATCAGTTCGTGCTCGTCCGCGTATTCTATGTGTATGCCGTCGTTTTCGCTCATCGTCACTTTTCCAGCGGACCGCGTCGAGCAGATGTTGGTAATCAACTAAACAACAAACCACAACAAACCAACTCGGTTGTCAGATTCGACGATTTGTAGATCAGTTTAAATTGCCAGATTCAGTCCGGCTCACTCAAAGATTACTGTAGTTTTGCCGAATGCATGAATGCCTCGATAATTTAGTGATGTATGAATTCGAAATAATAAGCTGTTTACTCATCATATCAAGTATGGTGGAAGAAAAAGAGGGCAATGTTTGATGCACGCCAACGATCCAGCTGGTTTCAAAATACTTAACTTAAATTGACGATTGAAACGATATGTTGCGAAACGAAACGGTTCATACGATATGTTGCAAACGGTTCATCAGTTTTGCACGTAAAAGTTCGGCGTTATTTCGATACTACCGTTGTTTCCCACTGTTTATTTACGTTGTTTGCCAATCCGAATAGCTAATATAGGGGACAGAAATCACCGGGGCCGTCGAACAGTTGAAAATCAACAAGTCAGCTGGCAGTGCGTTGAAACTGGACGTTTTGTTCTCGTTCCCAAGAACCTGTGGACCGGCCACGGGCGTGGAGCTGGGTCCAAAATCTCTCCACTACAGGAACGGATCCATCCGGATAGGTGCTTCATGGATCACTCAACACTAGTCGTGAGTGAAAATTCGTGATCGCTACACCGTATTGTGTCTGCGTCAAACTTTTTCTCAAAGATTCTCTCGAACGCTCGTCGAAGCAACTTGTAAATTCTTCAACGCTTTTGCTGTCCCCGGAAATCCCAAACTACAACAGGTAACTTGGTGATTTTCTCACTGTGAAGAAGTGAAAATAAACGTCTGCGGGTGGTGAAGTGAAACTGTGTGTGACCGCGCGGAGAAAAATCGATGCAGAAGCCTCCAAGAAAGTTTGCAATCCTATATGGAGTGTGAACATTTGGGTGATAATTGTGATGCACTGAGATGACTCAGAGGCAAGGACGACACTGGCCCAATTAAAGTGACTCAAAGACCGATGAAGTAATATCTTTGCTGATGCTGGATGCTTTGGCACTAGCCGTAACAGGCTACTGCGTTCGAAAGGAGAAGTCTCTTTTGGGGGGGTTCATGATGTTGTGCTACGCCCTTTCTGGGCGCACGCATGGAGCGCAGACCAACGCGGAGTTGGCACATATCTGCATGTGTGCAGGGACATAGTTTCAGGGTCAAGAAGGAAGAGCTTCGGTTGCGGATGATAGAAAAATAGGCTCGGCCCTTGCCTCCTCGCAAGTTCCTATTGGTACAAGGGTACGGATGACCCGAAAATGCATTGGATCTCGTTGACTCCCCGATTGCAAATTTATGTCCTTTTTCATGCAGGCTCAGGCCGAAAAGCGCTCAAGACGACGGTACGGAAGAAACCCGCAGTAAGCGCGTACGCGGATGACACCGCTTGGTGTGTGGGCGCGAGAATGAGACCGAAGCAACACCGCAGCCGCACAGATAAAAAAGATGCTTGGCGCATACTCAAATCAGCCCTTCCAGTTGTTGTTTTTCACTGTATCAACCTTTTGATATCGATTTTTTGGGAGTACGCACCAAATACGACACTGACGGCTCCGAGGAGATTCGCTGACGCTCGCCCGATTTTCCGACGATTCGAAGCCCCATGACCCTCGGATTTCATCTACTGACTGCTTAGTCTTGAGATGTTCCAGTAGCATCCTCTTGTTCAGTTCATTATTATCGGTTTCTCTTTAGATATCGAAACCCTTTTTTCCTCAATACACACAGCGCACTTGGAGGGAAAGTCTTTGTTCATCAAATGCTCTGCTAGTTGCTTCTAGTTGTTTAACATGAAATTCATCCCCTTAGAAACCTTCCCAGGTCGTTTCAGGAAATCTAGAAAGTTTCTTTTTTACCTATTGCAATATAAATTATTTTGTATGTTCAGTTATTAATTGTTATTTTTGCAGAAGATGTAAATTTACTATATGCGATATAAATATATCTATTAATACACATGTTGATTAAATTATAGCTCCCAGAACTCTCCATCGACAAGGAAATGCCAATGCTCCTTTTTTTCTTAAACAAAGTAAACGAACACGCCCTTTTCATTTGATTTTTTTTGTTTTGTGTTGCAGAATGCCGGCCCCAGCACCCGCGGAAAATGGCGCAGCCGTGCCCAAAACCGAGCTGCAGGGGATCCAACTCAAACAACAGCAGGTCGTCGATGAGGTATGTAACGGAACAATCCACCTTCCAGCACCAACGCCGGCAGGAACCGATTCAGTAACGTTTCTCTCTCTGCTCACTCTCTGCGCCCCTTCGTTTCATCTTTTTCATGTTCGGCATGCAGTCCCTGGACAGTACCCGGCGTATGCTTGCGCTATGCGAGGAGGTAAGGAAAAATCCATTCGTTTCTGGCGCTAGCCAATTTTTAACTCTAACGCTGAAAATAGTGACCTATAGCGTTCTATAGGATATGATCGATAAGAGTAAATTAGTGAGAGCGCGAGGTGGGATTTAAATATCCTCCCGAAGCCCAGCTTTATGGATGCGACAAGGTATAGAATTTATTTAAAAAGAAAAAAAAAGAAATGGGAACATTTTGTATTAGACAAAAGCAAAAATTGATTTCCAATAGAGACGAAAGAGACGAAGTTAACCAAAAAGCAACGAGTAGCGGTTCACAAAAGTCGTTTTTAAAACTTTTTTGTTTGTGTCTGTTTTCTCCTTATTTTCAAGGTAGTTCTAGTGTACCTTTCGTTTCTTATTAAATTATATGTTGCTCATGATCATCCGATCTGTTCCACCACTCAGTTGCAGAAGGGTTAGCAGTCCCGTACCGAAGTCATGTCAATTTTCTGTAGAGCGTTCAACTACTGATTACCAGCTAGCCAATACAATGTTTTTCAGATGGCGACAAACGGGTGTATCTTTCTCCATAACTTGTTTTTTGGTTTTGCAATAAACGTTTTGCAATGCAATAAAATCGCACTTTTTTAGTTATAGAGCTTAGTTTGTTTTAAATAGTCAAATAACTCTTGTTTATGTATGTTGAGAACGAGTGTTTCTACAAGAATGAATATTATGTGTGTTTGTTTCCATACACTCGAACGTGCATTGTTATGTTAAGGGACATTCCTGTTCCTTATTGGTTACAAGAAAACCTGAACGAAAACTATAAAGTCTATTTTACACTCTCTTGGAGAATCCAAGACCAATAATCATAGCAAAACATAATAGTTTGAATGCAAGGACCCAGACTTAATTTAAGCTTTTTCACCCAACCCCTAACATTGAGCAGGAATTGTTATCTGTTGTCTTCTCCGGTGTTCTGTCATTGTTGAGGTTTCTATGTTTGATTTCTGTAGCCTTTTCGTGGTTCATTTATGTTTCTGTTTTAATTTATTTTTTCGTTGAGGCTGAGTGTGTCTGTATGTCCCGATCTATGTTGCATGCCTATGACTCACTAAACATTCGATCGTACAATCTAAGCGTCTTACCACTACTAATCAATGTCGTGCTCTGTTCAGATTCTGCTGGCTGACATTGGTATCTAAAGAGAAAATAATAAAATAGTCATTTTTTTTCTACTTCATCTCTTACCCATCAAATTCTGCTACTTCTACACTAGTATTGATTGACTATCTACTATAACTAGTAAATACTGCTGCAGCTCTAGCATACTGCCATTGTTCGATCGTGATGCATGAATGTCCACTTTATACTATTTTTTCTACCTTTCCGTAATGGTGGGTTTTCGATAAAACAAATGTAAAGGGGCCGTTAATTGGAAACCAACATTACAAACAGAATAAACTGATTAACAAAATTTAATGTAACCATCAGCATAACCTGTTTGTCCATCTTTCTATGTTATGCTAAACTATTGGTTTATGTTTTACTATTTAACTTCTCTCTACCGACTAAAAACCTTCGTCTTCTTACTAAACGTTCGTTTTCATATTCAGCCTGGACAGTGAATAAAAATGAATGTTAGAAAGTGAATTTCGCAGTGCAGAAATGTATAGTGTGTAAGAGAATGCCTATTTCAGATACGTAAGGTTTCTAAGAACTATTAGAACTATATAGAACACTATTAATTCTAATAGTTAAAGTTTGATCGAATTTTGCTTTCACGTGTTCCTATTCTATTAGTCTACTGTCTATATTGTGAAGTCGGTGTCAGATGTTGTGTATCCATCTGTTTTACTATAGTTTTCTTTTGGTATACAAGCAAAATTTTAAAGTACGTTGGTTTTAATTTATTTTACATTCAGTATCGTTTTTTAGTGCGTACGCAGTGTCTACAGTAACATCTATTGCAGTCCGTTGACTGTTCAAACAGAAAACACCATAACATGAACAATTAATACAAAATGGAGCAGCACCCAATATAGATTTAAACCATGCCTTTCATTATATGCCTCACTGGTAGCAACTTAACTACGGTCATATATTTATACAGAGTTTTATTGCACAGGAATGTCTTTTTAATGTCCCTTCATGATACATATCTGTCACATTGAATGTATAATGTATGATTTAAATTTATGTTCAATTTTATTTTTGTGAATAATTTTTGGTTTTGGTTCAAGTTGTGCAACAAAGACCGGCATATAACAGTTTTGCCACAAACAGAAAAAAAAACTTAGCCAGTTATCACTAAAACCGGTATGATACACTTGTAATCCGATAGCGAACAAAAATTAATAAAAGATCATTCAAATGTAAAAGCATACACCGCAAATTTTTACGGTTTGCTAGTGGCTTACATACAGGAAAAGTTGATTAATTTATAAAAGAACCTATGGTAACATTGGGTTTAAGAGTGTAAATTTAACACCACAAAAGCTGGTATAACCCACACAAAATCGATCTTCCTCTGATGCGCGGTAATCGGTATCATTTTATCAAAAAACTCAACATGCAAGACGCACCGAACCTTCTGAAACGCCAACCGCTACTAATACGCCATGCACTACAGTATACGCAGAACAATTAACAAATTACACTTATTACTGATTATTCCAAATGCCGCCAAATAAAAATAGAGCAAGGAAGCCGGGATTCGAACCCTGGTGGCCCTTGACGATCAGGGAGGTGAGTCATCATATCATTGGACACGTTCTACCTTTTGTACTGTTGTAATTCCATCAAATGATAAACCAACACATACGGCCACACACATCCAAATTACTTTCTTACAATTAGAATACATCAGGCCGCATTTTGTTCCTTAGTTTAATCATTTGAGCATACCGAGTGTGTGCATTCATTAAAAACCCAACCCCATTCGAAAACACCTTACCCATAAAATGCCAACCTGCCCCACATGTTTTTCCCCTCAACTAGGTGTAGTTCAAAAAGAGTACTAGGGTAGCATACAATAGTTACTGTATGCACTTCTTTTTTCTTTTCGTACATTGAAGAGAATCAGCAAAAACCATTGGATTTCCCATAACTATAGATATCATAAGTACTGCGTTTATTTAGTTACATTTTGCACATGTAAAGCATAAAATTTCACGCCGCACACAGCAATCTATTTTTTCTGTAAAATCAAACTAAATTACCGTACATTTTTAAACCCATCCTTGTCATCTACGAGTGAAACAACAATCTCTTTGCAAAATATCTGCATGCTTTTTTCTAAATTATTCGAGTAAATTTTCTTCTACACTGTATTCAAGAGCGAATAAATCTATCCTTCTTACGGCAGCACATCGTTTTTTTTTTAATATCCTACCGTTTCTACCATTCTAGTTTATTCTTACTTCTGGTACTAGTGCTCCCGACACTAAACAGATCCATACGGCACCACCTACTGCTTGATGTAGCTTTGACTAGTCACTTCACTAGTGATCCTTCTTTTCCTAATCTGTTCGTAATGATTTTCTTCTTATTTCCTCTTCCTTTCGTTACTTTAAGCTTAGCTTAGCGGCTTCTATACTCTTTGATATTTCGATGCACATTATCCTAACTTGTTCCTTGCTTTTTTCAAACTTTTCCATCAGTTCCGTTTTGTGTATGTGTTTATTTTTCTTCAAATCCCGGTTTTCTTACCCGTTTGTTTATACTTTAAGTGAACGTCTTATTTGGGTATTGATTTATCCCGGTTGTTTCTATATCTTCCTGGGGCTATTGCTTCCTCGTGCGTAGATTCGCTTCATATTTGTTGTGTACTGTTTTGAATACTTGTTTCGTTCGGTTTAATAACACCCTGTTATTCCCAGAACTGGGTTTCGGCTCCGTTTTTGGGTTATGTTTTATCTTCTCGTTATCGTGAGTGTTCTTGTGCTGTGTTGTGCTAATGAAATAAAAATAAATTCATGCTAAAGAGTGTGTGATAGATGATAGAACTGTGACATCGTGCTGAATGCTCAAAATTTTAATGGAAAAGATTAAAACACAAAGAAAGACGGTTTTGCAAAGAGCAAAAGTTAACGAAACTCGTCCAAAAAATGTCTGCATAAGCAAACAACATTTGCCTTCATTATGGGAGAGATGCAAATGCTCAATGAATGCCACTGAAATTGAGGCTTATTTGATTGACATGACTGTTTCTAGAGATCTAATCGACAACGGGTTCGGTAATGCAATTTTGGAGTGACTTGGGAAGCGGTAAAAGCGAAACGTTCGCACATGAGAACATCAGGAATACATTTAAGCTTCCTCGTAAGGGCCGTCTTAGAGACGGGCCGCCGTAGTACGTGAGACAATGCTAAGATGATATTTGTGATATTTTCTGATCTAGAGCACTGAGGTGGGAATGCGAACCAT
Source organism: Anopheles atroparvus (assembly GCA_914969975.1). Lineage (NCBI taxonomy): Eukaryota > Metazoa > Arthropoda > Insecta > Diptera > Culicidae > Anopheles > Anopheles atroparvus. The sequence goes on along the minus strand of CAJZCY010000001.1, from coordinate 23,344,576 downwards.
CGTAATGCTGGATGAACAAGGAGGTAAGATTTATCCACTGTTGAGATAGAAAATCCAACCAATACCAATAACAACTAAAATAAATTATACACTACCGCAACCAACCTAACAAGTTTGCTCGCTAACAAGATAGGCTTAAGTTACTTGCAACAAGAGAAACCTGGAACTAACCTGCCGATCGTCACTCGTTTTTTCTCTCTCTCTCTGTGATGTACCTAAACTCAAACTCAAATGGCGCAATTGCAAGCCAATTGCACAAAGGGAATACTGTCTTTTCCCTACCTTTCCTCTTCCACTGCCTCAGTCGCGGCTGACAGTTTTCTGTTGCGATGTCGGTACCATACACAACAATGAACGACGACTTGTAGGCAAAATGAAGCGGAAAGGAAAAAAAAAAACAAAAAAACACACAACAAAGAACTAAAACCAAAGGGCAACGAAGCTGAGAGGCAAAGCACAGAAATAAACCTAGCAAGGAAAATATCACAAATCACCAAGAAAATCCAATGAACCAACTTACCAAGCCAAACTAACGATGATTCACCCACTAAACATACTTACAAGAACCTACCAATCGGAAACAAACAAACGTATCAATGAGCACAGCACTAATCACTCTAAAACTCTCTGCATCTGCATCAATAAAACACCACAACAAACAGGTATATTAAAATAAAATTAAAAGAACATAACGAAGACATTGATGGTTCAACCAAATATATCAACTAAATATGAATAAGAAACATACTTTTATTTCGTTTGCTACGTTTCATGCAAGTGTGAGGAACGTTGAAGCCAATTAGCCATTGTTAACTTAGCAAAAGTTTGAATTTTGTTACGGTTAACGTATTGTTTCATATAATTTTATTTTTATTTTTTGGTGGCAGTCTGTTTGTATCAGTGTACAGGATGCTAACGATGCACACTCTTGAAACGATTATTTTTAATTGTTTTTTTTTTTTGACAATGCACAGCATCATTTCAATTTTCACGGCTCTTGAATACTATGCGGTGGTGACTTTTGCTTTTCTTAAGATCACAAAATTAACGTTGTTTCAAAATATTTGTTTTACAAAAAATACAGCTTTGTCAGGACTAACTTGCCTTAGTACGGCGTTTTGTTTTGATTTTTTGGGTCCATCAACATTGATGAAGCAATAGAAGTGCCGATTGTCTCTGATTCACTCAATTTCCTTTTTCCAGCCCTTGCGCTTTTGACTTATATGTTCATAGACTTAACCCAGCATTGCAGTTAGCTGAGCTTATGAAAGCTCCAAGAAGCTCAAGTAGTTTTCCAGCTTTAACGTATGTTTTCCTCATTTCCTTTTCTAAAAAGTTTTGTTACAAGCATTTTTGGTTTTCTATCGTCGAACGTTTTGCCTTCAAGGGATGTGTTATCAAATGCTAACTATATTTATACTCCAATTACCGCGACAGCGCGTAGCGTTCGTCGTTTCCATTCTGTTTCCGTTTCGGTCAGTTATTCCAGTTGATTTCGACTACTTTCATCCGTTGGTTTCGTTCCCCAGATATGGTAGAACATTGCATGAGATACAGAAAGTGTTACTCTACTTTGTCTTCCACTACTTTATTTCTATTACTGCTACTACATAGTACCTATTCTAATACCACCACTTACCTACACCTTTTCTACTACTTCTACCGCTATCACTATTGATTCTCCTACCGTTTATTTGTTCGTTCAATATTTTCTCGTTACCGTTCAGAAAAGTTCTATGTAATACACACATGTATTCGTTAGCCCCCCCCCCCCCCCTTTTTGCAGAAACTGCCACATCTATCGATACCTATGTTTGGATTTCGTATGTCCTTTCCGTATGATTGAATGCACCGTTCCAAAGTACTGTGTTTACACGACCACGTGGTTCGCATTGATTCCATCAATACACTTACCTCACAGAAAAAAAAAAAAAAAAACACTACCAACCAAAAGTCCATTCACTCGCTACTGTTCACCATCACCTCCACAAATACCTCCAGCTCCCAACATTCCCGTTCATAAGACACTAACTCTGTTATCATAACATACAAAAAAATCAAATCTCACTTATCACCGATTCGTTGATAGCGAATTCGATCATTGCAAGTTGTTATGCGCTGTATTCTACGACATGTATAATTGGCTTACCTTTCTTCATCTCTTTCCTCTCGCTCTCGTTGTGGTAACACAACACTTTTCCATTATGTGTGTTGTGTCCACGTGACCTCTGCGTCCCTCGAACAAAAACACAAAAAAAAATGAAACCAAAATCCCCAAAACTTCGATCCACCACCCTACGTGTAAAATCGCGCAGAGCAACTGGACCGGATCGAGGAGGGCATGGACCAGATTAATGCCGACATGCGCGAGGCGGAGAAGAATCTAAGCGGTATGGAAAAGTGCTGCGGTATCTGTGTCTTGCCGTGCAACAAGTAAGTGGCGACGTGTATGGGTTGTTGGTGTACGCTGGACTGAACCTGTTTTGAAAAATGGCTGTTCCCCTCCGTTTGTAGAAGTGCATCCTTCAAAGAGGACGACGGTACCTGGAAGGGCAACGACGACGGCAAGGTGGTCAACAACCAACCCCAGCGAGTCATGGACGACCGTAATGGTTTGGGCCCTCAGGCCGGCTACATCGGAAGGTAAAAAAAAGTAGCAAAGGGGACATTTATTAGCTCTCTTGGTTGGTTGGTAGGAAGAAGGAAAAGGAGGACGTGGTGGGCCATGTGTAAAACGCCATGCGAAGGTCCGTTCCGTTTCCCCTTTACTACACTGCGCACAAACGTCCCTTTTTTCACCATAGGATCACGAACGATGCTCGGGAGGACGAGATGGAAGATAACATGGGCCAAGTGAACACGATGGTCGGCAATCTGCGGAACATGGCGCTCGATATGGGATCCGAGCTCGAGAATCAGAACCGACAGATCGACAGAATCAATCGCAAGGTAAGTGCCCCGTTTTGCCCCGTTCCGTTCGCTTTCTCTCGTCGCTACCAGCAGCGGACCGGTGCATTCGGGTGCACCGCTGGCCAACGGTTACTGGCGAAGGGTTCCCCCTCGTCAGTTATCGTCCGCGCCCGGTTGTCCTTAAAGGCGGTGCGATTGAACCTGCTCTGATTGCTGCGGTGCGATTGGAACGATCGGATTTTTGTTTTCTCCGGTTTTCTCCCGACTCCTACTGCTCTCTGCGGCCAGGGCCTTCTGCCGCTCTGGCCCTGGAGCTCTGGAAAGTGGAGAGGACGGAAAAAAATGAAGCGATACAAGGAAACAACTCTCAGACACCTACTTACTATATTAGCCAAATAGTCTTTCTTAGTTTTTGATCAGATTATTACATCGTTAAAACATGTATTCGTTTTCACCATTACTCGTTTTTTTTTTCTTTTTGGTATTTGTGTTCCGTTTGTTGGTTCGATGAACAACAACAGAAACAATACTAGTAGTAACAGGACAAGTGCCAACAATAAGAAAACATACATAAAGAAAAAACATAACATACTCTTGCAGCCATTTTGCTTGCGCACTCTAGTTTTATCATTTGTTTTTTATTTCTTCTCCTGTGGTTTAGTTCGAGAAGCAAGAACCCCAAAGTTTTTTTACGTTCTCTCAACTAGTTTCCCTTTCGGGTTTCTTTTATCGATCGTAATGTTAGTACCTTCTTTCTGGATAGTTCAGTTTTCCATTAGAGGAAAGATGTCTATGTTCTATCGTTGGATCGCGTTGTTGTGATCTAGATGTGTTTTCCCCAGTGTCCGGTTGCTGTTAATGCATATAGAGGAGGAAAAAAACAGATCCTCCCACGTATCCCTCAAGGATATGTTCACGATTAATACACGTACAAGGAGGCCCTTTCTCTCTATCTCCTCCCTTTCTATTTCTCTTCTGTCTCTCTTTCGCCTTTTAATTTTGTCTTTTTTTTTGTCTGCCAATCACACTGTTGTCGCTCTGTCTGCCTCTGTGTCTGTCTATCTGTCGTATGCTATTTACCGTCACGGTGCCTAGTTGCATCCTCTAGTGTGTTAAAAGTAGGGCTTCCACACAACTCATTGTTCCGTTTAGGGCGAATGTATATGTGTTGCGAAGAACGGAATGTTTTGAACACACACTTCTTCCACGAACACAACAACGTATTATAGTTGTTTGAATTTAACAATTAGATTTGGAATTAAAACATCAGTCGGCATTATTTGACGAAATTGATAAGAAAATTCTGCCAAAATTTCCTGAAACCGAAAACATAATATAGCATTTTGGTGTTGATATTGTGTTGTGTTTTAAAACGCATTGTTTCCATTTTAGTTTAACGTTATTTGTACAACCGTTTCTTGTATTTCTTTCCGCTTTCAATCAGGTGTAACTTTTTCTAGTATTCAGTGTGTCACTTTCTTCCTTGGTTAATGTCCCGGCCTAGTTTCCATAAACACAAAATACGACCATTAATACTCTGAAAAATGTCCGTTTCTATCAAACAGAAAAGGAACAATGAAGCTAGCTTATTAACGAAACTTTTATAATTCCATCTGATGGCTTCTCAAAATCATGCTTTCACGATGAGTTTGTATTATACTCTGTTTGTCCCTTCCATCTCTTTTTTTCCCCTTTCTGTTGCTATAATTTTCTATCGCCTCTGTCTGCTGCCATCCCTTGTTCGTTAGCTGATTGTGTTGTTCTTTTGACATGACTTATATCAACTCGATATGCCGGTGTGTGAACATTACATATTATTATATATTACGTATATCTTTACGATCCCCATGGACCCCCGAGCGGAGTTTTGTGAACATGTTTTGTCTCTTGCACTCGGTGAAAATACCAACAAACAAGCAATAGAGAAACGCTCGCTCAAAGGATGTGCTAACGCAGGCGAACGCAGTAGAATTTGTAACGTCTCTGGCTTGATTTTAGTTTTTTCGTCGTTGAATTGGCGTGCCGCAATAGTATTCAAATTCTTGCACATTGCATTTTTTTAATTATTTGTTTTACATAATCGGAGATTTCAAAAGTTTATGATTTTGGTGGTTGATTTACTCTTACCCTCAATCATTACCGTTGAGCTCAAAAGCCATGACGAATTCAAATTCTGCGGCGCCGAGACTTTCGGCTGCCCAAAGTGTCTGATCCCAGCCGCACCATCGCCACCAAACGGTAGAGTATTGTGAATTATCTTTTCAAAACCATACGATGGCAAAACCAATGTCCCTATATGCGCTGGGAGTAAGTATTTAAGTTGTGACCTATGCCCCTTTGGTAGGTAGAGTCCACTATTTTCTATGTGCCAATGTTGATAAGTAAGTTGCCCTATGCTGTTTGCTAAAAAAAATATGGGAATAAACACGGCAGATACTTCCACAGAAACAGAGATACAGACCAGGAGCCTGTAAGATTTGTTTTGTTGGTATGATTTTATCGTCTTATTTTTTTTAAATATACGGTACTCTTTTTGTTAATGTTCGATATTTCGCTTTGGGCAGCTGCTGCGTTGGTTACGGCTTTACACGATCTTTCGACGGATCGTTACCGACCGATCAAACTTCGCAGATCGTGCGTAGCAATAAGTAATATCCGCACGTTTGACCCCGTGTCTATGATGTACAAAATTTTAGCTTTTCTACACATAACGCTTTCAGATTATTTTATGATCGATGGGCTTACTTTCAACGCGTATTTATGACATCGGCACAGTTTGGTTGGCGATGTCCTTAAACCCTCCAGCTACTCGCTGCTTTGGCGTATTCACTTACGTATAACGATTTCATACCCTTGCAGTAACCGGTGTTCTAAACCTATTTTGAAGCAATTCCAACGGATGTGTTTTTTCTTTCTCTTTTTGGTTTTTCGATTGTTCGATTTTTCCCGGTAGATTTCAAGGCGAAATTCGGTTTCGTCTTTAATCTAGCCCCATTTCCAACTCATATCTAAGAAATCATCAGTATCATCCCTTACAAGATTTTCTTAACGGCAATATGTGGCATTTTGCGTTATCATACGTGGATTATGCTGAAGACAGTCAATCCACAGCAGAATCAGTTATTGCGCTCACGCCGGCGGAAATTGTTTTGTTTTTTAATATAATGTTTTCTTACCATCTTACCGCATCTTCTATCTGCTCCGAATACTGGTTTTAAAGCGAATCTTTCCCATAGGGGCACATTTAAATTTTTGTTTTCATTGCGCTCCGAGCAAACAAATTGTCTTCTTACTTTCGTTCACGTGTTCCGTTCCACTTTCACAATCCGCTATCGCGCGCTTTTAATTTCAACGAATAATCTGATTGAAAACCAACCGTTCAAATAATTTTTTTTTTGTTCATTATCAAGATGTACCTCACCTTTAAAAACAAACCTATGTTTATGTTTATGCATGTGACATGATTGTTATATTTTGATACTCTTCCAACAATCTAGGGCGCATCCAATGAGGACAGGATAAAGGCGGCTAATGAAAAAGCGCACGATCTTCTCAAATAAAAAGGGTACCGAGTATATATGTATCCGTGCATATATAAAATATACACACCTATCTATACATATATTATACATATACTTGTACGGTTATCATTATTATTTTTACCTCCTCCATTTCGGATAACGAAACGAGCAAACACGAAAATGTAAGTTGGTAGTCACTTTTCTCTACTTCTATTCATATATTTATAAATATGCGTATATGTATTCTTATGATTAGTTTTTAATATCCTACTATTTATACGTGTAATAGATTCTACTTATTAACTATACATTGTTTTTTTTTTATGCCAAGATGTTCTTACACACGTAGGATGTGATACTATATTACTCTGCAGAATCTATAGAACAGAAAAAATACTCACACTAAAACATTCAAAAATAAAGTCGATGTTCACGTTAAAGACAAATAATCTGATCACTGCTTTTATTTAAATTTCGTTCAATAAATAACTACTATATTCTAAGCTTTTCCTTACTTTTCTCTACTTCAAGTTTAATTTCACTGTACTTTTGTTGTATGTATCGAAAAACAATTGTAGGCAATTATATCTTAGGTGAAAAGCAGTATCGTTGAGCTGTATTCAGTTAAAACAAATTAATTTACATTGGCAAAGTGGAAGAACCTATAAACTGTTGGATAATTGCCTGCTAGTTTTTTGTTTCTCACCCCCAGTACTTTTCTCTTTATCTTTTCAACTCTGCTCACGATATAAGTTTGTACTGTACACAAAGTCTATATAAAAACATACAAATATGCATTTTTCTTTTCGAATACTTCACATTTATTCCAATTTCTCCACACCCCGATGATGAATAACCATTCCATCGTGCCCGACATAGCCCGATATGAATAATCTTATTCTGTGCAATGTTAACATCCATAGGGAGATTCCAACGCCACCAGGATAGCATCGGCTAACGAAAGAGCTCATGATCTACTCAAGTAAGATGTTCCGCTATCGCTGACGCATGTAACGGAACGGGCAGATGGCAGACGACACCTGTAAGGGAAGGGGTGGTACGGGCAGCGTGAGACAATTTCGATACACCAGCCGATTAATTTGTCCGGATCCTCATGGTTGCGGAACGTTGGAATTTTTGAGCGGTAGGACGTGCGTGAATGCGATTAGAAAAAAAAACGACCGGGGAAAGGAAGATGCAAAGCGATGAACGAGATCCACCTAAATCGAGTTTGATGAAACAGCGGGCGAAGAAGATATGCTGCATTATACAATTATGGAATATACATACCAGTGGTGAAGGTACTTTCAACTGTCAACTTAGACTGCTTCGCATTTAACGAACGGAGGTACGACGGAGACAAACGGGACGAGGTCTAACTTGTGCGGCAAGGCAAGCTAGAGTACTAAATGCAAAAACTGCTGCTGGTCGGTCATACAAGTCGATGCGCGAAACGGGAGAAGAGCCACTATCCCGAACCACGTTACAGTTACAGCATTAACAGAAACGCGCAGTGATAGAGCAGTGAAATTGTTACAACGATAAGCTTAGGTTTCATTGGGTTGTGCGGTTTTTTACTTAGTAGATTTGCTTTCTCGGCCTGCCCTGCAACAGGAAGAGTGCCTGTTTTGCGTGAAAAAAGAAAACACGCGTCGCAATGGGTTCCCATTTTTGTCCGTTGCGAAATTTTATCGCTTCAAAAATGCTCCGACTTCTTTTCCGAACACTTTATCGGCTTCTGTAATTCGGTTCACCGTTACTTCCAAGCTACCGGGACCAAAGTATCCTGTCGCTTTTGTGTTTGTAGATGTTGTGAGCAATGAAGCTCATACTTTCACACTATTCATCCTGTATTACCGTACACTTGGTATTTTATTTGTCAACGTAGGATAGGATAAAATCTTCTTTCCTGTATGTGCTTGGTGCGTGATGAATGCTTTACCGCTGTGCAAAAACTGTGACAGTGGTGCAAAAACAAAGAAAACCAAACCGATGAGCACAGAACCATTCCAAGATAGCCTCTGGTCGATAGTACGAGTTTCCGCATGTTTCTCTGGTGCATTTTAATCCAGTTACGGTAGCCTAGTAGTGTGTAGAGGTTTTCTTCCAGATGCAAAGAAAAAAAAGGATGATCAGGTATCGACGGGTGGAATATCCCTTCCAACATGCTGCTACACGCCCAACACTTAACGTTAGTTTGTTCGTTCGCGCATTAAAACTACTACACATGCGTGGTTTGCTTTTCTTCCCACCGAGACAGAAAGAAAGAGCAAGAAGAAGTTTTACAAAGTGCGAATTTTCAAAAGATGGAGAAAACGAATCTTTGCATCATCATCATTAGAAGTGCATAGGTACGGAGGAGACCGCGAAACATTGCTGTGTGAAGAATGTTTTTTTACGAACGAAAAAAAAACTCACGAGCAACAACCCGTTCCTGGGGGGAAGAAAAGAACACACCATCACACTAGGGTGCTCCCCGGGTTAATGGATTCGGCTTGTTTTTAACGTAACATTCGGTCCTTACAGTACCAACTAACCATCTACTCTAACTAACTAAACATACCCTAAGGCCGCGGCCCGCTCTTAGCTACTACTCTCTGTGTCTCGCCGGTGGCTTCCCGGCCCTTAACTTCAACGATCGGAGGCTGATCGTGATTCGATGTGTATGTGTGTGCGTAAGAAATTGTAGCCTGCAACATGTTATTGCAAACTAGCCGGTAGCCGCCGTTTACTAGTACTACAGCCTTGATTTTACGAGGTAAGCTCTAGCAGGCGCATCAATGCTTTGCGATGAGGCCCTGTTGGCAAAACGTGCCAGCTAGCCACGTTGGGTGGTTGGAGACAAACGTTAGAAACAGCCGTGCTGAAATTTGGTGATAAAAGGCTTTAATTTAATGTTGTTTAATTGATGCGGAGACATCCGCTTCCGTGACACGTGACCCCTGGAAGGTGTTATTTGAAAACGTAAACGAAAAATAGAAAACCAGTTTCGCTTTTTGCTTCAGTACGCTACTCATTCGGCGCGCTCATTCTGGTAGCTCTTGTTGCGATAGCTCCAGTTGGCATTTCTAGCATTGGCAATTGGGTAGCTAGCACTGATCTTAGAGTTTCTGCACCACAGTACGGTACCGGTAATGAAAGCATTAGCTGTAGAAAAGATCCATTCCCACTTAAAACCCGCTGCATCGGTTTGGGGCTACAATCGAGGAAAGATATTTTTTTCGGTTTCTTGTGGCACCGTTGAAAACATCGGTTCAATTCAATCTCTTAATAGTATCAATCTCAATGAAAATAACGAAACAAACACAGTGAAGTAACAGAGTTAAAAATGAAAAAAAGAAGAAAACATTGGCACATATGGGAGTAAGACGTACAGAAAACAGGCCACCAGAAGTAACCTAATCCACACAGCAATCCCCCGAACATCCCTGTGGCGGTCAGGATAGTAAAAAAAAGAAGAAAATTACCTTACATTAAAAGACAAACGTACTTTAACTATAAATATACAAACTTATTATACATTATAAATGATACATTATTTACTTAGCCTCTCGGAGCAAGTAAACGTGCATGGAAGCGATAATATCATATCAAGCAGGAAGTGGCCGCAGTCTAACAGAAACATGAACACATGGTGAGCAAAGCTAGGGAGATGCATGGTGAGGAAAGCTAAGGGAAACAAGAGGAAAAGCGCAAAAGAGGTAAAACATAACACCGAAGTGAACTGTGTATCGCAAAGCAAGCAAATAATTTGGCAAGCATATAAGCATTTAACAAGACCTCGTGTGAAGCAGTGAAGCAAATGTTTGGGGTAAAACGAGGAGGAAACCAACAAGAGTCCTGCTTACAATTTTGCTGCGAAGCAAGTTGATTCACGATTGCAATATAATTACGGTGACGTACCGAAGCGGCTTGATTGATAATCGAGAAAAAAGAAAAGAAAAAGAAACAAAATCATTAATCCAAGGATATGTGTAGCAAGTCCAGTAACGAACAAACTTTATCATATACCAAAATACTGTTGGGCTTACAGACAGCGACATACACTGAACACAGAACACACGCGTTCAAGTATATACACTCATTATTATGTTTGAACAAATGACGTTGATTGACTAGATTCATCAGCAATAATAAACAATTGTGATAATACAATACATACATGAAAAGCAACACGAGAAAACAAGTGAACGATAGGAAAATAGGTGGAGTAAACGAAGGAAGAAAAATGAAAACGAAAGGAATCAAGCACAGCATATGTAATCGAGAATCCAGGCAAATTCACGAACAACAACTGCTCCATTGATGCACTACAAGCGAAGATGATGAGCTGGAGATAAAGGGACAGAGAGAAACACTAGCATGGAGAAACATGTCAGATCGCTAGGAGCGTGACTGGATCAACGGGACACTTAGTAGTTCATCTTCTTCGGGGCAATGGTGTTGGTACATGAAGCAAGACAAAAAAAGAAATGCTGAGCACTCGATAGTCGACGACGAACATTTTATCGTCGATATCGTGCACGTGCGAGTTTTCCGGCGTGCGATAGCGATAGTTTTCCATGTTATCGCTTCTCGTGGCGAAACAAAATACAAATTTAAAGCAATTTTAAAGTGTAATTCTTTCCAAACGGGGTTTGCTGTTTACAGCTTTCCCCGATCTTCAATGTCGTTACTAGCGGTGGAAATGCGCCGGACGGAGGTGATACCTGTTTGGATTAAATCTAGTAGTAGCAACAATCTATCTCATCCACGCTTGGATGTGCCTCGTTGGATGTTTTGTGTCGTTTCCACGTGTGCTATCAGTTCGTGCGGAGCTGTTTAAGCTCTTAATCTTAAATGTTGACAGAGGGCACATGGGTTTGGATGATTTTCGCTTCCGTTCCTTACCGCGAAGCCCTACGGATCGCATCCCCACACTCTTGAGAACGAAACATCTTGCGGAACCGCTCGTACCCTCTCCAAACCAAACCATGCCCAGTCGTTTTCTTCCATCCCATTGAGAGCCCGCTTGTTAAACGGTGGCGCCTTTCGCTAGCGATCCGGGGCCACCAGCTGTACACCTGATTGCCTCTAGACGATATTATTTGTTGTTGCGTTGTTGTTCCATACGGGGTCAGGGGAATAAGTAGATACAAATATTGCTAAATGCGACAAAACGTGTGGCGCGGCATTTGATGCGAATTTGAAAAATTCAAGGAGGCAAACAAACGGCAAATGACAGTAAGCAGATGGCAAAGGCTAGCGGAACGTAAGAAACAGAAGAACAGACAAAAACACCCAACATTAGATAAAAACAAAATGCATCTCTTAATACCTAGCGATTGATACCCTCTATTGGTACGAAAAGCGAGCAAGCAAACAATGGGAAAAACTGCAGTCGGTACCATCTCTTGTTGTCTCTTTAAACTCTACGTGTGTATAAAACGAATAAAACGGAAGGCAAAACTCCAAGCTATTACCATTAATTCTGAACAGCAGCAAACAATTATAAAGTAAGTAAATGCAGCGTCTCTTGCTGAAGCAGTAGCAGTACTCTCTTGTTATAGTTTTTTTGCAGATATTTTCTAATCGTTTGTCTTTTCGCGCTAACTAACTAACGAAGCTACGCATATGTAACTCTCGCCCAAAAATCATTTCAATAGAATCGGAAAAGAAGAAAAATATTCAGCAATAAGGAATGAACAGTGAAAGCAAGGAAAGCTTACATGCAAACGAAGCGGGAAATGAACGTAAAACGCAAATTGCAATTGCAAAGAAAGAGAAAAAGATAAATGAAAAAGAGAATTGAAAAAATATGGCGAAAAGATGGTCTACAACAGGAATGGTACGAAAAAAAAAAACGTACACAACATGCAAAAGTTTACGAAATGTTATCTAGTTAAGTTTGGCTACAAAAGAAATTACTCTTAGCGTAAATGAATTCGAAAATTGTAAATAGAAAAAAATAAACACACACATACACACACACACACGCACACACACAAGAACATTCGTACAGATATTCGGATCTTACGCATGCAGGCAGATGCAAATGAAAGCAACAAATGAATGCAAACGTTGAATATTGTGCTAAAAAGGGAAAAAACCCGAAAAGCAAAAACAGTAAACCGCATCATTCTTCGTTGGAAGGATTTTTGTGGCACTTTTTGTTCTTTCCACATTCTTTAACACAAAAGTAGTGCGACTTGTTGTATGTATATTTTAGTAGTTTTAATAATTTATACGCACTCTGTGCGATTGTTCTTGTTTCCGGCTTTCAAAGTTCAACTTTTGCTGTTATATAAATGTGTGTAAAAGGAGGACAACCCGTGCTCGAAAGCATGAACAAAAATTAAGAACAAATCGATGAACACAAAACGGCCAAAATATTGAAAAAAAGAGCACTTGCATCTAATGTTGTGTACGCAAATCAATTAATGTGATGCGGGTTTTTGGATTTTGAGCTTCATTTGATGCTGCTATAGATAGTATTGTTTGTTCAAGCCTATTATAATAATTTAATTTGTACTATGATTTTAACTAGCCGTGGAGCACGAAACAGTTTTGTGAAATTTGAGCCTTTTGAACCATTACTGTTTATTTATTTCCCATCACGTGACGTCATCTAATGTTAAAAACATGGAAAGCTGGAGAAAAAAAAAGCTATCACGAACAGATTGACCACCAGTGCGCGATCGATATTCTGTGGCGAGTGTAACTTGCGCGAGTGCGAAGAAAATTAGCGCTAATGTTTGTACATAAACATGTTGGATTTGAGGGAGGTTTGACCGCATCCCGTCGAAATCATCTCCCAATTCTTCAGCGTTTGCTTCTTATATCGTTTGATGAATCGGTTGCTTCATTGCTGCAAATGACTGTCGTTTCTTTTGCTGACCACTATGGAACACCAGAGAAAAATCACCCGTTTTCACGCTCGCTTACACACTCAGCACACCTAAAACACACGCCGACACAAATTAGCAGCGCATGCCATGTACCAGTAAGGGAAGCAAGGGATAAGAGACAAAAGAAAAGCTTTTTTGGTATATTTCGTATAAATGAAAATTTTCAAACCAATAACAGACACTAATTCAAAATTGATAATCCAACAAGAAGAAAAAAAAAACCATGCGTATAAACTAGCTGCAGATTAATTGAAACTGTCTTACGGTTAATACTTTTTAAAAATGTATTTCAAGTATCCTGTAAAAATAAAATGATTATAATGGACCCAAAGTGTGTGCGTGTGGATGTGGTTTTTTTTACTGTTATATTTTCGGTCAGCTGTGTGCTTGTAACAAGCAGTGTGTCGACAATCATTGATCAATTCGTTATGCGTGATTGTTTTAGTTTTAAATTGGACTTACCATTAAAATTAGAGAGGAGGGAAATTTTTTAATTTAATAGCAAAATGAAAAATTTTAAAGTGAAACAAAAGCTGTTATAAAGCTATCTTCTCTTATATTAATAAAATTGGTAGGAAAATATCTTTTAACCTGCATGGCAAACATATTTTTGAAACAATTTGTTTGCTTTTAGAATTTGGGTAATACCTAAAAATCCTTTTGTTAGTGGCTGCACCGGAAAAAGTTATAGCCCAGCTAATTACTACGCCTAGCAAAAGTTGTACATCGGCGTGCCTTTTGCTTTGTTTGAGCGATGGTTTTTCATGTGCAATTTAAATTATACTTAATTTAATTTCAATTGCGTTCACGAAGCAACGCTCCCGATGCCGCTGCAGCACCGTTAGGATATTTACAATGTACGGTATGACTCAAACGCACGTGAATTTTAACGAACCACCATCTCAACGAACGAACGAAGAACGGGAGATGCGTCGCGATGTGGCGTACCGTACACGCATTGGGCCTTCGAGGCGAGAACATCGAAATGGGGTTCTCTTGTTTTTGGGGTGAGTTTTTTTTTTTTTTTTTTGGTAGCATAAGCGTAAAGTAGGGAGCATAATGGCATAATTTGGATGCTCTTTTTTGTAAGTTTCACAGCATACGGAGCCCGGTAAACCACACTGACTTCAGTTCGGGCGACACCTCATTGTTGATCCAATGGAGCATTGGCACGACAGAAACGGGGAAAACTTATCTCTGAAGTTATTTCGCCATTTCGAGGAAGAGTCAGCTGTCACAAGTGTGGGTCTTGTGCTGCCGGTGGACACTAGCGGCAGCGGCAGGGTACAATGTCAATGCACCGAACTTGTCTGGTGCCACCTTGAACTTCCTCGGCGCGCTGCTAAGTTTGCTGCGGTTGAGCGGGTTGGACGGAGGAGGGATGTGACCGCCGTGGCCGCCCGTCGCCCGAGAATGTCGCTGCTCGGTGGTTGTGTGTTTGCGGGACAAGGGTGTGACGGAGGGGGAAAGCGTTGTGAAATAATAAATTCATCGCATTCTTCGCCCCCGCGCCATCGCTAATGCCCTGTAGTCCCCCCCTCTCCCCCCTCCGGGCGTGCTGTGCAAGTTCGGTGCACCCATTGTTCGACACGTGACTTGCGTGAGCTGGGGGAATGTAGGGGAAGGGTTATTTATTTATTTTATTTTTTTGTAGTGCAAAGCAACGGTTTGAAGTCACGTGCAGTGCGCTCTTCTCGCGGGAGCAAAACAATGACTGATCGATCGATCGGTCGCGGGCGGGCGGGCGAGGGTTTCCTCAGCTGCCCAGCATTGCCGATCGGCTTCTGCCGGGTTCATTGCGCCAGCGTGATCTTCGAGGAGCTGGGCGGAAATTGTTGTATCTCAACTGCTTCCAGCAACAAATTACGAAGATTTAAACATTTCAACTGTGCGAAAACTAAAACAACAAAACATTTTCAATTTCACTTTGGTTGCGATAGCTCAATTCTAAATTGATGTCCGAAGCAGTAGGAGGATCGTTATAGTTAGACAACAGGAGGATAGTTATAAATACTCCATTTAAATGATTTTTAAATGAATTTATCTTCCTTTTTACAGCCAACTAGAACGGAACGGAAACGGAAAGAAATATTCTATTCTTTTTCGTGTTATAATACTTACAAGAAAAATAATAGAATACTTTTTAAGACTCCAAGGTTATTATGGTGGACTGATTTAATAGGAATGTTCTAGGGTGCCGTTTGACGCTCCAATTGAGTGAACATTAGTTCATCTTAGGTTATTTTTCTCTTATTAGAAAACTGGATTATTTTCTTCCCCCTATTTAATGTCTTTGAAAGCAATACCAATAAGAATGAAGGCGTTTGATTAACGATAACTAACGAACAATTGCTTTGGTTGGGAGCAAAATAAACCTAACAATGCATATGTGTATTATTTTGAATCTTTATGCTACAGAATTAGTGCACATACATTAAAATTGATTACAAAGCTACGTAATGAGGTATACCTCTGTCTAGGGTCAAGCCAGTAGAATACCCAATGAAAAAGGGACTCGTTGCGGAGGCTCCTAGGGGTCTTGTTTTTGCGAATCATAAGAACATTCTCTACAGTATCGGTAGTTCTAACAAAGTTTGGAAAGTATTTTTGATTGAACGCACATCATCTTGCTATGAACGCCCATACGCTTCCGGATTTTTCAATTCCCTTCGAGGGGAAGGACTCCTGGAAACCGATGGGAATCTCTAAGCTGTACGCGGAATAGGTAATCGGTCGATTAGAAATCCGCAAACCGTACTTTGTTCGATTCATGTTCGAACGTAACCTAACACGACGACGGTGACATTGTGCCTTGGCGCAGTTGGATGTACGTACACACTTCATAAGCTCCACACGTGGTGACCTTACACTTGAAAGGGTTTGCCGTGGGGCAGGTCACAATCGAGGCGTTTGTTTGCAAGACCTCGTGGCCGTAGCACAGAATGTGGTGTCTTCTCTGCGTCAGATCTAACCAGTTCGCGCACCAGTCATACCTGACGGTCTGTAACGATTCGCTACCATTTCGATTTTTTATACCGCGTGCTTGGTCGCCTTCTGGTGGGAGGCACTGTATCACTTTACTGAGTCTCGCATACGTTTTCGACACTTATTCCCTGCACGTACATAGATTCTTGACACGGAAGCCACCAGCTTGCTTGTATGACCACGTGCATTGACCTTCGTTCTAAGGGCTCGAGAATTCCGCCGATCATATCACCGGCTCGAGCGGAAGGATTTAGTGATGGGCCATAGCCGAACGAGGAGCATTTTTTCCACCAGCAGAAAGGGCACGGTTGGGGCGGGAAGAAAAGAACGATCGATCTGAACATGCTTTATAACCAGCGGCTCAATTACATCTATCGTAATGGCGTGTAATTTCCCGCCAGAAACCGTACCTCACTTTATGGCGGAGGGCAGCTAAATGTGCATGACTTATGAAAGTTAATTTTATCTCGAAAGGCTCCAAGGTGCACGCTTAGTACGACTAATGGTAGCTAACATAACGATATTAGGATATCTGAAGCTTTAAAAAACTTAAACTACAAATGGGTTTGTGAGCTAAATTGTAAAATTCTTTATAATTCTCCAAGACATTAAAAACAAAACAGGAAATCCTTTTCCTGACGTGTGTGTGAAAAACTGTCAAATTGAGTTTAATTGAACCAAATTAATGGCCAAACAATATGATCTGTACGGTCTTCCGTACCGGCTATAAATAGAGTAGGTCGTTGGGTCAAGTGTTCCACCGATGTCAATGGCTTTCTGCTTAATCAATCACAAAACAATGAAGAGTACGGTCAACGGTCATCAAACTGCACTCCCCGAAACACCCCAAGGTTGCCCTTGAGATCAACACTGGCTTCGTGTTAGACCCGTCCCGGCATATTACGGCGATTTATTTTCACTTCCATTTAGCGAGAAAACTACCACTAAAATTTTAGGTGAAGAAGTCATCGACATCTGGGAGGGTCATCCAGGTATCTCGCGTGTGAGTTATGTGCTTTTTGTGCATGGCGCACCCGTGAACTTCCAGTCAGCTACTATTGTCACCGGTTGAAGTGGGCGAAACCGTCGGTAAATCACCGTATCGCAAATATGGTCCGTTTTGGGTGATGACCTCCCGTTGTTGGCGAATTTTCTGTTTTTGATCGAACTGCAGCAATGGTGGGGGAAATAATGTTTAGCCATTAGGCCTGTTAGGCCGATGGGTCGACGGACTGATATCGACGAAGTAAGTGAACCCTTAGCTCGTGCCGTGCACTTGTCACGAAATCGCGCAAACGAGTGAAAACCTTCAACAACTTCACGATTTGTACACAAAACGCAGCGCAACGCGAGAATAACCCTCGGGCGCGCGCCGTTGCAATGCAACTTCCGCTGATTACGATCCTATGCAGTTTGCACTCGGTGGCGCAACCGCCGGGACACGCACGTGTTCGAAGACGTCTCGGGAACCTCGCGGCCGATGCCAAACCTAGCCTGGACGATGCATGCCTTACCTCTGGTGCGGTTGTCGTTGGTTTTACAAAAAAATCGTGTGCCATAAAAGACGCCACCCATCCGCACCGGCGGAAGCTTGTCGTCCGATCCCATGCGGATTACTCATCAACCACCGTCCCCCAGACGGAGAATGCATGCACCGGGTGCTACGTTCGTTGTCATGGGGTCATTTCCCGCCAACGGAGTGGCAGAGTGCGCACACTTACGACCACCAAAACACGTGTGCGACGATGTGCCGATGATTTCCGCGTCGCGAGAGCGAGATCGATCTCACAGCACGCGCGAGGGTGGTGGTAACATAATAACAATCGCGTGCAAACACTACCGGTGCCGGCTACTAATCAATCGTTGACACCGGCGAAGGTGACGGCGTAGGCAAACTGGATCCAGCGATCCGTCCCGTTCGTTCAGCTGGCAACGCACATGGCGCCTCTCCACGCGGTTGAAGCGGGAGCGCGCGCGCGCGCTCGCTCACACGCACACCGGCAAACGATCATCGGTTGGCTAGGGATCGGGGGGGAAAAGAAGATGCCGCCGCACTGTATCGATCCTTGTCGTATCCGTTCTGCGCATCATCCGCACTTGCGCGCAACTTTGGGGATCGGCACCGACCTACTCACCCGCCCTCGGGAGGTGCGAGAATAACTGTCGATCCATTTGGCGGTTCTTTTTGTGTGCTTGTAGCGCCCGTTACTGGGGGAGTTCGTATAAAACGTACCCACGTCGGCAAGATAATTGCGAGTTGAGTGGTAACAGCGCAGCCATCCACACACGGTCGCGCTCGGGATTGCCGTTTTGTCCCGCCGTTTGTTTGAACTATCTTCTAGCAACCGCACTTGCGTTACCTCAAACGCCATGTTCGAAGCAGTCCAGATGCGGTGGTGCTTAGCGTCGGTTGTGTTGACCCTCAGCCAGCTGACGAACATTGAAGGGCAGATAAGTCGTAAGTGATGTCGCATCTGTTTCCCGTTTGGTTCCGTTGATTAATTTCACCCGCTTGCAAAATTCACTTTCACCGCCCCTTTTCTTTGCTGGGCCGGCTACTGCATCCACAGTATCGTCGGTTCCGTGCGGTCTGCAGCAGCGGATCGTCGGCGGGATAGATTCTAGCCGGGGCCAAATCACCTACATCGCGAGCCTCACCAAGCGCGGCGGCCACTACTGTGGTGCGTCGATCGTGAACGATCGCTGGTTGCTTACGGCGGGTCACTGTGTGTGCAGGTGAGTATACGCGCGGCCATCTTCCTCCTTCCAGGGTCCCGGCTGAAGGTGGTATCCTTTCCTCCCCCACAGTGGCGTCAACAAGGTGCTCCGGGCCAACCAAATACGGGCGGTGCTGGGGCTCTACCGCATGTCGGAGCTGGCCGGGAACCGGATCGATCGCGCGCTCGGTGGCGACGGTGCGTACGAGATGAACCTCCGGACGATCGTACCACACCCGGGATACGTGTGCAGCAAACCGTCGAACGATATTGCCCTGCTGGAGATGACACAGCGGATCGACTTTACGCCCTCCGTGCGCCCGATCTGTCTGTCGAGCGGTGCGGACGGATCGGCCCGGGTCGAGGGGCGTACGGCCGTCGTGGCCGGATGGGGCTGGCTGCAGGAGAATCGCAATCTCGGCGACAAGGCGGACACCCTGCAGCGCGCCGTGGTGGATGTGTTCCGGAACGAGGAGTGCGAAAGCATGTACCGGCGGGGGAACCGATCGCGAACGATCGCCCGCACGCAGCTGTGCGCCGGCAAGGGCACCGGAGGGGTGGACGCGTGCTGGGCCGACTCCGGCGGACCGCTGGTGACGAGCGACAATGTCCTGATCGGCATCGTTTCGACGGGGATCGGTTGCGCGCGACCTGGCTTCCCGGGAATTTACACGCGTGTCAGCGAATACGCAAATTGGATAGTGACCGTGGTTGATCGGTTTAACAGCAGCTAAACTCAGAGGCGCATACCCTTGTTTCTAGTCACACGTTTTTAACATATTTACGTTAGGTTCTTTAAATCCTGCATAAGTACAAATGTTGTTAGTGACGAAATTTAACAGTTAATAAACTAAAATGAGAGTTATAATACGTGTCTTAGTTTGGAATTATATTTTAACACGACATTTTTAGGAGATCTTAAAGTAAAAAAAAAACTTAATCGAGCTTAATAAAATCAACGAAAATATTCAATGGTCCATTAAAATGAACGAACTGGATAGTCAGCCGCATTTTGAGGAATAAAATGTTTATACTGGAAATCTATATTGCTCCCAATACATTGGTTTTTATTTTGTGTTACTATTTTTTTGAATCTACTACTCACAGAAAAAAAAAATTGGACTACATTTAAATAACTTCTTATGCTTTCAAACATCATCAACTCGAAAGGAAACGTGAGACCAGCTGTGCTTGTTCTTTTCCGTGTGAGAAAATAGCGGATGGGATATAATACAACTAAAGCTCGCCAATTTACGCACAATGTTTGCGTTGTGATGCACGCATGCCGAAAGACACGGACAGAGTCAAAACCACCCGGTTGGGATGGACAAACTACCACGTTCTCGTTTCATCCGCAGGACCAACAGTCGACGTTCTATGGTAGGAAAAATTTGCTCTCCACTATCCGCTTGATGTACGCCTCATGCGTCACCGCTAGGGCCGTAGCGAGCAGACCATTCGAGTTCAGCGGAGGTGCGTCTCGGTGATACACTATGTTTTCGTTGTGCAGATCGGTCATCTTTCCGCCGATTGCGCCGAGTATGGCATCACCGGCACAAATGTCCCATTTCTTTATGTGCGTCGTGTGCAGGTAGGCCGTCGCGTTGTTCTGGATCACCTGGAGCACTTTGAACCCTAGGGACAAATGGAAGTGTCGGTGTCGTTAAATAGTTCCATACTCACTTACTGTTTGAGAGGCGGAAACCCGCCGCACGATCGGAAGCATCACTTACCAGCTCCTCCGGCAGTTACAACTTGAGCATTTTCTCCAAATATCTGCTTCGATTGTTCCTTGACTGCGCCGGCATGCGAACGCGACACGATAATCGTGGGATGTTTAACTTCGGCCTCGTACTTCAGATTCAGCAGCGACTCCGACAGGGCTCGATCACGCCACGCCCAGGTGGTTTTCATGAGGAAAGGATTGTGTATTATCCCGATCGTCGGAACACCTTTGATAGCGACACAGACCATCGTAGTAACGTACTCATGGAGCCGCTCTGGAATGAATGATAAGGAAGAATTTAAGTAACCCCTTGCAAAATAGATCCAATACGGCAGGTATTACCAGTATACTCCTGCGTTGCGTCCAACGGATCAATCCACACGGCTACGTCGTCTATGTTAACCCTTTCATCCGGCACGGTGGCGCTCTCGTGGAGGACAGTCGGATCGAGATCAAACAGCTGCACATCGGCACACTGCTCCTGCCGGTCGTCCTCCTCCGAGATAATCCGGAGCTTGGGAAATATCCGCAGCAGCCCATTCTTCATCACACAGTTCGAGCGATAGTCCGCATCGGTCACGGGATTGTTTGCACCCTCTTTGGTTTTTCCTTTGCTCTGCTCGTGCAGGTCCCGCGACTTCGAAACGGCCACCACCTCGAAGCCACCGTGCTGGGCGGCCTGTATAGCACCGATCAGCAGCTTGCGTAGGTTGATTTCGTTCGGGTTTTTGCCAAACGTGTAGCTAACGTTGTTGTTGCCGCTGTTCCACAGATAGTACAGTATGCAAGTAAACAGAACTCCCAGTATCACAAAGCCGCACTTATTGATGCGTATCGATCTGCCGAAATTCATTGTGACCTGCTGCCGTTTTCAAGATTGCCTTGGCTATGACGAACTAGAACTGACTGTTCCCGTACACTATGCAGTGTTCACATCATTTTGCCATACAAGCACCTCCGCTAAACACGTCTCGTGGAGAATTTTCGTTATTTGCCTTTCCCTTCGCTTGGTCACAGCATTCCTTGCTGTTTTTCAAAACAATCCATCTTTTGTGACGACGCGTTTCGGAGTAGGGGGCATATTCTCCCTTCGCAACTGACAGCTATCAAAATCTGTTCGTTTGAGCAAGTTCAATATCTCTGTTCAGTTTTATTTTTTAATTTTATGTTTGTACGTTAATTTTCAGGTTGATTGCAAAATTTAAACTGAATAATAGCAGTGTGATTTGGGGTTATTCAACTGAACTAGTTCTGCGTAGGAAAGATAAGTAAAAATACCGTTCAAAATACCTCTCCCGACATACCCCGTATCTAGCAACCTTCGGTCAAACCATGCACAGCTGATTTCTCTCATGACGTCATCAAAATCCGTTCATTCAACATTCTTCAGAGTGGTTGCCTCGTCGTTCAAATGTGCGAAGTACCGGTGCACGATTTGGAAGTAGTAAATGTGCAGAACTATGAAACATTCGCACATCCCATCATTTTGCTGAAAGGAACGATAGGTAATCCGTGCACGTACGCAAAACTCAAGGTAGTTTCCAGCCAAAACCAACCCATCCCGTGTTCGTCAACGATTGAAGGCAAGAACGGGGGGACGAGTGAACCATCTAGTGTAGCAAACTTTCGACTGATTTTGCGATTAAACGCCGGTCAAAATGACATAGATCTGGTGTGCTGCGGTGGGAAGAAATCTCTAACGCTATTCTACACCAAAGCGGCTAGTCGGTACACCGTTGTGCCTCTCTACATCATCTGCGCAGGGCACACGGGCCACTATCAGTCGTACGAGAACGACGAGGAAAACGACTGTGCTGGTGCCTGTCGCAAAATAACACTTTCCATCGAACTGCTCCAATGTTTGTACGCCGAGAAGCTGCACGAGACAGGATTCGGCCGTAAGACGTTCACTGTCGGATCTTCCTGTGTGCCGTTCCGAAGCGCGCTCGACTGGGGCAGGTCGTCCACCATGAAGGAGGGTGAGCTCTGGCAGCACTTCGCGTCCGAGCTGGTCCAGTGCAAGCAGTACGATTTGAGTCGAGTCAAACTGGTTGCGTTTCTTAGTAGTACGCATTTCGAGGGGATATCCGATGGAGACTACTCGTACGAAAACATTCGGAAGAAAACTACCGGCCACGTGGCTCTGGGCGGCGGAGGATTAGCCCTCTTCGGGACGGGATGCCTCTATACATGGCCCGCAACACTCGAGGCTGTGTGCGACGCATTTACGAGCCGGCGGCCAATCGACTGTGATAAACTTCTGGACGATAGCAACTACCGAAGAACGTAATTATTCCGCACTCATTCCGTATTCTTACATCATTTGCCCTTTCGGCTGCAAACGAATGATTGTTTGTCCGTTTTAGGTATGGGGGCTGCTACGCCACAACCCTTGGCTCGGTTTGCCACGAAATGGGGCACACGTTCGACCTCGGTCACACCCCGGACAGTTCAATCATGGGCGATGGGCTGGACGGAATTGACAGTGTGTTCGTCGGTTCAAGCGGACGTCCAGGCGTCACTAACGTGGCCGGCCCGAGGCGTCTCATTGAAACAAGGCCACGTGGACCGGCGGGTAGGCTCACGCAGCTGAAACGACCGGGTGACGTGTTTCGGCAGCGAATGGAGTCTAAATGCAACGATGGTATCTTTTTCGCCCTCAACAGTGCAGTTACATTGAGCTACCACCGTTGGTTCAATCAAAGCATAGAAGCTTCCTGTGATAATAACAGTGCACCGTTGCACTATGATCACGGCACAAGAACGATTAACAGCATCGATTCACCGATTGTGTTGGTGGAGCTAAGGCTAACTACAAACGGAATGATGCAGAAATGTTGGACTTTTCCCCAAGCAAAGTGTCCCACTAGTTTTACATTACCAAAGCTTCCAACTCTCGTAGATCGAACGCTGTTCGCGATGAATGCTGCTGGTAATATTATGAAAGTTGATCTTAGCAGTATTAACTTAGAAATAAATCAATAATCCATGTTAATCGTACCATATTTCCAATTTATCCATACTTTGCATTCGTTGAATCCGAAAGATTCAGTTAAAAATAATCAGTAGTAACCGATTTTACTAAACTTATGCGATATCCCCTTCTAGACAGTGTAAAGAAGATTATATAAAAAGCTTGGCATAATTTCGATAAGTTTAATATGCTATCAGTTTAACAATGCATTTATTCGTGTACTCCAAGCAAAACTCCAGCTACGGCAAAAGAAATTAATAATTTAGTTATTCTATCAATGTGTTTGGTCCACCTAGAGCATATCTTTTAAATTATAGCCTTATGCTCTTGCCTGCAATTGAAAACCACTCCAACAAATTATACAAGTGAAAGGCCTTTTCACATCAATTTTGTACGACAGCTACGATTTGCCGACGAAAGTAAATTAAGCTTTTCACTTGGCAGAGGGAGTGGCTGCAATCTTATCACGTTAATGTATGTACGAGTCCCAGCCACCTAAATGTTACGACGGGTTTATCGTGCCCATATCGAGAATCTACTGTTTCGTCTACCGGTTCTGACCCGAACACCCTCCTCTTGCAGATATCCGATGCTCCGCTGCGCTCCTCCATTTCGGTGTGAAACTTGACTCACGAAGCACATGTTCTACCGTGGGTCTCCTCAACGCTATATGAGACAGCACTGTTGCACGAGCGGACACGCACCCTGCCCGCGATAACGAAAGCCAGCACGCCGTGCTAGCTGATGTGTGATGATAAGTTGTAGCAAAAAAAAGTTCCTAGATAAGATTAAAAATACCATGCCCAACGGGTGTCTTCTAGTCGCCAGTAGATCGCGCTCTACGATAGAAGTGTGAAACGTTCCGATCAGTTTAACGGCTTCAACCGGTTCCTGAAGACGTAATAATAACTGGTGTAAATAACATATATTCGTCTGCAAACCCCCACGTTGCGAAGTGAACCATGAGTGGCGACAGCGATGCAAACGCCAGCGAGCCGGACATTTGTGAGGCCAAGATTCTATTTCGGCAGCTTAAACCCTTTCCGGTAATCGATGAGACCAATGGCAACAAAATAGACACCAGACACTTCATCGAGGCGTCCAACCAGATCATAGATGCCATGGGTATGATGTGTGTTGGGTTAAGTTGCAGTTTACATAGAGTAAACAGCATAAGTAAACTTTTGTTTTTTCGTAATTCAACCACAGGATGCTTTGGTAAACTCTTTTCACCGGTCGTGAAGGACATGCGACAAAATGTTCAGGTAGGAACGTGTAGAAGTTTTAAGGATGTATGTTCATTTATTAATTTATATATATTTTTTTAGAAAGTAGCCGATAAGTTCAAACAAAACGAATCTTTGTTCATGTACTTGGAGGATCTAATTCTTAAAGATGCGTCAGGGAACGACGTCCCATTTGACACGGTGACCGACGGATTGTTGTGGCTCAAAAGGTAAGTCGTATAACGCGTATAACGTAACATATCATATAATTGTTTAATCATTCAAACACGCTTAACATTTTATCCACAGGGCATTTGAAATGTTGGAAATGTTTTTCCGCAACATGCTGGCTGACGAAACGTGTAGTGAACAGGTAAAACCGCACCTCAGAGAAGCTTACGAAGTGTGTTTGCTGCCCTATCACGGATTTCTGGCCCAGAAAGCCTTTCAGGTAAGCACTTTTTGGATTTCGATAAGATTGCATTTTTGCTGACGTACTGGGGAAGTGTTTACGTACGATAAATCCATCAATACGTCTACCTACCATAAGAAATCGAACTAAAAGAAATACATTCCTTCATCTTACCGAGGGATGTAAAACGATACGTTAACCTACAGATGAAGCCATATCAAGCCGGTTGGGGAAGTTGGTTTCTTTTCCTATTGCATTTGCTAGAGGTTAGCGGCTTATGTGCTAGAATGATATGGTCTTCATGTTTAATGCATATGCTCGAGGCGAACCGCTAGAAATTATCCGATGCCTTACGCCCAATGAAGCAATTCTTTTTTTCT
Source organism: Anopheles atroparvus (assembly GCA_914969975.1). NCBI lineage: Eukaryota > Metazoa > Arthropoda > Insecta > Diptera > Culicidae > Anopheles > Anopheles atroparvus. Next base: position 23,318,838 of record CAJZCY010000001.1, on the reverse strand, counting down.
CTCTCTCTATTTATACAGCTGCTCCATTTGTACCTACCCAGTCGGTCGTCTCTACTGGGTACACCGGAGACCAACGCGGATAACTTAACGGCGCTGAAGGAGTTTCTCGTACTGTTCCGCGCAAATTTAACCCACCTAAACGATTTCTACACGAAACATGACCTACACAGAACTTATAAAGCGTAGCACACGCTCAGGAATAAAGTTGAAAACAAATTAAAAAAAAGGTGCAAAATGGTTTTCAATTTTTGGTTTCTCCTTGACGTTGAATTTCAATTTCCGGCAAACATAGACGGGATTGAGGCGATTGACCTCACCATCGCTGCGTGAAGCCTTATCAAATCTTTACATTCAAGACGGACACATTAAGAACTATTTTATTCTATAACACTCACAGACTTTGAATCGGATCGTTCTGTGACGCTCGTCTTCCCCATGTACTGCCAGCGTTGCATCTGAAACTGCTTCCGCCGGAAGGCGGACAGTTTTCTCATCGCCGGAACTCCGGTAGCAATCTGCAGGAGCAGCGTGCCGGCCGTTATCGATTGCACCACCGTTGGTAGCAGGTGCTGCACGGTGTGAGTGGCCAGCAGGAGGTAGGCCTGCAGTGGCAGCTGGATGAGAAACGACAGTATGAGGAATGCAGCAAAGCTTGGAATCTGAAACGAACCGGGGTACAATTCGGGGGGAGTTATTGATCGCTACAGGGAACGGTGGAGAGTGGAATACATTTCGGAAACGTTACCGCACTCATCAAATTCCCCGTATAGCCGAGATAGAGGCGGACCACCTCCAGGGGTATTGCGACGACCAGTGAAAGGATGGAGAGTATCTTTTCGATTCCGTTGATGTTGGCGAACTGCGAAAATTGCATAGTTTTTCCGTTCATTTTGTTTTGTTTTACATCCGTGAAAACTCGTTCACTTACCTCGCAGTTCAGAAAAAAGATTGTGACCACCACCCAAACGCCGGAGAAGTAGACATTGAATTGGATCAACAGCTGTACCCACATGTTGGCGATCACTTCCTCCTCTGAATAACGTCGTTGAAGATAAGTATTTCGGAAATGTATTTAGCGTAATTGCGCATTTTTACCTTCATAGTCACATTTTCTAGCACCAGTCTTCACATGTTCTTCCATTGTTTTACGTTTTGAGCTTGAATCGTACTCATGTTTGATATCCCCTGGAACGATGGTCTACAAATTGCCATAGCAACCGTTCGGACAACATGTTCTGTTTTGCTGCTTGTGGATTGCACGTTGACTAATTGAAGTAACAAAAAAAAAAAAAACGTACACGCAAACCATGGCCATTGTAATGGATAAACAGATTTTTCTTTTTATTATGCGATAGAATTCATGCCGGAACATCCTTCTTTCCGCCGAATGGTGCACGAATGGATAACTGTTATTATTTTAAAAAGAAAGTAAAATAGAAAATATATATAGGAATGGAGACTCGATACCTCGCGTCTAAACCCCTGCGGCAAACAAACTGCTGTTTTCTGTGGAAGTCGGTGCAGCAGCCCTTCAGAAGTCACCAATTTAAGCTTTTTTTTGTTTTCGAATTCCTAATAATCCGCGCCGGAATGCCTAGCGTTCCGGCCTGGAAATGTCAGCTGGACAAGCGGCGAAAATGAAGTTGGATTGAGCTCCCTCTTTCTCTTTCTATATGCTACTTGCACGTGCTACGTCGAGCACCGGGGGGGAGAAATACTAGAACCAGCGTACGGTGCAGGGTGGACATTAGGCGGCAACCGATTTTTCCTGCAAGCACTTTTGCGTATGATTTATTTTATCACCCAAACTCAGTGCCATACCCTGCGGATGCGATGAGGGAGAATGTTTTTATTAGAATTTCAGCCAACCCCTTTCCCAACGGAATGACCATCGACGATAGTTACCTGACTCTTGGCGCGTATTCTAATGTGCCCGGTAACGGGGGCGTCCGGCCGATCCAGTGGCTTCTCGATGCTGAGATTGGCCAGCGCATCCTCACCGAAAATGGACCTTGAATGGATGGACAACGGAAGGGCACCGATAAAAAGCGGGATCTCAAAAGCGAAGCTGCTCGCCAGCTTTCCCCTTACCTTGCGTACATGTTGGCCGCCATAAAGCCGCACTGGCCCGAGAGTGCCTTCTCCGGCGTGAGGCACTTCATGTTGGTCGACTTCAGCAGCAGCCGCAGGTAGTCGTGCAGATCGGTGAGCGTCGTGTTGACGGACACCTTGTTCTCCCACTCAAACTCGACCCACATCGTGCGGAACTCGGTGTCGGTGCAGGTGGCCGGCAGGATGTAGTCCATGATGTCGATTTGAATCGTGTTCAGCACGACCACATTCGAAGAGAACGTGGTATCGTACACTGGAAGTGGTGGCGCGGGAGGGATGGCGATTAGCGCAAGGCAATAATGGCAAAATAATAAATTGCCTTACGGTCACTTACCAATATTGCCGAAGATGATGCCATTCTCGGTGGAGGACACCTTTACGTTGGCCTTGATGTTGCAGAAATCGTGCGGCGCCAGCACGACCGGGTGCGGTTTTTCCACCAGCTTCAGGTCACCGACGGTGGCCAGCTCGAGCGTGCAGTTCTGGAGCGTGTCGCTCGTCTGGTTCACGATCAGCACGTCCAGCACGATGTCGTACTGGTTGACGTGCACGTACGCCTCCGCGTACACCGGATCGGAGAAGCCGGTCAGCTGGTTGACCTTGTTCAGCTTGCTGTTCGGCGAGGCAATGTCGGTCAGTGCCGTGCTCTTCGTGCCCGCCAGCGCCTGGTTGAGGCTGAGCTCGAACACGTTCTCGCCGAGCTGATCGTTCTTGCCGTTGGCCAGCTGCGTGAACGCGATCGGATCGTCCGGCTGGATTTTGGCCGCATTCTTCTGTAGCTTGTCCTTCTTCTCCTGCGCCTTCTCCTCACTCTGGGCGCTTAGCATGTGCGCCAGCGCGTTCCGGCAGCTCAGCGTGAAGATTTCCACCACCTCGGGCGTGCGCAAGCTGAGCGTCTTCAGGCAGAGATAGATGCGGTCGATGTCGTCGTTGGTGATCGCCTTCGTCGGCAGGCCCGACTTGCCGAGGTGCAGAATCGAGCTCATGATGAGCATCGCGCAAGTGCACAGACGATTCTGCTTCTTCTCGTTTGGCTCCAGCTGGATGAACTTCAGCGCTAGCTTAGTTAACGTCGAGGCGAGCGTGGCCGCCACAAAGAAATCGCCATCCATCATGTACTGCCGCAGCGGTGGCCTTTCAACCTTTTTGGTTACTCTGCAACGAAGGAAAAGGAGACAAATGGTCATCATCAGATTGTTGTGGTTTGTCCAAAAAGCGGTTTACTCTCGCCAATCCATTACTTACGGTGCAACACTGAAAGCGCTCTGGGTAGCGTACGTGCCATCGGAAGTCACCTTGTTGGTGTTATTGACCACCTCCGCTGGCTTCTGCTCTTCCTCGCCGCTCTCATTTCCCGCCAGACGGCTCTGTTCCGCCTCGACGATTGGCACCTCGCCGAGCGACCGATTGACGACACCGATCACCTCCATGATGTCCTTCAGCGAGTTGGCGTACTCGCCGAGAATCCACAGCGTGGTACGATGGATTTTCGCCGATTTGATCGCCGGGAACGCCTCCAGCAGCTTCTCGATGACCAGCGGCTGCAGGTGCGAAAACTTCTGGATCGCTTCGCGCACGAACACCAGCACGTCGCCCGCGGCCAGCTCGTTCGAGTCGGACAGAAATTCCACCAGCACCGGGATGACGGCCGCCGCCACGTCCGGGAACTTGATGCAGCAGCTGTGCAGCGTGCGCACGAGCAGCTGGCGGTACTTGCCCGTGTCCTCGTGCTCGATGTTGTGCGTCTTGGACACTTCCTTCTTCAGCACCAGCACCATCTCTTCGATGTTCCGCGACGACACCAGGTCCATCGCTAGGGCAAGCGTCTTGCGGCGCACCTCGATGTCGGTGGCGCTCAGGACACGCAGCACGTCCATCACCAGCTCCTGCATGATGCGTTCGATGTTTTCGTTCTCCTTCAGCGCAATCAAACGGTCCAGCACGATCAGCTTCACGTTGTTATCGCTCTCCTTGACGATCAGATCGATGTAGCAGCTGACGGCGGCCTTGATGGCCGTGGGTGCGGTCGACAGCGTCACGAGCGTACCGGCCGCTTCGTAGCGCACGGCGTTCGAGGAGGAATTCAGCAGATTGTAGATGCACCGGATGAAGCGCGACCGTTCGGCTGGGTTCGCGTGGCACACCTTGTAGATCAACTCAACGATCACCAGCTGCAGGATGTCCCCGAAGTTGCTCACCTGATCCAGACAGGAGGCCAGATAGTTCAACGCTCGCTCCTGGTCGGCGTGCAGCAGCATCAGGAAGGCGTTTCGCTTGCATGACATATCCTGCTGGGTATCGAGGAAGTTTGCTATCAGCTCCGGCCCGTCCGGCACGAGCCAATCAAAGTTCTTGTAGATGGTGAATATGGCCAGCACCGCGTTGCGCCGCACGTACGAGTGGCGGTGCTCCAGACTGGTGCGTATAGTCGGCATTAGCGGTTCGAGCAGTTCCGGTTCCTTGAGTTTGCACAGAAACCGCAGCGTGGCGCCACGCAGAAATTCGTTCGGGTGCTGCAGATCCTTTCGGTACGCGTCGCACACCAGTATCATCTCCTGCAGGAGCTTCCCATCGGCGGATGTTTTCGGCACGATCTCCCAGTAGATGAGCAGCAGCTTCTTGAGGGTGTGATTTTGCAGCGGCAGCACAAAGCGGATGATCGTCATCAGCAAGTTCGGCAGCCGCTCGCCTTGCAGCATTAGCTGGATCACTTTCTTCAACGTATCTATTTTCACGTTCACTTCGCCCTTCTCTGAAAGCCGATCGGGGGAAAAAATAGGAGGCATCAGCAGGTCCCTATCGGAGGTACGACCGCACCACCGCTAACTTACCGAGATCCTGCTTGAGCTGCATCTCATTGTAGGGTTCGATTTCGGGAGGGTTTATTATCGTGTAACACGACATTCCCTCGGACACCGACGCCATAGCCACAGCCTCCTATATACGTTTTCCACCGATGCAAAGTTAAGGGCACGTACTCAACCTCACAACGTTCACAACAACTCGCTTTGACGCACTTTTCACTTCCCACGGCTGTAGATTGCCACCGGATAGCCTTTCACACGGATTAACGTGTTTATCTGTAGGAATTTTATAGTTTTCGTCCTATTTTCTCGCTTCCCGTCCTGTGTTTCGCTGAGCACAACCCAATTCTACGAGGCGATGACAATTATCAATACGTGTCATGAAATACGTTTATACCCGGCGTGTCATTTTCTTCACAACGGTGACAGAGTTGTCAAAGTACGAGGCCAAGGTTGGCGTAGCAGAGGTGGATAGAAAACAGATTTGGGAAAAATTAAAAGTAAAAATCCGAGTAAAATAATCCCATTATATTTCTGCTCAATAATTTTTATTCCAAACTTCATCATGGATTTGCTATTGGCATTAGTAAAATGTGTCTAAATGACGAAAAGATAATTGAAATCTAAACATGTCAGTACATGGCAACAATGCAACCATTTGTCACAACAAAAACAAGTCAATTCCTGTCTCCGATCGGAGAGCTTCTCGAGAAGCTGTATAGCAGAGAGTACCTGCGATTGTTTATGTTTAGCGGTTTTTCCTATTTGCAGTCTATGTTTTAATCATTTTAGCCATGGGCAGTTTAGAAGATGCCATGTGCATAGGGTTTATTTGCAGGCTGTGCTCAAGGCCTAAACGATCGGTAATATTTATTTTTGGAGTGCGAGGCAGGCAACTGGATCTACTGAACAAAATCAACAGCTATCTTCCAATACAGGTACTACAAACATTCGAGCCAACATGAAGAATAATTCTAACATCGAAATGATTGCTCAGAACCAGACTCACAAACTTTTCACTCACTTTTAGGTCAGACAGGACGATGATCTACCCAAGACGATCTGTGAAGCTTGCCTGGCAAAAATTCTACAACACCACCAACTGATCGAGCGGATCCAGCAGGTGCAGAAGCGGTTCCTGATGATGCGTAACGAAAGCAATACACCACACATAAATACCGATGACCAACGCACCGACGCCGTACCGGCGTCCGAATCGGCACATAGCTCCAGGACGCTGTCGGTTGATTCGACCGAGCCCGTCGAAGAACCAGCGCAAGAGCCTAAAGCAAGTACTAGTAACACACAGCTGAACTCGGCTACTAACGCAGAGACACGACCGGTTTCACCCGGTTTACAGAACGAACAGACAACCACGATGACCGATAGCGCTACTACGAGCAAGCCTATATCGGATGCTAATGCTTTGGAACATACTGGGCCAGTTCGCAAAAAGCGTAGAAACTTTCGTGTAGTAAAAATTGTGAGAAAGCGCTTGAAACGAACACCCGAGAACAGTGCATGATTTCGTGCTAAATGTAAATACATACATAATTATTCTTACTAAGCAATTAATCAATTTTCTTTTCTCAATAAAAAGTCCATAGGTATCAACAGTAAGATGTTTGCTGTTTGTATTATCTTTTATTCGCTTCGACAATTTTTGAATGCTTTCACTGCTTTATTTCTCCTTTCACAAAAGAGGCAAAACATGATTTTAACAGATATTTACACAATGCAATGTGCATAACAATGCATAGGGTTCGTTAAACTATTCCATCATTGTAACCGTTACGTACTTCTTTTGGGAGTCACGTCGCACGTACCATTAGATCATGTTTTTTTTCTGGTTTATAACTGCAAACATAATCTTGCATAAAAACTAACATACAATAGCGGTGTTGGAAGTTGCTGAAAGTGTTCTAAAAGCTTGAAGATCTTTTTTGATGTACAAACAGCTGGCATGAAGCGGATGCATTGTTTATCAAAATTTTTATAACATTATTCATATTGTTAAAAAAATGATGAAAAGGAAATTTAAAAAGATTAAAAGGAAATCTGCATGTCAAAGGAAATTTAAAAAATTTAAAAGGAAATTAATAATGAGATTGAATAATAAATAAGAGAGTATATTTCATCATCTTGTCGAATTGTGGAGTGAAAAATAGAATGATTGGTGTGGATTATCAGCATACACCTTCACAGTGAGGTAATATCATACACGAGTCTCAAATGCGATGATGTAACTTTCATTTATGGTTATGCATGCTGTGTCCAACATAACGGCAGTGGAATAGTTTAACGAACCACAACTGATCACTGAATCTTGGGTCAAACCTAACCAATGACCAACAGATCTTCTATTTTTGCCTTGGGTTAGTGTACGTTGGCATGGAGTTACGCTCCAATAGGTAAGTTAGGCTACGAGTAACTATGCCCTGGTTGCGTTCTATCGAGAACTCCTCGTCGGGTTCGCTTGCGGAGTTGTCCCTATAAAAGACTTCGTTATCGATAATTTCTAAAGCTTTGCTAATTACACCGCTATTACCACTATTGTTGTTCACGTCCTTCGAGTTGACGTCAGGTATGGCAGGAATATACAGCGGTTGGTCAGCTTTGCTCTTCTTGGTGAACGGTAGTTCGTCCAAGATTTTGGGTTTCCACGAAGATTTGGATTCTGTGGATTGCGCAAGGTGCGATAATGTTTCGATATTAGGGAAAATGTTTCCAATTGCACGTAGAGCAGCACGAAAGACCTACCCAGATCGGCCACTACCCGTGCCATCTCTCGAATTTGCGTATCCTGCCGCTGAACTTGGAAGATGAGCTCGTTGATGGTAGCCTGTAATTCCAATTTCTCCTGCATTGCCATATCCTCTTTGTTTTCCTCTTTCCTCACTTGTCTGAAACAGGAAATAATTATGTTCACCGAATACTCCTTGCACGTAGCACCGCTTTCGTATCGTACCTTTGATACTCTAGCAAAAGTAAGCCGGCGCCTATCGTGAAGATGATAATTTCGCCAAGCAGATTCGCTCCCAGCTCTATTGCCATCGCCTCGTTTAACACTGGCACTGTGGTTGGCTTGCCCAGATTGAGCGCCCACATTTTCGTTTTCACTTCCATCCAATTGTAAAACTGCGCCGGGGGCATGCAAACATACTTCCGAAAGAAGAGACTGTTTTTCGCACGCTCCTTTAGCAAGTTTGCAATCGGCTTTGAAATCTGTTTCATGGCAAGCACGCCAAGCTTGGCGGCCGGGAAAGCACCGACGACCATGTTGATTCACGTTATTTCACTTTATGTACAGACTTAGATAAAATGGGTGCTAAAAGCAAACGAATTGTGCAAAAAGTGTCTGCGGCACGACAAAAGTAAATAAATTTATGCAATCCCTGACAAACTGTCAAACGTAATTCACACGACTGGTTGTAGTGTTGAGAATTCAGTGATGCACCCAACAAGGCTAATCCGTGTCTAGCATGGAGTTGGGAATGCAATGAACACGCGTACTATCAGCGGCTTGGACGATTTAAACATGGAATCATATGGTTACATCACGTATGAGATGCATCAGGCGCCAATCATTGCATTAAGAGACGAAATACAATCATTTTACGGGAATGAATTTAAATTCAGCATCCTGGGTCCGGATACAGTTCCGGATCGCTGTGTGTGAGCGGAGATTAAACAAAAAGAAGCAGGTTGAAGCACAAGTGGTATTGTGACAGTTCAAGTACAAGGTGATTAGATCAAGCTAACCCGTATTGTAATGCAAAGTGAAAATCTATTTTTCGTTGTTTTATTTATTGATACAGTGCTCGAAACCTGATTATCGCCCATAGTTTCGCACATTGTTTGTGGAATTCATCTGCTGATCGAGTTTCAATCTTTGATAAGTCAATGGTTGTACGACCTGTTCGGGCATACCGAAGCGCGACACGAACAGCTCAGTCACGTAGGCACCCAGGAACGATTCTCAAACCGATGTTTCCGTTGCAATCAAAACAACGCTGGACAGCGTAGCGAGTGGACGTGCTGAGTTGGTCAGTTCCCCGTACAAGTTCTTTCCTGTTCATAGCTTGCCAAATTTGTACCTCACAAGAAAGCGCGTTGCAATCGATAACCCTGGTCCACGCGTCTCCGGGTGGAAGCGGTCGTTACTGCATTTAACGATAAAGCCGAGTTGCCGCAAGTTGCTGGAAAACCAAAGTGCGTCACAGGTCGTCTGGTTTTTTTTTTTTTTTCGCAAGCAGCTGTTTACATTGTTAAGCTATCCCAACGGCAACAGTCGCCAATCGGAAGTTGGCCGCGGCGTTCGTTTCGGTGAAAACCCCGCAAGTGCGTAAAAAGGTTCGCCCCTTTCGGCCGCGGCGGTGCCTGTGACGTAGTAGGAATTCCGGACCGTTTTCTCTCCACCTCCATTGTGGCTGACGAAAAAATCCATCGCCATTACGTTGTAAACAAAGCGTCCACATCGCCAGTGTAGTGGTGCCAGCGGTCGATGTCGTACCGCGCAACGACGAACCGTGCGAGTGTGCGTGCGTTCCAGCGGGGCTCCAGTTCTTTGCGATTCTTTCGAAGCTAGCCAGCGTTCAAATTTGTTCACAATTATTTCTGCATTTTCTAACACGCTAAACTCCTTCGCGAACGGTTGCATTCGCTGGGTTTTGAAGATCCCGCACACAAAGAACTCGGACAAAGCGTCACCGCGAACGCGCAGCGGTGTTTGGAGGTGTGGAAAAGAGACGCACGCGAAGTGAGCGAAAGAGCGTGTGTTTGTTTATTCTTTTTCCCCGTCACCCCACCCCCGGAATGTGTGTACGTGACGTGAAGCAAGGGTGAGTTGGAAAAATAAAGAGGAAGAAACATAATCATCCGACAGCAGTGCGGTGGTGTTGGTGGTGTGTACGTGCGTGTATGTGTGCGCTTGTAAACTGTTGGCTTTGTTTATTCGAAACGCGCTGCTGCACTCCGGATCGCGACGACTGAATTGTTCCGAGTTTTGGAAACGCACCGCAGCAGCAGCAGCAGGCTTGGGCGTTTCATCGGTGCGGGTGCGCGTTCGTGCGAAGTGAAAGGAAAATCTCGCGGGTGTATGTGAGACGCGAAACGACGTTCCGTGGGGGTTGCTGCTTTGTTTACAAAACAGCGCCTGTTCGTGCGGGAGAGAGAAGGAGCGGGTACAAGTAGGCCGAGAGAAACGTAAGAACCATTGGGCGTTTTTCGTGAGGTGCATTTATTAGTTGGCAGCGCAAAACAGACATCTGGCATCAAAACAAGGAAACCTCAAACGAAGCAACCATCGCATCGAGCACAAGCATTTTCGTTCGTTCGAAGGCCCGCAAGTCTGCAGAATGTTCCGTACGATTAACCTGACGGGCGACAAAGCTTCGACGATCGGCGGCAGCAGCAGCAGCAGCAGCAAGGTGCCAATGACCACCACGGCGTCCAGCCAGCTGATGAAGATGGGTGCCGAGGAGCTGGGAGGTAAGTGCGAGGCAGGCGTTGCCAACGTCAGTCGAACGAACACCTGCCCTTTCCGGTTCCCGGCGGCGGTGGCGAAACGGGACCGGTCGGACGCGCAATCAATATAATGTACATAGTTTCCCTCTTTTTTCCCCACGCAACGGGTTCGTGTGCGTCGCTCGGAAGATGATGCATAAATTGCGTCGTAGATTATTTCGCCCCTACTCTCCCATGTGGAACACATACACACGTACGGTCCAATATGGAGCCCCAGCATGGCGCGGGCTCGGAAGGCTCCAACAACAACCATCCACCGCAGGCTCAGTGAACCGGTCTAGTTGATTCGATTCCCCCATAATTGGAGTTTGGATTTTTTTAAGGTGTTGTTTCTATCTTGCGAAAACATGGAATAACGCAAAAAAAAAAAAAAAACCCCAAGAGGAGGAATATGTTATTCTGGGAAGGCTCGCGAAAATGAACGTGGAGAAGGTTGCTGATCGTCTTCCTTCGGTAATGTACGTTTCCGATCCGTTGCTCGCGGTTTTTTTGTGTTGCTTCGGATTTCATATGAAAACATAAAGTCAACATGGTTAGTTGCTATTTTTCCTATCGATGCTTTTTGAAACAATTTTGAACTAGGTACAATATGCCTTTCCAATCATATATTATTTTTAATTTCCCAAGTATACCCCTGGTATTGAAAAAAAAATTTAAAAGGTTTAAAGTCCTTCAAACATAATACATAAAAAGAATTGGAAAAGAATCTGTTTATTCCACTAAACTCAAACACGAATTTCATCATAGTTGTAACGTTGCCGTCGTATCGTACTGAGAATGGTAAAGCAAAAACTCTAACTCAAATTTAAAGCAGCTTGTTTTGGGGCATCGAAAAACACACAATACTGATAAAGGAACCAGTACCAACAAAATCGCCAAAGCAGCTTCGAGGCCACGAACGTCGGAACGATGACAATTTTCGTTTGCTTTCGCAAATGGCAAGTGACGCGCCGTGGCTACCTACAAAGAAAACCACGACACAACGACGACGACAACAACCGTTCTCTTGCCCACGCCGGTGTTGGGTCGCGCGTTGTTGCCCGTCCCGTATTGATAAGACTTGCCCAAGGCTGCGTGCAGCTCAGCATGAGGTATGAAGAGGCGAACAGTGGCGGCTGGACCGGCCGGACGTGACGGCAAGCTTTTGAGCGCGTCAGCCTGCTGCGGTTTGCCTTTTCTGAGACAAATTTAGACGTGGGAAAGTGGCTGTATCAGGTCAGTGCTAAGGCTACCGAGATAAGGCGGAGACCGGAGAGTGCAGGATGCGAAGATAGATGATAGATGTGCTCTAGCACCCCGCCCCCCACCCCATGCGATAGTGGTGTGATGGGGTTTTTGATAGGTCGATGATGTGATGGTGATAATTTCGATGACGTGTTAGCCAATGGCCAGATTGATCAGCTGTAGAAGCCGGAGACGGCGTTCCTGGCTTGTGTTGCATCTGAGAAACAAACAGACAAAAAAAAAACACTATCCATTGCGAAACGATCGCAGAGCAATGAGGAAGAGAATGGCCGTCGCGTCGTGCTGTTTCTGGCGCGCGTTAGCAAACTCGATCGAAAGCGAACGTTTTGCCAATGCGTTCTCTGAACGAGCGCTCGCGTAAAAAAAAAAACGGAAAGGGAAAAGAGGGCAAACAAACGCTCGAACAAATGCTCAGCTTGTTTTTGCACTCCACGCTGACTCACCGCCGGTAGCGCCGGTTTCTTCCCGTGTTTCATTCCCGATCGCCTTACGATTTTCGCCACCTCTTCCGCGAACGTTCACAGACGGCGGCGACGACGATCCACGACGGTTGGAGTGGCCAAACTGGCTGGCTGGCGGGCTGGCTGTTGCAGTTGTTGCAAGCGTACGTTTTCCCCGGTGCGCTTAAAAGGTGCTGATGAGTTGCACTTTATTTTTATTTTTATCCACACCGTGCGGGGGAATGAGATGCGACGAGGAAAGGCTAACTGGCCGAAAACAACGTGCCGTCCTGCCCTGGTTGACCCCCATTCGCCTGCCACCCACCTTTGAGAAGGGCTGGGTTGGGTGTTTGATCGTTGGTGAATGAACTCATTTCCGATGACTAACTGCGCAGCAATGATTGCGCCGCGGAGACGGACACGATCCCTTGAATTCCTTTGCACCCCACTTCGGGATGTTCGACAACTAGAAGCTGGAGCTGGTTTGCGAGAACGTTTAGGTGAAGGAGAATGGTGCTTTTAAAAAGGAAGTACGCACAAGGTATTCGCCTAGCATATACATTAAACATTTTAGTATTAACTTAAATATGGACACTCGAATCGTCTCGAAATCGTTACAGATCTCCTGCATGGTCGAATTTATGTCCACAAGATCCTGTTTTGTAATAAGCTACGATTAAAGGCATGGACGATTTTCTAGTTTCTTTTGCTTCTAATTTCAAGAATCAATCCTGCAAAATAAAAGCAGTTCTTTAAGTTTGAATCCTGCTTAAGTAAACGCTAGTCGAAATGCTTAACATATCAACATATTAAATTCTCATCGGAAATATACTACATCCAGGAAATATGACGTCCAGCAAGATGATCGAGTGATCAATCGCCGTTTGAATCTGCTGTCTGGTGTGGTGGATGTGTGTTTGTGTTTGCCTGTCTGGTATTACCGAGACAACCGTTTCACTAAGCTTCTCTCGGAACGGAAATGATCGAGCGTTCGGTAAGAAGCGGGAGCGTCTAAGACGCAGTTGTTGCCGGTAAACAAGCTTGACGCTAGAAGAGGGTTGAGGCCGGCATCGGTCAGACACGGTGTGTACCGAGATGTGAAAAGGGGGGGTGGGCCTTTTTCCGTGCGCACAAAATCGCACCATCCGCGGACACAACCGCGGTGGACGGATGGGAATGCGCCATCGTACTGCCTCCTCCTGCTGCTGCTGCTGCTCCGCGAGTCGTAAATCAGTCGCGGATGAGTTGTTATTTGATTACCTCGGTTGAAAGGCAAGCGAACGAAGCTTCCTAGTAGCGCAAGGGAGCATCATCGTTAGCGTCACTGCACGGGATTGGAAGGGGGAAGGGGGCTTCTCAAGGATAGTGGTATGATTTCGTCCGTCTTCGGCCGCATCGGAACGATAGCAAGAGGTCGCTGTCCGCCGTATGCCGATGCGCTACTGCTTCGCTGCAGCCGTCCAATTGCAGACAAGTGCAGGTGCTCCCCTCACCGCGACGCTCCTGCCAAGAAATGTAGGTCAGCAGCATGCGCGTCTGCTCCTGCGGTCGGTCCGTTATTATCGCCATTTTTCATTATCAGGCATAGCCGATGAGCGAGCCGCCACCTCCTCGTCCGTATCGGTCACTGACAGGACCGTGGTTCGTTCGTATGTTCGTGCCGCGAGGACCGAGGGGGGGGGGGGGGCCAAGGTAAGGTCTTCCGGAAGCTTCGCTCGTTAAGGAGGAGAGACCGACCGAAGCCACCTTGAGCGCTTTAAGGCTTAGCCGGTGGCCGAACGCACCTGAAAGAAGCTCCCCTCTTTCCTTGGCTCCTTGGCCTTAGCATTCCAAAACACAAACACGCAAGGGCTGGTGTTGTGTGACAAACGCTATGTGATATCGGTTACACTTGCCACAACAAAGCGCATCGGTCCGTTCGCCAACCGCGAAATGTCAATATTGTCTCCGGCGGACGACGCGAACCCGAACGCCAATAATGACAAACCACTCGTAAGCAGAAGGAGCGCAGGGGGAGGGGGGGGGGAATAGTCTGGAGGGGTTGTTTATGTTGAGTTGTGTCATTGTTGTGGCGCGACGATCAACGGACATTTTTTTTCCAACAAGCAAAGCAATCCCTCTCGAGGTTGTTTTTACTTCAGTTGCTGTGTGTTAAGCTCCAGACAACTGTTCGTTGCGACCATCTTATGCCCCAAAGGGCGGCTGGTTTTTTCTTCAGTCACATTTAACCATATTGCAGGGTTGAGTGGAAGGGTCGCTTTTGCCAACCACCAGAGCCTCAATCGAAACATTGTTCAACTTTTTTCTTCGAACTTAATCCAGAATTTCGATAGCGCTTTGAGGTCCATCTGGTGTAGGGACAATATTAAAACAAAGTGTTATAACACTGGCTTGCAATTGGTTTTATACACAAAGTCAACATTTAGTGTAACAAATCTGCAAAAGGACCACCAATGTAGAAATGGAAGAAAATGGAGGGTTCTGTAAGTTGTACAAAGTTGCAAAAGAAATGTGACAAACTTGAATCAGATGAAAAAGAACTCATTTTAAGACCACGTTGCCTAAAAACATTTAAATATAAGTTTGTATCATCTTCATTTATGAAGTTGTATTTATTTATCGGTGACAGGTTGAAAAGTTTTCATTTTCGTTGAGATAATAATTTGTTAAAAGAGTAATCGCATGATTCAAAATAGTAAGGAATAAATGAAATGTTTTCATAGTCAAGTAGGAAATTGAGTGCGTTTAATTTTGAGAAATTTAAATTTAAAAGCGATTAGTTCCGAATTCTTAAAATTAAGGTTGACTTCAAAATTTCGTCTGAATATCATTTCTCAGCTGCGTGTATCGACGGAATAGAAGTCTAAATCTAAAAAAAATGTTTGGAGATCTTTATTTAAAAATCACAAAAAGTTGCGTCTCCGATGAATGGCTATAACATTTTTTCGCTAATAATCGGATTGACATTTGTCGTACGTCGTTTGAAGAATAGTACTTTCCTAAAATGATTTAAATGGTTGTGAGAATACGTGTTAAATGGCTCAAAAAAAAAAGGGGAGTTTGCTCAGCGAGAAACGATGCGAAAATCGCGAGATAAACGTTCGGTCGTTCCTCAGGCGAGACTAGGAAATTGCTTTTCAAGTAATTAATGTGGCGAATAAATGAGCAAATCCTGCGTTTAGAGTGCAGTCTCGTTCGTCGGGTGTTTGTTTTTCGCGTGAAGGCACTGCATCAGAGGACGTAACGGAAACGGGCGGAGTCCGCTGGTGTATGTTTATGAAAACAGACGTTACGTTTTCCTGCGCGGCTAGACGACACACATTTTCGCGCATCATACTGTTGACACGAACTCAGGCCGGCCAGCTAGCCAGTTTGTGTTCGGATGAAAACCGTTTTCGCTAATCTGTGCGCGATTTTGCGACTGATGGGAAAAAGGAGGGGAGAGGAGTGTGTGATAACGCACTCGCCTGAAATTCTCCCACCACCCTCAGCTTCGACTGGGTTTTTCTCGTACAACAAATCGCGCCGTTTGCCGCCGCGTTATCTTCTGTACGGACCATGGCAGTGGACGCCAATTGACCCCGAAACGAAAAGGAAACATTGTTCCCTCCAAGGGGCTGATAAATACGGCGTCCAACGTCGCTTTAGTTTGGTACGCTGTTGGTCCGATTTGGTACGCTACCCGAAACTGGGTGGGGGTGGACTTTATTTGGTTTCTTGGCACCATTTTCGGCGGAGGGCCGTTGGAACCATTCGATCATACGCGTGCACCATGTCGCGTTGTTTGTTTGGTTAAGAAAACGAGGGCTTCGGTTGGATGTAAGCTGTATTTTTTTGTTTGTATGTAGTCTTCCCCCAGTTCTTCAGCAAGCCTAGCTTTTTCGTTTTGCGTGGTGGTGGTTGGGTGGCCACCGAAAAACCTATTCAAACATACTCACAGAGCCAGAAGCACCGTTTTGTCTATAGACATGAAGAAATGAACACTTGGAAGGCCATCGGGCCGACCGAAAGTTTTGGATTCGGGGTGTGTTTATGAAAGCGGCGACGCGTATGGTAATGTTTCGTAAAGAGTAAACCATCGATGATGTTTGTACCATGTGGTTCGGTTCGGTATTTGGTTTACGTTACATTTTACGTTGAAGATCTTATCCCACCACGCGGGAAGGAGCACAAAGAGAACTTAAGAAGTTCAATTCTTCTCCCTTTCCTTCCTCTGAGGTTTGAGGCATCGTTCTTGCGCGTCGCACCAGGCACACCAAATGGTGCACTTTTGTAGCTTCTGTTTGGATGAAATGTGATGCGTTCAAAATATTTGAGCGAGAAAGAAAGCACCGAAACAAGGTGGGAAAAGAACAATAAGCAAAACGTTTCAAACCGGATCGCAAATCGGATGAATCCAAGCGAAAGTGGTTTATCGTCGGGGGCGGGCAATCGCTCTAAAGTGCAATCAACACCAGGGAATGCACTTGCATGCAGTTGCAACACCGGTGATTGCATCTCGTTCCGAAACGAAACCCAAGCGCGCACCCCGGGCTGAATTCCGTGAACGTGTGCTGCACCATTTCCATAATTGTTGGCCCGATTAAATCGCAATAAATACGTGATGCCGCCGGACGTAATTGCATATGCTTGTTCGTGTTGTTGCGTGTGTATGTGTTTTTTTTCAGGGTTGACGAACAGTGTTCTGCATGAAGCGTTTCGGCGTCGATTTTATAATTGTTCTCGCGTTTAAACATAACACCATTCGAGCATGACGAAGGGCGCGTAGGTGCTTGAACTCGGGAACTTCCGCGGTTCATTCGAGGTGGTGAAGCAGTCTTCTCCTCCGATCATCCTGGGCGGGTGTAAAACCATAGAACTATGGGACAAGCCTAAAAACCTTACTCACAAAATAGGAAGTTCTGGTTTCCCATAGCTCCAACCATCGACGAAGCTAGCCTCGTTGATTTATTAAACTCCCTTTCACCCACGTCTAACATAATCTTCCCCGTTGATTTGCGTGCCATCCGGCGTTCTGATCGTCTGAATCGCCGGTTGGAAAAAGAAGGCGGCGATGGCGCAAATGCAGTTCCATCCGGTGGCATCTGGCCTACACTGGTCTGGATGTAGGGGGCCTTTTCGTCCTCATTGTTGCTTCATCTTCCCATCGCCCGACCGGGATTATCTCCGCATTGCGATCGACGGTTATGTTTTGTCGTTTGCAAACCAACCACGCGGCGACTGCATTTCGCGCCGTGTCACGACGATGCAATGGGGGAGGAGTGAGTTCGTTCGGCCATCCGGGCGTGGACGGTGATTTGATTTTGAGCCATTTTATTGCCACTTGTGAGCCAAACAATCCACCAGTGGAAATACAAACTAACTGGCGCGATGATTCAATTAGATCTGCATGAAAGTGATGCTATGAGGGAGGAACGAGGTGTGATCACGCATCAGGTTCCCGTCTCCGCGCCCTGCCCACGTTCGGACACCGTGACAGAGGGCAGCAGCCGGTTATGAATGCTTGATGTGTACTGTGCAGTAATGCAAAATATATAAACCCCAACGGACAAACAAGTTCTCCCGGCGAGGCGAGTAACACAGCTAGAACAGGAACCGCGTTGCGATTGCATCGAGCTTGTGGGTCGTTAGATTTCCTTGAACTTGTTGCACTTACCGCTTGGTTCTACCATCGGCTTCCAGTCCGGTCCAGTCCAAACGTCGTCGTCGACTCGTGGTTTTACCGCCAGTCGCCGTCGTCTTTGTTCCGGTTTTTAGCTGAGGGACTGAGGTTTTGCAACGTCGCGAAGGTGGAATGACTTCTTGACCTACGCCAATCACCCGTCGAGTGCGCGAAAGAGCCGGCGGGAGTCAGTCAGGACGTAAACTCCCCGGCAACGTTACGTGCTGAATGTTGCCTTTTCCCGTCGCCGGCTTGAGCGGGGAAAGCAAAATGCCATGGACGGTAAACATTGGTTCTTTGCCAGAGATTCTATTTCCGGATGCTGCATTGTAAATAGCGAGTGTTTGTCGTTTCCTTACGTCCTTACGGTTTATTTTTGCTGACAAGTGAAAGTGAAAGTTGCGTACCCATTATGTTTTCGGTGCTTGGTTTGGTGCCGTTTGGGAAGAATTTTTCTGGGGGTTATTTTGCTATCTTGTTGAATGAAGATGAATATATTTATATGATAAACCTAGGAAATTTTTTTTCTCACAATTTTTAATAATCTTCGCATCGATTATCTTAGAGCAGAAATAAACGGAAGCTATTGAGGGGCTTTCTTCGACCTGGCCTTTGTATTCAACTTCCCTGGCTTCTGGTTAACTAAGCCGAACAAACCACTTGTGGCCAGAAGTTCGTTTAAAGATCATAACGGCATTTCTTTACTCCAAGAATAATGGAGGAGCTAACGTTCAGGTATCGGGTCAGCAGGATTTTATGTCTCAAAGCATTAGTTCCCGCTGGTTTTGTGGATCAGGAATTGAACCTTAATCTTTGGATCATTACAACATTAAATTGAGGGAAAATGCAATGCTGCATCTGTAAAGGGGTTTTCCATCATTTCGACAAAGAGACAAAGCACAATCCCCAGAAAAGGACATCGGAGGCCGTCGACATGTGCGCAGTCTCCTTCCGCCAGATGACCTCACTGGGAAAGTGGGACGCCAGACCTAGACTTCATTGAACTTTATCGACGTACGTACTCATCTTCCCAGACAACAATGTACGGAGAAAAGAAAGTCAAAAAGACTGTGACAGCCGTGTGTCTGTTTGCCGCTAGTCTCTTTGTCCACCACCGATGGTTGTTTTCCGTGGGGGAAAACGCGCCTGGATGGAAATTCCTCCCGCTCATCGGCGTTCCATTTTGCTTTATCCTTTCGATACGGCTTCACCCGCGGTTTAGGATCGATCGATTGCATGGTGCACTTGCAATTGACGTCATGAGCGGAGCGATTCCACTGGCTTCCTTCCGTCTCGCGTCTCCACCTGCTGCCCCAATGGTTCGTGTTTTTTGAAGCACCGCAACCGAGACAGACCGTGGACAACGTGGTTCCGTTTCGCTGTTGACGTCCCTTGCAGGGGGTGCCTTTTCCGGACGGAGGTCTTAGCTTATTGACGCTCGCAAATACCCGGCATGATTTATTTTTCATCCATCCCTTTCACGACGTGTCCAGTTTGTCGCCGTCGCGTCGTTTCGTTTGTCGTGACTCAAGGGTGCTTTGCGTTGTTGTCAGTACGCCACCCTTCATGGCGTGTTGGATAGACGAGGCTACAACGGATGCCGGAGTGTGTTTGTACGGCACTCGCGGCCACCGGGCGAAGAGGTGCGCTTTTGATGAGGACTGTTTTCAATTCCCTTTGGTCATTGTGTGCGCCCAGCACCTTATCAGTTGCTACGAAGAGGGACGACGCTACAATTGAGCGTCAGCTTAGTTTTTTCTTCCCACTTCTACCGAAATTCAACAGTGTGATGTGTTTGGCCGCTTCTTCTTCAACCGGCGGCCGTTATCAAACGGCAAAAACACCAGTTGAAGTATGTGCTTAATTTTATTTACTGAAGTCTCCCCCCTCCCCCAGACGCCTGATGTTTATTTGTTTCACTATCCGTACGAATATGGCTTCCTACTGTAGTGGGGAAAAACATCCTACGTACACCTGCTTCACGATTTACTTGCCCCTTTGGGGTCAACGTCTCGGGTGATTAAGAAAAAGTATTAATCCACTTATTACAAGCAATTAATAAAAACAACTTGCTAAAGACGCCCAACATCTGTAATCTTTTCGTAAATGGTACTTTTGACACCTACTTTGAATTAAAAATGCCTTTATGCTTCCAAAGCATAAAAATTCAAATGAAAAAATTGCTTTAAAATCCACGTTTGAAGGAAGACGCGCTCTGTGCTCAACGTTTCTTGTTGTTGCGCTCGTGTTGTAAAACGTTTTTTTTTCCTGCAAAAACAGGAAAAACGCGTTTTATGGCAAAATCATTACGGCGACCAGCAACACGATGAAAATAGATTAAAACCTTCCCAGCAGCGGACCGGGGCACAGAACCCAAGATGGTGCGATCTTGCCCGGTTCGCGTTCCGCGCAGATGACGCGAACTGCATTTCTACTTCTTACTCTGCTTTATTCTTGCTGCTCCGTTTCTCCGCTCCAGATTCGCCGCTGCCGGTTGCTTCCATAAACAGCAGACGTGGACTTGGTGCATGGCATGGAGCGGCAACGTTCCGTGGAGGAGGTGACATTTAAATAAACTCCTTCCACGCGCTGGTTCCATGAAGGATCGGTAAGCGGAAACCATGCTCCGTGGATTTGTTTCAGCACAAGTGTGTGCCAGTTTCGAGTTTCGCGAGGTTTCGGATGGACACGGGGGCTCAATTGCGCAGCCAAAAAGCAAACACCCCGACGAGAAGCACTTCGATCGCTGCCTCACGACGATCTTTCATTTTTTTTTATATCTGCATTTTCCCCCGTCTGCCACTGTTGCGTACGGCACTGTGTGCATATCGATGTTTCGGGCGTTGAAGCATGTTGCACTGGTTTTCTCGGTGCGCGATCTTGGGTTTGTGTAGTTTTCTTACTGTTCTCCTTCACTCGTACGCCAGATCGTACAAACAAAGCGGTTGCTTTATTTTGGTTTTTTTTTTTCTTTCCACCGCAAGATGACGACTGGCTTCCCTTTTCGCGTTGGAATGTGGCAAAATGGCGTGGGGTGCCGCGCTAGTGTGTGTGCAGGAGAGGGGCTTGTCTGTTTGTTTTCCATTTTTTGCCTATGACCATTCGAAGGGAAGCGGTAGGTTTTCCGACGCGCGGGGAACATGTTTTGGCGCTCACCCAGTGGGCCGCTCTTTCTCTTGATGGTGGTCGTTTAATCGACCTACACTTTTCGCGCCAATGTTTCATCATAAAACTGCCTACCTCGTGTGGGTTGTGCTCGTAGGAAGGCTCTTCAAACGGAAAGCGTTCGCTCTAGTGAACAATCAGCAGCATAGCATTACCCTGCAGTGGGGCAAAACGTTATTACTGGATAGTAAATAAGGGATTATCTACAGTTTTTTACTCGTTAACGAAAAATGCCTCATCTAAAACTGTGCTACGTGTTTGAATTATAATATATTTCTTGTCAACATTTTCTCCTTAAAATATTTCTTTTGAAATACCAGAGAATGTAACAGCATCTTAATTATCGGATTGTTTGTATATTGTTCCATTAAAATTTATAACATTCCTTATCTTTACTTACAATAATAATAACGTGCGAAAAAGCCTTATAAATTCGTTCGCTTTCAACGTTCTAATTCCTTCAAAATTTCTGTATCATTGAATGCCTTTTTTTTAAACCTACAAACGTTTAACGTTCTAATTCCTTCAAAATTTCTGTACCATTGAATGCCAATTTAACTTTAGAAAAACCTACAAACGCATCCCTTGAGAAGATGTACAGTTGAGTAGTGGTCAGTTCTGGGGCCAAATAGCCTCGAAATAGGTTCCGATGAACTATCACAAGTCTTCTCGCTGAGAGAAGATCATCCACTAGCACCACCTTGCAGTTGACTCTATTCGTAGTCAGGGTACGAAGCATTTGGAAGAACGCTTTCCGGTACATAGCATCCGCTCCGGTTGAACGATCGCTAATGTTTCTGTTACCGAATGAAGTCTACCGCCATGTGTGTGGAGTTGCTCGGGTGCATGTATCCCGTGAGTGCACATATTGGGGTTAATCCGTGTCCAGTAAATATTCACCCTTTCGCGCACTTCCTGTCCATTGTTCTTATAGTGTTGTGTTGGGTGGATGCACGCCCCTCTTCCTTTTCTGATTGGCGGTGTTCAGGCTCATCAGTATGTCTGGCGCACCGAGCTCAGATCTGAGCATATTAGCGTGCGAATTATGCGTAGTCGTTCGTGATAAATATTAATTCGCTAGCGTTAGGCTGCTATGTCGGTGGTTCATCCTCACCTCGAGTGTTAAACAACGAACGCTTCCCTCCCCCTAACAGAATAGGAGAACAGTGAATAAAGGTAAAAAGGAAACTCGTTGGCCTTCGGTTGGAGGTGGTGGGAGCGGATGAAACTAAAACCTGAATAAATTTAAACGAAAGAGAGGAAAAACTAGTCAACAACAACTGACAACACCATGGAGGACGCGCTGCTGCTATTGTCGCTCAAGGTCACTGCCTCGTAGCGGGAGGGCAAACGGCGGAGGGTGGTTTGGTGGATCTCTCTGCCGTGCGTTCGAAACATCGGCATCTATACAGCCCATCTTGCTTGTTGCTTACTCCGATCGTTAATTCTGGTGTGTTTTGCTTGTGCCTATTTCCACAGAGTCCTGGATCGAGCTGTCATCCAACACGAGTACGAATGGAATGTCCATGGTGGGCGGCAGTGGCTTACATGCCACATCCGGCGTAGGAGCGCTCGCAGCAGCAACAGCATCGTCTCCGGTGCCACAGCCGATGGTAGCCATCGCCGGAGCACCGAGCGGAATCGTCGCGGGCGCCAAGAGCCCGGACCGAACCACGCCGCCGCTACCGTTCGCGTCGGTCGAGGAGTACATAAGACTGCTGCGGGAGGCCCAGCGCGAGTCAAAGGAGTCGAGCCGGGTCGCGTCGCTCACGAGCTCGCGCAAAAACTCGCCCCGCGGAAGCCCCAAATCGCCACCGAACAGCCCGAACACCGAGCTGGCCGCCACCGAGGAAGATCTCAGAAACGTCTACATCAACTATGTCAACAAGGTGAGCGAAGGGAGGGGTCACCGAAACTTGACCCGACGCCGGTTTCACGCCGCAGCCTCCGGACGCGGGATCGTATGTCATTCTTATGGCGATTTTTGCTGCTGCGGTGCAAATGTAGCTCGGAAACACGATGATGGCGTAAGATGATAGGCCTATTTCGGCCTCTCACTATCACTCGTTGTGTCGGTTGGGAGATTTCGTTAAAGAAAAAAAACGGCATCCGGTCGGATCCGTTTCTTTTGTGGTTTTCTAAGGTCATTCGTGCACGGTTTCATGGCTCGTTTTCGAAGATGTTTTTGTCTTGAAAATGCGAAACGAAATTTAAACTTAACCGGCACGTAATCCCAACAGCCAGAAGGCAACATTTTTCCTTTTGAATTTATTTAACAAAATTAAACTCATGTCTAAGGTGCCGATTTAAGTACGGCGTACAGTTATGAAACGTGAGCATACTTTTCAATCTACCTGTCAAACGACAGACGATGCAAACGGATGTGGTTTTCCGTCGATCTTGTCCGAGTAATAGCGCCTCCGAGACTCTCATCCATTCCCAATTCCCCTGGCTGTCGATATCAACGATGCGATCGCGCGATATCAAGCGCCCAACCAATTGCGACGGCTGTTCGCCTGCTGTTACGTAAAACGCTGCCATTGCTGCAGTACCCAACGGCGGGTTGGTGACGACTAGTGAAAGATAGCGGGTCACGTTTTACTGGCTGTTGGGAGGCTTTTGATGGCTGGATATGGTAGAAACGTCAACATTCTGGCTAATGGACTTTGGATTTATTTTGATTCCTGCTCGCCCGGAAAGTGTTTTAGTGCGCGCCTGGTTCTATTGCACCACCTGCCGCAATGCTGAATGTTGGAAAGAGAAAGAATATAAAGCCTGAAACAAATGTTTGTAAAAGATTTGTGAAGGAAAATTACCCGAAGATGTGCTTGTGCGAATGAATGTTAATGGATTTTTTTTCTTGAACGTTATTTACAGGACGGTGACATCGTGAAAGACACAGATTGGGTATGGGATTGGAGCAGTCGACCAGATCAGCAACCACCAAAGTAAGTCGGAGGCGGCTCTCTCCTATTCGAATCGCTGCTTACCGCGTGTCCCACTTTGAATCGCTCTTTCAGAGACTGGAAATTCGAACATCCCAAGCAATCGGCGCAGGAGGATCCCAACAAACCGATTCACGCCGGCTACTCGATAAGGCAGGTGCGCTTCGGCAAGAACTCCCTGTTCTCGCGGGAGTTTCTCTACTCGATCGTGCTGACGAACGTGCTGTCGCTCTTGCTAGGTGCCGGCATTGGGTAAGCACCATCACCACCATGATCTGGGGACGTTTGAAGGTATCTAATGCACTTTCTGTTTTCTTTTGCTCTTTAGCGCATGGCTTCAGAAACGGGGCCTGTTCCTGACCCGCGTTTCGATCGAGTAAAGGTGTGGCCTGCGCATCCGCTAACCACCAGAATGATTAGGAAGCTCGTCCAAGTCCCCAGGCCACTGCTCGTCGCTCGTTTATTGGGCGTCACCCTCAACTATCCACAAACACACATACCCACACACACATACAATAAATGCTTCTAGATATCCCGATCCGACTTCAGCGACTGTTGTGATCGTATGCAGTTTAGAGCATTTATCTTAAAGCGAGCCGTTCGAGTAGTAGTATAAAAAAAGAGAGCAAAACATTGAAGAAAAAAAGGAAAGGGATGAATAGAAGGGTTTTCAGTCATCATGTGAGTAGAAAGTGGCATGTAAACGGTGTGTGAACCGGTGGTACTTTTGACGATTGCCGATATTCTTCACGGAAAGACACGGGCCAGACGGTCCAGAGGTAGTAAGTGTGCTCGATGTTGTGGCAAAGGAATGCGCGTGATGTAACCAAAAAGGAAACAAAAAAAGAGAAACAAAAATTGATAGAATGTGAACATAGTATGTTGGTTGGTTTCCCGGGGAAGCTCCACAAGCAAGGGAGTTGAGTTGAGTTAGTTAGGAAGTCAAGGCTGTCCGTCTGGACAATCGGTGTTTCAGGGAAGGTTTTTTTTGTTTGTGTAGAGAGCACGAGAAAGGGCAGAAAAGAAGACGAGTCCGTGAGTCCTGCGTATTTCTTTTGGTAGGTCTTAAGGAATGGTACAACTGCGATGATATGTGGCCAAGATTGTGGCGCCAGTAGAGAAGCGAACGTGTTCGGGGGATGAACGTTTTTTTATGTAGGGGGACAAATGTGAGGGCTTGGGAAGCATTTTTGATGCACTTTGAGCGCGTAAACGAAGGGAACAGAATAGTAAGATTTCGAACGATTCCCTTCCGCCGAGGAAGGGATAGTTTGTTTGAAAATGCGATAATCAGGCGGGAAAAGAAGGGGAGATAGTCCATTCAAGTTTATTCCATTTTTTTCTAATAACGTATAACGGGGCAGGATTTCAAGAAGCAGCAGAGTTGTGTGTTCCGTAAGCGGAGCGAGTTTCTGGAAGAAGTCGCCGGCCAAACGAGTATAGTAAGCATGTTATCGGTTTTATCAAACAACAAAATTTCAACACGAGATTAATGAGTGCTGGTAGTCTTTTCGAAGCAAAGTGATAGGTTTGAATATCTTTTGTTGATTTTGTTTTCATTTCAATAATGTCCTGTTTCGTTTCGTTAATAAGTTTTTACTACCGGTTTTCTATCACTTTCACATCACCAACATTCAATAAATCGTAGAAATTTTAAAGAAGCAGCGAACAGAGTGTTAGCGGAGACTAGCACCCTAGTGAGGCACACTGCACGATTTTTATAGCGTTGACAGCGCCATCTGGTGTCCGTGGACGTAACTGTCGATCAGTTTGGGCCAATTTCAAACACTAACGGGCGCGTAGGTATCCCCTAGAATTCGGGTGACTACTATTTTCTTCATTTTAATCTTTTACTTAACATGATTAAATCGTATGAATAACGAATAATTCTATTTATACACGATTTTTATTTTTATTTAACAACCTTTTCCGTTACTTTACCAGCTTCATTTCCATTTACACACCGCTTTTGCACTGCACGCGCTGTCCGAGCGAATTTCAAACTACGTAAATGATCCCTTTTTCAAACATTTTGAGGACGGCGTGGTGCTTTCTCTCCCGTTTGCTCGTCATTAAAAAAAAACGCCATTTCGCATTAGGCATTAGCCGCTCTTCTAAATCGAAACACGGAGGAAATTTAGGCGGGAAGAAAGTGAAATGCTACAATATAATTGGTAATTGTAATTCAGCGACCATTACTTTGTATTACTCCTTAAGCATTATACACATACAGTAATGAAATAAATATGGCAAACAGAAACGCATACAAAGTGGGTAGTAAATCTTAATAAAGAAAATCTGTAAAGGAAGGATAAACGGTTCATGTTATTTTTTCTTTTCTCGGCTGTAATTGCATGAACATGATTGATAAACAAATTTTGCTCCTTTGTTTTCTGTTACTCTTTCGATTTTTTTTTTGGTTGCGCACCTTATGAGTCAGTGAGGTCGTATAGCTTTTAATTAAATTAATCTTTATTATCTATGAACCATTCACTACATAAAGTTATTTGAAGCTATGTGGAGGTTCGGTCCATGTGCTGGTAAACCGATTGGTTACGAACAATCCAAGGATAATGCAACCGTTGTTTATTGCCCCGTGGAATCGAAATGCCCTACGGAATGTACCTCGTTGCCAGGCGGTCCTGATAATCCATCCGCCCGCAAGCCGTACCTTACGCTGGCCAGAATTCTTCTAATCATTGCCGTACTTGTCCGTTGAAATGAAAGGAATGTGCCTTCCAGCCGGGGTGGAGCTATTCGAACTCAAAATGAAAACCGATTACGTTCTCGGTCCCGGTGATCAATGATTTCCCCGGGTATTTCGGCACGGATCGTAGCTGACTGTGGCCGTGACCCATGGTAACCGGAACGTTATCTTCTCGCCCTGCTGCTGCATGGTGGCAAGTTTCGCTGGAATGTCCCGTTGCGTGCAACAATTGAATTTGTTCGCGTTCGAAGGGTGGAACAGTTTGGGATAGCAGTGTGTGTTTGTGTATTTATGGATGCAAAAAAAAAAAAAAGAAGATAAAGGTGACCCGATGACGTCGCAAAGTTGTCGATGTGGCGAAATACTAGCAACGGTAATCAAATATCTTTCGCCTCGGGAACCATCGTTTGTCGTCGTCGTCATCTTGGTCGTCGTTGTTGTCCGCCCGGTGGGTCGACTTCGATTGTGCTCCCCGACCTTACTCCACGCAACAGTAATGAAATTTGCCAACGAAAGGGTATTGGTTCCAGCCAGAACCAAGGCCGCTCGCGTCAAAGCTAATTATAAGGGACAATCGAGTTTGTTGAGATTCCTCTAGCTTCCGTATGGTTATTTCTAAACTTTGTACGGCACTCTTCCTGGGAGTGGGTGTTAAGCACACGTCGCACGTTGGTTGACCTTCATTTTTCAATGTTGATATTCCAATTGAATTTTCTATTCGTTTTCGTTTGTCGGTCGCATACATTTTTTCAGGGTACCTCAAGATCTTGTGTTCATCTCTGGAAAAAAAATTACCTGTATCGTAGTTCTGAAACGATTGAGTGTTTTCCCCAAATTTCTACCGCGTACTTAGGACTTAGGCACCCCCAGGTTATCTTATTTGACCGAAATATTCTTCGGAAGAGGCCAGTAGTGAATATTCAATCTGGGTGTTTGGATTTTTCTGTCACGTGAATTTATCATCTTCTTGTCCTGTTGTGTTGTTGTGCAAATCAGTTCGACGCAAATTAATCCATTCGAGCTGATTGTTTGCTTTTCAGATTTAGAGTTCAAATTTGAGAACGACCTCGATTAGATGCGGCAACGTGTTGAGCACAAAGTAAATAAAATCGCTTTCGGGTTCTTTAGTGGACTCCACAAATTTGCATGTTGATTTCGATTTAAAAAAAAGTTTTCTGTAACATGCACAATACCGTCTTTACAAGATTCGATTCCATATGTAATCGTACTAAACATTATTACATTGGGGATCGTACTGCTTTTGGTCCTGTATGCATTTGGACCTTAACACAAAATATATATTTCTTATTCGTTTTTTTTCCGGGCCAGTAAGGATGTTACAGACTGTAACACTGTCTGTCTGGAAGACGTTTAAAATAGTACATTATATAGCTAATGGGATTTTTTTGTATAAAACACGTATAGTTTTTTTTTTCTCCCGAATATGAATTATCAATCTTATTTAACATTCTTATTTTATGAGCTCTCCAATCTAAGATGGTATAAATTGGTTCCTTTTTATATTCTAGTCCTATGATAGCTGTTCGGAGTATATGTAGCTTCTATGGTGAACCGATTACTACTTAAGAAAAATAAAGCGCGACGCTGCATCGTCGGATAGGAAAGGTCATCCTTCCATCCGTTTCTTCGAGGATAAGACCAAGCGTACGTCGCGATCACTGAGCCTGTCTTTCTAATCATGTGTTAACCTCCAGCAGCTCGGTCGCCTCACCTTCCAGCTTCTTATTCCCTCCATAATTTATCCGTCCGTAAGCTATCCCTTCGCGCGTAATCAGACCTTGATTACGCCTATTGACATGTAAATCATCGATAATTGAGTGCGCAGCGTGCGGCTTGGATGCGGCGGTCCAGTGCAGTGCAGCGCAAATTAATCGATAAGTGTAAATCAGCCTTCGGTGCTGTGCAGGACCGTTTGCCGCTGTGTTCTGTAAGTTAAACCGTTCGCAAAACTCGCAAGACGTGAGTGGGAAGAGGGGAATGGGTTGTGTGGGTGGGTTATTTTGCAGCCGTTCATGACGCCGGCCGCCTTTTCATCAGGGCTCGCCGTGCAGTGTGCGCCACGGAATTGATCAAACATTGAATGGAAATTAAATCCATGTAGCGCAACCGGGCGCCTCCATCGGGACTCTATTGCCTGGGCGTCTCGTCGGGAAGGACTAGATTGCATCAAACTGGTCTCGGCGCGATGACGTCGACCGTTGACTGGGCTGCATGGCGTGCAAGGAAGCTCGTAAGTGAGCCTGCCTCTGCGTCTGCCCTGCGGTATACTTTCGGTCCGTCCTATATTTTCCAATCGAGTGTGTGTGTGTGTTGGACCGAGTCAGCGATGAATGGGTTGGGGGCGGACGAAGGAAATGTTTGTGAGCCGTTGTTCATGTTTGCTGCGTTGATTTAACATCCCGAGCGCTATAAATCTCGGCTAATGAACGATAACGCCCTCTCTATCGATAAGAAATCAACCGGTGGAAGTAAGTAAATTTACATTACGAATACCCACCATCGGACGAGCCTGCCATGCGCCTTTACGTATCATTTCCTTTCTCTCCCTATCTCACCCTGGCAAAATCCAGCGGTCAACCATCCAGACCCCGGAGCAGTTAGCTTCTTGGGGGTCGTGCACGCCGCACCGAGGTTCCTTATTGCTAATTAAAGCTACAGTTGTACGTGTCCAGGCTGTGGTTCGGGTGCTTGCTGTGGGCCGATCGGTGGGCAAAATTATGACTCTACCTATTTACGACCACGGGGTCGGACCCGGAGGGGCAAGCCGACGACTCGGAACGCCCGGCCAACCGGTCGCCCGTCGAGACATTAAAAGTTATGCTGCAGGATAACGTGAGCTCGGCGGGGCCATGAAAGCTAATGAATCGGAATGTAGCTTCGTGTGGCAGGAGTGGAGCGGTCGAGTGGCCAACGATGCTCTACGGATAGCTGGTTTCGATGGAAATCTTGCGACTTCTAGCCAGGAGAAGGGCCAATTGGAATCGAACGAGTCAAGCTCGACGATCGACGAATTCAACAAATTTCTGGGGGAAGCAAATGTTAGATTCTTTTGCTGGAAGGTTACGGCGAGAAGAGAAATCAATTTGATGACGCCAGTTTTAAACTGCGGCTCCGATATGGACCATTTTAAATAATCTGTCGGTGAGAAGTTTGGCTAATGCACTTTTCATCGTGCCCGGTGAAGAGTTAAATGGGTTAAATGGACCATTATGGGTTCCCTATCAAATTAGGGTGTTTTCAATTAACACAATCTCAATATCTCTTTGAATAAGTTAGTCGACGAAACAGCCAATCTCGGCACCATTCAACATTATCCTATTAATTTATACCAATTATAATTACTATTTAAAAAGTCGATGTTTGGGTAAACATTTTAAGTTTTTATTTATTTCTATTCTGAAAATATTTTTGCACAACCAAATGTATAAGACCATCAAGCGGAACGCCCAAAAAAAATTTGTTGGATTGATTATGGTAATGGTATTATAACTTTATAAAAAAACACCATGTATCAACATAATATCCCATGTTATCAGTTTTTAGTTGATCCACGAGAAAATGCCGATCAATTTGTAATAGTTCGGGGTAGTTCAATTAGTTCGTCACTCGTAATTAGGATTGTTAATTTGACGTGATAGCACTCGTCTAAAATCTCTGGCATGCTTTCGATAGTGGCAGATCAATATTGTATGAGCATGCTGCAACATCAATCTCTCAAGCTAAATTTACTACTACACATGCGGTTGACACTTTCTGCGGATGCGATAATAGACTTACCTTCCAGTACGGATATTTTTTCGAATGGCAACTCATAGTTTTTTGTGGATATAAATTTTAATGAAAATAATAAATATTTTTTTAACTTTTGAATTTATACCCAAACTATAAGGAAGATGGCACTAAGGACTATCTGTGCCAAATGAGGAATTTTTGTATTATTTTTTCTTTGCGTTGAGAAAAGTTAAGTAAAACAAGCAGCTCACACCTCGTAATTAGAATACAAACAAACAAAAATATTTTGTAGCATCACAAAAAAAAATCTTGGATAGCTTTGTTTGAAAAAAAAAACAACTTGAAACTGCTGGTCTTCCTTACTGGGTTTGCCATCCACATATCGGAAGTGGTGTCGGTACCGCGTGGTATATCAAGCGTTGAACTGTTTGACAATTTCGAAACTTGCACAAATCTGAATAATGCAGACAGATGAATAATGTTGGCGAAAAGGGAGATTCGCCAGGTAAACCGAACCACGGCTGCGATGTAACGCGCTGGCGATAGAATGGCACTTGTGCGGAGGTCTTTGGACTCTGGCAGGACCCGACCGAGCCGGACCGAGACACTCTTTCCCCCGGCCAGCCACATCAAACGTCAAACGTCGAGAGTGTCAAGCGCGGAATGCCAAACAGAAGCCGAGTGGCTGCAGGGTTTGGTCGGATGGAAAGATTTCACGTGTCATTTCATGCGCCAAACCGACTGTATGCGACGCCACATTAACTGGGAGATGGTCGGCTTCAGGGCCGCGGATCTGGACGGAACCACCGAACCAGGAGGGGCAGGTGGCACAGGTAGCCGGGTGCGGTTGTGCATCCAACGGCTTTCCAGATGTCGGAGATGCGCATCCACTTTCCGGCACCAGCTCGCCCCCTTTTGACAGCGGACAGTGGGTGCGGTTTCGAAAGATGTCAAATTAAATTGAGGGCCCGCTCAAGGCGGCAAAGTGTTTGGACGTTTCGCGGGAGTCTGGCCTGGCCTGGTACATTCTCGGCACGGAACACACACCTACACACACCGACCGCATCCGGCGGGGAAGGAAGTTCGGTATGCCATGGAGCCCCATGCATCTTTTATGTAACCCGCGCATATGGAACGCAATGGCCTCGCGCTACGGCCAACGAAACGTTGCGCAATGGATAAGAGCATGCTGTTTGTTGGCATAACATCCTTTATTCTGGTGGTCTATCGCACATACGGCGATCCTTCATACGCGCCGACGGTTGCCGCGAACTTCACCGGGAGAGACATTTATGCACGCGTGGTTTTGTGCGGCCTTTGACTGTTTGGAAACTTCTCCGCCGCGCTCGGACGCACCATGCCGGGCCCGTTCGCCGTGGCAAGGACGCTTGATCCTTGAGCTTTGTCTTTGCCTAGTTGCTGCGGAATGACGGAGACTGTCTTGGATTTCCCTAAGGAGCCATTGGAAATACGGATACCCTAGATCAACTAATATACATATTTCAACGTTTCAGAAACACTTGAAAGTTTCAATTGTGCATTCATATTCAATTGAACAAAACAGTATAGTTAGATAGTGCATGACTTTGACTGAATCTGATAGAAGTTGTGTAACAATTATTTAAAGATAAACTATGAATACGTTCTATGAGCTTCCTTATCGCTTCTCCTTAGCTAGCATAGGATACTTCACTGCTTACTACAAAGTTTTAATAGCGTTCGACAAATCTCATAAGTCTAATCTTTGACCACTCGGCTAAATAGTGTTAGTTAAACGATCACGATAACCCATTATGCACATGCAGCCCATGCAATAACCGTAACGATGAGGATAAGTGATCTTTCGCCCGCCAAACATAATCTTTTCGCTTAAAATATCGCCTTATCTCCGTGACAATTAAACAGCTTGACCTAAATGCATTCCCGCACTCGGGCTCGGTGCGAAACTTTTCACCGTCAGTTCCCGCCGGGCACTAGGATGCGCCAGCGCCAAAGGGCGACCGGGCTGCCCCCGGCGTAATCCTCGGCATAAGGCGATAAATCAACAATCCGAACGATGGCCATTAACATTTTGCGGACGAGCGAAGCGTCCTAGGATGGACGTGCCCGACGGGGAAGACGTGTACGGGTCGGCCCTCCCCGATTGAATCTGAGAAAATTTTCTACACAATCTACCACGTTTCCTTGAGTGCTTCCTCCCTGCCAGCCCGACCGGTTGGCCGGTCCTGCCCGATCCGAAGCCGACGCCGGGTTGTCCTTGGTGTCCAATTTCAATTTTCATACCGAAAATTCTCCATTACTTAATGATTTCCTCAAATTTATTTACGGCCAATATTTCCTGCAAGCTGCCCCGCAGCGACCTGCGGTGTGGTCCCTCGCTCTCTACCGCCCTGCCCGGTCTGCCTTTCGGTGTGTCCAGCACCTGAAGCAAACCTAATCTTCGGATGTAGTTTTCATCTGTTTACATTATATTCCCATACGTCACCGGATTATGGGTTCGTCGTCGTCCTCGTCGTCGTCGTCGTAACATCCACGAGCTTAGATCGAGAAGGAAGGTAGGTGCATGAGTAACCCGTGAGGGTGTGTGTGTGAGTGTGTGTGTTTAAATGGACAAACTGGACAGTGGACATGAGCACACGACAGCATAATATCATAACGCTACGGTCCACCGGAAGCTCTCTGGACCGGCGCCGGCCCCCGAGAGCAAGATGGAGAAGGAAATAAACCGGAAAACTGATACGCTTTGCTTGACACTCCCCGTCTTCCCACCCTACGACCGCATCAATGGTCACGGGAAGGTAAAATGTCTCCAGCAGATTCACGTTTAAAGGAGGTTGTGGCCAGTGGTGGCAAACCTACATGACGATTCTGGTGGGCAGTGGCTAGGTTTAAGCAGTGTGAAACCTCTATAGCGTTCCGATTAACATGATTTTTATCAATTCATTTTAGGTTTGGTGTCAGGAAGGGAAAACATCTTAAATACGCCAATAATTCTTAAAGAAACCACTAGAACTTTTTAAAAGGAGGCCACATTACCCAATGAATGAACCTTGAACCTCAAAATACTGTTGAAATAGCTGGGAATGGTGGATTGTTTTGGACTTTTACCGATCCTTGGGCATGCGAGGATTTATACCATTTAATACTGATTTTCTCGTCTGTGTTAAACGTTAAATTCATCAAATCTTACAATGAGGCTAGCAATCATTTGATCCACAAAAACGCAACAACGTCAAAGAAGGAGAGCAGCGTGTTGATTTGGCTAATACCTTAAACAGATAGAAATATTACTTGAACTGTGTTGCATTGGGTTTATACAGCGGGCTTAAAATTTTGTAAGCTGGGTTGATGATAGCTTTTCTGTATAGCGTCTTGTAAAATATAACGTGTGTAAAATATGTCTCATATGCTAACCCTCCTGATCAATTGATCTTGTTTGATGTTTTTACCCCTTTCAAACTAAGTAGTGCTCATACTTGGCCACCTCTGGTTTTGTTAGATGGACGAATTCTACCAAACATATGCAGCTCAGCCTGAGCTCACCGTGCAGCGCATCGATCAGCGGCACGTGCAACCAGAGTTGGCCTTCCCTCGGCCATGGATGCAAATGATGCAGATAAACCGGTCGAACGGACGCGGCCGTACACCTTTATTTCGAATTGGTCCCTGTGGTCTTACCCGGAAGGTCGTGCAGATGGAAAAGGTAAACTGGACGCGCCACTTCTTGACGAGTAGCCCGGAAGCGACCGACCAGTGTGTTGTGCGATAAATGTGTCCGCCCGTGTTGCTGCGATCGAATCGGAACCGTTAGTGCCGGCTCGGTGGGAAGATTACTCCAGCGCAACGCTCCTGGGCGAGTTAGGAGATCGATAAAGCGGGCGCGATGGGGAACGGAGGTGAAGTGTTTGCCTGGGAATGTGAACAGAACGCGGGATGGAACGGAACCGGTCACGAGCGAACAGCGGTGGCCGAAGACGCGCTAGAACGAAGGATTGAAAGGTAAGTAAACCACTCAGTGGCGGAGGATTATGGCACGTTGAAGGAGACTGGAAGTCCCTGACGCCTTGCGGGGACGGAAGAAGATGGCCGGCGCAAACCTCATGGTTTGCTCATGAGCCAATAAATGGACGAAATGATGGCAATGATGAGTCCGGAGTCGGTGGTATCGGTTTGCCAATGGGTGGTTTGGCCCTCGACGACGACGATGGCGGATGACGTTAATGGCGACTAGACGACGATGACGGGTGCGACGGTGTGTGGCCGGCTGAAAGCTGAAGATTCTGGACAAGCTCTTGAGTAAACATTGTTGTTACATTTACGAGCGCATCTGTCAACAACTGGCACCGGTCACAGCGGACCGTTCGCGTGCGAGTCCCGTGCAGCAAATGCATCGGGTTTGTGGCCGGACGCCAGTGCAGTATGGCGAGATAAACGGAACGAATGGAGGGCACCGTCAGAGGCATCCAAACGCTCCCTATCCTTGCGCCTCGAGGGCACGTGTGGTTGGACCGCCGTGTTTGCGTTCGTGTGGTTCGGTTGATTTTTCGTCGTCCGGGCTTGTGATGATTTATTGAGGAGCTGGTGCGCTTCCGTTGAATCCTTCGGACAAATAATCCACCGCCAACGGTACGCTAACAAACCGGCAGGTTAATCCGATTGAAAATCGATAAGTGACCACGTGAGCGCGATGGGAGTGATGGCCCGCGTTCTCTAATGCATCGGTTGCAGTACGGCAGCGAGCATGTGGAATCGGAATCGGAAGTGAATTTATACACAGCTTTGATCTGATTTGGAAGGGATATGAGGAATCCGGAGATGTTCAAAAAATTTAAAGAACTGAAGCCCGCAAATTGCTCCATTATGATTGTTATCTGTTTTTCACCTTGCATAAAGTAAGATGTAGTTTTCTTTCATCATTGATGTGTGTAAAATATTGAGCAAAAATTAATTTAAACCCTCTTTCCTTCTATGTACTTTAAGCACAGCGGTTTTTAGCTGAACATTTGTTGTTAAAATTGAATTTCACAAAGGTAAAGTAGAAATCGACTATGCTGTCACATGCGTTCGAAGTGGCGAATTTTAAAAATTAAGTTTGAATGTAATAAAATAGAACTTCCTTGAAAAAATGCACTTTATTGAAAACTCTGGGTGATTAATTAACAAAAAATAGGTTTAACCTTTCAAACGGAAAAACACTGCCAACATATTCGAAGAGCCGTTCGAAAAGGTGAATGTTAGATCATAGGTGTTTATTTTATTTTCTTACGCTGGCAAAACTCACGTTTTTTTTTCTTTCCCCAAAGAACCAACAACGAAACAAACTGTTAAACAGCTGCTTTTCGATTAAACTTGCTAAATAGAAATTTGTTCTTCTCGTGCTGCTTTTGGAAATGAGTACCTGTGCAAAAATGATTTGACACCATTTTCTCCACAGCGCAACCCGTAAGGGCTAACGGTGAACGGTAATTATATTGAACGTAAGTATCAATTAATTGCACCAAGATAGTTATTTTGATTGTAGAGAACGGAACCGAAATTCGCCCGGTTACGGTAGCCTCATCCACGATGAAACGTTACGGCGGCGAATGTTTTCGTTTGATCCTGGAAACTATTTCATAAATTATGGAACAAGTAATAGAATCGTTCGCCGGGAGAAGGTGGATGCACGAGCAGAACCGTCAAAGTGGGCCACCACGGAAGCTGGTCGATGGCCGGGAGCGGGAGAGGAACGAAAGGAAAACAGATGAGTGCGTTTCCGAAGTGTTTCCGCATGGGGAAGTGCATTGTAATCCATCACTGTCCGACATGTCCGTCTGCGGGTGTCGCCGTCGGCAGAAGCTGCGGTGGTGGGCGCATGGGCGGTGGGTCGGCAGTGCAATTGGACTGCTCGATTCCTCCGGGAGCCGGGCGCTTGCTGGACGATATTTAATGAAAAAGCCTTCTCTATATTTTATTGCTTGCTAGCTAGCTGCCCAACCGGTGATCGTTTCACGGCGTCGGCCTCTGGCGACGCATGTCTGTGCGTCCGTGTAGGCGTGCTGGGAAGGAAGGATGGCGGAGTGATGCAACGCAGATTGCAAATAACGAAACCGGGCAGCGAGCGTGGCCTGGGAGACGCTGCGAGTAACTCGGAAACAGAAGGCTGGAATAACATGCTGTACAAACTTGATGGGAAGCGCAGGCATGTAAACAGCTTCGAACATACTATTGTTAAACAAGTTGCATTTGATTGTTGGTATACAAACTCTTTCCAATTTGAGTATTACAAAGCCATTTTTCTGTGAATGCATCAATTTGATTGTCGGGGAACTGTTAATTTAACAGTAGTTTGGTTATGGCCGCAGCAGAAAAACATGTGTTATTCTCTTTGAACA
The DNA here is from genome assembly GCA_914969975.1 of Anopheles atroparvus. Lineage (NCBI taxonomy): Eukaryota > Metazoa > Arthropoda > Insecta > Diptera > Culicidae > Anopheles > Anopheles atroparvus. The sequence continues at coordinate 23,282,105 of CAJZCY010000001.1, read as the reverse complement.
CGTGTGCGTGGTTCTATGCAATTAATCAGAATAATGTTAAGGAATAAGAAGATAGAGAGGTAATAACATTTAAAAAAATCACTTGCGTATATGTTGATGAAATAACTATACACACATAGTTCTCATTAATCCGATAACGTCAATTGTTTCCTCCTTATTAGTTCAGCCTTCAAAAAGGCTTCAAATAGCTATAGATTTAAGTAAATTTATTTAAAATCAATAGGATTTGGAACTGCTGTCCATTGTACACATCTGTTAGTTTTTCTTAGTTAATGATTTTTATCTTTGTTGCAGGTTTTTGAGTTGTATTAAAAATTGCGTGTTAAAACTCGGCCAATTTTAATGAGCTGTGCCAGACAAGAAACTCGCACATTTGGTCTTTTTATTTAGCCTTTCGACATTCCGCCTTTCATTAGGTTCTTAGACACACTGCTCCTGTTGTCTCTCAATTAATAGTTATTACTATCTTTATCACTAGATCTATCCATCTCGTCCTATTTCGTTCGTCTCTGCTTGATCTAGACCAAGTTTACGGCTGTGGCAAGTTTACGGTGGAAAATATTTCAAAATTTCAGAAAAAGGTGACGACGGGTAAATACGTCATCAGGTAAATACAGTAAGCAGTTGTCAATGCGTTGAGGAAGGCGAGCCTTAATCAAATGTTATATAGTAAGAAAACTTCACCTGTTTCCTGTTTCCAAAACTGTTTCGACAACAGATACAAAAAATGAGGAAGTGAAAACGTTCAGGTTGTACGGCATACTGTTTGTCCGTATGTATTTATGCGTACAGAACTGGCAGGAGCAGAAGTAGTGCAAGGGTGCTCCGAAAAAAAAAATGCCAAACTGCATTCGTAGTTTTCCGATAAGGAGCTTCTCCTCGATCCGCCATCCCATGCGTGCCCGGAGGGATAGGGTGGCCCCTTTGGATGGCCCCTTTTGGCGCTCTTGCCGGTGGCGGAAATTTATGGAGCTTCTTTCCGATGATTGTTTCGGCCGTTGTCGGAATCTTCGCGGGGCGATTTATGGTTCCATCGCGCCGTTCCACCGTTGGGGTTGCCGATCCGGTGGCGGTAGCGCTTTGTCGACGGCATGCCAACAGGAGCGATCAACTGTGCAGCGGAGAGGCTGCCGGGAGCGGTGGAAAAACAAAACAGAAATCAACGGAAACTGCGCGGAAAAGTGCGGAAGAAGAGCAAAGCAGATCCCAATAAATTTGCTCTCTATCACATAAATAATCGATACGGTTCTTGTAGTAGCATTTTTGTTTCGTTTTTTCCTTATCCAGTGTGCGTGCGAGTGAAGGGAAGCGCAATGGTATTGCTTACAAATTTATTTATTGCCATCACCGGGTGCTGATGAAGCCGGCATTGGTTGTCTTTTGCTCGTTTCGAGCAACGAGTGAATGGCTTAGAAGTGCAGAGAGAAAAAAAGAGAAAAAGAGAGAGAGAAAGAAGGGGAAGGCGAGATAAACAGATGGAAACGCGAATAGAGCATGTCGATCGCACTTGCGGGATGCGTTTCGGGGAAAAGTTTCCAAAGCTCATTTATCATGTTGATGGGAAAGGATGTAGCCACCGGAGAAAAACAACGGTTTTTCCTTTCCCAGCCGGTGTCCGGTGGAGGGAGATGCTGATGTTCCGGTGGAGGTTGGGAGGCAATGTTGGGTGGCAGCTGGCGCGGAACGGACCTCGCACCGTACTGCTCGGGGTTGATCGGGGCCCGGCCCAGTTTAGTTTGTCAATAATTTCATTAACCCGCAACAAATCTACCATTTGTTTCGGAACAAGTGGTTTGAAGTGTGACATGGGAGTATTTATAGTAATGGGCGGTCGTTTGGAACCGTCGTTGTCGTTTTTTCTTTCTCTTTTTGATGCGTAGACGTGTCGCCGATCATGTCGTTTGTGTAAAACATGGTTTTGGAAGATTAAAAGTAGTAGCATAATTGGCTCTTTTTTAGGGGGCACAAGAAAAAGGCACAGAGTTAACGAGTTCCAGCGTTTGGAGCATTGAGTGAAGATGCCAAACTTAGGCGCAAAATGTTGGATATAGTCGCAGGAGCTAAAGGAATAGGCATTTTTTAAATTGAAAATCGATACCAGTTACATTTCTAAGTAACGTGTAGTTCACCCACCGTTTGATGTTAGTGTTCACAGGCAAATAAATAGATGGACTTGAATCAATTTCAATTGAACCGTCACTGCAACACTTATGATCCAACGACTGTACCATGAAAAACACTTTACATTGTAGATTTTTACATATTAACTCCAAAACTAATTTGCTGAAAGTGAACAGCGAACAAACGCTCACCTGTGCGCATGTTGTACTTGCACGGCGAAATACGAAACAACGCCTGGGGCAAAGTTATAATGAATTCACCGAAAGTTTAATGAGCAACACGAAACGCACACACATCCCAGAAGGGATACCTTTTCCCCGTATACGAGCAAACGCGCGCGTGAGGCGAACCGACCGATCGACCGAGGTATCAAAGCGCGAATAAGTTTTTCTCCTGCGGGTTATGCTGAAGTTAAAATCAAACGAAAAGCTTAGGTTGTTCAATCGGGTTCGGTTGTTAAAGGGGTGGATGTGGGAGAAAGCTGATTAGTTCTGCGCCTCGGGTTGGGGAGAAGAGTCTCGTTCAATAGTTTTTGGCGAATGCGAGATACACTGGAAACCTCAGAGGTATTTCATTTTCGGAAAAGGATGTTCATGTAAATGGAATAATTAACCAGAAAAAAAACAATGTGAAGACACATTGGAAGTGTATTACCGTGAAAATGAAAGAAAGAACTGGCATTCGTTATGCTTCTTAATGAATCGTAACCCACATAAAGATACACTATTTAAAAAAAATCACCAATCAATAAATGGGAAGATCGCATCTAAGATGTTGAAATATCAAAGAATAAGTCACATAAAATTTTTACTATTCTATGGAATGTTAGGATACTTACTCAAGAATAATGAATTGAAAGTCAAATAATTACAATAATGCCAAATGTGTTCAAGTCAAATATGTCAAGCTCACATTATGACGTCAGTTACATTAAGTATTTTTTTAATACTTTAAAGTATATAATTAACTGAAGGAAGTATTGATTTATTTAAATTACAACCTTCGATAGTTGTGTCGAAAATTTTGCTTCAGTGCGTTTTTTAAGCTCGTAGGGTCATTTGTACCGACCTCAGCAAACCATTCCCGTTCATTGATGGGATCTAAGAAGGATCAGGAACGTTCGGTGAATTTTATAAACAAAAAGGGGACGAACCATGCAGGCGGAATGAAAGTTAACCATTGACTTCATTTGACAGCGGTTTCAGCTAAATGCACCCGACAGCGAACGCAAGAATTCGGCAAAGGTTCGGTCGAGTTGAAGAATTTATGGCGAATTGTTTTTTTTTTCATTGACAAAGAAAACCAAGAGCCGGATTCCTTTCCCGGTAAACGATGGAAATGTTGCAGATTGTTCGCGGCATGCAAGGGGACATTGGTGCAGGTGCCCGAGCATGCAAACCGTTCCGGAGAGATGAATGGCCCTCTCAAGGCCCTTTGGCACGATCCTTCGAGCGCCACCAACCGCCAACCTCTATATGCCAAGTGAGACGGTCTCTGGGGTGGTGGGCCTTCGAAAAAGACAAAAATGTAAATCTGATTGGGGCGAGCGGGCATTTTAAAATGCAAACAACCTCCCGACCGACCGTCAGAAAGCGGGACGTCAGAAACAATCCAGCGACAGCACGTCACATCGGTCGCGTCGAGTGCCGCATAACGGCGGACGGAGCAGATTGAAGAGCGAGCCCAAAGCCGGGGGCCGGACAAGCAACTGCACTGTTGGAATTAAAAAGCAAGATTTAATGCACCCTGACCCTTTGCCGGGCACGGGTCAGCCGGGGTACCACTGGCGCTGAACCGGTGGAAAAACATGCGCCAAAGACGAATCCTCGGAATTCCAGGTCCCAAGCACTGCCCAAGCTGTCGGCCCGATACGAATCGTCCTGTGCGCGCACACCCAGCCGGGAGACATGTGCGAGTGCGATATGTGCAAAAAGTTGTGTAAGATCAGCAAACAGATGGCTGGTTCAGGGTGACGCTCCGGCGGGAATGGAACGAATGGAAAGCGAGCGCGCAAGATTCATGGCTGCATAGTTTTGCAGCATAAATCCAGTTTGGAAGCCTTTGTACTTACTCCGTCACATGCATTTTCCGGGTGCATTTTCCGCTATTTGTGTGCTTGATTTTCCCTTAGTTTTATTTTGCTCCTCTTTTCGCCCTGTATCACCCCACTGTTCCCCCTTCCGAGGGTGCTGACCGCAGTTGACCTTTACTTGCTTTCTACCCGAGGTGTGGCTTCAAAGTCAATTCATTTCTGGTGCCGACCGGCCCTTCATACCGCTTGGTGCAAAAAGGCAGAGCTTGCAGTGCTTTTCTGATGTTTTTTGTTGTTGGTTTGTTTGCTTGTTTTAGTTTGGTATTCGAGTTTTTGCGGAAACCTTTTTTTCTGGAGCGAAAAAGCGAACACATTGCTTGCCTGTGATGTGAATAAAATTTTACACTCAAATTAGATACGCGACAGAAAGCCACCGAAAGAAATGCTGCTGCTGCTTTCCAAATATCTGCTGCAACTGCGACGTCCAAACGCGTGGCGATAAATTGCGTTAATGGAGGTAGGAGCTTTGCGTTGGCATTTGTATGGGAGGAGCAATTCCACAACTGATAAGTTGTCATTTAGTTGAAGCTCAGAGTGGTGGTTTAGGATTTAAATCCTTTTCTGTACTGACGTCTGATTTTAATCTGGCCTTATCCTATTTCTAGTCCACAAGTGTTCCTAGGTTTCTGTCCTCCTTCAAATTTGAAGCGAATGATCCAAATTTTAGCATTTTGTAATTAATTATCTTTCTTTGACGAATAAAGCTTGTATGATGTTCAGGTAAAATAAATACAAAACTACAATACAAACGCTGTGAAATGATCTTAATAACAAACATTTAACATTGATGAAATAATTGTACGTTTAAAGGTTCTACTTTTCAAAAGCATACATTTGATTCGAAGCTATTAAAAGGAGCGGATGGAAATACGCTTTTTTGATGAAATTTTGCAACATCTTTTATAACGACATGATCATGTTCACTATTCTGGAGAATTTTGTATTTTAGAGTTTAGTTTCTATGGCTGCTCATGTAAAGGGCGTTGCTTTTGCCTTCAATTTGCTTGGACCATTGCTACCTTTTCAAATTAGAGCACTAATTGCACTAATGTATCACATTCCTGCGCTGTTTCCGGGAACTATTATCAGCTACACCGTACAGATGGACATGACATTCTCTGCCGTTCGCGTTGGTAGCAACTTTCTGGGCTAAACTAGTGCGGCCATCGTGCTCTGAGTCCGTGCTGGCGGATGAGGATGAACGGATTGAAATGCGACTGCGATAAATGCGCAGGACTGCCCGACGACAGGTAGCTGCCTCCCGTGGGTGGCAGCTTTCGCTCGGTGTTCCGGTTTCTGCAAAAAGGGCACATTAAAATTAATGAAATGTGGGATAATTTCCGAGACTGATGTGTGATGTGTTCGCATCGCACAGGCTGAGGTTTGGTGGTGGTCTCCGTGTTGCGCGGAAATGAGCCAGCGAGTCAGGTCAATTTGTGGTTTGCAGCTTCTTCGGGTTGGAAGACACTTTCCGGTGGCCTTTTCTCGGGATCGGTAGGTGGCGCCGACGGGCGGAGTTGATTGGGATTGAGCTCAGAGCGTGTGCTCGTGTTTTCCGTCTTTTTTTTGTGTGTGTTGTTTGCTGGTTTGTTTCGGTGTAAAGCTATACATACTCAGAAGCTGCCGTGCAGAAGTTCACAACCCACGCCATGGCCAAACGACAGGGGCCAAATCGGGCACGGGCTTGATTACGCCGCGAGGGTTGGGCGAGTTTTTGGGCGAGCACACGAAGCGGAGATAATTAAAACCATGAAAATTAAAAACAAATAATCACTTCTTTTCCAATTTATTTATTTATCTTTCCACCGGCGCTGCGCCTGGGAGTGGCCCCGGGTAACGAGCGTACGAACCGTCGAACTCGAGTGGCCTCGGATGGCACGGTTGGTCGTTTGGGCTGCGGGCGGGCCTAGGGGAATCTTCTCGAAAGGCCAAAACGGTGGCGTCTTGCCTGCGCCCGCCGAGCAGCAAGATTTATGACTCGTCACGCAGGTGGATACAGTCTACTCCGGTCTCCGCTCACTCCGGGAAGTCAAATGGCCGGAGGGCCAGGAGTGGCAGAAATAAATTACACTTTTACGTGTGCCCGGTTGGCAGGGCAGGGCTTGCGGTTTCTGGTTTGACTTCCACCGGTTTTGTCACTGCAACATTTTTGATCCGCACAGATGTGCCGGTCGGACGAGGACGAGGTGGTGAGGGCTTTTCTCCCGTTCCCCCTTTGCTCCAACCTCGGTGCAAACATTTTCTTCGGTGGAAACGGGTCGATAGCAATGCACCATGCCGGGGGATGTACGGAGAGATTTTCTGCAGCATACACTCTAAACAAGCTGTTCAATTGCATCGGTGTCAATCGACCGGAGTGGGTGTGCTAAAAGAGTCCGTATCGTGCAAGTGTCCTGTTTACCATTTTACACCTGCTACAAGCCTCCGCAGCCCACATCTTTCCCCTCCCTTCCGTTCCATCACTGAAAATCAACTACAGCCCACCCGTTCGTTTCGATACACAAGAAAGCTACCGGTTGCGGCTCGAGAGCAGTATCTAAATTTACAAGCAAACTCCCCCGATTCATTTGCGTAAAATATATCAATTTGCACCGATCCCCGGACAAACAGCTAGGAACGGATACGGAGAGAATGTGTACGCCCCCAACCATTGCTCCATTGGATTGCTCTAGAAAACCTGATCCTTCCATCGGTTGAGATGCGTTTTTCGGTTCGAGCATTGTTGATATTGCCGTTGTATATGTATGTGTGTGTGTGTGTTTTTTTGCTGGTCATCGACCATCGCTCGATAAGGACGAAGGGTAAATGTGGTTCTTACGAACACGCAAATACACCCTCGCACATTGGAGATACACCCGGTAGACCGGTTATGGGAAGCTCAGGATTTTGCAGTACGCTGGAGCGACACCGGAGAGGCAGAGAGGGAGTGGATCATGCGCGGGGCACTAGTGAAGAATGAAGTCCTCGGAGTCGGTAGGAGTTGTGGCAAACAAATGCAAATGCAGGCCGCACCCGACGCCACCGGACAGTTGAACCAGCATCATCCCGGAGCGGACTAGCATCTCGACTCCCGTATGGATGGGCCAGGACTACCTGGAGTCCCTGCCGCATTTTGCAGGGCGAGCACCGTGTAATTGTTGCACCCCGGTCCAGTCCGGACCCCATTGCCGTTGTGCAAACGTACACTGTGGAACGTGTAGCATTTCATTAGACATTCCGGCCCAGTAGTAGCAGCCGAGGTGCAGGTGGAATGTTGGCCAGAAAACCTTCGGTGGTCTTCGTGCAGTTCGTTAGGGCAGATTACAAAAGATGCAAACGCGTCGTACCGAGCCCCCCCCCACGAACTGCATGCACCGGTCCTGTCCTGAGTGAATCAGTTCGCTTCGCTCGGGGATATCCGAGTGTTGCCGATCGGGCTGGATGAAATTTGCTAAAACAATTATCGTGATTTCTTCTCCGTGTGGGTCTGGTGAATAAGTTCTTCCGTTCGCCTTCCTGTGACTGGAGCTCCCTGGAGCCGACAATCAAACAAAGTTCCCCCACTAGGGATAAAGTATCGGACCGGGAACAAACGAACGACCAATTGAAGATGACATTAATTTTGTTAAGAAGGCAGCTGTAACTGGAATACTGATAAATTCCTCTCGGATCAACGCCGGCTTTTGGCTCCGTTTTGGGGATGGTGAATTTCAATATGTTTGTCCTGTTTAATCATTTTCCAGTTTTCCAATGATTCGAAATTCAATGCTGGAACGCACCAGGAATGAAACAAATTGAAGATCCATTTATGATAACTGGTAGAACGATTTTGAACCAAATGGAGTACAAATTCGTAAGCTGATCTAACAATGAGTTTTTCGGAAGAGAAAAGTCCAGTATGTTCCGACGTATCACTCAAGAGTACAACAGTCCTCTTCATAGGCTCAATCAAGCAGGAATACTGACCATCTCCTGCGAACAACTTAACTCTTGCCAACAACTTAAAAATGATCTAGTTTATGCGTTCCATTAAAGCTTATGCGAATTAATTTAAGAGCATTTTGAATTGAGTTAGTTTAAAGTTATCAAAATTGAAGGAGGATTGAAACTCGCATTTCAGAAAATTTAAAGCTATCAAGAACAGTTAAATTTTTCGGAATTTGCATCACTTATTTTTATTTTTAAAATGCTTTATTTAATACTGCTTTGCTGTGGATAGTGGAAATTGAGATTCGTGCTATGAAAAAAAAAAATTATAAATTTAAAAAAGGTTATTAAAAAATTGCTCAAAGAAAATCAAACATTGGCCAGCCCTCAATGCCGCGATTATTGAACGGGCTTCATCGTTTGAACGACGGTTTATGGTGAAACGATACGGATGAACAATGTGCTAGTTATCACTTTTCATATCGGATGTTTCATAAGCATCCTATTGTGCATTTCCTTGGAGGAAGACCCGCTTGCTCTCACCATTGTGCCACGATAAAGAAGCCTCTATTGGCGAAACGTGTCGATGAACGTGTCGCAGTCTGGGTGCGTGTCCGGTCGAGGAGGGAATTTGCGATACGAATACGGCGAGCAGGGCGAGTAGTATAAATCACATATCCTTATCGCAAGATGACACCGAATGGATTCCACGTGACCGGGATTTTGAATCGCCATCGGGTCGCAAGGCAACAGGCAAGGGTGCCAAGGCTTCTGGCGGGTGCCGATGCCCTGAGTCACACGCACACACACACACACACACACACAGACAATTCCCACCATTATCGTTGACCGATTGTGACAGTAAATCTCGTTTTGTATACACCGAAAAAGAGACATCAAGAAAAATATGACGGAAATAAATCACGTCGTTCGCCTTTTCCCTTTTTTTTATATTATCGATCACCAACCGGATGGTGATGGAATGTAAGGAAATGGTGGTTACCAAAGGTCGGGTAGGAAGTACGGGTGGGTCGTGCGGCCAACCTCATCGATGGGGCACAAAGGGCACCACGGATCGTACGGCAGTCGTTTCCGGTGTCATGACAAATCAACTGCTGCTTTGCAGCCGGGACGCGTGATGCGCAGAGCAAATGGAGGACATAAAAAATAGCCATCCTTCTCGACGGTCGTGGCGCGTTAGCTGGTTTCATTATACGCGTGTTTATTTATTTTTTGCTCTCTTTCTATCCCCTTCGCTCCCTATCCCCTCAAGCTTTTTGTTCATGACCCAATGTCACCCTTGCACACACACACATCAAAGGCAAGGATTGCGGCTACACGGACCACGGGAATGAGGAACGATGAGTGAGAAAATCAATGAAATCGGAAGAGGTGGAGGGGGGTTCCACCCAAAGTTGGACTATAAAATAAAGGACGCCATAAATGAGACCACGCGACAGCTGGCGGTAATGAGGTACCGCGATGACCTTTCCCTGTGCTGACCGAATCGGTCAAGGGCTGCTGTTCAAAGGCACCCGGGTAGTGTTGGGATGTTCGTGGAGTGGGTGGGAGAAAGGGAGCGAGAGAGAGAGAGGCGGCTATGTTGGGATACGCGGGAAGAGATCCTTGAAACTTTTCCCAACCCACCGCACATCCCGGATGCTGATCTTGACGGGTTGCCCCTCGGTTAGTCCGCTAGCCACTAGTCTGGCTCCGATGCAGCCAGGGTTGTAATAAATTCCAAATGGCGCATTAATGATGTCCTACGCTGGCTGAGGGGCAGGAATTTCGGATATTTGGCACAGAAGACACCAACAGCTGTTTCGGGAACTGGGGCGCCCGGGCCATCGATAAATAGGTGACGCAGTGCGTCCTCGGGTTTGGCGGCTAGTAAAGATATCGCATTGAGACTTTGCCAGTGTCGGAACAACGGGTCGCCGAAATTGGCCCCAGTAGAGAGGTCGATACAGGGGTTTTTATTCTCTTCTCTTAAAGATTTCAAACGCTTGCTCATTTTTCTGGATTTAAAATATCATTTAGTCGTCGCTGTAGTAGCGAGTGAATTTCCCATTTCTGTTGCCAAAAAATGGGATGAATTAATTGAAAATTAATGTGTGACAGTTTGTTTATTAAGCTCGGTAACCTTATCGTTTTAAGAGAAGGACGAAGCCTCTAAAATAAATACTGAGCAAAAATTCTTGGTTGATTTTTATAATAGCTTTCTTTTAAAATCAATGGTGTTTTCGAAATACTTGAAACATTATTGGAGTCAATGGAATTTTTAAATAAGGTCCTTTTCACTGGGACGCAGTATAAGAATTTATGAAAAACATAGAATCCAAAGAGAAAAAATGCTTGGAAAACGCTGTAGGCGCGTGAGATATTGCAAACGGTTTCCGGCAGACTGCGGTTATTCCGCTTCAAGCTACGCCAAAAACTTTCCGCCTGCGTTCGATCTTGAAAAGGATCCACTGCCCGTACTGTGGAGAGCGACTTAACGACTGAGCCAAAAGATTGTGGTCGACATTTGCAACTGGTTTCGCATATGCTGCTCCGGAGCATCGCTCTCGGTAAGCTTGGATGGCGTGAAGAAGGACCTGCGTCTGTGTGTGTGTGTGTGTGTGTGTGTGCTTTCGGCTCGGAAGCGTTCGGATGGAGGTTTGGGGCCAGCCAAACCGAAAGTGCACCGGCACAGGTCCGAAAGGTTTCGCCTGGCGAAAAACCAATGCAAGTGTGAGGTGAAACCGCATCATAAATCTCATAATGACACTGTGCTCACACAACACGAGTGTTAATGGTTTGCCTTAAGTACGTCCGGATGCGCACATACACTCACCCGCATTTTGCACACTCATATCTAGTATCTATCGGGCTATCAGGCAGCCGGAATGGCCGGGAGTTGCATGTGAACTGCGGCCAGTTGGAAAGTCTCACTTGGTACCAAGGACCGCTCGATGGGGCAGGCGCTTTTCGGTTCAGTACCATTGTCTATTATACATTTCCGGAAAATTATGCTTCATTACGGAATCCATAATGTACTCCATTGGGTGTGCATTTCGGATTTTAAAACGTTTACCATTTTTTTTTTAAAGTGAATACACCAGGCCGCTCGATGTCGGTCTGATGGATAGAGCCGATGGATGTAATCCGTACTGCCAACGGTGGTGGTCGGTTTTTTTTCTGCTTGACGATTAAAGCATTTACTCAACCTTAACGCCTTTTCCTCACCCACCCTACGTGTCGAAATGTGAACAGTGTAATCTGAAGCACTTTCTGCATTAATCCGTGCTTGTTGCACATGCCAACGTTGTGGTTGGTATCGATGCGCTGAGCCGGGCCACACGCTTGCAACGGAAAAAAAATAAACTGTACGAATAAAAGGGAAAAGTAATGATAGGAAAAATTGGTGGGAAAAAGTCTTGTATATTTCACCTTTCTCATTCGTAAGGCTTCATCATACTCTTGCATTCCTATCGTTCACGTTCCTGTAGAGCTAGTTTCCATTTGTTTTAAATAAAAAAATAAATTTCTACAAAAAAAAAAGAATAGTCCTAACAAGAACCAGGAAGTTCGATTTCGGGTTGGTTATTTTAAATCAGTGATTAGTGCCGTTTACCTATCCCAAACGCTCCCGAAATTAATACTTCTGTGTCGGATTTGGGGTCGCTTACGAACAGCGTTACAGTTGCCTGAGTTCCGGATTCAGCTCGTCTATTTTCTTACGCCTTTTATGCTCCTCCCTTCGTCTATCTCTTCGGCTAGCTGGCCATAATCTATTCTAATTAAACGACATCACCAGCGGTGATGTCGACAAGCGGTGGGCAAGCGGTGGATCTCGTTCGGTTCGGTTCGCAATCCGTTATCGGGATTAAAGTTTGCCTTAATTCCATCACCGTGTGAAACCATACCGATAGTGGCCGTTCCGAAGGGTGCACAGTTAAATTGCGAACCCGAAAATAGAGGAAAAAGAAGAAGGAACGTGCACTGGAGTATTGGGGAAGCTAAGCTTCAAAATGGTCGGAATCGGATTACGATCCTGCCAAATTCGACCGCCCGTTGCAAGCCCATTTTTTTCATATCCATCCATTCATTCAAGTTGTGTGTGTCGACGTGTATCGGTGTGCGTCTTTTGCGTGGAGGGACAAGGATCTCGAGTCGATACCGGAAGTAGCTTTCCGGGGAATGGGGATTCATCTGCTGCTTCCCCGGGTTCTCGGGGACCGAAGTTTAATTATGGCCAGTCCCGGCAGCAGGATCAGCAGCTCGGTGGGCTCGTATTGTGCTTTTGGCTTAAAGATCGTCAGAACAAAAAAAAGTAGGCGAACAAAAGGAACAAAAGAAGTGCCAAAAAGGAAAGGAAAACTCGAGGGTGAAAGTTATCCTCGAGGCAAAAACGGGATGTCAGGAGGACGTAGTTTGCTGCATTCCAGCGGCAGCGTAGCTGCATGGCTGCAGGAACAGGGGCCGCGTTCGGTCTTGTCTTAATTCCCTCGCAGCCCGCACAGACCTCGAATCCTTTGGGCGGGTATGGCCGAGTCTATCGAAGCTCGACTAAAAGCTCTCTGTCCACAGGCGGAGCGCACACACCGCACGCTTAACTGCTCTGCTCCACAGCTGGCCGATACGCCGGTACGCCGGAACTTATAATAAAGCCTCTCACAAATGATGATAGGAAAAGTCCGTAGGCGCCCACCATGCCGGTCCCTTTCCTTCCGCACGACTACTGGATGTTTCTGCTGACGATAGTTTATTTATTGGAGAAATACCGGAACGGCACTACTTTCCGTCCGATCGCGGCCCTATCGAACGCGGCTCGCTGGCATTCGGGGCCTGAGGGAGGGCGGGCGAGGCTCACCTCCGCCTGGTAAAAGTTGCTCTTTTCATCCGTATTCAATTAAGTCCACTGGCGGAGGGCCTGTTCGCAAACGTTCGCCTGGCAGCAAACGGCAGCAGCAGTGTCTTCCTCTCGAGTGTCGCCGAGATTTCGGTCTGCCAGGCTTTGCGGGCGCAGGCCCGATGGCGCCGAACTATATTTCAGGATCGAAAGACACCGCTGCAGCGCATCCTATCGAAACTTATTGCTCACGGCTTCCCACGTTTTCTCTTTCCGGCCGAAAACACAAGATGGACGTTGTATAGTTTAATTAAATTTATTATGTTTCCTAATTTCTTCATATTCGCCCCGCAGCGTTTGAAGTCCGACAGGGGCGACCGGAACGAAGCGGAAACGGTTGGCAGTTGGTTTTCATTTCCTATCATTAAAAAAAAAAAACTCTATTTGTGTCCTTCTTTCACCGCCTTTCTTAGCCCGAAGGGTTTTCCACGCTAGGATACCTCCAGTGCAGTGAAGCAATTCACGAACTGTCGCTTTCCGGGCCTCCGCCTTTTCGCTTTTCCCTTCGTTAGAAACGATCAACCAGCTTGTGTACGTGCGCTTCCGTTGTCGGGGAAGGGCCAGTGTAGGCTACATAATAGACAACGATAGTGACGACTATGGGGAGCGTTCAAAAGAAAGGAAAAAAAAAGATAAGACCAGACGCAACAGCAACAGGAGACTGGACTGAAGAGTTCCGACCGTGGCAGTCTACTTCGTTTGATTTTGGAGAAAGAAATTGCTGCAGTTCCTCCACTGTACCTGCCCGTTCTCGTCTTCCTTGTTCCAAAAACCCCCCACAAAAAAAGGAAAAAAGGCCCAACTCGCTTAAGAAAGCTGAAAACAGGCATACAAAAGAAGACGACCAATTTTGTCGCTTCCGTTTTCCTTTTCCAGACGGCTGGGCACCTCCGACCGCGGACTGGATGCTTCCGCGTCCGAACGATTACAACGTTGGGCCGAGCGGGTAGGGGTGGAAAATGGAGGACGATGAACGGAGCCTCATCCCCGGGGATGCATTCCCCGTGAAAGCCCCGAAAGGTTTGCAGGTGCCATTCAATCGTTTTTAATTAAACAAGCCAAACTGGTTAAGCTTTGCCGACTGACGTCAGCTGTGGTTCATCAGAATTCCGGTGGATAAGACTTCTGCGATAGGAAACTGAGCAACGACGGTGGTTTATAAAAAAAAAATGTATCACCTCTTCTACGAAACCACAGTGTCCGCGAAAAGAACAACAATATACGAGAACACTTCAGTAGATGTTGAATCGCAGCATCGAAAATGTGGACGGGATGTAGTTTGTGCTTGAAATTCAAGGGTTAATGTTTTTAATACAATGCTTTTTGTGTGCTTGTTGATGGCCTTGGTGCAAGCAAGAGAATAAAGAGGTTTAATTTTGTTCTTGTTCCGACTTTTCTTTGACGAATTCTGGACAGACGCCAAAATCGTTGTTAATCTAAATTCAATCAAATAACCATGGGTTTTCGAAATAATATTTCTGCCAATAAGCTTGCCTAAAAAATTATGAACGCTTGTAGATCGCAAATGAGAGAACCAATAACCGTTTCGTTAAAAAGATTTGAAGAAAACCTTTGACCTTCAAACCGAGCATTGGGTAGCGGTTTTTTTATAACCTTTCACCTCATTAAATTTAAGTTTTGTTAAGGGTATACCACTTAGGCAAGGCAAACAATATATTTTTCTTCGTCATTTTTTTCCGATAGTGTTGCTTTTTTTAATTTGAGTGCACTTGAGTTGAATGGAGCGTGATATTCCTTTCACGGATATTAAGCATTTGCACTTGAATCTCATTCAGATGGATCATGCTCGCTCAATATGACTTCTATTGCGGCTCATGCTATTTAATCGCGCTTCATTGAATTTGCCAAATGGGATTTACAATTATAGTAAAGTCGCGTGCGAAACAAACGCACCACAATCGCGTTGGAATGCTCTCGTAAGCTTAGCAAACGACCGTTTCAAATGTGGTCTAGAATGTACTCCACACATAAGCGCAGCTTAAACCTGCATCCATTGAAATGGCGGACGCTTCAGCTGCAACCTGGGTTATGCCGCCGAACAAAGGCGAAAAGTGCTTCACACTTATGCGATAATGAGCCGCTGGGTGCCGACTCTATCGCGGGAACTAATCCAAGGGACACCAGGGTTCACGACGATCGCGAATGTGCTACCGATGGGTATGTTAGTAATTGTGAAACGCCCGGCCATGATGACTAGTGGTGAAGTTGGTAACAGATTTTATTTAACGCCCCCAAACCGTGCATCTCCTTGCACCGTTTTAATCTCTATTGCACTTGTTTTTAATATGCACGTACTGTGTGTGAGTTTTACTCGTGTTGATGAAGTTTATGACGGCGATGACGAGGCATTTGCCCGCTTCGCGAAATGGGGCTTGAAAATATAACGCTACTCAAAACTTGCTCGCTTTGGGAACACACTTCAAAAAGTGTTGATGATCGCAAAGCTTCAAACGGAACTTCGCTCTCGTGCCGGAGTGGTTGGAATGTACCTGTGTTGTTTGCTGGTTCCACCGATGTTGTGCCACCGAACGCGTGACGCCACTTGTCGAGCATCAAGTTCGGCGCGCAGTTCGATGGAACGCAAACTGCCAGCCGACCCTTTACGCCCGTTGCCATTAACATCTTAATGATAATCATCAAATGCGCGGCCATTTTTATCACTCGATTTTAGTTCACCTTTTTTTGTGTAGCAGTAACTTGCCTGTTTTTTTACACCTCGCAGAGTTATGTTTTATGCGCTGTAGTGTGATGTTTCTCAGGCTCTCATGTTAGGGATGGGATTTTCCCCGACCGCGAGGTGGATCATCGCTAGACAGGGGGGAGATGATCCAGTCCGCGATGTCTGCCATGCCCCATGAACTGCATAACGACGAGGACGCAGATTAAGACGACGTGGAGAAGCTACGTTTCGGACAGGTCGACCCGTTCCCCGGGGAGGACAGGATGGAGGTCAGTTGGTTCGTTTCATTTGCGCATTTGTCGGATTTGGTTCACAGCTCACCGCGATGCGAGTCGGGCGATAATCTCTCTTCACCGACGAATTAGCGCAGAAGTGAAGCATGGAAGATGGTCCTTGGTGGGGAGCGCGGACCGGTATTAATAATCTCGCGGAAACCAACCGGTCCGCGATCGGATCATCGTTAGAAGTCGCGTGACCTCGCCCTTGCCCCAGGCACCCGGTTCTCGTCTGGATCAGGGTTGTTCTCATGGTTGGATCTCATCTCATTACGGGTGCCACGACTTCATCATCGTTCGTTCGCTCACCTCCACATCCCGATCGCGGCAGTCCGTTTGATACCGTCCTGTCGGAACTGGGACGTCAAATTTGTAGACGAGAAGTTAAATGGTAAATTGGTCGCATCGCTCGGTGACGGAAGCGGGCTCGGGTGACGGGATGAAAGCGAAAACGGAGAACGGAATCGAAACAAACACTGCCCAACGAAACGAGCTCATCCCAAAGTTCAATCACTCCGTCGGAACTAATCCGCAAGATGATTAACAAGTTCCCGACCGAACCGGCCTTCGAAAAATGAGAAAATTTGAGAGAAACGGAGAAGCATCAAAGGGATGGTGTGGAAGATGGATTTTAAGAGCATTCATAATTACTACAAAGTCCATTCCAAACGCAGGGTCGAGCCGTGGTTTCGGACGCAAGTCGGAAAGGGAATAGCGCGCTGACTAGGGGCGAAAGAAACCCGTCGAGATTGGATGCTCGTGGAGAAGTGTGGCAAAGGGTCAGTCAGCCAAGTCATCCCAGACAGCCAGCCGATTCCGGTTTCCAGGCCAGGAGGTAAAGTCAAGGAGCGTCGGGCAGGTAGGGCTCGTAAAACGCAACCATTCGTGGGTGCATTACTTGATATTCATGGCGGGGGGTGCTTCCCGGGGGCCAGCGGAACGATAAAACCGACTGAACTGACCGAAGTCAAAGGGAAGGGGTTTTATGAGGGTGTGGGGTTGTGTGTGTCTGTGTGGGAGGCAGGGAGGGCAGGGGACAAAATAGTTAATAAAGCTTCAATTTTATGATGTTTTAAATTTCGTTAATTGACTCCCGGCGGGAGACTGTCATCGCGCGCCGGTGGACATTGCGCTCTTGTGACGCGTGGTATTTTTTCACCTTTTTGTGGGGTTGATGGAGTTTTTGTTCCCTCGGATTGCCCCCTACCCAGGTTTGATGGTCGTTTTTGATGGGCTTTTGCATCTCGCTACGGTTCCCCCCGTTTGATCCACCTGAGTTTATTTCGTTTCACGAGTTTTAAAACCACGAAGGTAAGCATTAGCGAACAGAAGAGGTTTTATTTTTTTTCAATTTCCAAAGGGAACCGATTCCGAGATGGATGCATTGATAGACGACAAACGTTACACGGTCTCCCGTGTGTTCTATTGGACTGGAATATTTTTCGAATGTCTGTCACCGCA
Organism: Anopheles atroparvus; assembly: GCA_914969975.1. Lineage (NCBI taxonomy): Eukaryota > Metazoa > Arthropoda > Insecta > Diptera > Culicidae > Anopheles > Anopheles atroparvus. The sequence continues at coordinate 23,264,655 of CAJZCY010000001.1, read as the reverse complement.
GACGATCGTAAATTATTGATCGTTTTAATTGATGGGATTTATCTTAACGATGAGCCTCTGGCTGATTGGCCAAGCAAACATAATTAAATTACCATTTATAGGCGCCAAGGTCGTCTGATGGAATTATAATTTTATCACTACTGGCTAAAAGGTGCGTGTGATTAAAAGAAAACAAGATAACGAATCTCAAAGAATGTTCTCTTAACAAACGACCATGATAATAATATGATTAACACTCATGCGTATACTATATTTATCTTCGTAGGTGGTTTAGTGAGAGAAAATGGTTTGCTTTTCAATTTTACATAAAGAGTCAAAATGATTTCCACTTGTTTTAACAGTTTATTGTTCGTGAAATCTGTACATTCATCAATATTGCATGGTGTTAATTTACATATTTTACCTGCAAGTTACTCTCATTTTCAACTATTTCAATTTAATTGAATTTCATTTTCATTTTTTTTCTCCTCCATTTCTAAATTCATATTCAAATAGAATCAATTTTTATTTCAGTATTGAACAATTGACATGTAGGTAACAACTATATGCGCCAAAACATCTTTCTACGTACGCTTTTATGATTAAGCTGCAGCTCAGCATCTTTCATCGATTCTCCATTCATCGATTCCCTTGCTCACCTCACTTGCATTCAGTGACTTTCACGATGGCTCACCGGCGTGCTTATTTGCTCGCCAAACAGACGGAATTCTCATCTTCACATTTTCTCTCACTATATCAGTGCTCTTGTAGCTCATGAGAATATGCTCAGTTCACTGCGAACTAACGCTCTCGGATTCTCGGGATTTGGATGAAAATGGAATGAAAATGGGTAATGAAAAAAAAAAATGCTAATAACAAAATCAACCGGATCGCGAATCGTGGGAGTCTCAATGTTAAGCGCAAATTTTCGGGGCGGGCTGGTATAAAGGGGTAACAATAATTCCAACCTCGCGCTTCGAAGCCGGAAGCCCACACTCTTTATTTGCTGGCTGGCGGGAAAGGGTGAAAGCAAATCGTCTTGCCTAGGTCAGGCTTCGACACATTAGTGACCTGAATCGAAACGTGGGCCAATTCCGACGGAGTCCAAGCAGCGGTTCGATGGGTCTGCTTCGCCTCGGGTTGCCTTTTTTCTTCCGCACAATGTTGCTGGAATCGGTCGAGCCGGCCGAGGTGTGCCGAGTCGAGGGCCGCGCGCCCTCGGACAGCAACGGCCAGAATTGTTGAATATTTCGGACAAACTTCACGTGGTGCGCACCGGGGTGGCCGGATTCCACACCTGGAATGCTAATAACTCGCCGACTCGCCGACCGACACCGGCGCCGCGGGTTCGCCCGGGCATCCTTAAACATTTATTTGGCGCATTTCGGTATTGTTTAAAATTCATGGAATAAATTTGGTGCGCTTACGCATTTTCTTCTCGCGTGCCGCAACCTGCGCCGGTGAGGAAACGTAACCGGTGTGTGCGTACGCCTAGCCGCGGAATGGCAGCGTCGTTACCAACTTCACGCGGTTCGATCCAGCTCCAGCAGATTGTCACCTTCGCACACAGCGCGAAACTGGGGCCGTGCCGAATCCTTTTTCGCGTGTGGGAGGGGGGTGGTTTTGTTTTTTGCACCGCCCTTGTGTGTTGTGGGTTGTCCCGTGGGGGTTTATTCGAAGGAAATGGGTGGAAGAATGAAAATAAAACAAAAAAAAAAGCACGGGAAACCCTTCCGGCGGGGGCACCATGTGGTGCCATGGCAGGCCATGCAGCATTCGAGTTCCTTCAACCGGAGAGTTTGACAGATCTGAGGGCTGAGGAACGCCTGGTGAGCGCCATTAATCTGTCAGCTGCAGTCGCGCAGTTCACGCGGCCGGCTCCCGAGGGGCCGTTCGGTTGGAAATTTCCTTCGGCGCACACGTCATTGAAATTGATTGGACAATCAGATGATGAATCGAGCTTTTCCGAGTTTCATTGTGCATTCCGCTCCTGCGTTTTTTTTTTTGGTTTGGTTTTTGCTCGCCTCCGCCATCGCAAAATCATCGCCCGGGCGCCAGAAATTGTTGCTATTGTTTCGGCGGCCGGAACACAGCTTCGGCGTGCTAGAAACACCTGTCACCTGACGGGTTGTGTGTGTGTTTTTTTTGGGTTTCCCTCAAAAGAGAGCGTGAGGGAAAGCGAGAAAGAGGGAGAGTGACAAAAAGGAATCATGTGAGTGGGTGGCGAAAAAATTAAGCCTCCTCGGTGCGCCATGCTTCCCCTGCTCCCCGTGGTAGTGCCAGCCCAGCAGCACGAAACGTGGCACGCAATTTAAATTTGTTTAAAAATGCAGGCTTTGTTTGCACGGCCACTTTTCTGTCGCACAGAAATCATCCGTCCGTTTCCGTCCATTGCGTGGTCGTTTGCCGGGTCGCCGGCGGGGGTTGCAAGGGTTCACAGGCCACCATGGGGACGGGCAGCGGGGGCGAAGGTTCCGCAGGGCCAGCCCGTGCAGCGACTCGGTTGGGGTGGACCGATGATGGGTCCGGTAGTTTACCGAAACATCGACATCCGTTTGCGGGACGATTGGGCTACCGGAGACCGGAGATATGTGTACCTCAGGCCGCATTGCAGAACCACTCCCGCTTCCTCCAGCCAGCCCCCGCTGCGCCCGCTCCGGAGGTTTATTTACGTTGGTCTCGTTTGCAATTTGGAACAAAACTCCCCATCTCTCTCTCTCTCTCTCACACCCTCAAGCACTTCCTCCCGATGCCGTTTGCTGAGCTTTACGCTTCGCTGGCGTTTGATTTTCGGTGAGGCGAAAGGACCGCCACGATATTGATGTGGTCTATTGTTGTGATTTCTTTTTTGCGATCCAGCTTTCCTGTGTGTGTGTGCACGCACGTGTGTGTTTGTGTTTTTTTCCCTGGCCACCCAACGCCCGTCCAAGGCTGGTTCGTCCTTCCTTCGTGCACACACACACACACACACACACACACATGCTGCATCCTTACGCACGGTGCACGGTGATTGTTGCATTGTGATTTGGGTTGTTTGCCGTTGGCAATCGAGGATTATGGTTTTCATTTGGAAAAGATTCCAATCCTTCATCGGGCGGGCATTTTGTTTCGCACCGGTGCGGGTGCGCTATTGTTGCGCCGGAAAGCGGATTTGACAATGGGATTTTGGATGAATGTTTGTTTTCAAAGGGGGCGACTTTCCCGCAGCGCACGGCAGCCATTGCCCCACGTGGGGGGAGCGAAAAGGATGGTTCGAGTGCGGAAACCAAACTTCATGGATAGGATGGGCATTTTAAAATTCCGATTTTTTTTCCGCCTTTCTACGCAGCAGAGTGTCAATTTCGAAACTGATCCGCTTGAACCAATCGCATGGAACACTCAAACTAAATGTAATTTAAAATATTCAATAAATGGCACATGAAGTTACCATTTGAAGTAGCTTTATTACAGCGAGATGCAATTTTCATTTTAACCGGGGTTAGGTACATCTGGATAAAGCTTCGATCGAATTAGAGTATACTTGGAAAGCGATTGATTGCACAATGTAGGTTGTCAGGCTTTCATTTGAGAGGAATTTACTTATCCTTCCTTCTTCTTCCTTGGCGTGACGACCAATTTGGTTATGGCTACCCATTTTTAGGGCAGACGAGACTCTTTCCCCTTTAATGAACGTGGATAGTCAATTCTTCGCACCGGGGGAAGTTCGGGTCTGGATTCGAACCCACGCCATCGTGGGTCATGTTCGAGCCGGCGTAAACGCTTGGCTATCCCTGACCACGAATGAACCTATCAAATATTTTGATTCTTACTGTCATTGTTAAATATTTAATGTAGAATCTCTGTTTTTTGTAAATTCATTTGTATCTCTAATGTTAACATTTATTATCACATTATGGACGTTCGCTTCGATTCATATTACTATGCATAAACTGTATCTATCAAATATTTGGCTCAAATTGTTCACATGGGGGTTGCATATTTCAAATGAATGTTATTGTTATCGACATTCCGATGGGTGAATTAATCGATGAAAGTGAAACATGCGGCAGTTTAAAGCGATGCACATGCGTTCAAACCTGACTGTTATGAAGTAATGGTACGTCGTGCAGGAATAACCGGAATTCCAGTCGACGCAAAGGAATTTTAGTGTTTGGACCGCCCCTGGCACGTCAAATCCCGGCAATGTACATCCACTTTGTTTTTATTTCGGAACCATCGGAATTTTTTGTACAAACCTTACTGAGGAGGTGAGTGCTCAACGCAAAAGTGCTCGCAACTCCTACGCTTCCTAAGGTGTTGAAGTGAATCTTTCCATCCATTTGCCCCGGCTCAAATCAAGGAGAAGAGTTCGGGGCCGGAATTGATCCGACACGGGCCGGACAAATAGATGGGCCACCAGCGTCGGACCGTGCAACTGCCGGTTATGTTGGATGGAGGAAAGTGCTTTAAAGGTAAAACCCGTTTGTGCCATCCCCTTTTCCATCAAAAGTTCACCCGGCTCCTGGCGAGAGCCAATTTATTTTACTTAACCTCCATCGCCCCTACAACCCATCCACAGGTGGGGAGTAGAGATCGCTCAACCCTAGCTGCCTCCAAACGGGCGGGCCGGGCTACTTCTGCCCCAAAATAGACCCCTTTCTGAAATAACAATCCCACAGCCGGTGCAGAGTGATGCGGGGGGATGCCGGGAGGGATGCCGAAAGGTTTGAGCCGAGCCGAAAACCGAAAGCGACCGCAGTGGCCTTTTCGCCGGGCCGGACTCCGAAAACCGGCGGGTCGAATAGTTCGAAAGAGTTCAAAAACATGTCAAAGACATCAAGAAATGTGTGTTTATTTGGCCCAAGTCTGGCCGCCCTGTTGCGCCCGGTCCGGCCGAACTGTTTTCGGGTTCAGTGCGCAAAGCTACTTCCAATTGATGGGAGGAGGCTTGTCGGGTGGCACGGGGGGTGGGGGGGGGGGGGGAGAAAGCGCCCGGTCGGGCCGAGATGTCTTCATCACATCAATACACAACTGTTATCATTATGTCCATCATTCCGTTCCTCCGAATGCGGCATCGGGAAAATCGGCTTTTCTTCTTCGCCGCCCCGCAGCCATGCCGGGATATCTCTTCATCCTGCTGGTGTGTCCCCTTTTCCTATGCAAAGAACTCGGTACGGGCAAGATCTGGTAGTATTGACAAAGCCTTTTTCCACTCCACCGTTTCCATCTCAACTAGAAGGTCTTGAATGGTGAAATCCAAGGGAGGGGGAAAAAAAGGGAAATCAGATACGGAATCCCAACGCAACACACAAAGAGAACGGCTAAATAGACATGCGAAGTAGCAGGGAACGAACGATGGAAAAATCGGGCCCCGGACCCATTCAAAGGCTTGATTTGTTCCCCCGAAATCCCCATAAACATTTTCCCATCGGGCGAAAAGCATAGGCGAAGGACATCATCGGTTTTATCTGTTGGCATGTGGCAATGGAAAGAAGGGAGGGGGGCGGGGGAGGCGGTTGGTTGAAATAAAAATGTCCTCATTCTTCATTGCCGTCCCGAGGGGACCCCTCGAAGGCTATCGCCTTTCGCCCCGGAGTGTGATGTTTTGTTCCGGTGTTCGCTTATGCGCCATCGGAGTTCCCGGCAAGAAAAGGGAAACCCCTTTTCATACCAATCACATACAAGGCTTTCCCCTCCCCTCGCCCCCGCTCAACGTGGTGACGCGCGTGAGAGCATGCTTGCAAACGTATGAGAATGGTACGATCCGTTTGTCAAGTGTAGGATTGTCTTTTTCGTCGCCCGGACGTTTGGCGTTTCGTACCGTTCCCGATGCTACCGGGGCTTCCCGGTGCTCGCGTCCAGGACGAATCGTTGGCGGGCAAATATTCACGCATACACATTTGTCACACAAACGTGTGCGTCGAGTGCGTCCTAGCGCCTGGAGGGGTTTCTTTGTTTGTTTATTATTGTCATAATCAATAAAACATATCCTTTCGCTCTTCGATTCCGGTGGTTGAGATAAAATATGGTTGCGCCGGTCAGTGGGCGTCGGTTTTGGCCAGCCAGTACGGTGGGAGGGAATGTTGGCATTGCGGGGATCCTTCTTAAGGGCCCGTTAGATCCGGCCGACCATTGGACTCTCGGCCGTACCGAAAGGGCGCCTCCACCGTATTGTGTACTCGATTGTTGGGTATGGAAAACGGGAAAATGCTTCAGGTTGTGTACGTCCTTCCCCTCTACCTCTGCTTCTTTTGTTGCTTTCGCCCTTGTGGTCTGAGGAACTCGATTGTCGCGGGCAGATAAATTGATCCTTGCCGGTCCGGAGAAAAAAAAAAGGAACAACAAAAATCAAGAAGTGGTAAAATATAACCCCGCTCGGCTTGGTGGTGCGGCCCGATCGGTGGAAATAAATATTTAAAATTGAAGATTCCGCTCCCGAGCTCGGGACGTCCTGCCTGCGGGTGGCGATCGATGATATCGTTTGGGAAATCTATTCACCGGCAGGGGCGAGGCAAAAGGGTTTGGACGCTGGTTGGCTGGCTGGCTGATTGAAGATTAGGTACGGGAAATGGATCGTCTGCGGACGACGGTCGTTCGAGGGCTCAAACGCTTTGAATATGTAGAGTGTTTGTATGTGTGTGTGTGTGCTGACCGTTTGTTTATTCAGATATAAAATGAACAAGGCATAGAATGGATTTTTCATCACCGAACCGGTCGCAGTGAAGGTTAGGGGGAAAGAAACGTACCGCGGTGAAGCAATGGAGCGAGATCGATCAGGCGAGAGTCGAGGAGGAGGGAAAAACCGGTACGGTGCCCGGTTCGGGGGGCTTTCGGCGCGCGAGGACCAATCATTGGTTGTCATCGGTTTTTCTTTTCCGTGGTGCGGTTCGCCCCCTTTGGGTGATTGCTTCCAGATTCGGACGATTATTCGAGCAAGCGGGAAAATAAAATCGTTCAAAGAAACACGCCGACAGGGTGGAGATTGCCGGATGGATGCGGTGGTGAAGCGCTTCAACAGCATCACTGGAAAAGCGCTCCATTTGGACCAAGTCCTCGGTGGTTGAGGTTTTTTTTTTTATATATTTTTATGTCATCATTTTCTCGGATTGGTATTTTTCTTGGATACGACTTAATCAAACAAAGAAATATTCGTCCAGATTGTTGCGGTCGGTGACGTAAGGCGCGCGCGGTGCATGAGGCGCGGCGGGCGAAGAAATGCTAAAGCGAGAAATGGATGAAAGCTAGAAATGGTTCCCAAAGCAAGCCCGAGTAAAATGAGAGGGGGAAAAAAAAACGCGAGCAGAATTGTTTACCCACCGAACAGCGCAGCGGTTCCGGAACAATGGCACTGTGGAGGCAGATTTTTCCATAATTTTCTATTTGAATAGCTAGGTGGAGCAGTAATTTCGTCCTGACAGCTCGTCGTAATTTGTTTACCATTCAAACAGGAAATGGTACCTTTGTGCGGTTCAAATGGCGTATGTTTTTTACTTTCTTTTTGCTCTGTTCTTTAAAGTCCACCACGTCGTCTAAAGGGGATCGTCTAGAGCTTTCAAGGAGAAGAATAAATGGCTCAGAAAATGGTGTTGGCGTCTGCGTTGGGCAGCAAGTTCAAACGGAAATGGTGCGTTTTGAAAGAACGTTCCACCGGTGAGGGGAAGAAATGTGCTTTGAATATGGTATGCTTCACAATTAAATGTAATTCGCGTTATGTTATGTTTTCAAACGCTTGAAGTGCAGTGCAACTGTTTCGGGAATGCAAGCATGGTCCAACTTTCCAGTTTCATATTCAACGCTATACACGGTTTCATCAGTAAACAAAAGCGGGTTTGAAAAGGGTTGCTAAACTTGGAGGACTGACCGATACAAAAAAAAAAAAGAACCTGATCAACGAACGAAATGAAAATTTTATTAAGTCGGCTTATTAAAACTTTCCCGCCAGATTGGCGATCGAAAGGGGGGCGGGTCGCCACTTGCCGAAATTAATGTCACCATCTCGATGTAACACTTTGGCGAAAGCGTTTTGGTTCGCAGCAACCAAACGTGGCGAGGTGGAAGGAAAAGAAAGCAAAAAGGCTAACATGAAGAGCAACTTAAACAGCATGCGACAAACATCAGTTTCAATAACTTCTGCCTAACGACCCATGAACTCTCGAGATGGATGTTGATGATGTTTTTCCCGAAGCACTCGGCGCACCCATTCGTTTTAATGACGTTTCGTTGTCAGCCGCTTCGGCAGGATGGTTCCGACGTTTGGGGAAAAGCGTATGGAAATGGGGCAAGGGTAAACAGAAAAAGGACGGAAGCGAAAGCCGCCTTTCCTTGCACGCCGCTGGTCGTAATTTTTTTTTCTGCACGTCCACGCACACGCCTCCTAATAAAATCAATTGATAAAAATCATCCTCCACTGGAAAGTCGATGAAAATTCATGCCGAAGTTGTTATGTCCTCGTTGTCCCCGTTGTCTTTGACGATCGTTGTGTGATCGCTTTTTTATTTTTATTTTTAGCTCTGCTCCTCCGGATCCGCACACTTTCTCCGGGTATCTAAGCACGAGAAGGGAGCAGCTCGTAGCTGTCATTATCTCGCGTTCCTTCCCTATACCATCCCCACCCCTTGGTCTACGGCAGTCCGAGACAGTTGATTATAATCGTTTATCGACGGGAAAAAAGGAAAACTTTTTCCGCCCCAATAGCTATTTTTCCATTTCCTGCCTGCTCGTGTCCTTGGAAGCAGCACTCCGGACTCCGGCACTCCCGAGGAAAATCTCCCGTTAGACACCGGTTTTGGAGGCTTTGTTTTCTCGCCTTGGGTATTTTTGTGTGTGCCTGCATCTTGCGGTGTTCATGCTTGTTCTTTTCATCGTTCAGCCGGCTATGTTTTGATTCCCTCCCTTTTCCCGGCGATTTCCAAGAGTGTTTGGGGGGTTAAAAAAAATCGAATACAAAATTACGCAAGAGAAAAGAGAAAAAAAACTCATAAAGAAGGTTTCAAAGATGTTCGAAATGCTGTCACTCAACCGCCTTCCATTTTCCTCTCCAACGGCATTTAATGGAAATGGGAAGAGGGAGATTAACAAAAAAAAAGGCGCAAAGTTAAAGCCGAGTTCTGCGCGAGACGAAAAAACAAAAACAAATCATTTAATAACACAGGAATGCATCAATTTTTAACGAGGATCCAAAAACATTTGACAGATGTTTTCTTTTCGCAAAACTTTTCCCTTTTTCGTTCTTTTCTTTGTTTCTACCGTTGTCTCGTCAGAGCGAGGGCTGCCACTTATCTTTTATTTTTGTGAAAGTGTGCTTAAGGTGATTGTGTCCGGCCGTAGAGTAGGAGGGTAAATTATGGAGAATTACTTACCCCTTATGCTTCGACGATAGCGTTCAGAAGGATGGACGCTGCGTTAATACCGTCGGATTTTCCCATTTCCTTCCCCGACCTGATCGTTCGATTGTTGCGCAACGGGAAAAGTTTTCGCTCACGTACGGCGGAGGAAAGGAAAAATGCACTCATGCGAGAGAAACCCAGATCTGCCCTCACACTCGTCAGCTCGTGCTCCCTTCCACCAAACTTAGAACCAACTGCAATAGAGTTTCTACGAAGGCGAGCAAGCGGCAAGCAATTAAATTAGTTCGATTCTTCGAACGATTCGATCGGTGGTGAGAAATATACCTTTCCCGCGTGAGGCTCGAAGGACTCTAGCCATCTGCATTTCCTTTCCCGTCGACCATGCTCCTAGTTTGTTTTCTTCCCTGATCCATAATTAGCCCCGGTCGGTGGCTCCCACCCGGTGCCCACCAATTAAAAGTTTGGCCCAACGAAATTATGGGCTAGCGAGTAATAAATGGTATTATTTCATCTCCATTGAGCCAACTCGGAGGTCAAGAGGTACGAGGATGGTGGCATTCGGGTGCGTTAAGAAGCATTCGCCTTCCTCAGGGTTCTCGAAGGCGGTGACGAGGCTTGGAGCTGGAACTTGTTAGCTTGATTGGGAAATGTCGTGAAAGGTGGCCCCAACTCGGGGTACGCAGAAGTTGGGGAGCGGAAAGAGTGGAAGGAAGGGGACGGTGGGTCTTATGGTACACTTCCCACGTCGCTCGCAGGATGACGTAGGTAAAGGGGAGGCTCCTGTGTTTCCCGATTTCCTCACCCTTCGATTGCTTCACAGCTAAGTTCCAAGGGGTTCTTGGTTGCGCTTCATTGCAGGTGGAAACTATCGGGAGAGCTCGTTCGCAAAGGGCGAAGATTCGGCAGGAATTAAGGTATTAAGTGGTGCCGGTTCGCTCCGGCGGGGTGCGGTTTCGGAAGCCACCACATGCAAATCAGGCAAAGCTCTTGCGAGCACGAAAACCAGGTGGTAATTAGAGGGCTCATATATTTATAGAACCGCCGTGGTTTCTGCCAATGCCACCACGACATGCGCCGCCAGTCGATGAACTGCAAGATGATGAAACTACAGGGGTTTTTTTTTTCTCCACCCGATTATGTGCCACTTTGCGGTGAGTTTAATGCATTGTTGGTTTTAAGTTTTTCCTCTTATAAATTGCTCAATCATCAATTCTGGATACTGAAGAAGGGTAATTTGGCTGGTGGTGCGCTAAGTTCACAGCTTAGAGAACTAAGCTATATGGGAGGGAAAATTCTCTTTGCGCATTTATTAAAATTATCAAAATCATCTTTTGTTTGTACCAAACTATAATTATAATGTATGGTTTTGACGACATTTTTTAAGATAAATTTGCTATCAATAGACTTTCAGAGATTTTTCCAAATCCTCACGACATTTTTCAAAGTCGTCCAGAAGTATAACTCATTAGTCCATCATTCTGTGTTAACGTTATTGACGTTATGAATAAATGAAGCATTTTAATTTCAAGATTCCATGAGGCTGAAAAGAAAATGTTATTGCAGCTTTGAACTGTTTACGACTGCAAGATAAAAACATTAACTCGCGCAACTATGCCACAAGTGAAACGGCGGTTCTGCTTTGTATCGAAGTACTCAGGAAAACGTACGTCGAAGTTTTCACGCCTCTTCCATACGAATACGCTCCCGGAATGAAAACACACAGACGGACTGCCCCGGCGATTTGATTACAAAATATGATTTGTTTTACGCAATTACTCGGAAACCAGTCCATAAAACATCAACATACTCTCCCTGCGATGGCAGATGGTGGTGTTTGTTGTCGTTTGTGCGTAGTGCGCGTTTTTTTGTGGTTCGTTTCTCTTCCGCATCTTCCGCGCCGTCCCAAACGGGACGGAGCGATAAATCACTTGCTAAGAACGTTGAGATCCGCATAAGAATCTGCGTACCCGATGTTTTGTAAACTCCCTTTCGCTCCTGTTTTTTTTTCTTTGCACGCACAAACACAACATTAAAACTATGCGCAACCTAGGCGGGCTTTGATGGAATGGTGCTTCCAGCAAAGTAGCATAAACAACATGGGACTGAGAATGAAAAGCCGAAACCTTGGCTTGAAAAAAAAACCAAGATTTTAATTCCTGCCCATCGCCCGCCTCACCGTTTGGCTCTCAGGGTGGAAGGAAAAGTTTGTGCGGTTTTCTTTTTCGTCGCTTGAAAGCAAGAAAACCTTTCCTCGCAATCCGTAGCTGAAACCCGCTTTCGACCCCACCTGCCGGGTGGACTGGGGACCGGGGGGACGCATTATTGCCCAACGAGCGGGAGGCGAAAAGACGCATGCCGCCTCAAAGAGAAGAAAACGAAGCAAGTTACACCAATAGGCAATTTAATTTAAATTTAGATTAATATTTATTTTAACTTGATTTCTTTCTCGCAAGCCTCGAGTGCCGCTTGGTGCTGGGTCGGCTAGGCACGTGGGAGTTCTTTTAAGCGTGGAGGTGCGCGCGTGTCTCCGCTTCGGGGCCGGGGGCAGCAACACGTCGTTGTAGCGCTTGTTGCAACGATTACGCCAGCCAGCCGGTAGTCGGATAAATCTGCGGTATAAATCTCAATCTAATTCTGTTCGCACGGCGAGTTTTTCTGCCCGCCCCAGCCCGAGCGTACGGGGAAGGGTAGGGCCAGAAGCGGGTATTCATCTTCTAACCACGGCTCATCTGCATCCGTACAAGATCTCGTACAAGTTCGAACGTATATTCTCATACCGCAGCTCCAACCGGGGGGGGGTTTCCCACCGGCGTAATCTGATTTGCTGTCTCGCGGAGTGAAACATTCGGGATGTGGGAACCCCTGTCAGTCGGCTCTGGTCAGCCTGCCAAGTCTTGTTCGGTTTGCTCCCGGTTTGTCTTTGAATTTCCCTTTTTTTCCTTCACGTGTATCCCATGGGACTTGCTTGCACGATGAGCTAGAAGAATCCTTCGTTCGTATAACAGTAACTATAAACACCACCATTAACCTAGTTTCTCATTTGCATGCACTCGACGTGGATATTGATGTTATGGACTTTCTAATACGGCAGACAAATCATTTGAAGGTAAAAGAAAATCCACATTCATGACATTTTAACTAGACAAGTACAGAGGAACATTTCATTAACCCTCTTCAAACGTTAACAATGTACTTCGAATGTCACAATCTATGAACACGCGGGTTTACAGTGACGTTCCTAGCCGAACCATCTTTTCCCCGCATCGTATTGGTCATTTTTTCTCGCCCCCCGATGGGCTCGATACGCAGCTCGAAAGCCAACAAACAACCAGCTCCTGTTATTGGACGTCGTCCAACGCCTTGGGGCGTGCGGAAAAATGACTCCAGTAAAGTTGAGTGCGGATGATTTATGACAATCGCATAATGCAAAAGATGTGTTAATCTTAGCTGGCCGTTTTCTCGCTGGGAAATTGGTCTCGATTTCCTTTCCTCTCTCATTCACACACACACTGTCTCTCTCTCTCTCTCCCCCTCGTTGTCATTCTATTTCAGTGCATTAAATTCACACAATCGCTCTTCGGAACACTCCCGGGACTAGGCAGTACAACGTAGCTCAGCGATATCGCCCGTGACAGGACTTTCCCCCGGGGCAGAATGGAGCAACAAAAAAAAGAAAAAAAGAAAAGGAGAATTAATTACTCCACAATTACTTGATTTGCCACAGCACTCGGTCGTTACCGCATGGCAGCTGCATGGTCCAGCCGGTGTCGGAGAATGTTACATGACATTTGAAGGTAGATTGCAGCGCCGCCGTAAAAGGTTGCAATTCCAGCCCTGTGACAGATCCATTAGGAAGCAATCACAGCAGGCGGTTTCAGTAATCGTTCCACTTTACATCAGTTGCACACCGAGTAGGCGTTGAAATGTTCCAGGGACATTCATGTATTGGAAATCTAATTGACTAGGAACAGTAGAAGCCAGTTTGCTCATTTTTACAACGTGTTTAGTGCAGGAAATAAACTTTTTCCGCCATCATTTTCTTCATATTCTGTGGAACATTCAGTTGCACGGTGTCCACGGGTTGAACTACTTTCAGCAAACTTATCTCTCGGTGAACGAGCAGCCTAACTCCTCAGAGGAAAGAATCCGCTTACCTAGAATCCCGGCCATCGCGGTATGTAAAGTTTTCCGAGTGGTTATCACGCTAATGACGCATGTACACTCATTTTCTTTTTTGCTTTTTCCCTTCGCAGTGCCTCCCTCCGGATGAATGAACCGATTTATTATGTAGGTAAGTTTGTTTCACTTCATTCTTCGGACATCGTTTTACCATCCGAGCCGGCAGCCATTATCTGTATTTCGTTTTGGTTTTTTTCCCAGCAGGGAGGTATGTGTTTCAGCCGATCTCGTCTCGTGGGAGGAAATAGCGCACGAAAAAGGGCACGAACCATTAATCGATTTTCTCTGTTTCATTATTAATGTAATAAATCGTTCACCGTGGCTTCAGGTTGAGCCGGGGCAGCGCGTAATGGTGCGCCGAAGTTGGAGAGCTTCTTCGCCAACAACAGGTTGATCTATCCCGTCCGGTACCGAAGGAGGTTGGTTGACGGGAGAACTTTCCCCGGAAGGTGCCACGGTGAAGTGGCATGCGGAATTGTTAGGCCCGACCGGTTTCTCGTTAACCATCCCCAGAGTCCAATCGCTGGAAAACTCATCTCCCGCTTTTCCTCCTTTCGAGTCCGGCAGGTTCGAGCACTTTTCCGTGCGATTGAACGCTGACAACCGCTGGCGGAAGGGAATGTGAGAAAGGGGGCCGAACGGAGGGGAAAACAAAAACCCAGTAAACTCCGTGTCTACCTTTTCAATCATGAGTGAGGCGTTCGCTCATCAGGGTGAAATTGCCTGCCCTGGATAGCTCCAACAATCCACCCGACCGATGGGCACTCCACCTACATGGAAAAAGGGACTGGAAGGTGTTTTTCGGTCAAGTGCCGGCGTGAAGTCGGTTTCAACTTGCCTCCGGTGATGCATTTTATTGAACACTCACAGCGTTTCGATGGGATTTGGGGATTGCGTTCAACTTCTCTTTTTCACCTCCTCGCTATTGCTGACCCGGTTGGTAGTTGTTTCGCAATTGATCAAGCGCACTTGAGGACGGGCGGGAACGTCTGAGAGAGGTGCGCCCGGTGATCTAGCAGTCGTCGAAGGGTTTTATCACTTGCTTCGCTGATCTCAAATTTATTTCCAACAGGAAGGCAGTAAGAGGTGCTGTCCGTTTGACGCCGGCTTTAAGTAAGTAGCAACCGGCAAGCGATGGGTTCTAAAACATTATAGGTATTGGATTAAAAATCCTCCAGGCTCATCCTCGAACAGCAGTTTAGCTATCGGCGAACGTCCGATCGCTTTGCCGGAGCTATTTTAGATTTTTATAATCTCACACTGGTACTATAGACGATTTCTTTTCGACGACTGTTCAGGCACTCCTGCAGCGGAATTTAACGTGGGAACCCTCCGGAAGGAGGGGGTTTTAGTGGCGAGAGCTTTAAACAGTGAACCCACACGTACGTGACACAATTACCAAAAACTCTGCGAATGCAACACGCGCTCCAGCGGCCAATGCAGGCGAATCGTGCGGTCTAGATGGCGCAAATTAAGAAAAGTTTGCGGATTACAGAAGCGACAGCCGGGGATCGCGAAGGGAAAGCGCGGTGTGTGAGAAAGATGTCCATCTGCGAGTGTATTTGTGTGTGTGAGGAGGCAAGCACGAAGTAGTTCGAGAACAGGGAGCATACTTGGTGCAAAAGTCACATTCGAAATAATTTGAAATGTAATAAAACGTTCGACGGGTGCAAATTATTAATGCACAGACCGTACCGGCATCCGCAGGATACCGTCGATCGGCGTGCCAGGACATTCCAGCACCAGTTCGCAGCATTACGTGCGCAGTGGACCCGTGGTGGACAGTTAGGATTTTATTTTTTATTTCCTCCTGTCGTTATCATGTGCAGTCGCAGTTTTCTTCCCTTCCCTTACTCGGTCGGAATGTGTCTTCCACTTGGATTTCGTGGATTTTCACTCTACTGCTACATCGGCAGCGGGGCTGAGGTGTTGGGGAAATTAAAGGGGATTATAGGCTCCCGGGGCTAGCAGTTTTCTGCCCTTTTTCGCACACTGGTGAAACGGTTCGACCTGTGCAGTGCAGCAGCGGGTCATTAACGTTGAGCCTGGGCGGTAGGATGGTTTGGTGATGAAGGAAAATCAGCTTCTATGGACCACGACGCGGACGGATTAGGGGAACGAAAGAGAAGGATAAGTAAGACGGACACCGACGGTGTATTCGGGAAGGAAAAAGCATGTGTGTGTACGTTGCATAAATATAATCTAGCACCGATGTTCGTTACTTCCGGGCTAGATTGTGGGCGAAAGACGGCGATAACATTGTCTAGCGCGTGTCTATGAGACATTGTACACTTTTTGCTTGTCTTGTGTCTCTTTCTATCTCTTTCACCCTCTCCCGCTCTAAGCATCCCGCTCTAAGCATTCCAGGCTGTTCGTGCCAGTTCTTTAAGTCCCCGGGCAGGATGTATCGAAAATTCAAACAGCTTTCGGAAAACAGTTGTTTCTCGTTCTTGCTGACTTTCATGTTCTTTGGCTCGGCTGTTTCATAGACCTGAGGGCCAGGATTTTCTCTGTTGACGGAGATGCTCAACCCTGTCCGGTGCTCTCTGCTTCTGCTACAAGCGTCTATTGCAAATAGGCGCGCCTGGCCGATTCGGAAAATGAGTCTTTTATAGGGCTAATGGCAAACGATAAAACGGAAAAGGGCACACGAGCTCGAACTTCCCTGGAAAAGTCACCATTTGCTCACACACACATTGGCGAAACACTTTGCAAGCTGAGTAGGAGTGAGAGTTTGGGGTAGGCGGCATTGCCCGGGGTCATCAAATATGCTAGCTTCTGGAGTGCTTCCGTTAGTTTTTCTTTCCGGTTTACGGTTATTGTTATGAATCTGTTCTCTTCGATTGTACCTTCTTTTTTCTCGACTGTTATCGCTGTTGCTCTGCCATTGCGCCATTTGTGCCTGGGCTTTCTGCTTACCATCCTAGGTCTTTGCTGGGTGGGACAGAGAGACCTGCACGGGCATAGGAACGTGCAGGAGTGTGTGATTTGTTGTGTTCCTCCCGGTCAAGAAAATTGCCCACGGGAGGCTATTGCTCCCTGGCGAGATGGCTGGGCAAGTGTATCGAATTATTTCAATCGTTGCTTCAAAACTAATCGCCTATTGCCCCTGCGCCAATCGAGACGGCGCTGCGGGGATCGGTGAACAACCCGGTTTGTCTAGTGTTCCTTTGGGTGGATTTAAATAAGACGAAAACGGATAGGATGCGGATGCCTGCGGGCGATGAAAGCCATTTGGCGATTGGTATTTTCGTTTCCTCTCCATCTGGAGCTCTGCACGGTTCCGGCTGGATGGTGTTGGTCGACTTTGCCTCCTCTGGGATACTTGCGTACACTATTCGATCGAAGCTTTTCATCCTGGCACTTAATTTCATTGTAGAAACACATCAAGAGGATGCTTAATCAGTTGCATTTAAAGGTTGTGGATTAAAAGATTCCCCTGTCATATCGTGTTTTCATTAAATCCCGTTTTTGAGCAATCTATTCCTGGTTATGGTAAATATAAAATGGAAAATCGTTTGTAAAGGTCTTTTTTCTTGTACGCAATTACGCTTCGTTTTGGGGGGGAGGGGGGGGGGGGGGGAACCATATTAAAATATGAAAGGTTCATTTGAAACGTCTCGGATATGCGTTTGATTTGCTCCTAATGTTTGCTTTGCTCCTAATCCTAATTCATAAAGGAATAGAACACACATGATGTTTTCGTTTAATGAATGGTTCCATAGAAAGATAATGGTTTTCATTGATTCAGTAATGCTTCATTATGGCAGGCTTTTGTTTCAATCGATTATGCTACGATCCAACACTTATTATGGTTCGCGTGCAGTGGCTTTATGAGAATCCGATTTTTAGATTCAGTCTTGTGAAATTTCAATAGTTCAACAGAATTTTAAAACATTCCTCAATGGATTTAAATCAATGCCCACAAGAGTCCAATACGTAGAGATGTTCATGATCCGACGCCTTGTTCAATTAAAGCTACTTGTGTACGTGTCTACAGGTACCTATGGAAAGAAGAAACCTAGACATTTGACATACATTAGTTACACTATGTTGATACAATATGTCACGTAATGGAATTAGACTGAAACAGGTTGTCATGTATCCTGTATAAGGATCAACAAACATGCATAGAACAAGTTTTGTGTGGAAAAAAAAAAACAAACAAATTGATCGAGGTGCCCGCTGTTATAATCACGGCAAATGATGGACGTGCAACGGCAAGGAGCGACCTCAGTACGCCAATTAGCGATATGGAAAACACGACCAGGACAAAACGGTTCACGTCAACAGCAGCGCTAATGGGTTGAACGCAGCAAAGCGTCGCTGAAAATATGGGCATAATAAAGCAACACCACTTTCCATCGTCATCGGTCAGACAGATCCACAATGATGAGGGTGCAATTAAAAAGGGATTTTCTCCTGCCTCTTAGCTTGCCCACGTTTTTACAGTTTGTCCAGATTCAGCTTTTCGTCATTTTCGTTGTTATCTCGGACGGGTAGCGTTCCACGGTGACGTGGCGCCAGGAACCATCACATTCGTCACACTCGAACCCTTTTCGGCGCCGAGCAGGTTACGTCAAGGTGGGCACGAGTGGGTGTTTTATTTTTATCTTTTTGCTGGGATACAAAAGAAGTGAAAAAATGGGAAGGTTGAGAGCACAAAATCACTTTTCGACGCATTCGCTGGTGTTTGGTGAAAATAGCATAACGAAGGTTCAAACATGGGCGCCAGCAACCCAAACGTTTACGTCGTTGGAGCTTGCCTGACCCTTCGTAGCGCACCTGTTGCGACCGCTGGTCGGGCGTTGGCGTTCGTTTGAAGTATGCAAATCGTCGACATTTAAGCGAATCCTTTGGCGGGCAAAAGACGAACGATAAGGGCGGAGAAAAACAATAATGGTCAAAATGAGGTGTGGATGGGTGGGTGCCAAGGTGCGAGTGGCAAGGCCAGCTAAGTGACAGGAAGCCATCGTCACAGTGGGTCACGGTAGCGGATACCGAAGTTGGGTGGTGTTGTTGAAACGGCTATTTGTTTCGTGGGTGACATAGGTTCTCTGAACCTTAAAGCGCGTTAAAGTTGGACATTGCTGCATATGGCCAGCGTTTTGCCACGCTTTACTAGGTTCAAGGTAAATGGAAATGGTTATGGTAACTTTAACATATTCACAATGATGATGATCAATAGTTTCATATCTACTATGTACGCATAGACGTTTGCGATTTTCATTTACTTGCCTGCCAGTTTGAATAGCGTTTGATACTATTATTTCAGGGGTTTTCCATCGCGTCTTTAATTCTCAAAGTATTTGAATTATGTTTCCTCACTTTATCGGTATTCACTTTATAAAGAGTATAAATAAAAGAAAAATAAAAGGTTTGATATTTGAAAAGCACCTCGCCCTAGACTGATTGTTCTAAAATGAGCGATTTTCAATCAATTTTGCCTGCGCTTAGCGAAGCCACGGTTACGTAGATAGTCGATTTCCGACTGGACAGAACTCCGCAGCCCTAATCTGTCCGGTGGAATACATGCGAGAAAATCATTAAAAATCTTGTTAAAACCACCTACAAGAAGGTACAGAGAATACAAAAAAAAAAAAAAAAAAAAAACACCCGTGAACGAAACAACCTCGTACGACATGAAAAGTGAGTCACGTCTCCACATATACTGCTGGCACGTCTGGGCCAATATTTACCATGCGCCGCTTTTCCTTGCGGTACGGGCAAACCGTTCCGCTCCGCATCGCGATGGACGGGAGGAACGTTCTAGACCTTTAGGCTTCCGGGTCCACCGTCCACGCGCCCCCAGCTGGAGATGCTTGACCGAACGCAATATCGCATGAACTGGCGGGTTTCATTCATTCCGTCAGCAAATATTGGCGATGTGATAAAGCTCTCCGGTTCCTTTCACGCGCTACCTGCGCGCCCCTCGACGATGGTTCGAGTGGAAAGCAGGGCCCGTAAAGGGCCGGTTTTCCATCGGTCTGCTCGGTGCTCCTGCTGTGGGTGCTAGCAAATCCGGTTCCTGCTGGCCTGGTCGGTATTTTGCTCCTTGGTTTTTTTTTTGTTGCTTCGTTCGGCCTTTCGATCACCGAGCGGAGCCGTGTTTGGTGGCCAGCTTGTGTATTTACAGGTATATGCCTTCCGGAACAACCTACCACCCTCCCTTGGTTGGCGTTTCCGGGTAGCACTGTAACTCCTGCGATGGACTGGGAGTGCTTTTTCAGAACACTCACCTTACAGAAAAAAAAACCCCAGTACAAAAAAGTAAAACCGTACAACCGGCCGTCTGGCGGAAAGTTTGTGAGGTAAGAAAAATACAATTACTTCTATTTGCGGTTCCTAGCGGACCGGTGCGAGGAGGAGTAGAAGGTGGTGATTTTCCCATTTTCCGTGCCTCACCCGATCGGCCAGTTGAGCAAACAGTTGTGCGAGACCAACACACAACCATGGGCAGCTCGCAGTGAAACGATGCTGAGGTAGTACGGCGCGTTTAAGGCGCATCGCGCAAAATCGCCAACGGACCAACGGGATCGTGTTCGCTGGTGGCCAGCCGGCTGCTCCCGGTTCACGCGGGCGGGGGAACGCTTGGCTTGAATGAAAAATAAAAAAAAAGAGGTTTACCTGTACGTAGTGGCCGGGCTGGCCACCCTGGAATTTCCCTGTAAGCCCCGTCGGTTTGAGGGTGGCTTTGTTGCTTTGCTTGTGCCGTTCTGGTCGGTGGGGTTCCACTGTTCGCGTATCGAATGGTGCGCCCGGCCACCCCCGGGACGGACGGGGTTGGATTTGCGAGCCCAGATTTATGACTCTTTGCGGTGGCTTCCGGTGGTCGAAGTTTAAGTCCCGCTTGGCGCGGCCTGTATTAACCCGTTCCCTTCGCGCATGCAGTTCGGCCGGTGCCGGAATGTTCGGTTTAAATATAGTTACTCCTCGGTCCAGTGGATCCCAGCTTTTATCGGCATCGATCGAGCCGGCGACCGGTAAGCTACCAATTAGTACATTGTTAGTACATCCGTACCTGGCGGGAAAATTCCTCGAGTACGCGAAGGAAAATCCCGCAGGTCGAGCGGTGCGTTCTTACCATTGTTTTTCGTCCTTTCGTTTCCGACAGCAATACGTTGTTTGACAATCTTCAAAAATTAAAAAGACAAACTACGCTGATTGATAGAAGAGACCTGTGGGAGGACCGAGGTTGCTCCAGCGTGCACCGATTTCAAAACCAGCGCAAAGCCAGTCCGCTGAAACCACTTTCATAATCAGCTCATTAACATTACAATCAGGAGGCAGGTGAGCAAGGGAACCAGTTTACTCAATTATTTACGACAGAACTTTGCCGCTACGAGTCGCCTTGTTGCTTGTGGTCCTAGTGGCATTTTGAGAAGGTTGAGGGTGTGGTGATTTTCCAATGTGCTCAAGGAGCAAAAAAAAAAAAGCCATCCCCTCAACACCTTGTTCAGAATCAATTTCGATGGGTCCGCACCGATCCCGGCCGTCCCAATCGAAACCGATTTGGGCGCGAACCAATTCGTTATGTAAATGATGAAGCCGCGCGCTGGTGTGGGTAATTGCTCCGAAAAGTGGGTGGTGGTTGCGTGGCACGGATGGGGGGGGGGGGGGGGAAGGAAAAAAGAAAACCTGTACCACCGAAGCCGAAGGGAATCGACGAAATAATGACATTATAATAACGCTATCATCACACCATCGACATCGAACGCCGGCGACTGGCATTCGTCGTCGTCGTCGTCGTCGTCTCTCCGTTTGGGAAGTCAGGTCGTGGATGTCGTGTTCGGGCATTTGGTCGATGGTTTGGTCAAATCCTGCTGTAGCCATCGAGGGCAGCACGGGTTTCCGCGCCACTGGCCACGGTGGGGTAGCCTTTTGGGTCAGGAACGACAGGAAAACCAAATTCGTTTCCACCACAACCCCAAGAGATGAAACAAACTCGTTCCTCCTCGTTCGCTGGCGAGCTTTTCCTTCCGCTGGACGTCGTGGACTTGCCACGCTGCTTATCGATGTGCATGTTTGTGACATGCCATTCCTCCGGTAGGAATGCTTGTTAGGTTTGCAGTTTATTTTTACTTTTCCAAGCGCTCGCCGATTGATGCCAGTGGTTGGGTTAAATTGAAAATGGGGCTCCCCCACTCGCATTTCGATCCGTTCCTTCGAAGTGCTTGCAAAGTGAATTTGATGTAATAATCACTCCAAGCAGCACCGATAGCGATCATTATCGACACCATCGCTCCAGACGTCATAGCGTCCGGGTCGGTTTCGGCCGCACGTTGAAAACCGATCCCAAAAAGAGGCCGCCTATTTCAGTTTACAATTTCAATCAATTATGATAATTAGAATTTGAGCGCGAGTGTGTGTGAGTGCCAGCGACCGATGCAGCCGTACTACGGTACGCGGGATTGGATTGGATTGCAACGCGTTATGGTTTGATTCTCATGATTTTCATAATTGAAACCTAATATGGTATGTGCGAGCTCGGAATCCTTTTAAGCCAACACTGAGCAAACGCTTCATTTGTAGTCGCTTTTTCCCACCGGCGTGGTTACATTTAAATCTCTATGTATCGATTGCTTGGAACGGAACTAGCTGACCACAGCAATAACACAGTAAAAAAAAAAAAGACTTTGTGTGCTTAGAGTAAGGAACATCAAAAGTATCCGATTAACGAAAGTCATAAAATTTAAGGGAAGTTATTTGCACGTCAATATAAAATAAAATAATTTGAGTCACAGTAAATCATCAATACTGAGTTTGTTCGAAAAATCTCTCTTTAAATGTGCAAATGTTGTTTCGTGTTTTGGTCAAAATTATTCATTCTGCTCAATCATTGTTATTATAAAATGAGTTGACAAAGCAGTTAATTATTTTAAATTACAGTTTCATAGTCGGCTATTAACTGGTTCTTTTCGTGCCCATAAAAAATGATTGTAATGTAGCAGGCTAATCCTGAAAGAGCGTTCTGTTTCGGACTCAATTCGATTCACGTCCGTAATTAGACAATCAATGATTGATACTTCAATCTAAGCCCCCTTTAAAACGTTTTAATCGTTTTCCACCGATTTCGGCTGTATCCCGCCCGGCGTAAAGCTTCCAAATGCATCCACCAAACCGATTTGTTCCGTTGCGAATTCAGTTAGGTTGCGAATAATGCGCACGGAAAATGCACGCCAAAACGAGCTCGTGAAAGTCACAAATGCAGCGGTGCATTCATCTGTCCATATCGATCAATGATAATGCAATTTTCTAATTTCTACCCACGGAACGCGTAGTTGATTTTCGGTGGAAAGTAAAAAAAAAAAGTATATGGGAAAAGCCGCAGCGCTGCATCACACATACCATTTCGGGTCCAAAAGGCTTTATCTGGCACATAGGGAGATGAGTCAAAAGCTCGATTTCATCGCATGAATTCGTCTCCGTTTTCCCCACCACCCTTCGCAACAAAGTATGTTTAGCGGAAATGTTCTACCCTTCTTTTTCCCTCTTCACTGCGGCCAGCTCCGGCCTGAAATTCTTCGCCATTAGCGCAGCAAATTTATCTTGGTCGATCGTTAAGGTGAAATTAAATTTCATTTTCCATCCATCCACCCGAGCGACGCACCACCGCCGTGATGTCCACGGAATCCAACCACGCTGTCAACGCGCTTCGACGGAGGGATAACATTTTTGTCCGCGCTGGTGTGGGGTTATTTTTTCTGTGCGAATTTTGAGATTTGGTCCACACTGCCCTTCCTCAAGTCTCTTCGGCGACTTCCGCTGGTACATCGGAATTTCGACGCAACCGAACCGATGCGCAGGCCGGTCGCTGGCGGAAGCGTGGACAGAATTTTTGCGGATCAAAAGCGACACGCAGCGGCCCGGTGTTATAATTCGTCGTGGTCAGTGGAGAAGCGGAAGGGCTGTGGAGCTCAAGGAACCGGGGCGGATTGCGGGCGACGGAACTGCGCCACACAGCGATGCAATGAAAAGGAAAACTTTTCTTTTGTTATGAAAATTGCTGAATTTGATGCAATGAAAAGAAAACCCGCTCGGGTGGAAAATTGGCTAATTATTTTCCAGCGGGGAATATGCGAGCAGGGTGCCCCGTCTCGTCCGTTCTTCGGCTCAACAGAAGCCGCCTTCCGTGATCGACAGGATTGGCTGATGAAGAGCGAGCGAAAGAGAAAGGTAAAGGGAGAGAAAGAGATAGAGAGAGAGAGAGAGTGTCCGGACGGCCCGGAGCAGTGGGTCAAGTACAGCTGGACACATCGACGGTTCGATGGTACAGCATCTGGTCCAGTCTGGCTCCTTCCCGGAAGCGCCAGTTCCGAATGGTTAATTTCTTGAGCTGAACGCTTGCTGCTTGCCTCCCTCGTTCCTCCTGTGCGGCCTGCCCAACCATCTTCCGGTCGAAGGGTCGATTTGCGGGTCCCGGGCAACGTCCGGTTCGGTGTGCCGGGGTTCAGCTCGTCAGCTGGGTAGTTGAAAGTGTCGTTTTTTCCATCGCTTTTGCGGGTACTATTACTCGCCATCCTCATCACCGTTCGGGAGGTGAAGGGCAGGGGGTCCATTTTCCTAACATTGGTGAATTTCTTTTTCTCCCGCGCGGACATTGTTTGTCCTTTCGCACGATGGGGTGAGGGGGGGGGTGTTATTGTTAAAACGAATTTAATTAAGCTTGTTCGCGTTCGCCTTGGTACAGATTACGAAGAGGGTGCGCGCGGAGAATGGGTGGCGGAAGAGAACGAGCATGATTATTTGCCGCAACTCTCCGCGTGGTACACCCTGTACCGGAAATTGTAGCGAGAGGCAAACACAGGAAAGGCTGTCTAAGGAACGGAGGGAAAAAGTAAGCGAAAACGGGTGGAAAAGCGCAATCACAGATGAAGGAAGTTTGGCGAGCAGAGCATTGATTGACGCAGCGGAAATCGGGCCGCCGAAGCGGGGACAAAGGCAAACAACGGTCCTGGCGGAGGGACCGGCACCAGCAGATTCACGTTAATTTATCTGTAATCAAATCAGGAGGATAAACTGTATGCGAACCAATCTGGATGCGAACGTCTGCAGTATTGCTTCCGCTTCCGTCCGTTGGGGAGCATCGGGATTGGAGCGTGTTTCAATTTGTTGCTGTCTTCCACTATAATTCGCATGCGAAGATGCTAAGAGCCGGTAGTGCCTGTTTGCTGCAACACTATCGGCACATTCTCATTAAAAGGGAACCTGGGGTGGTACCGTGTACAGTTTGGTTCCAGCACGGCTCCGGTGAGCCAAGGGTGTTTGTCTGGATAACAGATGTTACCTTCCGGGAAAGCGAGATTCTTCCCGGTTGATTTTCGTACGACGTTTGTTTTTCTTCTCTCGTTGATCGATTGCCTGAGGAGGAGTATAATTTCCGTAGGAGTCCTTCAAGTGCAGACATACTTTGTAAGTGGAGTGGATTTTATTTTTTCTGACTTCACTTATACCGAGACCGATATACCATCAATAATATTGTATAATTTTTCAAACAATTTACTTCAATTGTAGCAAGATATGTGTGCAGTTAAACCGTAAGTTAAGAATACACAAGGTGCTTTTAGACAAGATGAATCCATGGGGGCTACCCGGTACAAGTTCCTCAATGGAAAACGACGCTATTGTAATAAATCAAAATTTACTACACCTTTGGACTAAAGAGAATGAAATTTGACGTTTGACAAGCCAACAACGTTGTCCATAGGACCAATGTACTTAAATTAATAGGGGAAAAGCAAACCAGTACCACTTTCGATAGCTTAACACATCCGGAGGACATTTTGAACGGGGAAACAGCCATCTTTCTTCTTTTGTCACCGGCTCTTGCTGCTGTTTAGATGTGCATGATATATTGAAAGGAAAAATTTTCACCATTCAACTTAATACCACCCACCCATGGGCTACGTGACGATGGAGCATTACCGGCTGAGGAAAACTTGCCGTGTGAAAAGAAAAGAAAACCCAACTCTCTGTATTCCTAGCCTGGGGTTCGTGTGCTGGTAGATAAAAGTATTATACGGTGCCGTTGTCACGCAAGCCATCGCCAGCACATTACTCTTTTTGCCACCGACTGGCATGCATTTTTCTTCCGTTTGTTCCTTGTCTTTCCGCTTCGGATCAAGTTTGCGGTTTGTGGAGTCCGGGAGGTGCAGGCTAGCACGGCTCCATGTAAACGGAAACCGGGGCCGTTCTCGGATGAGAAAGATGACAAATTTATCGGTAACCGTTTGTTGTGGGGATAATCATTACACGAAAGGTTACCGTTTTATGTTTGCCACTGCTCGTGGTAAAAGGAAGTGTGAACAAACGGAAGGCTCGAAAACAGGCGATTTACGTACACAATTTGATCAAACCGCAACGGGTTTGATTCGTTCACGTGAATCTTCGTTTCATTTCGAATACGCTCGAAAGATTGTTTGGGTATGGTGTGAGTGCTCGAGGATTTATTCAGTGCCAACAGTACACCAAACAGAAGTACACCAACTAAACTGCAGGTGCTCTTGTGTTGGGAGACGCCAGCACAAGTTCGTTCTGCTATTTCTCTTTTCCAGCTCATAAAAAAACCAAATGTCTCGCAGTAATAGGGGAATAGCCTGAGTGTTGTTATACCACAATCTTGTTTGCTGACTGTTCAGTTTTTCCTTCGAACTCGAATACAACGCGGCGAGAATTTGGAAGAAACGGGCGAAGGAAAGGTGTTGGGGAAATAGTTCCAATGACGTAGGCGTTGCTGCCTGCAATCTGCACGTGATCGGATTACATTGGTTTGGTCCATCGAGAGGCATAGCGTTGAATTGCTGACCTATCTGCTGGGCCCGGGTTGAAAATCTCATATTTCCCAGATGAAGCATCACCCGGTGGAGCCTTTCGCGAAACCACCGTTCGTGGAGCATTGTACCGTTTCCCGAAGGTCTTGATCGAACACGCCATTGCGCGGGACACGTGAGCCGGTGGTCTTATCGTGAACGATCGATAATCCCATTTGACTTCCGGTTTGTGCTGCCCGTTCCACCCGGACCACCCGATCCCGGTTTCCGCGTGCCCTTCATCCGTTGAGGACCCGGATCGGCGGTATCGGTAACTGACTACTTATCGATTGCGGATTCCATCATTCCCGGTGCGCAACCCAGGGACGCCGAAATGCGAGACGTTGCATTCCGTGGCCGGCATTCGAAAACATCGCGAACATGCGAGTTCCGCTTCCAGTTCGTTACACTAATCAAGTAATCCACGGTGGCGTCCGGGAAGATGGCAGGAGCAGGGATTGTCATTCGAGAAGCTTGCCATGGAGCGAGTACCCTAGTTTTCGGCATTTTGTATTTTGTATCCTTTCGCACGTTCACGCGCCTCCCGTCCTGTTCCCATCTCAGATCCCATTTCCCGGCTTCGACGGAAGGGTTCTTGCCTTGCACGAATTGCAATATTCGGGCGCAGGTTTCGTTCGCGCTCCACCCAACCGTCAAACCGTGTTTCATACAATCACCAATGCACTCACACGCGACCGCACTCTCCTTCCACAACACACGCCCACACATACTCACACTCACGTGGGTGTTCGAACATTGCAATATGTTCCGCCGCCAGTTGCCTGGCAGCCTTTGTTTGGGGCTAGTTCTACTCCTCGACGCAATCTGTGGACTCCTGCTGGCGGGAAACAGAGCAATGGATTGAGAAGTTGGCAAGGAAACTCAAACAAATTGCATTTCGAGTAAACCTATTTCTTGGTGAAGGTGGGCAAACACCCCCCCCCCTCCCTTACCCCTTCGGAGGCACGCAGCTGGGATCACGGACGGACGCAACGGTGGAAGCGTGTGGCTTATCCAGTTGCGCAAGATTCAATTTGTCAATTTCAATGATTCGATGCTTCGTTTAATGATAACTTCTTTCATTTCGGCAGATTTAAGGGACCGGATTCCCCTAGCCGCGGCAAGGGGTTTGCAGGGCTCCGGTTTGTGCATCCCGTCTCTGTTTTCCTCGGGCAATAAGGGGATCCGATAGTTTGTCAGCGCCGGTCGTCTGCCTCGGGCCGTGTAAGGCGATTACAGCTAAGCTAGATGGATTGAATATTTGATGCGCTTGCCTGGTGATTTCATTACCGGATTGAGTTGTCTCCGGCGCGCTCATAATGCTTTCAGAACTGGCAGGAGCTCCCGGGCATGTGCATACCAAACTGCATTCCTTGCGACGGACATGGGTAACGCTGCAGCTTGTGAAGCTCATCCATAAGATTCCACAAGATATCGCTTGTAAAATACGATGTGAAGATTACCTAGTTATTTTGTGTCGTTGCAAAATGACTCAAAATTCCAATCGGATGAAACAGCTTATTGGCGAATGTGTTTCTACGAGATATGGAGAGCAGTGACGCCTGTGATATTGGTTTGTTCTTGTTACACTACTACATATAAGTGGAAGAAACCAGGGCTCATGTAATTCTGTTAGGTATTCTGTAAAAAATAACCCTTTATTAGTGTACTGGTGTTTAATCAAATAAGAAATACACAACGTTAATAAAAATGCTCTTGTCTATAATTGGATAGATTGCTCATCAAGTGCTTACATTGCAATTCCATGTCTTAGGCTGTTGTAAGTTTGCAATTACGCTGATTAAAATGTTTCTCGTCATTCAGAATTGAGCTTAGCAAAATAGTTAGAAACCGTATTCTTTTCTCTACAGGTCGCATTTTACTAACGGTGTGTGTGCTGTTCGGTACTGCTACTTACGCTTTACGTTTGTAACATTTTCTTTGTTTCGTTGCATACTTATTACACTGATGCTATCTGTTTTTTTCTTAAACTTTTCATGTTTCATATTGAAAGCTTTGAACTTTACTATGTCTACCGATGTGTGCAAATTACGTTTCGTGAGATCGAACTAAATCAACCGTTGTAGTAACTTTCACTTCGTAAACTGTCAATAGGATTATCGGGTGGAAGAGATAGGATTAGCAGTAAACCAGTACACACACTGAAAGAGAAAACATATATTTTAAATCACTTCGAAAAGACATTGCGGCAAAAAAAAACAAAAAAACATAAAACGATTCCACACTAGTGAACTAGTGCCGAAAGTATGACAAAACGGGTTGAAACGGTTCAACGCGGTATGCGGGTGCACCGTTTCGGGTGGATTACAACCGGTGACATTCGCTGATCCGCAGGAATGTCTCGGATTGTGGGTGGCGAATGTTTGCCGAACCGGTGACTCTTGTAGCGCCATTCTCCAGCGTCATAATCCTTTCACTGTGCAGTAGAGAAAGCGAATAGCTTCTGCCGGGCGACGGCTGGCCCGGGACAAAGACGAATACGATCGCCGTGTTAGGTCCCAGAAGCAGAGCGTGCGAGAAGCCATAAACTTTTACTACCACCACGTTCGCCACGCAGAAAGGGCGCAGTTCCGCCAACGGTGGTCGAGTTCATTCATGCAAAAGCATCCTGCATGGGCTTAAACAATCTCAAATCGACCGTGCCGATCCCGGACAACCCACGGTGACTGTCTATCACTTTCTCTTGGGCACTCTCCTTCTTTGCTGCTTTCTTTCCGCTACCGCTGCTCACTATTTTTCTCCATTTTCCACCGTGACCGACGGTATTTTTGGCCGCCTATTTATCCCACCTCTTTCCGAACTGCGTGGGGATGGCATGAATTTTTCATTTCGATCACTTCATCGCACGACCGGGCGTGTTTTTTCTGCTGTGCTGCCTGGCTTTCTGGTCCGCCATTCGTCGCACGTCGGAGAAAATGGCAGCGGGGTAAGTTTTCGATGGTATAAATTTTTATTACATTTTATTAGCATAAATTCTTATAACCCATTGAACAGGTTACTGTTAACAGGAGAGCAGTTCCCGCAAGATAAGCTGCTGCCTTCTTGTTCTGCGCGATGGAGGAACTAGTGACAGACTATGAAGTGAAAGAAAACACGCCGGTGTTCTTGCCGCTTGTTCTCCTTAACCCGCAATATTTTCCCCCCTTTTTTACCTTCATAGCAACCCATTGCACCGTCATTCAAACGACGCACACACGTATCAGGCTGCTGTATTGGTGAGCTTCTGTTCGACAAATCGTCATCATCACCATCGGCAGCAAACACTTCCTATGGGCTCCTTTCTCCCACTTTCACCGGACAGCCATCTCTTCCGGAGGCGCTGCCGTCTGGCGCACTGCCGGTCGACGCCACTTTCCGGCATGCGGCGCGAGGACGAAAAACACGAAAAGCTATTTCCTCAATCATTTACGGTATATAAATATGATTTATGAGCGTGAGCTCCACCGGCCCGGCCCGGCCTTCCAACGGTGACGGTGAACGCGTGAGGGTCAGGGTCGAGGCTGCGTTACGATCGCAATGGCATTTTCCCTGCCTGTGGAGGGTCCCGATACTCTGACAGTGCTTTTTCCCGAAGCGAAGCGAATGGTACAGTTGATTGAGTTTTGCGCCGGTTTGAATGGTCTCTTCGCACACACACAAACTCACACATACACACATATTAGTTGTTTTCGTTTTCTCCCTTAAGGCTTTTCGAGGGCTTTTACATCCACTCCGCGCGGGCTCACGATTGAGTGAGCACACGATTGAGCGCGTAAAGTATTGGGCGCCTCCATTTCCCAGCGTTCCAGTGGCTTACATGACGATGAGTTTCGGATTTGATGCCAGCGAAAAGGTGTAAATGCAACGGGCGGGGTGGTTTGCTGGAGTGTGACCCATCCTAAAGGTCATTTAAAAGCCTCTCGACGAACGGCTTACAACTTCCTCCTGCCGTTCGATGTGGAGTAAAGCATAAACTCCTATATGTTGCACTGAGTGGACCGACGAACCAGTTCGAAAGGAAAGGCACTCTAACAGATCTCTAAAATTCGGATGGAATGTGTCGCACAGCATAAAACTGGGTTGGATTCTCGAAGGATCTCCCAGAGCGCAGCGAAGATTTTTTTTAGGAACAAAGCTCCCCGCGTCGACGGCGTGTTTCGATGGCAGCGGAGTCGGAGACAACGGCACATTCACATTTACGGAGGGTAGCGCTCAAAAGGTTTCGCTACAGACTCTTGCCCCGAGGTCACCCCGGAGGCACATGCAAAATCACGAAATCACACTTGGCGTCCACAACGGCGACACAACAGACGCTCCCCCCCCCACCAAAGATGGCGTAAGTCTAGCCGTAGCAAAATGCACACCACAACACCAGTGACACCCGTTAGGTCCACGAAAGGCATGGGGAAGCATGCCGGCATGCCGAACCCTAGTCCGTCGTACAGTGTGTCTTAGGTGTAGCTTTCTTCGTCATCATTTTCTTCACCGTTTCGTTCGCCATTGAAGCCATTGCGGAGGGTTTCGGGATACCAGCGAATGCCATCTTGAGCGGACGGAGCAGACGATATCGTCGCCCGTACGCCGTGCTCCGGGGAAAGACAAGAGCAGAAGTAATTTGGTTTATGATGTTCTTAAAATTATATTTATCTTATATTGTTTACCATTGTGTAGTGACATTTTGTTTAATGGTGCAATTTCAGGCGAGCGATACTGCCAAGAGATGGCCGGGGAGAAGCCGTCGGAGAGGGTCGGCAAACGGTCCTGTCGTGCGCCGGAGGGTGTTGTGTCGAGCATTTATCGAGCGACTCCGCAGGCGGCACGCTGCTGTGTGTTGTCGCAGCATGGTTGCTCGGTCCCGTCCCGTTTGCGTTGCTTTTTATTTGTGGTTGTGGCTTGGTCGGCTGCTCGAAGACGATGGCAGTGGGCGGGAGGACTGTTCATTAACTTATGCCGTAGGACAGTGGCAACGACGCTGGCTTTCTTCCGTGCGGAGATACCGACGGTTTTGCGTGAGGTGGCGGCGCCTGCCCGAGTCCTGCCGGTGACAGCTGACGCTCTAGAATGCATTGCCGTTTTGGCAGGGTTTTGCGTCGTCTCTTCGGCTCTCTCCTTCAGCAGCACACTTTCGGAATGCAATTGCAGCATGCAGGCGTAGGGCGACATTGCGGGCGTCAATGCCAATTGGGGCTACCGGGTTGGGGTGGCCAGTGGGTGAAAGGTTGCGTCAAACACTTCATAAACAGCGACGGCAGCACCATCTCTGCAGCGTTTTGTCAGCCGGGCGGCTCCGGTCCGGGCTGGCAGTGGTGCGCCAAAGGGCAGGCGGTGCGGGTAAAGGGGTAAATTTTCATTTTTCCGACAGCGGCGAAGGTTATTAAGATTATTTGCACCCGCCCGCAAACCAAGAATACTCCTTCGTGCTCGTCCGAGTCGGCATCGCACTTGTTGACGAGCAACGAACGAGATGCCGGTTGACAAATAATGGTGGAAACTTTGTAACAGCACTAACGCTAGCTAAGCTGCACTTTCCACACTTTGACCGCCGATGGCAGATGGAAGCAATTTTGAAGCAATTTTGCTCCGGTTGCGCTCTTCAAGCGGTATCGGACGGTTCCAGACCTCCGTGCGGAAGGAACGCCAGTGCGGACGGTGTTGGTGCGGGATTTAAATAATTGTAAATGGAAGTGCCGCTTTTTCCGGCGCTGCTTTTACGCCTTAAGCCAATTTGACGAAAAGCTTCAACCTTGGTTGGTTGGTGCATACAAAACCTGCTACTGAAACAGTTAGGAATCATTTAGTTGGTCGACTTTAGATTCCAAATCATTTTCACTGCAATAAAGTTTAAAAAATCAAAATCTTCAGAGGACGTAGTCTCTTTGCATAAATGTAAGTGTTTTCCTGGAATAGGACAAATCAATCGATGTCTTGGTAAGAAAAAGTTTTAGTTACGTTGCTACGTTGTTAATGTTGAAGCAATCCAACACGGTCAAGGGGAATGAGTTTTGCAAGTACCAGCGAGAAAACAAATCCTAAGTGTCTGTCTCGCCTTAATGCCAACGACTTCCATGTCTCGTCTTCAAATCAATAAGTTTTGTGCCAATTAAAAGCAGAAATAACTGAATTGCATTTTTCCATCTCATAGTGCCAACGGAAGTAATTAACAATTGTTTGTTCCGCTGCATTTTCGAAACAGTTTTGTTTGTTTTTCCTGCACAACCTTTTCCTTCATTGAGAAAACATAAATTGTTATAAAATCTCGCTCAGACACTACATCACAAGATGCTCGTTAAGTATGCAAAGCGGAATGGTACCATGGTATTCCGTAAGGTCCGGTTTCGAAAACATCTATGGTAAAACTTTCGCTTACATTCTTTCCACGTCGTTTATCACGAGCACAAAGGGGAAAATGGAAATGATTTAATTTTTCGAGTTTTTCTTTGTTTCTCCTTTGCCCATACACACACGGTATGGCCTCCTCGGGCTATAATTTCGTTACATTTACAAGCCGAGATCGTTGTTCTTTGTGCTCGGAAAAGTGTCTTCCCAACGCACATTGGAGCCGTTTCGAACGTACCACCGTTTTTTGTTGCTGCCCTCTTACAGTTATTGTTCTTTTCGGCACCTGCACACACACACACACACTAGTTTCGTGGAATTTTGCGCTACACATGCAGCTCCCTACGCTACACATACCTACTTTCCCGTTCGGTTTTTACGTTTTCGCTAGGATGATTGCAAAACTTTGACTTTCGCATATGCTTGGACGTGGTGTGGTAGGGAAGGACGGGGAACGCGACCTAGTGGGAAAATGCGACGATGCAAAAAACAAAATCAAAAAAAAAAATTGAAGGAAACGCAAATCATCCCGAAAAACTAACAAACCGGCTGCTGACTGCAAATGGAACGTGGAGAATGTGCTATCACTCTGCAGGCGCAAAATATTAAAGTGCAGCAAAACGGACGAACTTTTTCCGAACACTGCGCGCGCGAACGTTGATAGCATTCCCGGCTTTAACTCGTCCCGGCTTCGACTGCTGCCTCTGCGTTGGTGCGTTGCGACTGCCATTTTTCGTTTGGTCTTAGTTTCTGCCATTCCACGTCCCCGGCGTCGTTTTTCGGGGAACAAAAAAAAAAAAACGTTTGTCTCATGCCTTCCCTGAGAGCGGGAGAGCTGTTGCCTTACTGTGTTGGGTGGACGGGGGGAGTGGCTGGTGGGGGGAGTTGAAAAAAAGTTTTGACTGCATAATAACAAGGAATAATAAAATACTTTGCATATTCAACTTTATCAACTATTCCATTCCCGAACGCCTTCACTTTGGACGGGCTGGCCTTTTTCGGAAAAGCGGAACTAAACTGTTCGAGTGCGACCGGGTATGCCGACGCGCACCGAGAGAACGGGGGTTCTGTCACTGTCGGCTGGGTAAAGCAGCGACCGGAGAGGAAAGGAAGAAGAAAAGCGTAGGGAAGCTGCAGAAGAATTCGTCTTCGGCAGCCGCACCGGCTCCGATTGGCGTTGGCTTGCAAATGGTTGAAGCGGAGCAAATGTTTTGACAGCTGCTATCTGCGAGTTTAAATGCTGTTTTAACTGCCAGCCGTGGTGATGCGACGGTCGTAACGGGAGGCGAAATCATCCCTTATTACCGTGTCCTACCATTGCCATAACTGTTACCGTTCGATGGTGTGCTCTCGTTTGGCCAGAAATCTCGACCGGCGCCGATGTCCGTCCGTGAACGCTGGCAGGACGCTGAGGAGGGAGGACGCGGCGTTCGATCGTTCCCATTCGTCTTCATAAAATGTGTGCCACAAAGAGTTGTTCGGCCGTAAAAGTAACTTCACTGCGACGGTGGCTCGAACGCTGAGTGACTTTAATTCTGTGTAATGGTTGTCTGCTGGCATCACAATTTTATCATCATAGTAGAGTTTTTCTTACTCCAGAAATGGAAGTTTATTAAACAGACTGCGAATGAAAACTGCAGGTGGAAGGAAAAATGAATGCCATATTTGAGGCGAAATTGCATTGCACTGGAAAGTTTAAGTATTTTAATAATTCATGTTGCTCTGGATGTGAGTGAAAGTATAATGTAGTGATCGAATCGATTCACTTCCACCGGGAGCATTCCACGGGTATAAAATAAAATTTTCCTGAGTCAAAGGGAATGAGATGTAGAAGTATACATATCATATATTTAACATGAGATTCCGTCAAGATTATATTTGTCCTGTAACCCAAATTGCTACCACCAACAATGAATTTATCTGTTGTATTTTAAGTGTAGCTAACTGTAGGATGAGTAACAATCATTGTCTAGCTCTTTAAAAGTACTTCTATTCTACTATAAACACGGACAAAAGGCTCAAACGTTTACATTGATCGATCTTTTTCCATCAGTTTTTCTCCTGGTGCTTTTCGCAACCCTGAGCTCACACTCTGGAAGTACTTTTAAAGAAGGAAACCATTCCTTTCGACGCCAAGTAATTCATCGCCACGGGCGAGAGCCCGCCCGAGATTCTCCCTGGTTCTGTGGTGCCCCGTAAAGCCTTAAAACATTTATTAGCATTTATCAGGATTAGTGTTGCGCTCGGCTGGGCGGTGTTTGGGGCGCAAAGCTTCTCAGCTAGGTGGGGCGGATCAGCCGTGCCGGAGATAAGCCATGATCAGCTCGGCACACGAACATTTCCCTGCAGCAGAACTTAGAACTCAACCGAATTTGTGTGTGTGTGTGGGTGTGTTACTCTCACGCGGTGGCCAGCAGATCTCCCTCCGGAGGGGGCAACTCTCAGCAGAAAAATCCCAATCAAAATCAGTGATCTGAAAAATTGACTGCCATTTGTAACCGTTGGTTGGTGGAGTGTTTTCCTACGGTTTTTTTCCGTTTTAGTCCGGCGTTTTCGGCCATCGTCTTCGTCGGAGGCCAATTTTAGGCACACCGCGCGAGTCGGTGAGCTGACGGTTTTTTCGTCTTTTCTTCTGCTTTATCTTCCGCTCCTGCAATGCCAATGCTACCCTGCCGCAAGGAGCGCACGTACCGAGCGAGTGTCGGAAAATGTAAAAGTAAAACCCCTGTGACAAGTGCGGAAAACGGTAGGTTAAACGGAAAGATTATGTCCTTTCCGGGCGGCCGCTGGCCGAAAGATTGATGTTCGCAGTGAAAAGCGAGCTTACCGAGCCGAGGATGGTGCAGGATGCGGCCCGGATGGGTAAAGGGCAGCCAAAGCAACGGCATAAATTGGATCCTCGTTTTGTGTAAGCTGAGGAAACGCGGGACAGGGTTTTGGCGGTGCCGGCACGAGGGTGGAAAATTGGACGGCGAAGAGGCGCACGAAACGTGACACCGTGCATTGATGAT
Organism: Anopheles atroparvus; assembly: GCA_914969975.1. Taxonomy (NCBI): domain Eukaryota; kingdom Metazoa; phylum Arthropoda; class Insecta; order Diptera; family Culicidae; genus Anopheles; species Anopheles atroparvus. The sequence goes on along the minus strand of CAJZCY010000001.1, from coordinate 23,229,015 downwards.
AGACACGATATTGATTATAAAGCTGCTTAAGACGTGACGTTAATCAAATTAGGGGGGTTTTTTTCCGGCGTGGCGGTGAAAACGGGACGGCGTAACGGAGGGCCATTAATGCTGAAGTATGCTGGAAGCAAGCGGCACGGCATCCCATTAAGGCACGGCAAATTTTGAGTCCGCGTCCGGTTTGACAATGTCTATCAGGCAGAGTGTGATGGTTACGTGTTTTGATCGTTTTCCCGGAAAAAAATGTCTTCTCTCGTCGCCGTCTTCGGCGAGTGCAAGCGCGTGGACGTAGCGAGGATGTGTTTTAAATTGAAACATAATTTGTTTTGAGAGCGATTAGTGCTGGGAGTTCGTCTTTTTTCCAGCGAAATCACATTACTTGGGGGGGTGACGCTTTTCAAGGAGCATCCATCATTCGCCGAGTTGTCAGTTGCAGATTAGAGAATTAAACATTCTCTACGGTGTGTGATATAAGCAACCAATCATTAAACTGTGGAGTAGCTTTAAGCTGAAGTGCTTTAAAACATTTATGTTATCTAAAATTTCGATGTTACTTTATTTTTAACATTTGAGACAAGTTGATTGTGTAGTTTTGTAAACTGAAAATAAAGTTCATGTCTCACCCTTTCTGAAAAACTTGACTAAAGGATGATCGCATACGCATTAAATTATCATTCGATTGTGAAATTAATAAATATTTTAAAATTGTATTGACCACTGAAAATCTTAAAAAAGAATAAGAATTAGCTTGGGATCTATTAAGCGCAATTGAAAAGCACAAATAGTTTTGGAGTTGAAAAAAAAAAACGTCTTGAACCGTTGATCGTTCGATGTGGAGCACGCTTGGAAACCATTCGACATTGACGGTGAACCTGACAATCATCATTCTCTCCTTGCCCGGGCTAGCAATTTGTCCAAGGCCCGAAGAACCGACCGGTGAGTGTGGCTAACAAAATAACTCCGTGCGATCAATGGCAGCGTATTGGAGCAACAATCAACCTTAACTACGGTTGCACGGCCCGAGAAAATCGTTTCCGAACCGTGTCACGAGCCCCGCTCCGATGGACGCCACGCTGAAAGCCCGGGTTCGTTCTCGTTTTCTCGCCGGCCCCGGCGTGAAATCCAATCACACGTTACACGGTTGCGCTCCAGTGCGACGCGGCGTTGATTGTGATTTATGCTTTCCGTGCTCCGTCTCGGGGCTTCGGCCGTTGCTTGAGTCCGGTCCGGACGGTCGGGACAGCCGGTCTAGAGGATGCCATTTTCTTTCCTTGGCCTTGGTTGGTCGACCCCGATATAAGGTTCAGCGGTGCCGGGTCTAAGCCGGTGTTCACTGGGAACGGCATCTTTTATTCGCACGAAGTTGAGTCGAAGAAGAAGTGGAAAGAAAAATCTCGCACAATCCTCTCACCGGTCGCCGAGCTTTGTGGATGGTGACACTTGACGCGCCACTCTACGGAACGGCAGCTTAAGCAGTTCGCCCTGGCGCTCGTTAGGGCAAACGGTGCCCAAAACACATATATGGGTGCTTTACGCCGGTTCTTCGGCTGATAGGATGCATCAGTGGACAGTGTTCCGAAATTGGAGCACTGCAATAGCTGCACTCGAGCCCACGTGTATGCACGATGGTCGGACGGTTGGCTGCGTAACGCCAGCGATGCGTTGATGGAATAATGGCCCATGCGCCTAATGGAAAGGACTTCTGCACCGAGGTACAAACGAATCGACCCATGCTGTGGCCCCGGTAATGATGCTGCGAATGTCAACGAGGCACAGTTCGCAACCGTCCAGGGCCAGGTCGTCAGTTTGCCGGGTCAAGGAGTCGGAATTTATGAAAGTATTTTATCACCAGATTGGAAGTCGGCACGTCAACAAGGAATGCACATGAGCCTCACTGGACAGTCGGGTTTCAACGAATGCCCGCGAAACATGCACTCGTTGATTATGGGGGCGGCAGAAAACTATGGTCATATCAGCAATTTCGGCAGACCGGCAGCCGTTAGTTTTAAAATGTGTAATGTTTGTTTGGCTCTATTTTAAATATTTTTCATTGACATCCTGTCGACGAGCAGAGGCTCTACTTTTGGAGGAACCTATGAGCTATTAAAGTTGAACAAATATTTGACATTAAAGGTGCATTTTTTTGCTGGTCAGCACTGTATTCATCCCTGTGATGCAAAATAAGTCATACGAAAGAGGATGGTCGCCCCAATGGGCACACCGAGTGAACAAGTGAAGTAGCGACTTTACAGCAAGCTTACATCCACCGCCCTTGCAAGATCGAACCAACGAAGACGAGAAAGGGACGAACGGTCCAGACCTAGGCTAGGCTCTACATTAATCGGTGAACGCTCCCCCGAGACACAACCCTCGGGTGTGTAAAGTAGGTGGCGGTATGAAAAGGAGCCACCCCCCGACGGGAAAGGTCCGGTACGAAAAGCGGGTTATAATTTACGACATTTGCCAGCAGCGGCACCCGAGCAGGACGAGGCGAAGGTCCAACAATAAATGCACGATGCATCGGTGCACCGAGGGCCCTCCAAAAACGTGGCTCCCGTGATCCGGCGCACAAGAAAGAGCGGCCTCGGGCCTGAACCCGGGGGCCCGGGTGATGTACGATGCGATCCTGTGGTCTGATCCTGCTCCTTCTCCTTCCCGCACACACCAGCCACCTTCTCCCCCCGAGCAAAGGGCCAAGATAATGCCTGTATATTTTTCCTGTGATTTATAGGTGCATCAAACGTTATGAATGTTCCTTTATCGCCAGTATTAGCTGCATTAACACTCCCCAACCACCCCCCTCACCGTGTCGTCCGGTCCCGACAGCGTCCGTCCCCGGTGAAAGCCGCGAAGTTGAGCGTGTTTGTGCGGAGCCCGTTCCACGACGGACATGAGCGCACCGAACAATGCAATGTTCCCTTTTTGCGTGGAGTTTTTTTTCCCCCGCCTAGAGCAAATGTGCCCGCTCACCGGGGCCTCCAAGGGCTGGAGGCTGGAGGGATGAAGGAAAAAGAGTTTACCGGAACCGTCCGAACGGAATGAAACTTTGAATAACAACAAACGCAATCATAAGTTTCACGTTTTTCCCCCTCAGCTCTGATTGTGCCGTGATTTGGATGTTCCTTTGTCTGTCGGCGAACGCAGACCAAGAGGAATAAAAGGGGGGGGGGGGGGGAGAGGGAAAGGAAAGTAAGAAGAGAGAAGGATAGTGGAAGGTGAGCGTCTCGGGGCGGCGCTTTACTAGCTTGCCGAAGGGAAAACAGAAACCAAAACGGAAGGAACTGATTTTCGTGACACGCTCTACGCGGCAACGGGAACGGTTGCGTACGAAGGTGTGGAGAGGGGGTGGCTTAAGGGGAGGGAGGGGGGGGGGGCGCTTTTCATTACCCACTCACCGTCTGAATCGCTTCGAAAGCGCCGAGATTCGGCCGAACGGAGAGTGCCTTCTGGTAGCCCTGCAAAATGGAGGCGCATGGTCTGCCATAACTTAGGGCTTCCGGTTGTTCACAGTTGCGCTTATTTCGAAAGTTTGTTGTTCGCAAACTGCTTCCGACGTGTGTCCGCCGATAGGATCCGGGCTCTCTCCGGCCTTCGCGTGCCTCCTCGCTCGCCCGTATTGTTTTCCTCCTGACTCCTGAACTCTCTCTTTCTCTCTTTCCCTTCGCTCTGCAACGGAACAAGGAATGATAACATTGGTCGATTTGTGGGAAAGCCGTGCCGCGTTTGAGTGAGCTTCGGTGGAACAGTGTGAAGGGGGTGTTGGGGAAGAGGGGGTTTGTTTATTCTTTAGAAAACTTTGAAAAGCATCCGACCAACCTGTCGGTGTGCGAAATCTCGGAATGGACCGCCGACGCATTCGGCCCCGGGCGAGTCTCAGAGTCGCAGCCGGAAAAAGGTGACGGAAGCACCAGTGCTGGGTGGCCAATTCAGCCTAACTAGTTTTTCCGTGTTGTGTTCCCCCTCGCCATCGCACATCCCTTCCGCCCGTCTCTTTCGGCTCGCTCGGTTCCACGTGTATCTTGGCGGAACGAAATCAGTTTCCCAGATGGCGGAAGCGTCTAGTAGTGTCCTCCACGGTGCAACTTGATGAACGGGGTGAAGTGACTGAAGTGTTGGAAAAGTAATATTAAACGCTTTTCTTTGCGTTGTTGCATTTTTTTTCTTTCTTCTCTGTGCTTCTCTTCTGCCTCTCGTGCTCCCGTAGTTCAGCGAAGAACCGGAGCTGAATTTCTTCTTTTATTTAACGGCCGTTTCCCGTTTCCGACTCGCCACCTTGCCCCTGCTACGATCGCCTCCCTGTCTCTTGACTTTACCCTCTGGGCGCCCCGAAATCTCATCCGTCCTCCGGGGAGTGACAAGACGGGGGGAGGGGTGCCAGAGAGCCGAGCCGAAAGGAAATGAGAAGAAGTGCTCGCTCGAAAGGAACGTCGGGCGTCGGAAGGAAGCATCAGGAGAAAAGTTTGCCACTTTTCATTTTCGCCGAAGCGTTGCGAACGTAGATTTGTTAGAAATTAACTTGTCATGGATTGTTCCGGAGGAGTTTTTGGGCGCTTCGGGAACGTTCGCCTCATGGACTCGGTTGGTGGGTTGTGTTAGAAAATCCGACTTGAAATTACGTGCAGCTGTGCACCCGGGGGCGAGCAGGGAGTTTTTACTTTGCCACGAGGAGGCAGGAGACGGGATCGGCGTGGGGACTTTACTTATTTCCTCGGCCACAAGAGGCACACTTGATGGTACCTGTGTGGTTGATGTTGAGCTAGACATGAACAATCAATTAAATAATGTATAATTGTAGCTTTATCGTCAGTGTTTCATACGAAACAGCTCAATGGCGTGTTCCCTGTTTGTTATCGGAACGGAAACGTCAATTAGCGGATAAGCTATGCCTTCATTTGGTCAAGCTATCAATTGTGTCCCATGTAACATAAACAATGATGCTATAAAACTTATATTTAAGGTACCAACCAATAGTTACACAAATATTCAAACATTATGGAGAAGACAGAATAGATTTTGAATTTAACATGACATTTTTGCTTTGCCCGAAAATCCTTAACTAATGAGCAAAAAATTCAAATTTCCACTGTTTCGAATCGTTCCCTTTTCTGTGGAATTTGGTGTTACTATTTTTGCTTCAGTTAAAAAAAAACAGTCGTTTTTTTTAAATTTATGTACTGATTTTTTTTTTTCAGTGAAACATAATCCAGATATCAACATTTAAATTAAGCAAACGAAACCACATTTCTCTGCATAAACCGGGAGTGAGTAAAACAAAAAAGACACACCTTATCCACCGAAAACGGCAAGAGAAACCGGATTTGGCAAAATCTGGATAAAATAAACTCACCGTAAAGATGCTTAGGTGGATATTCTTATTGGATTAGATCTAGCTAGGAAAAGATTATATTTACCCTCCTACGGCTTCCTGCTCCTGCGCGGAGTTCCATGACAACCGCACGGAAACACGTACGCACTACGGACGCCGGAAAGGATAGAAACATTCCCGGTAAATCCTGAGCAAATAGGAAGCTGCTGCTCTTCGGTGGACGGATTCATCACGACTGGTGCGGGGTGTGCCGGGAGGGGGGGGGGGGGGGGGTTTGTTGGGGCATGTGGCCTTTGTGAGAAATGCTCGAGGTTGTTGCTAGTGACCCTCTCGATGGTCCTGTCGGAAGCGCACTCGACATGTGCGGTGAGTAAACAGGGAACGATCCGCTTTGGGGCGAGCTAAACCATGCCACTTGGGCACGGGATAGGGATGGCGTGGAGTTGAAAAGTTGACCGTACCGCAATCTCTGAACCATAATCCTTCATTAGAATGGGTACGCCACCGTTCGAAAACATTTCAAACTCGTTAACAGGTCAATTTTCTCGATAATCTCTGCCTACCAGAGACCCGAGGTGGACAGGGAAGCAGCAGAGTGAGGCAGGAGTACGGGGACCTGTGTGGGTTTCGATCTCTGGTTTTGGTCTCGTTCGTTTTTCGCCCCTGGAACGGAGCCTACAGAATATTCAATTATTTTATTATGAAAGCATTTTTGCGGCTTCGTTGCTTAGTCCTAGCCTTCTTGCTAGAGAGGGGGGGGGGGGGGGGATGGGGTGGCTTTAACTGGGCTCCACACCCGGTTTGATTGGGGGGAGAGACGTTGGAGGAGCAGCACGATAATGAGAAAGACAGAGAAACTGTCACTTTACAATGGAAAATCGCTTTTCTCGTAGCCGGGCTAAACGCAACAAAATCCAGAAAAAGGACAGCAGCCCAGAGCTTCGACCGAATCGCATTCCGTTTATTTTGTCCTTTTACCTTCCACCTCCCACCTCACCCGAGTACGACAGCAGTGAGGCGGACGTGCGGTTGGCACTTTTGCTTTATAAATTTTGCCTCCAATGCGTATCCTAAAATAATTCTTTCGTATTAAAAATTAATCCTATTATCTCGTTAAAAAAAAAAGAGGAAGCATCTCCTCCCGGCTGAAAAGTTTACCTTGATAGATTTTTTGTTGCTGTTGTTGGTTCGTAGTTGTTTTCTTTGTTCCTCTTGACGCTACTGGCTCGGATTGATCCGAGAAAAGGCTCGTCCCGGTCAGTGGTATTCTGATCGTAAGTGATTTTTTTGTTCACCGTTAACGACAACACTCACATCCAATCGGCTCGGTTTTGCGGCCGACGAAGGTTTTCCTTCGTGGAAGGTGATAAGTAAAGCCGATCGACTGGAAGCGATCCGCTTCGCATAGAGGGTGGTGGGATTTGAGCGGTCGATTCGATTTTGGCTTTGCATGTTTCATTAAAAAAAAAACAGCCTCCTGGTCCACACGGGCCGCCCATTACTTTCGCATTACTATACTCGCACATGGTTGATAAGAAGAGATTTTCCCTTTCGAAAAACTGTGCAAGAGCGTTTTTTTTTCTTTCGTTAATTCGATGCGAAACAACCCCGGATAAGTGCACTAATAACGGCTAACGAGCAGCTCCATTAGATGCGATGATGTTGAAATTATTCTATCGGGACAGATTTGCTGCGTCGTCCGGGGAGTTAGGGGAACGCAACGCGAAGGAAATCGGTAAGCTTTTCTTCCGTGAACGAAAAGTGGCGTTCTTGACGCAGGAACAATATTATTCGACGAATAGCAACTTCTTCTTATAATGACAACGTGTGAAGTGGCATAACGAAGGGAAATGGCGTACGGTGATTTTCCATGTAACTACTTGTATTATTTCGATTTTCTGCTAGATGGAAGCGGAATATTAGATCAGCTACTAGATTATTTTTGAAACCATGTTTATACTGATTCAAATAAATTATTTTAATAGAAAACAAATACATTATGAAGGCATCAATGATATCTGCTGTATTATTTGGGCAACAGAATGTTTTAAGTGAAATACATCGCAACTTTACATCGTTAAGCATGGCGGAATGCATTAGCATAACATAATTTAGCAGTTTTGGAATATATTTTTGGATATCTCTGTTATTCTTTTTTTGAATATAAGCTAAATTGAATTAGCTTCTGCCTGTCTGCATGTTCCGAATATACATCGAAATTTGGGCAATAGGGGGCTCTCATACAAGGTGCGGTCCAAGCAGGGTAATGAATCAAATAGCATCGCAGTCCTCTTTGGTTTCAGGCAAAGCGCGTTGATTAAACGCATTGGCACAAAATGAAATGAAAAATATTTTAGCATCCTTCGAGCTACACTGTGCAAGAAAGCAAGTTCGGAATACATAAGATATTAAATTGCTGCCGTTTTGTTTAAAATGATTCAGTAAGTTTTCCGCAAATTTAAAAGTAAGACTGTTTTCCCATTTGATTTCTTACCCTGCCAGTGCGGCTTACAATCCTATCCAAATAAACCGGAATGGCCTGCAGTATGACAAACAAACCACTTACCCTGCTTTGATCCGACCAAAAACAGGATTCGTCTGCATGTCACGGACTTGACGATATTGCTCAGATTAACATCTTCATCAGCATGCCGACCGGGCCGGGGCCGCTTTTGGGACCATCGGGAAATAAACCAGCAACATATCGTTTGGGGCGTAAATAAACAAACCCGTTATCGGTCGCTCTCGCTCGCTGATGATTTCCTCGGGACAGACAACAGCCGACCATCGAGGACGCGCATATGGCAACATATGTTGATGAGAACATTTGCCACTGCCAAGCCGGCCAAGTGGTGTCTCTCGGAACAGGGGGACCCGTTCCGTCGATCGGTTGGATAGATGATGATGATGACGGTTCGACATCAATAGTGCGCGGGGAGGTTGAGCGGGGGATGAGGTGGAGTAATAACGTTAGAACAGTAAAGCAGCCTGGCGCCACAACGCCTTCTGAAGCACCATCGAAATCCTGCCGTCTAGACAGCCCTTGCCCCGATGCTTATCGGGGGTTTCACCCTGCACCACGGGTTGACTCATTCATCTGATCGCTGGGGTTTTGGATTTCCGAAAAAGAAGCCAAAACATTGGCCGGATGCGCTGGCGGGATTCGAAAAGGCAAGCGGGAGGCACAATTAGTATGAAAAAATTGTGGGCTGAAAGAAGAACAAAAAAAAAACGACCAAAAACCTCAGACATTCATCTCCGGGCAGGGTAGTACTTGCGCGAGGCCACATTAATGACAGGCGATCATCTTTAGTCCGTGGTCTCCCCTATGCTTCATCCCGCACGGCGCACCAAAACGGCCTCGGTCTCATAATTAACCGATGATTTATTTGCGCCTAAATACTCGCCATTAATCAATCGTATAAACCGTGCTTCAGCTACAAATCCCAAGTAGCCATTCACGTCTTCTAACGATCTTCCCCTGTTTCCTGCTCGCCTTGTCACCTTCGAACCTTGGCAGCGAACTGTATCTTGTGCAACGGTGCATGGCATCGATGGAAGCTTCAGGACGCGAGACAGTGCCGATTGTGGCGAGATCGATTGAATGGAGGGATTGGTTTGGACAAATGACGCCCTTGTGCCCCTTTTTACCGAACTGGACCGCTCGGCTAATCGCGCCCGGTAATCATGTAAACGATAGCTGCCCGATAGCATTGCGGAGTTAGGCAATAGTGTTTGCCCGACATTTGATGGATGATTGTAAAGCTCGGTCCACAAGTCACCAGGCACTGTGTGGTATGATTAGTAGTCGGTGTTGCATCGGACCGCTGAAGTCGGCGGAGGAAGCGAACGGCTTGGGGGTTTAGATAGGACCAATAAACACACGCCGTGCAGCAACCCGGGACATTCATTTACGGCAAACAAAACGTCACGTAAAAATAATTAGCTCCATTTGTTTGGTGACATACTTCTAATTTAGCCATCCAATTGCCGGCAGCCAGACCGAACGCTCGCAAACACGTCCACCGCCGCGGAAGCGGGAGTTGGATGAAGGAAGCAAAGGTCGTTGTGGCCATCGTGGCCCCCGGATCGGCAAAAGCACTGGGTGACGTCGGTGTGCAACGGGCAAACGGGGGCCTCGGGATCGAAAGAAACAATAAAATGCATGATTGCAATATTTATTACACATCAAGGATTAATATCCCTGCGGTTATTCGTATTCGGCACCAGCTGACGCCTGCGGACCCTCGGTGGCGGTTGAGTATCGCACTTTACATGTCACGCCGTGGTTCGGTTTCAGCGTACGGGCGGGGGGGAGCATGCATGCATGAGGAGGCTGGTGGATGATTTTTCACATTCATTTTTATGCGTCTGTTTTCGTTTGTTGGTTGAAACGAGAGGGAGAGAGAGAGAGAAAAAAAACATCCCACAAATGGATTACAGTTCGGTTGTTTTTTGCTTTTCCGACCGTTCAAAATTTTTCCATTTTAAGCCTGCATTTATTGCCCGTCCACTCGTGCCTGCCGCTTCGAGTACCGGAACAAATAAAATTGGTTCATTTGGCGTGCAAATTGCTCTAGGATAGCAAAACCGGAGGATGCTTTCGTTCGTTAACAAAGCATTTCTGGTAAATAAAAGTTTTGCCTTTTTGTGGAATGGAATGTGGATGGTTTGAATGTGGATTTAATTTACATTTTATTTTTCCAAAAGAAGGAGCACAGTTTCTGCTTCGTAAACGCAAGCCCTGAACACATTTTGGGAGCCAATTTTTGTTTTCTCCAATCAAGCGGCCTACATTTTGAATGAAATGTATTTTACCGGGCTGTAGTTAGGTTATTATTGTTGAACAATTTTATCATCGTCGTTATATATTGACCAACAATCCCATTTTCTTTACAGTCGAAGAGAGAACCGCCAAAGGAATAATAGCATGGATTTGAAAATAAATCAGATTAAATGTATATTTGAAGCAAGTGTTTATCGACAATGGACCATGCTCTGCTTTTTTTTTCGGTACTCTATTTTCATCATTGCTCTATCCTCAGCGGCCCGGAATATTTATACTTCCCTGCCTGCCGAATAGATCTCCGATAGCTGCCGGCCGAGGGAAGTCTGGAGGTAGTTTCCAATTCCTCGGTGATTTAGCATCCGTGTTTCTCGCGCAAACCTGTACAGCCGCTTCACCGAGCCGCAGGGCGGCTGCATTCGTGCCGGGCCGGACAGGTCCAACGGTACTGGCTCCTTTTGCCAGCCGCAAATCGGCAGCCGCTCACCGCTGGGGGAAACCTTGGTAGGGCTTTGCGAGGAGGGCGAAATAACAAACCCATCTTCCAGATTTAATCAGTGTCAAATAAATCTTCTACCGGCAGTATTCCCAGCGCTGGGGGTAGCATCTTGTTTGAAATCTATTACCTTCGATTTCTCCACAGGACTCGTCCCTGGGCTTCGCTCCGGAGAGGCTCCGTCCGCGTAAGACGCTTGGCTGCGGCCTTCCAAGGAAAGCCAAATCGAAACCGACAAAGATGTCGTGTTGTCTTCGCCGAAACCCCCAAAAGGCCCCCGGGCGGTGGAGTACCTTTGCGAGTGCTGATAAATCGGACAGGAAAGACAATGCCACTGCACCCGACAAGGGCGTTTCAATGTGTGTGTGTGTGTGTGTCGGTGTGAGGAAAAACCGAAAGAAACACGCAATCTCAGTCCCTCCAACCGGACCAAGACGTGCAGCGTTCGGTACATTATGTTCATTCTATTTCCTTTTTTTTTTTTGCGGATCGTTTCAATTTAAATCTAAATCAACTTTTCCGAAATGTGTTCTCTCGCGCGTACCATAAATCCGTCGGGAGATTGCGAAAATGGACAGCGACTAAATTGCTCTGTGTGTTCGAGCGGTTCGAGCGGGCTCGAGTGCAGTTTTGCGACATGATTTAATTAAGCTGTTGGTGGCAAACCAGTCGTCAGCTGCGGTGCGTGTATGTGTGTGGGTCGGAGTTTAGAAGCGGCCTTAATTATGCACCACCGCTCGAATTGTGGTCGATGGTTTGACACGGCATTTTATTTATCGGTTTGGTTTGAAGAAAAAATTAAAAAAAAAAGAAAACTTCACACCGGCTGTCGAGTGCGTGTGTGCTTCGGATTAAATTATTGAACAGGTGTAAAGTTAACGAGGACTCGTTTGGGAAGTTAAAAAAACCATACCAAAGTCGCAGAGAAAAAATATAACACGAACTTTCCCACAACCGTTGGCTCCGGTTTTCCGCATGGCCTAACAAAATTCAAATATCCCCAGTCTTTTTTTTTTTTGAGCTGCTTGAACCAACCTGGTCACCGCCGTTGGAGCCTAGGTGGTGAGCACTGTAGCATTATGCTTATCATAATTCGTATTCCCAATTCCCACGCCACCGCACAGGGAGCATAAATGATTTCTGATTGGTTTGGAGCGCCCGGTGCTCGGTGGTTTTGTCGGCGGCGGCGGCGATCCGTCGAGATTTAATCCATCAAATATTTAACCGAAAAATTTGCGACAGATTACATCGCACCAGTCGGACGGTCCAACGCTACGGGCCTTTTCCGCTACACGAGCCAGCGTTCAACGGGGTCCTTAATGACATCATCGGTCACCGAAAATTTCGTTCGACGAGTTTTGGCCTCTTTTTCTCGGGTTTCCCTGCTTTTTCTACCTTTCTGATCACCCTCGCCTTGCGTTTTCGTTACTGGTGGGATTCGAAATTGTTACATGTTTCCCCCCCGGGTGCTGGCCGCGCGCCACGTCAAACCAGGCCGTGGTTGGAAAACGATAATTTTCTGCCATTTTCATCCCATGTTGCGTCCAATCAGGGGAGCCTTCCATCTTTCCACGGTCGGGCCAGCCGTGACCGATGCTGCCGGTGCTTTGCTGTCGATTTTTTCCACCCTCCGCGATATGGCCGGACGGGAAGCACACGGATTGTTAAAAGGGAAAAAAAGATGAATTGCAAAGAAACCCCGGCTCGCGTGAATAGAACGGAATCAAGCGTGGCGGAAACCGCACACCGGCCGAAAATACAAAAAAAAAAGAGAGCGAGAGATCGACCGATGAAAAACGGCCCCAGGTCGTACTTTTGATGAACGGTCAGTTTTCAGACGGGCACATTACATCGGCGCACAGCTGGAGCGATTTCAGTGACACACGATGGCGTGGGAGGAGCAGCCGACCCCCGAGGCTTGCCGCTGCCTTTGCTACACTTTTCCATTGCCTTTTCCACCGGGTGGCTGCACCTTTTGGGTGCTCCTCGAAACGTACATCTCGTTTTGCAAGCTCTGTCGGACGGAATTGAACGGACGAAATTGGTGCGCGCGAATTCTACTGACTGCTGGATTACATCCACAATATTGGACGATGATGAATGGAAGAAACCGCACGCTGCTATTCGCTTCAACTCCGCGCCACAAAATGCCGACTATTTTCCGCCGAAGCGTTTAACAGCAGCTTTAAGGTGTGGTGGAAAAGTGATAAAAATTAATTGTGAATCAATCAGCTTCGATCGCTGTTTAATGGAAGAGAAAAATGTGTTTGAAGTTCCACCGAAAAACAGGTTACTACATTGTACAAAACAAAGGGGGTTATTTGTTTAACATTTTCCTTTGTCGACAATTTACTACGTATAAGGTTGGCGAAAAAAAAAATGCAATTCAACGTTGTTGGCTTACACATTTGTTGACAAAAGAATCGAAGAAAAAAACAAGAAACCCGATCAAATGTAACCGAGCCACCACCATCCGGCTGCATTCAGCACAATCGTGAATTCATTAAAAGCGCACCCATTGACGGGCATGTTTGTCCAGTTCTGAAAACAATTTGGCTTTGAAGATTATAAAATCGGCTCACATAAAAGGTAGAAAAAAGAAACGAAAAAAAATTCACGTAAAACAAAAGTAGAGCAAAAACCTTTAAAAAACAAACTAAACAACAACGGTTGCAATTTAACGCGGCAGAGAGTTGGCAAAAAAGCATCCCGTTCTCGATGGCGTTTCGATGGGATCGAGGATTGGTCGATAGCCTCCGCCTCCGGAAAAACATACACCGGCATGTAAGGCACGGCTCTGCTTGCACAAAAGCGACACAAAAACGACCGTTCCCAACCGCGCCAGCATGGGACAAAAAGTGGAAGCGAGCCAAAACTGTAAAAACAGAACGAATCCAATAAGGAAGAGCTGCCCGGGTTTGCCAAGGCCTTGGCGGGAATATTAACAAGCGCGAAACGCTGCGCGATCCCGAGCGATAATTCAGCGTAACGATAGCATTGGCCGGTTTCCGGAACGTGTTGAAGTTGAAAATGGCCTCGCAGGAAGTGGATTTTCGTGGGACGCGATTTAGCGATGGGCTTTACAAAGGCCGCTTTGAGGCAATGTGTCGGTCTTTCTGTTTCCGCTCGTTTTTGTTTCCTGTATGTGTGAGTGCGTGTGTGCGCGCTACTGTCCGTCCGGGAGGTCGTGCCGGTCGGCGGCCTGACAGGAAAGCATGGGCAACCACGATTTATCGTGACATTCTACGTACAGCTTCCGCCGCTCGGTCGGTAACGGCGGAGGCGAGCGAATAAAGTACCAGCACGTGGCGCCAAATGGGATGACTTATGGGTTCATCATCTCGATGTGTTGCCTGGAAGCCATGCGTGTGTGTGTGTGTGTGTGCGTTTGGGTGTTATTTTCTTTTCTTTTCTGGGAATTCCTCGCCACATTTCGAACGGGTGGATTTTGTAAAGCCTACCCGGTTCGCGGTTCGAGCATCGTTCGTTCGGCCAAAGGCTGGAGGATCCTTGCTGAACGTGTCTTATCGTGCCGGGATCGAAGTGAAGTAACATTATTGAATGGAAGGCCGGCTGGGAGGAGCAAAAAGTGCCCTGATACATCGCCCGTACGCATGACCCCGAGGACTTGTTACTGCGCTGGTGCTTTTGCTTTGATTTTGTGTCACCCCACGCGCTGTAACGGCGGGATTTTTAATCAACATATTTATTGGATGTCGTTTGATGATTTATATTAGCAACCGTTTTATCAATTAAATGTAGTTTGTGTTTATTTGTATTATGTTTACTCGTATCATTCTTTCATCCAATAAAATCTGCGTGAGTTTGCTTTGAAACCCATCTAAATTTTGTTACTTCTTTTAATATCTGATAGTATTCTTTTCTATTCAACCATTTGCTTAGTGACATAATTTTTTGTTTGTACAAAGCATAACCTTTCCGAATGAACAAGTACAATAGGACACCTTTAACAATGACCGATTGATAATGAATTTGGCACCTGATGAAAAACCCCATTTGTATTTGCATTCCTCAGTTGACTTTGGTTGGATCGGAGATCTGTCTCTCTTCACCGCGTAATTCCTAGGCATCTTCCTGGCGTCAGCCCGACCAAAGACCCGACGCTAAGAGGGTGGCCACAATTAGCTACCGTGTTTGCCGGCAAGTTTGTATGGGAACGCTCGCTACCGGCCGTCGGGCGATGTGTTATGACCGTAGACCGGATAAACTACCAGAGTACCCTCCCAGCCGCATCGCAAACAGTGCTTATCCAAATTCAATTGTTTGGAAATCATTAAATACTCGTTCCCAAACAAACAGCCATTAGCGTATTACATCCTCTTTGACAGCCGTGGGCAAGAGTGGTGAGGGAGGGCAGGAAAGGGAGGGAGGGGGGGGGGGGTGGTCTTCCATCATGGGTCCGTCGAGAGGACGAGAAAAAAAAACCCTCCCGAAAGACCTTAAATCATTCCATATTTGCTCGGCTTCCGAAGTCGGCCGGCTGTGTTTGGTTTCATTTTTGAAGAGTGTTGAAAACAGCGCCGAGGAAGTGACGAGTGTCTGTTCCGCTTTTCGGGCCCATCATGGCCCCGGTCGGTTTTGGGGAGGACTTTTTTTTTTTTTTTGCTGTGTGTAGTTCTTCCTCTCAGCCTCTCCGCAATGACGGACGCCGTCGTCGTTGGTGTCGATGCCGCTCATTAGCATCGAATCTGAACGAATGCAGGCTGGCAAGCAGCGTAGGTTAATCCGTAAAATAAATAGCTCGAGATGCCTCCCGCAAAGAGGGGTGAGCCTCCCGTCGAATGATAAATGAGTTGGTGGAGGCGGTGAGAAAAAAGATACTTTCCATCACCGCCGCCATTCGGAGGGCTCAAGCAAGGAGTGTTGGTGAAGATCTTCACCATTCATCCAACAGTTGCTCGCAGACAAAGCAATAGAACTGGAGGGAAAAAACTTCAAACCAAAAAAAAAAAGGGCTGGTAGTGCTGGACAATGCTGCCCAATTATTAATGCTACAGCACCATTTTCGACCTGTCCGCAGATTTGGCACCGGTTGGTAATTGACCGACGATTGTCGGACGAATTGTAGCTAGATTTCACTCGGCGATTTGATCGCCGCCTGCCCACATGTAGATTATCCATCCATGCTCGCGTTGGAGCTATTTTTTCCCAAATCGCCACGGAGTGACTGACGGGGAGCTAATTAGCACTAATTCACGGGCGTGACAGGTAAATCGTTCGAAACGATGATATGATGGAAACTTCTTTGTGTTTACGTCACCAGCTTTGAAGCTTCGGTAAAATCAATTTGCCCTAATTAGGTTCATATGATTTACTATGGTTGGCCCAACTGTGTCTAGCATGATGTTATGCATCTCTTTTTTTTATTCCAACAGAGAAGATTTGTTCCAAACGTTTCCTTGGTACAATTTTGGTCATGGGTAATGTTTAGTATAACACGAAAAACATGCTTATGACTTCCGGACATCCATATTACTTGCTGGGAGAATCCTGGTCATCAGAACCATTGGGGGATATCGTTGATGATCTTTTTTTGGAAAGGAAAAACAATAGTTCTCCTTCAAATCATGCCCGGGAATCGACCAGATGCTTCACACAGGTTTAAACTGATTCTCAGCCAACGTTCACCGAGGTTTTATGGAAAAACTAACACCTCGCGATTGTTACGGTGTGGTTTGGCTGCTGTTGAATAAACTAAACAAAATTTTACCTCTAAAATTCACTCGAATACGAAGTTTACGGTTTTGCTGTGCATCAACTTTACCACTCGAGCCATACTCGATCGATTATTTTAGGAAACAAGAAAAAGAAAAAAGAGAATAAAGCACGCTGATGAACCCTACGTACCACCCTTTTGCCAACGGTACCGAACAACCGGTTGGTCTATTTTCGGCCACAGCCGCAGCTCTATGGGGAATTGCTCCTACCTGGAAATGATGGATTCCTCGGGCGGTAAGCTACTCCAATTTCGTACCGTAAACAAGCCGCAGCCATTGATCTCGCTGCGCCAGAAGCGTTCTGCCATCTTGTATCTCGTGTGTCGATCGATGCATCATCGTCTAACCGATGTCGATCTGCCGATTTCTGCTGCACCGGGGAAGGCAGCAAAATGGGAGGCTGTTAGATGGATATATTATATGTATTAAAAAAAAAAAAAGCGATAGACTAACAAGAACCAGGTTGAAATCGATGGATAAAACTCGTCGCCCGGCTCATGCTGCCCATGATTTATTGATTCAGCATGTCGCAGCTTTTCGCTTGTTGACTCCACCAGCGCTGGAAACATTAGACGATCCTAGGGAAAGGAGCGCACAAAACCAGGAGGGGGAGGAAAAAATATGGAAACACAGTAGAAAGATGTCGAGAAACTGTAAACAATGTTCATCAGCTTAAAAGGGTCCCTTCCCCGGAGCGAAAGAGTTCAGAAAATCTTTGAACACACAGAGGGGAGGCAGGGTAAGCGAAGCTGGAAGATTTCACGATGGATGGTCGCATGCATCCAAAAACCCGAAAAGATGCGCGCGTATGGTATCGATGTCAGCCTTTTCCTTTTTTTTATCATTAGCCCGGTTATGACCGAAACGCTTTCCAGTGTCGCAAACATGTTGCTTTTAGTTCTCCCGCAAGCCTGATCGCCATCCGATAAAGAAATCGGGCGAGCGCAAAATGGAACGGCATCCATCCAGCCGTCCGCCCTGGTCGGGTGAAGTTGGCCAGCTGGTTCCCTTCGGCCACCGGAAACGGCGCAAGAGCCCGATGGTAAGCACTCGTCCGTCCGTGCGGTGCATTTCCTTATAAGACATCTTGTTTACAAGATCCCGATAAATAAATAACGATGAGTTACGGCACGGTTGCAGAGGGCGATGGAAACGGCGAAGGGGAAGATGGTAGATTAATGGGAGGAGAAGGAATGGCCTCAGGGCTACAAGTACATTAGCTGCAGGCCGCCCGCGGGTTTCGGTGATGGAGGCGTTTTTTGATTAATTTATTTGGAAAAGCCGTTCATCTGGGAGGCAGACCGGCGGGGATGGCTTTGTGGCGAGTCAACTTCGGGATGTCCTCTCGCCGATAAATGATCGTCCCCATCGTAAGCCGGCCTCAACTTGGCCCTTCTCGAGAGCGGGATAGAGTGTAAATCATTCATCTCCGGAGCGAGCGGTAGTGATGGGAAGATTTTCGAGAACCTCCGGCTTGTCGGGCGAGATTAGCGAGCATCCGTTGCGTGAGAAGGTAATCGTCAGGATTATCGTCCGCCCACCAGTTCGCGGTCAGTGCGGCACCGGGTACCTCCGCGAGAGTTGCCACCTGCGATGGGCGGAAGTTTCACGTCCGATCCTGCCAGCGTAAGGCACCGTGGAGATGATGAGATAATTTAATAGGCGCCCAAGTGCGAGCTAATTCGGCCGGCGGGCCTCAGGCTCGATTGACCGGCCTCGTCCGTACGCTGTTGTCTTTCCTCCCGCCCGCGGCTTTATAATTAATCAATCAAATGCGATTATTATTCACTCATTGTCTCCATTGGTGGGTCGCGAGGGTTGGCGCTGCTAAACGATCGAGGGAAACCTGTAATCCGGCCCGGAGATCGAACCGGTGTCGCCTTGTTCTTGTACGCAGCCCCGCAGTCTGTCTTTCCCGGTGTATACCATTAATCAAGCCGCCGACCATAAGTCAAGTGTGGCGTCTAGTGAAGTGGAGCGTTGCCGGCCGACCGTGGGTCAACGTGGACCGCATGCTGCGCGAACGGTGGCGACTACCGGTCGTGGTTTGCTCCGTTTTCTCATGCTCGCCATTCGATGGACTGGTGGTTTTGTCCGCTCGAATGGACAACATTGTAGTCCATAGTGGCGATGAGTATCGCGTTCGCTTTTTCGGTTCGATTCGCAGCGGGCGGACGTCGCGATTCGGCTCTAATCAAAGTGTGAAATCATCCCCCAGTGCACGATTCGGGACGGGGCTTTGTTTCGTTTGGTTCGCTTTTGTTGTTGTGATTCTGCTGCGAAATGTGATCGGTAATTCAATTATCTCCCAGCGGTAGATGACCAATCGGCCGTGACCGTGCGTGCTTTTTTGTTGGATGTGACTTGCCGTGACGGAGGTAAAGGTAAAGGTGATCGTAAAGGTGAGCTGGAACAGATTTATAATGAAGCCCGGAGAAGTTTAAACAACCATGGAACAGCTGTGAGAACAACAAGATTTAGATAAAGATATCATCTCGAAAGTCATTATAGGGTTTTGAAAAAGTATTCGGAAACAGGAATCCAGCGTCCATTTGTAGATGTAATGGATGCATTATCATGCGAATCAAAAGGTTGACTGTGTCGATTTGTCAATTTCAACATTAATTTGAAGGAAACATTCATCACACAAAATTACCATTCGTCAAATATATTCATCATCATTTATCACAAAAAAGGTTGACTCCAACTAATCCGATCTAAACGATGGCTTTTGTATATTCCTGTTATAAAAAATAAATAAATATATAATTTTACAAAGCTCTACTCTCAGATCATGTTATGCATTCGAGGTCTGTATTTCAAGACTCCATAGTTTCAACGTAGACACAACTACATTTGATTTCGTACGCAAACTGATGCATTGCTTAGTCATTTCTTCTCAAGTCGAGACATTTTTAATTTCGTATATTGCTTTCGTACACTGCTCTTCCTTTATTCTCTCGCAGGAGGAATGCTAATTTTATTCTAAACTAGCGTTTGCTCGGATTTGCTCTGGAGATGAGGGATTTTACAATAAAAGCGAATTTTGACAAGATGATTTTTTCGATTAAAATTTAATCAACTTTTCCTATATTATTCGACCAAGTTAATTCCTTGATTCACGTGCCTCTTTGAATGCAGCTCTATTTTTTCTTATCTCGTAGCTCGTTGCTTGTTGGCTGGAATTAAAAATTGATCTAGAAATTCCCGTGGTTCATTTTCTACTGATTGGCGTTCTCACTTTTGCTGTCCACATCAACTCCATACCCGAGGTACTTTTACGCGTACTTTTCTACGTGCGTTCTTCGGTCCGTGTGGCTTTTTCCAAATCTCCTGTTTCTCTGTGAGTAGAGTTCTGTGAACTCTGGGACTCCTGATTAGAACAGGGGGTTCGAATCCAGACCAGACCACCCAAGGCACTAAGGATTGGCCATCCACGTACGTTAACACCCTCATTAAACACGGGTTTTTACTGTCATTCGATTTTGGGAGTTTATGTCAAACTGGGCTCTGGTAAGAACGTTTGACAGAAAATTTCCATCGGCTGGTGTAATAACGCAAGTTCTGCAAAAAAAAAAACTCTGTTTTATATATCTAGACTGTTTCTCTATAAATTCTTTGCACAACCCTATTCAATTCATCTTTTTCAATATTATTGTAATGTTTGATTCCTTTAAGTAGGATCTTTGAATGCGAGAGCTATTGATATCATAGCGTGTAATGTATTGGAAAACAGCGGTAATAGGATAATGCTTCAAAGCGCTTCTAATGAGCTTACGTTGGGCCATTGTTCCTGGAATCTATGCAAAATACAGGATCACGTGGTTTTTCGCTTAAACATTGCGTGCACCGGAAATGAGATACTCCTGAAGTAACATATTTAGAAAAAAAACAATCGCACCAGCTATTGGAATTTTTGTTTTCCCTTCTAAGCCCCTCTGAATGCCCACCGTCAACGGTATGATGTATTGGCTGGCAAATGGCCGGTTGGGTGGGACGGAATGGTTTGAATTATGAACCGTTTCGGGTCGGTCCGGCGAAGGCGGAAATCTTGGAATTGCCCATCCGGTCGATGCATTAGCATCGCGCAGCACCGTTGTTGCTCCAACTGAGAGGCGAATGATCGCATCCGATTCTAGTCTGCAGCGCGTGCCAACGAGCGAAACAACATCAACAATCGCCAGCGCAACCCCATTCGGTGCAGCCAAAACAAATCGAACCGCGCTACCACGACGGCTAGCGATCGATCGCTTTCTGAACGCAGACAACCATTTGCGTACGCCGCGGGGAGTCGGGTTTATTTTCTGACAAAACAATCGCAACCGACAGGCGAGCTAGTTTATCCGCCGCATATTTACGACCCACCCCCGGGTTTGGGGTCCCTTCGCGGTGGGATGGAATGGAGATGCGATGGAGAAGCACACGAGCCCGGTGAACCTCCACCGCGCCACCATGTGCAAGGAACGTGGGTGGTCAGGGCGGTTTGATGGGAGGAAAAACCGCACGGGCCACCGTGGAAAGGGGATTTGGGAACACATTGTGGATCCGATTTTCCCACCTAGCACCTATTAGCTGACCCGTCCGCGGCAAGATGCCTTATGATTGTCACGATGGGTATGATTTGTTCGCTAGCATAAATTGAGCGCGTGTGCGAGAAAATGGAGCCGACACTAATGGAGCGTGACAGCGGCGGCAGCAGCAGCACACGTCAAGGCGTCGGTGGTCGTGGGAAATTGCATTTAAACTAATTGTCTGTCCGGATCAATCAGGAGCGGGACAGTGGCGAAATCGATCAGCCAGCAAGTGGAAACGTCATGGCGCTGCTGCTCATCCTTGCAGTAACTATCAATTAATGTCACGTCACTTCTCATCTCGGTGCTCGGTGCGCCGTGAAGTTGCTCGGAAACGTCTTAATCACAGTGTAGAGCTAATTGCCACCGACCGGTACACAACACCGAGCGCTGGGTGCTGCAGTAGCATCGGTGTCGCAAAACGAATGCTTTAGAGTGCGGCTCGGGGGTGCTCATAAAAAGAGGTTCCACATCAAAATGGGCGAGTTTTTAGAGGCCCCGTGTGTTTAATGGTCGCCGGATTGATTTAGGAGTCAATTATCAAATACCCCTGTGGCCATCAGGCAGCAATTAAACCGCTTCTCGGCGGCCCGTTGCTTCCCTCTGTCAACATTTCGAGATGGACGTATTTTTAGAATCTTCTTATCGTCAACCGGCGATCGGATAACGTGCGCCTCGTCGCCACAGTGTCGGTGTCGCATGGAATTTTTATGACCGAATGTCGGCAAGTAGGAAGAGACACAACAGAATATTTAAAAAAAACCTAAACGTCATTCGGGAGATCAACCGAACAGGGATAAAAAAAAAGTATCGAGGAAAAGAAGCGGCTCGTCTATCGGATGGTTTTAATCGAAACCATTGCATTCCTCCTGCCGTTGCGATGAGAGTCGTCGAGATGGAACTTGCTCTTACGAAAGTGTTTCGTTTTCATCCATTCGTCAACTGGCGGGGATATATGATCGTGGTGGCAATTTATGTGTTTACGATGGATTAAATGCACCGTAGGACCGGGTAAATCATCATCAAAAGAAGATGTTTGTTTCAGAAATTTTACCGTCTGCGGATCCATTCAAAATAATCCCGTTGGCGTTAGAGAATAAGTGTGTGTTACTAATCCAGTTACTTAAAAAACACTGCCGAACGAGAACCAAAGTTATGCAAATGACGTCGCAAAGAAGACTTATTACATTTACTTTCCTAAATAACAATTTTTTTTTGATTTTAATAAAATTTTCTTTTCTAAGAGGAGAATTAAATCTTTTGATCATAAACTTTGACAATTATCATGAAAATTTACTTCACTAATATTTTGATCATAAACTTATCTTATGAGTTATTGTGTTTTGATCATACAATCAAAACGTAATAGTCGTGAAGAAATTTTGCTTCTAATCGTTTGTTCCAAACATGCTTAAATGACGTTTTAACATAGTTCTAAGCACCATTAATATTCATAGCTACTTTGTGAGATGTTAAATCCTAATCATTGTAAAAACGAAATGCACTGATAAGTGTTCTCATTGATGAGAGGAGAAGGCTTTTATTGCTTCGGAACGGGCTGGCTTTCTAAGACCTGAACATGATATTACAGTGGCAGCTGGCAGATCGCTGCATTCTTTCGCCACTTAAAATTGAAACTCGGCTTGTCCACTTGAACGTAGGTAACATTTGTAAAGGCGCTTGCACGTGCCACTTTTATAGCTCCTCGAACGCGATGGACGATCGTGCCATGCCTCCGTCGGGTGCCATAAACTATGAGATACGTGGAAATCAATTTACGCCACACGATCTTCGGGTCGATCGACAGAGCCGGAGTTAAGATGCCGTTTTGTCCTGGACAGCAGGTACCAGCGTTTCGAGGCCTACAATCAATGAGCCACGCGCCGAAGTGGTTAACATGTGGGCGAACGATCGAACTGATCGGTATTGGAAACTCAGGCACTCTTTTCCAGCCTTATTTCGGTATTTTTTCTCTCCTTCTATTACTTGTCGAAAGGTCCATGATGGTGGATTTCGTCCCATTCGTGGCATAATGTTTTGTGCATTCCAAACCCAAATGAGAACACGTGGTGGGTTTTCTGTGTGGAAAAGATTCCCAAAAGTAAACCCAATTATTTTATGACCTCTTGCCAGCTGGAATCACTGGCCAACGGGTGTCGGAACGAGCACCGGATCGAATTACGTCCGACGCAGGGGCAAACAAATAACCAGCGATGCCTAACGTCCTCACGGATGGAAACCGTTCCCGAATGGTCGGAGATGCATTGGAAGCGTCGAACCACGTAAAATCAAACGTCGTGCTTGCGATGTGCTGCTGCAGCCGAAAGAGATCCGGGTACCGGGCGATTTGCATTTCCCATCCGACTCCGGCGTCTTTGCCGACACACCGTCTTAGACACATGGCCCAAGCCCTCAACCCGGGCTGCGAATGCTCTAATTAGTGTTTAATTAACAGATGTCATTTGTATTCAAATTAGTTTCCATATCCATTTTCACGCGTGTCGTTCCAGCGCGTCGACGGATTCCGTTTTGGAAAAGTCGACGAAAACTTCGAGCCGGGCGGTATTCATTGACGTTGTTGTGCGGATAGTAAGATCGGGCGGTGCAGGCGCGTCCATAAAAAGCAAATCCTTCACCTTCGCCGAACCGGCGCGGGAAAATGGTCCAAAATCAGATCGGATCCGATTCGGTACCCCTCGAAACGGATACCTACCGAGACCGAGATGCGGGTGATATCTGTTTTTTGTCCGCATCTTAGTCTTCCTTTTCGCTTGCACCTTTTTGCCTTTCCTCCCTGCCCTTGGTTCCCACGCGCCACCTACAGTATTTCCCGCCGCTTGCACCGCTTGGCCCTGCGTCTCTGATCGGGAGTTGCCTCGGTTCCTCTTCGGATGGTGATGGTGCTCGTTATTTATGACAGTGATTTGTCTAGCGACGTTGGGAAAACCGATCCGTGTGCTTTGGTTTCGCTTTGCTCTATTTTTGAACGAGCACGAGCCATGAAGCGAGCCGTTCCGAGCAGCTAGAGACGGCCATGGCGGGGCCATGAGGACCTTTTCAACCCGAACAAACTGAAGAAAGGCGGACAAGGGTCCAGCCTGCAGGCTGGTATGTTTGGTAGTTGGAACCGGGGGATGAAGAATCGGAGGCAAAATATGGCCAACGAGGAGAATAAATAAATCTATCAGCATAAAAATATTTAGATTATAATTACCGGCGTGTTATGGTACAGGGCACCAGAACACATATGGGTTTGAGCACCGCCTGCTACAGGCCTGCGCAGGGAAAACGTAAACCAATCGGAATGAGGCTCGACGGCCCGGGACCTTCGAAGCTGCTCGAACATTATTCGGTGCAAATGAATGATCCAAATCTGTGGTTCGCGGAAAGGTCTTAATAGGAACATATGTGGAAGGGTTTGGGACGAGTGTAACTGCAGGATACCGTTTTCTCGGTAGCTCAATAGGTTTTTTGATCGATGGTTCATGTGTGGCAGAAGTACATGGATGGATTGATCACATTCTGGCTGGATGCTCAGTTTACGGAGTAACCGTTTCGGCAACCCGGCAACATTCGCCTCTTTTGCAGGTCAGCGGTGCTCATTCGTCAGAAATGGGGAAATGGTAAGTTTAATTCACCCATCCCTTGAAATGCCATCTTTCTTCTTGGAATTAAAATGATAAATTTCCTCCTCTCTACCCGTCACATTATGCGCAATCACTCTCTTTCCGTATTTGTAATGTGTTTTTTTTAACAATTTCACAGCTGGAGATAAAAGGTAAAATATACTGCAATGAAGGGTTTGTAAGGCAAATTTTTTTTGTTTCATTTCTCAACTTCCATAACAACATTAAACAAGAGCACTTTTGGGCTGAAACAAATCGATGGTACGACTTATTCTATGGAATTTGCTTTTTCCTAAGCTGTAATTAACCTTCACAGTCATTTTTCTGTACATGTAGTTGCTTAAAAAAACTCTGTTAAATTCTCTACTGATTGCAGTGCTGCATGACATTTTCAAATATGAAGGATTTTCCAATACGTTATCAAACCTTTTTGCCAATGTGGCCAAACCGAAACTTTCGTACCTGTCAGGACACGGGAGCTCATTCGACCAAATGCGATAAACATCTTTGCAAACAGGCCCAACCAACCCAACCACTAGACCCAACCCGGGTCGGAATAATAAAATGCCATCCAATATTCATGCCGAAAATCGTAGTTGTGGCCCCATCATCGTTTCCCGCATTCACGTATCGACATGTTGGCCATCCATAATTAACCGTAATACTGCATGTATTTGCCCAGCCATGTGTGTGTGTGTCGGTGTCCGGTTCCGGTTTTAGAACGACGAGCCTCCAGCCAGGAGGATCGCTTCTTGTGCCGTTGCATAAAAACACACCTATCCTGCCGAACCGGTGTTGGGGCAAACACTGGCAAAGAGGTCCATTCGCTCTTCGCCCGGTCCCGCCCATTGACCCCTTCGCCGGTTCCCTGCCAGCAGCAGGTCGAGGAATGTTCCTTGAAAAGCCTCTTAATTTGAGCCGTTGACTCAGCTCCGTGGGAATGGTGGCGTCGTGTCCTCGGGTGAAAATTCTCCGGTCCTTAGAACGACGGCTTTTCCGCCGCTTTTCTAGCAGTTTATGGTTCCTTTTAAGTCCATGCGATGCTTCACAGTGCAAGAGCGAAGTCAAATATATCCATGTTGAATGTTCGGATCGAAAAGGATACTTGAAATTTAGCTACCTCCAAGTTGAAACGTGCGGCTTTGTAAACCACCACCCACCCAAACGCGAGCCTCTTCCGCTGCCGTTGCCATTGGAAAGCTCAAATTAATTGCGATATCACCAGCCGCGCCGCATCAATCCGGAGGCGCCACTGTTCGCCGAACATCGCTCATTCAATTTGGGCGGGGTCGCGTTGTTTGGCTTTCACTTTACGGCCGCACTCGCACCTGAAGCATTTCAATTAAACTCCCCGGTCTCCCCGCAACACTCCTGCTCGCTCGCACCTCGCTGCCGTGGGTGGTCGCAAAGTGAACGCAAATAAAATCAGCGAACCTGGGGAACGCGTCGAATGTGGGCTTACGAGAGTGTTTTTTTATTAGTATTATTTTACGGCCTACAGAATCGACGGATCTGCGGTTGCGGATGCGGAAAAGGGCAGGTGGAGTGGACCAGTGGGAAGTGCACACACAGAAAAAGGGAACACAAGTTTATATGCTCTTGCTGGAACGCTAAACACCGCCGCCAAGCAGCGAACGCGTCTCCCCGAAATCAATGGAAAGGTTCTCCAGTTCTCGGATTCAGCTCTGCACACAAAACGCAGTAGTGCTGGCTTCAAAGCTTCAAAACGATCGGTTCCTGCCCTCAGCCGATGTAATTCATACCGTTTCCGGTTGGCAACATTTCGGCAAAATGTTCCCTGCCTTTTGTGTGTGTGTGTCTTACTTTTCGTCTTCGGGAGCTAGCAATAAATAAATTTTCGAAAATTCGCGTTCTGCTTGAGAAGCAATAAAATGTTTAGTGCCCTTTGCGCGCCGCTCCGCTACAGTTGGTTTTCCACTCGTGGTTTCGCTAGAGGAGTGTGAGACTAGCTGCTGGGGAGGCTGGCTTTCCCACCCCACCCGTTTGGACCGTTTGAAGCAACTTTTCCCATACATTATTTATCAGCAACCGCAAAAATCCATAAGTTCATAAAGTTCATCGCTTGCTCCGTTTGCTTGGTGAAATGGAAGCTTTTTTTTAGTTGGTTCATTCAGCCAAAGGAAAGCGGGTACGGCTGCCATTCTCTGTGAGTACTTTTTCATTTTTACCTCTGTTGCAATATCGGACTGCATTTTCCGGGAACTAACCGAGGTAAAAGGGCCCATGGGAAAGTATTTCCGGAAGCCATGTCAAGGAACTGACGATCGTTCAACAGTTACGAGAGGTGTGGAATGTGGAATCCATTAAACTCAAACCTACGGGGAAGTCGATGGTATTTTCAGCGTTATCTGTTCCTCAGTATTGCTTGCATGTCTCGCCTTTTTCAAGACAAAATGTATTTAATATTACACCACAGTCCAGCATTACTCTGTGAGCAATTCATACAAATATCGGCCTTTGCTACGTGAGTTGATTTTATGTCTTCTGGTGTTCTTTTATGCATTGCAGCCAAAGCTGGCGGTTTGCAAAGCAAGAACGTTTCCAGGCCGAAGGTGAAACACGCCTCGAAATACTGCGTTTTTCTGTTTGATAGTAAAGGCTATTTAAGTAGGTGTATTCGCATTCGCTGGAAGACCCTTGGAGGATGTCCCAATGGAAGTTGTTACCACAGATGTCACCAACTTCCCAACCGGGAATGCGCAGGTACGCGTCACCTTTCTGACCATTTGCATGTGTTTTTGATCAAACCTACTTCGGCGGTTGGAATTCACGCGACCGTGTGTCGAGTTCAAACGTAAACTTGAAAGCAACCTTTGCTTCATGTGTCCGCTAAAATCAGATAAAAATCTCATTTATACCATGCGTGCGTGCACTTGTGTGCTTGAGGTGTGTGTGTGTGTGTGTGGGGGGGGGGCTTCATCAAGCTCTTTTAATGGACTTCCCATAAGAGCCTCAACCTAAACACCATTGGTAACGGATTTCAATCTCTTAACGCCGGTGGACGACTGGTTGGGTGGAGGGAAAATAAATAGTGTCCCAGTGGAGGACCAGATTTGCAAACACAACCCACATGCAGCACGGCACAATGCATCGCCGGCCCGATGCGCCCGATTATGCATTGCGTAAACCAGCCCCACCAGCCCCACCGACGGACAGCGTTTGATGATTTGCTTCTGCCGGTAATGGTGGTGTTGGTGGGAGTCGTTCTGGTGGAACAGTGAGCTGTTATCGGTTTACACTCCATCGTCCACCCGAGCGGTGTCTCACCTGCGCACAATGCACAAAGGTCGAACCATTACATTCGGAGGGCAATCAGTGCCATCGCCATTATTCGGTCCCAGTGTGCACTTCGGGCTGTGGTTCGGCCATGGACAAATATCACGAAGGTTTAAGGTCAGAGGATAAATAAAGCCTTGTAAAATTTGTACAGGATTTCCCAAACTCCAGAAGAAATTAGCCAGAGACTACCGATGTATAAAAGAAACGTGTAGGACTTTTCGTAGAACTTTTTGGGAAGGAATTTGGAACTTGGGGATGGATAGTCATTGGTGTGATTTGTTGCAAACATTGGAGCCCCCCGAATAAAGTAATACACTTCGGCGATTTAACATAACTGTTTGCTCACTATAAGGTGTTTCTTTCAAAATAAATTATAGGTTCAATAGGATGGTATCCTTCTTTGCGTCTTAATACAAAATTTTAACTTCCTCTTTAAACAATGTACGCCTTAAAGCCTTACTTGTTTGTATCGACTGATTTGTCTCTTAAAGCAAACACATCGCAATACTAGGTCATTTCAATAGATTTAAGTTAGCTATACTCAAGTTCCTATTAAACCATCCATACTTCTACTGCGCTCCCATTGTGCCAGGAAAACATGAAACGCATAGCAACCTATCGGGTTCACACGAGTGCAAAATCGACGCAATGCTGCCCCGCAAGGAATCCCAGCATTCCCTTTGCCCCGTCGATCCACTTGCTTTCCTATGTTCTTTTTCAATTTCGTCCGAGTTCTTACGCACGGCCCGCTCTCACAGGCAGCACACCTGCCCAAACGCTCGCCAGGACCACAAGGCGAAGAATAACATTTCACTTATCAAAATTCAAATAAAATCCCATCTCCCAGGTCCGAGTGCGCGATAGATAAAAGCGGGCTGCTTTCACTATCGCAGCCGCTCCGAGATGGAATCTTTCCATTGAAATTACTTCGTACTGGTGGGTACGTGTGCCAGCACACTGTCGGGCGTCTGTGTTTGTCAGAGGGCGTTCGGTTTTGTTTACTGTGCGATGGAAAATGAAAATCTTTCCCCGTTGCGCTTCGTCCATCTGCCTTCGACCCACTTCGTTTGCTGCTGTGCTGGGCGATTGAGATTTTGCGATCCACTTTATCCGTGCACTCTCTATCCCACACACACACACACATACGCACACAATCAGCTACACATACACACACACACACACACACACGAATACCACACCACATGACCAGCATTATCCTTTTTACCAACGCTTAGCCATCGCACAAGTAAATTGACCATTTTCCCTCCGACCGATACTAATCTGCTGCTTGTGGTGCCGGCTTTTTATCTCTGCCACTCTGGGGGGAGAAAAAGGCTGGCCGATGCGCTGCCGAGCTCGAGAGATCGACCAGAGTGGACTTGCCAATCCATTTGCCGTACGCTACGGGGGCAGGGAGAAATGGGAGTGCCGGTCCAGCCCGGCAGTAGCCCATCGGATGCTCCACGGTTGAGGGCATCCTCCGATAGGAGTAAGAAAATGGCCACCTCTATCCAAATGGTACACAACGAAAGGAAATGTACTCACGAAAGAAAGGGATAGACAGATTGAAAAAGGCAAAGGAAGAAAGCAGTACAAATGGAATTGAAAATGGAATTCGAAATGGAAAAAAAGGGCTGGAGAAAATTTACAAATAAACCCTTGCTTCATGAAGCCCGTCTGTATTCTTTTAGTTTTCGCCTCGGTGATGAAGTTTTCAAATCAAGACTCTGACTCTTCAGTTCGGTACTATGTTAACACTAGGTTTAGTTTTGAAAGAATGGTATCCACCGTTTGTACCGGAGACCTGGTAAGTTCAAGGTGCCCTTTCCTTTATCCCAAATGGGCCGAACCGGCGTTGAGGAGGGTAAACGATTCACTTTAACCACGAGCGCACCGTAAGATGGATCGAAGCTGTCTTAGGCCGAAAGGATCGGTTCGACCACTCGCCGGTGGAAAGGCCGCATTTGTCTCGGCGATATCGGATCAACCACAGGCCTATGGGAAGGTTTTCCAGAGGGAATCCTTTGAGCCTCATGATTATGACGAGTAATGCGTAAGCCCAAGGAAGAACAAAACACATGCATGGGCAAGCGTATATTAATGCAAGATTAATCGAACCAAGCCGATAAGGAGAGGAAACCGCCCAGGAAGTCATGTTGGAACAAACCACGATGAGTTGTTCCTTAATGCGTTTCTTCGTTTGTCCTTAAGCCTTTTATAGGGGAAGCAAAAAAACCCACCATTCGCATACCTGCCCTAAGCCGCTCATTAGGGAGTTGGAAAAGCAGATTACAGCGTGACATTTGGGGATTTTTCGAACGCTCCAGCGCATCGCCTCTCGCGTCTCCACTTTCCGCGATCGCGAAAGAATGGTGCCGGGGTTTTCATTTCCTCCGGTCCAGTCGAAAACTCACGCGGTCCAAATCATCAGCGGGGGGGCGTCCTAATTTATGCGGCTGAATTATTTCGACCCAGCTTATTTTGGCCTGAGGCCTCCCTAGGAGTCCGAGCTCGAGAAACTTTTGTGCGTTTCGTGGGGCAAAGATTCTTGGAGGCTGAAGGTGAGGTAGCACACTAATTTCCCTTGTTCCAACGGATGCTGGATGGCATGGATTTGCGGGGGAAGATGCTGTTCTACCGCCATCGTGCGAAAAACAGCATTCCGGTGCTATGTTGATCTGCGCCGCGACGGATGACACTTCGCCGGAACAACGCCAAAAGCCTCGAATGTCCACTTGAATACCTTTCTAATCCCTCTGTATTCCCACCGCGGGATGGCGGTCGTTGTCTTAGGACACAAAGCGAGAGAAACAGAGAGAGATAGAGCGAATGGCACAGTTTGAATCGTTGGCGAAAAGGGCTTTCCACCTTCGCCAGCATTTGCCGCCGGTCCTGTTTATTATTCATCGACCTAATTTATGCAATGCGATCGGTGTTATTATGAAATAAATAATTGATGGCGCGGTTTTCCCACCGCTTGCTAAAAGCGTTTGGAAAGTGAAAGCAAAACTGGCGCTTAAGGGGCTTACGATTTGCCTTTTTTCTCCTGGAGACTTTGCGGACTTTCCACCACCTGAAGTTCGCTAACGTTCGTCTTGACTTTTTCTATAGGCAAAAGGGAAGGTGGGGCACTCTGGGCCGTTTGGATTAAGATTCTAGGCCATCTTTTTTTCTTTTGCCACTGCGGATAAATACGGTTGGTGGTTTGATTCTTCCTAGCGGAACGGGAACGTCAAACAAGTGTCGCATAATAAGGTTAGGAAGGTAAAAAGGATGATAATCTGTAGAAGGTAGGATGGTTTCTCTGGTTTTTATTTGCAGCTGCAATGATAGGTCAGATTTTCAGGGGGTCGTGTATTTTAATTGTTAGACATGTAGATTAAACGTAAAACTGCAAATTGAAGCACATAAATTTGAAAAGATATCAGGATGGATTTCAACACCACATTTTAACTCGTCAATCGTTAAAGAATAGAATTATTTTAAATAGAGGAAAGTGAGATTAGTTTTACAAGTTTATAAAACCTTCTGTGCAATTGAACGAAAAAGTTGTACTATCGGCTTCGTAAAGGCAAACACCAACGCACTTTCTTTTCAACTTTGGGACGCACGATACACGTGGCGTCTATGTAAATCTTAACTCTAGCACGATTTATCGAACATATTAACCCGAACGATCGACGCTGCCAAAATCCCTTCGCCGGTGATTCACCACGAACCGCCGATTGTTGGTGTTAAAAATAACGCCACTCCATCCTTCCCACAAGCAATGGCTGTGCTGCTCTGCCGGTGGTGACCAATTAAGACAATCTTCCAAAAGTGAAAATCCCCCGAAACCAACATCGGTCGGTTCGGTTTTGCCATCAGTCCCTAACCCTATCCCGCCGGCATATTCGAAGTACACACACGCTGCGGACACTAATCCTGCCCGGTATCTGCATGAACGTCGGTTGTCGTCGTCGTTGTCGTACCGCAAATGGCTGAGGAGTCGACGGAAATGTAGACCGTTCCCTCCGAGGTTGAGTCCCGCTTCGATAAACCTCCTCCGGGCTCCAGGAACACCCGAGCGAGCCCTTTCCTTCACGGGACGGCGTATTGTGTCTTGTAAACAATTTTAATAACATTTCACGCTAATCGGAGTACAACCCCCCCCCCCCCCCCAGAGCCCCCTGTACTCTCTCCCTTTTGTCGAACGACACGTCCCTTCGTCTCGTGATTGAATCCGTTGTTTGATGATCGAAACCGACCGATCGGAGGGGAGAGGGAGAAAGAGGGAGGCTAGGAAGTGCCTCACATCGCACGTGGCATAATCGGTTCTCCGCTTGTTGTCTCCGGTGTTTTTCCCCACATCTTCCTTACCGGTCGCTCAGGTCTTACTTGCCTTCTCTGTCTTTCATATACACGTTCTTGACGAAAATTTAAAAAAAAACTCGTTTAGGTGCTAGAACTCAGACCGTTTCCATTTCTAAACTTGTCGAAGGGAGAAAAAGATGAAGATGTTAACACGCGCATCACGCATGAGACGCTAGAACAACAACCAGGCCGATCGGTGAAGGTGGTAACGGTCTGATAAATTTTTATTCTCTCGTAAGAATATAGTCAAATCGTTGCGCGCGGTATTACCTAGTGCTTGTGTGGAGGTTTTTCCTACGGTGGTTTATTCTTTCAGAACGTTTCTAGTTTATTCATAGCAGGATTTTGTTAGTTACAAGATACATGTGTCCTTTAGCATTTTTTGATGAGATATTTGATGATTTGTATGAATAGAGATGGACAATTGATAAGTTATTTTACTGTAGCTCAGCCTTTAATTTCGTTAAAAATGATTGCATCCTACGGAGCAAGTTGTTTGGATTGTGTTTCCAGTGATATTTTCATCATGCTCCAGAAACATGGTTAGGCTAATCAGAAAAGTAAACGGTCTAGCTAAAACAATTCCACACTCTAAATACGGTCCACGTAGAACCTGAACCTGGTTCTTCTGGCCCCTATGAAAACACACCTCCGGCATGATGCTGTGACGGATTCAGAGCGTACCGATTACAGGCTCATTCCCAACTCGCCCCAGACGGATGCCATTCCCGAGGAAGATAAACTTCCATCAACGCCGCGTGGCCGCGCACCGTTATTCTAAATATTATTCTGGAACACCTCGGCGGCGCTGGGTCGGCTTATGTCACCGTGACCGTGAGGAGGTTGATGTGCATCAGCGTACCCCATTCCTCAGCCGAAGGCGAAAGGGACTTCGAAGGTCACAAAACGAGATTTAAAGATTATCACAGCACGGCGCGGCGTGGCGCGGTGGATGAAGACGCAACTTTCGTCGCGATGTGTCCCGCGGGCCCGAATCCGACAACGGGAAGATTCGAAAATGAAACATAAACACGCGGTGCCACCCGACAACAACGGGGCGAGTGGGTCGGTCGGCGGGCAAAAGGCATAACATAAACATACGCATCAACCCAGCCCGGGGAGGGCCTACCAGAAGCTGGTTGTGCCGAAAGTCATCGACATCTTCTTGCGAGCTGAAGCGGGACAATGCCTCGACCTCAGTCTCAGACGGTGGCGTCCCGGAATCGGGCCTCCGGGCGCACTTGAGCCACCCGCTATACACAGGCCCTTTGGATCGTGTCGCGTGTAACGAGACAGTACAGGACGTGGCACTGCGTTAACCTCTGATCGGATTACGACCTACGGCGCGTGTGGGTTGGACACGGCAAACGGGGAGGGAGCGTATGAAATTGAATTCCACGGGATTTAAGATAAGTAGAAAACGGTAGGTACCAGCCAAAAAGTCTTACCTGTTCTCGCGCCCACACATCTTGTCAGCACGAGAAAGCGGACGGGAAAAATGAAGATAAAAAAAACCGGGAATTTGAATTGATTTCGTGCTTAACGAACAACGAAAAATGAATCTATCAATAGGCCAACCGCACCAGCTCACACAGGTACACATGCTTCCGCGCCACGTTTGTGTAAAACGCACATTCCTGCCAGAGGTAATACATACGAGCAATTGAATTCCGGTGATTTCTGTAATTCACTTAACCATTGTTACATGTTGTTCTGTAGCATGATTACAATAATTTGGTTGTTCTTCTTGTCAACGATGAGTACGGGTAGGTGGGCAGCCCAAAGTTGTGTCATGTAACATGAAACTTGTAACACACTCTGACTGGAGCAATGAAGGTTGATAATGTACTGAAACGTGTTGTAGACGGATGACGGTAATTTATTGTTAAATAAGTTTAATGATAAAACAGTTAATGTTGGAAATTTCTGATACATGCAAATTTAACGATACATGTAAAATAACGATTTAATTCGAATTCTCATTTTTAAAGAATTCAGTTTACGTAATTCTTAAATTCTTAATAGCTGTTTACAATGTCTAATTCAAGCCTTTATCTATTACTTTATTTAACGCAAGATAATTCCTCCTGGCTTTTTTTATTTTCAAGCTTTAAGTAATTCGTTGAACAACTCCAAGGGTTTTGGCTCAACAAAGGACTTTAAATAAAATGTTGGCCCCTTCCGTAAAAAAACTGCATCACCTATCTCCCGCATTGACCCCTTCTGCTTTTTCTCTCCAATTTGTTCATGCCCACCCATTTTATTGTAGAGCTTACGAGACTTTTTCCCCTTTTACGTAACTCGGATAGTCAATCCTTCGTACCGCGGAAGGTCCGGTCTGGATTCGAACCCATACCAATTCAGAGTCATTTCGAATTGAAAAAATATATCTCCAGGATTAAATCGGTAGATAATTCATGAAAAGCAGTGTGTTTCATTCCTCATACTTGGTGCATATTTATCTCTAGCTCTTATTTTGCTAGCAGATTTTTGTTTCCAAAATCTTTCTGAATTCCGCTGAAATGCTCGCTTCAAGAGGATAGACACTCGTACAAACATCGGATAAAACTTTTCGGTGAAAACCTAAACAGTCCTGTCATTTGCATCCGCTTGCAAGCGACGCCGGAACCAACAGCTGGGCTTATCGTCGGCTTGGAACTTTTCCATCCCTAATCAAATTTTGATTCTTCCCAACTTTTGCGCCCCCTGCGAAAAGGCCGCCGTGGCCCGACACCCTCGCCCTCCCCGAAACGCGGGGCGAAAAGGCTTGCTCCAACGGCCGGCGAACGGGGCAAGCCTGGAAAGCAATCCCATCCGTTCATTACACTAATTGAATTCAACCACCAATTGGTGGAGTTTCCGATACTTTTAAATGCAAATCGGTTTTACTCTCTCCCACTCTCGTCGCCCGGACGAGGTTTTTCCGTCCTTGGAATCGATCGGTTAGTGTTATTTGCGGTGCGAGAAGCCGCGCCCATCCTTGGAAGCGTGCCCATCCACCACCCAAGGTGGTGGATTTCTTTCGTAAACTTACACCTTCCACCTACCCAGCTACCACCAACCCGGTAAGCTGACCGATTGCTTCACCCCTGGAGGGTCTGAGAAATGGAAACTTTTCCACCGTCCGCGTGCCAGGAGGAAGTTGCTTGGACTCTCCGGGCATTGGGCGGGGATTGAGGATCCCGTTGCGCCAGGGGACGCTCGGAAGCCGGATGACCGAAAGAACGTACGATTATTACCCAATCAAATTAAGCTGATTATAATCAAATAATTTCTATTATCGACTAAGCCCCCCGCAGCGCATAGTACGGGCAGGTACGCCCCCAAAGGGTGGCGGGAAGGAGAGGCTGACCCGGAGGGAAAGGTAAAACCTGCCGCGTGAGCAGTAACCCACGCTTGTGGGCAAGAAATCCATTCTCCGGCGCAAACCAAACGCACAACTCCAGGCAAATATCGGGCAACTCGGGAAAAGAAATACTTTTAAACTTTTGTCCAGGAGCGGATGGGCGAGTATTTCTGTGAATGGCAATTCTCTTCCGACCGGGAAGGACGTTGGCATGAGGGGAAAGTATCAAGTTCTGCTGACACTTGCGCGCCCGGAAAGTTTTTCCCAGCGGGCGAGCCGTAATGACTGGGAAAAGTTTCCCCGCGCCCAGAATGGCGCAACCCGGCGATCAAACGATAAACCGAACGATCAGCTTAATGGCGCAATCGGATTGTAATACAATAATGTAATGGACGGGAGATTGCTGGAAAGGCGGGAAGGAAATACTCGCCGAAGGGATGCTGATGTCGTTGGGAGGAACTTCGAAATTAATCACTCGAAATAGAGAGCTAGTACCAGAGGCACTCTGAAGGACCGGATAATTTACCGCTTCTTTCCCTAAACTACCTCCATAAAGTGGCACGTCAATTGCCAAGTGCCAAGAATCGTTACGGTAAAGGAGATCAATCGCGAAGCATTACGAATCGTCCACACACACAAAACCGCTCAATTGACAATGGATCAATTATCAATTAAAATTGAATCACCAATGGTTCGGAATGGTGAAGGGTGGTGCAAACAAGTGTGGAAAAGGAAAGAAATCACAGATAAACAAACCGGGAGTGAAAAAATGCCGCCACAAAACATTAAAAATCTTTTAGTGACAATCCCTTTCTCTCGATCGGTTAACACGTCCCTGATGCAACGCCTGTCATCCTCCATCGTGTTGCACCTTGATGGCTAGAAGGGCAGAGAGGGGGGGGGCGGGGTGGGGGGGTGACTAGGGGGAGAGTGGAGGAAAATGCACAGATCATGCACACGGGAACACTGCAAAAACCCATTATCGTCGTTAATCGCAGCCAGGTGCATCACGGCTTCGACTCGGTCCGGTGCGGCATGGCGCAATACATGAAATTAAACAATTGTTTAAAAATTAAAATTTAATTAAATCTCCATTTGGAACCGGGTACCGTTTACATGCGTGACCCCCGTTCCAAACCCCCCGGGTAGGTGGTGTAATTGTTGGCCGTGCTGTTCGCCATTGTCCCTTATTTTTATCTTTTTCTGTTGCGTTCAACGTCGCCGTTTGTGAAAATGAGTTTTCCAGCCAAGCCGGACACGTTTTCGCTTGGTGCCATCTGGCGATGGACGTTCCGTCGCATCCGAATGCACATAATCCGGTCGTGGTACTGGAAAAGCAGTGTTAGCAGTAAGCCTACGATTGGCAGGAAAAGCAGTGCGTGTCCTTGAAGAAGCACAATAGGAGCATGAACTTGGATGGTGATTTGGAACGACTTGGGTGTTTGGGTGAAGTTGGCGATGAAATACTAGCTGAAGATTAAACAAAAAACCTCTGAGGAGTGCGTAAACCAGGAGAAACTGGGGTTCTCTTCAGTTTTCGTCGATAAACATGCAACAGTTTTAGAACAGCATGAAGCACTCCAAACGTTTCACGGACGTAAGATTGAAGTGTTCAAGCATTAGGAAATATGATCTTGTTTTCTTCACGATCGTTAACTGTGTAGCTTCTGCTGAAAGCATCTTACATCAAGCGCCCATAATCAGCACGGACCGGTTTCTCATAATTAAACTCGAAAGGTTGCGTTTAGTTATAAGAGCTGACTTACTGACAATATTTATTTGTTTATTCTTTCATTTCACGGGAAACCGAACGACTTTGTGCATGGAAAAACATCCTCATCTCGTTCAATATCATAGCACCTCTTATCGCTGCTGCAGGAAAGCCTCGGGGAGCACCGTCTTCCGTTCGGCACTGTAAATCTTTCGATGGCGACGATTCGAAAAGACGCTGGCTCGTGTGTGTGTGTGTGTGTGTGCAAAACAAGTTTATCGTCCAACCACCGGTGGAGTTGTTTTTTGGCGAAAAGAAATGTTGTTATTCAAGGCGTCCCGTGTAGCGAGAGGCGCGTTTTGTTTGTGATATGGCTTCGCCACTCGATCCGCCCGAACGATGCCGGTTCGCCGTAAATGCAGATAATATTTTATCCTGAAAGTGGCACTTGTCGTCCAGTTCATGCGTGAGTGTGATCTTTTTTCTTCGCTATGCTTGAGGAAACAAATAATAGAAGCTGCAGATGTTTCAATTCGCAGAAAGTCGTCGCCCGGCAGTCGTATCGCTGGCACGTGAAGTGTTATTGTTCATTTCGAACGATTGTGAACTGGTGGCTATGCTTGTTTACAACTTGCTAAGCAGCTAACACACTTTACAGCTTTCCTGGGGGATGTTTTTGCCGCAACAGCTTAGGCAAGTCACGTTTGATGGTCGATAACACATCAAATGTGCATTTTTTCTTGTTCAAGACACGAAACATGCACAAGACAAGCGTCTAAAATACATGTATGGCATTATCTCATGCTTCTTTTCTATTTACTTAACATAAAATCTTTCTTTCCTTCCTTACGACGTCTAACGTAGTAAAACTCAATTAATCTCAATTTTTGTTTTTGTGTCAGAACTCGTTTCTTGTTTGAATCCAATTTGTTTTAAGCCAACAATCTTTTATCATGTAAATCGAACTTTTTTTTACCAATTTGCCATCCTTGGCAAGTGTCGAATGCGCGCGGTTGGAAGGAAATGCAAATTAATTTTATCGTTTCACAGCGTATCAGCGTATGGGGATGTTGTTTTTCGAGATTAAAGAACGTCTGCGAGGCTTCTTTACCTGTGAGACATTCGCCATTTGGAGCCGGTTTTGAATATGTGAATATTTTTAGCAATCATCACCATCGGGTATCGATGAAGTAGAATGTGAGTATGGAGAAACGGTGAACGTTAAGCAAACCCTGTTCTTGAGATCATCGAGCCTTGCTTTGAATGCACTTTTTCTCTGAAATCTTTGTTTTCCCCAACCGATTCGTGCTCTCATCGCCTTAGCAGCTTCGACGGGGTGGAGTATTACGCCCCTGGCAGCGTGACCACGTGTAATTGCAAATTGCTCGTACTTAATATGCAACGTCGTCCGAAGGTGGCGGCATCGGATGCCGATAAACTCGATGGTGCGAATAATTAGTCTCGTCCTACATTTATCACCTACAGCCGGGAGAAACCATGCAGGCCCCTTCTTGTTGACCAGATGGAAAAAGATTGCACACACACACACACACAGAGCGAGAACAACCCAGTTCACCCCGAAGTTCTCCTCCCAACAAGGCTACTTCCAACGGAGCCGGTCGACTTCCACTTGGCGGCGCAAACAAGATGTTTCCTTATATGAGCATACGGGGTTAATTATGATGCCAGCATCGTCGGCGGGCGCATGATCACATGAGGTGGCAAAAATCGGCGCCAATTGGCCGACCAGCATGCCGACGGTTCCGCCGATGACCCGCCTATGGACTAGCCGGGTCGAAAACCGCGTGTCCCTTTTGGAAGGAAAAGTTGCCGCTATCGATTTCGTTTAATCTAACCGGAGGCCGATTAAAAGCGCTGGCCGCGGGGACGGGCGGGCAGAAGAAAACCAGCCTCCGCCGGGCTGGCTCCGAGCTGGCCGCCTTAAGGCGAGTCGTGAATGGGACAAGCCCAATGGAAAGGAGGTCCATTTCGTCACTCATAATGAAACATTAACGAGACAATAACATTAAATTAGTGGCTTGTGCAATTCCTCGCTGTCTCGCCCCCTTTCCGACGAAAGACGCTAGACACGGCTAGAAGCCGCACGGAGATTATCGTCAGATTTACCCGTTTTTTTTTTGCAACATCCTTTCTTCTCTACATTTTATTATGCTTCAGTTTCAGCACTTCAGCGCTAAACGCGATGAAATATTGTTTCACATTCTTACGCGGTCCTTCCCGCGTTCGTGCCGAGCGAACGAGAGCGACCGCGGAATGAGAAGACTGGAAACGAAACTATTTTCCACCGGTCGGTTATTGTGCGCAATCCGACCCATCGAGGCGGGGGACGATTTTTCCCGGCCAGCACCGGCGAGTGTTTCCGACACTCTGCGTCCATTGTTCGTCAGCTCGCGTCGCCCGGCACGGCCATCCCGGAGTGATCAATACGCGCCAGCCCGGGCCCGAGATAAGTGGGAAATGAAAAATGTCTTTCCACGTCCACCTCGGCTCGTCCTCGGGCGTACCGAGCGCCGTCCGGGAAACAATCTCCGGCGTGAAGAAGGTGTGCAATTTACACAAATTGCATATCGCTTACGCTTCGTGCAGAGTGGACCGTTTTCTTGCACACTTTCCCTTCGACGCAAGCCCGCGCGTCCCCGCGTCCCGGTTCTGTGCGCGAATGTGCGGCTAAAGTGGCGAGAAAATTAGCATGCAAACCCACCGCTGACTGCGACTTGCGGTCTTCGCACTCGTGCTACTTCTTTTCTTTTTCTCTCGATTTTGTTCTTCCCATCGACCACACGTGGTCCTATCCCGATGGTCGTCCTTGTTATCAGCTCTTGAGGGGTAAGGTTTTCTTCTAGTCTTCCACTTTCTGCCCACTGCCCTCGACACGTCAAAGCTCGTGCTGTGGCCAGTCGCTGTCGTCGACGTTGCCGTCATCGTGAGGGCTTTTAGCACGGTTTATTGATGGGTGAAGGAGCTCTGACTTTTATAGATGGGCCAGCCAGGCGCGCCCGTTCGGTTCCGTTGCGGGGCCCGGGCCGGCTGCAATCAATCAACCGGTTCGCTGATCGGCGCTGATCGTCTTTCTGTGTCAGTCTTGTTATCTCAAGTGTTCGATCATCGTCGATCGATCTTGGTAGCGCTGCCTGCCGCCGCAAACCGGGACTTCCCTGATGCTGAATGATGGTGCCCCGAAGGCTTTGGGCAGCATCCGGCTGAGCAGTCATCATTTTCACACCCATTTCTGTTGGAAGTGCAGCGAGAAGTGCATTGAATGTGCATCGGGAGGATCGGGCAAAGGTCGGAGGGCGCAACACTTGGCTCCGGCCGAGCAGATCGTACACGATCGATACGATTCTTCTCACTGTTGACGGCACGGATCGAAACGATGGTTGGCGCGGTAAGCTGGTAGGTACTTTTGCACAAAGGAAAACAATGGAGTTCCGGGCGTGAGAAGGGCGGTAAAGTTTGGCCCTACAATGGTGACATTAAGAGGCTCTTCTTTTGTACAGACCCCTTCATGCTATCTAAACGTGCTATTGTTGTCAACTAGCAACTGTTAAGAGCTAGTGATGGAGGGATAAAACAATATAGAACTAGTTATGCTATGTTTTCATATGATATCATTCTGATAAAATGTTTTTATTTAATGAGCAATTTTATTTCTATGATTTGTTTTGGATAAACTGTGTTAAAGAGATTTAATGCTTATTTGTTAAATGTAGTTTGAAAATATTCTTTAAGAAGCTTAAGAATCCATTTTGAGTTGTGTACATTAGGATGCAACATGGAATTGATATTTTATTCAAAGGAAAGAGATATGAATGAATGGACAAACTATGCTAAGCCGATTGCAATTAAAAATTCTAAAAATATTTTTAACACTGACCAACAACAAAAATTCCTAAAATATTTTTAACAAATAAATTTTCATTGAGCATACACAGAATCACCATAAACATAAAATGCTGTCTCATGAAACTTTTTTTTTTTTTTGTTGCTGCACATCATTCAGCTGTTGACATGAAAGTTGTAATAAATGGACATATTAACACATTGAAAATAATTAATCAATCTGAACGATATCATGGATTGCTCATCAATTCAACTGATTAAAAAAACGTGTTTTTAAACCCACAGGATTAAATTCGAGTGAATTCGTAGCAAAGTAAATTAGGTTAGGTACAAGGCTACAATTTTGTTGTGTAATTTGATTCCATTAGTTACGTCTAAATCCGATTCTTAATGTCAACCCCTAACATTCTGATTAAAAGAAGGCAAACTGAAAACAGTTCGCCAACGACATAGAGTCACGGTAGATTCAAAATGCCAGATGGCTGCGTACTGTACCGACACGTGTTCATCGCGCGCCTTCGCGCAATTCTGAGCGCACACAAGATGCTGGGGCAAAATGAACCTCGTGCTCGCATTCTCTCCAAAATAGCTCCCATCCTCGCAGCTCGCATAAGACCCCCAGCATTTTTCTCCACCATATGATGCTCTAACCCATTGCGGCACATTGCGATGCTCGTCGCTGCTGTTGTGAGTCGAATTTCGATTCTCTCACTATTCGCCGCCAGTTGGCGCGAGGTCCACGACGCTACAGCATCGGAATCGGACTCGTCGGGACGGCAAAGGAATGCTTACTCCGCAGCCTTACGGCACCTTCTCGCGCGGATGATTGCTCTCACTCGCTGGCTGGGAGTTGGCTCTCGCCCGCTCGCGCGCTGTTGAATCTCGCTCGCTCGCGCGCGAAATCACGAACTCCCAACTCGCCGGCGCGCCGCAGCGTCGTTCGCTGGCAGCGGGCGGCTCCTCAGTGTGACCGTGATGCTCGTGACGCTGAGACGTGCGTGCGTGTTTCGGTAGCCGAACGGCGTTGTGACAGGACCCGCGACCCTCCGGTGAACGCACCGTGTGTAGTCCCGTGGAATAGTGCCAGCGCAATCCGTGCCGTTCCGTGAGCTCCATCGAGAAGGCAATAAGGTGCATTGCAAAACACATTCCGTGCTTGGAACCACGGGAACCGGAAAGCTGTCAGTGTCGGTGAAAGTGCAGTGCTTCCTGCGAACAGGACTGGTCGCCGCGCGAAGGATTCTACCCTAGTGTTCCATAGTTGTCCTCCGTTCGTGCGGTCGGAAAGGCGAGTGAAACAAAGTTGCGCTTGGGGAGCAACCGGATGCCGTACTCCCTTTACGAATCTCGCTGGGGAAGGCGAGTGCAGGCAACGGCAACGTCACGGCTCGGCGGAAGTGTTTATGTAATCAGAGGTGGCTGTGCGCACGGTTGCTGTATGTGCAGCATCTCGGGAAAACCGACTGCAAAGTAGGCCGCCCGGTGTGGATTGGTTGGTGATTGCGCGGGAGCAATCCGAGTCGTGCCGGGTGCGGGAAGAGTGAAGCGGGAAGCAGAAATAATGTGTACGTTGGCTGCCGGAAGTGATCTGAAAAGTGTGCCCCGCTTGGTGGCAAGTGCGCGAGGGTGGCCCGGGAAAACGGATGCATAATAAGGATAAAAGCTTTCCGATGGGCACCAGCAACACAGTGAATGGTGAATAGCGTAGCTTGCTTTGCTTGCTCGCAGAACATAGGCGCCCAGTGAAACGCGAAGGTGCAGGGAAGGAAGGAAGGAACGCGCACTCCGGACGGGTTCAATCGCCCAAGAGGCCAGTCCTGCCGCATCCGAATCAACAGATTTGCTCGAGAGATCGTGAAAAATTGGCCGAAGACTACGCAGACTACGGGCCGGAAACCGGAAACCGGAAACGATACACTTCGGTAGGTGCCGTGGCCCATATTCCCTGTGTCAGCCTTCGTGCGATTTGGCTAACGATAATGATAATGATGGCAACGCTATTGACGCGTTGATGATGAAGACACCATAGCCTGATGGGGATGAATACATTGATTGGGAGTTTGAATGCTATTGTGTTCGATAAGACTGTGTCTGTGTGAATGTGCGTGCGACCTTGTGTTGGTATTTGCCTTGTCATGATGGACAAATACAAGCCTGTGAGAATCCTTGTGGAAAATTACTTCTGGAAGCTCTAATAACTAATTAATACAAACGTCTTAGGATGCGTGAACTTCACCTCCTCCTTTCGAACTCTCCGCTCAAAAGGATGCGTTGTCAATGGACGTCGGGGTTGGTTGAGAGGGTAGAGAGCTTCACATGCCAATCACACACTAAGCCACCAACCAATCGGAGTGCCTAATTCCATCCTCAAACCTCACTGCGGTCGATCGATCGATCGGGTTCGGCGCATTCCGCCATTCGCTTCATCCCGAGTACACTTTGTAATTGAAGTTAAACAGTGTCACGCCCGGGGTCTGACACTCTATTGACAAATGGTGTCACCCCCTTCCTCACCCTGTGCGGTTACCGACTGCATCTC
The DNA here is from genome assembly GCA_914969975.1 of Anopheles atroparvus. Taxonomy (NCBI): domain Eukaryota; kingdom Metazoa; phylum Arthropoda; class Insecta; order Diptera; family Culicidae; genus Anopheles; species Anopheles atroparvus. The sequence goes on along the minus strand of CAJZCY010000001.1, from coordinate 23,185,362 downwards.
GCGGCACAGGTGCAGACATTCCAGCCATCCGATGGCTCCGAACCTTTGAGGTGCTAAATTTTGTTCGGAGCAGGTGTTTTCGGGCCGGCAAACCGGAGTGGAAATCAATGCTCCACTGATTGGGGAGTTGTTTGGGGAGTTGTTTTTTTCCCCCTTCTTATTTTGTCAACCGCAGATTACGCAAACCCGGCCCCAAACGGTTGACAACCGCAGTCGCGGAGATCCCGAGCTATAACCAGTGGAGAAGGACACCACAACCGAAATCGAAACCGAAACCGATGGAGCACGGAGTCGTTCCGGCATAAATTAGCATGGTTAATGAGCGCGGTGCGACAGCATGATCCGTTTATTGCTCCACTTCGGCGCAGATTAACGGCCGCAGAGACAAAGTCACCAGGAAAGCGAAGACGACGACGGCCTCCGCCGAGGTCGTCTTGCGTTAGAGGCTCGAAGGAAGGTGAAGTTCCGAACGGCCACTGCGGCCGAACAAAGTTGTAGTGGCTTCAAGTTCTTTTTCTGCCGCACGTCGCAGCACGTGGAGAACGGAAAGTTCTCTTACTTTTCCCTGCACTTGCTTGTACTACGTGCGCATAACCGCCCGGTGAAGTCGTCGTGCACATGCTCGAGCGCTGGGGACGTTTGATCGTTTGTCCAAAAAAGAATTCCGATACGCAATGGGAAAAGTTTAGCTTGATAAGCCCAATTTCCCCCCACGGCCTCAGGCCGGTCCCAAAAGCCGCATAGTGAGCAAAGCCGGGCTGAAGTTTTAATAATTTTCCCTTCCTCTAAATCTGCTATGTGCCGCTCAGACTTTGGGTGGTTCTTGGGAAGGAAAGGGAATTGGTTTCGAAGGCTGCAAAGGGTTTTTTTGTACGTTTGCTTTAGTTCTCAACAGCGTGCCTCGATTCGGTTTCGTGCCAGCAGCCGCAACGGGGTCCTCTATGCGGTTTTTGCGTTAGTCTCTGCAGCGTGTTTGCAAAGTTTTAATTTCACTTCGGACGGAGCATGCCTTCGGGCCAATTTAGATTCTCGTCTTTTTCCTCTCCCTTTCATTCCGACTTTCCGTCTTCCGAGCACCACACGGGCCACTCCGATCAGGTTTGATTAAGGGGAACGCTAACCGTGTGTGTGTTTTTCCAAACAACCGATCATTATTTATTCAGCGCAAAACCCGGAGAGAGAAAACAGTCCGCATCTAAATAACTCTTTTTACATAGGAGTATCGATTGGCCGAAAATCCCTACGATGCCGCTACGGTTCATAACCTGCTTTTAGCGCAGCATACACATTTTCTCCGTCCCTGCCACCATTTTGCCCCAACCCCCCTGGCCCTTCCTACGTGTCTACTCCATTGCGACTAGAATGATGGTGAAATGGTCTGTGTGTGTGTGTGTATTTTTCTTGTTTGCTTTTTTCTTCTGCACAGGCACACACGAACCGGTGCCGTTGCTTTTGGGTTTGCCATTTCGGACGGACGCGCGTTTCTCGAACGTTGCCTTCCGTTGCGACTGGGGAAAGCAAAAGTGAGGCCAAGAAAAACTAACTCAATCCGTAAGGAAAGAATCGATCAGCATGTGCGAGCGAGGATTTTTGCTTGGGAAGGGAATCGACCGCCCGGGAAAACGAGCCGGGAAGGAGGGAGAAAGGGCAACGGAAAAACAAGAGATTTATGGGTCCGAACTTTCCCGGGAGACCCGGCCCGCCGCTCACTGGTAGCGCCCTCAGGCCCCTTACGAGTTACGGCGGGTTGTGGGCGGTCGTATGAGAAAATGTGACAGTTTTTTTTTTATCCATCCTCTTGCCGGCGCATTCTTCATTCCAACGACAGTTAACGAGAGGGCGAAAAAAAAAAAAATGCGGCCTTTGGCATTTCTCGGTGCGCCGGGGAGGGTTTTGATGTATGGGACATTTGCTTCCTCCGACGTGCTTCCAGGAAGAGCTGAAGCTGGAAACATCTGTTTCCGATGTGGCGAGGCGGAAAAAGGGGGTACCTTATCAAATCCCGCCGGATGTCTTTCCACATCGATATTCCACGAAGCAGATTTTCACGACTGTTTGGGATCGGTGCGGATCTCGGCAGCAGCTGCACGGTAATTAGCGGTTAAAATGTTAAATTAATTTTAATTGTCACTTGATTCCTGGCGGTCACGTTGTGGTCCCCAACGCAGAACCGTTCCCTAAACGGAATGCCACTCCCCCAGAGCAGAGCTGAGCGTCTTAGTCGAGGACTAGCACGCGGATGCACGCTTCCGGAAGGCTGGAAAATTAGCACCGATGCGGCCCCAGGATCAAGGCAATCAAGACGAAGCGCTTAGGCAGCACTTGCCGAATCGTTCGGGGGCCAATTTGCTGCCAACACTCGGCAATATGCGCGCCGTCCGTGCCGCGGTTCGATTAAACGGGGCTCCCATGGGAGTGATTAAACTATTTATAATTAGGTTCCGGCACAGCAGCTCTACCGCTTGGTAATGTCCAGCCCATCCTCGCTCCAGTTTTGCTGTTTGCGAGCGTATTTGGGACACACGTGTGCTTATCACCCACACACACATGGCACGAGACAACTCTAAAGACATCGGGCGCGTCGCGTGATTGCACCTGTAGTTGCGGACGTGATTCGGCCGGATTTATCTGCCAGCTCCGGGGAATGGACGCCTTCAGCCGTGGCGCCTAGGAAATGGCACTGGCAAAGCGTGTTTCGTGACAAAGACTCGGCCGGGCGGATATGCTTTTGGCGTAGTTAATTGCACCGCACGGCAGCGCCAAAGCGGCTCACCGTGTTCGTGCTCATCGCGCGGGCACGTTTCGTTAGTTGCGGACCACTTCTTGGGGGGATGATTTTTAGTGTCTGCTTGGCGGTGTCCATGGTGCCACTGATTTTACTTCTCATTAGGCACATCACGGCCGGCAAGGTGTGCCGAAAGCAGGTGCCATATGTGCTTATAGTCTTATTGGTCCGTGAGTTCTGAAATATGAATAAAAAAATTAATTGAATAAATTGAATTCCTATTTTTTTCAACTTAAAAGGCGTTTGTTTTGCGTTTTTGTGTTCTTCTGATCCAGTTTGGGATTTTTGTTTCCACTTCGTGGAGCGTCGCAGCAACCAACGTTGGGTCATCTCCTACCACATGGCTATGGCATACGGGTTGATCGCAGCATACTTTTCTCATCTGGAATATATAGGAATCGCATATAGGAAGTGTTGTAGTAGGCTACACTCCAAGCAACATATAACATCCAATATTATAAAAGTTGGCGCTGAAATAGGTTTTAGTCATTCGAAGTTAAGAAATCATCGAGGAAGTTTAGTGGTGTTAACAAAGAAACCCCCAAACATCTTAGTAAGCATAAAATAACCTAGTAGTCGTAAATGAGGAAAAATAATTTGACTCAATATCGGAAGCATGAACATCAGTGAAGGGCAGCAAGTGGATCAGCTAATATGTGGAAGTAGGCTTGGCGCGTTCGTCTGCAGCAGGACTCTGTTGGTTAGAAGAATAGAATCTGCAAGAATATAAACGCAGCATAATGTTAAGGCACTCTGAGCGCATCGTTGATGCCACGGAGGTACATACCTGTACCTAGTACAAGACGGAGGTTTCCTTCCTGTGGCCTCGCTCGTTTGCTGGCGTTTCCGAGCTCGCCGTGTCCGCTCTACCGCCAAGCGCACTGACCGTTGGTCCTCAGTCTTTGCTGCCCTACGATCGGCGTGAGCCTGGCGCCTGCGTTGCCGTTTCAACATCATCCGTAACCGTTATTTTAAATAGTGTATCGTGATGATAACGTGATAAAGCGATCTTGGTATAAAGTAATCGATAAGAACGATCGATTGAGCCAGCACTCGCATTTGTGTGTGTTGTGTTTAGTCGCCGGCAGGCAGTGATTGTTTTGGTCTGCCCGTTGAACCGTGCTTCACGCGCAGTATTAAGTAAAACCTTCAGTTTTAACCAACTTATAAAAGTGCTGAAAGTGCTTTCTTTTATTATCAAAGTAAAAAGTAAAATGTAATATTATAGTATTGACGGATGCATTCAGATTTCATTTTTTTAGTTCTGAAACCAGAAAACCGAAGATCGAGTGAGCCAGCAATCATATGTGTGTGTTTCGTTTACTCGTCGGCAAGGCAGTAAACACCATTAAGAAATGCTTTCAGTAAGTGAGTAAAAGTGCGTTTAAGTCGATGGTCGACGGTCGACCGGTCGATGGTCGATGGTCGATGGTCGATGGTCGATGGTCGATGGTCGATGGTCGATGGTCGACGGTCGACGGTCGATGGTCGACGGTCGACGGTCGATGGTCGACGGTCGACGGTCGACGGTCGACGGTCGACGGTCGACGGTCGACGGTCGACGGTCGATGGTCGACGGTCGATGGTCGACGGTCGATGGTCGATGGTCGACGGTCGATGGTCAACGGTCGACGGTCGATGGTCGACGGTCGATGGTCAACGGTCGACGGTTGACGGTCGATGGTCGACGGTCGATGGTCGATGGTCGATGGTCGACGGTCGATGGTCGACGGTCGACGGTCGACGGTCGATGGTCGACGGTCGACGGTCGACGGTCGACGGTCGATGGTCGATGGTCGACGGTCGATGGTCGATGGTCGACGGTCGACGGTCCATGGTCGACGGTCGACGGTCCATGGTCGACGGTCGATGGTCGATGGGCGATGGTCGATGGTCGACTGTCGATGGTCGATGGTCGACGGTCGACGGTCGATGGTCGACGGTCGATGGTCGATGGTCGACGGTCGACGGTCGACGGTCGATGGTCGACGGTCGATGGTCGACGGTCGATGGTCGATGGTCGACGGTCGATGGTCGACGGTCGACGGTCGATGGTCGATTGTCGACGGTCGATGGTCGACGGTCGATGGTCGACGGTCGATGGTCGATGGTCGATGGTCGATGGTCGATGGTCGATGGTCGATGGTCAACGGTCGACGGTCGACGGTCCATGGTCGACGGTCGACGGTCGACGGTCGACGGTCGATGGTCGATGGTCGATGGGCGATGGTCGATGGTCGACTGTCGATGATCGATGGTCGAGGGTCGAGGGTCGACGGTCGAATGTAAACAATGGCATTGTTTTGATCTAAGCGCAGTTAATATAGGGAGTAGATGACCAAATTCAAGAAAAAAGTGTTTCCATGAAATTCAACATGCAATACATGTTAAATAATTTTTAATAGTTTAGCTAAACATTTTTAATTCATTTTATTGTGTAGCATAAGCACTGAATTCGTGTTTCTTTGAAAGGTGAAAAGGAAATGAACAATATCTCCCTAAACGACTGCTTTCAACATTCACCCATTTGCTGTGAGGTTCTTTAAAATCCATTCACCCTATATAAGCAAGCTTTCGCGTGTCATCTGCAATAGACTGCAGGCCCTGGTGCGGCTTTAAGGGAAACAAAGTTTGTCCACTTCCAACACTACAACCTCGTCGCTTCGTCCTCCTTGCTTATTGCGATGGCCAAAGGAAGAGGGAAGCGTCGGGCTGGCGGTGGAGGCTATTTGTACATTAAATAGCTTTAAGCCCGATGGCCATCCGCAGCGCTTTTGGCACGAGTGCGCAGTGCGGTGCCTTGTTATGCTGTGCGTTGTGAGACACATCATTATCCGAGCACTTAATTAACTAATCAATTATTCCAACTCACGAAGCACTACGGTCTGCAAGCCGGTGCAGTGTGCATTGTCCTGTGCCTGACTTCGCGATCGGGCCGAAACTACAGGGAGAGAGAGAGGGAGGGAGAGAAAGGGAGATGGTAGGAGGTTGAGAAAGCACTTGCAAACGCGCGAACTGTGACAGACAGACTGCCCTTGATGTGTTCGGTGAAGCCGGGGTTGCGGTTTCCACTGCAAACTACAAACTATCGAAACAGTCCCGCCTCGCTGGATTGGTATCCTTTTCATTAAATAGCTCAATGCACTCGCGGTGCTGCGAGTCCTTTCATCTCGTTGTCATTCGGAACCCGGTGAAAGGCGGTGCATGCAGCGGTTGGGTGGGTAGTTTTTCTTCTACAGTTTTACCATCGGGCAGAAGATGCATCCTGTTCGTCGCATTCGTGGCGCGGCTTTCGATGGTTTCAGCCGCAGGCAAAAATGGAAAGCTTCCAACCGGGACAATGCGGTTGCTGCCAATTATTCCTTCGAAGCATATCGCAGAGAAATGGAAAAAGGGAAAATATACTAAAACGTGTGATGGGCAAAAGTGAGAAAAGTAGCCTTTGAAATTGTTTGTTTCCCTGCGTCATCTTTCGTCTTGATCGACAAAAAGGATCAAAAGAGATGGCCAGCGGTTCTATGCAGGCAGCCTACATTGTGAGAAGTGTTGTGGAAAAAATTGAATCGTTGTGCAAAACTAAAAGTGTGAATGAAGCGTACGAAGGCAAGCGAAACGCTGGTGAGGGGGCTTTTAAGGAAGTCAGCAAAAATGTCGGTTGCAAGCTTTCCGGTAAACAATAGGTAGTCCACCGGAAAAAAAAACTTCGAGAGAACCCAAAAAACAACCCTTGGCAGGCGCACGGTCCCGGCACGGTTGATTGGCAAATGGGCTTTCGGAAAGTCCGCCGGGAGAGAAAAGGCTCCCGTTTCCCCTTTTGAGCCGCGAGCCACGGAAAGCGCGTAGCTCGAGGAACACGCAGTACGAAATGGAGGGCTTCGTGCAACATTGACCCTTTTCAACACTCCTTCGGACGGTTTTATGCTCTCCGCAGGCGCCGAAGGTCGACTGCCGGCCAATATTATCCCCCGGTTTGGATAGAGAGTGGAGAAAATAATTGGAGCGTGAATTACTTTCCGCCGGTGGTCCATTTTTCCCGGAAAAAAGTTAATGGAAAGTGGTACATGAGCCAGCGGAGTGTTTTTGCTTTTCTTTTATAAAAATAAAAAAATATTGTTGCATCATCGGATATTGCGATTATGTGCGATGAAAAACACTATTGACTGCGAACTGTATTTAATCCTACATCTGACGTCTGATATTCCATCCTTCCGCTTACGAGGCTATTAACGCTGCCAGGGTGTGGTTTCGCAAGGAAAATAAAATGTAATGTAAAATATACCATGGAATATAAATTCATGGAATTTTTGTTTTCCGGTAATACCTATGGATAGTGATGAATGTTCTATTGTCGATGCGCTGCTGTTGCTGGAATCGTGTTGGTAGTTTGCGGGAAAAATCTCGTCAATTATTTTGAAACGGGGTTGAAACTGCACGTAGGCAGTGCACGTCCCACCAGCAATGTACGTTTCAAAATTGAGCAACATTAAATTCATATGAGTACTAACTGTCCAAAGCCGAAGCGACTTGTAGTTTAGACCGTATGGCGATAGTTTCCCTTAAGAACAAAAACAAAACATCCAAAACGGAGCAGCATCACTGCCCGCATGATCGTCCCTCGACAGAAAATATTATAAAACGTTGCAGTCAAGCGTTACGCCACAACACAGCACGACGTCAGAGGTTCGGCCAAGCTCGAAATAAAAAAGAACTCGCCCCGACTCACTCAAGGGCTTCGGCATTATTATTCTGCTCGCATCGTGCGATAATCATTTCCTTGGTGGTTTTATCCGACATTCCATTTCCCTCTCCCCTGCCGAGAAGGACCCGCACATATGGACAGCCCATACATTCGGCGGCTTAGACCACTCAGGCGCCATGTAGTGCGGAAGGAATTCGCAATCGTCCGTATCTTTTACTTTTTGTGTGTGACCAGTTACGGTACAGTGATGGCAAACCCGAGGTTGTTTAACCTTCGACGGTGTGTTGAAGTAAAGTTAAAATAAAGCAAAAGAAAACATATCCTGTTAAAACCTTAAGAATGCAAGAATCATTTTTGCACTTCCGAAGTTTGCATTTGTGAAATTTGATTTACTGTGGCTAGAACCAAAATCAACACCAAATATTTTTCGTCTCGATTCTGCTGCTGCTTTACTTTTGTCCTGACTGTGATGGACCAAGGCTCAACCTTACGTAGGGTAAAGCAAGAGCCACTAGCCCTGGTCGAGGTATCTAAATCTATGGCCGAACGTTCGGACGGCAGCATAATCTCCAATTGACTGTCCGATCAGGGCACATCTTGGCCTGTAGTCGATGCTAGGACCGGACGGGGGAATCGGCTCACGGCTTTCCCCTTTTCTTTGCTTGCCTCCATTCTGCTTGGCAAGAGCGTGCTGCAATGCTCATGAAAATGTAATAAAGAAGCATAACTATAATATCGTACAATATGAGTTTAATTCTGTTAAGCAGAGTTTATTCGGGACGAGCGTTTTTTTTTCTCCCCCTGCCGGCTTTCCGTTGATGGCCATCGAATGTCGTGTTGTGTCGTCCGGTTGCTTCTCCCCGGTGGGAGTCGTGTAACGGCGGCCGAGAGTTTGCGGGAGTGCTGGGAAGCAGTGCTCCGTCGATTCTTCCCCGAGTCAGCTCGTTATCGCAAACCATCGCCTCTCCCGCCGTGCCTGGCGAAACGGGTCGTCGTTATCCTTGATGGACCGGTATACACCGCAGGACACACAGCAGACACACTCAATCACACACCCACAGTCACACAAATAGATAGTCAGGAGCCAGTACTCACACCCAGACACGTGTAGACTGTCCCTTGCGAAATACTTTAGCAAAATGCCGGCTCAGCTGTCACCGACAGATTGGAGGACACCGGCACAGCTTTTCCGCAAGTCCAACCCCGCCCTCCTGCTCCTGGGCGTGCCAGGAGAGTGTGTTCCATAATCGTTTAATTGCAGTCATAACAGTGGCCATCAATGTATGAACTATGCGAAAAGCAGCACCGCTCCGTTGTCTGACCGCCCTTTCGGCAGGCCGCACGACTGCGGGCTTTGGAGGGGATGGTGGACATCACGACCATTACTATATTGGCGTGGCGAAGTTTTCGAGGTCCTTCGAGGCAAATGGTTCGGCTAAAAGCTTTGGAGACCGTACGGGAGATGCTCTATAGCTGCTTGTTTTTTGTATTCTCTCCCTGGTTTCTTCTTTATGTTTTCCACCTTATGCTGCGTCGTATCGATGCAATGTCAGCTGCCGACGGTGGCGAAAAACGTAAACGAAAATCTGGAACAAACGATAGTTTTATTGCCACTACACTTCCCTAATGGTTATGGTTCTTGTTGAGCAACTCCTATATACGAGCTCGTGCGAGTGTGGGGCACTTTGGCGTGGCGCGGAACGCTGGAATGGTGTGATTAGCCCATTTCGAAAATGTACAATAATGTGTATTTGATTGCAGAAAAATGGCTGACGGGAAAGGTTTGAACTGCGTTGAAGTTATCCGTTAAGGAACGCGTACCAACCGACCGACAAAACACACAATGGTGACGGACGGTTAAATTATGCCATTTCCAATCATCGGTAGCTGAGCGTGAAATATGTATTCAGCTGATTTTTTTTTGTGTGTGTTTAATCTAAAATGCATCAATTATTATTCACCAGATTGAAAATAATGCTCCTGCAGCAAGCATCAATGAGCATGAGTGTAAGCAAGTGCCAAGCTTTTTAATGATCTAGATTTTTTTTTTCCAAAATGCCAAATGAAGTGCCGTTCGCTGAGCGATGCATTTTTGATAGCCGCTCACAATCCATTATTCCATCGATAATCCGACAGTGAATGTAGTGCGGTTGCATATCGGTTTCACGGTTGCCTTCATTAATTTTTCCGCATTCAAACGTGTGATCGCCGTTTGCAGAAAAAACACATAAAAACAATCCTTGAAGTCTGCGCGTAATTATCAGTTTCTAGGTTGAAATGAAATTTAATTTATGGTACACCTAGCGTACCGGGTGAAGTATGCGCAAAACCGATAGGGTAATGTTTATTCGATCGAATCTGCTGGTCCATTAACGCTGTTAATCGCCAGATTTAAATGCAATAATACATGAATGCACATCTCGCTCGTTGGATGGCAGCTGAGGGATTTTAAGAGATTAAAAAGTGAAAAATCAAATTCATTTCCCCGCCTTGTTTATGCACTGAAAGCTGTGTACAACATACAAGCATTTTTCTTTCGCGCTTCAACATTAGCTAAGTACTTCTTCCATGTCTGTCTCGCATCGATCAAGCCACTCAGAAAGTTTTACCCAAGTACGGGCGACATAAAGCAGCACGGCACAACCGATTGGTACACACTTAGCGTAAAGTCTTCGCCCACGAAGTTATGTTAAGAGGTGATTTTTTTTTTCATACCTTTCTTCTCCTTCCAGCAATCTTGTGAAATGTTGGCCAAGTGCGGCTTATTAAGTGAATTTTACCTCGAAAGTATAAACATGGATTTCGTCGTTCTGTTTTTTGGGCTTTTGCTCATTTTATATCCCTCGTTCCTTGTTTTTTTTTGCTCCTTGCCTACTATCACCCTCGTCGGCTGCGGTTAGCAAAACGACGACGACGTCCCTTGACGAACGATTAGCAGCCAACTTTGGGGATGCTTTTTTGCACGCAATCCCCCTAGAGGCCACGGCACGACTTGTGCGTGTGGTTCGTAGGCATAAAACAATTCATGGGTGATTTATAATTTTTGTTTTGTCCCGATGTCAGTGGATTTTAATTAGCCTTTATGACGTTCGTGGCTATCATTTTTCAATTGTTTTTATGAATTTGATTATTGTGCCTGTTGTTTCCAGACAACACCAGGATATGGCAGGACTATAATATGGGTTTTTGGGAAAAGGTTTTTTTTCTGTGTGTCATTCCAGCGGATGGCTGGGAGGGAAACACTTCTCCCCGATTAATCATACAAATGTTCCACCGGGGACGCCACTAATCTGCACGCCAAATTCTCTTCGCGTCGCCCAATATTATCACTTTCCCGCGCGTGCGTTAGCAAACGTAGTACGATAAACACCGCATCTAAATTTACTTCTCGCAGCCTCCCGGGATCCCGGTAGCTTTCGTTCTTTGCCACGAGTAGAGGGACAGCTGGGGAGAGGTGAGGCAGCTTTCTTTTTGGTTAGTTGAAATGCTTTTTAAAAATTATACGCCCAGGGGTCCGCTTTTCCTTTGTCTTAGGAAGTTTACCGTGACGAGGAGGGTGCGGTGCAGAGAAGGAAGCGCGGGGAATATTTTGCAAGTCGAAATTCCGAAAGCAGCTCCATCGGCCACCTACAGACGACCCGTCTTCCCGTCCCGCCGCATTCCGCTAACGAATCGAAGCTGTCGAAGACGAAAACGGAAACAACCGCCGAGGGGACATCCCCCCGTCGGAGGGTGTTTTTGCGCGAAGTTGTGGCGCTTTGTTGTTCTGTTTGCCCAAGAAAACTCGACGCTTCGGTTATACTTTCCCCCTCGGAGCGACCCGGAGAGGAGGGACGTGAGTTTTCCTTGCGGCACTTTCGTGGGCGAGCCGGGCGGAGGCTCATGAATAATCTATTTCACGAACCGTGCGAGCGCAGTGCGAGGAATTTTGCGTAACGCTATATCACGCCGCACTGTGACAAACCTAATTACGGTCGATGGGCTGCGGGGCGGAAAGGACTTTCGGCCGAGGAGATCCTTTGGCCGGGAAGGCATCCTTTTGATCGGGAGGGTCCTGCGAAGGCGGCCGGTTTATCTTGGGAGCGACGAAAAAGAAAGATGGAAAAGGAAAACCGTTGACGAAAGCCCGGCCTCCGGAAGACTTTGGAATTGAAATATTCCCAGCCTAACAACCTTTCCGAGGGAAGAATAAGAAGAGTGTGAGACGCCTCAATCGCCCACGGTATCCGCCGGGCGATAGATATCCTCCAGCGGCATGGAAAAACGTCGAACAGAACCGCGTCGGTGACAATCATGTGCCGGGCCTTCGGGTTTGCTCAAAGTGGCAGATGACGAAGACAGATGAAAAAAAAAAAAAACGGTGAAAAGCTTGCGAAAATCGCAAATAACTCAGCCAGGCGAAGCAACTCGGGGCAACAAACTGTCGATGTCGCATTCCCGGAAGTAGTCCTAGTGGGTAATGAACGTCTTTTGGCTTGCCGGTGGAGGGATGGAATGTAAAACAACAGAAAATGTGGTACGTGTGCCTACTCCCGCCGTAGAAAGAAGAAAAAAGTGCTGTACAAGTGCGAGATAAAAGTTCGTTATCTTCACGACACACTTTCGTTTCAGCTGGAAGGGACGAAAAAAAAAAAGAACAGGGTGCCCAGCGGATACAACCATTCACGATGGCGACGTGTCCTAACTAAACGAACGAGCTTTACTCAGGCTGAAGGTGATGAAGAGTTTCGGAAAGCGACGGGGTGGGGTTTATGCGCTATATATCATTTTATTCGCCACGCGTGATGTGATTTTCTGCCAGCTTTGAGCTCACCGCAGCACACGGCACCGAAAAGCAGCAACCTTTCGTAGCAACCTCCTGCAGAAGAGGGCTAGATGAGGCTTCATTTTTGTGATCAGTCAATCTCAGAAGGAAACGGGGGAAGGAAAATGAACTTCAACCGCCCCCCCTTCCACCAGCTGCCCATAATAGTAACAGCGGTAGTTTTGGTATGCACGTGCAGAAGCGGCTGTCGGTCTCATTTATGAACTGTGGGACATTTCTTTTCCCCGCCGTGTGACGAAGCTTTCGACTGACTTGGCGCAATGATATCGTTCGCGTTTGATGGAGCGAACGAATTTTCCTCCGAAACTGGAGCGACATCCCACACGTCCGGAGCCAGGTAACAAGATAAGTGTCAACGACGATGGGAACGTGTGAACTGGCGTGGAAATGGATCTGCGTCGAGCCCGCTGTCAGAGATTGATCGCTAAGGTGACGACGTGTTTCGGGGCGAATCTGCCAACTGTGCCCGTTGGCGTACAGAGAAGAAGCACGGGATTAGGGTGGTGCAGGTCCGTGTGCTTCGTAGAAGTATCGGTATCGAATTGGGGACCAGTGACCCACATCATGGACATCGAGATTGACCGGGGAGCATCAAATCTGTGGTTGCGCAATAAAACATGGACGTGTGATAAATGGAGATAAAATGGGATATCACCCTGCAGAGGTTTCGCACTGTTTAAGCCATTCCGTGCTGGCTCGGAGTTAGCTGCAGGTCCTATGCTCAAGATGATTCATCTGATATTTTGAGTAAATATTTTGAGTATTTGAAAATCGTACATGATCATGCGTAGGAGCATGGTCAGACTATGTCGAAAAGTTGACATGCAAAATTTATTGAGAAAAACGAAGAAGGATCTGTAATTTTTCTTTCTTGGTCCTTGAGGACTTTGTGAATCGTATCAATCGTATATCTACGAGAAGCTACAATATATTATTAAAGTGAGGTAATTTTGTTTCTACAAAACTTCCACTTTAAAGCAATGAAATTAAACGAGTATAAAAGTAGAAACGGGTGCAAAAGTCACTTTTTCACCATCACTGCCTCTAACCTATCGTCATTAATTTTTATCACATTACAACTACCCACAACTCTGTGTGTGTGTGTTTTTGGATGGCATTTCCTTTCCTAACCACATTTTCCAGTACAAAACATTCCCGGTCAACCACCAAACCGGTTCCAACCGGTGGCCAAGTGTGTCTTTTGACTTCGGAAACTATCCATCTTCGTCCGGGCGCCCGTATTCCTTATCCTTAAAAATCCTCTTACTCCCACTTCCTGCCCAAGCTCACCTCACGGTCACTCCTTCGATTGCCATTTCGGTCAGCGTAGAAGGCGGACCAGTTGCGGCGGAAATGTTGGCGGAAGCGCTGAGACAATCGAATAACACTCAACATGGAAGGGCTGTGTGGGGACGGTTTACGGGTGGGGTGAGCAAAGGCGGAAGCCGGAATATAAACCAAATAAAACAAAACAAAAAAAAGAAACAGAGAAGACACAACAAATCGACGCAACAAGATCTGGAACGTGCAACCTTTGGACGGTTTGAAGGAAAGAGGCGGAATTGTTCTAACAACGCAAACGGGGGAAAATCGAGAAGAAAAAAAACGAGCTAACATAAAAGGAATAGAATTTCAACACTCGTCGCCAGACGTTGATGGGACGAGGTGTCCTTGCTTGCGCCGGCTGGCGTTCGGAATGTCGCTCCGCTTCCCGGTCGGTTTTCCATGTAGACCACGGCCAGCGGAAAGCGCTTTCCAACGGTTTTTCTTGTGCTTCCCAAGGCGTGTGTATGTGTGCATGCTGCTTATCTTGCCATCCCCCTAATTCACGTGCCTTTTCGTGCGTCTTTCATGTTCATCCTTTGCTTTTCATTCCAGCAACCAGCGCAACGCAAAACGGTGACGGTGGACGGCGATGCCCAGGCGTGATGGCAGCGGGTTTTGCTGACAGCTCAACAGCTATCCATTAGCGATAACGGAGCGAACGGGGAAAACCCTCATGGACCGACCCTGGGAAAGCGACGCACGTCAAAAGAGGGAGCGAAAGGAAGTTGGGCCGGAAAAATAAACAACGAATTTGGGAAGATCATCTTCTTCACCGGTCCCGGGCTGGTTTACGGTGGAAGAAGAAAATAAAGAACCGACAGCGACGTGGGTGGGAAATTGGTGAAAAAAGGGAAATTTTGGAACCGGAGCAAGATAGCGTACGATAAGCAAGTGGTGGAAAATTGATATCTTGTTGTGAAAGAGCCGTTGAAAAAGTACACGGAATCGCTCCGGCGCGGAAAGCAGCCGTGAGTGTCCGGGTGTGTGTGTGTGTTGCTCTGTGTGCTTGTAAGTGTCCGTGTTCGTACGTGTGCTGGTGAATAAAAGTGCTCCCCTGTGTTCCGTACGTTTCGTGGGGTTTGAAAAGCAAAAAAAAAAAAAGATAAAAGAAAAGAAAGATCCTCGCTCTGGAAAGCGGAAAAAAGCCCCGAAACGCCGAAGCGCTGGAAATTCGATCAGACGTGTGCGTGCGTGTTTGTGTAGCTTTCGGTGTCGGTGTGTTTGTGTCTGTCCTTGCCCCTGCGGGGCAGGTTGGCCCCGAGCAGGCGTGTGCAGGCGGTTGTGCTGGTTCGCTGGTGATGGCGAAAATCTGACAACAGTGTGATGACATTTCCACGACACTTTGCCCGCGGCTCGTCGTCCCGTTCGCAGCGAGGCATGTGCGTCATCGAGGGTCGACCCGAGTGCAGGATGGGGGCGGGCAAGTGTGTGACCGACTGGCGGCCCCGCGGCGACGATAAAGCAGCGACGACGACGGGTCAGCAACGCATCCTCTCCGGGCTGAACGACGAACGACAGGGACGAAGACGACGGCGCCGACGACGACGGGGGAGCCTGCCGACGGTGGGACCGCTGGCGCTCCGGCTGGCGATCCTGGCGGTGCTGGCGGTCGGGGCGCGCACCGTCGCCGCCTCCTACTCCGACACGGACGATCTCATCAACGAGCTCGATCGACCGAGTAAGTACGCGCTCTCGCGAAAGCCAGCGCCTTTGTTATGAGGTGACAAATTGTCTGCAAATGATTGCCGGCGGAATTGTATTACGGGGTGGGATTTGATGAAGACTCACGCGACTTTTCCCGGGCCGCAGGTCTCGGGTCACGACAGCGAGACACGGGGTCAGCCGCGAGGGCGTGCTTGGGCTTCCTTTGCCACAAGAAACTCGGATCGTAGCCATGCACTAATCATGCAGATTGATTGTTGCCATTAGCGCTATTGATTGTGTGATTTCTACGAAGTGGTCTCGCGAAGAATCTTGAGCGAGTAAATGAACCATGGATGGAAATTAATGACCCGGGCGGAACAAAACGGGCCCAGGGAAGCTTTGATAGATACGAGAGTTTGCAAAAGAAATGTCTTTCCATCGTTCGATGTTTGAAATTTAAATTCAGATACACCAAGGAAAATTGACTCTTGGTCACATAGTACATATTGTAGGTTTTTTGAAAAATTCTTGATATAAAATTACCGTTAGTTGAATATCTTGTTTGAAATCTTCTAGTGATGAAAAAAAGAGCTCAGCAAAATAAGCTCTGAAAAGATAGATGGTGTCGAAGAATTCCGTCATTCTTTCGCTCAAACTCCTCTAGAATTAAAAAAAAATGATCACAAATCAATGCTGAATGTATATCCCAAGGGAAAAAAATGCACGTGCTTGTAATACGTAGCTTTTGCGAAAAAGAACTCTTGAGCCGCAATTCCAGGTAAAAAGCACAGAACATTATTGAATACTCGATCCGCTGGTTGCAACCTCGCTGTAAAACGCTCGATTTAACAGAAGCTGCATTTTCACCGGCTTTACGGTGAATCGAGCTGCGAGTTCGGTCATTTAAAAAGGCGAACATGAGACGCCCGACTGACTACATCATCATCAGAAACGGATCGCATTAAGATTGGGTCCGGTCACGAAACCGCATCGATACGGTACGGTGATGGTACAGTTTTTCCCGGTAATTTCCATCATCCCCTCCCCACATTGAGCTGTTGAGCTTTGCAGCCGAGGCACTCGTTATCGCAGCTGTCGATAAAATGCCTTCGGAGGGGCGAAACCGGTGAGTTATTGGACGGTGGAAAATCCCACCACTTGCCCTGCGGCAGCTGCGAACGATTTGCGTGGTGGTGGGCGTGGGAAAAAACGCCCCCACCCTCAGAACGACGACGAGGACGAGGACGACGCCATAACGTGGTGCACATTATTGCTCCTGCGTGTGAGATTAGTGCGAACGGCGTGTAGGCAAGCTTAAGAGGTGCGCTCGTGTGCTTATTGGCACCGTTTCACGCTTCCCCCAGAGGATCCGTCCGCCCATCCATTGCAGGATTTTCGTTCGGAATGAAGTTATTAAGAGAGCTGAATGTTGTTTCGGTGTGGCTTGTTTTTTTTTTCATCTCCTCAGTTATCAACGGAATGCGCAACGACGGGGGATTGCAATTACGAGCAATTTATCAATGATTCAGCGTGCAATCAGGGTCGAACTAATGACCTGCCGAGGGATGGCGAGTGTTAAACTATCCTCACGCGCACATTTCAAGTAATTGAGCTCACGGTCAGCCTTTCGCTACCTTTTATTTGACGTTTGTCTAATTTGTTTCGACATCGGTCCCGTGTGGAGTGGGAGTGGGTGGAAAAACGGTGACTCGAATGTAAAAGTTCACCCGTTTTCGCGCACGGACACCATTCACCTTTGCAGCGGTGGTTCGCGTGACTTACCGAGGAGTAACTTTCCAGACGGAAATAGGAGGACCTCGGTTCGCTTCCAGCGAACTGCGTAGTACAGTGGATGAAAAAGCCAGCCAACTGGGTGGAAACCTCTGACTCGGGCTGGAACAAGGAGTAGGAGACCAACCCCCACCTCCCCCAGGCAGGCGAAAAACTCCGGTTTGGGATCGCTGGCGCACCGAGCGCACGTGTACATAAATCAAGAGCTGCCACGCCGGTACGCAAGGTTGACATTTACCTGCTTGTTTTCCTGGAGCTTTTCACTTGCTTTGGCGAGCCTGTGTTTTTTTTTGTTCTTGCTCCTGTGCTCCTTCACTGTGTTTTCCACCTGACGCTACGGAATCGTCGTAAGTGTCGTCGCGTCGTACGGACATGCGATATGACTCCTTCTGGAGTCCGCCTGTCTCCCCCTTCGTCAGCCCCTGAAGCTCGCTGACTTCCTGGCTGTCCGCTATGGCGCGCCGGCACAATGCGAAACGCGCCCACTTTGTAAGGAACAGGTTGCACGCTGAAAGGTGACTTCAGCGATGTTCCAGGCGGGTTGATGCCAACACAACCTCGACTCGTTTAAGCAATTACACACACACACACACTCAATGAAATGCGGCTCGTGTGTCTCTTGCTCGAATGAAAACGGACGGAACAACGGCCCGGATTTAAGCACGGGAAGTAATTTATGGTGGCGCTGGTGTTTGATGTAGGTCTCGGTGATACATCGCTGTTCATCGGGACAGAAAGCGAAGCAGTGCGGTGTAATTATGGAAAAAAATCTGGTCGCTTTCGGTTGCCAGTCCGACAGGATTTTTATGCTGACTTTCTTTACACTCCATACGTTATCCTTGTGTCCATTTATAACTAACATCTTTTCTTTGGGATTATTGTTAAATTTTTTTTAACGAAATCACAAAACGAAGGGATTCTTTCAGCTAGCATCATATTTATATTTTCACAAATGGTCACATCATTCCATTTAAATATGAAACACTTAGTGGTTACATTTCCACTGCATTTTTTCCAGAATTCCGGATTGATTCCGGAAGCAGCCCGACGCTTGGATTGTCCGCAATGTAACGGATTCCTTTTTAAATGGTGTGAGTTTCGCGCAATTCCAATGTAAAATGCATGAGAAATACATGTTGCATTGTGTCATGTTTTCACGTGAGCACCACTATATCTGTTAAGTTTCCCCGATAGGTTTTATTTGGAAAAATGCAGTGTTTTGTTTTTGGTGGAAAACGTGTTTGATGTATGGCACTGTCCAATTCAACATTGAAAGTTGGGAAAAAAGCGCAGGTAGTGCTGCGCACATTGGATCGCTGCGCAATGTTGTGGTACAGTTTTCCTACTCACCTTCTCCCACTCGCATCGTCTCCACCGAGTCCAACATCAAAAGGAGGTAATCGCTGACGAAGCTCCCAGCGCAGGAGGACACGTGTGTCGGTGGATCTCTGTTTGCTTTTGGTAGAACTTTCCTTTGCGCGCGGGGTGGAATCCAGCTTTCGCTTGTCCCTTTTTATCCGCGCTCCGGACTGTTTGATCTCCGGCGTGGAAGCCACCGTCGGAACAAAGCCAAAGCCATCACATGGCAGTGCCCAACCCCATCAGCCCTGTTTGGGTCCGAAGTCAGTTTGCTCAGAGCAGTTTTGGCTTCGCTTTCGCCCGTTGCGATGTGCTTCACGTACTTCATCATTTCTTTCGTCGTCCTGCCACTTGCTACCGTCCCGAAGCCCGCCCCGGCTCACCCTTCCCTTGGAGGCGGCTAGGGTTGTACTTGTGTGGTTGCGAGCACACGCTAATGAGCTGTCAAACAGAGTAGTTTGACTTCAAACGAATCATCGGCCAGGCTGCCGGAGGGGACGCAGATGCGCTCATGCATTGGTTTGCTTTCAAACGATGCGGAGATAATTCGGTAACCGCAAAACAGTTGGAAAACCGCCGCAGGGCGAACGAATGGGCTTGGTGCAGCAATGCAGTCCGGAAAGGGAAGTACGGGGTGTCAGAATAGGGGGAGGTGGTGGTTCCTATTTTTTTCTAATTTTGGAAGTTCATCTAGCGTGCAGCTATTTCCAATTTAAATACCAAAACTGTGTGAAACACCCATGAAAGCCGTCGGTCGGTTGCTGCGGTTTCCCATGCATCACACGTCGGGCGGCCAGGAAAATGTCTCGAGTGCGTTCGGGGTCTTCGTTTCCCCCGCCGGTTTTACTTGCCATCCATGCGTGGGACGCGAGGGTGGAGGGGCGGGAAGGCGGAGTGTTGTTGTTTGTATACAATTAGGGAACCATATTCTCACTTCTCGTTGCTCCGCGGGATACTTTCTCGCGCCTTGCTGCAGACCTTTGCTTGCAGAGTCCTTGGGTTGGTCGTGGTGGAACGCAAAAGTTTTCAACGCGACCACCGTTTTTCCTCACAGATGCGTTCGGGATGGGAAAAACTTGTGGAACACCGTGCGCGAAGAAACTTCTGTACTGCGGAGAATGTTTGCGCCTGTAAACAAAGGGGACCTAGGGTTCCCGGAGCTCGATTTGGTGCGTTCCGTTGTGGGTCGTTTGGCCGAGGGGTGGGGTTGAGCCATGCGTTGTTATGACTGCGCCGAGATTTATGGCCGGCAGGAAGTTCGACCGGATCGGGTGAATAGTAACAGTGTTGGGCAGAGACCAGAAGGTAATAATCTCTAAGGTGGCGTGAACCAACAACTCCGTACATTGTAACAGTTTCGAAACGGATTAGCTTCGTTTGATTCTGTACAGTTCACTTGTACGTCCGGGGTGAGTTCTCGACCTGAAGAATGTGGACTCATAAGGTGATGGCATGAATTGGGGATCTAGCTTTTTGCCCGGCTTTGCTTTGCGGCTTCGATTTTTCGAGTTTTGAAGAGATGTTTTTACGCATCATCCCTCTATGTGTCAAGGTAAGTTCCCTGAAGTAATTCACATTCTGGAACTTTGAGCTTCCCTAGACGCTTGCGTTCATATTATCTTCTTTTCGATGAGCAGCATTCTCATGTTTTGGGATGTTTTTCGGTGTAAATTTTATCAACTTTTTAACACCTCTTCCTTCTATTTTTTGACGTAAGTTCCCTGTAGCTAAATTGACTTTCTGAGAGTTTGAACTACCGTTAAAACAGCGTTGTTTTCTATGAGCAGCGTTCTTTGAACTCCAGGACTCCTGATTAGCACAGTAGGTTTTTCAAAGCAATATAAAAGCAATTTTTTTGGGGTTTCACATTTTCTTAGATTCCACTAAAATGTAATGACAGAACGTTGGGCAGAAAGGCAGTGTCGCTTTGAATTATGAAGACTTGGTAGCTTCTTTTTTCATTCAACTATTTCAGGCGAGGTGAATTGGAAAATTTATATCAAAAAGATTTCGGGGCGCGAGTTTTTAGAATATTTTTCCAAATTTTAAGGAAACTTTCGGATTTTTCCAGCTTTTCATTGGCATTTTGTCTTTTTGATTAAACATTCTCGTTGGTTCCAGATTGAATCAAATGTAGAGACGCAACCACTGTTTGTTTCTGGTCTGTCCGGTCGTTTAAAGTATCTCTCGACATGGATATATTTGCGGCGGAAACATAATATTGACAACTGATTTGACGTCTAGTTTATCCATTTCCCCCCTCCTTTTTGTGTCTTTGTGGAGAGCTCGAAAACAAAACACAAAAATTATTTTGCCAAAAATAGATCATTTTAGCCAAATTAGTTGTGTTTCCTTCCAAATTAATTATTTTGATTGCATACATACTTATTGAAAAAACAAAATAATGTTGTGCTGTCAATGTTCATCAAACGTATATCCTGTTACGTGACATTTCAACCGCGCTGTTCCACTGTTCTACGAAACTGTCCCGTCAAATCGAAACACTCGGCTACGAAAAACACAATGTAGAGTGAATGCTGTCCAACCGCTGGTGCAATGGACGTCTTGGAGCACATAATAAGACATTAAAGTCGAGCCAGAAGATGGCACTTGAATTCCGATCCGGCTGACATGCTGCCGACACTTTGTTGAGCAGCGCACGTACACCTCGATCAATCATGGCTTTTGACGCCGGCGAATGTCCTGTTCGGTGCATTTCGTGTCGAGATGCACGGTCTATGACGGTAGCATGGTGCACTATTCCTTTCTGCCGGCGAGCTGGGAAGCTGAGAAACCGCTATCGATCGACACCGTGCCGTTATTGGAAGACCATTACTCATTTATCATCTTAAACCGTCACCCGGCTGCGTTTTCGAGCGTTCTGCCCCGCTGCATCCGCTCGGCAAAGGAAGCCCCGGGCACTCGAGGCGGAGAACGTTCGCCTTTCGCCCAGTTGCCACGCTGACGTCTCGGTCGTATTGCGTCACTTGCAGCCAGTGCTGCTGCATGACGCTCGCTTTTCTTGGCCCGGCTCCGTCCGAGTCCCGGCTCGAGGGCGCAAATCTGTAAGGACACAAAGAAAATAGCCGGCGGATGAATAATATATCCTAATTCTCTTAACATGTTAATTGCAGACTGCATAATAAATCACCGCTCCCGGTTGCCATTGTTTGCCAAATACGCCAGCTGTGCGAACCTCGGCTCGGTTCGTCGGTCGATCGCATCCTTGCGGTTCGTCCGTGCCGGAAGTGGTTTCAAACGAGCGAAAAGGCGTAAAGAGTGTTAAAAGGCTCCTGGTCTGGGTGTGCGTGTGTGTGTGTGGTGAGGGCTCGTTCCGTGTTTCTTCGACCCCGTTCCGGTGCTTCAGAGGAACGCCAACCGCACGGTGCGGCGTTCGGACATTGTGTGGGCCACGTTTGCGCAGGCATACGAGCGAATCGGGGCAACTCTGGCTCCGCTGCTATTTATCTAGTCAGCGGGTACTTTGGCTCCCGGAGCCTCGAGGCTGGACTGGAGAGCCGAGATGGGACCGAGGGAGGGAGGCTGCCGTCTTTAAGCCTAAAAGATTTCTTGGGGCCCTGGGCCGGCCTTTGCCCGGCAGGCTGGCTATTTTCTTCGACGGAGGCAAGTGATTTGTTCGGTTACGGACTGTGTCTCCTCTTAATTATGTTTGCGTAGGTCTCCCTTTTCTCCGCAGGCTGGCGTGTGTACTCCTGCAGCCTCCGCGCACCTCCCCCGGGCCATTTTCCGGGCCAGCATAATTCCCCTTGTTGTCCCACCGCACTTGAGTGCGAGTTGTGTATCATTGTTGTGCATACAATCGACGGCAAAGGATCCCATCCGTTGCCCCATTAGGGAAGGACATCCGGTGGCTAAGTGGACGGCTGAGGACTCGGGCAACGGGAACGGCAACGTTTGCGTTTTCTTGTGGAGAAATCAATTTCAGCTCGCAAAGGAAAACTGGGGCCACACACACACTGGCTGGAGTTGTTTGACAAGGGTACGTGTCTGGTGTAGCGAATATCCTCCGAGTTCTCGGGTGGCAAACGCCCACCGTCGACCGAATTAAATTGCGCATTTCCACGGGGAGGTAAACAATACGCTCCGCGCTTTCGGGTGGCATTCGCTTTCGCCGTTCGCCCGTCCATCATCGTCAAACCGGCGTTCGGGTCGAGGCATTCGATTTGGGCTTGTCCAACTGTTCGAGCAAAGTTTTTCGTTGCTGCTTGCATCCGACGTGCGACGGAAGCACGACATTTCGAGCGTCTTCGCGGGAAAACCGTCTGCTCACTTTGTGCCAAACGCGGTGGCTTTGCCGCGACACAAAGAAGCATCCAGCCCGGGACACGTGCGCGCTGGCTGGGGAAGGAAGGAAGGGCCACGGATCGCACGGTGGCTTATGTTTATTCCGCCTTTGCACCGACTGACTGACTTTGGCGCAACTTTCTGACGTTGAAATATTTATCCTGATTTGCGGTGCGAGCGGGAAAGCACTTTCGAACAATTTCACTTTGGCGTGCCTTTGTTTGATTCGTGTCCCATTCCGCGGGAGTTTGCAGAATGCGCTGTTTCTTATTCTTTTCTTCAGCTCTTGCTTTTGCGGGAAGGCACCAATTCGAAGGCACCGACCCTGAGCCGGGCTTATCCTTTGAGAGCATTGGAGTTAGTTAGTTTTGTCTCGATTGCAAATGAGTTTCCTATGAGTTGAGAAAAACTGGCTGATGCTGCCGCTAGAGTTACCTCTTGGTGTCGGTTCTTTGCGAAAAGCTTTGTAGTTGATTCCGTCGTCCGTAGTGCTTACGCTCGGTTGCTTTTCAGCGTTGGAGCTATAGTTGTCTGCTGCCGTCCGTGACATCGATGTCTGGTGACGTTTGGCACAGGTTGCATTCGAAGGAAGCGTGTTCCGAAACAGAATATTCTCTCCTCCTATCTGCAATGGGATTACTGCTGGATTTATGTTTCTCTTCCACCAGAGCAGCCTCTCGTGTTGCGGCGTTGGCTCACCTGCCCTCCAAGTTTCGAAGCAGCTCGAATAAAAATTCATAATGCCCGGAGCTGGCTATGTTAGTCGAGGTAACGAGACTAGTTCGCAACGAGGGCACGCTGTGAGGTTTCGCTGGAGGACGTGCTGTCAAGTGGCCGGGATAAAACTTTCGCCCGAGGTCGTCTGCTAGCTAGCCTGCGGTCCGGCTCTCGCTCGGCCATTACGGTGCGGTAATGGCTGAATGGTAGAGTTGTTGAGTGATTTTTTTACAACCCGCGCTTAATGAAGAAAGTGAGTCATAAATAAATTAGACTTTATTTCGTTCCTGGGCCTCGTGCAAACGGAGAGTGATTTATGATTCTTTCGACCCACGCTCCCAAGGGGATGGAGCGTAACCTCGAGGACAAAAATAGGTTGGACGAGAAGGGGACGGGGGCTCGATTGAGAGACGCTGTGCCGACCGACGGACGACTTTTGAGCGTTCTAGAAAGACAGATAACCTCACGGTAGGACGTTGCCCGAGCAAAATATTAGAACACTGCTCTTCATGCAGCCCTTTAGATAACCAGTTTCTTGGCGGAGAATATTTCCTCACAAATTAATAATTTTTTGTATCGAAAACAAAAGGTATTCTATTGGAGATTCAATGTTTAAAAAACTGACTTTTCCATCTTTCAATGAGTTCAACCTTAGAAAAAGAACAGGTTTTTTTATCCATATAATTAATTAATTTAATACTCACTGTTACGAAGACATATCATTTGTTGTTCAGTACAGATTTCAACATTTATGCTCTGGTGTTGTTGTAGATCATTGATCACAAAGCCATAATACATTGAAATAAATTACTCTGGGAGAAACAATCTCTAGTTCAAAGTTTGACTGAATAATCAGCTCATAAGCGCTCAAAAGACAGTCTTGGTTATCCTTTTTTCTATATTTTAAATGGTCCATGTACACTGTTAGTTTCAAATTATCGTTAAACATTCGAAAAAGGTGTCCAGCATTTTCATTGTACAACGCGCGTACGTACGTGCTTATGTAATACAGTTTCAACACATGCCTCAGACAGTAACGTTAATGGTGCTTTCCGCGTTCTCGCTCGACTAGACAAAGTGCTAATTGTGCAGTGTTTATGATAAAGTGTATGGCTCGGTTGGATGCTTAACAACTCCTCGCGCGCCCCGGATACTTCTCCAGAAAAACCCGCATAACCTCGCCAGGATGCCGGATGGAAACTTTACCCCACCGGATGACAACGGGGAGGAGGCAAGCTACGTACAAACGTACGACTGTTGCCCGAGCGCCTGCCAGCACATTATAACTTTCGGTGCACAAATAAATCCCCCGGTGTAATCGGGCCTCCCGCCCCGAGCCGCAGGACGAACGGCACGCTCCAGGCTGTCAGCGAGCAGGGAAAAGCGTAAACCGAGGACACGACCCGGCACACCTAGCCCACCAGGCGGAGTCACATCTCTCGTTTTATCGCCTACACCCAGCGGGCTCATCTTTCGCCATCATCCACATGACTGTCGTGCCGTTTGTGCCCAGGACGGGCTCCATGTTGTATCCATGGCCCGGTTTCTTTTGCGTTGTTTTTCCACAGCTCCTTCGTCCATGCATGTACACGCCTACATGGGCCCAAAATGCTGGAAGGACACGAGGGCACACATTTCGGTGTACTTCCGCTGGCGTACATTTGTGTGTTTTTCTTCTTCGTTCGCTACGAGGCAAAAACAAAACCGAACGATCCTCTAAACAAATAAAAAAGAGACGACGTAACATAAACGCAAAGCTACGATGCTAAGGGCGGGCTGCAAAGGATGCTGATACAACTGCGGGAGGAGCAGGCACTAACATCAAGCACTCCGAAAATACACCCACAACAAAACCGTCCCTCCCGAGGGACGCAAGGGAAGGCTCGGTGGGCAATAAATAATACACGAGGCGAATAAACACAAATAAAAATTGCAACATATCGCCTGTGTCATTGTCGCCAACGAGATTCGCATTTTATGTGGTAGTGGATTGTTTTCAAGCGTAGTTTCTAGGGGAGCCCATCCAAAAAAA
Organism: Anopheles atroparvus; assembly: GCA_914969975.1. NCBI lineage: Eukaryota > Metazoa > Arthropoda > Insecta > Diptera > Culicidae > Anopheles > Anopheles atroparvus. The sequence continues at coordinate 23,159,879 of CAJZCY010000001.1, read as the reverse complement.
AAGGACCTTCCTTCCATCATTTGCTGAGTGCGATTCGATGATCGTTGGCGGTGTCCTTTTGCGTGCCTTCCTTGAGGTGAAGCGACCTGAAGCGTACGACAGCCACCTCACCTTCGTGCCGCATCGCGTGGCGAGCCGCTCGGTTAAGCTACAAAAGTGTAATTACTTATCACGATGGCCGCATCTAAATTTATGCAACATTAATTAGCATACGCGTCGACGTCGTCGTTCGTCGTAGTTGTTGGTGGCAACGGGCTTCTCCTGTCGTCGGCCGCCAGAGACATAAACCACCGTATACCACCCAACGGCGGGGGGCTGGATGAATCTTTCAATACCAGGCTGGCAGTTTTTATTGGCCGGCAAACAAAACCCCTTTTCCAAACCTCTAACTACCGTCCCCCTTGGGTGCGGGAAGGGATTCCTTTGGGGAGGTAGCGGTTGGGTACTGTTGTAAACGGGCCGAAAATCTGATAAGACATGACTTAATTGATGGCCATGAAACGGGGGTTTCTTTTAACTGGCATTTTCCCTAATGCTTTTTTCCTGCTTCTTTCCTATCACCCTGCCTTTTTCTCGCCACTCCTACGGCCGTTGTGCGAAGGAAATGTAGTACCAGCCCGGTTTTGGAGATAGCATTGATTTTCCACGACCTTACCTGGAGGGTCAACTTGTTTGTTACGTGCTGGTGTGTTGATTTTTTTTTCTTTCCTCTCCCTCGCTCATTATTCTGCTTTTCCCAACACCGGGGCCCGAGGAAAATTATTTTAGAGCGTTTCCTAATTGTTTTTCGTAATCGTTTAATGTTCCGCAGGGCACGAGCGATAGGGTTTTCGCAATTTCGGTAGGAAAAGTTGGAAATTCATTATCTGTCTAATTACGAGTGTGGCGCTTAAAAAAATTACTAGATTAGATATTTTTAAACAAATTGGGATGCGTGGCTTTTCTCTCAACAACAACAAAACGGAATAAAAGTCAACCAAAAAATAAAGTTAACTTGAATTCTGTAAAACCATAAACCTCCTAAATATGTAGATAAATGCAAAAGTCACATCTGCAAGAACTGAGTGGCGTGACCATTTCCCTCTTTTTGATTTTGCTTTGAGCTTGACCGAATGTTTCTGCAAGCTTATCTAAAGATCTCATATTCTAAGTTGTTTTATTATCAGAGAGTCACTAGAGGCATTGACAATGTCAAAAAGTACATTGAGCACATTTCTTATTAGGCTTCAACTATTGGCTGAAGCTACACAAAGAAATAACATTCTGCAAACGAGCTGTGTATAGTGAAGATGTTTTCCGAAAGATAACTTTAAATAGGTACAAATTTTCAAACTAAACAATTCGACAAAATCTGTTTAGAGGCACCAAACTTTTCCTTAATTTTTCTTACGGCCCTCTAGTTGGCCGATGTGAGATACGCGCCTGGATTCACTCACAGCATGCGCCAACGGTTTGCTGATCGTGTTGCGATACACAAGAAAAGAACAAAAAAAGGAAAACACTCCCGAAAGAAAATCTTACCATATTCCAACCCATCGCAGAAACAAGAGAAGACAGCAAATTGCTCGGGCGAAACAAAAAGAGCGAGTTTCGAGTGAAGAAAGCCAGAAGCCGTCGCGTGCTTCTGCTGGTAATGAAAAATTCCTAATTGTAAACAGAGCAAACAGGAAGCTGCGACATTGAATGCGGCTCGGGCGGTGCGGGGAAATTGGTGCAGGCTGGTGAGGGCGAGGAGCCGGGAGCAGAGTCCCGAATAAGAAAAATCTTATCTCGCTCTATAAATTGCTATAATGGATTTTATTAATCATCTTCATAAGCTATTACGTGCCGGGGGTTTTCGTCCGGATCCAGCAGGAGCCGGAAGTGCGCTCCAGCCGCGCCGAAAGACGGAAATGTGACGGAACGCGCAGCCGAGCGCCAAGATCTCGGTCGCCCTTCGTGTCGCGGTACAACAACGGTCAATACCGTCGGCGAGGAGAACAAAAAATCAAAAAAAAATTGGAAGCCTGAAAGGAAAAGATTGCTGAGAGGGTGAAGCTGTGTGGGAGGGAGGTGGCGGTTGGGGTTAAAATAAACTTCCGGCAAAAATTTTCGCTCAACCGTCCGCCGGGGGCCAACCGTCGTTCGCCAACCGACCAGCGAAAAATCTTCGGGCAAACACACATTCTGACGCTCTTGCGGCTTGTACATGACTTTTATTCATGTCGACGTGTTGTGGAGGTGATCTCCCTTTTTTTTTTCTTTCTTCATACCGTCCATGTAGTTGGCTTTTTTGCTCATGTTTTCCCTCCCTCTCACACACACACACACGTGCGCCCTCTTTCCAGCCAGTTTTCCAAGCCGTGTTGTTTTTCATTTTCCCCGAGCTTGGCGCGCCGGGTGCGGTCTCATTTCTGCGGAAACCATCAAGGGACCCGTCACGGTTGTCCCCTCCGTCGTCGGTCGCCGTCATCGTCGTTTTACGGAAAATTAAAAACCGCCCAGAAAAGTGGGACATTTTTGAAAATGTAGCGTTGGTTTAATGGCCAGCGACATGGCAAAGCGAACCGGCGTTGGGAGGAGGAGGGGAGTAGCGATGAGCTAAATGGGGAGCAAGGAAATCCGCTGAGATCGTGGAACCACGACCGTTGTTGGGGCGGGTGAGTTGGGCCTGGTGGGTCAAACAAAACTATACTTAAGCAGCAGTAGCAGCAGTAGTTTGGCAGCAGTTTTGTGCAGTTTTTGCTACAGGTTTTTAAACGCCTGCTCGCCTCCGCTACCTTTTCTCCTCTCTCTATCTCTCTCTTGCTGGACCGTTGGAAATGGTTCTGGAGGAACGGTTCCTTTTTGCCCGTTTGCCCGCCAGCAGGCGGGTTCTCCGAGCGGCGAAGGAGCAATACTCGGCCATTCATTTGGCTGTATGCTTATCGTGCACGATAACCCCACGGTGGTTCGGGTTTGCTTGAGTCCTCGGTGTTGTTTCCTCGTTTTTTACGTTTCCTCGGGGTTGGTGGATGAAGCAGCCAGCAGCACGTCTCGTCGCTATTTCCTTTTGCTTAGGCTTCCTCCGGCCGCTGGTGGGTTTTTGGGATGCTCCAGAAATCATGAATACCGGTACAACAACCTCCGGTTGTGCCTGCCAGCGAAAAGGGACTACGTCAACTGTGGCTAGATTGTTCGCCAGAGATTATGCGTCGCTCCATGCTCCGCGGCGGTAGCTGCCAGCCAGTTCTCGGTTGCAGTTTGGAAGCATCCCATCCCCCTCGGGAGAGGGAGCTGAGGAGCGGAATCACGGGACTGGGTACTCCGAGCGACTACCGAGCGTCCGATTAATTATTCAAAAGCTCAAATGCATACCGGACGGGTCCCCTGAGTGGGCGTTCCGGGTATGGGATTGGGTGGTTGTTTTTTTTTTTATGTTGATCGGTGGGTCAAGCGTTAAGGAAGAAGAAAGAATAGGTGAGCACGAGCGGGTTTTGGGCTGAATGGCTAAACTCTGGGCCAATGGCTATGGCGAAAATATTTAAGGGCGGAAGTTGTGCCAGTGGCTTGGGATGCGAATTGAATGTAAATGGTTTTCGGACCCGCCGGGGAGAAGGGTAGGGTACGAAGATGAGACAAGGAGCACAAGCATGTTTCTGGCGGGAGGAGTGGGACGGATGCGGATGGCCTTTGCCGAGCCTTCGGTTTCGGTAGCTCTGTCGTGTAGTTGACTAGGTCAGCGTGAAATGACCATACACCGGGCGGATGCTGATTTTACTAAGGACGGTTGAAAGCTGGCCCTGCCAATCGGGTATTTGTTTGTCCACCTACCGGCCATTTAACTTTTCCTCGACGTGAGTTCAAGCGATTCCTATTAGAAGCAAGGTGAATGTTATGGAGCATGTCAACGCAGTCGAATCCAATGTAAAAAAAGAGAGAGGGACGAAATGAAAATTAAATTTGTTCTTCTTCGGTTTTAAGTTACGAACAAAACGTTCGTCCTGTTACCACCCGGTTGTAGTTAATTACTGATGAAAGCAACTATGTTGAGAACTTTTGCTTGATGTTATGCGATACATGACGATTACTGGCAATTAGATCATGAATATTTGAGTCGTTTGAATTTCTAAAGCTTTTCTTAACGTTAAGAATAAGAAGAAGCGACATCTTTTAAATGTACTCCAAACAGGTTCGGTAGATCTATTCGAGCAAGCATATGATTGAGAAACTGGAAACTGCTGTAATTTGAAATTGTCTTGAACAATATTTGAATTGGAAACTGTTGTTGACATTTTTTGTTTCACCCTCTATGAAGTCGCAGTGTGAAAAAACCCATCACCGTATTTTGACTTGCATTATAAATTCTAAAAACAGCACCATGTAAAAGGAAACCATAACCTTGTCCTTTTCTGATAATATAACTTCCGTGTACCGAAAGTAATCGAGAAGCTCGTACTTCCACGACTTCAACGACTTCTCTGTGACCGTGGTTTCGATTAACACGCTGCTAGTGAAAGTTACACGTGGCAATACGAAAAGGGTGAAAAAGCCCCCTCGCACATGCACACGTACGCCGGCACGAACAGGAGCACTGCACTGCAGAGATTTGCCAATTGTCGCCATCTTTGCATCGCCGTGCGCTCCTTCCGCAAGCCGGGAAACACACACACACGCCGGTGCCGGTGTTTGCCTTTTCTTCGGTCTGAGTTTGGCCAATCGATCGATAGTATCCTGTAGCCGGTTGCGGGGTGTGGGGGGTGGTGAGGTCAAGAGTGGCCGGATTGGGGCAAAAAAAAACCGCAGCGAGAAGCGTGCTTTGCGGTGTGTTAGTCCTTCGCCGCCCGTTCGCTCCGCAGCACCGCCGAAGAAGTTGGCCGAACGTTCCTTCGATGCCGATACCTTTTTCGCTCGGGATGGATCCACGCGGCGTTTGCCTCCGGTCGCCGCCTGCCGGGAGTCCTGCCGATGCCCATTTCTATCACATCAGCACCGTAGCACTTCAACGACCGCATTGAAATCGGGGCTTCCACTCTGGTAAAACACACACTCACACTCACACCCGGGCGTTCTAACTGACCAGACTTTCCCGGGCCAGTCCGACGAAAGGCACTCGCTCGCTCTATTTCTGCTGTGACGTGCAGATCCTTGCCGAGGATAACGAGATATGGTCGACAAGTAGGAAAAGGAGAAAAAGTGCCAACAAGCGGCAACAACTTCACCGTAGCACGGCTTCCGTTATTCGGGCCATGTGTTCTTTTCTTACCTCTTTCCCCCCCCCCCTCTTTTCTTTGGTCGACGACGTCTACGACGACGTCCACTGCCGAGGCTTCCGAGCAGAGCCAGCAGCTTGGCAGCAGATTGGCTCCGATTATGTGTGTCCGTACGATCAATAAATTTCACACCCTTGCCACTGACAAAAAAAAAACCTTGGAAAAGGATCAGAAAACCTTCCCGAAGAAATTGCCGGTATTTCAGGCAGGCTGCTCTCCCGGTTTCCCGATGGTGAGCTTTGTTGTGTACGCCCGTGTCAGTCCACGCTAGATTTAGCCCACCTACGGCTTTTTCCCTCGGAACGCCCGGGATGCGGAAACTGTGAAGTACTCCGTGCAAGATGTGTACTTCGATCGGCCGAGGAAATGATCGGCCGGAAATGATACCGCCGTTGGGAGGAGATAAAAAAGGGACCACCACCGACCGAGCGTGGTGGGATAAGGAAAGTGGAAATATTCGGCACTCGGCAACCACACCCCTTCGATAGACAGAATCCGAGACGGAATCGATGCGTCTAAATAAGACATAGCCGTTCGAATGGAAGCACTTGACGGGGCGAGGCGACTCGATGGGGGGAGGGACTGTTTTAAAAACTTTGCCGTCAGAGGCCACGGCAAATTATGCGGGCTCAGACACATCGACGCAGCGACGGACCTGCAGATCGGTCGATGGATTAAATTTGATAAAGGTTAAGACATTCAATCCCCCCCCGGGTTCGGTACGCGTTGGAACCTGGACCGTTTCAAACGATTTCCACTCGATAGTTCGAGGTAGGGACAGTTTCTTTTCTTTTGTTTTTTTGCTATCTTCTTCGTGCAAGTCCTTATCTGGCCAAACTGGCAGAAATTAATATTTGATGACCCGGATAGCACGTACGTGGTTGCGGGGGCCGGATCGGTTTAAATATTTGACACTTCCGCCGCACCGCAATGATAGGCGGCTGAATGAATCATGAAGTGGCCAGAGGTCCGGAGGAGCGTTTGAGAAGGAAGCTGGTTGTCCTCGCGACCATTCTCTCAATCCGTTCGACTTGGGCGAATCCGGGAAACGAGCGGCTCGATCGATTCCGTTGAAATTTCCCCGCACGCTCGAATTGTGGCACGTTGACGTTCCCTCAAGCCACCCAGAATGACTGCCGAGAATCCGTCGAACACAAGGGCGGAACCGAAGTACAATAAATCTGAAGGGGGGAAAAAAAAAACCACCGACAAAACAGAAATTAATGACGAATCGAAATCAATCGATTCGCTCGAAACCGTTCCAATTCAATCATCGTCATGGACACGGGGCGCTCAGGTCCCTGCAATTTAACCTTTTCCTCGGTCGCGGTAGGTTTGATTTATGACGGTTTCGGCGAAGAAACAACCCCTTTTCCGCTCACCCCTGGCAACGCAGCGGGTGAACCATTCTGAGGGGGGAAAAAAAACCCAAGGAGGAAAAAAAACACCGGGAACGGTTCCGTTAATTAATCGACCACACCCGAGGACCCGCCGGGGTAAGAAGGTGAGGTAACGGGCAGGGTGAGCCGGAGGGTGGTAAGGTAGAAAACAGCCTTGTCCAAACAAAAAAAGAAAAAGTTTGAGATCGACAAAAAAAAAGCCTTTACGTTTCGCGAACGAAGGGCACGCTTCATTCGATCGATTTTCCTTCTCTTTCTCTCCGTTTACCCTTCCCCTCGCTCCACCGCTGTGACGGTGCCGGGTTCGACGCATCGAACCCTATAATCAGGTTCAAACGAATCTTCACGCCACGCTCGTGTCCCAGGTTCGGGTCAGGGGGTTTCGTAGTCAGCAATTAAAATCATTCCGGTGTATTCCGACGGGTCCGACCCGGGATTCGGATGGGTAGCATTACCGGCTCGCCGTGGGTGGCCCCTCCCGGAAGTGAGCTCAACGGCAGCGGCAAACACAGCATCGCCGTGAAATGTCCGGCCCGACCGGGTTACCTTTTTTTTTCCCCCCTCGTGCCGCGTTCCGTTGTTTGTTCGCGTTTCTGACCCAAGTCGCCTGTCGGACGACTTGACCATGGACCTTGTAAATATTGATCTACCGCCGTAGGATGTGATTCGAAAGAATGAAAAAAAAAACGACATAAGCAGCAAAACATTAACATTCAGTTTCGTTGTTTGATTTGCTTGCGTCGCTCGCGTTATGACTGTTTGGATAATTGTAATTTAATTTCATCGCTCCACCGCCGCCGGAGCACGGAACTCAACGGTGGAAACCCACGGCATGCAATTTCAACTGTCGCTTCAAGTGCCGCGCAACTCAGAAGCAGGACTTCCCGACCTACATCAAAGCGGCGAGATTGGAGTAGAACACGACCGTCATAACCTACCCTGCCTGGTCTTCCGTTCCGTAACCCGGAACCCGCCGGAAAATGTTGCACGAAAACTTGCCCACAGACAAAATTAAAGAAAAACGAAAAACCTGTTTCTCCATTACGGTCGCCGGGAGTCGTGTTCCCGTTGCTCGGTGGAACCTCTTAGGGATGGTTTTTACAAAACCGCACGAAAACAACGTCGTCAACATTCTAATGAAAATCACCGATGACGACAGTTGGGGGGAATTTCTCGAACGAAAATCGAAAGTTTCTTGCCTGAGTGTGTTTTTTTTTAATTCTTCCTTCTTGTGCTCCTTCCGCTCGACCGGCCGACCATCTGTTCCGGTGTGGTTTGTAGTGTGTTTTATTTTCCGCTTTTCCGTATGTTTTGCATGCGCTGCCTTGGGGTTGCTGGAATGCTGCCGACTGCTGAAGAATATCGAAAACCGAATGGATGAGGGGGCGTAATTGGTATTCTGCGGAGGATTTCGCATGCAATAGCGCGGCTTGGAGCGAAAAAGCGTTTAATTGCATTAAAGCCGCGGAAAGATACCGCTTGTTTTAAATTGTTCCATATTTTTCTTTCAGTTGCTTAAAGATGTTCCTCTTGAAGTGTCATTCTAGCCCTTTGTTCGGTGGTTTTCATCTAAAGCTTATACAACAAGCTGAAAAACTGGACCTTACTCAATTGCCTACAATATTTTGTTCTGTACCTTTAACTGGTTTGATGAAAATTCAAATATGCAGTGAAATAAAATGAAGAAATGTCCTTTTTTAGACTATCTAATTTTATAGTACGGTAAACATTGAGGAAAACCAAAATGTTTAATGAAATAGTGTTAAAACTACTTGATGCTTTCAAAATGTAGTTGCACTTTCGATCGTACTGTTCACTGCTTTCCAATACCAATATAGTGTTTAACTATAATTATGGATTTCCTCGTCAATATCCGGCTGAACGCAAAGCTTATAAATAGGCACAACGTACTTCAGTAAAGCAATTAAAATGATATCTAGCCCCACCATGTCATGCGCTCGTAATCTGTCTGCTTGACTGTTTTTTAGGAAAGTCACCTGTTTCAATTTTCCAGAAGAGATGCGATTCGAACGGGATCTAATAAAAGCGCCCCCTCCTCGACTTCCTTTCAACACAATCGCACATAAGTTAACATCGTCCCGGTGTTGATAAAGCTCGCGCCCTTTGTGCAAGGCATTAAAGCTCCAGGCCCGTCCCTGCACGTATGCGATTACATGTGCCCGGATATCCGTGCGCCCATAATAAACCAGCCAGTCCTCTCCAGCAATGGCCCACTTTCCACCGCAAGATTAACAGGAGCATGACGGTTTCGCTTACGGCCCCGTCCCCTTGTTGAAGCTGACGTCTGTGTGAAGCGCAGCCCGAACGGTGGTAGTTGTTGATCGTGGCTCGGAAACACTCGTTACCTCCGGTGAAATTCGCTCGCAGGGGTGGTGTTTTTCCTGTGATCCGGTATCCGGCACGAGGATGGAACAGCGGCAGGCAAGGCCATGGCAAAATCGCAACCACCATCAAACCGCTTCAAGGGGGTGGGGGGGGGGAGGAAAGAGACAGACACGAATAAATAAATAAATAAACCCTTTTTGCTGCCGTCACCACGCTGCCGGGCCCGAGTGTTTTGGGTTGACTAGCTCCGAAAAAGGACGCTCGCTCGGTGTCGCTCATCCGCCGGCACAGGTGGTATTTATGAATTGATGATGACCGACGGGACGGGAAGTACCGTGAGCGAGGGTTGTGGGGGGGGGGGGGGGGGCGGAGAGGAGCGAAAAGATTGGATGAGTACGCAAGTTAGCGCCGGCAAGTGAGTGAAGTATCTAACAACGACCGGGCCCATAACAATAACAATGAAGTGTAATAAAATAAAGTTCAAACGGTGGAACGTAATCCGGGCCGCAGGAAACGGGTCAATGGGGCTCTGTGTGTGTGTGTGTTTGTTTGTGTGTATGTGGTCCGGGTAGGTTCGGTGATTGACTGCAAGGAAGCGCTCACCTGCCCGGGACGACCCACGGCAAAGTCAATGGCATCGTAGGTGGAAATTAGTCAGCCAAATGAGTGCCTCTCGAGAGCATCGTCGCGATGGCAAGGCTCAATGTATGCTAGCAGGGGCTCCGGAAGACTCGGAAAGGAAAGGGAGAAGGGAGGGAGGGGGAGGGGTCAGCACACAAGGGTCTGAGGTTCGTTTTATGTGCAAGGATTTTCCCATCGCGATTGGCGCACGTTTGAAGTTGCCCGAACAGTGATATTTCCGTGACGCGCTTTCCACCAGTGCTTTTATGCACCAGGGTTTTCCCCTTCACGGCCTGACCGGAACTCGATAGGGGTTTGTTTTTTTTCCGACCCTTTTCTTTTTTTTTCCCCTTTTATTTGCATCGTACCTGCTTTGAGTGATGTTAGTTTATGGCTTATCGGTGCGGAAAGGGGATTATGCCTTGGCTGGTCAGAGTTTTTCTCCGGTATCGTGCAGTGGTTTCGAACCGCTCGAAGCTGTCTTGATGTCGGGCTGGCGTTCGGTCGGTCTGAATCCGGGAAAATTTCGATCCAAAAGCCGCACGACGATGGAGAGGATGTTTAATGTGTTTTTGTGTTGTTTTTCGGTTAAAAGCAATAGACGTCATTGTGGCTGTGGCGGTTTTAATGGCCCGTATTCATTGAATCGCTGGGAAAACCGGTGTGGAACGCGTCGGAAAACTCAGGTAAATCGTAAATAACTCAAAATGATTTCAAAAGTGGATAGGGCATTTGGGAAAATGCTCCTAGCTTTAACGATACGCGTGAAAGTGATCAAACATTTCGGAATGGAATGCCTCTCGCAAAACAGGGTGTATCGTTTAAGGGAATTGAAGGTAAAAACTTTCTTTCGGGCAAACATTAATTGCTTCGATTTGTTGTCGTTCTTATACACGTTTCGTTCTGCTGGGAATGAATAATCACACCATTTTCTTTCTTTCTTTGCTCACCCTTTCAGTTCCCATTACGACGGTCAGCGGAGTGCTGGGAAAGCAGGCTAGCCTTCCGTGCGACATTACGCCGCTGGAGCGGGACGATGCCGTGTACATGGTGCTGTGGTTCAAGGAGGACGACAACGAGCCACTCTACAACTTTGACGTGCGCGGCCGGCAAGTGGCGCAGGCGCGGTTATCGTCCTCGGAGAAGTACTTCGGCAAGCGGGCATTCTTCCGGGCCACCTCCCACCCGGCGCAGCTGCTGGTGGACGAGATCAAGCTGTCCGACGAGGGCATGTACCGGTGCCGGGTGGACTTCCGCAACTCGCCGACCAGGAACCTGAAGATCAACTTCACTGTGATAGGTGAGCCACCAGGCGTCTCCATTTTGGGAGACACATTGAAACAAACTTCAATCAACACGACATAGTTTCTGGAAAAGATTCTTAGAATCAGTAAAGAAGTTTCCGTAAATTTACCCATGACTTCCATGAGCTCGTATGCAATTTCTTTTGCATTTTCTCGTTGCCTTTGGCAGAAGACAGTAGAAAGGTCATGGCAAAAGAAACGGCACTGAGGACATTTTACGTATTTTTCCCCACTGGAATATTTATAATTTATTGTTAGTATTTTGTGCACTATAAATTTTTCAACGACAGCAAATCCCTGTGTTCCACTGCACATGGTTTCAATAAAGGCGGAATATTTATTAAAAAGGTCAGACCTTAAATGTTTGGGCGTTCAGCAGATATTTTGCTTTTATATAATAGTTATCATGACTTTGTTATTGTATTGTATAACAAACATTGTTTAAAGTTATTGTAATTTCAATTTCCAATTCAATCCCGTACAGGATTGTAAAAAACTTCAAAAGGTCGAAAACCATTATAACTGACTATCCACCTTGTAGTATTTCTAAGTAGTCGCTTTTTTAAATTATTTGGAAATGCTTTAAAATATGCTAGAATGTAAATAGGTATGCAAAAATCCTAACAAAACATGCTCCAAAGCATCGTGAGCATACGAAATCAAACGTTAAAGTACGAGTGGTCGCCCCTTTTGCGCCCTAAACAAACCAGGGAAGCAGCTTGTGAAGCTCATCATAAACCCATCGCTCGGCCCAGAAGCTACCAACGGTTATGCTGACGCAAACCTGTCCTAATATTATTCTCCTGTCCCGCACGTAACCCATTACGGCCTTTCGTCTCATTTGCAGTCCCGCCGGATCGGCCCATCATCTACGATTCGCGGCGCCGGGAAAAGGCGAACACCGTCGAGCCGTACAGCGAGGGCAGCGACATTGCGCTAATATGCGAGGTCAAAGGAGGTAAGACACGGTCATCGTCCGTGTGGTTGGGTCACTCACTTAGGAACGCTGGTTTTTTTTTCTTTTTTCGCTTCCCAGGTCGTCCCCGGCCGAACGTCACCTGGTACCTGGACAACAGTGTCATCGACGAGTCGTTCGAGACGCGCCCGGACGGGACGACGGTCAACCATCTGTCCTATCCGAACATCGGTCGGCAGCACCTGGACGCCCGGCTGATGTGCGTCGCGAGCAACACGAACCTGACGCCGCCCAACAACAAGGTGGTCGTGCTCGACGTCAACCGTGAGTATATTTGCCCGCCCAGTCCGGTATGGAAATTAGTTTGCGATGATCCTCATCTTCTTTCCCGCTCTCGTTTGCAGTCAAACCGGTGGCCGTGCACATCATGGCGAAGGAGAAGTTCGTCTCAGCCGACAAGCGCTACGAGATCGAGTGCAAGAGCTCCGGCTCGCGCCCGGAAGCGGCCATCTCATGGTGGAAGGGCACGCGGATGCTCAAGCGCATCACGAAGAGCGTACGTATCGGGAGTTTCACCACCGGTCGTCCCAATCTGGTGGGGCTAACGACTGTCCAAGCTTTCCGTCGAGAAAAAGAAAAAAACATGCACCCCTCGATAAAAGGGCTAGAGTTGATAATTTCGGCGCGTATAATATTGGATCGAACCTTGATTGGATTTTTGCTTCCAATCGACATCGGCCATGTTTGGTGACCGACGCGCTTTTGGACCGTTTGAAGTGAAATGGGCAAATGTGTGCAACAGCATTCCAACCTGGTCACCCCACGGTTCGCAAGTAGCCCGAACCCACGTGAACATTAATTATCCATTCGAACCACAAAAATGGCGTGAACAACCGTTGCCCCCGCTCTCTGCCCAGATGACATCCAACATGGCGACAGGAATCGATGCGCAGGTTTCATAATTACCGCTCATAATTACCCGTTGCGTGATTTCTGGTGCAATTGCAGCTCGGTCTTTCGAACTTGTGACTTCCGTGTGAATCGTTTTCTGTTTTTTTTTTTTTGTTGCTCCTGAAAGTTTGTCGTTTATTTCTGACGATGAGCGGTACACCGACCGGCGCCAGGAAATAATTAGCAAACCCAATGGGCAATGATTATTAATCAACCATTTTTCGATTGCATATCGGAAAATTTGGATAAAATTCCATGTTCAAACCACCGTTTCCACTAGTTGTAAATTTCATCGAGCGAAAAACCCCGCGGCGTTTGCATGAGTTGGTCACGGTAACGGGATAGAGTAGGGTGTAACGCAAGGATCCTATTACGCAATGGCTGGTCGTCACAGGATGTAATTCAATTTTCGCCTAGTGTGAGGCCTCGTGTGAGGATGGTTTGTGGCGTCTGATACTGACGGTTATTGTTCACGCGTGGTGTACAGTTCCGCTGCAAAACACGCCATTAGAAACATAAATAATCAACCTTTCATACTTTCAATAGGAGCCAACCGGTGTAAACATATATCGTGTGTAATTTTGCCTGCTTAATTAATGAGCCGTTTCATGAACAGCTCTCCAATTTTCCCGCCCATTAGGCTGGACAGTTTTAGAATACATATTTGTGCTCCGTAACATTGTCCGTTGCATACAAGGGTCGAGTTGTTCGTCGGGGATGTTTCGACGAATCAATGCCCGACCCGAGCAAGCGGCTCCATTTTCTTTTCCACGCCACACTTAGTGGCAGATTGATGTGCGAATGCGGGAGAAAAAGTACAGTCAAAGATCGTCTACCGGCAGCGCAGTTGGCCGGCTGCTGGCGAAGTAATGGAAGCCAAAGTACTCGGTCGGTGTACGTGATTGAACTGTGCAATTTTCCCTCCCCTCACACCGGCTCGGGAAGGCATTTTCCAGCGCGTGGGGTATCTCATCGGCACGTCGATCGCTGGTGTCGCTCGGGCTTTGGCTTCCATTCCTCAGACATCCAGTTCCAGTGCCATATAATAACGTGTTCGTTCGTTCTTCTTTTTCTCACCGGGGTTTTTCCGTCCAGTTTTCCGAGAGCAGCAACCAATCGCTCAGCGTCATCTCGTACACGCCGACGGTGGACGACGACGGGAAGTACTTGACGTGCCGGGCCGAGAATCCGCTCATTCCGGACAGTGCAATCGAGGACAAGTGGCGACTGGTGGTGCATTGTAAGTAGACTTCATCGCAAACGGACTTGTAATCGATAGGAGATACATTTTCTTCCCCCAGGGAAATGTATGGAATGTGCATATATTTATTTCATTCTTCTTCGTAAATTGACGCGTTTTATTGCATGCCAACGAAAGATAACCTCAGCTTAAAAATACAGCCGATACACACCGAGCAAAAATCTTCGGATCTTTAGTTTTACGATCGAAATGTCTTTGAAACAAAACGAATTGAATCGATCAACAACTGTTCAGCCAGTAAAACTAATAAATGCTATTCAAAGCATCAAGCAAACACCAGACAGGCTTCGATTGACCCTGGTGCGAACAAGTCAATCTGGGCCTTCCTCGTTGTTGGCCTCTTCGGCCATACCTTCGGCCGTAAAATGTCCCCCGTCTCCTTGCGTTTCCTCCGCCTGGCTCCGTGAGGGAGAAAGGAAATTGAATTTCTTTATAACCAGAAACAACATCCTATCAGTTTTATTCGTTTACGTTCGATCGGTCGATAAAAGGCGTTCCGCGATCGTTGCGTGCCATCGACGTCCTCCTTTTTCGGATTTTTTTTTCTCTTTACAGCAGCCAATAAATGGCTAAATTCCAAGCCGAAACCCCATCGCGTTCGCGACCCGTGCCCTAATTGAGACGCAAGAACATAAATCGCCCCATCGAGAGAACGCACTTCCGTGTCGCGGGGCTGGCGCGGCCCGGAACGTCGGAGGGCTCGAAAACGAAACCTAAATCTAATAAATACAGTAGCATAAAACTGGAAATTAACTTATTCCTTCGAACGCGCTCCAGGTCGCTCCAAGGGGGACCGCTGGACCCATCGTAGCACAACTTCTTCGTGTTTTCCGTCCAGTTTGGCATTGGATTGGGGGTTTCTCTTCTTTTATTTGTGTGGTTCGGTTTTCGTGCGGTGTCGCCTTGTTTGGCGGTGCTATCGTGCTATTATCCAGTATTTCCTCTCTTGTTCTTCATCTTTCCCTCGCTCGGTGTGACTGTGTTACGCGATTGTGAAACCGGAGAAACATGTTGATGCTATTTATGTGCCCGGTGTGTTTATGCAACCGTGAAATGATAAAAAGCAGACACTTGAAATCGTCCTTTCGCAAGTCTTTATGCTTTGCCAGGCGTGGGGTTTTTTTCCCCGATCCCCATATTTCTCGAACTCCACCTCAATGTTCGTCCTTTCGAAGCCGAAAAGAGGCGCCACTTGGCTACAGCCAAGTGCCCCGGGGAAGCCTATGGAACTTTTTACCTTAGGGTTTCCTTTTTGTCGTTTTTTTTACTTCTCAAGAAGTACGTCCCCCACACTGTAACACGCGGGGCAAAAAGAACGAATGTAGAGTAGGAAAACCCTTCAAGTAGAATTCTGATCCGAAGTGCACGGTTTTCTGCTCGTAAAAATACGACCCCACCCGTTTGGCCCCCATCCCGTCCCGGGGGCGAATGGGGACCAAGTCGCATAAAAGTTGTCTCCCTGTGCCCAATAGATCCGTCCTTTGCGGATGGAATCATACCGCACCGGCGCAGCAAAATGGAAGTAGCAACTACCATCCTGCCCCAGCAATGTTGTAAAATCTCTAGCATTCTTTGCACTGCGCTTTCAAGGGCCACGCGGGATCGGGACGGGCCCGGGGTAGAGCGGAGGCATTTGCATCACCGGGCGCTATAAAGCGACGCCGAAGTGCCGATCGGAGAAGATGGGGCAGAGTGGCGTATAAAACGAGAAGTGTTTTCAAGATTCCGCGCAGGAGCGAAACGCGCGCTACGAGTTGTTCTGATTACTGGCGGATTTTACAAGTGATTCGTACTGCTGATCTTGGACTAACGTGAGGTAATAAAGGCGTAAACTTTTGATTTTTTTAAGGTTTATTCAACAGCATCTTCAGTCGAATCGTTTCTATTGCTCCGTTCCTTTGTTCCATGAACTGCGCGAATGTAGAGTTCACTTGGTTCCAAGGGAGGGATCGTTTTTTTTTTTTGGGGGGAAAGAAAATGTACAGCTTAGAGATGCACATTCAACGGAGAGTTTTTGTATGGCATTTTACATTCAACAGCTAAAAACTAATGGAACCGATAAAGTTGTCAACTTTTTATGAATGTTTTACCCTGCCTTCCCCTTTGAAAAGTGTTTGTAACGCACGCGTGTTTTCCCTTTGCACAGATATGCCAATCGTGACGCTGAAAATGGGATCGTCGCTGAACCCGGACGACATCAAGGAGGGGGACGACATTTACTTCGACTGCCACATCCAATCGAATCCGAAGCCCTACAAACTGGCATGGTATCACAATGTGAGTAGTTTTGTTCAAAATATATTATTTTCAGTATTTTCTTCGGACACAGGACCACAATCTGCTCAACAAAACTCGGTCCGTGACCGTCGTCCGTATTTCCCCAGTGAGTTTTGGTCTTTTTTTTTTTTTCTTTCGCGGCCGCTGGCCGATGGAGCTATTTTTCACAAGCAAACAAGCTTGTGCCACTTACACCGTGTTCGGATTCGGATGCGCCCGGAGGAATCAACAATCGTCCGGAAAGCGGCACCAAATGGCGTCATTCTTGGAAGCGTCTGTCCGGAAAGAAACGGACGCATTGCCAGAGGGAGCTTGGAAAGCTCGAATTGTGGCCGAGGTTCGTTAGCGGAACCGGAGGCCCGATTGTAAGTGGTTTTAACGGAGACGCGGGCGTGTCGGAAGGCGGAGATCTACCTCCATCCATCGTGGTCGTGGTGGAAGGATGTGTGAATGGAGGACGCAGGATGCTTTCCGCCGGATGTGAGCGATATTTGATTTGCCTAAGCACCGGTGGGCGGAAGAGGGGAGTCGTGGTAAATGGGAATCGTGGACCAGCGCACGTACCGACACCACGGACGGGAAGTGGTGTTGCAAATTAGACTGGAGAATTGCGTATTTTATGGCCCCACCCGCACCGGAAGTGTGCGGTTTCGATCCCCTCGGCCACTTCGAACTGAACCCCCGCCAGGAAAAATAGAATAGAAATAGCCAGGGAAGCCATCTCTTGTTACCATTCGAAACCCTCTTTTCCACCAAAACTACCTCGCCCCCGGTTGCTGCTCACCCCAGTGCGGGGGAAATAAAATTTGCACCAAGAAAAAAATAAGTCCATCCAGACGGCGCCCGGGTGGTAAGAATTGAATTAAATCATTCCTTGAGCGAACCCTTCTTGAGCGAAATAATGAGCCTGTTTCGAGTGCCGTGCGCCGAGGCGGCCCTCGAAAGCTATATACCATTTCTTATTGCTATTGAGTGGTTTTACGAGTTGATTCCCCGAAGGACCTGTTTGTGCGTGTTCTCCTTTTTTTTTTGTTCTCTTTCTCTTTTGCGGGTTCGAGTTAAGTTTGTGGCAATTTTAATTATTTTCCCGCCCTTCCATATTTCCCTTCCACCAACTACCACCCATATTGAAGTGGAGGCTTGTGTCGGAAATTTAAAGTCTTAAAAGTCATTCATCTATACCTCATCATGCTCATGATGGCACCGAACACGGACGGTGAGGGGTTTCGGTGCGTATTTAAGTTAGCGCCGTTGTCGAACCAACATGATCAGTATATTGTTGTTTCGTTTTTTTTTTTGTGTGTTTCGAATGAAACTTGTAAAGCGTTTTCCCCGCCATCATGGGCTGGTTGTATGCATGGAAATAAATGTAATTACAGTGTTTCACCCGCAAACCTGATTATCGGCTCAATTGTACCACGCTATTCAGAACGGGTGCGAATCGTAAAGCGATGAACGCTTAAGCACGAACACAAGGATACGCGCTTGGCATGGTGTCGGGATGTCACTGTTGCCCATAAGTGATATCTAAATTAAATGTTAAATAAACGCATTACACGAGCTTACATAAGCGTCCTCCGACAGTCGAAAGCGAAAACGTTGTAGGCTTGATGAAGGCGGTGTTCGTGGGACACGCCATATGCCGCATTGGCTTCGGTCCCCTTTTCACCATGAACGGAGAAGGGACGATATTGGTGACTAAGAAACCCCACCCCACCCCCCAACGCCTTCTCACCCTGTTCCTAGCCTCATATTCCATAGCCGCGACTTTTTGATGTTGGGATTCGGATTATCTTCACGGTACATTCATAATCGTTAGATCCGCACCACCGCACCCAAAAACACATCTCATTTGCGCGCTGTTGCTGCTGCTCCCCGGTTCCGTTTCCTCCTCGCCTTTCGGCCGTGTGGAATACAATTAACCGCACCCAAAACATTCGCCGGAAAAGTGTGCTCGGTGCGCGAACTGGCGCGTCTAATGGTATCTGCTTATTTTTAATTTTCTTTGTTGCGCACCCTCGTTGCTCCACTTCCGGCAGAAGTTCATTTTCCAGTCCTTAGCGTACCTGCCGGGCCAACATCTTGCCGAAAACCCGGTGGTACCAGGGCCGGCAGGATTACATTCCCGCCGCCGTGCCAGTGTGTTTGGTTCATCGTGCTAACCAAGGAGAAGAAGAGGAAGCTGAGTAAATAATTCAATTTTCTTACCCGCGAATGACTGCCGCTCGGTGCTCGGGCTGGTACGTTGGGAAAACGCAGGTATAGCCACGTTTTTGCGGTTTCGGTGTCGAGTTTTTCACCTTCCATTACGTGGCGTTAGCGAGCCAGGAACCTGTGGGGCGGGATTTGCCATCGCAAGGACCTTCGTGGGGCTGATCGGGGCCGTTTTTCCGTGGGAAAACGCGAGTACGCGTGATTGTCTTGCTGCAACCTTACCATTTACCTTTCCTTTTCTTTTCTCCATATCTCTCACCTTTTCTGTGCCATCCACCATCGGCAGGGAAACGAACTACATCATAATGTCACAGCTGGCATCATCCTGTCGGACCACTCGTTGGCGCTGCAGGGCGTGTCGCGCAGTCTGGCCGGAGATTACACCTGCATGGCGGCAAACACCGAGGGCCGCGGCACGAGCAATCACGTCACACTTCGCGTGCGCTGTAAGTATCCATCCGTCCCGTGGCGCGTACCATCTTCCGCAGTTGCTGCAAGGAGAGAAACAAAATAAGAATCTTCAAGGACACCATAGTGCTAGTGCCTTCTTGACTTTTTTTTGTTTAAGGAAATTGGGAAGGAAACATGGGTTTTTTTTTTGGGATCCCATTTGGTTCGTGTTGGTAAATTTGTCGTTCACGGTTGCTGTCGAGGGCAATTCGTATTGGTAAAGGTAACCGTCCCGTCGGCCTCGCCCAAGCCACCGGAACGAATCTACAAAGGCGGGCATTATTGTAAATAAAGTGTAATTTCATTAACTCGTGGCGTAGCTTTCTCCTCGCGGGCACCCGTCAAGCAAATGAGAGGCTCCGGGTAGGTTTTTGGTTCTCCCTGAATTGTGTGTTTTTTTTCCCTCTTTATTATAATCCCTCTTTTTTCCATCCGAGAAGGTTGGAAAGGTGCCACAAGGACAAGGCAGTCAGGGAACGCACGGTTTTTGGTAGTTTTTTTTTTCCCTATTATTTGTTTGTTGAGTTTGTTTGTGGTGGTTGCTTTTCCGCTGCTTTCACAAATGGAAATAAAATGCATGAAAAAAAACACACACACACACAAACACACCGCACTGGGTGGTTCACAAATTGCAACCACTTTGGTGGGCGCTTTGTTCTCGCATCGAATTTAATTTCACACATGAATATTCGCCGGTGCAAAAGTTCGATTTACGCTCGCTTTCACTTCGCCACTGCCGGCAATGAATGTCGAAAATGAAGCAAATATGAGTGGCGGTGCGGCAATTTGTGGCCAAACTCGGACAGACGAAGGGCCACGAAAGGTCTTTGAAAGGGGGCTGTTGGGGATTGGGAATTAAATTTTCCGAATTTTCCACAAACAAACGTTGTGTCCATGGTTCCATGTTCGTCGGCTGGCGTCAGAAGAGATTGCTATCGAGTGGTGGTAGGGTAGCGTGAGGAGCCCCGCTGAAGGGATCGCGACCCATCGATACAGATGTAATTGATGTGTCACAACCTGATGAAACACCAGCTCCCAGCTCAGGTTTACGGGAAATGTTATAAACAATCGCAACAAGAATTTTATAGTTTCAATACATTGGTTATCCATGTGCACATCAATTATTATTGTCAATGATTATCAAAAAAAAAAAGTTTAAAATAAAAATTTATTTTTTTAATCGATTGGAAAACTCAATAACGGATAGATTATTCCAACGCAATCATGCAAAATAAACACGCACGATGGTTTAATTTGTGGAAAAGTCAGCCAGCATGAAACTTGTGCAATGTTGCTACCAGGTGGCAATGGTTTTATATCAACGTTTTAACATTATATTTCATTCATTGCAACCATGAAAGGCGTTTTCTCCCTCGTTAAGCTTCGAAAAAGGCCGCCGTGCGTTCAATCGTTCTGGAACATCGCACTCCACACCAGCGTGCGTCGAATCAGTGCCAGCCGTTAAATGACGAACGCGCGAGGTTTTCCACATTTTCCCGGTCCCGAAAAACGGTAACCCGCTGCGACCCGCCCAGGCACCGCAATCAGTCAGAGTAATTGAATCACACGCCACGGTACAGGAGGGGGGAGTCGTGGTGCGTTACAACCGGTCCCCTCTTCGGTACCACAGAGGGTTGTCAAAAAAGGATACAATCGTTCCGAAATCGTCTCGATCGCTTGTGCAATTTGCTCTCTCAATTGACTGATAATTTGTTTGTCAGAAATGGTTGCAAATCAGAAATTACGCAATTGGATTTTCCCGGCCCGCTTCGTGAGCTTTTCCCCTTCATCGAGCCTTCTTTTTTTTTTTGCCAAAAACTGTGCTCATTTACTGACAGCCAGAGCAAAAGGTCTAGCCATTGGCACCGTGTGCTGGGAGTTGGGAGAAGTGCTGAAGCTCGACGATGATTTTTGTGACGATATTAATACGAATCGTTAGAGCAGGAGATTTTGTTGAGGAATACTAGCGGCGTGCAGGTTGTAGTTTGTTTATTTATACTCTCTGGTCACGTTTAGGAAGGCTTTTATGGCTGGGAGGAAAATGATGAAAAAACGACTCGTAAAACTCACACCCGCCTCCCCTCAACCATTGCGTGAATTTGCGAATGAAAGACACTGTTGTTTGTAAGATGAAAACTGCAAGTACGCACATTAAATTGCGTCATATTTCGAGCGTCTCGAGAAGGAACTGTTTGTTTTTTGTGACATTACCAATCATTACCGAGAACTTTCGAAACGCAATTCTAATCTTGATAATAACTGATATTTCAAAATCAATACCCTTTTCTTTTCCATAGCTCTTAAGTCGTTACCGGTATGGTTCAGGAATCGCAATTTTATTTTGGAAACAGATAAAAGTTTTTTTTTTTAAAGTGTACACAGCTCATTATGGGATTCTCTCGGGGCACCAATAAATCGCATCTGCTGGTGCTCACTCCACCGTCCATGCACTCTATCAAATGCTAAACGCATCGTCTCCTCCGCCAGATGCACCGGTATGCGCAACGGACCGCGAAGAGCTGCTGGGCGCACTGAAGCACGAAACGCTGCAGCTGAAGTGTGAAGTCGATGCGTCCCCGCCGGCCGAGTCCTTCCACTGGACGTTCAACTCGTCCGGCGAGCAGACGGAGCTACCGTCGAGGCTGCACTCGAGCGAGGTATGTATGCGGACGAACGATGGCGCTCCTGCTCCGGCAGAGATAATTTGAAAACAGCTCCAAATGCGATAATGAAAACGAACTTGGCCGCGCCGAGTGGCGGTGGTAATTTGAGTGTTGCAAACCTTATCCTTTACCATTCGGTGTGTTTTTTTTTTTCATTCCTTTTTCTTCCCGACGCCTTCGTTGCAGACCGGCCTTTCGAGACTTAATTACACGCCAACATCGGATCTGGACTATGGCACGATTTCCTGCTGGGGCCGGAACGCGATCGGTGTGCAGAAGTCACCGTGCATCTTCCAGGTGGTGGCCGCAGGTAGGTCGTGTGCCCTCCGAACGAGTCTCCGAACGTCCGTGCCGGAAGTGGGGAGGCCCAGGGCTGCCGAGTGGTTGAAGTTCGGAGGACTTTGGAATTTAATTAAAGTGCCATACAATCAGCAGTTTTTCTTTCCGACGATTCCGGAAAGAAAATGAACTGCCAAGCAAGCAATCACATTGGACGGGACGGGGAAAGCAATGTACGGTCAAACGGTGCTTGTTTTTTAGAATGAAAGGAAAGCGGATTTTTTTTCCTGATGACGCCGGATTATTATCACAGAAATTATCTCTCGGGAAGAGCAGATAACGGAAACTTTCGCCTTGTAATCCTTACGCAACTTCTTTACCGAAGTTCCTACCGGTTCTGTTTGACCGAATGATACTCGACAGTATTAGGGAACTAATAATCCTCTCACTACGGCAACGTCTCCCCCGTCCAACGTGCCTCACCTTGTAGCCACAATCTCACCAACAAAGTGTATCAATTTGTGAACTTTCCTTTCCCCCCGTTCCAGGACGCCCGTTCGCGCTGCAAAACTGCTCCGTGTCGAACCAATCGGCCGACTCGCTGCACATCGAGTGCATCGAGGGCTTCGACGGTGGGCTGCCGCAGATGTTCCTGCTCGAGCTGGTGGAGGTGCCCGTCCTGCGATTAGTTAGAAATTTAAGCCTGCAGGTATGCTGTCGCCCCGCTAACTTTACCTTTCCGTGCCGTAGGGCGTCCTTGCATTTTCCAGCGGAAATCGATCGCGATGTGAAGTGAAAAAGAAGGAAAGGGAAAGACAGAAAAGCGTTGACCTGGATGCATAACCCTTCACTTGAGTTCCTTCGCCCGTGCCGGTGCGACGTTGTTGGCAGAATGTCGGCAGACCGCACGAAAATGTCACTGTCGATTGTTTCACTTACATTTTCCGCTCGGGTGAGCAAAAATCTCATTTTCATCTGCACCAAACGGGATCTCCTTCACGTGCTCGTCTTGGGCGGGTGGGTTGGGTGGTCTCGTGTGCAACCAGCGTACAGCGCACCGAGCGGGTAATAATAATGGCGTAGTGCACTTGAGAGACCTCATCGGGCATCCCTCCGCCGCCGCTGACACGTTTTGCAGGATGGTTGCGAAACTTTCCTCACTCCCCCAGTGTTCACTTCGTAGTGAACTGACGCAAGTGACATCGACCCGTGTACCAGTGCCGGAATTCCCAGAAGACTGCAGACACGGCAGGGAAGGTGGGGGTAAAAATTGGAAAATATGAAACACAGGCAACCAAGGTAACGTGGCAACATCCGCCTCCCACCACGTCTTCCCGCACATCTTTGGTGAAGCCGAACCTTCCGTTCCTCGCCGTTCTCGAGGAAGAGAAAGACACAAATTTTCACCCGACGGACATTGTCCAAACCGTACGGAGCATTCCAGCATGCTTCATTCCTCCCGGCGAACATCCACGTTGGGCTTTGGGTTTGTTTGGTACCGACTTTGCCCTTCAAGTAACGGATCGGCATGGTGCAGTAGCTTTGTTTGAAACCACTTCGACGGCAACCGCGAACGTCGATGGAATACAATTGTTTCTCTGGAGCTGTAGCTGGTTGGTGGGTCGAGAGCGACCTAGCAGGGCAAGTGTACACCGTCTAGAACGGTACAATCCAAGGGCAATATATAAGTTTCCGTAGATTACTTTCGATGGACAAGTTCGTTCAACAAGCAACCGACCCGTGCCAAGGCTCACCTTCGCTGCGAAAGCGTTGGCAGCTCCTTTGGCGGCTCTAATCCTGCCGCATGACGCAAGGATCACTTATCCGCCCGGCCAGATGTTTGACATGGGTTCATCGCGCTGGCGCTTTCCCGTTTCAATCTACCTGTCAAGCGATCCGACACGAGTCTGTTTCCCGTTTCCATCCTTCTCATCCCTCTTGTTCGTTTTACTATCACCCGGCGCAGCATCCACCGGTGCAGTTCTTCATCGATAATCTCGAGCCGGGAAGCTCCTACCGGATCATCCTGTTCGCTGCCAACGCCAAGGGTCGCTCGGAGCCGGTCATCATCGACGATATCACCTTCAAGGGTGTGGCCAGGCAGCTTACCGGTAAGCATTATACGTCGAGCGCACACGGGTGCAGGTCGAGCAGGATCAATCGATGGAGCTGCAACAATCTATCGGTTCGCAACTGTCGGCAGTCGTAGAGCGTTTTTATCGTGTTATGTATTTATTCAGAGCTATCAACCACACACACAGACAGACACACAGACAACAAGACATGCCACGGGACTCCATTTGTTCTCGACGCTCGGGACTAACCAGCGAAAACGGCTTGCTTTCCGCTCTATCGACGAGGACAGTTGCACAACAGATACCGGACGGTAGCAAGCGAACAAAACACACACGCGGAAGACCAAAGAAAACTCATTACATTTTCCACACATGAACTTCAAAGTCAGCACTGCATCCCTAATCCGTTAACGCCACTGGCTTGAAGCTGGACGACGTTGCCATAGTGGCCGTCCAGAAGAAGAAGAAAGTGGCCATGGTTCGGTTATCGGTGGACTTGGAAAAGGGAATTGCAGGGGAAGCTAGGGGAATGACCAGTGGAACCCGAGACGAGATGAAAAAGGAAGTGGAAAATCTACAATCCCATTGCTGTCAGTTGACATGATCACCTCTAAAGCAGCTTAGAGGAAGCTTGTATATATGTCCTCCCCGGAAAGACATAGAGAGAAAAGAGTGGGTGTACTCCTTTGCTTTCAGCCGATGTTCAAAGCAGGCCAGCTTGGGAAAGAAAGCTAGGAAAGTGGCGAGAAAAATCGTCAGAGGACGTTATCGCAAAACGCAGCGGGTGAAACAACTGGCATCGCCGGCAAAAGCGATTACCGTACGGTTTCACACTCTGTCTGCACCCGGACTGTGTGCATGAGGGTGTGTGACAAACTCTTCTTTCTTGTTTGCTGGAGAAAAGACAAAAAAAAAACTGGTCACCACAAGCCGAAATGCCACGTGAGATCTTTGGCAGCGAGGGCGAACCTTCAGCGTACTAGAATTGGATCACATATTTGATTATATAAAATTCCCATTTCTCCAACCTAAGTGCTATTTACTCTATGCAAGCTTGCCAGTATAGGACTCTAGTTAAATTTCAACTAGGTTATTGTTAAAACAGCCAGAGCTTTATTTGCCACGCAGTAAGACTTTAGGTCAATAGCAGGAATGAAGGCAGGCTTTTATCGTCTACGTTACAACCGTAATGTTTCGTTTTATGATAAAAAAAAAACTACACATAATGAACATTTTAATGTTGGCATACATCATCGAATCAAACATTGACATTTTAATTCTCATGCGCTATCACGCTATGCTTATGATTTAATTTACTTTCACTAATAAAGTTAATTAGGGCAATGAGCTTTTTTAGACAAAACCCATAGCTGTCCACCTTGAAACAACGCAGAACAATAATTTACTAACAGTTATCAACATAACATTTGTAAACTGTTGAATAGAAAAAGAGTAGACTGATTTCAAAGCTATGCGATTTAGTTAAGCTACTGGAAGTCTTGTACTAAAATGTACTAAATGAAATATTATTGAAACTCACGTTTCTTCGCCATCTCTGGCCTGTTGCCTATTGGAAGGATATAACCATGCACACATACATGAGCACGAAGATGTCAAGTTCCAACCGTGGCGAGCGGAGGCGGCTTTTGTTTGCGTTGCCACCTGAGAAAAGCTCCCCGAAGAAGATTATAGACGGCCTCAGCGCTGTCAAAGCCCGGCGAATCTCTAGCGCCATCCAAACCCGGTCCGGTTCGACCGTCTCTGGCTGCCCTGGCGTTTTTTGTTTTTTGCCATACTCGGCCATTCGTCCTAACCCATCCCCCTTCCGTGATCCCATTAATGCCCTCTTCACGGTCCCATCGGGGAGCGGTGGGAAAAAGTGATGAATGGTTTCGCCACCGGAAGCGGACAGCTCCGGATGTGGGCAGGAGTCATGTTTGTGCCCGGGATTAGAGCGTGCCGTAGCCGTGCCTCGTGCCGGACGAGCACACTGGTCACTTTCGGGCGCTGGGGAGCCCGCCCGCTCCCTCTAGGCACAATCTTTGAGAATGGCTCGAAAATTAACGAGATCCCGGCTACGTTAATAATAAATTTGATACTTATCCGGCCTACCTGCCACGGCCATCGCCAGTCCGCCGGGGACTGTTAGCGTAATGAAGAGGATTCCCCGTTGCCCAACGACGACGACGACGAACGACGACCTCCGAGTCCTTTTCCGAGCCGTCCGGAGCTAAATAGTTTATTGCAAAGTTGCCGTCCGGCTTACGAGCGGCAACATATGTACGGTGCTGGTGAAAGGCCCATCAGTGGCTTCCGAGCGGACACTCTGGCCGTTGCGGTGAGGTGGGTGTGACGCTCGCACTGGATCTAACTGGAGTAAACAATTATTTGGAGACAGCACAGGGCTCCACGAGAGATTCCGTGAGATTAGAGATTAGCAAACGATGCCTGGGCGAACATGTTTTCCGCTTTTAATCGTAAATTCAAGGGAATTAACAATTTTATCACAAATACTGCTTTGAGGAGGTGCAAGGAAATACGTTTTACTTGTATCATGTCGTAGAATAGCACGATAAATCGAGTGAGGTTTAAGTCGGGGATAAGATTTATCAGAATCTCTGGTCAGCAACACTCCCTTACTCTTGGGTCTTTGTACGGTTTAGTTCTTTTATTGTATGTTTAAATTATATCACTGCTGAGCAACGGTTGCGTACCACACTGTACTCGTCCTGCATGTTGATAACGCAACGCTCGATCGTCCCACCCGGATGTGGGGTGCCATTCTGAGTCCGAGGTTTTTACGCAACGTGCTTTGATTTATTGCAGGCGTGTCCAACGTTATGAATGTTCCTTTATCACCGGTATTAGCCGCATTAACACTCACGGTGGCGATCCTGTTCGCCGTGGTCTGCATCGTCCTGGCGACCATGTACCGGCGTCATGCGACCAAGTAAGTACGAGCCAAGAAGAGGGTGCTGGGGTAAGGGTCCAAAACAAGAGGGGGGCAAGCTAACACGCACGCGGACCGTATCCCGCTTTTCACCGCAGGAACACGACCAAAAAACTGAAGCCCACCAAAAGCGCCCAGCTGACCTCGACACCGGACTGCCAGCTCGACGCGACCGTCCACCACCAGACGCACGATCCGAACGGCATCCAGACGCCGCTGGTGGACAGTGGTGGGGGTGTTGGAAGTGGCGGCGGTGGAGGGGGACTCGGTGGTCCTTTCGGGCGTCGGGGCAGCCCCACGATGATCGGCGAACCGCCGGACGGGGACGAAACTGATCCGGATGTGATACCGAACCAGTACGGTAAGTGCACGGCGATGCCACCAGGAGCCACCAACGCCGAGTGGCAGAGTACTGGACCTGTACTAACTCTTCGTACTTTAACCCACTGGGAAACTGCAGAACGGCGGCCGCCAAAGACGACACTTCCCACGCCGCTGTTCCGGAGCCCGTCGGCGCGGCTGATACAGCGGAACGGGGGCGAGCATCTGCTCCACGAGGACGAGCGTCACTGTGATGGGTCCAGCCTGGCATCGCTGACGGGGTCGCACACGGAAGTGCACCACTACTCTTTTAAGCCTAGTAAACAAATCGTAAGTATGCCATTGCCCTTCATGGAGACGTTCATGTCTTCCGGTCATCAAGGGATAGATGATCATCATGAATTCAGGAAAGCCCGACCGAAACAACATTATTTCAGTTGATTCAACTTCCCTTCCCAGACGGATTTTGACCGATTTGAAATCTGTATTCCAACGCTGTCATTGTGCAGGATGAAGTTGCCCTTCACATTCCGATCATTTCTTTAGTTCAAGACTTGAATTTATTTGCCTTATCAACCTGGACTTGCTCGGCATATTTTTCAACAATGTCAGTTTTGATTAGTGGCAGTTTTCCCTGTGATTCTGTTAAAATTTTTTAAATAGATTTGCCTATCCAATCTCATTCTTAATTGTTTCAACGGATATGCATAGAGGAAACCCGCAATTTGCCCATTTTTTGTGCACTTCAAGATTGTTTTTCAATGCATAATGGAGCATAACATATTTTAACAACGTGTTCGACATATTTTTTTGCTTTAAATTCCTTTTGTTAAATACCATGTTGGTATTGTTCTGTTGTTCCCTTTTCGCGATTGTATGGATGACAAATGTCTGTTTGAATTGCTGAAAACGAAGCAAATACCTAGAACGAGTAATAAAGCTAACGAGAGCGCCCGAAGCATCTTCCAATCGTGGAAATCCGTCGATTCTTTGATGAAACCTTTTTCTCGCAGACCGCTGTTGAAACCGTTTTCCCGGATGCCGAAGCTTCATAAAAAAAAAATCGCTTTGATTGGATGTCAGTTGAAGTTCCCATTTGCTGGATCGCGGAAAAGCGTTATGCGGACAATGAGTTATCTGGTTACCCTGGGTTTGCCCGAGCAAAGGAAGTTTGTTTCATTCCCTGTCCGTTTCAGCAACACAAAGTATCCTGTCAACTTGGGGGGGGACCTGGGACAGTTTGGGGGCAACGCATTGATCGGCTCTGTGTGTACTGAATGTATCGACCGACGTTTTTTTTCCTTTCCTCAGAGCTACGCCACGCTTGGCCGGGCGAATAACAGCAGCGTCACGTCGACGCTTAGCCCTCTCAGTCAGCAGCCGTCGGCGGCAACCCTGCCGCTGCCGTCTTTGCCCTCGATGTCGGTCGCCAGCGTCGGAGCCGTCGGTAGCCTCCTAAGCAGTCCGGCCTCGCAATCGTCCGGCCTGGTCACCTCGACGCTGAACGAGTACCGGTTTCGGCCCGAGGTGGTCACCACCTCCAATCGAATACAGGAAAGTTGTATATAAAGTGGGTGTCAGTGTGCATGAGGCGCGTGTTCGGATGAATGACTGTGCGTTTGATGTATGTAATTGTGTGTTCAACGGTGCTCCCCTCCCGATCATCCCCCTTTGTTGTGCGGCCGAGCTGCGGAAAAATGCTGCGAGCTTTCCCGCGAGGACGTCACCTCGAAGCCATATCCCGATCGCATCTACCATATCCACCCCGTTACCTCGTCCCTAGCGCCAACTCGAGTTCGAGCCGGGGCAGTTGAATTTTAGAACGGTGTAACGAAAACTAATTTCGAAGCAAAGTCCAATCGTCCGTCGGCCGGTAGATTGAGACCCCTTGCTGAGGGGGAATTTACGCGGAAGGATAGGGTCAAGAAATTCGTTAGCATAATTTTCATCCTCCCAAAACCCCACCCGCCAGTATTGCCCGTTCGTGAGCGTCTTCATCGATGTATATACCATAAGTAGTAGCTTAGTCGTAGTCGGCTAGAAGGTCCTTTCTCGTTCCTCCCCCGCAAGTCCCCCGAGGTAGGGTAGTTGCTAGAGCAACCGGTGTAAGTAGGCGAGAAACGGTTCGCAATTCGGTGTCACATATCTAAACGGAAACGAAAAAGAAAAGGAAGGGAGGGAAATGGACAGAAGAAAACGAAAAAAAAGAGGAGCTAGGAGACGGTGCACTCGGGTGGAGTTTACAAGACATTGCGTTTATGACTGGACAATAAACCCCGATGAAACTTATAGTAGCAGCAACAGCAACGAACATGGCAGAGAGCAGACAGCACAGAGTTCAGCGGGTCAGTGGCAAAAAGCAAGCAAACAGGAATGCACCAAGCATGCAAAAGGGGGGGGAAGCGATTCGATTGACTGATTCCATATCAATGACGGGAAATGGAACAAACACTGGCCTGGCCGAAATTCCAAAGTGAGCCAGGGGGAAGCGATCTCGATTGAAGTGTTTTGAAAACAGGTGACACGAAAGTGGCGAAACGCGGATTCCCGCGCGCCAGATGGATGGACAAACAGAAAGAGAGGAAAACAGGAGATGAAAAAGTAAATTACGTTGTTTCTGTGACTGTACAAAGTATGAGAAAACATGAAGTAGGAAATACCAAATAGTACTTACAGGGGAAGCTCACGGTGTGAAGCGTAAAACGTGAGGAAAGTCTAGTTAATTGTTTAGGTTTGGGCTGCGGCTCGTGGATGCCGTTGATTTCCCAAACTAGCAAAAGCATCGTCGAAGAATGCGAACGGTGTACGAATTAGAGAATGCAACAATTAAGTTTATCCAGTGGCGCTGAAGAGCAATGAGAAGGTAAAAAAAGGGAGAAAAAGAGAGAAAAAAAATCCTGTATGCAAATAAAACGATGAAAAGATGGTCAAAATAAAAAAGAATCTATGATTTTCCAAACAAGTGTGTGAAGAATTTAAAAAAAATTGTTAAATGTTTGAAAGAAACTAATCGTTCTCGTTGTTACAAGAAATGGTAAAAAAGAGATACTTTAAAGAATCTTTATTTTCGTAGATAAATGTCTTAGTAATTTAAAATTAATTTATAGGTATTTACACTTGAACAAACATTTTTAAAATGCATCCATTAGTTACTTAATTTTAATTTGTTTACTTGTTACCGGGAAGATATCTTTTACATGATTAAAAACCACATTCAAAGCATGTTCTACAACAATCCCAATCCACTTGACTTGTTTTGCTGCATTTTACTCCGTTGTGCTGCTGCAGTGTTTAGTAAGCACAAAAAAGAAGACGTTTGTTTTTGTGTTGCCTTGGCTCAGATAAGAATGATGCACGCTTTTGCATGGTTTTTGCTTTCTCCTTAATGTTTGCCCTCTCCGGGGCATCACGTATGGAATGCGCAGCTCAGCAGCATCTCGGGATCAAGGTTCGCCCAATCCATTCGAGCGCTTCCGGCGCGGAAAAAATTCAACTCGGTGCAAACAACACCGGTTTAGTGGTGGTGGCTTTACCGGCGGCTGTGGGTGACGTAGCGGGCAGATGAGCGTTTGTGCCCGGGAAGGGGCGAGGCTGCGGAAAAAAATGCGCCAGAAAATTTAAACAATGCCCCAAGCAATTTTTCCCGACGCTCGGCATGGCGGAGTTTTTCGTCACGGTATCCGGTCCTTCCGGTTTGCCAGCGGATGGTTTGTTGTGTGCATGTGTGCGCGTGTTTGTGTGTTGTTGTTGTGTCTTCACTTCGGATGCTGAAAGGAGCGGAATTGTTCGACCTTTAGTTTCCCCCAGGATGCTTAGGAAATAATCCTTCCATGCTCGGCGGAAGCTCACCACTTCCAGGAAAGACACATTCATGGGAGCTTAAGCGCTAGTACCACTCTCCAGAAAAGGGCCAACCGAGCATAGTTTCTGCGCCTTTTATGAGCCAAATAAAAAGTAGACAATAAGGATACTGGCGATTGTTTTAAAAGGCACCGTGTGTGTGCTTGTATGTGGCTTTCTAGATTGGGAACTCCAAAAATGAGACAAGCTTGTTGCAAACTTTGCCGAAGAAAGTCAAAAAAGAAAGTTTGTCCTTTATACTCGCGTTAGGCAAGGGTGTCAACGTTCACACCTCGATCGGGCGGGAGTCCTGGAGGAATATACGAACATACAATGCCCGGAGAGAAGATCAACATTTAGTCCGCTTCTTTTCATCGTTTAATTTTCCGACTCGGAAGCATACTTATCTGGACGCTCCGAAGATTCCTTTTATGTAGTTAATTATTATTTACTTGTTAGCTTGTATTTGACTATCCAACATTTTCTTACTGGCCTCCCATTAGCAGATTAGCATTACCTTCTTGAAAGCATACCACATAAACTGCTAAGGGAGTTGTTTAAATATTGGCTTTCAATTTAATTAAATGAGAAAGAAAGAAAAAAGTATTGCTATCCATTGTGTAAGTGTGCCAAAACATCAGTTCAAATCCCAGATCTAACATCTAATCCAAAAGATCGTTTTTGTTGCCGCCCCGTCCGCATTGACTTATGCTAGGAGTTCCTCCGAATCGGCCGCCTCAGATGCGGCTGAATTAGACAAACATACTTTAACTTTGCCACTAGGCCTCGCCTCACACCGCAAACAGTGCCGCTTTACAATGAAGGAACAAGAAAAACCCAACCCAACAGAATCTAGCGTACACGCTCGCTTCATGTGAACGTCTTCCGCAGCATACCGCAGAGAGTTGGCTCTAATTAAACTGCTTTGATTGTTATACTCCTGCAGCATAACAACCCCATAACAACTGTGCTTCAGCTCCGCCCCCCCCACACCCATCCCACCCACCAAGGCGAATCCTTTCGCAACTTTCTAAAAACAACAATCTCCGTTCGCTCCTTCAATCCGTTCCGCTTCATGCCACACCCAGCAAAGCGACCCTTTCCTTGCCCTTTCTTCCCTTCCTACCAGCGTACCAGCACCAGCTCGGAAGAAAAACAAGCACCGTTTCTAAAATCTTTCCGACACCCTTCCGCTCCTCCTGCTGCTTTCCCGACCGTTCGTCGCTGCCGGGCGAAATCTGCTCCATATCAGTGATATCGAATTATAATCAAAATCACTTTTTCCTATTGATTACGATCCCCAGTCTCCCTTGGCAAGCCGTACTACAAGCCGTGGCAGTTTGCTCAGTTTGCCTGGGGGCGTTTTGCAAATGAAAATAAAAACAACCGAAAATCTGTGAAAAGTTTCCTGCCCTCGTCGAACAGACAGACTCGGTGGCGTCCGGGGGAAGGGAAGCAGCATCGAATCAAAGAACGGGGGTCGGCAGGTCGCACGGTGAGGAAACCGGAACAAAAGGGTGCCAGCCAACCACACGGTGGCAGAGAAGACCGAAACGATACATTGAATTATTTATCAGCCGGCAGGGAGGCAAAATTATCCGTGCAACCGAACCGAGCCATCCAGTCGATTTAGGGAAAATAGTCGGTGTCGGCTGATCCCGGAAAAGGGATGCCGAACGCGGATATCTTGGCAGATTGTACCCCCCACACCTAGACGAAACGGGCATTGGTGAATCCCGTGTGAATTTGTGATGAAGTCTAATACGTCCTTCATCTCCTCTTTTTTCGGCGCGCTTTTCCACGCGCGGTTCTCGTTGCGAAACGCTCCGGGTTGAATTAGTCGTTATTGTGCGATTTCGTCATCACATATTTTTTGGAAAGGGTGAGGCGGAACTCCTCAGCATGCCAGCGAGGAAAAGACGCTAAGGGGGTTTTCAAGCTGCTAGAACCTAGACGAACCGCCGGCAGAGCGTAAAGACGCCTAACAAGTTCAGCGCGTTCAGTGTAAGTGGCCACGTTGTAAGGAAGCGGGCGAAATTTGCAAGACAGCTGAAAGAAACTTCAATTTCCGATAATTAATAAATTATTCAATTCGTTTTCTTGCAGGCTCACTTGCTACTTGCTTCCCTCCGCTTCTTACTCTCCCCGTCCACTTTGGAAAGCGAATGAAAAGCTGAATATTAATTAATAGTTTTACGAAAGGCAATGATTTTTCTTTTCCCATCCGACCGGAGATGGAATTGCACCTGTGCCGATGTGTTCGTGTCCTGTGGTTGAATGTGGTGCTGACTTGGGCAGGAAACTGCAACAAAAGGATGAAGGGAATTCATATTTCCAAGAAACTTTTCTCTGTGATTCAAGGCAACGAGTCTTCTGATGTGCGGCCCGGGAGGGATAAAGTCAGTTGCTTCCCGGCTCAATCGGAACACTGCACCGTGTTACGGATAACTTTTCGCTTGCGTGTGCATCCAGGCTGTCCTTTCGATCCGCGGAAAGCGCCTTCGGTTGTGGCTTTGCACACTCGCCAACTCGCCGTCCACTCCAGGCCCGGACGACGGTTCTCCGAAACCCGGCGACCCTGCGACGCAAAGTTTTAATTGCCGAGTGTTAATTGCCTTTCAAGGAATTTTCGACCCGCGGCAACCTCGCTTGCTCGATGGCAAAGCTCGAGCTTTGCTTTGGATGCGAAGTGGTGGCGGATGTTTTGTGTCGGTCCGTCGGGCTCTGATCGAGGCAATCGAACCGTTCCGCGGCCAGCCGTCGTCCCTTGGCCAGCCATAAGACGTCAGACGTTTGAACGGTTGCAAAGTCCCCGTACCCTCCCGAACTCCGGGGCAAACTTCGGCTTCGGGCTCATGTAGGCAACATCACCATCATCACAACCGGCAAGGACAGAACGAGCGAGTGAAGGAAGGGAGAAGCGAGCATCAGCTCAATAAAACTAGAATTAAACTGCAAGTGGTACACATTTCCTAGGCGGCCGGGAAACCGGAGCGGGCAGGAAAACTGCTTGTCGGGAAAATTGAGAAGTGCAAAATTTGCCTACACACACACGAGCGCTGCAACTTTTAATAACTCAATTACGGACACACTTGCGTGACCTGCCGAAGTCGACCACCGCCGACACCTTTCGCGGGGCGCCCTTTTGCCAGCAACGGGAAACTTTGCCCCGGGACGCTCGGTTTAGGAGGGCCCGTTTTCCCGGGTGGGCGCTTTTCACGCTTCATTCGCTTTCGCCGACGGGGGCCGCCGAAAAGTGAGGGCTTTGTTTGCGTTAGCCTTTTGCCTGTTTTCCTGTTTGTGAGGTTTTTGCCTGCCGGCGGGGCGTTTTTCTTTCCCCCTTTTTTTGTTTGCATGCATTGCACTGAGTAGCAGTTTGATGCACGTAAGACAGCTCCGTGGCAGGAATGGATGGAACCGGAAGGGAACAAAAGTGCAAACGTAAAAAGAAAAAAAAAACTCACAAAATAACACCATAGCCTTCATAAAGTTTGATTGGGTGTGCATGAGTTTTTCTAATGGGATGCGATATTGATCCAAAAGCGAACCGTGCACGGAAGGTAGGGGATCAAATCAAACTGTGAAACTCACTTGTGGTGGGAGTGCATTTGAAAGTGAACAGTGTTGATTGCCTGCTTCCAAAGCAACAAACAGGCAGAAGGGAAACAATATATGTATGTGCTGCTAGTGGGAAAAATATGTATGGCGGTTCGTTCGTTGAAATTGATGTAATGTAAAGTTTAAGAAAAATACTAAAATAAAAAAACGATCAATGCATAGAATATGTACTATAACTTTTTGAGCATTTTTTCAAATTCAATTCAATGTGCTTGTCTGTCTTGTTTGAGAAAGTGTTTATCTCT
Source organism: Anopheles atroparvus (assembly GCA_914969975.1). Taxonomy (NCBI): domain Eukaryota; kingdom Metazoa; phylum Arthropoda; class Insecta; order Diptera; family Culicidae; genus Anopheles; species Anopheles atroparvus. Next base: position 23,124,917 of record CAJZCY010000001.1, on the reverse strand, counting down.
GAAATATGATTGTGATAAAAGTTCAATCTAACCAATCCAATGATTTTATATCATTCATCATAGCAAAATAGAAAGGCAATTGATACAGCAGATCCAACATTAGTTGCTTAAATATGTGCAGTTGATATAGGATACAATGTATGTGTTTATATGTTTACCATGTGCATTTAAACCGGATATAGTTATGCTATGTTGCTAACAACTTGTTCCTAGCGTAACGATTAATTTAACGCCATTCCTGGGACTATGAGACTTTTCCCCTCTGGTCTGGCCTGGATTTGATGCCACGCCGCCGTGGGTCGGTTAGAGCAGGCTTACGCGATCGGCTATTCCGGAACTCTGAGAATTGGTCTTTAATTTGTCTTTTGGTGACAGATCTATTTTTTTTTTTTCGGGAATTAATTTCTTTCATTCTGGTAGTACTGAACTGGTTCAGTTTTCTGAATTGTTTTTTAATTCTAAAAAGATAGTTTTCACTCGGAAAAGTGATAAAAAATCACGGTATTGAAAAACTTGTTGTTTAAATGTTCGGTTCCTGAAATTGCCCGTTGGATGTGATCGTTATTCAACTTTTGGGTTCCTAAAGTCTCCTGGAATTATTTGGATAATTGGTTGTAAGTGTGCACTGCCAATTAATACGACTTCCCAAAACAAAACTAGTTCGTTTCATTGCACCATCACTGCATTGGCACGGATGGGAAAATATTTATTTTTTATTTAAATTTATTATCCAACCAAGAAAACGTGTGTCGAGGGGTGCCAGCATGATTAATGAGCCGGCTTTAACTCCCCTAACCCCAATTGGATCTCGTTTTTGCTCCACCTTCCGCTCCATCGCTGTAGCCCGAGGGTCAAATTTGGTTCCGAAAGCGAGTGTATGTTTTCCGGTGTTCGTTTCGTTCGTTGTGCAGATCAAGATTCTTCGCCATCGATTCCGATTGCCCGACGCCCGACAGCGTGACAAAATGGGTGTCCAAGTGAAACTCAATCATATGTTGCTTACCTTTTACTCGTTTTTTTTTTCTTCTCTTCTACCGTTTTTAACAGTTGCAGTCTGCAACCGCGCACAAAATTAAAAGCAAACCGTGTTATGTGTGTGAAACTCGATCCTGGAGCATATGCATGCCAACGAGACCGAGAGTTCTCCACAGAAACATTAATTTTTAGATATTCTGCTTCTCCGCACACGGTTCGTCCATTCCCGATTGGTGGTGTTCGGTGGTCGTGTCCTCGTGGGAGCACAGCCAGTTTTTGCCATTTGTTTGTATCTTTTCAATGGTTTTTATTTTGTGAGTGTTTCATTTGTGCACTTCGTTTGGTCAAGCGCCTGTCCACTGTGGGGCAGAAAAGTTGTTAGCGGACGATTGGCATGTTTTGATTTGTGAGTGGTCAGCAGCACCAGCAGCAGCTTCCCGTCGGACAGCATCGCGTCCGCATCCGCGAAGCCGAAGCGCCCGGTTTCCGAACAGGGAATTTGCTTTGTTATTTTTCCCAGGCAGCCGATTATTTTCCATTAAAAATTGCATCTTTATGAAAAATGTATTCCGATTATTGTTTCGCAGGCACGGGTTTTGGCTGTTCGTTATTCGTTTTACTCTCCGTCGTTGCTGGGCGTTCGACGCCCGCGGGATAGCGATGCTCGTCCGCAATCGCACAACTGTGTTCCGTGTGGATTCCCTCGGATCAGTTTTGTTTGTTTGCCTGGGACTTGCCTGGCGTTGTCCCCGTGGGAGTCGGAATGGCTACCGCTGGAGGCACGGATTGGATCGGTCGATTTTTCATGTTTTATTTTTCCCCACCCGTCCCCCAGTCCGACGCGCAACGGCCACGGGGATGGATCTGTAATTGGATTAAATCTCTCATTTGTTTATCCGCTAGCTGATTTTTAACGTACACGATCTTCGCATGTGCTGCATGCTCGGTTTTGCTTGGTGCTCGAGAGTTGCTGGATGTAGCGGAAAAATTGTAAGGAAAATTATTACGAGCAAAGCTTTTGCAATGTACTGGCACTTTGAAATATGGAATATCCAACCGCAACTCTCGTCCATGTCGTTCGGCTTAAGAAGAAATCGAATAACGAAACACAGCTCTGCTCAAACCGGAGATGGTAAAAAAAGGGCTGATTCCGCTGGCAGAAATGAGATTGCAAATCCGCTGCTATTGCGTTGCTCTATCAATCGGTTCGCAAGGAATCGAACCACTCGAATGCAAATTAATCGAAATGGAAGTATTTTAAATTCATTAAAATTTAATGGATCTTTACTCGACAGCACCCGTAAGCTTATGAGCTTCGTCATTACTGTGTGCTACATCTTCGCTTCCTTATCATGCTCCATCCAGCATTTCCATTATCGAGACTACTTTGGTCTTCCCTAATGGCGCTGGAAGGATGAGAAGTGTCGCACGCGGAAGACGCGTCAATGTAGCAGAACTAAATAAATTCAAATGGCTTGGATGGAGTGGAATCGAATTGAAAATTGATGAATAATTACGAATGGTGATGGGAATTTAATAAACATTTCGATGTGCAATAAGCGCAACTTTCTTTCCCTCCGTCATCATTGAGCGCAATATTTGTTAACAATGCTTACGTAATGAATGCGGTGTATTAGATTGAAATTGGTTAAGTTTTTGTGTACTGCTATCGAGTGAATGTTGTTCAGAAACAATTAAAAGTAAATTTGGTAAGACATTTACGAGACAACACCATGTCTTCGCACAATTGCTATCATCCATCAACCCCGTAATTGTGATGATAATTATCGTCAATCGTATTCGATTTGTTTGCGCTTGCGGTCGACAAACGAGACACGAAGCACGGGGCGCTGGAAGTCGCGGGTTGCAGAAGAAAGCAGGAAAAGTATATTTCGTCCTGTAATCATAATGATAATTAAAATAATAATTATCACACCGGGCCTTTAATGATAAATGACGATTGCCGTTTGTTTTCGCAAATGCATACAGCCTGATTTCGGCAGCCATTTCCCATTCCGCCCGAGCAAACGATGCCGCCCCTCGACTTCAAATCCCCCCCCTCCCCCCCCCCCCCCCCTTATGCCATCCGGCCGAAACCTGGCGAAACGCACTGAAAGAAATACGAATAATGAAGGTTGCAATTAATATTGTGGATATGATTTTATTTATTAATTCCTGATTCATGCTTCGCAGGATTTCGCGTTTATTCAGCGAATGGTAGTGTTGTGGTCATGTTCACACCACACTGACCCAATGTACGTCGGTAGGTCGAAGCGTGCGAGAGCGAGAGAGCAGCCATGGTGGATCGAAGGGGAAACCCCGGGGGAAAGCGCCTGCAGTGCGGAATTGCAATGGCGCGTTTCCGGGGACATGTAGCCTTCCCTCAGGTATGCCTTTACTGTGTGACACCGTTTTTCGGACGCAGCTGGCTTTTGCCCACGCAAACCTCGCCTGCTCCTTCATAAAATGCCATTAATGTGCGTTGTTCGAGGTTTTGCAGAGACAAAACCAAAGAAAAAAGAAATGCCGTTGCCTGGACGTTGTTTTTGGGTTTTTCCGTCCACTGTTTTTCGGCGTGCCTCCCTTCGTCCAGCCATTCAGCCAGGATCTCCGGGTCTGGTGGTGTGCGGCTTGCCTCTTAACCCGCACCCCTCGCCACCTGCCGAAGGCTCGGTGAAATTGGTGGAAGGATGCGCGCGGGAAATGAGAAACAGTTGCGTCACTAATTCGTTAATTTTCCATTTTCATTTAATGTCGATATTTATATTTATTATTACTGAATAATTCATCGCGCAACGCACGTAATTGAAGTGCGACCGGATGCCCATTTATGCAGGCGGCGAGTTTACCGGCCATTTTTATTGCCCCGCACATTCGTCCGGGCCCTTCACACACACACACACACACACACACGCGCGCGCGTTTGTTTGTATGCGCGCATGCACAAAACTGGCAGCGTGGCTAGGATTGGTTTTCCTCTGTTCTTTTTTTTTCTTTTTTGCACTCTTGTCCCCGCGACACAATTAACTTTTCAAGTGGAAGATTTGCTACCGCCCGGAACGGCCACTAAAATATATTGAACGAGACGCGCTTAACAAGTGTCGTTTATAGGCACGCGATGGCCAAGGCGGACGGAAATGCGTTACGACGTGCAATGGGAGCCGTTTTAAATTTATCGACATATTTTATTGCACGCAGCACAGTGTGCACAATGGTTATGTGGCTTATAAGTGCTTAATATGGTGTAGTTATATTCACCTCCATCCTAATTGCAGGGTGATACGTGTTCAAAGCGAACGGGGAACAAGTTGAAAGTGCTATAAAAATCACTTAACAATGAGTGAGGTTATGTTTGAGCGATCAAATAAATTGATCCTCTTCGACAAATCAAACATTGATCATTTCAGAAGTTTATTTTTACCCTGATAATCATTTTTGTCTCGAAAATACTTAACCTTCAAAATATGGAATGTTCACATCATTCCATAAGATTAAAATAAAACCGCAAATGCCTTTTGAGGCTCGTAAATTAGTTTTACAGATAGATCGCAACTTTCAATGCAATGCAATTTGCAATGCAATTTTATCTAAATAATTCACATTAGTAGCAAGAAATATTCTTAGGGAAGAATAGAATTGAGATACGGTGGGGATGGTCACCAATAAAACAATTATATCGTTTTAATATATCATCAATCATCGGCTTCAGTTAATAAAAAAAAACCTCAAATTCAATGCGATTTTGTATTGCTGTCGGACCGATATTTCGGAATGGAAACTTTTTCTAGCGAAAAGCAAGATCGTAGCAGAAGTCGAACTGATCTCAAGTTTACCAACATTATACTAAAAAAAACACAACCGTCGCACGGAAGGACTATTCTGCCGTTTCTGCAAGCCCAGGTGGTGGGGTGGCTTGGAGAGAAGAGAAGATGGTAGTCGACCAAACTTAGTCCGTTCTTTACCCACAAACTGTTGCCAAATAAACACAAACACCGGAAACGGTTCCTACCTGCGCCATGGAGAAAAACAGAAAACCAACGGCGCCGTCTGATTTATTTCCTTGCGAAAAAGTCTCCACAGCCTAAGACGGCCGGTGTCGCAAGACGGTGGCTTTGCATTCAGTTTTCACCTCCACGCCGTAGGTGCTCTTGAGGATCGGACTGTGGGTGTGTGTGTGTGTGCTTTAAATAAAACTGTATGTGTGCTTAGGTTGACGTGAATTTTGCAGCACGGCAGATGTTCGCTTATCTCAATATGCAAATGTTGCTAGAATTTTTTTTTTGTTGCCTCATTGTTGGTAGAAGAAAAACATGGCCGGAAAGGGAGAGTGCAATGGGTGGAGGGTGATGTGAGCGGATGGATAACAGAAACAAGGAAATTCTTGTTCGTAGTTGAATTAAATTTTCCATTTATTATTCCTTCTGGTTCGCTCCGGTGTGTTCTGCTCGCCTGGCAAACTCGTGTTGCCGCATGCCGCGACTTCCCAGGCTCCTGGAGGTCCTTGCCACTTCCCAGGCGGACAGGTTCTAATTTTCATTCGCGAGCCGGAGATTTTCGCCCACAACTGTCGCCTTTGCCTGAACCGTTTGCGGTAACATTTTACCAGCTCATGCTAAAAAAGAAAAGAAAAGAGGAATGGTGAACGGAGGAGGCAAAGAAAAGGGCTTAGGTTTTCCCTTAACCCCTTTCCGGAAAAGGTCATCCGAAGCCAATTACATTCACCTCGAATGTCGTGGGCCTAGCGACAACACCACCAGCACCAAACCGGTTCGCTCCGGGATTTTCCCGTGCACGGTCGCGTGACAAATTCGGTATCAATTTCAGCTGGTTTCCGGAAGTTTTGGCACCACGGAAGCCGTAACCGGATGATGCCGACCAGCGTCAGTGTGCCGCAGGGTCGGGACTTCGAGGTTGACCGACCGACCGGTTTGCGGTCGGAAAATTCTCCCCCGCAGGCAGGGTTCGGTGGCTGGAGCAGAATGTTGCACAGCTCACTGCGTAGACCACGGTGTGCGCAATCGATCGGTATTCTGTTTGAAGTGGCGCACGAGATGTGATTTAATTTCATGCCATATTTAACGCCTTCAGCCCGAACAGTGACACCGCTGCGGATGTGGGTTCTCGGTTGCGATGGAACATTTTATCAACCCGTTTCCAGTGGCGTTCGGGACAATGGTTAGCCAATCTGTTTTTCCCTGCGAGCTACTCGGCATGCTTTTTTGTCCAAGCAAATGCCCGCCTACAGGCCCATTTCAACCAAGCGCACCCTGAAGGAATAGTTTGTGGCATTTTTATTGATTACCAACAAAGAAATGTAATGCCATTTATCAACAGCGATGGATAATTAACATGGCAAAAATGAATTTTGTTGGAAATAAATGTCTTTTGACAATTTGTTTTTGTTACTTATGTTTAAAAGAAAGAACCCTAAATGTAATGGAAACTGTTTAATTTAAATTAATTTAATTCTTTCGAACACAGCTTTGGGTTTTCCCAAGTTTTTTTTAAGCAATGGTGATTTTTCAAGAAAATATTATATTCATATGAGATAAAGTTGACCCTTGAAAAAAACTCAGTAAATTCGAAAAGCATGATAAAAAATGGTTAAGGCATTGGAGAAATATTTAAATTGAAAAACAAAACTAATGAGTTGCACTCAGCTGAGAACCTTTTAAATAACGAATTACAAATGTAATGTAAACAGCAATTCGTAAAGATGTATCCAACTTCATAATATCAACTTTTCAACAAAAATCCTTAAAATTGTTCTCGCAACAAATTGCACAAATAAGTCATTTTGTGCGCTGCTTGGTTTTGCTCTGGGAACTCACATCACGTCGATGGCAAAAATGATCGATGAACCAACATTCCGCTGCTTCGGTGCTGGTATGCAGGCGGCGGCAGTGTCGTGACATAATTAATTCTAATGACAAACCACGTAAGACGGCACTGTCCCAAAGCGCCGTCATTCCCGCTGCTAAGTCTCGCTGCTCTGCTACCGCAATCTTTTCCGACTTATCGATGGGTTTTCCAACGAAATAGACCGCCGCTGGTGTTGTTGCTTTATGAAGTGTGCATGTGTGTGTATGTGTGAAAGAGAGGAAAGTAGTGGGAAAAATACGGAACACCCTCGCTCGGCTCACACGCCCCACTTCATAGTGTTCCCTCGCTTGTCCCGCGTGTCTCGACTCCGTCGGGAAGAGATTTGTGTGTCAATATAACAAATTGATATCCATTTATGGAGCCAAAGTCGGTGCCCGGCCCGCCGGCCGTTTCCTTTTCGTCCTTCCGAAGCACTGCAATTGCTGTGGCTCTTAATAAATTGCTCCAAATATATCACGGAGAGCAATGCCGCGTACGAGGCACCGCGGAATGGGCGCGCACAAACCCGCGCCACACGCACCGAGTCCCTTCCGGTGTTGGGGAGAGAGTGGGGGGGGGGGGGGCGATGTGGAAAGAGGAGCTTGAAGCCAATGCCAACGAATGCACGGGGCGAAACGAGCAAATAATAACCACAACCGGCGAACGAACGCGAACCAGAAGAAGGCTGGGAAAACTGCTTCATTCTCCAGCTTGTTCATAATGGCAACCGAGCGTCCACCACCGGGAAAATTGGGGTGAAGGAAAAGCTAAACTCTAATAACATTAGCATAAGGTGAATTATTCCCGCGACATCCACTGAACTGTCCATTGCGGCGTGCACTCGTACGTAGTTCGGTCGTAAAAAAAAAAAAAAAATGTTCATACAAGAGCATGGGAAAAACGATCGCTTCAGTAGAGGAAAAACCCGGCAGTGGCCTGCCGAAGGAAATGGACAAAAATGCCGGCAAGCATTCGAATGATTTGTGTTGTCGGCGAGGGCAGCATAATACGTCCGGTTGGTGGTAGTTTTATTCGTCCTCGTAGCTTGACAATAATAACTATATCGGCAGCCATGTTTTTCCTTCATCCTTTTTTTTCTTCATTTTTTTGCTTCACTTCTATCGTCCACAGACGGTGGGGGAGCTTGGGGGCTGGCAGGGGTCACCCCAGCGCCCGTCCCGATCGAGTCCACCCGTTGGATTCGACCGTCGAGTTTTGATTGAGACATTTGACTCGCTGCGGAGGCGAGTTTGATTTCCTGCCTCGCTGCCATTAATGCGGATTGGGCACGAACGGCATTCCGATGGGACCTGCGACCAACGACGCAGGTTGAACGATACGGAATGTCTACTCGGAAGCAAGAAGGACGCACTCCTTTCGCGGTCCTCAAGCCGTGCTCCACGCGGGAAAAAAAAGGGACGAGTAAACAGCAGCTGGCGCACATCGCAGGACATTTCCCGAAGGCGACGCTTACTGACGGTCACAAATCGGGAAGCCTTTTTACACGATCACACGCTTCTTCCATGTCTCATCCTCTCGTTTTCTCTCTCCTCTCCTCGGAACCTCCATATGTTCCTGAAAGGCGCGAAAGGTCGAAATTATAGAAAGGTTTTACTTTTACGACCCTGCTCCATCTCAGGGAAATCTTTTCGGTTTTCCGTTCTGCCCCGCGATTTTCCTCATCGGACCAAATGCAAAACGCGTAAGCCTCGGAGCGTGGCAAAAGTGAGAAAGCGTTGTATGGGTGGCGAAAAGAACCGTAACGAGTCCTTTTCCCGCTGTCTGCCAAAAGGCAAATGGCCAGAGAGATGAATAAAGAAAAAGAAGAAAAAAAACCTTCAACTCCTGTGACAATGGCGCACGGTTTTTTACGACCCCAGCTCGATTCGTCTGCTATAAATTTTAATTCACTTTAAACCTAATGGAATTGATTTACGCACCGAAACCACGTTGCGGCAGGATTTGGATTGAACGGTTCGTTGGCCATCGTCGGGCGCCGGCCGCCAGGCGTGCAAGTTTCGTGCGTGAGTGATTTTCCGCGACTGTCCTCCGCTGTGACTCCCCCCCGCCTTTCCCCAGCGGGAGGATGGGCAATTTTATTAACCACTTCAAACAATAAACTTTTCCGATCATCCATCGTGGCACCGGGGCTCCCTCTTAAAGAGAACACCCCGTGGCCCCAAGAACCCAAGCAGCCACGGGAAATGATAGGGAAAAAGTGAAACGGAAAGTTTGGATCAAGCAGTTTGGAAAACAGAGCTACAGAAAAAAAAGATAATAAAACGGCGCTAGATAGGAACTTTTGACTCGGCCGTTATCGTTCATGGTGGGCGTTTGATGTAAAACTGGTCGGTTAATAAAATCTGCACGCCGTAAATTAAATGAAATTAACTTGTTTTTATTGACGCGCGGGCCGCTTCGATGGAAATGCCGCCCCCAGTGTACGCGTACGCGAAAGTGTGTTTTATTGCGTACGGCTTATTGAAAGTTTAATGGGACTCGGTTTTATTGCACGCAGCCGCAGCCATCAACGAGAGCCCGGCGAGGGGCGCACTCCGACGAGGATGCTTAAGGACATCACGACGTAGTCAAATCGTACGCTAATTAAGTGAGTGCTCCAATTATTGGTTGGCGGATTTTAAACATTGCTGTAAATTAATATAATTGCACATAGTCGATAGTGCTTTCGCTTTTACATTGATGGATCCGTCCCTTCGTTTAAAGCTTTAAGAAATTATGTAAAGGCGGCTTGAAAAAAAAGTCAAGCATCACGCCTTAAATAATTGCGTCTTCTTCTTCTTTGCAGATTCACTCCCTTCATGGGACAGCATTATGAACTGATATGGGATGCTGCAATTGAAATTTTTATTCTAATGATTGAACATGCTCATTTAATTGTGAAACATAGAAAATCTTTTTTAACAGTTTGATGCTCTGTAATTTTTCCTTCTATTAGTTGTTTCTATCAAAACAGAATTTTTCTTTTAAAATCCGTTTTTTTGCTGTTGAGACTTTGACAACTAAACTATTGGAAATGACATGCACGTTTATGGTAAAAATCGACCTGAAGAATGAATGATTCAAAGCGTTTTAAGGAAAACGAAAAGAAATCAAGCCGTGCTTGAACTAACAAGATCAAAAAAAGGAACATGATTCCGAAGTTTCACAGATGAAGCTTGGCACAACAAAGCAAAATGAAACAAATGTCACTGAGCCTAACATCAAACAATAGCTGGATTTTCTGGAATCAACCTTTTTTTTCGGCAACTTTGTGGCACTGCAACACAACGCATGAACACTCTGGTGCGTTTACACTGGTTTGCAAACAAATATGCATACTCAAGAGTTTGTGGAACAGTTTGACGGTGTTTAATAAATGAACGGAAATTATTTAGAGCGAGAAATTTTAAACAACGTAACAGAATTGCATCTTTGTTGTGTGTGAAATTAAGTTGGGTTTTTCTATCCCAAATTTCAACGAACGAATCATCTTTGACCACAAGTGTGGCTGATACACAACCAACCAACGCAACGGAGACACGTGCAGACGTGCAATCTGGCGACTCGTGGTAAATTAGTTCCATTCAACGTCGGCTTCGGTTGCAGGAATGAAGCAAGAAATGAGCTCCATTGGCTCGAGACTTGCTGCCGGTTGCTGCTGATCCCGACCGACTGGGCAAAGAAAACCAAAAAAAATGTATCGGAGGCCTACGAAACACCCGACATGTCCATAACGCGTGGATCCAGCGAACATGGAATAATTAAGGACGTACAAGCGCATCCCACACGCGCTGTATTGGAACTTGGCCGCATCGGTCAAAGGAATGAAGCAAGCGTTGTTCTATGGGAAACGTTGCACAAATGTGGCGATAGGCTTGACAGGAATGTTCCAAAAAAAAAAACCAGTGTGTCCTAAACCACATTACACGCTCCCGAACAATGGTACGCATATTAGATGCATTTGCATGGCGTTGCTCCTTTGCTCGTGTGCAGCATGAACAAAACTGGAGAAAAAAAAAAACAACGAAACTGTCGTCCAAAAAAAGGCCTCGCAAAAGCTGCCGCTTCCGTCACAAAGAGCATTTCCAAGCGCAACTTCGTTGGACGGTGAAAAGCTTTGATTAAGAACTGATTTGCAGACATTTCGGCTGTACTTCCCACTCTGACCCGGTGCATTAACGGCAGTCGCTCGGAACTGAAAGCTGCTCTACCGTGCTTTGTTCTTCCCCATCTCTCGTCCGGTTCCATTTCTACCCGGGGCGGGCTGAAAAAGTAAAAAGTTGCTCCACCCGAGTGCGGAAAGATCAGAAACTTTCCGCAAACTCGTTCACACTGCGATAAACCATTTTCTTGGGCCACCATTACAAAAGACATCGTAATGAGGGTGCACATCGTGTAGGCTCGCCCCCTCTCGCACCCCGACAGCAGTTTCGAGCAGTTTCCTGCCACCCATTCCCCCCTCCCCCTCACCAAGGGAGAGGGTTGATGGAACCGAAACTTCTAATCCGTGTGGTGAGCGCAAGTTTTCCGACGAATTGCCCGACAAACGGTGCGGCGGTACGAAACGGTACGGTACGGTGCGTTCTAGAGTGTCCTCACGGCAAAACCTCCCTGGCGTTCTTGCGCATACAGTGCAGCATTTGGCGGATAATTCCGAGACGGAAGGGAGGCAAATTCTGTGCGCAAGTGCGCATGGGAAGGGATTGGGACGAAAGTTTGCTTAAAAGTTCTCAAACACTCCGGCAAACTGTTCCGGCATCAGCTCCCGGCCGATGGGGGTCCCCGCGTCGTTAGGACGGTCGTCGCGATTTCGTGGGAAAATGGTGGAAAATTCCACTGCATCGCACGACACGCGGTGTTTGCGCTAGGTGCTCCCGGCTTTTCGCGGAAGATCTCTCGGCACGGGTACGGCAAAACGGACATCCTCTTGCCGTGGGGCCGCGTTGGCGAAGTAAATCGAAGAGAAGTCAGGTTTTTGGAGAAGAACGCCATACAGGGACAGTTTCTGTAATTTCCTGGAAGAAACAGGTCTCGAATGTTACAGTCCAGTATTTGTATTATCTTCTCAAGTATAATGTTTATACAAGCGCAGCAAAAGCAACACGATTTAATAAACTAACAAAACGTACAAAATATAAACCAAGCGAAAGGTGCGGAAATCTTCAATCTAAAATCCTTTTTGCATGGGTATAGATCGTGCTAAGGTCTTTTAAATAAGCCGTTTTTACATCGATGCCTTTTGAAAAAAAAGCCATAATACTTATTTTTGACGAATTATTGAATTTCGATCTGTTAATTAGGTGAGGTAAAATTACAGATTACAATAAGTACCACAGAAATTATATTTAAAGTGTGTGAAGAGCAATGTTTTGTGCAATAAATCACTACACTGCAATCAAAGTTCATAAAACTAAACTCTGCATTCGTTAAATCGATGTTTGCTGGATTTGGCTCAGCTTAATTTAAAATTGTAAGTATTCTCTAAGATGTTTTCAAGAATGGTTAAGGGAAGCAGAAAGAAAATTTGTTAAACACAAAATCCTACTTCCCCCTACAAATCAAAGTCTTGTACAGTCAACATTACCAGTGGATACATATTACTTCCTTATAATCTTCGGATCGTACAAACAGAACTGTGTTTGCCATCGCCTTTCTATCATGAAAAATATTCTTTAATCTGCCATGGATCCAGAATATCGGTGTGCTTTAAATCCAGCAGCACGCAAAAGCATCTCTCATTAGCAAACCACCGCTAGGAACATCGGCCTACACAAAACTGACGCCTTCCAACCGGCAGTCGGGCGAAATTCTTGCAAAACTTTTGCCCTCTCAAAGACTTTCTCCCATCAGGCCCAGGCCGAGCGGCAGTGAATGTACAAACGCACTTTTGCTATTCTTAGCCAAATAGAAAACTTTTCCCCCGGTCGGAGCAACAACCAAAAAATAAGATTAAAATCGCGAGGAAGAAGATGGAAGGAGGGGGAAAAACGGAAAGCGAGAACGAAAACAAAATTATGCTATAAAATTTAAATTACTTATCTTGCCATTTCCATCAGTAAACGGCAATGGTCCTGCGTGCGGAATGAGGTGCGAGAAGCGAACGCAAACCCATTCCGCCCCGTACCGACTCCCGGTTTGCCAAAATGTGTTCCCCACGTCTTCGAAGGCAAGTTCGGAAAGCATAGAAACACAGGCCGAGCTTCCGGCGGAAATGTATGGCACGCGCCGTTTTTGGGGGCGAATGTCGCGCTTGCTGGTCGCGCGAAAAGCCACCGGGAAGGGAAAAGTGGGCCACCGGCGGATCCGTTCCGGTAGATTGGCACCCATTGATGTTGGGCGCGCGATTTCGCGAGAAAATATGCACGAACATTCACCGGCGAAAAGTTGACCCGCAAAGGGCGGTTTTTAGCGGAAAAACAGATTGAATGGAACCGGGAAAGGGGGAAACCGTTCGCTGGGACATTTCCATGCCGCTCCTCCTTTAATTCTAGTTAGATGAGTTTTTACGGTCGCGCTTTGCGCCGGAGAGCTAGATGTTAATTTTTGTTTTTCCGACATACCCGCGTATAGGACTTAAATAAACTGTTCGGATACCCTTCCTCGACCCCCCATCCCTTTCCTTCTCTCATCAGTTCACTCGGCTTCATTTAGCCCCCCCGAGTTTGTTTATTTCGTCCTTTCGGCTACAGAATGGCGCGCGCGCTGTATTACACTGGGTCTAGTTCTTTTTTTCTTGCTCACCTCGTCGGGCGTGCGGCGTGAAGTCAAAGCCATCGCTACAGCTCACCCGTCGCCCTTTCAGCTTTTGTGACGACTTAATTTTCCGCCATTCGCCAAAAAACCCAAAACTATCGTCGCGTTGTGTTGGCAAAACCCTCAGCGGGCAGGAAAAAGGGGAAGCAAGCTTCAAAAGCATCCAAGGAACTGCAAACAAACCAATTCCAGCCCGATCAACCCATCAAGCCCTCGCGGTTCGGTAGGAAACAAATCCATCCAGCTGGTGATTTCACTGGGGGGGGGGGTGTTTTTTTTGTTTTTGTTTCCTGTCGACAGGGGGCCAACTTTAAAACCCCCATTATAAAACTACTATCGACAGTTTCACGCCATTCCGAACCGACGTCCGACGTTCACAGGCAATTTCCGGTTGGCGCGTCGCAGAGTTCAGTGAGAGGGGGAAGAACGGGGGAAGGGGACATTGACGCCCGGAAAATCAACGGCAAACTGGGTAGACAAAAGGTTGAGGGACAACGAAAAAAACAACAGCTTCAAAGAAGAAGAAACAAAAAAACAAACGCGCCACTTCGCCTCGGCACGGTTTGCGAAACGAATTTGCATCCCAAAGGGGCATTCGGTTCGGTTCGGTGCGGCTTTCCGCTGGCAGGGGGGCGGCTTGGGAAATGGAAACTATAATTTGAAATTATCGTTACCAGCAGATCAATCAACTTCACCAATTCTTCGATCCCAGCGGCGCCCGCCCTTTTCTAGCGCAGGGGCTCACTTTCGTGCCTTTTGTTGCAAACGGTTCAACATAATGGTTGGCTTGGGCCATTTAGGGGGGGGGGGGTGTGTGTGTGTAGGAGGGGGGGGGGGGGGGGAGTTGCGTTGGATCGCACAGCGCAGCGTCTAGTGTGGAAAGGAAAGCGCCAGAAGCATGGAATTCCTGGCTACGATTCGTGTAAAAGAACGCTGACAGCCACTGAAACGATGTGGGACGTCATTGTGGGGGGTGGGTGATGGTGGTGGGTGAGTGGAGGAAAGTTGGCTGGAAGCACGAACATGAATGATCGCTATATCATCGTTCCGATTCACAGACAAGGGTGCTAGAGAAACCGTACCATGCATGCATTTCGGTAGGGAAATGTAGAAACTTGGGAAACAAGTGTACGACTTACCGTTGCCTTGACTTTTACAGCTGTTTGCCTTAAGTGCTTAAGAAAGTGACTCTTTACAAAAGTTCCTGCAGAAAAAAAGGGCTTTAAAAAATGTTGTTTCAATTCAACTCAAATTGTTCTAACATACTTTTTATTTGATGAATAAACCTATTACTATCATACTTTACTTCAGGTTCTTCACTTGTTTACAGGTTCTTCACTTGTTTGGTACGTTTTTAATCACTTCAATTATCTTTTGCCATTTTCCTAACAAAACTGCTCTATCCCAATAAATTTTTACGACATAAAATCCCACGTAGTGATGAGTTTCTTCATGCCCTTTTACTCAATAAGCTTCCTTCCAAACCAACTATCCATTTCACCACCATAAAAACCGTTTTCAAATGAAGAGAAACCAAAACGTCATACTGGTGCGGAAAATTGGTCACATGTTCTGTTGAGTATTTAATTAAAATGGAATCGACAGAGAGGAATGCCACCACAGGACAATTTTTTTCAAAATGATCAATCCGAACGAGAAAAAAACAACATAAGATCAGTTTCTCGGTCAGGTATATCATACTTCGTTGAAATTGCACAACTGGTCGGAAATCCAATTTACAATTTAGTCCATTTCGTGTACAAACCATCGCCAAAGTGATGCAAGAGCTCTAAAATTACAAATGAAAGGATTTTCAATCTTTTTATTAAATTTTGTTCTTGCGAAAAATGTACTTGTGTCTTCCAAGATTGCACCGAGTTGCTTTTCGAAAAATTGTGCAAACTTGCTTTTGAAGTGAAAAATAAAGAAATTTTAAACTTAACTTGTTGGGAGCCTTGAGGACTTAACTTGTTTTTGTTATAACATAAATTGGAATGCACACATTTTTGTACCAGTAGTATCCGTAGCTACCCTAAATAAGTATACGGTTACTTTTTAATACGCAAACGGAAACTACGTTCATACCTTATGACATTTCCGGTTTACGTTTTTGTCTCGGCTGTCTCTCCTTGGACCACTGCTTGGTCCAGTTGTGACCAAAAATGTTGCCAAAACTGTGGCATGTTCTGTCCCATTTTTCCCACCACACCCCTTCCGCTCACCAGCCGTACACCACGAGACTGATGTTATTTGACATCTCGCTGGTTTCGGTTTCGGTTTCGCTAAGCCAGCCGAGGATTGTCATGGCAGCAAGTGCCATGACCGCACCCCGCGTGTCGGGCAGCCCCCCGGCCTGATCCCCGGCTTATCCTTATTATTTCTTCCGGTTTTACGACCCGAACCATGAAGCGAGATGTCCAGCATAATTTTCGTTCCGAGGAGCGCTGTTTCTTTTTCGTTTCGGTTCTTTTGTTTCTCACAGGGGTCAAGTCCACAATCTTCAGCATCAGCTCGCCCGGCCAGAGTGGCGTGGCCTTTTTTTAAAGTGACCAGGAACTTGGCGTACACCTGTCCGGTTGCAGCCTGCGTCCGATGGATACAGATACGGAAATGGATGGAATGATTTAAAAAAAAAAATGTTGGATATTACAACGGAACCCTAGACGTCCGTTTTCCGGTGGGTACGCGTAAGCCACATTCCGAAGTGACAGAGGAGGTGTACCAGGGGCAGGGTGCGACACGGTGCCGGAAAAGGGTAGAAACAATTACTAATTCACGAATGGAGCTTGTGCTCCTTTTTAATTTAGGACACTTTACGATTATGGCACTGCTGCTGGAATGTTGTTTCGCGTTTTTATCTCTCTTTTCCATTTTCCGTCTATCCCTCTCCTTCGCTTTAGTATCTTTCTTTCTTTCCTTACCTCTCCCTATCTCTCTTTCCTTCTCCCTCTCGCTCATTCTCACCATGCGCAATTGTTACCGATCCTGGATCCACAGTAGGACCGGAAAAGTCGTCCAACGGTGGCACATTTCGCTTGGAACATGGGAAAAGCGACCCGGCCCGTTGTGTAGGACGCGTTGATTACTTTGCTGCCCGCGCCATCCCCGAAGGCCCTCGAAACCCCCCTGCTCGTTCTGGTGGAGTAAAAAGTGTACCACAAAACTGCGCTCGAATCGGCGGTGGATTTGGTGCTCCTGTTTATGTGTTTCTGCTGCGTCCTTACAATTCATTTCACTCTGCAAAGTCCTGAGCGGCAAACAGGGAACAGTTGGAAAAAGGGTAACGCAGGTCATGGTCGGCAGGCTGGTCCGCCTTTCCGTGGGGGAGTTGACCGCTTTTAATACACGAATTGCGTGCCACAAAACTCGGCGAGTGTGTGTGCGTGTGGCAGAAAGAGAGAAAGGCACCGCGAATGGTCCGCGGGTGCGTCTGATATTTGCCTATCCACCAGCTCGTGTCGGCTCCTCCTCTTTTTAGAACTGCGTTTTTGATCACGGAACCGTGAGCCGAGCGTAACTGCGCGTTCCCACTAATGTGTCACGAGACAGGCCATTTTCACTTCTTAATGCGGGCACTCGATGTGGCCTGGACTCGTCACGTTGGGGTTGCCACCCCCTCCCTCGCATTTCACTTTGGCCGAGGAAAATGAAATAAAATAAAAGGGATGGCTAATGCCTTGGCCGGGGGGGGGGGGGGGGGGGGGGGTGGACGTTGATTTGCATTACCATCACTTCCGCTTTACTTTGCAACAGGCCTGCGGAAAAGGACCATAGGCAGTGAGGGAGCGAGCGGAAAAGGACCGAGCACGGCGAGCGGCGTAAAAATGTCCGCGGGCAAATACGACTGCACAGGTCCCGGTGCCGGTTTTACTGCAGCAAATTAATGAAGTAATCAAGCCGAAGCTGCGGTCGTTTGGCAGATAGCTTGTAATTAGTGAATGTAAACGATTCTCCGGCGGCGGCAGAAGCGCAGAACCGGTGGAAAACGAGCTGGAAACGTGGCTGAAATTGACGCAGCACGCGATTGGCCGGGAAAAGTGTACACTGTCGTCGTCGTCGTCATCTGGCCGTTCTCTGGTTCCACTGCCGGCTCGAAAGGCTGCCGGAAAGGTGCGTGAATTGGTTTTAATTGTATGCAGCCGCCTCGGGTCACGGTGCTTACGACAATCGAAAGGTCGGGTATGCAAACGCTGCCGAAGGTGTGAACGGTGTGCAAACACATCAGTCATTGCAGAAGCGCGCTTTGAGGAACATTAATTTGTTTCAAATGCACGAGTCTATTCGTTTTTCTGCTGAGGTGTAGGCATTTCTCTTGATTTTCACAATGCACGAGGCGTTTCTTTTGACCTTTCTGAATTGCGTTGACAACAGAAGGTTATTTTGAAATTTAGAATCGGTTGCCCATAAAAACATTAACAGCTTTCAGGAAAATAATAAAAAAGAATTATTTTCCGGCTTTTTTTGTTAGAATGATTTATAGGGATTTTCGATTGGATTACTTTGCTCAGATTTTAGGGTTATTTATTTTTGAAGAGCTTCTTGCTGTAAATCCAAATTTATTACTGTTTGAAGCTAAACTCATTTCAAAACTGACCGATAAGTGAGTCTTGCGTGAACAAAAAAGGAAGGCTTCATACAACTAGCCGATTCAGTTAACAAAAGCTAACGTTTTTCCTCGGAGAAAAAAGCAGTTTAAGCTAAAGGAAAACCTGTGGAAAACCTACAACTCAATTACCATCGCTTAAAGAAGATTAAAGTTATCCCAAAAAGTAAAGCACATGCAGTAAAGCCACCTTTTTAAGATAGTTAAAAAAACCTATCCCTTTTTTGAAGGCCTCTCCCACCGTAAGGGTTGCGTAAGTCAACCATAATAGACCCTGATATACGTGAGGCTCCCCCAGAAGAAAGTAGTTACCTTTTGTGCACAGCTCGCTCTGTGACTCTCGAATGCCAGCGTCTCAGCATAGCCTAGTCAGAGGCAATCACCATCAATTAAAGGGGCACATAACTCCCTCCTCCCAAATCTTCACTTCCAGGGTTTTTCTATGAGCAGACAAGAAAGAGAAATCGAGACTAGACTCATGCGTACGCATTGTCACCCCTCTCGGTGCGTGCTTTTTTCCTCGTTCGCGTCCCAACCCGTGTCCCTTCATCATCATCATCATCATCAGCGTCATCATCGCAGTCGTTGTCAACGATCGAGATTCGCTTGGGACAGCTGTAGCCCCAAACGAGGCCAAACGTACCAGCTGGAACGACCAGCACCCGAAGCATGGGCCGTTTGGCAGAAATTATGAGTTTACCTTCTGTGGGACCTTGGCACCTCTACCTGCCCCCCCCCCACCCGGGAAAAAAAGGCGAAGGGGAAGAAAGCAACACACGCCCAACACAAAAACATCCCTAGTCAACGAAATTTATTGTTGCGGGCCTAAATAAATAAATAATATTAAATTCCCATGAATGAATCAAAAAACCATAAATCACGATAAGTGATAAATTATATGTTTGGTCAGCGGTGGGCTGACTTTGTTCCTGTCCTGTCGTCTCCTTGGTGCGTGCTTTAATATGAGTTTTTTGTTGTTGTATTTTCTCATGGTTTCATATGGTTTTCGGCGTGATTTTCGTCTTCGTCTTTTCTGCGCGATGTTACGGATGCGGAAGACAACAATATGTCTCACGGGTGGATCCGTCGGCCGTGGAGGAAAACCTAGCGAACCCGATTGCCACGGATGTGCGTGCGTCGGAAATTGTCTTGCCGACATGAGTGCAATCTGCAAACGCGACCTCGCAGTGTGTCAACTTGCCGCCACGAGGAGGAACTCGTTTTGGGTGGAACTGTTTTCTCTTTTTCTTCCGTTTCATACCCTAGCACGTGCCACGTGGGTTTGCTTCCCGAAAACGCTGCGCTTTCGTTTGATGCTCTCAGAAACGAAACGCTTTGGTTTGACGGGAACTGAAACAATCCTTTGAACATTGGCCCCACTCCCGGAATGGATTAGCGGAAGATTGGCACGGGAAAAGCTTTCTTTTGAGGCAAGAAAACACAAATAACGCATTCTTTGAAATTACTTATCGGAAAACCTCCTCCTACTTGACGACCATCGGCGATTTCCATTCCGCACCGTTCCAATTTGTCTCTTCCCAACGAGCCCGAGACGCGCAGCCCGGACGAGGACGAGCGTTGGTTGCGGTAATAAAGGGAAATCGCAAAAAAAAATCGATTCCCTGCGCCGTGATGAACCTCAGAACGTATTACCTGTTTTGCCAGTACACAGTAAAGTGAAATAAAAAAATTAAGCTGGAAAAAAAAAGGATGACCGACTCGCGTTCCGTTTGGCGCTTTCCAATTTCGCGTTACCCAATGCGGTAGGGGTAGGGAGAAAGGGTACAATAATTTCCCGTTCGTTACGGCGGAAAACCGCGTAAAACTTTCATGAATATCGCTCAAAGCGTTATTCCGGTTATTCATTTTTTGTGCGCATGAATAATCATTGGTTTCGCTGGCCGTTTTGTTTCTTTTCTGGTTTTGTTTTTTTCCCCGACATTGCACACTGTTTTCCCCATTCATTTTCCACTTTCATATTCATCGTGGTGTGCTCGGGGTTGGGGACATTTTCTTCACGATACCGTCACTCCCACCCGCGTCCCGTTTGCTTCAGAAGTCGCATTACCGTGCGTTCGATCATATTCTTTTCGGCTCTAATGATTCGACGCGCTTGCCTGTGAAATACTTCACTCCTCTCAACCAACCACCCCCCCCCTCCCCATCCTATCCCCCCGCGTGGGGGGAAAATCACCGTCACCGTGTGCTGCACGTTTATGTTGCGCAGCGATCAATCGAGCGGCGGAGCTAGAAATTTATTCCCCGTCTCCTTTTTTCTCTTACTTATTAATTTTTTGCCCGTTCTTCTCGTTCTCGTCAACCGTGGGAAGGTGTTTTTTTTTTTTTTGCGATTCGGCAAATAGAAAGGACCGTTCTGGGAGCCTTTTTTTGCTTCGTACAAT
This sequence comes from Anopheles atroparvus, assembly GCA_914969975.1. Classification (NCBI taxonomy): domain Eukaryota; kingdom Metazoa; phylum Arthropoda; class Insecta; order Diptera; family Culicidae; genus Anopheles; species Anopheles atroparvus. The sequence goes on along the minus strand of CAJZCY010000001.1, from coordinate 23,104,322 downwards.
CGTACCGACTGATTCGATTCGAGCTCGAGCTCGGGTGCCGATGGAAACCTAATAAAGCGCGAGTTTATTAATTCTGCGCTCGAGTAGATGGCTTCTGAAGCGATGGAGGCGGAAATGAGTGAATGAATTCAAACGACTGCGAAATAATAACAACATGGAACGAGGGCGGGGAAGGGGGCGACACACAGTACGAAAGATAATGCACAGTGAGGGCCGTGAAAGTAGTATCACGTCAAGACATTTTCCAGAATGTCGGTGGATCTGGTTTAACCGTAGATCGAGTAGATCAGGTAAAGAAACCGTCTTAGGCCGTGCCAATTCTTATGTACCTAAGATGTGTTGCAACCTGGATTTTATAAATAAAACAACAAAAGAAAAGGCGTGCTACTATTTTCCACCTCACCGTTGGTATGATTTCCCTCGCTGCTGGTAAGGACATGAAGGTGCAAACAAATGGAAAACGACGCGCAGTGCGTCGGCTCGGGACGGGAAATCAATTTTAATAATCATTTGATTTTCTTCCTGCCCGTACCCCTGAATTTCTTCTTGTTTTTTTTTTTACACCGTTTTGTCGCCAAGCGTTTCCGGCGTCTTACGCAGCAGTCAATTGTGGCCCCTTTTTGCACTTCTCGGTACGCAATGTTCAAACCGCATCCAGAAACCGCTCGATCATTCCATTTCAATCAGTTGAATAGTTTTCGAGCAATTTTGTTCAGAAAATTCCCGAGTGACTATACTTTCTATAAGCTGGTTGCGATGGTTTTTTTTTTATGTAGAGGAATTTAACTATGAGCCGCCAATTTATGTCGTAGAAAAGTGGATGGCAGGAAATGCCTGGCAATAGCCAGTGAAAAAATTCCTTCTTCCCTTTTCTTCGCTATTGATCAGGAGCAATTTTTTTCCTTTTTCCCATTTGATCACCAGGCGATATTATTTTTTTCCTATTCAGCGTCGCTCGAAGATGTCCTTCCGTATTCAGCAGGTTTGTCGGGCAAAGGTTCGTGAGCGAGAAAAATCTTACCGGGAACCAATCTCGGTCCCCTCCTTTATCTCACGCTGATTATTAAATTTTTAAAATGAATTTATGATCACAGGCAGACTTCCAGGACGTTTGGTCACCGTTAGACCGGCCAGCTCAAGAGACGTTGAGTTCTGCCGAAGCGTCACCGATGCGGCCGATGATGGAGAGTGAGGCAATCAATGGAAAAAGCCGCATCCAGTGGGACACTTCGTGGGGGGGGGGGGGGGGGGGGGGTGGTCCAAGCCCCTCGCAGTGCAGTCGAGTGCGAAAAGAAAGAAAGAAAAAACCCACTGAATTCACGACGGTCTTGCAAGGGAAAGTGGGTGTGAGCCGTTGAAATCTGATTGAAGTGTTTATTAATGAGATCTCCGTGCAGTTCGCGTAGAGGAGAAAAAGAAAATCAATTAATATGCACCCAACCGCCCGGACCCCACTGTTACGGTATTGGAGAAAATTTTCCACAGCATCCATCGACCGGATTGCCCATCGATGCCGCTGGAGGCTCGGAAGCAGCGGAGTCCGGCCAGTAATGCGAGAACCGAAGGAGCATTCTAAATTTATTGCGATTTATATACTGCTAAATAAACTCCCGGGCGCACCCCACAAACATTCACATGGGCGTTTTAATGGTTTGTTTGATTCCGAAGCTGCGGGAAAGAGTCCGGAGCACCCGAGACTTGCGGACCGTTTCGGTGTGTGTTTTATCCGCAGCGAGCAACGGAGAGCCGGTGAAAAATGAAAAACAAAAAAGAAATGTGCCGGCCAGCAGTATCTTAACGAGGGTGCAAATGTACCACGGGAATCGCTAGGTTGGAAAATTTTATTACACTAATTAATTACTACTAACGAATATTAATTGCAAGGTGCTTATGAGGCGTGAAGTGATTAAGCGTGGCTCTCGACGAATGATCTTTGCCAGCGCACTCGCAAGCGCAAGCCTTCGTCCTTGCTTCACGGTCTTTGACCATCCTCTAACAGCCCCCCCCCCCCCCCCCCTTATCCTTCCACTAGCTCAAGCCTGCCTTTCGGTCGATCGGGACCGGTGGAAAAGAGATGGTAATTTATATTTTTCCATCCCGTTTAGCGATGACGGAAGTTTTTGGATTGTTTACACGATGGTAGATAATTACGGATGGTGTTTGATTTATTTGTAGCGGTATTTCGGCTCGTTGTTTCGAGGGATGATTTTTTTTTTTTTTATATATACTTCGTATCTCAAAATGGGAACGAAACGGGCTTGCGTAACTGGGTGGCTGGTTAACATTCATTGGTAGCCTGTTAGTATCATTGCGTTTTGTTTTCCACGCACTGGTGTAATTAAAACACCTGAACGGGGCAGTTGCTCGTGTACAAAGTATACACAATATTTACATCGTAACAATCCGCAGCGTGCGTAAGAAGGAAAGGTAGATATCTAAGTAAAACTGGGTTAGATTTTTTTTAAACAATTGCCACATATAACAGGCCAGGAAAATATGTTTGTCTGTTATTGAAAAGAACGAGTACATTTTGAAAAAAAAGACATTTTGCTGCATTCAATTCCAATTCAATTTGTTTCATTGGAATTCAAATGTATATATTCATAATATTCTGTGCTCAACATACCTTAACTGTTTGCAACCGACATTAAATCAATTTATTTTATTTATTTAGACGGCGACAGACATTAAATTAAACACGAAAAAAAAGGTCAATAACTCAACGGCTGTCTAAACAATAAATCGTTTACATATGTGAACCAAATGCGTAAATTAATGGAAAAGCAATTTAAGTAATATCCTACATAGCTTCTCAAGAATATGTCAAGCTAGGACGTAAAGTTTATCTATGGCAAGCTTATACTTTTATTTGTTAAGCACCAAACAAACATGAAAAGTCTGTCAGTTTTCACTTCTCGGTTTGTTTCAAAACCACTCACACTAATTGGTGCGCTGTGCTCGTCTGGGGGATTCTCGGAATCTATCCCATGACACACATGAATAGATGCCAAAGCCAGAGTCGGCTTTTTTTGTTTCTTCTCTTGCGCAGAGAAGTGCATTACGCGCCCGGAAACACCTCCTTTTTTTCCACCTTATGCCATCGCCCTGCCCTGCACCGGCAATCATCGGAAATTATTTTGCCCCACATCCTGCGCAGCCAGCCGAGCGGACATTTGTTGACAAATGCATTGTTTGCCGTGTAACTTTGCGCTGCCCGCTGGACCGAAAAGACAACACCAAGTGCAATCTAACAGGTGCGGAGTGGAGACGAGTCCCTCGATGTAATGCGCCAGTCCAGGAGGACTTTCGGAGGGCTCGGCTGCGAGGCAAACAACCGTCGAGCTGGCTGCACCGTGTTGCGCATTCTTCGCGCTACAATGGATGCAATTGTAGTATGCTGGGCCACGCCGAAACAGACAAGGGGATGGTTTTCGGCAAACACCGAGCGGCTTTCATTTTGATAACACGAAACTAGATTTGCATTCGCTGGCGATGGCGGATGGCTGCACCTTCGGAGTTCGTGGAATTTGGATGCAAGACGCGCTTGCTACCGAGGAACTCATTGGGTGCATCAGAGCCACCAGGGCATATTTAGGAAGCACCAGGGCACCAGCACGGCTCGTACCGTTGAGCTGACGAGGGCGAAATTCGATGGATCCACCGACTGCTGACCGAGATTGTACGGTTAACACGGCTTTTCCTTGTTCGAGCCTGAGCGCATCGATCGCCACGCGGAAATGGTCCAGCTCAACGTCCCGCTGTTTAACGTTGCTAGCCGGGCATCTCTAAGCATACACCTTCCCCGTTTGGTAAGTTCCGGTGTATTTCCAAACCATTCCATCATCGAAACAGGGAGCAACAAAAATATCATTTCTAAATTTTGATATCCTATTCTCAGCTAGACAATTCGAGGGCACTCCGGATGATTCTATGTTCTTATTATGTTACATTTACGTTTGAAAAACTGCAACCAAACCTAGATATGGTGAACAAGGGCCCCGACGGGTTTCACTCCTAGAAGTGTTGTTATTTTCAACAGCATCTTGAATCGAACAAAATAAAATTCAATAAATAATGTTCCATTTCTAGATGCTAAAAAAACGATTAAATTTGTATGTTCTTGCATTATCTAAAAAATATATTTACGTGCAACAAGATTTGTAAAAGTAATTCAAATAATAATTTTACTTCAAGATAACAATCATTACCAATGTAATGCAACAATATGGTTTGAATAAAATGTCATGCCAACAATATGGTTTGAATAAAATCAACCTTTCTCCGATTTTTCCTCAAAGAAATTAATCTTGTCCATCCCGGGCTTGCGCGTCGTTTCACTGTGCCCGATAGATCTGGACCATGGTCTCCAAGGGCTCACACTTCCAATGTAACGGCCAACATAAATGCGCACCCGCTGTTGTCGGGGGGTGTTTTCTGTTTTCCACCATGAAGCTGCGTGAGTGATGCGATCCGGTCAGCCTGTCCGGAAAAACTGCCCGCGAGGCGTAGATGTGCGAAAACAGAAGTTAACATCAACAAATAATAAAATCGCACGCTTTATACGATCGCGCTTGGCGCAACGGGGTTTTGACCGGGTTTTACAAGCCCCCTTCCCCGCTAGCCGCACCGCCACACCCCCCACTGGTTCAGTTCAGCACCAGCGCCATCGCGTTAAGCGTTCCCATGGGGTGAAAACCGGGAACCGTCGATCGATGGAACGGCGTGTTCGAGTTTTAGGAGGCTTAAACGGTGTGCGCGATAATCGTTTCGCATTGTTTCGCGGACTCCGTCGTCCGCTTTCCCCGCACCACACGCACGTAATCGATGTGTTGGCCGCGTGACGTAGAGTCATGTAGTTAGTTGGTGGAAAATGGGCGATTTCCGGTGGGGCAGCCTCGACCGGGAGGTGGTTCGATGGAAGAGTGGGTGTTGTTTGTTGTTCCTCGCCGCCTTTTTTTTGTTACACCATAAGCTGCACGCTGCAGAAAAGGAGTGCACCTGATTGGAAGCGCAACATGGAAACTAAAAGCCATGGTGTGACTTTTGGCAGAGTGGTGCGATGCGGACAGCGGGACGAGTTTTCAATGGAATGCGAATGGCGTCAAATCATTTTATGATGTCCGCTTGTCCCATCCCTCTGCCATCGTAGATAACCGTAGTTTCATAATGAACGATAATATAGGATAGTTCAGTTAATCAGGGTTTTGTTAGCATCGAACAATAACGTAATATGTGAAGTAGCTAAACATAGTTCTAATGACGCTCAAGAAGACAACACGGTTTAAAAAAAAATCACTTACCATGACTAATGATATGTTTTTCAACACCAATGTTCTTTAAGATATAAGCTGTTTCGAGAAAGATTTGATACATATTCGTTTTATTTTATAAGTCGTTTAAGCTTTAATAATTTGAGCTCCTCAACCCTGTCTCCTTTGAAACGTCTGCAAATTTCTACATCTTCATCATATTGTTGATGAAAATGAAACTTCAGCTCGAGTACTTCTCACCCTCTCCGAAACAACGAGGCTTCATCCGGGCAAACAAGAGAATATTCTGAAACCTAGCCATGCCACAAATGGCTGCTCGAGGAAAACCTTCTTCAGCCACAAAGCCTGGTCCGCCGGGCTGCTGTGCAAGTGTCGGTAAAGTGGCCATAAACTCATGCCGTGCTCGAAAGATCTAAGCGAACAAGGTTAGGAGGAGCGGTCAAGGATAACAGTTCAAGAGTTGGCGATGGCTGCCTTTCGGAAGATATCTTTCCCGCACGCACCGGAGATATCTTTCCCCCGCAATGCCGCGGGCGTGTTTCATTTCATCGTGCAACGTTTTCCCGGGAAATGAGTAGCCGGGACGAAATCGAGCACGCACCACAAACAACCGCAGCCACAAAGGAAAACGACCCCCTGGGGGCTCGGGCGTGGAATCAAATATGTAAAATAAAGGCAAATAACAATGCATCGGCCCGATCAGCGGCACCCGATCTTGGAAGGAGACAGAGGCGCAGTTGTGCGCATTGCCATCCAAACGCACAGAGCAGCGAGCCATTTCCGGGCGGCATTTTCACCAGGTAGGAATTCATTTTCCAACCCGATGCCTCAATCACCTGCCACGATCACGAACCGTTTGACAGGCGCTGCCCCGCCCGATCGCCTCCTTCCGTTCGCTTTTCGTGAGATGTTTTGAATAGCTGTCCATTGTGGACACGCATAGAAATCATTAGCATACGCGTGCAAACCCGATCCAGGCGCTGCATTGGCCGCCAACGAAAGCGCACGGCGTGTGGCTGTCAGTCTGGGATGGTATTTTGAACTCATCAAGACATGCATACCCTTTTGTAGCGAGTTTCGTTGTACATGATTATTGTATTGTTTCAACTACGCGAGGTATCAGGAGAGCGAAAATAAACACTGTCAGTTTGATGATGTCCAGCAGCATGATTGAATCCATGAAAGCAGACTTCAATGGACGATTTTTGTGCTTAACCCTACTGGTCCATTGTGCCTCCCGTTTTTTGGATGAAGTTTGACGAATAGGCCATGTCACAAGCAGAGTTTTCCCGTTTCAGCAAAAGCGGTTTACATCCAAAATATTGCAGCTTATCGATGCTGTTCTGCGTTGTCTTTCCAAATTATTTTATTTTATTTTACTATTTTATTTTTCTAAACCCTTTCCAAGCACTTCCTTTTTGCCTGGAATCTGAACTGGAATCTATTTCGAATCCAAAATACATCTCCTTTTCCGTTTGTTTAAAAAAAGCTTTTCAATGAAGAGTGAAGAGAAACAAATGATGATAAAAAAATGATGCTAACTTATGTAATGTATTATATGTTAGCTGAAAATAAAAACAAAAAAAAATCAAAGGTATTGCAAATTTCAATCATACAGATCTCTGATAAATTTTTATTCATTTTTGTCACAGGTCCAACTGCAACTGAGATCTGCGGTAAAATTATGGTGCTTGCATTATGAAAATCAAAGTTATAAAAACAAAACACAAAAAAGTAAAAAGACTATTTAAAGTGTTTATTGCAATCATGACTATCCTGAGTGCTGGTTTGCTGACGTAGCACAAGTTGGTATGTTTATCCGGAAGGATTTGCCACAATCGAGAATCGAGATTCCTATATGGTTCAACATGAATGCGATTTAAATTTTCACACGTAAAGCTTCAACTAACATTTCGCATACCGTACAGCGTTCATACAGACACCATAGATGAGGTTATTCAGGCCATATTTCATATATGGCCATAAGACTACTGACGTGATAACTTTATAGTAATTTTCAACTCAGCTTGACAATGAGTATACATTTTATATGATGTTTTCTTACTACATAATAACATGTTACAGCATACATTTTTTCTCTCTCTCTTGGTAGGTAACAAGATTGACAATTATTACGACACCCGACGTTTATCTTTTCCCCACCCCGCTCAAACCGTGGAAACTTGTTCTTTCCTGCCAAAACGCTCGCGGCTAAACCACAAAAAGACACTGACTCCATAGGAAAACAATACATTAGCCCACACCGTTCCGTGGCGAGCGAAGGCTTAATCTAGTTCCGCTCGTTGCGCGTTCACGGAAAATCACATTTTCAATTTTCCGAAACGACCCGTGCGGACGGGGGCCGCCCGAAAGAAATGGCGGTTTTTTATGGATGTACACCGCTTTTCACATTACGTTGCAGCATTTGCCATCCCGCCAGGGCCGTGCCTTGCTCCACCGCAGGGAAGAGTTTAAACTTGACGAAACGAAGCCTCTCCCCCTCCACCCCTCCCCCACCCACGCACTGGAGACTCTTCGTGGAGCTTACACGCTCGGAGATGGCTCACGGGAAAATGGCTTGGAAAATGCTCTAGCCAAGAGCCCACCGCCGAACGGTTTCGTCTTGCACGGGGACGAACTTTGACTGAAAATCGTTAAATCGTGCACACGGAAAGCGGATTACCGGGAGATTTAGATGTTGCGCGAAAAACGGTTCCTTTTTTTCTTCCTGCCACTGCTGTTCCTCTTCTTTATCGTGGTTCCCCGGCCGCCAACGCACCTTCCGCCTCCGGCCGCGGACCAAACCGCCGGGATCGACCGGTTGGCAAGATTTGCAACCGGGTGATTTATGGATTTCGATTTCACTGTCTTTAGCGCTGATGGCACGGGAAAGGTTAACAACAACCGGCGGGTTTGCCCTCGAGCGCTCCGACGCTTATAAAGCTCTGTTCGTTGGTTCCCAGCGTTCTCGCAGCGCCTTCCATCGATCGCGTTCGACAGCGTCCTGGCTGGGAGGGGGGCTGGCTTTCGGTGAAAAATTGTTTTCCATCCGTTACCACCGAATTTGCCTGCTTGCACACCGGTCCGAAGGCGGTGCGAATGAGGGTCGGAGGGATACTCTCGCTTGTTCGCTGTCGGGTTGACAAGTTAAGATACAGAGCCGGAAATTAAGCCGCCAAACATGCACGTCCCCTGGTCGGGGGTTCGGAATCGGAGGCTGGCTGGCGGCGGGGAGGATGGTTTGCTCGGCATGCGTGCGATTTTACATCGATGATCGGCATTTTTTCCTCCCCCGCCCCGGCAGAAGTCGTCGCGCTGCGGGTTGGAAAATTAATCAAAAATCACGTATCGTGACGGGTGGCACGTGATGATTTCCCGGCACGATGGATCGCGTCGGCTGTTGCAACAGTGTCACGTGCCTTGCTGGTGCATTGATGAGTCACACATACACACACACACACACACACATGCATGTTTCCTTTTTAATGCGAAAAAACAACAAACAAACGAATGCGAGGAGGAAGGATGTCGGGATCGATGGAGCTTTAATGTCACTTTGTGGGATGGTTTTCAGTTTATAAAAACTGCGTCCTTGCATGTAGTTCATATGGTTTTTGACGGTCTAATTGATTTGAGCTTCGACATGAACTGATCGACCGACTATCGTGTTACAAGTTATGAATGTTTGTGCACCTGATTGAGTAGTATTTTTTTAAATGATTCAAAACTCAAACAAAACTGTTGCATATGTTTGCCAATTGATCGCAAACTCAATCAAAGCCAAGGGCATATCATACATTGCCATGCAGGAAAAAACATCAATCAATCGATGCATTGAAAGCACCTCATTTTAGTAATAATACTTTAACTAAGTCATTCCGTTATTGACGAACAGCAGCCTGGATTCTCACGTTAAAACGTTGCGTGCAAAATTCACCTTCCCCTTGCATTTTAATTAAATGCCACGGATTTTCCTTATGGATAATGGTTATTGTTTAAATAGTGCATGAAATGCTCAAATTCACAAACTAGCTTATTGATGAAATGATATCCTACCACATGCGAACGTGCTTAAACACACAAACACACAAATACAAACTGATGCAAGATGCATTTGTTTCACATCGAGAAAGCATTAAATAAATAGTTTGTGTGTGTGCATCGTACAATACTGAGGTTGGATGTTGGATGAGAAGGATTCTCCGGTACTGTGCCAGCCACTCAATAGAGAACTAGTCAATTGATTAATAGGATTATGTCCGTTGTACGGAATCTGTGTTCTAATCCTTGCATAATGCCAACAATACCACGCCAAAGCACTGAAAAGTGGACGGACCGAGTCAAAATCGTGAAAATATGAATGCTGATGACTCACCGAAGCGCAACGGTCGGTCATTTGGTGGCTGGTAATGGTTTCGGCTGGTTCGCAAAAGGACCAGTTTGCCGGTGTGCATCGAGCGGCGAATGGAGCAAAAAAAGGCGAAGCTTTCCAAAGGACCCGACCGCGGCCATTGTGCTGTGCGGAAGTAATTATCCGCGACGCGCCTCCCCAGGCTCTCCTGGGGTCGTGCCGGGCAGCCGGCGAGATTAACACATCTTTTGCATTATGCGACTGTCATAAATCATCTACTGGTTTTGCCAAGGCAGCGAGATTACATTTTCACTCCGCTAGCGTAGTCTGGGGACGGCTGGCCTAGAAACTCCCTCGGGAATGGCGGCGTGGAAAACGCAAACGAGAACGAGCGGACGTCTATTCAAACTGTCATGAACGCAGCCATGGCTACGGAATAAGCCAAATTGATTAGGGAGTACTATTGAGACGCACGTGATGAAAGCTTAATGAAGTTCTCTAGCCGAGCTTTTCGTAGAAACTGTTACAGAACGGACATGGCTACTGCTATTCAGCCAAATTCAGCTCCTAATCAAAATTCCTCAATAAATCATAACAATTTTGAGGTTTAAACAAAACGAATCCCTACAGTTTCCCGAAAAATCCTTAAAAATTATAGTGAAAGCACCAACAGCAAGCTTCCCGCTTAAGCGGTTTATGCTACGAGACTGCATCCTTTAACGGGGCACATCATTTGAGGAACCAGTTTGCAGGCTGCAGCCATCCAGAGACCTAAGAAGCGTGTTTAAGCACACACTTTGCTGGCTGGCCCTCCGTCCACCGAAGCACGACTTTAACCTTTTACATTAGCACATGCCCGGCAGCACGTGGAAGGGATGCGTTGGATGCGAGCTAATGGATTTAAAATAGAACAACACTCGAAAACACTTGTTTCTAGTAACCTCGGTGTCGTGCGCCAGAAGGCGGCTGCGGTAGACCGAGTCGAGAAACGAGCCCAAATTTGCTCGGGACGAACCAACGCCCATTCTTTTCCGGGTGAGACTCGGTCGGTCTGGTTTCTGTAAAACCCCGTAAACCGTAGCCTCAATAATTAATCTTCATTTACTGCTCCGGTTCCAGCGGGGGGAGGGGGTGGGGGAATTAGTGAGGGGACTGAAGCTATTTACGGGTTTTGCCTGAACCACAACCAATACGATGTTCGCCTGCAAAAGTGCAGAATACAGAGTTGGATGAGGGAATAGTCTTTTTTCCCTATTTCAAAATTGACTGGTTTTACGTACGGCTTAGCCCCATTCACACATAAAGACACGTGCTTGAAGAGGTTGGAAAATGTTCGGACCTCGAGCGTGGGTAAAAGTAAACTCATTTATGCTTCGAGTAACCTTTCTGGGAAAATCCAAACATGGGATAGTGTAGTTCGGTGCACTAAAACGCTCCCATGCTTATGGGTTGTTCTTGGGAAGATCAACATAACAACGACGAAAAGGTACATGTACAATAGTAAAGAACATGGGGTAGCTAAACCTGGAGATAAATAAAACAGTCGCTTACTTCCGGCGTGAGCGTTATCTACGGCCGCCCGGTCGAAGCAAGCAGCCCAGCTCAGCCTTCAACCACCGAACGACGACGGAGTGCGCGGAAGCGAAAGCACTTAGAATGACAAAACGTGAGCGCACGGAACCGGAATGAGCGGCGTTCCAATTTTTCTCCGGCACGGCACTCCACCGGAAAACCGGGAAAACCGGGACCTCGCTGTCCCGGTATGTCACACGGCGATACTTGGGTGCATTTTTCATTGCGCACTATCTCCGAAATGCGGCAACCGTCCGCCGTCTTCGTGCCGTACTTGGGAGCATCGCTCCCGCGGCGGCCAGCGTTCGGTTCAACCGCGGCGAAGCTTCCCCCGGACGGCGATAGAACACTTTCTGCTCGGACCGGCGGAACCGGCTCCGACGGTGGCAACCACAAATACAAATAATTGTGTTTCTCTTACTTAACAAACGGTGGTGTCTCTCGGTGCGGCGGCACGATCGATCGATAGGCAAATCGCTTCCGGGCCCTAGCGGCGGTGGAGAAGACGACCGTTTTCACTGTGGGATTGTGTGGCAGAACAGAGAAGGGTTGCATGTTATCAATAAGTGTTTTATGGTTTGTTTTTAAATATTATTATGTAGGTTGAATTTTTAAATTTTGTTCAATCATATTTAATTTGTGAGTTTCTTGCAAAATGTTACTACAATTTAAATTAAATTTCTATGAATAAAATTTTGACCAAGTCAAAATATGCATCATAATGTGATTGCTATGGTACGTTTAAGAATGTTTTGAACAAAACTGGTTTAAAAATTACGAAGCGTTTCTTTCAAAAGTAATGTTCGCGAAAAACAACAGTGAAGCAGGAAGCAACACTATCTTTGTTCTTATAATTTCAACAATTGAATTCGAAACCGATGATGAACTCGATCAGCTGATGATTCCCATCATTTTTCTACATTTTTGTTGAAAATCCCTTAAAATTCCTATGAGAAACAATCTCAAGCATTTTGTTTAAGGAAAGTTTCACACAACTTCTATACCCAGGCAAAAGGTTTCGCGAGTTGGTTCGGAAATAAATGCGGAAAAAAGTCTCAACTCTTTCAACGCCGTCCAGTGTTTCACCTACTGTGCCGCCCTACGAAGGACAGCCGGAAAACGGAAATGAACAGTGCGAGAAAGAAGAGGGGTTGAAAAACTGTAGTGCCTGGTGTATCGGTTCTAATAGCAAGCGTGGCTCGTGGTTTCGTTTCCGGCCCGGCGAGACAAATGGGGCGATATTGCACCGTGGCGTATGAGATATTTCGCTCGATTGCTCCCGGGATTACCGGGGAGATAAGCAGCATTTGGTTTTGTAAGCCTTTTGTGCGGAGTCCTGCTGCACCGAACCGCTACGAAAGAATCGGCAGTAACCTCGTGAAAGTGCCTGCAACTTTGTCGGGGAGTTTTTTTGAGGAAGCATTTTTTTTAAATATCCTTTAGAATTGTGATTCTTTGTGCTGAAGAGCATATCTAGTTGAGTATTTCTTAGGTACTTTGCTTGTTGGTTTTTTTTGTTTATAGCATTATTGATTTACAAGATAAAACATCGATAGAGAGTTCTGCTGCACTCGAGCTAGTAAGCCATTGTGACTATTGTTTCGCAAAACTTAAAACTGTAAAGGCTCGCGATACTTTTCCACCGACAGAAAGAAAACTTTGCATGCCAATTCTGCTCCAGGATGGAAGGAGTTTTCCCATACACTGGATGAATGGATGAATGCAAAAGCCCCTTCCGTCCGTCGCCGAAACCGTGCAGCATCGAGGCAATCCCGGTTTCCCGTGGTCTTAACCTTTGTTTATACATTAGCTCTGGCGGATCACCCAAAAAAAAACACACAAGCTGCCAAAACTGCGTCAGGAAAGGCCACTTGAAGCAATCGATTCGGAGAAGGACCGCGCGATGCTCACCATTCCGTCTGCTGTAGCAGGGTGGAAAAGCGCATACTTTGGTTGAGAAATATATCGAAGGCTTCGGAGGCCCGCCTGCCGAAAGGGAAGCAAAGTCCGTGTTCAGTTAGCGCAGTTTCATTTGGGGCCAGTGTTTCGCCCGATCCACTCCACTTCGCGCGGACTTAGTTCCGGCTGGAGTGCATGACGGGGCCGATTTGTTTTTGCTCGTCGCCCCACTCGTCGCGTGCTCGAAATGTTCGTTACTGAATTTTCATTTTCGCTAGGTTTTCCTTTTTTCTGTTTTGTCTTTGCGTCAACGGAATTGGACGCTTTCGTGTTCGATCGTGCATGCGGAGAGCCGGGGGGGTGGCTAGAAATGCACCCAGTGGGATGCACGCCTTTCGAAATGGATGTACGCAGCATCGTGCCAAAAGGCTTCATTTATTTCGCAAGGCTCCGCCAGTACGAGACGGTGGTAAAGCAAAGCGATCGAATGAGCATCAGCCTTGCTTGCACCACGGTGTACTCGGACGATTGGCGAGACGAGCGCTCGGGAAACCGACATGGCTCCTTTGAGCCGAGGCAATCGCGCGGTTCGCTAGTGCAGAATTGCTTTGGTCGATTGCCGCACCGCCACCGCCGTCTCCGTGGCCTGTATCGGCAAAACCATGATTGAGTTTTCACCTCTTCCGGGGATGGGATTTGGGACTCCGGCTGGCAGCTGGCTGGCCGTGATTCGCGCCCCGCGAACGGTGACTAACGTTCACGGCCAGCTCGATGTAGAATCGATTACCGGCGCACCACTGTCTCAAATGGTTCGATTTTCACAGCATGCATGTGCATTTTCTTCAGCTACCGAAACACTCCGCACACTGTGAAGCTACCATACAACGTGGGTCAATTTTTGGGCGATGGAATGATGCTCCATCGGAAGTCAATATTTGTTCCTCAAATATTCCCATCCCTTGCCACCAAGACCAGGAGGAAACCAACAGGAAACCATTGGGAAGCGGAAAATAAACAGACACCCGGGAAGGTGGAGCTACCAGCGGGATGGCATGAATAATTGCTTTCCGATGACTTCCCCGCTGCAGTGCCACTAGGCGTTTTGCCGATTGGGAAAATCGACCCCCACGGTCACGGGCCAGAAAGCAAATCATTCCAATGTGCAGCCCCTTGTTTCGCAGGTTATTCCGAAAATGTGCAGGTGAAGGGGAGGTGTTGTAAGTGGCGCGTAAAAGTCCTCCGGAGAACCATAATTTATCTAATGCGGGTAATTTAAATGAATGGAATGAAATTAAGTTTGTTTACTGCATGCGACAAACTTTGCGAGCGACCTGTTGCACCGAGCAAAGCGAACTATTGACATGGCTTTCCAGCTTGGCGAAGGGTGCATGGCAAAAATATCGTGCACCTTGAAAGATAAATGTTATGCTTTCCAATCGAGCAAGTGGAGTCTGGGGGTGTGAGCCGTTCGATGAAATGATTTGCACTCCTCTGATACCGAAAATGCGCTATGTAATGTTTCTGGAGTCATTTGCAAAACAAGGCCGAATTTTATTTTGTAGTGTATTACAAATTATATTTACCTCTTCATTTCATTGCATGAAAATAGTGCATGAATGTGAATATATTAACAAACAAAAGGTTATTCTATCTATAAAATAAATAATTGACAGTTTGGAAAAAAAGTCAACAGCCCTGAGAACACACTTAGCCCCTAGTATTTTTTTTTCACAGCTTTAAACTACTGCTCACTCCAAATCGCACGCATGGCGCAACTCGCCTCTAGGCTACCTTTAAAAAAACTCCTCGCCGCTGAAAAGTCTCCCCCTTTCGACCGAACTTGTCCGACAAATCAAGGAATAATCTGTAGTTACTTAGTTCCCTTGGCCCCTCCGCACCCGCACGAGTAACGCGACGCAGGTGAACCAAGGGCCGTCCATTAGACCCAATCCGACGAAGCAATTCATCTTCATCAAACTTCAATTCAAACCGTTATCGGTATTCAAATTTTCATCATGCATACAACAATGAGCCATTTAGTCAGCGGGACTGCCGGTACACAAAGGAAACAAACGAGCCGGAGGAAAGAGAAATGCCAACAGACAAAAAAGGAGAAACCCGCGAAAGAAAATCTTCGCGAAAACGGAAACCCGGAAAAGCTGCCCAAAAATGAGCAAAACCGAACCTTGGCCTGAAACGGCAGACGTTCGCCTGTGGATCGTCGTGGATCTTGTGCTTCGTTCGTCGCTCACTCCTCGTGCCGTTATGATGAATATCCTACCTTCCGCCGGCCATTGTGTGTGTGTCACAATGGGAGCAGCAGAAAAAAAAGTAATCTTTCAATTATGATGTTTTCCGAGGCAGATGCCACTGTTTTCCCCGCGTGTGGACACCGGGATGCGCGTTTCTGCGGGCGCATTTCGTTAAAAACCCGCCGAAGAAGTGCCTGGAATAGCGGCGGTAGCGGGTATTAAAATACTAAAGAAAAGCGAAAAATAAACTCAATTTAAACGCGAACGTCACCGCCGAAAGTCGATGCAAAATAAACTGCTCCTTCAACCGACCAGGCACAACGTGGCCCAACGAAAGTGGGCTTTAAACGTAGGAGGCGCTGGTTTTGCGAAGGATAATACCTGGTGGGCTGTCTTCGTCTGCGTGCCGCACCTCGCACGTTGAATTGACATGTCCTTAAGCTAACGGTGTTCGGTGAAATTCAAAAGATATCCTTTTACAGCAGACAGCGCCCTTCGGCCCGAGGGGAGAGGTTTTTAGATGTTTGTCCCGAGACGATGCTCTGCAAAATCTTTCTTCGCCCATTCATTTGATATTTTTATCGCTGCCTACTTTGCTGTCATTCGAAAAGCGTTGCTTTTCATGTGCGTGATATGGCGCTATCATTTTCAGCGATGTCGGTTTGCGACCGAACCGTTTCGATGCATTGCTCAAGTGGAAGCCGAAGTTGGGGGCGCCTGTTAATTGCAATTGGAAAACAAAATGGTGTCGTAAAAAATGTTTCGTTGTAAGCGAAGGTGGTGATTGTGGAAGGTGGTGTAGGAGTGGCTATAAAATTCGCGGTGCTTTCATTTTCATCACCGTGGCTACAAATCACGTAACATGTTTTTAAAAGCGAATGTGGTTTTGGCCATAGAAAGATAGAGACAGAGTAAAGGGGACCCGTTCTATGGCTTATCCAACCAGCGATTGCCGTTTACATCCCCCTAGCATAGCGTTAATCATGAAAATGCAATCAAAAATTCAACCAGACAGACATAAAACATAATGACCGCATCGTAGCAAAACTGTTCCCAAGCGAAAAAGAAATAAATACAACGCAGAGCACATTTTTCCTCCAGTTGCATTGGTGCGCTCAATCTTTTTATATCCTTTTCTAGGGCTCTACCCTAGGGAGGAACCTTTTGACTGCATGTAGCACGATCCTAGCACCAAACGTGGGGCAGCACGATTCCAACTGCCGGAAAGTCCTTTTTTCCATTTCGGGATAGAACATAGTTTACCTCGAACCATCGAACCGCGATCGATAGGATTCAAAATGGCGAGTGCTTCAGGCTATAGCAAAGCAATGAATAAAAAAAAAAAACAAATTCAACTAAAGTAAAGTAGTACTGCACACGATCATCAAAATGGAAGTCCGCCGAAGCTGCCGATTCCCACAAACTCACCGCGCCTGGCAAATTTTTCAACAGCGGCAAACAGATCGTGTTTCACATCGCGAGCAACACATTTCAATCCACTCAACAGACGGTAAGCGCCCCATCCCGATGAATGTACAAATCAATTGAAAAAGCATCGTAACATTTACGCCATTTGCCATTTCGCTCCACGTTCCGGTGGGTCGTTTTTCCCGACCGCCGCCCCGATAATGGTTAAAGCGCGCTTTTTTCTGCTCGTAAATGCAACAGAACACGAGCGTGCGGAGATGTTTGATTGTTGTAGCGGCTTCTTATGATTTTCCCAAAAACCTCATACCCTTTACATAGCGAGGCCCATTTCCTTTAAGTGACATGTTCAATTTACGTAATGGCATGTAGAAGAAGAGATTGTTGCTAAAGTGCACGGAATATTTCACACTTGCGATTGGGGTTAATAAAAAAAAAATGGCAACAGTAGTTCAGCAATAGCACCTCTAAAAATCTGGAACTCTTGTAATGGAAAAGCTATTTTCAAATTCTATCAATTTCTTTAGCAAAAATAGAAAGAGTGAGGGAACGTAAAATACGAAGGACTGTAATCCCCCAGCTGACATTTGGCCAAGGAAGTCGTTACAAGAATTGCCTCCTCCCTCCTCTCTGAAGAATCTTCAATCCGGTCCTCAAAGTGCAAGCTAACGGTGGAGTATTCCGAGCCCTAATTAGTGCATTACTGCGCGGGTAGAGTAGGAGGTTTCTTTTTCCTGTGTTATCAACTCGCTTTCCCTACAGTAAGCGCCACTCGAAGTTCATCATCGAGATAGTGAAAGTTTAATGGTAAATAAATGCTAATTGCACCCGTTAATAAGCGCACCGGGCACCGAGTGGATAGAGAGAGAGAGCATGAAGAATTTCCTACATCTCGCGGGGCGCGAAGGCGAGCGATTCCACGCTCCAGCAATTTCGATGCAGTGACTATCCGTGGACTAAACTCAGCGTAAGGAAAAAGATTCACCGACCGACCGACCGGTTCCGTCTCTGATTGCGCGCCATTGTCTGACGAACGTATCACGAACTCATAATTTTCTTCCGAACCAGTTGCAATCAGCTCGTTACGCTGCGACGTACCCTCGTCCAATTCCGGTCCTTTCTTCCCTTTCCATCGATTTCGAAGCGACGCGTCCAGCGGGATAGTGCCAGGATCCTGGAGCTTGGTTGGTACGAAAACCGTAACGCCTGACCTAATACCGCCCAATCATGTCTCCGTAATGGACGCCGAGAGAAGAAAGTATAGTCACGTCCTACGATGATTTACCTGCAGCCGCGCTCAGGCTCTCGGTGTCTTTCCATCTGTGTTTTCCGTGGGATTTCATCCTCTTTTAATTCGGAAAGCGAGCTGGTAAGACGATAAAAAAGGGAGCTGAAAATGAACCACTGTCGCATTCTGGCAAGCGTCACGGAGCAACCATTCGGTGTGCAAGTGTCCTAATTGAAGCGTATCTGTGGCAGTTGCATCGCAAATCGAAAATAATTCAATTAAACAATTCAACCAGCTCCGAAATGCCAATTGCCAGAGCCTTTTGGCAAGCGGGGGGCCAGATGCCTGAAACCAGCGCACATGCGGTCACAGATGTGGCTGGAGACGTGGCTTGCACTGCGGCCGAAATGTGCAACGAAGATTCAATTAACATATTTCAAGTGCCTTGGCAACTCGGAGCTGTAGAAAGCGGGGAGGTCTGTTGCTGCTGCTGCTGCTGCTGCTGCTGCTGCGTCTGGATGTCTTGGAACAGCGTCTCGATCATTGCACTGTCGGTTGGAGTCAACCGAACGGAGGTTGTCATTGTCAATGAATTATTTATAGAATTCTAAGTATGATGGCCAATAGCTTCATTGTGGCGCTCTGGCGCTACGTTTGGTCCCGAGTTTGGCTCCCGTGCTGGCAGGACCGAAATGTCACCGAAACACACACCCTCGCACTCACTACAGTTGGGCGGAAGCATAAAATTAGAATATGTTTATCGTGCCGCGTCGTTGCGAGGTTGCTTGGGCCAAGGGTTAAAGGCGCTCTGCGATGGCGAGGAGGCGAAAAGCAAAGTGCGAGTGGCAACATATGGTGTGATCGTGCTAAATTGTGGGACCGATGGCACAATTTGTTTAAGCTCGACAGATTGCAGGCGAATGACACGGGCCAGGGGAAAGGGGAACACCGGTGGGCGGTGCAGCGGCAGCTTCAATTATGCGAGCTTGCGGGAGGTGGAAGTTTTCCGAGCATCAGGTCCCAAACAACGATCGCTCTCTGTTGCATGTGGTTTTTCTTTGCTATTTCGAACATTATACTTCGAGATTGAGTGAAGTTTTAAATCTGAATAATTTCTTATTTGGATCATCATATCTAAAAACTATACAGTGTGACGCACCACAAGACCACGTTTGAGGATGTTTCCGTCCTTTCAGAATACCGACTGTGACCGGTGACATCCTTACATGAACTTCATGAAGTCAAGAATAAAATTTTCAAAATTGTTTAGTTTGCAAGTGAAAATAATCCCTTTACAATTTGCAAAACACACCATCATTGCAATCATTGATCGAATTCCTCTCGATCTAGAGTCTACAGGGGTTTTCTGGGACATGACATTTACAGAAGTTCGCGAGTCCATGAGTAAGAATGCCCCGTGAACTGGAGCCGTTTTCCGTTGCTGGGAGCTCATTTTTGTCATCTGTTAAATTCCAAATTAACATGCAATATCAAAATGCTCTCAACACCGTCTGCTACCATTGCTAGCGTTTCTCCGAAGTCGCTCGTACCGTTGATCATTTTGCAATTTAGAACCGCGACTCAAACAATGCTGAACCGTGAATTATGATTCCGTGCCATTTTACAACTGCTACCCCCTCCCCTTCCCACCCGATCCGGCACCGGAACATGCGAGCTTTTATGAGGCAGTCCGGGCGGGAGAGCATCTGTCATTGAATCCGACCCACCATCAGCAGCAGCCGGGCCACTGGCAACGACGTGCAAATCTCCGCCGTGCGGCGTCGGAATTTATTAAACTTCCGCCCGGGCTCTGTCACACTAATAAACAACCGTTGCGGCCGTGCCGGCCATCTATCCCTTCCGGTTTAATCTTCTCGTAAACTGCGAACGGCAGCAGCAACAGCTTTCTCCCGGGGAACGGAAGCGGATCCCGCACGGCTGGGCCAACGGTACACGGCCAGGATACGCGATGGCAAACGATACCGCACCATGCGAAGCCATCCTCGGCAGCCGTACGGGAGGCAGTCGTCATCAATATGACAACTTACTTTCGCATCGTTTGCCCGAACGGCAGGGCCACCACGGCCAGCTCTTTTCGCTAATCCCCAGCGGAATTGTTAAAGTGCTGAGTAATGTCAAAACGATAACAATCCTTCAATAAACTTTACCGCCAACGCCAACTTCCGGTACGAGGATGCGCACGTGTGTGTGTGTGAGAGAGAGAGCGCCATTTATGCTGCTATGGTCGAGTCCTCGCGAGGGTCGGTTGATGGTTGAGATGAGGGGTTTTTTTTTTCCTCTCCCATTTTGCGACGGTGTGCCATTTTTTCGACGAGGCGTTCATATTTCAGATAAAATATGAATATGAACCGGCTTTGCATTCGTTGTCGCGTGTGAGAGTGTTTGCTGTTTTTACGATTCGCACCACCAACTGTCTGCCGTGCTATTGCTTCAGCAAAGGGGCAACTCCTCCGTCGGGGATTTCGGAATGTCTCCGGAAAAAATCGCTTTGCTACTGCTACCCGCCGCCCATCGATGGTCTGGAAAAACAAATCAAACCGCCGCGGCTGATCGAAAAAAGGGAAGGTGAAAATGTGAAACAAAATGAAAGGAAAAATAAAACGGGTCGCTTCTAGACCCCGTTCTGTTGACGATACGAGGCACATTCGCCGATTTTACTACGAGCCCCGTGCCCCAGGCCGGTTTTGCATCGTTCTGTGACAAAGTCCATGCAATCCTGGCACGCTGGTTCGGCT
The DNA here is from genome assembly GCA_914969975.1 of Anopheles atroparvus. Classification (NCBI taxonomy): domain Eukaryota; kingdom Metazoa; phylum Arthropoda; class Insecta; order Diptera; family Culicidae; genus Anopheles; species Anopheles atroparvus. The sequence goes on along the minus strand of CAJZCY010000001.1, from coordinate 23,083,569 downwards.
GGGTAAAGTTTATGTTTTATTGTCTGCCCGCCGTTATTTCGTATGGTGCGCCATATAGTTGCTTTATTTATGTGATATGCCTGTAATTCTCACACCCGCGGTACGGGGATAAAATGATGAGCAGTTTGGTTTTTACTATATTTTCCCAACCCGAACGGGTGTTGGCCAACGTTGAAGGTTGCTTTTGCTATTTAAATGGATCTGGGCGCTTGGTTTACTATTTAGGTGGTTGCGGTTATGATTGAATAAGTCAACACAGTAGTTTACTACTGCCGAAAAAGAAGATACATACACTCTTTGCTCGATCTGGATTAACAGCGGTTGGAAATAGCTCTTGTTAATGTTGCTTTTGATGGTTTAACAAACCGAACGAACGTACGTATAAAATGTTTGTTAAAATAAAACACACAAAATAAATAAGAAAATCAATTGTATGACATGGCAGGATTTACCTCATTATATGTGCAAGCATAGACGCATTTTCTTTTGAGCGAACTTAGCAGCAGCTGTAACATTAAAATGAATAAACCATGAGCGCCAAATCATATCATTGAGGTTGGAGTTCCTTTTGCGGATATCCTAAAATACCTCAAATAGCCGTATATCTAATAAATTTCTTTGTTATTGATTCGCCTCTATGTGCAGGATAACTTCAAAGGTGAAATAGTTCTATGTGGTCTAACATTGTAGACTTCCACAACTTTCATGTCATCCATCGTTGGTCTATGCAAAGGCTTCTTTCTCTACCGCTCAAGAGATGATGTACCAGTCAAACCAATAAAAATGTGGACTCTTGAGCAGAGGACCAGAGCACGAGCAGTGTTAAGCAGCCCTCTAAACACGGCCTGGTTTTAATCTCCGAAGTAAGTTTAGCGTGTACATTTATCTTTTGTATCCAGCCTACGTTATTGTACGGCCTTGTAATTCCCTCGTGATGGCAGCGTTGTTAAGCACTAAACCTTAACTTCCGCGTAGTGCACACGTTTGAAGAATAAAAATTATACGAACCGTGGTATGTCGCAGGGAGCGAGGATGCTTAGAGAGTCAGCTTTGATGGCACTTAATGCAAAACGCACGAGCAAACAACCGAGTGGAGCCACGTGGACTAGGGCCGATGCCGTTGCTGGCTTCCTTGGGATTGAACATGGTTATATCTGAGAGGGGTAGGGGGAACATGGTCCCAGGAACATGGAAAGGTGGGCTGCGCTCGGAACCTCATTGTAATTTATCTCCACGTGCCCATCGTCTTACAGTTGGCGTTTTGACAAAAACCGCCAATTTCCTACGCATTTATGACGGCGGCCGGAAGATAAGCCGGGGTTGGGACGCGCCTCCTCGAGAGCTCCTTCGGCAAAGGACCGAAGCCGGTGGACACACGAACCGCACGCTATCGCTCATCGCCCCGGAAGTGGCCGCAGCCGCACAAGAGCATCATTAAAAGCGTGCAGCTTTCTTAAACCGTCGGCGAACCATTTGTCATGCCGGAACAAACGGAACCTGCCTTATCGCGTCGCGCTCGAGCTCGAGCTTCCCCAGGCGGATGGCTCATTGCGCGCCGAAGTGCCGTGAAGCAGGCCCCGTCAGCGAGTGAGTGTGTGCCTCGGCGACCGTATATTACTATCTCCGTGGCGTACCTTGCGCCGTTGTCATTGATCAATTACCCCGGTCGTCCTGCAAGGGTTGCGCGAGGATAACGGTGAGCGGGGAGGGGGCAGTTTTTCCTTGGAGCGCCCCTTGGTAACACACGTTTTCCCCGGTGTGTTCTATGAAGCCCCGTGCACAATGGGAAGAGCCACAGAAAAGGAATCTCGCTCCGCAACAATAAGGACGAGCACGAGGACACGCGCGCACAGTCGGGTCGGGCACGGCGAAGCCTTTTTCCTTCCCAACAGCCGCAGTCGGGTGCTCGAAGCTGAGCCGCGAAAGAAATTATGCTGCACGAGTGGTGCTCGTATTTCGCATTATAATTGGTGATCATAACCCACGCGCCCACAGAAACACACCCACACACACGACCAGGTACCTGGAGTGATCTTTGGGGGAAAAAAGGCAAGTGAATGCTACCACCGGTATCGTTTACATACACGTCTGGTGGATGTTGTAACTGTAACGCGCTGGTTGTTAATCCCGTTCCCCCAAAGCAGACCGGCAACCCAAAGCCCAGCGAACGAGTGAGTAATGAGTCTAGTTAGGATGAGCATAAAGTTGGTGTGCAAGTTACAGTTCGTTAGCTATCAGCGTTGTGACGTAAGGCGGCTGAGATTGCCTTCGAGTTACCCGATACCGATGTGCAACCGAATCGTAATCGAAGGTGTCATAATTCAAACAGGATCGAAGCGAGCCTACACGAAGTTGTCCCAAACATTGGGAGTTCATTACATCAATCATTGTGCCAACTCGTATGCAGCTAGAATTGCAGGTATTTAATCAACATAGCTGATACATAATTCACGCGTCTAGTTGCATTCCGTGTTAAAATGTTTTGAGCTATTCCATGAAAAATAATTCATGTTGTTCATTCGAAGCTAAATTTTCCTTACAATAAACCTTCACGGCAATTATGCGAACATAATGTTATTCAATATCCTTAAACTAGGTGGAAACTGTCATCATTGGTGATCATTTCCAGGACATTTATAAACCTTGGAATGAGCAAAATTGAAGGATGGATATTTCAATTAACGCCTGCCTTCGGCCTTCCCATAACACATACCGCGCAACGGCCATTATGTTCCACTTCTAGACGTGGAGAGCAAACGTTGTACCTTTTCAACTCGCATACGTGCGCCAGACGATGATTTTGATACTCATATATACATATGTCGGCGCGTACACCGACTCGAACACGACTCGGGGCAGCTCGAGCTCGAATCAAGACTGGACCTTCCACGGTATCCGAGGACGTTAAGGGGAAAAAACGTCTCGAAACCCCTAAATGAGGAAGCATGACCAAAAATTGGTGGTTACGCCAGTAAAAGAGGACGAAGAAGAAGCAACAGCTAATGTTACTGCATCTATCGAATGACAGTATCAATCATTTAAATCAAAGATATATTTCTGTTTCTCCATATCCAGTGCGATATATAAATTATTGATTTTTTTTATCAGCTGTTTTTTAGAATATTTGAAACAACGATGCATGTTTTGGCAACAACTTCACAGTAATGTAAATGGTTGCTATCCTGGAATAAAACAACTGTGTAGCTATAAAAACTTCTTGACATATACCGTCCCTGCTTTTCACACTGTCGGTTATACATATCAAGTGTTTCTATCTGCAGAGTCTCTACATTCTCCAGTTACATCCATCCACTCCTGCGACGTCGATGGGCTTATGGATGTTAAATCTTCTACGGTTGTTGTAAAATGTAGCCCCGTTGATGAGGCACGCATCCGAAAGATTAATGGTTGGATCCGGAAGCGAACAACTGCCTGCCATGTCCAGGAACGCTCAACCTCAATGGCACATTGGCATGAATGGGCCGTAATCGTTCGGAACATTTATTTTTCTCATTTTCAAATGAGGCAAAGGGTAAGGTAAGACAAAGCGACAAGGAAAAAAAGAGAGACGTCCATTGCATCTAGCATTCCTGCAAGCAGCCAGGTTGCAGGTAATTCTTCGCAAAGGCCGCAGGCTGCATTCGAAGAATGATAATTACAGGTTCTATTCATCCCAGAAGAACAATTTCGCAAACGGCAGCCCACCTGCAACCGGCTAACACCTTCAGGTGTTCCGGAATTCCCTCCTCCCTAGCCTCAACCAACCGTCGTCGCATTTTCATTGTTAATGGTTTATCTGGAAATTAAAACAATACACCGCAGTCGCAAGGGCCATTGTTTCACCGCCTTTTCGAAGCATGCCAACCTGCGAAGGGATAAACCTCAGCATGCTCATGTGCATGTTCGGGGAGCCGCCACGGTGACACGAATGGAAGGTGCTAACGTTTGGCAATCTTTGCCGGAAACAGAAATTTTCCATTAGCTGCGAGTCGGGCGTAAGATTGGCGGCAATTGTTCCACCCAGGCCAGCCAACCAGTTCCACCCAACCGTCTGCCCCATGATCCCCTCCCCTCCATCCTGGCGCTCGTAAGGTGCGTGCCAGAAAGTTTATCCCACCAGTTCCTGTATGCAAATTGCGAATGTACGATCCGACCGGGGTAAGTTTCCACCTCGAAGAAGAATATCCACTCTCTTTCTCTCTCCTTCTCTCTCTCTCTCTCTCTCTTTCTCTCACATACACACACACACATACACGAAACATTGCTTACCATTTCACGGCAGCTGCTCCTTCGAACGGCCTGGTTACTCTTCACGGTTCCACTTGTCCACGTGCATTTTCCGGCCCCGGATCTTCCCAAACAACCCATTTCCCTCTGTCATACTTTACTACACGTGTGATCCTGTCCACCTCTCTCTTTCTCTCGTTGGTGCACCAACAAACCGAAAACCCGCAATGATTTATGGCACATTCTCGTGACGGGTGGTAATAATTTTGTAAATCCAATTTCTTTCCTCCACACGGAGTCCTTGCCTTGCCGACCGGGAGCGCCGGTGAGATCATTTTCCCATAATCCACCGCGGCTCGGTACGCTCCTGTGCTGCACTGCTGCAGCGCATGCAAGCCGGATCCGGACGACGTCTGGATTTTCCCGGTCCAGAACCAGCATACCGGCCGGCGACCGCGCCGCCAACGCCGCCAGACTGATTGTGGTCTGATTTGTAAGAGTTTTGTACCCGCCCAGGTGCAATTAGTTCTTCATCGCGTTGCCGCGCGCGCGAAAAGTGCACGTGTGCAGAATGAATGCAACCCGCCCGGCCAGGGGGAGTGATTAGAGAATTTATCTTTTGTAATTATTATTCGAAGGTGTTCGCCACCCGTTCGGGAGCTCCATTTGTGCAACCTTCTCACGTTTGTTTTTCCTTTCGATTGGTTCCGCTATTCTTTTTTTTTTTGTCCTACCGCGTCAGGACATGGGGTTTTCCACTCTCCCCAACTCCATTCGGTATGGCGCCGTGCGAACTCACCTACCCACATAACATATGTGGATTATGTATGAGTGTGCCATATTCTCGCATTCGTCGTTCCCCATTACTTTTCTTCTGCTTCTTCTCTGCACCCTTCGGGCTGGGAGGTGGAGTTCCGTAGAGCTTTATCGTGAGCAAATCTGATTAATTGCCCGGTGGTGTATGTTTGTTTTCCGAGCTTTTCCGTGGCCGCACCTTGGCTCCTTCCGTTTCTTCACGCGGGGAGTTTGGTGTGCATTTAGCAAAAACCACCCATCGACCAGGACCAGGTTCCGCAGGGGCTTGTTGGTTTTGCCCGGGATTAACCGATATGTGCTCGATCGCTGTTTACTCTACCGCCGGCGTTTCGTCAGGGTTAACTGGGGGATTAGGTTGAGATGGAACTGGATCGTGACGACGCAAACGTGCTAAGATATTAGCGAGGTACATTTTGAGCTAATTTCGGTGGAAATGCGGCAACTGTAGCCGTATTGCGAAGCTTTACTTCAATTTAATGAAATAGTTTACAGTTCATTTTCGTCATTTATTGATTTTTTATTGATCATTGATCATGCTTTTTTCATCTTCGAATTTCTACCGTTATGAAGATAAAATTGAACTTAAAAGACCTTACAACACGGTTTATTTATTTATTTTCATTGTATGGCACACGCAGGAGCCTCAGCAATACTTAATGCTAAGATTAAATATAACAAAATTCCTTACAATAGACCAAGATACTGTGCATTTGCTTAAAGACACATTTAAAGATTTAAAGACAGCTGACGAAACATGGAGATCAAAAAACTGTGACAAATTGTTAAACGCTATGCACATAGAAGTAAATGGGAGTTTATGTGCGCTCTACCATGGAAATTCAGTTCTGTCATGTAGATTTCGCTGTTATTCATATAAATTTAAATTCCTTGTATCGTTCTAGGTTAAAAAAAACTCTTATTCTTTCTATTTCGTTCTATCCGTTGTTAAATGATTGTGTTTTTTTTCTTCTTTATTTCTTCAGGGATAATTTCTCTTTACAAAATTTTTGTTGATATAATTTGTGTCTGGCGAAATCTACGCACACATTATGAAGCGTTTTGAAGCATTCTTTGCAGTGATCAGTGACACATCCTTTTCCATCCTTTCTAATATCGGCAGAATTTCCGAAACATTGAGGTAGTTTTCATTGTAACAAAAAAAAAATTGACGAGTTATAAATGCTTCTTTAAGACAATAGTTCTTTAAGCTTGAAATATTTGCTAAGGAATCTAGTACAAATGGTTCTTTGATAGTTGCCAAGAAGCGATGGTCCTAGGCAAAGTTAAGATGACCAGCATAATGGTAACGGAACATCGCATTTCTCCTAAGCAAACTGAGCTCGTAAGCAGCCGGAAGATATTCTCGACTACCAATAGCTTATGGGTATTTTTGCACCGGAAGCCCGGAACGCTCAGTTTGGCCGGCAGCGCTTGCATGAATCGGACTGATTAAACACAATGCACATTGTCTCAACAAAACAATTATCGTAATCACACGTCCTGGCCGCTGCCAGGACCGGTTGCGCAAGGGCTTACCCCGGGAAAGCAAACGACAACAATGACAACACAACGCAGCCACTCACACAAACACACACATGCACCTGCACACAATGCAGGACATCCCGATTTCAATCAGGGCGCGTTCCTGCAGCATCTCAGCTTCCTTGGAGTGGGGGTTTGATGGTTCGGTAATGGTGCAGAAAGCGTGCAGCGTGTACCAGTTTTGCGGTAACTGATAACTAACGTAGTCGTTTTATGAGATAACTGTAAGTGATAAGACAGTTGACGTATGCACATGATGGGCCCGGGCAATGCAGCACACTTTTATGGCCGTTCCAGCAGCAGCAGCCGTTCCGAATTCCACACAATGCACCCGTACGGAAGCCATTATTGTGCCTGTACGTGTGTGTGTGTGTGCAATGCCAACGAAGTTACTGTGCACATCTAAATGCATTATCGAGCTGATGTGTGCATTTATGCATTGGCTAGCTTGTGCATGTGCCACACTTGGAGACGGAAAGATGCAACACAAACAGTCGGCGTAGGAGAACGGGAGAAGTCGAGGAAAAAGTTGCCGGTGTGGGGTTCGGTTCCTTCCGACGTTGGATGCAAATTTCGAAGCGAAATTTCATAACCAGCCAAGATGCGCAAGATGGTCGGTTGATTGCGGTTGAAGGGATGTAAGATGGCATGATGGCTGCCTTTGCCCAACGGTTGCAAATAGTTTCAAAAAGAGAATTTCCCGACGTGTGCGTTTGGCGCATTCCACATGCTGTTAAATTGGTTTGTAAAATGTCACTTCGTAGAAAGAAACAAACGAACCAAGTTTCCCCCACCATGGGGTGAGGCAATCCATTCCGTCGATAGTGTTGCAGTTATCACCTAATCCAAACATGCTTCGAGGGAATCTTTATGGCAGGCAATATTGGTTCGAATGCGGAGAGGCGAAAAACATGCTGGTTTTTTGGTTGCAGGCAGGTTGAAACAATTCCGAATGAAAGAAATCGGCTCGTCTATAGCGTCGTCCTTTCGTACCAATCGCCCCCGGACCGTCCGGAAATAGACGGGATGCGGTAGAAAAATCCTTCCTATTTATCTGATAAACCCAAGCCGAGCGAAACTTTCACGGCATCCAGCATCACCAGCACCACCAGTTTCTGCTGTTCAGAGGGGGGGATAAACTTGAGTGAGCATCATCGCTTTGGCTTCGTGGAAAAGTTTACTGCCGCCCAACGGATCTGCTTGTGCGCTGGTCGGCTTTCAGTTCGTTCGCAGCTTCTAAGTGACTAAGTTTGCCGAAAGAAAGAAACAAACAGAGCAGAAAGGAGAAACGAAAATCAGCAAACTAACCCGGGACAGACCTCGGTTAACCTCAGAAACATATGCATTACCCAGACCAGCGGTGGATCTGCCAGAAAATCTTTATCCCACAACACAAGCCCCTAGTTCCCCTCGCCGCGCGCTTCACCAACTTTGGTGAGCCATCATCCACGGTCAAATTTGCCGTGAAAACAGAAAGTTGTGACCCAATTTCACGCTAATTTAACCCGTCACCCACTACCGAAACGACAAGCAATTAAATGTGACAGCTCGAAAGCAGTCGTGCAATATGTCAGCATAATTTCGAGTGTTTCCTTGCCGCCCTCCACACGGTCGCCCTTTCCATCCGCTCCACCGTACAAGATTGCGCGAGAAAAAGGGCGCCCAAGGGTGGGTTAGGGGAGACAAAAAAAATATCTGCGGGTGGAAAAAAAAGAGTATCCGGCGGGTTCGAGTGTGCGAAAGTTTGCTCCAATCCTGAACTGGAGCCTGCTCTGGAGCCCAGCTATCAACTTTGGCCCATCTTTGGAGCCCGCTGCTTGTGCGGACGGTGAGTTATGTTATTTTTTTAACCGTTTGCGGTTAACCAACAATGCGCGGGAGGCGTCTTGGTGGATGATGGTGACGATGATGATGATGATGATGATGCTGCTGTTTTTCCGGACCCGGGATAAAGGGCCTATTAGGCGGCCGCCAGTCTTGGGGATAAAAGTCATTGATCCACCTGAGAAACGAGATAGCTCAGCGTTTCCCCGGGATGGGACGGAGGAGAGACTACGCCCCTTGGCCAACGCAACATGCGAAAAGTTTTCCCTGTACACGTCCGCGATCCGTTCCGACGATTACGCCAGCACGCTGGAGCGATTCGGTTGGGCGTACGTCGATTGTTGAAGGCAATATTGTCCCCGTCCTGGCGCATGATACGGAAACTGAAACAACGGAAGCGGAAGAATCAATGTTAGCTCGGGCTCGGAAACTATTAAACTTCGACATGATGTACAGATTGAGACTGAAACAATCGATCGCTAATAGATTGACGATTATATAAAACGCAACGAACGTTGGCGAAATCAATCCGGAAACACCCGTGCTTAAAGACTTAACACTCTGAATAAATGTGTTCCAACTACCTGGAATAGTAGGTTATTCTGTAAAAATGATTTCAAGTAATCTTAAAATAAAGCGTCCATACTCGGTTCGCTGAATTGAGTGAATTTAGAAGATTTATTTTTTCTATTCTATTTTCTTCGTGCTTTCCACTGTCCACTTTGACACAATTGCTCGGACGATGTGGGCAATCGTTCACACCGACGCTTTGAACACTTTATGAGATTACATTTTGTTGAAATTTCACTTCATCCTTGGGTTCCATTTGGACGGAGCCTTTTACTTTCGCTTTTAGGGGTTTGGTTCGATAGGAAAAAAGTATCACTTTTCCATTGACTCGCTCGGGCAGATGGATGGTAAGACTTTCGAAGGCTTTTTTTTTCACCTGGCTTTTTCCCCCCAAAAAGGCCGAAGGCCGCCTGATGTTTTCAACAGCTCTGCCACCTCCAGCACCACCAACATCCTTATCGTCGCCGGTGAAGTGAATGGGAAAAGGTACCGGGATGCGGCCAGTGATTAGAGTGTGCGCTCTCTCCCCAGGAAACGGGAAACACGAACCAATTCTTCATCCGACGGAAGTGGCGAAAAGCGCTTCTTTTCCTTCTGTCCGCATACACATTCGCATGCACACGCGAACGCAGTGCGGCACTTGAGCGTGGAAACGGAAACCGTACCGTTTGGTGTTGGGACTGTTGGTATTGGCTGGCTGCTGGAGAACATTGCTGCGATGAGCTTCTCCGGTCGGCGAGGAAGGAAAACAAATCATGTACTTGTGCCATTTGAAGTGCCGCTGTTCCAGAAGTCCATTCTTTTCCTGTTACCATGTTCTTGTCTTGTTTTTCATTAGAGCGTGTATGTCAATTACTGGGAATCGATAACATTGAATCTTTCGTTCGATCCACCGTGCGCTTGAAAGGAAAGGAAATTTGCTTCGAGTGTTCACCTTTTTTTTGTGAGCATATAAGCAATATCCACCCGACGAAACGAAAGCATCTTCGCGCAGCGCAATGATTGGTTCCAAGTGGTCAAGGATGCTAAGGGACCAATCGAACGACTTCAGGGATTCAGGATTGAAAGAAAACACATTTCTTGAGATACACATGCTTTCAGAAGGCCATTTCTTTTCTGAAAACGCTGAAAGCGTAAAAGATTCATCCTTGGTTTAAAATGGACCGTTAACGTTAGTAAACAATCTGTATCCGCTGTTAAAGTGCTACTAATGTACTTATCGAGAACGGTCGGGTAATTTAATAGCCGGAACCTGCATAAGCACCTGAATTTATACATATTTGATGGGGGCGTCTTTTGGGCAGTCCGCTCTTAAATAAAACATCTCCTGATTTTGTATGTTTTGCTCCGGACTTGGATAATGAATTTTATTTTGTCAAACACGGGAACCGCCCCCCGCCTGGTGTGCTCCTTTGCGCCCGTAACTTCGTCAACGGGTCTCGAGCGGCATGCGAGCCAGTACTACACTGGATGATGGCCCGTTTGAGAATGCGGAATCAAATTATCAATTCCTCCCGCAGACTCGGAACCTCCCGGAGAACGCGCGCGCGGGACACACTCGATTTGCAAATAGAGAGAAGAAAAGAGCGAGGACTGAGGAGAAAAAAATCACCACGCGAAAAGCGAAGCTCAAGCACTCATAATCCACTTCTCGGAAAAGGAGCTTTTCGGCGTTCCGTTCGGAGGTTTCAGGTTCCGGCTACAGCTCACCGAAGACTCGGCGCGCGTCTGGCACGACGGGTTCGACGGAATGTTCCACTGTCCTCGACCGGTGAAAATTGGGTGAACGGTGGAAAATCTTTCCTTCCTTTTTGGCCCAACAAAGGCGCGCTGCGCTGCAAGAAGATGTCATAAATATTTATGAAAATTAACAACTCGAGAAACATCGACAGTGAAAATAAATTATTTCGCCCCCCTCTCCCCCTCATCTCCACCATCCTTCCCAGCCACCCACGACCCTTTCCCATGGACCGTGGCGCTCGAGGACTTACCTGGATTTCTTCGGCCGGATTCGCCAGGACCTGCGCCGGTGGATCCAATGGCACTACATTCCTTGATGGCAGGCGTAAAAACATCCTGCTCTGCAGGTTGTCGGCGTCGTTCGAGGTCTCGCAGGAGAGTTGAAGGCTGGGTTCGTCCTCCTCGTTTCCTTCAGCGCAAACCGGCGTGCGGAAAAGCTCAACGTAACTCCACCGAGAACATCGCAGATCGCTCGAGCAGGGAGGCAAAGAGCAGGCATTTCCCCAGTACCGCGTTCGACGGACGACGACGGAAAAACTGCAGTACCGGGCTTCACGGTAGATTGAACTGTTTCTTCCTGCGAAAACGTTTTACGAGAGCATGAGAAACGCGCGAAGTGTTTTTGTTTGCAGAAAGGATTTCTGCCTCATAGAGGTGCACCTGGGGGGCGGTTTGGTTCGGCTGGAAGAAGGGGAGTAAAATAAAACGTCACCTAACTTCGTTTGCGATGCGATGCCGATGTCCCTTTGCAAGGACCCCCGGTTTCCTTCCCAGGCAGCCATCCGCACCAACCAACCAACCGACTACCTTCGAGAGGATGAATATATTTGCATATTATGAATTATGCGAAAAACAGCCATTTTCCCGTCACTGATTACTATCCTGGCCCGGGAAATGGTACACCCGAGCGAACGAAGATAAATGGTTAGGTGTGATACGCCGGAAGCGACCAAACGGCCCGTGCCATTGAGGGTTAGGGGGGGGCACACGGTGCAAGGATCAGGCAGGGAGCCCAAAGAACAAAGGTTAGGTTCCCCCATCCGCGTCTAGGGGTCGGTAGTGTCTCAGCAATTAATCACCTCTCCCGCTCTCTCGAGTGTTCGCTTTTTAAACGCGTGTGTCGAAGTGTCGAAGTCGGAGCGCCCCCTCGGGAGGACAGGACAAAAAACCGCATCCGAGGGCTTCGGGCGTGCCGATAAACTTGGAATGGCAAAATTCGTAAACTTTGACCACAGGTTTATGAGGTACTATAAATTAATCCAATAACGTCCCGCACCGCAGTGTACCCATCCATCCGGGGCACTTAAAGACGGCACACGGCATGGGAAGACCCGTGCCAGTTGAGTGATTGAAATTTTAATTCCATGGTAATGAGTATCGTAACAGCGTTAGCCGCGATCTTCCCGGACCTGTCCACGCGTCGGTACGATGTTCACACGAATTCCCGATGCTGTGGTTGGCCGTGTTCGTGTTGTGGCATACTTCCTGCTTCCTGAGACATTCTTCTGAACGTACGCGGTAGAGGGTTGTTTCACAGTAAATTATCCTGAATCGTTCCTTTTTTGCTCACTTTTGTTTTCCCATTCCCATCGGATCCTTGGAATGGTTGGGCTAGGTTAAAATAAATGACAGGTTCCTGCAGGGCCTACGGCGTGGGTTCCCCCATTTGGCAAAAGGCGATGAGTGTGCGTAATAACACGTCGTAAATTTGAATAACGGCAGAAATGTGTTACCGTGTGGTGGCGACCCCGTGTGGGAGGGTTTTCTGTGGTATGGACAACCGTGAACTTCCTCGTCCAGGGTGGGCGTGCGAGGGAATATAAAATGCAAATGACAACCCAAGGTGCGCGAAACGATGCTGGAAATAGTGGCGTACCTCTCATCAAACGCGTTTGACAATCTAAGTTTAAGTATTTCCGAGACGGGCAGCTCGATAGGACCGATGTGCTGGAAAGAAGAAAAAGGAACATTCCTTGGCTATAAACACAAAAACAATAGAAACATAGTGATAAGAACTGCTTTGCTCGTCAATTCTGGCACGTGAATAAACACATTAAATTTATTTCAGCTCGAAACGATGATTATTGAAAGAACTCTTTTTCAACTCGACGAAAAGACAAACATTGTTCTACGATTGTTTTATGCTTTTTGTTCGAGTAAATGAGCCCACAATGTTGCTTGTATTTATTACATTTAGGTGTAACTGATAGCAAATTTTATTTTTAAGGCTTATTTGGAATTAAATAACGCTGATTTGGTAAACTTATAAACTGCGCTCAATTTAAATTTCAAAACCCTACATCACCAACGGGATTCATCAGGGATTTGAATGTTGTAAGATTTAAAAACAAATTATTTGGAATAGACAAAACAGAACCTGGAATATTCTAGAAACAACACAGCCTTGTGTGTTTCTTTTTTCTGGTACCATAAGCTTAATTGCTTGAATATAGTTTTTTGCTCATAGGTAGTACAAATTTGTGTTTCTTTTTGCAAGTTTGTTTGTTAAAAGTTAACAGCTGAAGACGAAACAAGTTTAACATCATAGCCCATTGCAAACAAACCAGATGCCATCAAGTTTTTATTCATTTTCTTCCTTTCTTGTGTTTGATTCTGAAAACAAAAAACAAAAACTCTTTAAAAAAATCTCTGATGAAAACCAGAGACAGCTTCACGAACAAAGCACCATCCACTTCCACCAGCGGTCGTTGATTGAGATTTTCAGCCGCGCCCTGACCGTCAGCCAGCATGCACGCATACGCCCGCTGCATCCGATGCACTTGGACACTGCACTCGTCTTGGGGAGCGTCGGGTTTCGATACATTTACAACCCTAGCGCGGCGCCGAGCGGTATGCATGCAGCCACCCAAAGCAAACCATATGTATCAATTATGATCACGTCCAAAACCTCAAACCCGAAACCTAACGCCCGTGTGCCCGAGCCACGTCCCATGCCCGTGCAGCTGCACTAGTGGTGCAGTTCGTATCATAGGGCTTCGACATGGCAAAAGTCGCGCGGAAACTAACATAACCTCTTGTACTAGTAAATAATTTACGGCTGCTCGGCATCTATCGCCGGGCAATAAATTAATAAATCTATGTTTTATGAATTTATTGCACTCAAGCGAGCGCGCCAGGGGGTGACGGTCTGCCGGCGTTCGGCGCCGGAAGGGAGGCGCGTTCCCTCGTTCGGCATCGCGACACGCTCGCCCTCAACAATGCTCATTTGAAACAAATTATGTCCCCGTTGCTAGACGACACCGACCGGGTGTGCAAATATTGGCAAATTCATCTCCTACCCCCTGGTACCTCCTGAGCACGGCAAAAAGGGCCAACCACCCGCACGGGGAAAATGGATCCGAGAGGATAATTCATCCCACTAGCCCCGATAGAATCGCGCGTCGACGCCTGCACGCCCGGTCGGAGTCCACTGCCGCCATCACCCTCTCCCCAGCATGTTCGGAACGGGCAGGGAACGATGACAACACTCACACAGAAAATAAACCTCGATAACATAAATGAATAAATATTAGCTCCGGCGTCCGATCGATCTTCCGCTCCCCGGATCCTGGCGGGCGTGCGGATGGCGACTCCGCTCCGTATGCGAGCATATAATCTAAAACCAGAACCGAGCAAACACAAAGAAGGGAAAAAAAGACCGAGGAAGTGTAAAGGAAATAATTTTCAATTCCATTTGTCTGGCTCGCAGCCGGTCGGATAAACAACGAGCTGTTTCCCGACATCCCTCCGGCCCGGTTTTCCCGACATCCACTAATGCCTAGCTCAGTGGCGGGTGGTGGTTTAGTTTAGACTTTTCCTCTCCAACGATCAATGAAGCGTCCACCCGGTGTACTACTGTTGACTGTTTCATTGCACACCAAACAAGTCCGCCACGAGGGCCAGGGGCGTTCCTGCGGAGAGAAGAGAAGGGAAGCTTGGGCAAGTACTTTTGATTGAATCAAACATTTGCTGGAGGGCGCGCGGGGGCGAGTTTGCCGAAAGGGCAGATTATTCATAAATCTATTCCGTTAATTAATTGAACGCCGGCAAGTTCAAGTGGCGCACACTCCCAGGTCGGTCGGGGCAGTGATGCAGCGCAGTGCATCCCTTTTTTTTAGTTTAGATCAAGCGATTATGGAAAATCGGCTCGCGAGCGAGGATGGGTGGCGGGATGCGTATAGTAAGTGTGTGTGTGCCGCCACTTCCGAAAAGTGGTGAAACTCTCCTAAATTAATTGGGTTCGGTCGACAGCCGGTCGGTCTACTCGATGGACCCTAGCACCATTCTTGAATGGCACTAATCTACACCTTTCGGGTTAAACAGGTGCGGGTGAAAGTTCAAACTACTCTGGCTTTTTTGTATATACCCATTTGTCTTTTTTTGTTATGTCCTAACATCGATCGATAGGCTGCAACAAAGCGCTCCTCGTTTTGGGGTGAATTTTTCGATACATTCATGAGCCCTTTTCCCTGACGGACCGCGGAGGTGCTTCAATTTAGACGCGTCGATGATGCCATAAAAATCATACCTAATGGCGGAATGCCTTTGATCCTATCTCGTTGATAAATTATTTGAGTAAATGGATGTCAGATAACGTGGCCGTGCGAACCCTGTTCGTTCCCTAATGGAATGGCAGACTTTCAGTGTGAGTTTCGGAACGATGAGTTTCATTCTTATGGTTAACTTATTAGGAATGTTATCTGTGAAGACCAACTGACAAATATGTCAATTTGAGAATGTGTAATTTATTCAATTTCTATGAAATTTGAATTGAAGTGTGACTTTTTTGGAACTTGAACTTGAAACATTTACTAAAGTTTATTATAAAGGTTTTTAATGCATAACATTTCAGGGTTTTTTTATAAATCATTACAAACAGCAAAAAAAACCCTCTCTTCAAAATTATGTTTAGAACGTGGTATGATATACACAAATATAGTATCCTTACGTTTGTTGATAAGAGCCATGCCCTTGCAATGGTTTTCACATTATTTCTGAAGGCAAAGCAGATCAAAAATTCTACAAAAGTATACGAATTTTTCAAACTTTCATTCACTACTAACGTGTTACAGTATATGTATATTAATGGCAAGCAACTACTGGTCGCAGAATTTCTGGCTTTTGCCGGAAACCTATGTTTCTCAAACTACTACATTGTTACCGGGTTATTTTGGACATGACAATCTTCGCCAAACTGCCTGCTGTACCTTGTGTGAATAGCATTTTATGGTTTTACCTTGAAATTCTTTCTAATCAGTTCCGGTGCTTAAATCATGCCTCTTCTTTAAAGCCTATGCACGAAGAAGATTCCAACGGGGTTCGTATTAAGACATCATGCATATTAAACTGCCTTCTTCCATCGGCTTTCCTACCACGAGCGGCATAACTGCGGGCAGGGAAAGTGTGGCCACGCCAAGCTATTCCGAGCGAGCCCTTGGGTGCTGCCCACTTGGTCATGCTCAGTAATGCAATGAATAAACATCGCATACAGGCCCTCACCGACTCGCACATCTCGCACGTGTCTGCTCCCTGGCCATCAAAACCGCGCGCAGGCTGGACTCAAGGAAGATATTTAACACGTCCATGTTCGAGCCATTGTTTGGACAAGGTGTCAATACAAACACCCCTCGAAATGAGCGATTTGGCTGAAGTATCCCCGCCGGGTCCGCATCGTGCGCCACAAGGGTAGAAAGTGCGCATCTTGCCCAGGCATCCCGCGCCCATCTACGGCCAACCGCGAGAGCGTGTCAGTGGACCTCTTCCCGTATCAGATTGAATTCGAAATGAAGCAACCAGGTTTCGCCGGAAAGCAGCTCGCTTGTTGACGCGCTCGTTTGGCCCAGCTAAATGAGTCCATACGGATTGAGGCCCTGCGTTGCATCGGGAAGCAACACGGCAGCGGCGGTACGTGGGCTCCAGAAGGTCATGACGGTACGGAACGAAAAGCATTCCAATTGACGCTACGTGAAGCAGAATAAGGTCCACCGAGACTTCATCGTGGGAGTACAGCTTCCTTCATCTCGGCATCTTTTGGATTTTGAAACTTGTTTTCTAATTCTTCTCGCTCCAACAGCGATGCCCAGCAGCCGCACGAAAACACGGCGCGTTCATGTTGCTTCATTCTTTTTTTTTTTCGATTTCCCTCTTTTGTTCCCCCGGGGGATCATAAACGCACACGACAGGCACGCAAGGCAAAAGATGATTGTGCATGGCATGGCCGGGGTTTATTTTGTTGTGGCGGAGAAGGTTTTACAATAGCACGCAATGGTAAGGAAGAATGATATCGCGTGGTCAGGAGAAAGGCAATGCCAAGCGGTGTTTTGCGGGTTACGTTTCGTTCGGCGAGAGAAAAGAATTGAGATCATACGTTATGTTTGTGTTTGCTGCACTTTGTCCGTTCAAGAAACACTTTTGGAGTTTATTAAAACGAATAAAATCGCTAAAAAGAGACAGGGACTAGGTCGTCTTCGGATTTGGGTGAGTCATCGTTATCTGCCGTAGATTCTGCAGCGGGATGTTCTCATCTAAAAACAGAAGGATTTAAATAAGAAGCCGCAGGGGAACCAAAAAAAAATACACGTGACGGTACAGGCAAGATTACGTGTAATGTTAGGTATGCCTCTCGAAGCCACCACTTTACTTTGTTGCAGCAGTACTTCTTTACTTATACTTGCAGCATTTAGCAGGTTAATGAGGATTGCAGGATAATGAGATGAGAATATGAGTTACATTGTGGTGAAAGAAAAATCGAAAGCGACAACCTCAGTGGAGCAATCTTACTTTTTTCATTATAAATACATACCGAACATACACAATGTTCCCAGCGTAGGCCTGGTATCGTTTTCCCGCCATCAATTTCCTTGATGCGCTAACTCATTCCGCATTGTCCAGTGAGAGAATTCTGTGCGTTACTGATAAAACCCTTGACATCAAAACAAGAACGATGAACCAGTTTGAGCAGTTTCTACTATGCCGGGTCAGCTCCCCGGCTATCAAAGTATCGATGGCTAAGCCGCGTTCACATCCGTGCATCTAAACCTGTGCAACTCAGGTTGCACGATAACTAGAATCGAACTTTTTTCTGACTTTGTACAAGTAAACTTTCACGATCCTCCCTCACATTCGTGCCAACAACAGTCGCAAGGGTCTACTTGCACGAATGCGAACGCGGCTTTAGACTCACCTGGTTTATTTCCAGTAGATCATTTTGAATAATATCGTATCTGTTGGTTGTTCGCGCAGTAACTAATATCAACTTGCCGATTGCAATTTCTAACTGAACCATGAGTTGATAATGACACTCGACTGGTCAGATTCTAGCTCCACATTGTACACCCCTCAGTAAATTCCTATAAATTACATTACCCACGCGGCAAGAAGCCGTTATAATTATCTATACACACACACACAACCACGGCAATGCCGGAAGCGGACTGCACTAGACCAAAAACTCGCCTGCTGTCATTATGGGCGAAATGGGAATGGTGCGTGAAATATTTCAAAAAGTATCGATCCTAGTGTTGTAAACACGGAGGTCAACACAGTCGAAGCAAATGGCATAGCCAAGAAACGTCAATCAATTAGAAATCACATTTTCCAACGGCCGAAAAAGTAAACAGTTAAGCTGTCTTGGAGTAAGTATTTCTTCCGCTTAGCACTAAAAATTCATGTTTTACTGATACAAAATCTGCAGTTTTCACACTTGTCGTGCAACTCTGCCAGTTATTATCATCGTAATCGTTATATTCGAGGATGTATTCTGATGGAAAAGCACCGTACTCCAGCGTAATACGCAATTCCATCACATGCGAGGACATCCCCCCGCAGTTCAAGGACAAGCTGATTGCCACGGAGCACTTCGCTCGGTTCGGCAAGATTAGTACAATAACTTTGCACCCAACCTTTCCGTCCTGCACGGTTGTGTACGAAAACACGCTTGGGGCTTTACTGGCTCTAGAGCAAGGGGGCACATTCAAGGACGTCAAGTTTCGTATGCGGTTGACCGAGCGGGAGCGCGATGACGAGGGTGGAACCACGACGGCAGGTACTTCTGGAGGACTCTTCTCTTCCGTGGCTTATAATGGAGAGAAAATTATTGGCAACCGTCTGGGCCCACCATTAGAAAGCGTGGCGGATAGTTGGATGGGAAACCAGGAAATCTACCCCATGCTGGCAGGAGGTAGTAAAACAGTCGAAACTGTCGAAACTGTCGATCGCAGGATACTAAAGGCGCGCAATGATTTTTATCGATTGGCAACCCGACCGGCCCACACCGCAGAGAAACGCTACCAGGTGCTGCAGGCTAAAGATCACTACATTCGTCTGTGCTTGGAGCGTGCTTCTGACACGCGAGAGGTTAAACATGTCAAGGGTACATGTCCGTATATGTGCCCCGAGAAGGAATGCTATCTCCGCCAGTGGCAAGGCATGGTGCCGTCTTACGAGAGACATTCCGATACCAGAAACGTCATTCTGATTGATCATGAGAAAGCGATCAAGCAGTACCCTCGTGGCAACACTGACGTGGAACCGCCCCTACCACACGAGCTCCGCACGGAGCAAGCGCTGGGGCGCACAATGTATTTCTTACTGGCAAACGTGGTTACCGAGCTCGACACAGACAAGGGCGTAGCCGTGGTCGAGAGGTACAACTACATCGTGGATCGAACACGCGCCATGCGCAGAGACATTGTCCAGCAGGATCTGTGCTCACAAACTGCGCTCACGCTGGTGGAGCAGTGTGCTCGTTTCCACATACACTGTGCTGCCCGGTTGGTTGTGCAGGAATCGGCTCTGTTTGATCAACAGTTCAATACAGAAAACTTAAAGGATTGTCTGCAGACACTGAAAAGGATGTACGCCGTTATGGAGCAACGGGGCGAGTCCTGTTCGGGTGAAGCGGAGTTTCGTGCGTACCTTCTGCTGCTGCTCCTGAACGACGAGGGCATTTCACTGGAGCTGCAGCAAATGTCCTCCACCCTTGTCAAGACGCCTGAGATTCAGTTTGCCTTGTCTGTGCACGCCGCGCTGGCACAACGGAATTACGTGCGCTTCTTCGGACTAGTGCGGGCAACTAACTACATGAACGCGTGCATCATGCATCGATATTTCACGCAGGTGCGTACAAATGCGCTTTTATTGATGCCAAAGGCGAGCTCCAGGCGTGTGACGATGAGATGCGAACTGGCACAATTCACTCGCACGTTTTGCTTCGAGGATGATAAGGACGCGCAAGGATTCCTCGAATACTATGGTGTTAACGTGAATCGCGAAAGCGGAATGGTCGTCCTTCAACCATCGTTTGAACTTTACCAACCGGCGATTCCGTATTGGAACGGGCCAGCAATTCGCATGGTGGCATACAAGCGTATCTGCTCCGTGGGCCAGATGATCTGTGGTGAACCGCTTGATCGTTGGGAGGCACAGTTCCCCTTTGCTGAATTCGTGTCCAGTTTTGATGCCCGAGCACGTCTCCGAAAGCAGATTCTCGAGGAGATACTTGGCACAGAAGAACCAGTATCGATGCCACCGCACATCGCACACCGGAAATCGGTGAAAAGAATTGAACGCACGAAAATCTTCGACGCGGTTATTCAAGATACATTTGCCTATGAT
Source organism: Anopheles atroparvus (assembly GCA_914969975.1). Lineage (NCBI taxonomy): Eukaryota > Metazoa > Arthropoda > Insecta > Diptera > Culicidae > Anopheles > Anopheles atroparvus. The sequence goes on along the minus strand of CAJZCY010000001.1, from coordinate 23,063,235 downwards.
GGACAACGCACAACAAAACCGGCCGAGTTCCACCAACGACCATGGAATTTTTCTCGTCAGAAACAACAGCCGACGAAGGGTAGTGACACCGTGAACAGGAAAAACGAACCTTGGCGCTCGCAACTAGATTACGCCCCGACACAAAAACGAGACCAGAAACAACATAATCAACTTGCAGAAATCAACCGTGTCCCTAGCGGAGAACCAATTGAGGTGATCAACTTGGTCGATAGTGACTCGGACGAATTTGTACCAGAGATCCCGAAGAAAAACGAGAACATAATTGGCGTCGTTGACAAGTTGTCTGAGGTTTACCCGGAGAAGGTTCCCCAGGAGAACAACCAGCATGCAAATCCGGAGTATCTGAAGACGGCAGAGGAGGACGAGATACAGCATCTGCAAGAGACCAAGAGTGATGGTGTGAAGGGATCAGACGATGCCACACCCGTAGATCTGTTTGAATCCATTTCGGACGATGAGGTCTGGGACCTACTCGAACAGAGTGATCAAACGAATAGAAAGTGTATCGGAAATGATGTGTGTAGCGATCCCTCCTCGAACAGGGCTACTGTGGAGTTCCAAGATCAGACAAGGGATGCCAATCGGAATCATCTCGGGCAGGGGAAGGATGAATACGAGACAATTCAGCTGGAAGAAAACAATTCTGAGATCCTTCAATCGCCTGTTGAGATGAAACAAACAGGTGATCCTTCGCTGGCCGAGCTACCCGATGGCTCTACGAGCGTGGCAATCCAGGAGGTGCATCAGCAAAGCGAGCAGAGTGAGCAAAATGATCGGAAATGCCTGGAGAAGGATGAGGGTGTTAACAAGCAGCTGCAAGACCGTAAGATAACAGGAGAAGAATGTTACGATATCCACGATGCCTTCTCAAGCGAGACTTCTTGGGAGTTCCAGGCAAAGCATGCGATTCGGAATCAACTCGCGAAGGAGAAGACAGACCCTGAGGCAATGCAGCTGCAACAAATAGATTCTACGATCCTTCAATCGCCAGTTGAGATGATACAAACAGATGATGCTACGGTTGCCGATCTTCACGATGACTCGTCGAATGTGGCAATCCAGCAGCAAAGCGAAGACGATGATATGCCGTGTGCGGCGATGGAAGAGTTGAAGCTGGCAGGAGAATATTTGCAAGAGGAGAAGCTTGGTGTTGTGGAACGACCAAGAGAAGACGGGTTTGACGATCTACTCGATTCAACATCAAGCAACGTTCAGCTGAAGATTCCACTGGAGATAGACTGGAATAACCACGATATGGAAAAGAAGCAGCACGTGAAAAACGACCGAGTAGATGATGCCTGCCTTCACGATCAGGTTGATTCGTCTTCAAGTAACGATTGCCAGGAAATCGCGGAAGATAGAGAGTGTGCTAGTCGGATTAATTTCCAGAACGAATGTGAACTGCTGCAAGAACACAACTCCGTTGCAATAGAACAGACAAATGACGCCAAGCTTCCCGAGGCTGCTTTCGCTAGTCGGCTTCATTTGGAGATGGAAAAGACAAACGACGAAAGTGAACTGTTAAAAGAATACAATCGCTTTGTAATGGAACTAGAAGACTGCGCCAAGATTTCTAATGCTACTTCAGGCAGGGATAGCGAGCTACCGCAAGAATGCGGAGGTTTTGTGATGAAACGATCAAACGACGTCACGGATGACGATCTGCACGAACCAGGGTCCACGAGGGTAGATATCCAGTTGGGCCAGAAGCTAAACGAACGAGAAAATAGGCCAAACGTCGAGAAGGAAGAAGATACGCTAATGCAACCGAAAGAACGCAGGCTCTCTGTGAGCGAAGAATCAACCGACGTCACATGCATGTTGGACGATGTAGAAGGATCAACAGACGCGAACGAGACCATCCAGGAGAGCCAAGCTCAAAATGAACCTGATTACAGGAATCTCTTCCAAAAGCAAGAGGAAGAGACACTGTCACAAGAATACAGGCGTTCTATTATGGAAAGATCTTTTGACGTCGAATTGATGCCCAATGATGTGCAAGGATTAACTTCCATGCACGATGATATCCAGGAGATTCAGCAACAACGAGAATGCGATAACCAGGTTATCCATCTGGAGAAGGAGGATGAGGACGAGATACAACAGTCGCATGCAGGCAGGTGTTCTGTAATGGAATATGCAAGTGATCCCTCGACGGTCGACGAGCATTCTGATTCTTCTTCAAACTGTTCCGATTCGCAAGAAGATTACGAAAAAGATGAACTTCAAGAACACGAGCAATCAAGTAATGAGAGTGAATGGACAAGTGACGCCTTAACTGACGATGAGGACGATTCTTCCTCGATTACGGAGCAATCAAGTGACGCGTCGCTTCACTACTTTGCTTCAGTCAGCTCCAGTTCCCTAGAGCAAACCGAGTGCGAGATCCGAGAGGAAGAGGAGACCCCAGAAGACATAATGCTACAGCAACTCATGCCTGCTCCTATGTATCGAGCATGCAAAGCAACGCTTGACCATCTACTTGAATCGATCTCGGGTGAGACTATGCAGGAGATCGTCGAGAATGAGGTAGCCTGGCATCGTCTAATAGAGCTCTACTCTGACGAGATGCTTTCGGAGTTGGTGGTCGATGTCATCGACGAGTCTGCCCGTGCGGAATTGGAGAAGCTTGAACAAGTACGCCGCAGGCAGCATCTATTGGCGTACAAGTACTGGCACCGATGGGTGTATACTGTCCGAATTGCCGCCCGTTTCCATTTTCTTCTTCGGTCGGTGCCGCCAACGATTTTCAACACACATCCGAGCCGCTGTCAGCGGTTGCTCTGTGAGGCATTTGGCAAGCACGAACTGATCGATCCTTTCGCGGTGCTAGACCATGCCATTCAGTCAGATGTTCATCTACGTTCCGCACCGTTTTACTGGAAGCTAGTAATCTCGCTGTGTTCTACGGATACTAACGACACGTTTGAAAGCTTCAACACCTTTGTCGACTGCTGGTTACGAAATAGCGCCTTCAAGAGGGACCCCGACTACGAACAGCCTGGTCATGGGTACTTATTCTATGCTGCACGGGCTCTGCCTGCCGAGGCGGCCATTTGCATGCGTCTGATCGGGGATGGTTCAGCTGGATATGAAACTGTCATCGAGCGGTCCAATGGTCTATTGTTCATTATGCACAATTACGAACCGATTGCACAAGTTCGGGAACGGTTGCGACGCCTGCTGGCCAATGTCAACATCCCGCCACCGGCGATCGCAATCCTGCACTTTTGTCCCAGTCGATGCAATCCGGTGAATGTTGGTAAAGAGCTGGAGCTAGATAAGGAGACCGCTCGCTGGAAGGTGTTTCGATGGCGGGATAAAGCCGACAACGACCCTCTTCGTGCTGCTACCATTTTCCTAGCTGGATGTTACCGAGATCAACTGCGTAACGCTTTCGAAGACCCCGAGCGACTGGAGATGTGTTCGCTATTCACTTTCCTGGATCAAAGTGTCGGGACCGCCATGTGGTTCCGGCTGACGCAGGCGTGCTGTACAGAAGCAGCAGTCACAAAGGATGGAACCCTTAGCGAACTAGCACGCGATGTAAACGAGATCGTTCGGCGCTTCAATGAGGCGTTGGGACGCGTACGCCACATGGTGACCAGGCAGGAGATTTCGTCGTTCGTCCGTATAGCGGAGGAGTTCGATCCACTACGAGCCCGTCGGAAGGATCGAGCCATTGATGGTGTGTTCGAAGCATTATTTCCACCGGATTGGCACAGCGCGGAACGGCGACGTCAGATTGCGCAGCTGCTGGATGGGTTGCAACTGCACGCCCCATCGGATCGGCTGCTTGCGGCGATCGATCGTGCTACTGGAGAAAAGCTGGAAAAGGGTCGGGTGCTCGAGTCAGCCGAACTGCGGGTCGCACTAGATTACTACCTTTCCGAGTACGGCGTGCTCCTCACTGGAAATTCGTGTCAACGCCAAAACCTCGTGAAGGAGCTCGCGCAGGAAGTCGTTACGCAGCTGAACGGTAGCAACTTTCCGGAGCAAACGGCCTGTCGAGTGTTGGCGAAAGTCTCCGATAACTTAATGCGCAGAACATTTATTGCCAAGAAGATTCCGATCGAGGTATGCTACCGCCGGGGCGAGTTGCGCCGCTACCTTAGAACGGTCTGGGGGATACAGCAATACGTCTCTCAAGCATGGGCTGCCGAGCGGTCCACATCAACCACCACCCAATCACCATCGGTCGGTGGTTCGCTAGCTGCTACGTATGCATTGTACACGTCTACTCCGAATCAGAAGCGTCAGGCAACGACACCAATAAGTTCGCTTGGTACATTTGCAGCTAAAAGGACAATGAAGGAGAACTCAGGTTCCTTTTGAAGGGCAGTCCTAGGAATACACTCAGCAAGTAGATACAGAAAAATTCAGAAACTGAAGGAAAACATCCGTATCTCGTTAATTTCCCTTTGAAGCGATCGATCACTCCACGAACCCTTAAAGATGGCTCTCAGCTTCTGCGTCTCAGTGTATAACAATCTAACACTTTCATTGCTGACTGTCAATTTTTCATTTCATTAGTTTATTTATTTCTTCGTGTTTACATGGCTTCATGTATCAGAAGTTTTTTTTTTGTATTCGTACAAAGCTCTAGAATGTAAAGTCCAAACATGAACTAGTTCATCGCAGGTGGTAAAATTGAACTAAATCGAACATTTATTTAAACTTGAATAAATGCTGTTGAAATGGGATTTACAAAGTTTTAGTTTTATATCGTAGAAGAAGAATTGATTTTTTTTCTTTTCTCTAGTTTATCTGAGCATAAGATAATACTTTCAACTCAACTTCAACTTTTTTTACTTTAAAATAACAGCAGGAATATTAGAATCGAAGCAATTTAAATCGAATTTAACGTTAAACGTAAATTGCTGTTAATAAGTTATATCGCTTCGCTTTCGTAAGTTTGTGAGGCAATAAAGCACCATTCACTTCTAGGTGGATTTGCGCAGCATTTGCTTTTTGATTTTCCTTTCTTTCTTCCTTCCGTGCATTACCATATCGGCGGCCAAATCTGTTCGTGATTCAACGAGGTGTCAGTGTGGGAAAACATCTACTCGGGCAGTTGATTATTATTTCTGCTGCGCCCCGGTGTTTCGCACCGGCCGGATCGGTGGGGACGATCGCGTGCTCTGGTTGCCTAATGGGCTTCAAAAAGGTACATTGCCATGGAGCCAGATAGAGGACGGAAAAGAGCAGAGACTAGAGAGACCAGTGGACCATCGAAATGGAAACTAAAAGACGCGCCGAAAGTGTGAAGATGGTTTGCGGTATACGTTCTTCCAAAAACTCGAAACCCCGAAAGCACGATTGCTAGGAACGGGGAAGCTGCGTGTGAACGCGGCTTGTTCGGATGGAAGATGGTTTAGATATCCCGGTCGGACGGTGTCTGCTTCCTGGGGGGCTCCCGAGCCGAGCGGCATTCGAACTGCACACCATCCGGAGGGAAGAAATATCGGACGGCGATGGTCGGGCAAAGGGACTCGCACTCCGTCTTTCACTTCCACGGAATGCATGCCTTCAGTGCAAGTGCATGCTAATGCAGCCCGAGAGCATCTCTCGGGTACGAGGGAACGCACTCCTAGCGCGTCCGCCGCATCCGCCCATACGCGCACGTGTATGTGTGTCTGTTGGGTACGGTGCTGAAGTCTGCTGATTGCATGCAGCTGATAACGGTGTCAGTCCAACGGCATTCTCTTCAGCAAGCCAGCCAGCCCTTGTCTCCTGCTGCCTCTGCTCGCTCTCCACGCCACCACCAAGTCGACCCTGTGTTCCTGCGAGGATTTCGTCCGTTTATGGCTCGAGGTGCCATAATGATGATGTGTTGCTTTTATGAGCGCGCTTTCGTTCGTAATTAGCTGTCGTTTGCAATTTGCGTCTTGCCCGGTTGCCATGGTTTGTGGTCGTGATCGTATCTACCGCCCGCTCGCACCACCGCCTCTCACCCAATGCAACCCTCCTGTAGCAGCAGTACGATGGGCAAACGTGCCTGGACGCCCGTACGGAGCCTGCGGCTCCGCGAACGCCAAAGTGTGAATCTCGCACGTTTGCCAAACCGCACCTGAAAACCGGTCGCTCGTCGTGCGGAAAAACGCATCGGGCACCGTGCGTCGAGTGCGAACGCCATCAGCCAAAGTGCATTTTCTCTGACCGACACGTTTGTCAATAGGAGACCGGAGTAGATTGAACTAAATTTTTAATGCTCCCTCTTTCCGCTCGACGGCGGCGCCCGCGGCAGGTGGGCACTGGGCCACCCCAATACGCTCGCCAGTACAGCGGGTGAAACGGGGGCTGGCAACATCTTTTCAACAACTGGCGTCCAATCGCGACCTGCGAATCTGTATGCTGAGTGCCGAGTGTGCGTGGTTCCGTTTGTGATACGATGACGTTTCATGTGCAACATTTCCGGTGGTCGCAGCCCGTCTTTTTCGTTTTTTTACTAGTCGCCTGCATGCGTACGAGCACTTTAACGGTAAGTGCAGACGGTGGAGCTTGGTTGGCAATGCGAGTGCGTTCCGAAGCGCAATCGGCTGGCCATCGGACGGTTTGATTGCCAACGGACGCCAGGCCGTGTTCCCGCGTGGCTAATTGAAGGCATAAATGTACAATAATCCGAAGCACTTGAATGGATGCGGTTTGGGTCGCGCAAAGATAGACGCGGCTGGCGGCGCTAATGAGTTTATCGTTTCTTTAGCACGCTGCTCGTTTTCCTAATGACGGTGCGGCAGTTTAAAGAAAAAGTATCAACATTCATAGATGAGATTTTTTTTCTTTTTTTCCACGAACAAGTTCAACAATCGAAATGGAGCCTCAAATGCTGGAAATAATGTTAAAAAACCCCTTTTTAATAACAAATAGCAAATAACATTCTAGGATGGTATTTCTTTCTAGCATGGAAATTAAATTTTAACCTAAACATAATTTAATTATTTATTCAATTGATTATTTTGTACTAGTCGTAGAATGCTTCTGTGCAAATTTAGATCTCTAAGCCATAAACCAACTCTGTAACAGTTATGTGATATTGTTGAGGAATATAAGCATGGGCTTGTAATGAAACGTTCCTTCACGAACAACAAATTTCCGCGTTATCATAGAAGCGCATTTCAATCGATGCTCATCAGCAACACGAATGCTTCCAGCAGCTCAAATGCTTCAGCGTTGCGGGTGGATATAAGCTACTTATTCAAATTCGAAAGCAGAAGCTTGCCTTTCCACGATGGGCCGCGTGCTTTCCCAGCAAAGATGCGCACGAGTATGGCACTTAGCGGACCTCCATCCGTGCCATAAGCACAATTAGCATAAGGCGATAGAAAATGAATTGCTTCAAATGTTAGCAATACTCGACGGCAAGCTCGAGACGGTGTGCGGCTTATCCCGCTTGCGATGGGAGGAATCTGGTGAACTTTCGATTTTACCGCTCCTCCCGCGTAGGTCAGGCGAGCCCGACAATGCTCTCGTGGCTGAACGAGCTGGGTGAGGTAGATGGTGCTCTACTTATCTATAGCCCGCCCACACAGCGGATAAAACACTTCCAGATGGTCGAAGCTTTCCATGGCGAGATGCACAAGTACGTAACGTTTGGCCATGGAGCGTCATTTATATGTAACAGATTAGGGAAAATGGCACTATTCCGGAAAACAGATAAAGATATGAATGGGATGGTTGAAATGTTTAAAAATTTCTTAACAATGTTTGTTTTTCTCTACCGATAACTAATCCAGTTATTTTCGCTCGTTGAATGTGTCGGATGATGGAAATTTATTTCTATGATCTTGTCACTTGGCAATGAACAAATAATGTACATAACGAGGAATAAATAAAATAAACCGATGGGTGTACTGTGTTGAAGGGAATTGTTTTAGGAGGAACGTACCGTATTCCGAAATGTAACAAATTCATCAGTAAATTGAATAAGTAATAGTAAATAATGGTTAACTGTTGATCTTATTGAAGCAAGCCACAATGCACTTAATGATATCAACAGCATGTGTTTACACTAGCCGGTTATTTATTTCACTGTGTTGTTCCTCACAGTGAAGCTAGTTAACATGATCAAAAAAAGTATAATGATGGTTATTTTCTAAATATTGTCTTTATCATTAATCGTATCGTTAAAAACACAAAAGCTGTCGCTTCTAACAATATTCTGATTGAAAATTTCCTATCTATAAAAACATATTCTTTAATTTTATTCTTGTTTTTCAATTATGTGATTTGATAGAACACGTGGCAACAAGCCTTATAATCCACAACACAACATATAAATACAAATAAATTAACGTTTACAAACAGCCCTTCGACAACTTTCATGTCCTTCGGGGTGGAAAAAAATCACTCGCTTTCCGCAACACGTTCGCACATTGTTTTGATTAAAGGCCTGTTATTGGAAATTCAATAATTTATTCCACATCACCCCGACGGGCGATTCTTCGCAAGTCGGGAAAGGTGGTCGAAGACGAACGTGGAATGTGAGAAAGAAAAATGGTGTTTGAGAGTGGAGGGGAAAGCGGTTGGTCGCGGAATAAGTAAAAGTGCAGTTGAAAAACATGGCGTAGAAGATACACACGGGGTCAGAATTTATCAGAAACACAAGCGACAGACATAAACAAGTAAATCAAATAAATAAATTTAATTTCGGAACACTGAAGATCGGTTCACCCCGTCGCGAGGTCACCGAGGACGTGCGAAGGATCGAAAGGAGTGAAAGGAAAACATGGATGCTGCGCAGCTCCAATCGATGACCTCGAAGCTTCCCTCGGGGCAAAACCGGGTGAATCTGCCAACTTGCTAATGGTCAAATGATCAGTCGACCGTTGCCGTCCAGCTGTCCATCGACGCTCGCCGGTCGCCCTCCGGCGCGCCATGGACGCGGTTCCACTTTTTTGTGCTTTGGTTTATTTATTTACTTTTTATTATTTTTACGGCGACCTCATCTTCTGTCAAGCATCCCCCGTTCCAATCCAATCCATCGGCCCGTTCCCGGAAGGCAGTATCCCCGGCGTACGCGATGGTAATAAAAAATCGATGTTTCAGTGGTTCGACGGGTGACATATTTTCACATTTTATTTTTTTATTTTCCCAGCTTGTCGTTTGTCCGTTTGCTTCACGCAAACAGTGCAACCATCTCCGTTGCCGTTGCATCTCCCCCTGGTCTGACCGACACTGGAAGAAAGAAAAAAAAACAAACGTACCGATGTTCGTTCGATTTTCTTTCGTTCTTTGTTCAGTCCCCGATTTGGCTGTTCTTTTTCAAGTGAAAACCCGGAGATGATGTAAATGGAAGATGACCTCAAAACTGGCACACTGGAGCGGGACCGAGGACACCCTTTTTGTCGCTCGCCGGAAGCGGAAACACGTTCAAGCACCGAGCCCTTGACCTCCCCGAGCGGAGGGTCGTCAAGGGGTCAAAAGTGAAAAAGAAAGAGATGAAGAACCATCCCGATCGGGTGGCACGGGGAAGACCGGAAGAACGGGAGAGATACCTTCCGAAGGACGCCCGGTCCTCGGAAGTGGTTAGTGAAAATGACCCGGTAGTCACCGCCGGGAGGGGTTCGGATTTCCGGTCAGCTTTCCCCGGGCTCACTCCCGGAAACAACCGGGCCTGACAACAAGGCGCCCAAGCCAAAGACATCGCACAGCAGAGACGCACACTTTAATAAAATAATGAGAAAAGTTGCTCGGCGCAAATGCCACCCTTCCAAACGATCCGTAGAAGATGCTTCAACTTTCCTCCCAACATCACCCTTTTCCCCTCCCCACCGAGCCACATGTTTTGGGGGAAAGGGTGGAAAAAGAGGACGCCGGATTTTGCTCGATTGATTCCTCGGCAGCGTCAAGCTCCGACAGCTGCTGGCCCTGCTGAGTAAGTTTTAATAGGGACGTGATGATAATGGCACTTGTAGCGCCCAGCGCATCTTCAGCCCCGCGCTCCCGTCACCTCTCCCTCTCCTCGCCACGGACAGCCCTTTCACGAATGCGGAGCGAGGCTCTTGAAGCGATGTGAAGCGCTCCGGCTTAAGCACGACCCTCACGGGGCACGACTGCGGCAACTTGACGGGGCCACAAGACCGAGGGGCGGGTGAGTGGGGTCGTCGGGTTTACGATAATTATGATGTAAAAGCAAAACATGTTTCCGTGTTCTCGAGAGCCCCGACACTCGCGCCCCACGTTCGACGCATTTCACCGTGACGGGGTTTTGCCGTTGGGTACGGTATCGGTAAATTGAATAGCGCCACACTTCTAACGCCCTGTGCGCTTAGTACCGATCTTCTCGCCCTTTGGAATTCCCCCTCCCCTTCCGTCTAAGACCCCCCCCCCCCCCCCCCTGCAACCGAGAACACTTTCATAAATTCGATCCGACACGCATTCGATCGAGTGATGTCATTCGCCCACCGACGGCCATGCTTCGTTCCCTCCGGAGGCCACGGAAAATGGACAAACAAAAAAAAAAAACCTCCGTTAGCTCCGATCTGCCCCGTCATTTCCCCTCCCGTCGATACTGCTCCGATGTGCCCGTATCGATTTCGGAGCATGAGAGTTGGACGAAAACTAATCCAAAACACCCAACACGCCCCGCCCGATGGGGAGCTAGGGTGGGGGAGGATGCAAGTTGATGCGGCAAGCAACATCCAACGAAGACAAGCAGTGGTAAACGAAAGAGCTGCCGCACTTAAGCCTTTCCCAGTGCCGTTTGACGCTGGCTCCCGAAGGGGAACGAATAAAAAAAAAACAAAATACAACAGAAAAAGGTAACTCTATCGATCCGTTAACGCCACCGTAAATAACGTTAATGTTGGCTTCCTGCAACACCGCGATGCTCCGGCTCCGGAGGGGACCGGAGAGAAAGGGTCCGCACGATGGTGGCGCATTGCCCGAGCGCGTAGGATCAAGTTTCTCTAAGTACGCCTAAAGGATTAATTTGTTTCCCAAAGTGTTCACGTGCACGGGCTGCACGGGATGCTGGCACGGGGGAAGGTGGTGGAGCGAGTGAGGCAGGAGAACTGCTCTAGTCGTCCGATTGTTTTTCATCGTCGATTCCGTGGAAACGCTATTTTCGGTGGCCCGGAATATCCAAACACCAACAAGTCAAGCACGTCAGGTCGGCAAGATGCGAGGAAGAAATGGAGGAAAGGAGATAAAGAAACGAGACAAGATGGTGACAAGCGCCCAAGCGAGCGGGCCACCGGAAGGAAATATTGTGGACAAATATAATCCGGCCGACTGGAACGGCTCTTGGACCGGGTCAGGGATTTTCTTGTTCGCCGGACATTGCCAGCTTCCCGCTCTTGCATGCCAGCCGTGCGCCCACGGCCCTCGGAACACATCTTTCATTTTGGGGGACCTCGGTATTGTTGGGATGTTTCGCTCAGGGCTCCCGCAACACACATTTCCCGACAGCTGCTCTTTGACCTTTGCCGGTCCGTTTCCGTTCGGTTTAATTTTCCACCAGCCCCCGGGGTGTTGGGATGTAAAAGTGTTTTAAACTGAACCGTCGCCCACAACCGGTCGCACAATTCGATTACTCCGACCGCTGGCGATGTGCGGCCGGGAACGGGTCTTTTGAAATTGAATTCCATCGAGTTCGCGACGGGCCATTGGCTGCTCTGCATTGGAGCAGAATGTTACTGTCAACAGCATCAATTATGCTGGCGCTCGATGGATGCCTTTTTCGGGCGCTTGCGTTCGATCTTTTCAAACAGACCTCTGCAGCAGTCTATAGTAGCCTTCAGGTATATCTCAAATATTTGTGTTAATCATCGAGTGAGTTATTTTAAACCAACGGAATGTAACGGACGGTCAAACAACAAAATCCAAACTCCATCTTTTATTTAAATTTAATTATTAACCAACGCTTGCAATTGATTTCACTATTGTCAGACAAGATTTAATACGATAATATTTGTAATGATTTAGTTCGAAATTGAAACTTATTGATCTTTCACATAAAATAATTAAAAAAATTTAAATTAATTTAAGACAAGATGCTCGAAAGTTGCAAAGGATTTTGGTTCGTAAAGAGAACCATATATTCGAGTGCATGACGCCAACATTTACGTTTGAAATTCAAGGTGACTAGTCGCATCTTGTCGCAAATAGGGAAGCCTCAACTATGACTGAGTTTTTCTGGTTGGGGAAAACACTTATTTTTCTGAAATTAGCTCTTTGAACTAGTTCACAGATGATAAGAATGATGTTGTTTATGTTGTGAAAAATGTTTAAAAGAAAGCAATGGTCTAAATTAGTTTCAATCTATAAGTTTGTTTTAATTTTTTTTCTCGTGTTTGTTGAAAGATTTGGATTTTCAGAGGTAAATTAATTTTAATCAATCAAAACCTTTTTTCCTCTAAAATGTGTGGTAAACGACAGGTCAATACAAAATTACACCGGTTGGTTTTTAATGGTATTGGTAGTCTTGTTGCAATTAAACCCATCAGCAACGACACCGAAAGCCATCGCATTGATCGAAACAAGAACAAAAAAATAAATCACCCGTTGACAGGTAAATTGCAATGCCATGTTGAAAACCCTGGCCCCGTCACGTCACGCCAAGCAAAAGGCTAGGTATCTGCATAATAGAGCAACCACCGCAATCAGTTAAGCCGGGGGCCCAGTGCCACCCAGTTCGCCCGTCCGGCTTATCGAACCTGTAGTATCCACATTTTCCCCCGAAAACTCCGAAAGGTCAGCTGATCGGAGTGCATGCTCGAGCCTGAGCAGTCGAAGGGGAAAGTTTTTGCCCAACTTCGCACCCGATCTTAGGACGCTACCATAAATTCTGCCGCCCCTATCTGATTCTCAACCATCCAGCCAGCGCCGGTCGGTACGTCAGAAGCAACTCGAAGCTCCTTCGTCGGTCATCGGGATGGCGATGGCCGGGACCGGCCAGGGAACGGAAGCACCGCCAGGGTCCTGCTTCCGGCTGGCACGTCTTCGGTCTGCACTCTGCACCTCGCACGTGTACCCAACGAGGAAAGAGAACTCTTTCAAGCCTACACGTGATGGCACGGTGTGCCCGGTGATGGATGACGACGTCGATCGGAGGGGCATGCGGAGTGGTCGGTTTGCTGGATTAGAGGACCTGAAAACACGATAGTTCAAGGCAGCCGGGGCAACCGAAAGGAAACGACGGGCCAGGATTGATTCCAGGTGAGCGATTTATTCGACTCGGAATGGAAAATGTCAAACGGTTATTGAGTGAGGAATCAATAAAAGTCCTTCTGGCCTGGGCCGGCTTTCGGTGGCGTCTCGACTGAACAACTGAATTTAATTGCCGGCACTGGAGCCGAGCGTCCTTAGCCAGTGCAGACGGCATTCCCGGGTTGATTTCCTTCTTGCTTTTCCCCTGCGACTTCGGAGCTCTCGATCGATTCGATTGCAGTACACCTTAAAACAATCGCAGTGTTTACGTTCAATCTTTCCTGCCCCTTCGCCCCACAGTGCCTCCGGTCGCGTGTTGCGTGTCGGGCTCGGTTGGACATATCGACCCTTTTTTGTTTCTTTTCTTGCAAACATTTTGTAATGGAGTGACGCAAAACAGTATCGTCCCGATCGTCATGCAAGCTTCCACCTTTTCGGCTACGTTCTCGCGGCAGGAAAATCTGGTTTAAATTGAAGTGTGATTCAGTTTTATGGAGCATTCCTGTCGATGCCGGAGAGTGGAGGGTTTCGATTTTTTCTCTTTTCCTCCCCGAAGACCCAAAAGAAGACAACGTTTCCCTGTTCCCCGTCGGCCCATCCGGCAGGAATCCGGAACCCCCACTCGACGCCAGAGAACGACGGCCATCATCGCCCATAAACCACTGTGCTCCAATCTGCGGAAATAGCTGCCAAACCGAGGCACCTTGGAATCATGTAGACGCCGTGGAAGAATCTCGAGGTAGATACGCTTCCCGGGCTCGGTACCCGCATGCCGCGGACGCCCGCTTCAAAGTGCAGCATAAATTACGTTCAATTATCCGACGTGAAATACGAAAACGAGCCCCGTGAAACATTAAAGAGCAGCGTTCATCTAACCGCTGTGTGCGTATGTCTTCTCTTCCCTATCTCTCACCCTCTCTCTCTCTCTCTCTCGCTTTCCATTACGTGTCCTTTTGTCTCTGTTGCGCACATTCTCCACCGTTCTGCTTATCTGATCCCCTTATGAGCAGTGAAAAATCATGACATTATCAAGGTACCGCGCGTCGTCGTGTCGGTCGAGGACATTCCGTGCAAGAAGGTTGAGCGCAAGCAGGGAAAAGGGAAGGTCGGTGAACGGGTACTTGGAGCCCGTTAAGTGTGCAGGTTGCGAAGGCTCTGCTGACGCCGAGCAGGATGTAAGGCGACTGTCAACGGGCGCCACATTCAACAAGATGCCAAGTAACGATATCTGCCAAGGAAGTTGCCGTTACTACTGTGTCCATCTTCGCCTCCTGGCCGTCCCACCGTCTGTCTCTCTTGACTCCAGGTACCTACTGGTCGTGGCAAGGACCTCCGGCGGTAGTACGAACGCGGAGGAACACTGGCGCGCGGATATTTACGATCGACAAGAAACACACGGTTCCGTACAAGTGCGCCAAGGTGATAATAAGTAATGATAGCTTATAAGCGCGGCGGTGAAGTGCTCACTCGATGCTTCCCTGCTTGTGCAACCAGCCCAAACCACCCTACCCCCCCCCTCCCCCCCCCCCCTCATCGGGTGAAAATTGCAAGCATTGCAAAAAGTGAAAAGCGTTCGCGCCGGGAAGCAACTAATGGAGTCACGTTATTCACACGTCCCGTAACGTTATTTATTCATCAATTATCTTCGATTACGGTTTCGATGCTGCGAGCTCCAAGGGGTCCCGGTAGCTCGCCTGACAGCCGGAGCCATCATCTGTCACAGCTGTGGCGAGGGAGACGCAGGAAGCGGCGTGAGGCGGAGAGACACCGATGACAAACTTTCTTCCCATGGCAGCTCGTAACGTAATTTAGTGGCAACAGATATACCTACCATATGGTACGGTATGTTACCGATTGAACTTTTTCCACACGGAAGTGCCACGCAAGTGGATGGCAATGGCGTGAAGATGTCGTTGGAGTTTTTTTTTTTTTTTTTTGCGGGGAACAACTTTTTGAGCCCGGGAATTTCCGCGATGCGTTGAAACGAAGGAAAACTTACGTAGGAAAATAAAAACCAATTGCACAATATAGCGTCGTTCCATTTTTGATAATTTCCAGACACCTGAACACTCAAGACGAAATAGGACTGTTGCAGCGATGGTGACTGCCACGCGGATTGTGTGTACAAACAGACTCTACAGCACAGCCGATTTATCTCGCCCAGACGACAACCACTTAGCATCATCGGCTCATCCACAATGGGTGCGAAAGTGGTGGGGCTTTCTATCGTGGCACTCGCACCCTAATCTATTCCGAGAACTGTCCGCACGGCTAGGATGGCAGAAAAATGGCAACCAACTCGCTCACAAGACATCCAACCCGAAATCCTTTCGCTGCCGTAACCGGATAGTGCATCTTAATTGCAGTGCCGTGATTATTGGATTGTTTGTTTATTCCACGAGCCCTCGGCTGTTGGGCGGAATGAATGCTGCCTCAAACAACCCGTCCGACGAGTGGTAATTTGAATACCCGGCCGCTTGCAACGGGCGTAATCCGTTCGACCCCTCGGCGCGCGGGAACGAAGAAGGCTTAGTGGCAACCCCCATTGCACATTCGCCGTACAATGCTGCCAAAAAGGGTGGACGGGGCGGGACGAACGGTCCACGGACGGAGACGGACTTTTGCACAAACGGCGAGAAAAGGAAGAAGAAAAAAAACAGCATGGGACGGGAATAAACATCCAGAGCTTAATGAACTCGATACAAAAGACACCGGGATAAACAGGACCGGTTAGCCATTCGCAAGATGAATAGACTTAAGGAAAGGGGATTGAATTTAAATCACGAATGGTGATCTACTCAAAGGCACGGGCCAAGGAAGAGTTTGAAGATGCAAAGCTTACTCATCGTTAGGTACGATTAATTTAGTCTCGTGGGAGCGCATCTAGGAGTTTTAGTTTCTTTTTTCGAGTTTTATACTGCTTTACCAAACAGAATGAATAACTCTGGAGATGTTTTTTTACGGTTAGTTTGCCACAAGTCTCGTGAATGAACTAAATTCGACACTGCTTAAACGAGATTTATTTTAATGAAGTCGTACTAAATTAAACACCCGAGCGAACCAATCCAATCATATTCAGCCAGTAAAAAATTGCGAAACGGCGTGTCTATGTCCGTCCAACTAATGTAACTGACAAGCATGGCAATTTGGGTTGACTTTGTTTGCATTCTGTCTAACCCGCTCCGGGCCATAAGCCACGGAGCGATAAGCGAGGCGAACTTGAAGGCAAGCTTATGAAGTCGTTCACTTCATTATTAACCGGTCCGCTGGTGGTTCCACCGCAAATGTTTCCACCGCTTAATCCGAGTGCATAATTCATCATCCACCTTCCGAAAAGCACAAACCTGCGGCCGAATGTCCCGGTGTCGCGCAGTAGCGCAGGTGTCACCCGGCAGGGTTTTGGTGTTTCACTTTTTCACCCGAAAGGCAGATCCGACGCGAGTGATAACGTTTTTATTTTAATGAGAAACCGGTCACGACGACCCACCAGGCCCTGGGCCCTGTTTGTTTGTGAAATGCCAAATTCCTGCTCCCCAAAAGCCGGTTGGTTCAGGATTACCGTGTCCCCCGAAAGCCGAACGCCTGATGGATCGTCGATCGTCCGGTCGCGTCCGGATTTGAGCATGTTTGGCAGAGTGCTGATGCTGTCGCGGCCAATTCTGCCGAATATCTTGCCGGTTTCATCTGTTTCATGCCCTCGCCAGTCGGTTCTAGCTCGAGCTCCGAAGATTCCAAGATTCCAAAGCACCATCGGTACCGGCGTTTAATGGCTTGTGCCGTTTTCCGAGCACATTATCGCATTTCGGACTGATTATGCTAATTCAACGATTCCGTATTAATTTATGCTAAATACATTCCTTCGCTAGCAGTTGTTTGCAAGCAATTAGACAGGCGTTTGCGAGCCAGCTCCAAACATGAGGCGCGAGAATCACAAGCACCCCCAGCATAGCCCTTGAGGTCGCGAAAGGGTGACAGAGATGCAGAGGCCAAGGAGAACGAAAATACCAACGACACGGTAAACTATGCTCGAGTAAAACTGCTGATAAGATTGTTCAACGTGGCGTGGCGTCGTGTGGTCCGGTCGAGTTGGTTTTGAGAGCGCATCGATGAAACGCGACATATTGTCTGCTGCTTGTCGGACCTACAGGCCTTTTGGTGGTGGGAAAGATCTTGAGACATATCTCGAAAGCATCCTTCGGTATCGTGACCGATCATGCTCGTAAACTGGGCAAACAAACTGTGAAAGACTTCGTCTTTTTTTTTAATACGGAATAAATACAGCGATTGGCCTGAGGCTGTGTTTAAAATGACGTTTTATTTTCCCATTACTGTCAAGGGGAAGTTTTTTGTCAGAGACCAACACTTTCTCAGCATGGTTTCTTCCAAGCATCGGTTTGAGCAAAAGTGAACCCCGAGAATCATTCTGATCCACAATGGTCCTTGCTAGGAGCTATCACCCTTCTGTACATCATGGCCATGCATTACAACCGTTACGTAGTTCCTCAGGACACAAGCCCTTGTTCCCGATATGGCGATTATTACAGGTCTTCATCGTTCTCCCAGCAGGCTTAGCTCGTTGATGATCGTTCTGATGATCTGACTTCGGGTGGGTGATGCCGTTTAATTTAAATCAATCACGCAAGCTTACGGGCGTTTATACCCTCAACGCCTTTAAAGACAGGCCATTCAATCTCGCCTGTTCACTTGCGTTGTTGTTTTTTTTTTTGCCTAGGCATTTTCAAAAGACATCGGCCGGGAGACAGCCCGGTGGGTTTCGTTTGCTTCTCAGATGGACAGATTTGAAATTAAAATCTCTGCCTCCCTCGGGATCCTGGTGGGAAAGCTCGCTAGTCAACGAAAAATCAACGGACGCGAACGAGGAACCATGGATAATGATTTTTGCAATAGCAAAGCCCGATATGAAGATGTGCTTGCGTTATTATTTCCCAGCTCCAAGTTCATCGGGCATCGTTTTGTCTTTCCATTTCTTCCCAGTTTCTGCAGCTTGTCTCTATTCGCCTTGTGTCTTCCTGCGTGCATCACTTCATAAAAATCAATCAATAAAATCCGTCCTCGAGGCCATTTTGTGAGCTCCGTCTCATCCGACGATACTCCGTTGCGATGCGTACGAGGACGGCGTTGAACTTTCCGTATCGAGATGGAACGATCTCGGGACTCGGAACTTGGGGTTTTTTTTATGTTGTTGCTTTTTCTCGCTGGTCCGTTCGTCGAACTTCCCTAGGCGTAAGTATGACTTCCTTCTTCCCTTCGCTGGCCGGGTCCGATTTGCTGGCGTACCGGTGGCGTTTATTACGCCTTCCCGCTCGTCGATTATGCTTCGATTTCGGCACTTTAGCGTGGCGTAATGAATTCCGTCCTCCGGCCGTGCCGTTTTTACGAGCCAACTTTTTGGGGCCGTCCATAGCGAGCGCTCGACGGCGGGGAGTGATTTACGGCCCGCGCAAAGGGGCCTGACCGGCGGGCAAAGAAAAACGCGCTTCAATTATGAAGGAATTCCAAGTGCAGCTCCGGTCGTCAGCAAAACCGGTGCGCCGTTTGCGCTTGTGGCATAAATTCTGCCAATCGCGATCGATTTGCGGACGGTGAGGTTTTGCCCCGCGCCGTTGTTGTGGCCTTTCCATTCTTTTTTTTTTCACGGCACCGAATCGATTTTCCTCCACGATAGCGATCGTTTAATGAATGTGTAGTGTACGACTGATACGGGCGCAGTATTTTATAATGCTCCACCGATCGGTCAGTTAAAGACCATCGTACTCTGGGAATCTCTGGGACAAGTTGCCTACATATGAAGCCGCATTTAACTCCTTCCTCCTCCACCTCCGTCGTTTGAAATACGGATGCCCTCGGATGCCGGCTTCCACACCCACTGTTTAATCTAGGCCCAACGGGCGTAATGAATCTCCAGGGCAGTGTTAATCTCCTTTCCGATCGACAAGATAAAGACTGTGGTTATGCACAGTGCGGTTGAAATGTTTCTTGTTTCGTTGCACAGTGGAAGGCGAAGACCCCCTTAGCATTCTTTTAGTGTACCATTTAGCGCGTCTCTGGCAAAATAAATTGAAGTCGCAGCTAGATGTCGATTGGTCAAAGTAAACACCACTTTGCGATATGAACCGTGCGTCCTGTGCTGGGTGAGTTATTTGGGTGTTTTGTAGAGTTCCTCGTCGACTCCCGTGAACCCTGCCTGGCCGTGACATTTGTGGTTAAGTCCTCAGCATGCCAGACGCAACGCGAGACAGTCGGGCCTGCGGTGATGAAGGAAGCACCAATCACACTGGCGAAGATGTTTTCGATGACTTCAGCACAAAGGGGCAGCAATTTGTGCTATTAACAGCTAATTATCCTGCCGCGGACACTCGCCACCGGCCCGCCAAGAGGATGGTCACCCCGAAACGGTTGTGGAAGGTCAGGCCTCGCGCGAGATGGTTATGAGAGCCATTAATTTCTCCCATGAATGCGCGAAGGGGTCCGCAACCGTGACCTTCCCCCGTCCGAAAACCCTTCGTTTGCGGGGCGGCCTCACCGAGGATCGCTTTCGATTTGGTCTGGCGAGGTCTGGAACATTCCCTTCATCTGCCTGCGCATGCCTGCAGGAGGATTTGGGCGATTGGTCGCCAGGGTTTTCTTTCTTTCCGCTTTGCCCTTGGATGAGGAAGGCGAACGCCGTTTATAACCGCTTCCAGAGGGGGCCGTAATGATGACGTTTATAGGCTGGCTTTTGTCTGCGGTCCGTTCGCTAGAATCCGGTCGCTTCTTCGGGCCGGTGGGCGAATCCAATTCTCCAGAACAAATACACCAAATGGCAGCCCTTCCTCCTTCCTCAATCCCTTCGTTCCCCTGCGCATCCCTTTCTTGCCTGCCAACGGCGGACCGAGCGATGGAAACTCATCGCAGGAGATTAAGCATAATTGCATGTTTATGCACTCGCTTGTTTATCGTTCGCGGGAACAAGCGATCCCTTTCGCTGTGTGAATTCGATCCTTTGGGCAGGCTAGCCTTGAGCTCATTCTGCCTCGTTTCCTCCCGCTCCCATTCCCGCTCCTCTTCACAGAGCTGATCTTTGGAGAGCTGCATCGTTCGAAAATAGAATGCATTTCGGTTTGGCGTTCGTTGTTCGATCGCGCGAGTGTAAAACTGTGAAAACATCCGCCGAGCACGTGTTGCAGCCGTCGAAGCGATCCCGTTCGCAGGCCGCAACCAATAACTGACCCAACCGGAAGGCATCAACACGCCGGACACCGCCGAAACTGGAAATGGACGCTCCCAGGCGCTCCTCCGTGGCGAGAAGAACAGGGCGGAAAGCAACGGAAAGGTACATCGCCATTCGCGGGCACATTACGGGCGCGGATTTTATTTATGGATCAATTAATGTTAATGTTTATTAGAAATTTATTTTATGACCTTCGGACCCGCTTCCGGCGTCCTCCGTGTGCCCCCAAATACAAAACAAAAAACGAATCGATGCCCGATGCGGCCGCGTGCGCTTCGTCGCCGTTCATCTACCTGGGATTCGCCGGCGTAATCTCCGGCAGGAACAGTCCGAGCCCTTCCCTCTGCCATGCCGAGAGGAGAACGTGTGTAAGCTACTTGAAAAGACTCGCGAGGCTCGACCGGTTCAAAGAGATTTTCCCGCGATTTCCCCACCCCAGCCAGGCTTGGAGCTCAGAAATAACACTCTCGGCTGACCCCGTCGGAGCCGGTGCGGGGGCCACGGTTGGAAACGGTGTAAATACCAACAGCAGCGGTGGCGCCGCTGAAGCTGAAGTTGATTATAAAGCGCTGCCACTAATGGCAAGATAAATTTGCATGAATTATGTACCGACCGATGGCGTACGGACTGGCGTTGCAGAAAGGACTGCAGCGTTCGCTGGCTTGTGGATTGGTTGTGTGTGTGTCTGCCCGGGCTCTTTAAAGAGCGATTGTTGGTGCGCCAATATCGACGGCTAGACAAGGCCTATACCCTGTTTCCCCCCGCGGGGGGCGGTTTAATGGGAAACCCCCTTTTTTAGCGTTTGATCTAGTTTCCGATCTCGCTGCAGCGGACTGCATTCATGAGCGGACAGAAGGCTTTCCTCACAGAGTTAACCACCGATGCTATCGATGGGTTGTAAGGCATGGTATAATTTGCTTAACTGTATTTATTTACGTTACGAAATGCTGTTACAAATTTGCACGAACCAATCATATAATTAAAGAAGAGGCAAAAAAAAGCTGAGCAAAAAAAAAAGGTATATTTGAGTGGTGTGCTTCAGGAACACATAAAAGATTGCTTTTCGCACTAGAAGCAG
Organism: Anopheles atroparvus; assembly: GCA_914969975.1. NCBI lineage: Eukaryota > Metazoa > Arthropoda > Insecta > Diptera > Culicidae > Anopheles > Anopheles atroparvus. The sequence continues at coordinate 23,041,756 of CAJZCY010000001.1, read as the reverse complement.
CGTGTCCGATATGATTTCAAGGTATCCTAACCTAAAAGTCTATTACTCTATAAAACCCAAATTATTATTATGAAACGATTCCCCTTCTAAAAATATCAAAACAATATTCTTTTGCTTCTTCGGGGAAAAATCTGACAAGCTCGTACAATCTTAATATCGCTGTTCGTTTATCAATTATTTTGCGAAAAAATAGCTCGATTTTCTCCGAACTGTCGCGAGCTGTACATTCCGCCGGCGCCTTTTTCGCAATTTTCAAATCAAACATCTCGTGACCCGTGTACAGCTGACTTTAAATCGCCGACCGTTTTGCACAAATCGCCTGCAGCTCAGTCGCTTCCGTTCATCCAACGCTGATTTTTCATCCCCCGTACACCGGCGCCGTTCGCCTTCGCTTTCCACCGGTTACGGATCGCGCACCGAGCTTGCGATAAGAAAGCTGCTCCAGCGTTTCTTTTTTTTTGTTACTCCACCCGCCCCTTAAATGGGCTTTGCTCCGACTGACTGACTGACTGACTGACTGGCTGGCCCGACGTTCCTGGGCCCGTGGTGTGTGCTGCGCTGGCACTTTTCCCTGGCCCGTGGCATGCGACGTGGCAACGAGCGGCATCTCCTTTGCATTTCCCGACGCTCCGACACCGACCGACCGGGCGAGTCTCGAACGTCTCGTTATTTTGGATTTTTCGATTTCCTCCCCCAGCTGCCCCGGTTGCCCCGTTGGCTGATCGGCACCGGGATGGGTGGAGGGGGGGAAATTCACTTCGCATACGATTTGCTCGTATAAATTGAAGTGAAATCGAGCATGTACGAATGATAAAGTAGCAGAATCTTTCCCCCGGGGCACTCGCGCTGGATGTGGCATGGCTACGGAACCGATCCGGTGGCCCGGAACTTCCACAAACCCCACGCCGCCCCCCAGTCCCATTTCATTTCCATTCCACCCCGGGGTACGGGAGTCTCGAACTCGTTCGATTTTTCTGCACTCCCGAGATCTGAAGACGGAAGTATTGTTTTAAAAAAGGTGCATCGTCAAGGTTCTGCTGGTGCGGGAAGACTTTTGAGGCGAGCTTTACGTTTCGTCTCACTCCAAAGACGCCGGAACATCGAGAATGGACGGTTCTTCGGACGGAGAAGCACAAAAATCAATATCGATCCCACCGTTGGCTGGTTTGGGATCACGACTTACTCAACGAAATTGGGTGTACTGACAAATGCACTGAGAACATGATGTTTTCGATTACGATGGCAGCAGTTTGCCCGAGGAGTTCTCCGAGATGATGTTTAGGAACAGATTCGTTTGTTCAAGATCTACAATAAGGGATCAAAACATACATAAGATTGAGTCAAAAAAAAAAACATTTCTTTTAGAATCTTGAAAAAGGTGAGACAAGTTGTCCCAAATGTAGTGAAAGTAAGTTGTAATAAATTGTTAAACTCTACTTGAAGCGATAATCTTTTCCTATTTTTTTAAGGTTGTTACGAATCTTTTTCAGCATAAAATGCTGCACGACTTGTTCGGAAACAAAAGATGAATTTAGCATTAAGGAAACATGTTCGATCGAACTCTTCAACTTGATCTGTCGAACTTGGGCGATCGCTATAGGAATCCTGTTGTCATTTCATTTGCATTCCTGAAATAGAATGTGTTCCTATTATCAGCGTTTGGTCCCGTGCACTACCGCACAAAAGTTTCCACCAGTTGTGCTGGCTTTATTTTTTTTTATGCTTTCTTGGCGCTTGATTCAATCAAGTCGAAGATAGCTCTCATCCTGGTCCATTTGTTGAATGCGGGACGAGCTGGGACGCGCAAACCCGGCCCGGTGATGGGTTTCCCACACTGCACACCGCTACGCCCGGCCACCTTCCGGAAAACCAACGAGCGGAAACAAAAACTTTACAAATCACTCCACCCGCCTCATCACATCCATCGGCTGGTGCGACTTTTCTTCGGGGTGCACGGGGCCAGCGGACTCCCCCCCCCCCCCCCCACCGGCCAACCCACCGGCACACACAAACAAACCCGCGCTTTATCTCATTTTCGTGTAAAACAATTCAATTCGTAAACTTTCCTTCCGTCGGCTAAAGTTTCCTGTAAACTAAACCAATTTCCACCCCGGCAGGAAATCAGTCGGAGGACACGCGCACACACGCGCGGACACACAAACAGCCAGCGATCCGCCGAGCGGAAGGATCGATGGTAGAAGTTTTTCCCGCGCGGGCCACACCCCACCCCTCCCCTTCGTTCCAGCTTTTCCCAGGCAAACAGACGAAAGGCGAACACACCGAAAATGGATCCGCTCGCAACGGCACTCATTCACTTCCGACCGGCCGATGGGGGTTAATGTGGCCCGATTGGGCTCGTGCTGCGCTGACCAGTGGTGACCGTGGCGTTTTCCGGGGCCCCAAAGTTGCCCTGCCCGAATTCGATAGTTTTTTTCCGTTTGTTTTCCTTACGCCCCCTTCTTCGCCCGGGCCCGACCTCGACTTTCTCGGACCGCCCCGGGTTGCGCTTTGTTTTATGTTGCTCGGTTGTTCGGCAAAAGGTTCGGATCAATTAAGGGAAAAGTATTTCGTTAACTTCATTACCCTTTCGGTCGTTCTCAGGCCCTGGCGCCGACTGGTGGGTGACGAACCGGACGGACGCACCACACTGTGCCGGAAGTGGTCAAACTTAATGGTGCCCTGTAGTGGCTCGGCTGCTGATAGTTCATCAGGTCCGTCGTACGGGAACGGGCCGGCGAGGCACACGGGAACGGGCGACCGGTTCCATTTCTTACGGGTATAACTCTGACCGCAAAGTGAGGATCACTCGCTCGCTCGCTCGCCCTTGGAGTCTTTTCGGGGGATGCGCCGGCTCATGTGGCCCGGTCGTTAGGAGCAAGTAAAGTTTCTTGGTGTAGAATTTAAATCAGGCTGCTCCCTGGTCGGACACCGTTGCGGATGGACGGGCATCCTGTCGAGATCCTTAGAACCAGGGGCCCAAATGAGCCACCAATGGTACAAGTTTTCGGCCGGGGCGGTGTCATCTCTTCATCGGGTGAGAAAGCAACGTGCCCCAATTTGGGCGGATGTGGCCGACTTCACCGGTGCAACCGCAGGCAACGATACGCAAAACTGAGGCTACTTACGGAAAGTTGAAGCAGTTGCGTCAAGTGGAAAGAGAGTGAGCAAAAAGTAATGTTAAATTGAAGCATAGTTTGGAAATTTAATTATACGATTTTGCAGGAGGTTTTGCGGTTGCGGACAGCCTCCCCCCTCGAGGTGGGATTGATTGACTAGCGACTGTAAAGTGGCCGTCGACACCTTTGCGAAACTTTCGATGAATGTATATTTCTTGTGTCACTGTCTCCGGCGAAAGTGTTGGCGCATGTGTTCACCGACTTTTAAAGAATATATAAGAAATTTGGAACCTGTTGGAAATAGAAATAACAATTACCGACAATTGGATATTCCCTTACAATTAAGCTTTTCCTAAAAGCAAACGCTATGTTTTTTTTTTAAACTATTGAACGTCGATGGTTAACCTACATTTATTGTACATCTAACCATCCTTTTAACAAATTAATTGAAACTTTTTTTCATTTGATCATAAATTACCCAGAAACTGATTCTTGCATTTCAATAAAAAAAAAAGAAACACTTTAACCAGCTTTCGTGTCCTTTCCGGGAAACTTTATTTCCCATTTTCATTCAATTCAAAGGCAGCAGCATCCACGGAGAGCATTGTTCAGTTGAGCTCTCCTAGCTCCTAGGCCAATAGCGTGACCTTATCATAAATCCTTCGCACTAAATTAGCTTTAATCAACTTTCAAAGGCTGCAATTGTGCGAGGTCAGCAGGCAGCTGCATCGGTGCAGCAAACAAATGGCGGAAGATAACCTTTCGTTCGGGTTTGCGTTTTGTTTGCTGGCGACAATGCCGTAGCCTCCGTCAAGCGTTCCCTGGAATGGTAAGGGGTGTAATAAAAGTGTCCGTAAGGCGCTCTATTGGATGCTGCGTTGAGGGAAAAAAAAGTAACTTGCCCGATAGCTGCATCCCACCCACTCGGTATTCTTCTAACCTCTTTAGTGCGAAAAAAGGGACAGAAAAAAAGGGGGCCAAATAAATTTTCACCCATAAATACATTACGGGTGTAATATATTCTTTCGCTTTTCCCCCCCTCGTGTTTGCCCCGTGCAGCAGATAGGCAGGGGGTTCCCCCATTGCGAGGTGAAATAATCGCCTTTTGAAAGCATGCCAAACGGCAAGACGAGCGGGCGGCGTGCGGCGTGCGACAGTTCCCGAGAAAAGTACAATTCTAATTTATGCTCCGTATAGAGAAAGGAGCACGTCCGCCGGCGCGTAGGCCGGGCTGATGAGGAACCGGAGTGGAAACCCCGACCGGGAAGGGTCCGGAGCGTCGGAACTGACGACTCGAGTCGGTTGCTAAACGGACCATGAAAGGGCAAAGTTTTGGTGCACGCATTCCCGAGCATTTGTGACGGTGTCCGGAAGTTCTCGCTGGCCGAAAAAGGCCGGAGCCACAGGAGCGGGCGAGCTTTGCCACCAGCAAAAGCCAAAGTCGAGGCGCTCCCGGACCCGTCGATCGGACGACGGTCGTCCTCGTCGTCAGCGTCGTCGTCGTCCCGGTGCTCCGGATCCGGAAGGGGGAAATTTTGCACCGGAAAATTTTCCCAAGCGTGTGCTGCTGTGCCTTGCGCTCGGTGGGCCGCAACTGTACAGCAAAGCTTTGGGCGGAGGCGGTGGCAAATTTACGAGCAAACTATCGTGTGCCGCTCTCGGTTGGATCGTTTCGCCGTTGCGAGTGACGCGAGGGGCGGAAGGACAGGTGGCACCGGTGGGCGGGTTGGGAAAGCTTGGGCGCAATAAAATAGAATTCATTGAAGGCATCAAAACGCTACCCCGAAGATGACTATGACAGTGGGACGGCCAGCCGGCCCGCACCAAACGTCGAACGCTCTCGGCAAACTGGTCCTCGGCCTGGGACAGCGCGAGGACGTGTAATTTCCCATAAAACGTAACGGCAGCCATCGCTGTCAGCGTTTGCATGGGGTGGGGGGCAGTGGCAGCGGGATGATGATTACTTGCCGACGACGGTGATGATGATGATGATAGTCGAAGGATCTGGGGAGTGCTTACAATTTGTCATCATGGATTAAATGAATAATGACAAGCTTGATCCGGCTTAACAGCGCCACCGCAGTGCGGTGGTGGCAGAAGTTCAAAGAAATTCGAGTGCTACATACGGTTCGGTTGGTTAAATGGGTTTTAGCTCCTTCGCTTTCCCCACCGCCTGGCACTCATTTTCCCGCCGCCGAAGGGGCACTGGGGACTTTAGCCATGTTTTCCCAGCGAAAAAATATAAATACTAAACTTACAGAAATGGAGGACGAGTGACGAAAAATGGATGGCACCGGTAATATTCATCTACAAATCCATTAGACATGGATCCCGTACTACAAGAATGTAAAAATATGTAGAATGTTAAACGATTGCTGGGTATATCCATTTCATTATTTTATTTGAAATTAACTGGCAAACCTTAAAGAACAGAGTAACAGCTTTTCCATAGGAGGAGAAAGCTGATTTGCTTATCGTCGCTTATTTCACTCTTTAACAAAACATAATTCAAAACAATCAATGTTCTACCAGATGAGGCCTATCTCGAAACCAACAATCGTGAGCCTTGCATATGGATTAAGTGTTTAACAAGCCAGAAAAATATCTATAGATACGCATTTAACGATGAACATACGTACATGTATGCAATTGAGAAAAAAGGGGTTTATTTTCGAAGGGGTTTCCACATATACATATTCACGACTACATTTTCCTATCACCGTAAAATGAAAGGGCATCATAAAACGAAGGTTTTTTAGAGGCGTCATAGAGAAACGGATAAGCATAACGTGTCGTTCAATTACACGAAGTAAATCATCCTACTGTTTCACTGTGTCAAATGGTTTCATTCATCAAGCAAACGCACCGGATGTGCTGAATGAGATGGATTGAATGGAGACAAAAATGGTCAAGGATAAGCGCATTCAGTGTGTACGACAGGTTTTTGTTTCGCAGCGTCGAGTAACGCAAGGAAATCTGTCCTGGAGCAAGGAATTCCTTTATTCCCTTTCTGCTTGGATTGTTGCTGAAAATGAAGTCAAACATCATGCGAGAGCATCTCGAAATTCAAAAGGAACACACTGGAGTGTATGTACGCAAGAGAAAAACAAATCCTCCAAAGAATTAACACCGTCGCCGTGGGTTCCCTGTCCACCCGTGCCAATCGGATTGTCCCCGTCGTTGTGTTTCCTCACAACAAGAAGAACGCTGCTTTTCCGTTATCATCAGACACTACACGTTCATTCGTGCATTCGTGCTCCTTTTTCAACATAAAATACACGAAACAGGCCCAGAGACCCGTTTCGGCCGAGTGGCATAATGCAGGTTGGACGACGTCTCCACCCTTTTCCCGGGCACATACGTGCCTGTTTACATACGTCCACATGGAACACACGCGCGAAAACGTGAATGCAATCGCGTTTTCCACATTTGCGACACTTGTAAGGCGTTTGCCATCAATCGTCGCCCTCGGTCCGGCCCAGGAGAACTTCGTGCCGCCGGGAAGCTGCACCGCATTATGCGCCGTCAGTCGCCCGGTGCGCCACGACGACAGGTTCGGCCGTAGAATGAAGCTGAATGCCCTCACTTAAAACACACCTTCGGCCGACTGGCTGCACCCGGAGACCATTGAGCAGGCACACCGCCGTAATTGTAAAAGGTTTTCGCATCCACTCGCGGCCTTTGCACGCGCAGACGAGATTCATTATTGCTGCGAGGGTGCTTGACGCTTTGTGCAAGCGAGTTTTGACGCGAGACGAACTTTTGCGGACCAACTCGACCCCGTAAATGCATCTTTAATGAATGCCCCTGCGCTTTAATGGAGGTGAGAAAGTCGCCCGGGAAACCTTTCAAAACAACATACAGTGCTCCGTTGGAGCACGCGTGTAGATGATTCAAGAGTTCAAGAAGGCTGGTGTAAAGTTTGGTCTACGCTTGATTTCATAAATAATTTGAGAGCCAAGTTTTTCCTTGATGTATGCTGGCAAGAATCCTTTGAAAAGTATTCTTTTCGTGACTGGCAAAGCAAATATATAGCATGTCAGTTTGTTACTTCAAAAGAGGATTGGACTTGGTTGAAAACTTGGCGTTTTAACTGACAACCATATCTGCATTGATTTATGTATTGAATCTTCAACTGTAAACAAACGAGTTAAGCAGTTTTTCCAAACCCTAAATGAACTGAACCTAACATAGCGAAGTGAAAGCAACCGCCAACATTATCCATCCATCGAATTGCCTCTTTTCCGTGATCGCACCAAGCGTCTTCATCCGGGCTCTGTTGGTTCAAGATGCCACGATCTTGACAGTTTCAAACAGTTTGTAGCAACAATCGCGACGTTTGAGCAGGAGGAGAAAGTAAAAAAAAAAAAAAACAATCGCTCAAAAACATTGGAAAAATCGTTGATGTCGAGCACCGCACGGTATCAAGCAACTGGTGCGCGACGCTCTCCAGAGGGTTTGAGAAGGAATATAAAAATCCTTGCGAACCCGGTTGTGAGTAGCAGGAACAAACTTTGCACACACACACACACACACACAGAAAAACAAGTTTAAAAAAGCCTTGCACTTGCTCTCACCGGGAACGAGGGAATGGCACAAAACTCTGGCAGTTTAAGAACTTGTGGGCCGAGACTAGCCACACGTTGGCTTCGGCAGACCGGGCGCGGGGTTGCACGGAAAAACACACGAAAACGAACGGAAAGGTGGTTTGGGGCGGGTGGAGAAAAAGTTGTTCCGCAGCAAAGTGAAAACAGCGAGAAAGCGCGGAAACAAGCACATAACATAATATTAAACTTTATCTCTTATGAACGTCATTGTGTAGCGTTCAAGCATCCCGGTGCAATTCGGCTTCGAGCTCGAGGTCGGCAGAAGCAGCGGGCGGGACGGCATAAACGGAAGCAGCATAAAAAGTGGCAAGCCCCATGCTATCGCTATTACACGCCCGGATGGAGGCGCTTGCCAGCTTTTCGATCTGGTGGCGTTTGGGACGACCGTTGCGACGGTTGGCATTATTTTGCATTGCACTATTTATGAGCTGTTTAGTGCTGCGCTATGCGGCGGCTGATGCGTTGATAAGGCCCCCTAAATGGGATTCCCTTTTTTTGAGCGGGAATATTTACCCAATAAAGGATGAAGCGATAGTGTGCGGGCGGTTTTTCGCATGGTTTTGTCAACCTTTTTTTCCGTACGTGTACACTCCACCCTAAAGTGTATCCCATGTCGGATGTTTTCTTTCACGTTTTATCTCCTTATTGTGTTACATGCGATTAAAGTAAATTTGTATGGGATATTCAATTCGTAACGGAAGGAAAACTTTGCTTTTAATGTCTGCAATTTTTATTTATTTGATAACCATTTTGCCCTTGTAACTTGTTCAATCGAACCATTTTAATATCCTTCTACCTTGAGATCTCCTGTACAGATTAGAAAATGAAATGAGGTTGAAACAATACACTCAATAACCTCGAAAATTTCCCTCTCTTGAAAGCTAGTGTGTACAGTACTTTAAATTTTTTTAAAGTTTATTAACCTTATAGACTTGCAGGAGGAGAAAGGAAGTTTAAATATACTTTCTACAGTTCAAGAAGCAATAACGATTTCTCTTATATTTTCGTATATTATAGGGATCTAAGTTAGACTTCAATGTGTTTTATTCTTACGTGTAGTGTATTTCCTAGTGTATCAATGTCGAGTGGTCCGTGCGTTCGCCTTGGCTGTCGTTGGTCAAAAAGGGGCGACCAACCATGCTGCCTCCCGCTCGTGTCATCCCGCTGGTGACGTATGAGCGGGAGGTCCGTTTACAATATGGACTCTAATGATTCAGCATCCAACACAATGTTTCCTTTTTTAGCCAAGTTTAAAAGTATCATTATTCTTAGGTAACCAGCACCCCATAAATGAGCAACATAAATAATCATGGTAGGTGAAACATTACATGAGTTCAGGACGCTCGCCAAAGGATGAAAAAGCAAACAAAACATGCTATCGCCAACGCTTAATTGTTGCAAATACCAGTTATTGATTAATTTGGTGTAAAAGTAGCGACATTATCAACCCGCTGATTGGTTGACTTTTTCCCTCGGGCTCGTCCCACGCATGAAAAGAGTGTGCTAAATTGAGCGTGGTATATGTGGCAGGATGAATGAAGTGCCTCCGCCGTAGCTGCATGTGCATGGGACGGGAAGGTCAGTGAAATTGTTTGCGTCAATATAACAACCCGGCGACTCCACCACCGGACAGTCCGATCTCTCGTAGCCTGCGTCTGTTCCGATGTCGGCTAATGAAGATTAATGGTGTTCCTCTGTTGCATGAAGTGAACTGCACACCAATACGAACATCAGCTTTAAGCACCGGATATCAATGGATAACGGACGTTTGTGTCGACCTAAATGCAGTCGGGCGTGGGGATAGTTAAAAATAATTTGCACACCACACCCGGCGTACGTTAACAAGATTTTCCATGTCTGCAAAAGATGAATTAAAGAAAAAAGTAACTCAGCCACCAAAGGCGCTAGCCGGCTCTTCTTGATATGCAGATTATCTGACACTCAGCGCCAAACTCAACGTTCCGCTCACGGCTCATGGAGGCGCCTGGTGCTGCACGGTTTGGCCGGGGCGCTGGGCTGGCAAAGCGTCAAACGCAAACGGTGAAGATCGCGGCACGGTGTGAACATGTGTGACTACTTAATTTACATAATTATACCGGAGTGCCTCGGAGCTCGGCTGGCGCCCCAAGAAGAAATGGAATTAAATGTTAAGAGTGCACCGAAACGGTTCCGTACGGAGGGAAAGCTAGACCGTGGCTTGTTCGTGGCAGGCTGAGGGTAGCTAGAGGCGCACGCTCGCACCCTCATCTTGCACACCAGAAGATTGCTTGGTGTTGACAAAGCCGACGGGAATTTCTGAATAGCAAAGTAGGGTGCAGAAGTACCTCGGTGTCAGATGAATAGCTTTCCAGTGCGGTGCGTTCCAAAATAAGGTGATGTGAGCATATAATTTTCTTCTTACAACTTCCAAGGCTTCGTATTTAATATTCCTTACCATTCCACCATGCTGTTGGGGCTGGCAGCCATGCTTTCACGATAGCTGGTATCATACCCTTTATGTACGGCTCTTATAAAGGAATCTGCTTCTTGAACAGATCATCTTTTCATGAGTTTGACGCGAGCCGATTTTTCAAAATGGATGCATCTCTATTGTGTGTACTTACCACAATACAAGATCGGTTTGCTGATTCATTGCAGCTCGACGCAATTGTGTAACGTGCAACTTTAAAACGAGCACCTTCACATGATTGCCCACTTATGCCATCTGTATTTTAGACAGAGACGTTGTGTTAACAGTAAACACTACAATTTCTATCAAGCTGTGCATACGTTGTTCTTGATTCTTATTGGATAGAAAACTAGCGGTGACCAACCTTTGCTACTAATGTTGGTAAGGAAGTATACCCTATAGTTCAAATGAAGTTAAACTATGTTCTTTAAGCTTTTATATGTTCTCTATTAGTTCATGAAGCAACCATCTTTAATCACATTATCATTTAAACAAATAAAAAAAGACCTTCAGCTGTGCAAAAAATGTCTTTACCTCTGCAACGCCTTCGCAAATTCACGCTGACTGATTAATTGGGAGGTAAATTTATCTCCCACCCGGGTAGATTCCACATCCTTAGTGTCACCGATACGTCCCGCATGCTGATAACCGTTCGCTCTGTGGAGTGCTAAATGTCGAAAGTTTATTTGTATCCCCAGCGCAAATTCGGCACGTTTTCCACCTCCTCCAGGAGCCGGATCGGTATCGAACCGTAGGAAGATTGTAAAAAGCAACGCGATCGACAGACAAAAACATTCTCAACTGGAAGGACGATTTGGAATTCAAAGCCAATAGAAACCAAATTCCCTCTTCCACTCCGCAGATCCATCTTGTGCCGTTTCCGTGCAAGGTGGGTAGTTTTCTTTCTTTCTGTTCGCTCGTCCACAGCTACGGGCGTACGTCAATATCGATAAAAGGACCACTTTCTTGTCGCGTTTTCCTCCGCTGGAGGATTTCCACGGTGCTTTTTGCTTTTTTTTTCTCTCTCTCTCTCTCTCTCCTCCACCGGAACTTCACTGGAAACAACTCGTGCGAATGTGTGAATGTGCACCGAGTGCGCGAAGAACCGAATCCGTTACTGGTGACAGAAGAGGGATGGGTTGGAAAATGAGAAACAACAGCAGAAGCAGCGGCGGCGTCGGCGGCGGTAGAAAAGACAACGATAATTTACCGCTTTCTTGCAAAGAGTACTAGAAGAAGCGACATGCCTTTGTGTCGCATTTTCTCCGTATTCGGCAGGCTTCGGCTTGCAAGCTACCTTTTGCTACCACGTCCTCACTTCCGTCGGCAGAGCGCACAAAAACGCCTCCGGCTTTCGGGGGCGAGATAAAAGAATTTTTGTTTTCCGCACGCCCTGGCAGATCCTCGGCAGCTTCCATCCCTCCTCCCCCGCCCCCCTTTCTCCGCAGCCAGAATGATGGAATGAGCAGTGCTAAAGAAAACTCGCCGGCGCTGGCAGTAAATCGATTGGAAAATAGGACTGTCGTTAAAGGCATCGGTTCGATTTCTGTCAGGGGAGCTGGGTGGGGGGGGGGGGGGCGGGGAATGTAGCGAGTATGTTTGGAGGGTAGTGGGAGGAAATTTCAGTCGACACGGGCCACCGTCAGGATTCGGAACACGGAACGGACCCGCAGCACCTTCGGTGAGAGATGGAAAAAATAGAAACGAAAAAAAAAATCCCGACACAAGTTTGGTAGACGCTTTCTGATGTCGGTCGCTTTCGTTTGTCGTTCCATGCTTCCAGCCGTTGCATCCCGCTTGGAAGTTGTGATAACTGGGCAGGGTGGTGGGGTGCGTGTGCTATAGGATGGAGAAATTAAGCGATGAGTGTTTGATTTGCTTGATGCTCGACGTGCAATGATTCGATTAGTGCCGTCTTGTTCGGAACTGGTTGGGCATTTAAGATTTTTTGTCCTGTCCCCAAAACGCACCAGTACGCATCCCTGGACATGGACCGCACTGTAGCTCGTTTTCTGCTCAATTAGACATCGGATCATCACGGTCAAATGGTTCCTATGAATCCGAACATAATGAATCCCCTACTGTGCCTTTTTTTTACATTTTTATTCACTCGTTCAATGTACTCAGCACATGCATGTATTCATCGCAGCGAGTAATGAAGCGGTTGAAAGCGTGATTGATCTCATTACGAAGCTGACTTTTGCCATTGTCCCTAGGAATTTTAAATAAATAACCCACACATGCGTTTCGAGGCCCTTGCTCAAGCCCCAGCACGCAAACGGAATGATCGTTCAAAACGCATTCATAATTTAAAAGGATATGACAAAATGCGGCCCTTCATTCGTTCTTCCCTCCGTGCGTCTCTGCCGTTCAATTAACGAAGATATTAATATCTTCTTACTTAAAGCTCCATTTGGGATGAGGTTTTTCTGTGGGAAAATTGATTTTCCCCCTCATTAACTGCTCTCTGGGCGGCCGGGCTGTCGAGTTTTGGGCCCGTTGAATAATTCACATCATCATCCGGCCGGGAGAAACCGTGTGGATCGTGGACCCTTCTGGTAGGGCGTCCGTCTCCGAGTAAGGGTTTTGCCCCGGACTTACCCGGTGCCTAAATAAATGATCAGGTTCAGCTTTTCGACAAGCACGTTCCGACTGGACTCCGGCTCACCGCTAGGAGTTCTGCTCGCCGTTATTACAAAGTTCAGGCAGACGCCCGTGTGTGAGTGTAAATGAGGAAGTAAAGAAGAAAGAAGCGGCAGTGCCGGGGGGATAGTAAAAATGGTCTAAATTCTCCAATTTATTCCTCGAGGTTTCCAAATAGTTTGCGAAAGCGAGGCGGTTCGAGTCAAATATTTAATTGCTTTTTAAGCACCGGCCGTTTACCTTTAGATGGAAAGCCTGCCCTTTTTTCCACCGCTGGGAGTCCAGTTATGGAGTGAAATAAACAGTGTAATTGAGTCGAAAAGTTAGTTCCACTTATGGGGCGTATGGTTCATTAACACTGGCGTGGTTAGGTTTTTGCTTTTCCGCACGACTCGATAAACACTTTCAGGACATATTTGAGGGTTGCTGGTAGTTGATTACCGACGGCGTTTATTTACACTCTAGGCAAGGATCTGATGCTTTTTCATGTTCGAGAAAAAGCACTGGATAAACTACAATTTTCCCCATGCATGTTCTCACTTCTCCACCGTTACCTATCACCTAAAGCGTTGATCACTTTTGTTCTATTTGCCGAGCCTTTGCGTGAAAGAAAGTAGCAAACCGCAAAAAGCTACTCTATTTTCCAATGGTCAACTTTAATCCCACGCTCACTCGGTGTGATTCTTCGAGACAATGGTGAGACTCGGGACGGTTCAAAGATATCCTCCGTCTTCCTGTTTTGATTTTGCCACATCGTCGGTCCAAGATATGGACGAAGCGAAACGAACGCAAGTAGACAGACGCAACAGACCATCTTCTCCGCTCAAAAGTACCACACATTGTGCCGTATTCGGGTTGGACAAAGTTTTTCACCGTGCTTTCCCGATTGTTTGTACGATGTGCAAGTTTTGTCGTGTGGGAACGCTGGACGGTGACGCTTCCAGGGAGCTCGAACTGCAGCCAGCTGCAAGAAATAAAGCAGAAAATTCAATCGAAAGATTACGGGTTCGATTCGATCGGCGCTGGCGATGAATGGAGTTTGGTTTTTTTGCTCCTGCAATGAATGGGAAGTGTTTATCTGTTGGCTTTGTTTTCGTTGCCCTGAGGTCAAAGTTGCTTTCTTCTCTGAGTCCCTACTGGCAGATACTTCCTGAATCTTATACACAGTTCATTTTCTTTCTATCCCTCCTACTTCCACATACTTTGAGCTCTTTGCGAAAGCTAAACTGAACTTCAGAACTCGTAAAGGATAATTGCATGGACAGTAATGTGCTAAGAAAGAAAAGGAAACAAAGTAACGTTGAGTGGATTCCTTTCCATTCTCGTCTAGTTGTGTATCCCATTACAATGAAAGATAGGAGGAACGCCTACCGAATAACAAGAGAACTTGTCACGCTCTGTACGTTATCGATTAGTCTGGCAAATTTATTGTCTGAATAAATGCAGAAGGATGAATGAAGGGCCTTGAAAGATCTTCAAATGTCCGGTTATGTTGAAACGATGTTCAATAGTATCTGTTACCAAAACCGCCAAAAACCCTTAATGAATTACCTACATACCGATGCTGCTAGATATAGGAATCTTTTTCCAAAAACTTTGTCTTTGTGCATAGGGGAGTGCTGTTTTTAAGAATTTAATTTGAAGTTTGATACCAATGACAGTGAAGGAGCAAGGATCGAAACTCGCTCCGAACAACCTTGCCACAGCCGAGCGATTTTCAATTTGTCAGATTATCGAAGCATGAATGCCAGCATCAACACACTTTCCCGGCACGCCAGAACAAAGCGGGACACAAATTTTCCCAATCATGGCGCTGCTCCTTCCCGGCCCGTATTCTCTCCCAATCCTGCAACTGTGGTCTCCCGACGGGCGAGCCGGGCTTGAATTCGTCCGGATTCGACAATGGTGGTCCATGGTCTCGCATCACCTGCCCGGAGGAGGCTGACATCAGGAGATAAATTGCAAATTGTATGCAAATAGACAACGACGCGCCTGCCGGGAGCGGAGGGAAAAACTTTTTTCCCTTCCATGGGAGGGAAGCGAATCGCACAGCACAGCAAGTGTGTCCCGAAGTGCCGGGCCGGGTTTTCGTCAACGAAGCTGTCGATGACATATCGCTGGGATGTATCTTCACGGGTAAATTATCATTTTCCACCATCCACGGTCGCGGGTGCCAAGTGCAAAGTAAAGGGCCACTGGGAAAGGGTGTGGGGAGAGGGGGGAGAGGAAATAATAAAACCTACATGCTCCATGTGAAAACACAATCACTCACGCCCGTCGAGTCTGCTTCTCGGAATCTGTCGCCAGGTCTCAGATGGTGGGGCGTTACTCGGCATTTTCCAGCTGGAAGGAGGCTTCACTCCGGCAACGCAATGGTGGGCGGTGAGTTGGGAGGGGACTGAGGGTTCGGGGACCTGTCCCGGAGTTGGCAAGCCGACTTGAAGTCTATTGACTACTGCGCCGTCGACAAACGCCACAAATCACGCACAAGGCCCCTTTACAGCGTGCGACTGAAGTTCATTTGGGAGCAGAATGAACTGAAAAACTGCCACCCTAAAGGTGGGCCTCGGAGATACGCACAAAAAGGGGAGAGGCAGAGAGTGGACGTGGAGGATAAAAAGTAAAGTGAAGAAGAAAAAAATGATTTACGGAAATTTATTCCGCCACAAAAAGAAACGTATGCCCTTGGAGATATGCTGGGGACATTCTTCACTTTTCTCGGTCCCCTTGCGGAATGGAGACGATTTCCCGGGCCGAGACCAGAGAGTGGAAAAATCTCAGGTCAGGTTAAAATTCGAGGAAGGATCCCCTTGTCGTCGGCTTCATTTTTCAACCCGCTTGCGTGAGGATGCAAATTCCGCTTCCCCGCTCTCCATAAGGATCTGGGCTGCGTTATTATTCCCGTGGAAGTCGCCCACTTTCCATGTAGTTTCGAGCGTTCGGTAAAGTTGGAGAGACATTCCCAACAGGGTACAAGGTACTCGCACCTCCAGAGAATGCAATGTCTTTTCCACCAACTTTCATAATAAACCTCAGGCGCAAGAGAGTCGTGAAAGTCAAGTGTTGTATCAAACAAAAAATACACGGTCGATGACTTTGACGGAACAATGCTGCAACACGGTCGTCAGGTCGCATCGATGCTACGCTAAATTGTTCTGACGACACCGAAATGTGATGCAGGCTGGCTTCAGTCCGTAGGGATATGGGCTTGGGCTACGTCATAGGCAAATTCAAACTCCCTTGACTGCCCTTGGCTTCCAAGTATAAAATAGAGATGTATTTCCACAGAAAAGCGTTTCTAGTCCCTGGTTGCTATAAGGCTTCTGAATTCAATAGCCTTTCATAGACATGAAACATCATTTGAGGTACTGAAATATGTGCAGTTGAGCATGGGAAAAACTATATGAGCAGTTTGAATGCTTATACTGCACTATTTCACTCTTGTTTTGAGTTTTGCACTTCACAATGATAATAATGGGTTGATGCTATTCCGACAAGTTGGAAAATTTTCACTTCCAGCACGCACAACAATCGCTGAAATATTTCCTTCATGTGTATGGAATTCCACATCCGGCAACTGTACGGTTTAATTCCGAAATTCCATCCACGAAACATCCGTGTTCCTTCTCTCCTTGTTCCTCGCTTCAAGCAGCTCGTTTCGCAAAACTACAATCGCGCTTTAGTTACACGGAGTCTTAACGCTGAACCCTGGTCAATAGTTTTGTCTAACAACGGGCCGTGCACCGAACGACCGAGCCGGCCAATTTAAGCCGTCTCCCGATGCCACTGGAAAGCCGGAAACTGTTGCTGACAACGGCGCATTCCTGGCGCCCCGGCTGGGGGAATAGTTTTCCAGCTGGCAACCGTTGCCGAGCGCGCCATGGGGACCGGAAGAAATCGAGTCCGCCGAGTTGATTGCTGCTAACGGGCCCCATTGTGTTGTCACTGTCACCGGAAACTAGTGACGCCGGGAAGCCGGGCCGATGCAAGGGATCGGGCGCTTGGGCTCGGGCTGGCCTAAAAGCTTTTCATTGTTTCGTACCCGAAGCTCAGCATCCCGTCCCGTGGAAGAGTGGAAGGTTCCGGTGCCCAATGAGGGTGGTTCGAGAAAAACTGCTCCCAGCCACCCGTACAACCCACCGAGCATCCACTCCTCCCTGCCCTGTAGCTGCCAACATATTCAAATGGATTGCAAACAAAACGGTCAGTTCAATGGCACCACTTTATTCCGACAACCGAATGGGTTCGCTAACGCATTCCTGGCGGAGCGAGCGGCAAAGGGTAGGCAACTACAACCGGGAACCGAGAACCTAAATTTCAAAGAAATTAGTCTGCAGCCCCCGTCCCTTTTTTAACCTCTCCTGACGACCTTTCGACCGTTGAACGATAGCAAAGCTTTCGGTGAATCTAGATTCCCGCAGTGTGTTTATCCTTTCAACAGGAAAATGAAAAACGCTGTGTTTTTGGAGTGCGTGTGCGAGTGTGTGTGTGTTTTTTTTTCGGTCGAATTCCAATTGTCTGCACGGTTTGGCTAATTTTTCCTATAAATGTTTGATAATGGACCTTTGAAACGTAAAATATTCGGTGAATTTCCATGAACAAATGATTTTAAACCGACTGAAATTTTAATTCAACTCCTTTTGGCCATGACGTATCGTTAATTGTTTGTCAGTTTGCGGACAGGATATTTAAATGGTTAGCAAATAAATCACCAACGATTAAAAACAATCAACAACAGGTTTTGGTTTTCATGCAACTCGTACCAGAAACCGATGTTTTCAAAAGCATAAAAGCAAGCATTTACTTTAGGGTTAATTGAAAAACCAGCAAAAATGAATCCTGGGAAAGAGGAGTTGCGTTCGGCGCTAGGTCTACTGAAAACGAGGGATGTAACAGTTCTCAGAATTTGTGCCGTATTCTTTCGTTTTTTATCCGAAGAAACTTCAACACAGTCAGATGACATTTTTTCAACATGGATTCAACGATGGAGATGTATTATTGTGTTTGCCAAAGATTTTTTTATCACACCGAATCGACCTTCAATGGACGCTTATGGTGTTATCCAATGTGATGACACACCATTTGAAAGCTTAAGCCAAAACCGATTCTGAGCAAAACCTGAAACGACTCGACCGAAAGAAACCCGTCACCAACAACTGTGTCCTTGCGGTTGTTCGATCAGTGTTGAGCCTTGAAAGCATTGGCACATGTTCCACAGCGCGTACGCATCAACCTTCCGCCCCTTGCCACCCATTGCCCGAGGACTCGCCGACGGTGTCTTTGTCGATGCCATCTTTGGTGGCCCAGACGGTGGAAATAATTGTCCGCTTCTTCACACACGCCGAAGCCGTTGAAAGGAACAATATTTATTTAAGTCATTAGTACCACCGTCTTCACCGTCGCCAGACTAGCAACGTGGACGTCCGCATCACTGCCGGAGATCCATTTCCATCGGATCCACTTTCGGGCAGCTTATGCTGTGCACGCATGCGGTATTATGAGTGCTCCGACATGTGTTTGTTGCCGCGAATAATTAGACGACGTGCTGCGTTTCAAGCATGCGTTCGTTGAAAGGCGAGAAACGCAAACGTTCGATGCCAGGGGAAGGCGCGTACGAGTGCAGGGATGTCGGCCTCCACCCAGCCGACTCCTTTCGCCTCCATCGCTGCAAACTTGCTGTTTGTGTTTTGAGTTATTGGCGTTTGTTCTTAATGTGCATTAATATTGCGGCCCATAAAAGTTGAATGTGTTGGCAGGACGAAGCAAAACAAAAACCCCAACCAACACATCCCGAAAAAGGGACACGCCGCTCCTCCTCCTTGCCAATGTTGCGCCGTCCTCGGCCATGTTCAGCGAGCTGCTGTGCTTTTATTTATCGTTGAACATTTCTCACACATTTTACAGCGATGAGCGGTGCCGACATGGAGGTGGAAGATAAAAATGTAGCTTCTACCGGTGGATTTCTCGTTCCACACCATCCTCCCACCCAGTTCCCAGCGGGATCTGATCGAGAGCTCAACGTTTTTCCTGCCCAAGGATTGCGAATTGTGGCGGCATCAACACGACTGCCGGCTCGTTGCGTAATTGCAGGGGAAATTCTCACAGTCAGCCGCGCGTCGCACCTTCCCCGAATTGCTAATCGTAAAAAAAAGTTGTAATATTTTTGAAAGCACTTGCAAGATGAGATCCAATGCCGAGTGCTCTTTTTTGCGAAATGTGTTCCCTTTACGTCAGGCTATTCCTTACCGCCCTTCCTCCTTCCCGCGGGCTGTGCATTCACGCTGGGATGGATTTGCTTTTTGGGGCGCGTTTAAAATGAATTCATTTTTCATTTTCACCCACAAAAATGCGAATTAATCTTGCCAGATTCATTTTCAGCACGTTGTTTTTTTTTGTGTGTGTGTCCTGCCTCGTGCAAAAATATACAAGCATCGAAAGGGGGATCCAAAAAGTTCCATCCAGGAAACAACTGCAACCTCCGGGGCAGGTTGTGGCACGAGCCAAAGATAACAATCATGCCGTGAAAAAGTGATGTAATCTTTCGTGTATTCCTTCGGATTCCTCATTGCAAAGGGTTGAATCAAGCAGAAGCTGACTGATGGCGGGCTCTTTAATCAATTTCACTTGTCCAATGCCGGGCCGAAGATGTACGCATGAGGTCATTCATTCATTCTCGTGCGATCGCCCGAACATTCGATCGTCGGTGTGCTGTGCGCTGATCAATCCGTTGAAACATTTCATCTGCCTCCAGAAAAGTTGTGCTAATTGATCATTCAAACCGTCCGATTCTTCCCCCCATTAGGTTTACTCAATGATTGCTGCTCCTCCTGCCTCATTTTCTTTGTTCGCATTTTGTAAAAAAGAAAAAAAGAAAACTGTATACTTTTTGCATCAATCGCACCCCGAGAGGGTGCACAATCCAGCTTAGCCCTTGTCGAAAACATATTTAACAATCCGGCTAGCGCAATGTTTTGCCAGTCATCGTAATTTATTCCATTTTCAGCTATGTGTGCCCCTCGGCCCAGGACGCACCCCACATTTATTGACACCAGCACCAATCATCATCGTCATCGCGATGCCACCCATCTACGCAATCAGCCAGCGTACACGCCAACATGCCCGCTTCCGTGGTGGTAGGGAAAACATTTTCTTTATTCTTTTTGTTATTTATTTATTTTTAATTTGTTTGCACAAAGGCCCTTCGCCGCGGCGAAGGTTTGTCAAAACGGCAGGAAATCGAGGTATGCCGTCGAGGTTTCGCTGTCAGTCTCGCGGCCCGTATGACCCGGGCCAGCCAGTCGTTGTATCGTTTCTTTTGCTCGTCTTCTCTCGAGTGTCCCGCTGCGTACGATTTCGATGGTCCCTGCCGGGTGGACCCCAAACGTATTCCCCAGAACCCCCAGACGAGTGGGAAAACGACTCATTTCGACTTCCCCCCCGGTCAGCATTTTCAGCGCCCCAAACTCGACGCAACGCTTGTTGAGATTGCATGCGTGACCGTGTGGCGCGACACGCGACCCAGTGTCCGAGTGGTCGCCTCTCGAAGCCTCCAGCTATTCGCGCCTCGACGCTCCCAACCGCCCAAGTTCGTTCCCCGCGTTCGCCAGACCTTCTCTTTCGGGGGTCGCGTGAAACCTCCCGCGGGAAGGACGGACCGACGGGAAGATTGATGGTGGCGTAATGCAATGCAAGCGGGACAACGCGATCCGAATTTTGCGGGGCAGATGCGCCACGGACTCGGTGTCATTTTCAACGAATTTAATGACTGCCGCATCAGGGAACACAAGGGGCACATTACCGTCGCCGTCAGCACCTTGCCGCCAGCGTCATCATTCGTGCCACACGAGTCTCAAAGTATATAGGAGCCTCAAATGAAGCATTCCCCGAAGTGAAGTGTGCTTGAAATCGGTGCATTTGGAAACCGGTTACCGGCAGGGGTTTCACCTTTCCGCCTCGATCCGTTCCTCGGGCGCTGGCCGTCGTATTTACATACACGTCTACGACGAGATGTCCATCGAAATACGACCGTGCCGTTCAAGTGAAGTTAGAGTTGTGTTTTTTTTCACTGTCCCTTCATATGTTTCCCTAGAGCATGGCATCGATTCTAGTGCAGCCTATTGGAACGCCCGCTACGCCACTCGGGGGAAAACATTCCAATACTAATCGCTGAAACATTCCGCTACTTGTTAAAAATCATGTTCAATTTACTTTCATCATAAAGCTGGCACACATTCCTGGTCGAGAGTTTTGCTCCACAGCGAATCAATATCAGCCGGCAAGTGCAAATATCGCCATGCAATATTCCTGCACTTTGCACATGGTTGCCCTTCCACGGGAACCTAAACTCCTCATGTGACAGTGTGTTACACTCTCGAGCGCACCCAACACCAGTGCCCTCGGCCCCGCCGTCCCCCCCTTAAAAAAGTGTAATGCAGCCGGACCGGAAACTCGAACAATATTACTCGTGTCACGTCATGTGCACGGGGCAAAACTTTTTTTCTCTTTTCTGTCTAACCACCTTGCCATCCTGTGCGCCCACCGGAAGCCCACGTCCTCAGCCCGATTTGGATAAAATGCCCGTAATTTTCTGTGCTCGATAAAGAATGCATTTGCCGCTCGCTACCGAAGGGTGGTGGAGGGGTCGGTTGGAACTGGTAGAGCGGTGGCTCACCACGGGGAATTTATTTACTTTTCAACTATCTGCATCTGCCTGCCCTACATACGGACGGATTGTGTGCCAGTGAGTTCGAGGGAGATGCAGATTCATGCGGCGCGATTCATGTACAGGGCAAAATCATGCAGCGATTTGTAGCACATTCGATTGCTAAAAAATAACCTTTTTTGTAAAGGTAGAAACGAATGTTTGAAAACATCGAAGCTAATAGACATCTTTCGCCCGATTTCAGGTGTTTAAAACTGCAAACAAAAAGCGTTCAAACAAATCACCAAACTATTAGACTCCTCCATAATGTTCCTCCTCTGCTCGTGTGCCTTTTTGAAATATGGTTAAAAAAAAGCTCGCATCAGGCCCATCACCATCGAACGTTCGAATAGTTCTTCTCGACAGAAAACGGGGAATACCACTTCACCACTTTCGGCACGTGTCATGTCGTCCAGCCGAGGATCGCGCAACGACTGAAATGTTTTTGGTGCTGCTTCCCGCACTGGAGGTCCCACCAACAAAAAAAAAGTCACGAAAGAAGAAAGCGCGGTTCCCGTTTTCCCCCTGCCCAGTGGGACATGTTTCGGGTGATAATACTACGGCACCCGAACGGAAGTTTTTTGGAAAAGAGAAAGAGAGCCCTCTCTCTCTCTCCGTTTCCCTCCAGCATAAAGGTACCGAAGAGCATAAGTTTGAGAGCATAAACGAATCGGTGCGAAGGAACATGAAACAGCAGACGTGCAGTGAAAAATCTTGTAACTTGCAGGTTGTGAGAAGTGAGAGAAATTTGGATACGATGAGTATTCGGAGAATCGGGCAGGCTGCGGTGAGTAAACTTGGGTGAGCTGCTGGGTGAACGTGAGATGAACGATTCGACGAAATCGATGAAGATGAAGGTTCATTTCCCTTTAAAACAGTTACTTCAGGCTGCGTCAACATCGAAGACGGACGCAGCCAGATTTGTTTGTTGCCCCGACAATGAGTTTCTTTAGTGAAAGATGGACCTTTTTTAAATTAGAAAAGGAATAAAATGCAACCAACATATGCTCTCACCAATAATTTGTATTGCTTTAGAATGTAAGCTTATCTCGTAAAATAATAAATGTAAAATGGCAACACCGAAGATATAAGACCGTTGGCGGAGCAACCGAAGGTTGGTGAAACAAAAGGAACGAAAAGACTTCGCCGCCGTGGTGCATCCTCCAGGATGTTGTACCCGTCCCAGCCTCCATTTACGATCATTTGCGTTACCGGGGCAAAGTGTCGCTGGTAGCTACCGAAGCCACCGGTTACACGGACCTTCCTTCCAATCTTGCCAGGGAGAATTGTGCCACACCTTCGGGCTCGCACCATCACTTGCCGATGTAGATGCATAGAGCATAACGGAACGTACGGCAAGTGCATGGCATCGGCATAACATAGTTCCCGGCTCGGCAAACTAACCGCACCGGGCGCGCTCGGCAACACTAACAACACGGGGACAATGTAACTCGATTAGAAAAATGATAAATTGCTCGGCAATATTTCCCGAACTATTTATGACATTCGCCCGGAATGGCATGTTATATTGCGTACAATGTTTCACCGGGTGCCTCGCTTCCGCTTTCCTCCTTGACGGTGGTCGGTACGAAGAACAGAGGGAAGCAAAACGGGGCGAAACAGAAACCAGTTGATGATTGCTGCGCTTGTTAAAAATGGAGAGAATGCGACACAAATTAAAAGCACCGCAACAGTTCCGGTAGGAGTCAAGATCGTCTGGCAAAGTATTATAAAAAAGGCAATCGGGGCATCCCTTTTACTATAGATATAAATTGAAGGACTTTAATGCAACGCTTTGCCTTGAGCGTACGCATACATAAATGAGGAAGATGAACTATTAAGTTTAATTTTAATTTAAGAGAGTAGAAAGGCAAAAGTTTGAGCCAAACCAAAAAACTATAAAAAGTGCGACAAGCGATATATTTTTGTGTATATGTGCTTTTTAAATGAAAATCATGTTCAGCGACAAACATATTATCTGGCCCTAAAATAAAAAAATAATGTTTGAATGAATTATAGCGTAATTATTAAGTGGATTGAAGAAATGCAACGCGGATTACTTAAATTAACATTTGATTGCAAACAGCGGAATAGCATTTTTGAAAACTTCAAGGAAATTTCAGAGAAACTGCGACGTGTATAACATAACGCAACCTTGCGATCAAGTATGAACGATTTAAGATTTGTTTTTACATCCAAACACCAAACACCAAAGCAGTATGTTTGCAACTCTAAAGCAAACAGCAAACATTGCAAATCGTGAATGAAAGAGAAACTACCTCGGAAAAAAGAGTATCTCATGCAATGAAATCCAGAACAAAATATGTTTCAACACTTTGACCAACCCACCACCAACAGGATCGCGTGAAGATCATCAATTTCTGGCCATGCAAAAAACCAAAAAAACAAAATTGGTGTGAGGTGAAAACACCGCTTTGTGCCCTTTACTTGCGCCTTTCATCACGTTTTAAGGAAGCCCCATGTACCGTGCCTCTTTTTCATCGATATTTCATTACGTTCTGTGATGCGCACCTTGCTTTTGGGTTTTTTCATCCCAAACATTGCGTAGGGACCGTCCGTTCGAAGTGTTAATAAACTGTTGTCGATTTTTTGGAGTTTTGCTTTTTTGTTACCAAAATGCCGAAAACGCCGTTCCGTGAGCTCCGCGTATCGCAAATCACTATCGAGCCCGAGTGGAGGCGCTGATTATGTGTGAATTTATTAACAAATTGCAATTCCAAAATCGCCCCGTACGATCCACCGCCTGCAACCCGATGCTCGGATGCAATCCCGTTTCTTGCTGCCGGCGGGTCCATGATGTATCGCATAATTTGATAATTACAGCACGCCGCTGCCCTTCAATGCGCGCACAGTGCGTGAACCGCGAGGGCAGGGAGTTTCGACACCCGATCGTCGGCACACGGACCCTTGGCTTTATGCCTCGCATGCATATCTATGCTCGCAGGGCAGCGCATACGCCCGTTCAAAACCATCGGCTCCGTTTCCGTTCTTCTCTGCTCGTGGCGAAAGAATGTGTTGCATAAAAGACGGCGATTCATGCCGCTCGTTTTTTTTTTTCTTTCTTCTTTCATTATTAAAACGAATCATTTCGCGGAATTTCGCCGTTTTCGGACCCGTTTAAATAAAGCGAGCCGTAAATTATGAACCTCTCGCCCGCGCCATGAATGGGATGGAAGGTATTCGCGATAGCTGCCGCAGCTTCGATGTTGACCCGTTGAAAGCAAACATTAGCACAACTCCTCGGCTAAACCCGGCAGTTATAATATTAAAAAAAAAAACGACTAAACGTACACGAGAAGATGGTGCAAGTCAATCCAACATTTGCACAACTAAATGCCTTCAAACGAATGGTACGCCTGTAGCCCATTAGGAGTAGAATATAAGCACATACACAAACAAATACAAACAAACGCTGGAAACATTATTTACAGCACGGAATACAAGTCAGAAATTGCTTGATGTTTGTCTGTACGATTAACAGTATTAGAACAGAGGAACCAAATATAAAACTTGTGTTCAGAAATTTTTCAGTGATCGATGCAGAAAGCATCAACATTTTTGAAGCAAAATGATAAAATTTGTAAAGCGATCTTAAACTTTTCTTCATTGCAAATGTCATATTAGATGGACAAACAATGTAGTGTTTGCATTTTGTATCTTAAATTAAAAATCATAAAAGTTGCACTAAATGCACCTATTTTGAACGATTTTTGATCGAAAATACAAAGTTTTCTTTTACAATCTCTAATCAGTTTGTAGTTCCTATTTCAACGTCCATGGTACTTTTTTTTTAAATTAAAACCATTGAAATCCCAAATGGAAATTTCACCAGCCATAACGCTTTCGTCCGCGGCAGTAGACTAAGTTTGACCATTACTCACTGATTTGAGATGCAACATTCGCCTCTTAAAAGCTTGGCTGTTATCAAGGCATCATCAGGGCGAACCCCAACACGCGAACTGGCCCGCGTGGGAATGGAATGAATAAAACATTCAATCACATCCACTGCCGGCCGACCCATTACGGGCGCTCCTTAAGGCGGTGCTGTCGTTATTTGGCGTACTATCTATTTATTTTTCTCACCACCGTTTGAAAGGAGAAGAATGGAACACCACCTCACCCTCCCGCCCGAATGCCACCGACCTGATCTGCGATAAGCTTCACCAGGACCTGTTTGACAGTTGCCGGATCGTTTCCGAGTTGGAAGCAGCTCATTTGGCTGCCCGGCGAAGGAATCGGGCGAAGGCTGGCCCGCCATTGTCTGTTGATTAGCGCCCGAAACGGTGGACGGTGCCGGGGTTTCGCGTGGGTCGAAAGCAATCACCTATTGTGTCGGAATGGGTGGGATACTTCCCTTTTGTCAACTCTGCCTAACGCTGCCAAGGGGGGGGAGGGGGGGGGGGGGGTGGAAATGTTTCGGGCGGCCCTGGTGTGCCCTCTTGTGTGACGCTTTGAAGAGGTGTTTGTCTTTCGCCCGGGAAAAGGTCTACCTTCTAAGGACACTCCAGCGGTTCTCTCCACCTTCCTCTCCACGCTGCATATTCCCTCCAGTCTGTCACGATTGATAGCAGCGTTGGTCCTGGGAGGCCGCGCTGTACACTTCAAGTGGCATCATCGTTATCATTGCGATCAGGCAAAACATTAAAAAGCTTTGTCATTTTCTTTCAAGTGCTTCCCCTCATTTCGCTTCCCTCCGCGAAACTGTGCCTCCCGGCTCTCCCATCCCAACACGGAACGGAACGCTCCCGGTGGGCCATGTCACAAGGATTCAACCCGGAACGTCTCCGTCACTGTCGCCGCCGCCCAGAGGTACTTATGGGCCACCGTTACGCCATTTCCGAAACACCCCAAACCTTCCCCCCCCCCCTCCCCACACACAAACGCGCGCAAAAGTCAACGGTGCTGAAGTGTGAATATTAAATTCTATTGTATTCGCACTTGGATTTAATTTATTTATTTTTCTACGAAGCTTGCCTCGCTCCCTCTTCCAAAAGTGTGCCCATGGTGCGATGGCGATGCGTGCGGCCGGAATTGGGAGAAATGGATGGCAGCATCGTTTCATTTGTTGCTCGTCCTTGCCCAGGCAATCCCGGGAGGAAACGATACGCTCCGTCATTGTCGCAGCCCGGCGTCGACGAGATGCAAACAAACTCCCAGCGCAGACACAGACACCATTCACGGGCACGGGGCTCGCGGTTACCATCTTCCTCGGTTTTGCCAGCATGCCAATCTCGCTCCTTGATGGTGGCGAACGAGATAAGCGGAGATGGTACGGGGTGGCAACACGGGGTGCTATATTTATTTGGAAATGAATATTGTTATAATTAAATTTGATTAACTTCCGTCACTCGGTCCTATTCGGTGGCGGGAAGTCCATTTTCTGGGGGATCGTTCCGGGGCGTTCTCATTGTGCTCCAGGAAGCGACTCCGGGATCCGATTAATTTGTGCGCCGACTGCTTGCGGTAGAGTTTTTGCCCGGGCAATCGCGAGGTGAACCGACGCACTTCTCGCACAGATCCATCAAATGGGTCACCCATTGGTAGGCAGAGCTGCCTGAACTCTTTCACGCCAGTTCCCGGGGAAATTCGCACGCAGCCACGCTGTTGCTTTCGTTTACGCTAATTACTGCCATCGGGATTCGTAAGATTTCGATTGCGAAAACAATAGCACACTGTTCAAATATTGATAAGCGTGGTTTCGGAGAAAGAAACGGCGTGGTAAACCTGCCAATGGAGATGGTTGAATGGTAATGAGCCAATTGAGGCGAAAACTCAGGCGACTGAAGAACTGTCAAGCACCTTAGACGGCAGTTATATTTTTAAGCACGCACAATTTCATTTATTTGATGAGCCATCAGTGCGATGGCGGGACTCAAAGGAGACAGCATCCGATCAGCTTACGCACGAAAAGATAGGCTAGGAGAAAGCACCACACTGACGCTGGCGCATTTCCAGCATTGAAGAAGCTATCGTGGGCGGGAAAGTAATTGGAGTTTCCAACGATGAGATTGCTTTAATTATTGGGAAAAAGAGCACCGGCATTTCCACTGAGCGAAAGGCTTTGATGTTTTTATTGATACAACTCCTTTGTTGTTTTGTGCTTAATCCCGTTACTAATAAAACTATCACGAGAATGTTGCTGAAAAAAAGTTTAATTGTAACGAATCTTCTTGAAATCATGCGACGTTAGAATTTCGTTCCAGTATTGAGTTGGGGATCCAAATTCCAGTAGAACAATCATTCCCGTTTTCAAATTAGGTTATTCTCCGTGTTCAAATAATTTCACTTGCATCGTTGCTTGCACTGGATTGCAACTTTTGATGTCAATTAACAACTTCGTCCTGTATTCATGCTCATCTTGCTTTCATGAATGCTTTTATAGCCTACATTTTCTTTTACATGAACATTTTAATTATTTACCTTTTTCGCTGT
Source organism: Anopheles atroparvus (assembly GCA_914969975.1). NCBI lineage: Eukaryota > Metazoa > Arthropoda > Insecta > Diptera > Culicidae > Anopheles > Anopheles atroparvus. Next base: position 23,013,787 of record CAJZCY010000001.1, on the reverse strand, counting down.
TCCACTGTCACATTCTTGCCAACCAGCTATCCCCGTTTTTCCTTGTTCCTTTTTTGTCCCACATTGCATCAGTAAACCCTGAGAAAATAAACGTTTCATCCTCGTCTCGAGATCTGTGCTTCCTTTTTGTGCCAGCTTCCATTTCGCATCGCTACACTGAAACTATTATATTTCTGTTCCCGTCTTTGGCAACCTTCGAAACATCCTTGGCACGGTCGGTCGCTATTTTCTAGTCCAGCTGTTGCTCGATACCGTTGCTCGGTGAATGAACGTAAAACCGGGAGCGGTAAAAAAAAAGGGAGAAAAAACCCACCGGCGCGGAAAACTAAACTGCTCCATTTGGATCGTCGAATTGGCTGACGACATCTTTTGGAGCTCGGCATGAAAAGATGGACTTGATTTATTTATCAGGCTTTAATTTCCTTCCCTTTGCTCAATCGTGGGTCACGATTCTGCAAAATGACACTTACTGCCCGGCGGCAGCCAGGGCAAAGGCAGGCAAGGCGACCGGTTACGCTATTCCAGGGGCAGAATCGCCTCGTCGTCATATCGGTGACCGAAAAACCGTTCACCTTGCATTCGCTGCAAGGGACGAAAGACACCATTTCCACGGTGCCGTTCTGCTCGGAGTGAATGGATTCAGTTTTTCTTGGTTTTTTTGTGCGCTCTTTGTGTGTGTATTTGTTTTCTGGCTCTTCCTTTTCTCCACGAGTGTACGTCCGTTTCCTTTCGCCCGTAAAGCGAAAGGATAAACCTCTTCACGGCAGGATCCCGGCCGAAAATTGGCAGCCGGTGCCGGGCCGCTAAAAAGTCACGTCCACCAGCGCCGGGAGTTCGGATGATTCCATTACCAGCCGAACAAAGAAATAATCGACTTTTCATTGCATTCACCGTGAGCGAGTTCGATCGACTCGTCGTCCGCCCGGGACGTGCGCATCCGAATTGTGCCAGTTCCTCAGGAAAGCTTTCTCGCCGAATGCTGCAGGCTGAATGGGGCACACCCTGTTTGCTCCACCAACCAGCCAAACCGACCAACCAACCCGCACCCCATGGGGTCGAAATCTGCATTTTACTCCGGCTTCTTTTGATGAAGATGCCGAAGCCGGACGAAACGGAACGGACCGACAACATTGCAATGGACACGAAAATGCCGTGTCCATGCCCCGGCACCATCTCACCCCGGACCTCGCAAACAGCAGAAAACGACACGATGGCCGGCCGGCGTTGCTGCACTTTTCGGCGCAGCGCAGGAACGGCTTTCCTCAGGCTGGTGTTTCGTGAAGATGCAAATTTTTGCGACGACCGCTACACCTTCGGGGCGAACGCATTCCAATCACGTGCCGGAAGTACAAGCTACACTGCTTTGCATATTCTCGCCAGGCGTCGCATCTTCACCACCGGTAGTGGAAGTGCTGGCACCGATGGTGCCAAAGTGGCTCGCTCACCTGCTCACGGACAAGAAAACAACGGGGAAGGCGGGGAAGCGGTTCCGAATTTTTCCATTATAGCCCTAATAAACACGGACTCACCGGAACCCGTACGGAAGGCGAACGAGTGAAGAAAACGGGCATCTCCCAACGTTTTACTTGCTCTTTTTTTTTTTTCAATGGAAAATATGGCCCACTGTTCACCGGTCGGAATACATCCGAATGGAGTATGTTGCGTTTCAATTTGAGGTAGATCGAAAGGAAAGGGTATTCTACGTTCGATAATGCATCGAATTATTTCCGCTGCAGTCACTTTGTACAGAGACACTCGGAACGTTGAATGCTGCGGGATTGCATGGTATTTTCGATCATTTTTGAAGTTGCCTAAATCAACGTGCTTGCTTTTTGTCGAGCTTTGAAACTATCAGGCAAAATGATTCGGGAGTTTTTCGGCTCACGCATAATGCGCTTTTTCCACCCTAATTAACCGGGTTTCTCAGTATTCGTTTGAATCAATCGTTCGTTTTTATAAACAATCAAATCCTGCCTGGGTAGCAGATCGAGGGCGATGGAGTAAGAAATGGGTATTTTACTTCGCTTGAGTTCGTTTTACTTTTACGGTTCATCTTTGGCATTTTTTTTTTTTGTATTAAACTACAAACGTTTGCGAAGCATTCATATATTACAGGTTCAGGTTTCAACTTTGATAGCCCATTTTTGCACATTGGCTAAACGCGTTTACGCTTATCCTATCCATTGAAAAAACCTGTATGTTAATGAGGTTTAAATATCTGGTGTTCGATTGTGTGTTTATGCTGATGATGTTTATGCATGGCTTGTTCAGGTTTCAACTTTGTTTCACATTGGCTAAACGCGTTTACGCTTATCCTATCCATTGAAAAAACCTGTATGTTAATGAGGTTTAAATATCTGGTGTTCGATTGTTTGTTTATGCTGATGATGTTTATGCATGGCTTGTTCAGGTTTCAACTTTGATAGCCCATTTTTGCACATTGGCTAAACGCGTTTACGCTTATCCTATCCATTGAAAAAACCTGTAAAGGTTCAAATTAAATATCTGTTGATTTCAAATTCAAATTAAATATCTGTTCGTTTACGTTACGGTTTCAACTTTGATTAAAGAGGTTTCAATTTTGATTAATGAGGTTTCAAATTTGATTAATGAGGTTTAAAATTTGATTAATGAGGTTTAAAATTTAATTAATGAGGTTTCAAGTTTGATTAATGAAGTTTCAATTTTGATTAATGAAGTTTCAAATTTGATTAATGAAGTTTCAAATTTGATAAATGAGGTTTCACATTTGATTAATGAAGTTTCAAATTTGATTAATGAAGTTTCAAATTTGATAAATGAGGTTTCAAATTTGATAAATGAGGTTTCAATTTTGATTAATGAAGTTTCAAATTTGATTAATGAGGTTTCAACTTTGATTAATGAGGTTTCAACTTTGATTAAAGAGGTTTAAATATCTGGTGTTCAGGTTTCAACTTTGATTTATGAGGTTTAAATATCTGGTGTCCAGGTTTCAACTTTGATAGCCCATTTTTGCACATTGGTTAAACGCGTTTACGCTTATCCTATCCATTGAAAAAACCTGTATGTTAATGAGGTTTAAATATCTGGTGTTCGATTGTGTGTTTATGCTGATAAATACGACATTTGGCTTGATGGGTTCACACATGGCTTGTTCAGGTTTCAACTTTGATAGCCCATTTTTGCACATCGGCTAAACGCGTTTACGCTTATCCTATCCATTGAAAAAACCTGTTTCCTATCCATTGAAAAAACCTGTATTATAATGAATTGCCCCATATGGTGCAGAATAAAATCATTTCTTTTCTTCAACATTTCCTCCAGTTTTCACGCAGGAAAAAGTATCCACTGTCCCATAAATCAGTACGTAGTAACGTTATGCTCCCTTCTGGTGCCCTCCAAGACCCTCCGCAAACTGCTCACGCCAGAAACAAAACGGCGAAAGCATTGCTGGCCGTAAATCGACTGCATGTCTCCAATCTCCAGGCCTAGTGCCAGGGCTCTCACGACGACGACGACGACGACGAAGACGAAGAAGAAGATAAAATAGAACCAGGCACCGGTCAACGGCAGCCAATTGAGGAATATTTATGGCAAGAATAAATCTCTAAATTGATTCGGACTGCCCGGTTTTCCGGGTGGATTGATTCCACATGTTAAGGATTTCATCTGTTTACCTTTCGGTTCGATAACGACAGGCAAATGTTACCGCCGGGAAGATTGGAAGAGTACAAAACAAAACAAAAAATGTCCGTTTGCCAGCAGGCGACTTCAAGCAACCTTCATAACGATTCGGGCCAGGAAGAACGGTATACACACGGGGGCGGAGAAGAATCAGCATCCAGCAGCCACGCTGGGATTGCACCGCTGTTCTCCTGCACTTAGTAAAAGTCACTCAAACGCCCAAACGGCCGACAGAACCAAGCCCGGGTAATCTTATCCTGAATAAATATATCAACGGTAAGCGATAGAACGGCTGTGACCCAATACCGGATCGGAACAAATCGGTATCGGCCGGGGCCGGTGGAAAGGAAAATTGCACCGGGATACGATAATGTTTGAATAAATAATTTATGAGAAACGATTTTCTTCCGCGTCCCAGAAAGAATGCCAACCACCCGGGGATGCCGTGACTCGGGATCGGGATCTGGCAGCCGTTCGCACCTCGACTTTCGTCCTCGCTAGGACCCTTGGATCTTTGTCGCGCGCGACGGCTGGAGCAGGACGACCCTGGCAGCGAAAAGATTTGGATTTATTTCCGAACATATTCAAATAAATGTATCTATATTTATGGCAGGGATTTGCGCATACCGAGAAGCGACCGAGCCCCAAGGAGGCAAGGTGACAGCATTCCATAGCATCGGAAAATGTACCTCGCACTGCCTGGAGTGGCGGGAGACCACATGGGACGACAGGAGTACCGGCGGAGTTAACAATCGTCAAATAGGAATATGATAAAGGTAAATATAACCCAGCAGCGTTATCCTGCCAACGAGAAGGAGTGAATAAATTTGCCTTAAACATGCTGAAAAAAGAGGTTTTGTCGGGTTACCACTTTCCGGGATGGCTTTTTCGAATAACTCGACCAAGGAGTTGCGCTGTACTCGGTAGTGTCGCATACGAATATCAGTATTATGAAAACAATTCTATGTTTTTAATGCGTTTATCATGCCGCACATGGAATAATTTATCTGTAATATATAATACACAAATACACAATCCCATCGTGTTACCAGCGATAATAAAGGCTTTGCGTAGGGTTTTTAAAGGCTAACCTGTCCTTCGAGACAACCTTTGTTTGCCCTGGAATCGAACTTGCCGCCGATCAGGGCAACGAGAAACATTAACAATGCATTTCCAGCACATTAATTTCTGAGTACCTTTAGCAGTTTGTAGCAGAAAATCATCGCATACATCATTTGAATTCCATTTAAACTTGTAACCATTTGCGATTGCTCGCCACACTCACACCTACGGAAGCTTTTAGCCAAAATTGAAACGGGGCTAGAAAAGACCGAAGGGAAGCATGGGCCGAAAGGCGGACCGTACCGACAACTCATGGTGGAAGAATTGTAAAGTTATCTACCGGCCCTCTCAGCACTCCACGGGCCCGAGTGACACTTTGCAGTGCACAATCTAAATCGAAAAGTTCCAGCACACACCTGCCTCCTTCCATCGTGCTCCATCTTATCACCCAACGTTTCCATCCTCCCCCTTACCTGCTTCCTTTACATCGCAGAAAGCTCCACGCGAGGCTTCTTAACATTGCGAAATTTTGGAACCCGCCTACAAGCAACCATGGTGCGGCCGGGGCTTGAGTGAATCTGTTTTCGGGGTGCCAGTTAGGCAACAGCTTTCAAATTAAAAAGTTTTCCCCATGTCGAGTTTTCCCCTGCTCTTACGGTGGAGCACTGCTCGGAAAGTTCATCCGTGTGCGCGCTCGCACGCACATGCATCCGTTCCGTCACGCTCGGCGGCATACTTTACCGGAGGATGGAATGGACTTTTTCCGAGGTGCGTACAGCGGTGTCTCCGGATCGGGTCGGAATTTTATGTTTTGTTTTATTCGATTTTATGCGCCGCCCGACGTGAGCGGAAACGCAGGAAATCTCTTCTTCCCGTCGTTATCGGCACCGATTGATGCGTGCGAATCATTGTTTCCTGCTGTTTTGTTATTTCCACCGCAAACGCATTCGCTCGCATCGTGCGCCAAAAAGCAGCGAAAGTACATTATTACGCTTGAAAGTTGCCGCTGTAATTCGAGCAGTTTATGGCGCTGCCGCCTCCGTTATCCGTGGCGAAAGTTGAGCCGAAATGTGTGTGTTTTTTTTTTTTCGCAAAATTTCTTTACGACATCCCGCCCGAAAAGGAGTAAGTTGCACTTTATCACACGGCAGAGTGGTCGTCGCTGAAATCGTGAGCTCCTGCGTGGGGAGCGGATCGGTGTTTACGTCGTTTTCGATTGCGAAACGGGCACGTGCAATGCTGCGGTGTCGTTCAGCGGAGGGGCGGGAGCAAGACGACCTGCAAGACTCATTAACGTATGGATTTTGCTTGTTTTGACGAAACAATAATAGGAAAAGTTGTGTCGTAAAGCCGGATTTACGAGCTAGGCGCGGTGGAAGTAACAATAATAATAATACAAAAGTTTGGCCGTATCTGCCATTGGAAGTCTATTATACGTGTTCGGTAATGGTTTTGCTTTGATAACGGTAATCTCCGGTAAGCCTAGTTTGAGCAATTTAATACCTTAAAAAATAGGATTGTAGGAAAGCTTTACTAATTGATACGTTTGTACGGATCATTACATGGTAATTTCCTTACCGGTTCTGGCAGCATTATTGGGTTGACCATTTCATTGGTTAAAACACTGCTTTAAACGCTGTTTTTAAGCAAAAAAAAAAGCTCCTTTCTATTCCTCATGTTAAACATAGGAAGTAACGTATTTCATCCAATAAACGGCTAGATAACCAAATCGTCGCAGCTTTCCCGTTTCTTGTCATTCAGTCATTGTTTGAAAACTCGCCACGAAAAGCTAAATGATTTTTAATGGTACAAGGTCGTACAACCCCCCAGCTTCATGATGTCTGATGAAAAAAAACGATCCCCCTGACATTTCCTCGTAAGAACAAACTTGCAACCTCCAAGCATAATGGGCCAGCGTTTGCCAAAACATACATTCCGCTCGCTCCGTACGACGGAGGGGTGCATTGCCGACGGGAGGCACCTGAAAAGCAGGCGGAAACATGCAGGCTGCAGCTGCAGTAAGTGTGCACGGGTTTCGGTCGCGAATGTTCGCTCTGGTTTGACAGGGTTTTCCCCCGCACCCGACGATATTCCGCCGACCCTCGTCAGCGGCGGTGAAATGCTGAAAGGGTAATAAGATTTTTTTTTCTCAAATTTATCATCGCAGCTTTTCGCCCTGACGCGACCGGGTATCAAAATACAATTTACAAGCACCCAAGCTGCTTATTTCCAGCTGCTGCTGCTGCAGTGGGTGACTTTGTACAAGCGTTATCCCCGCCGAGCAGGAAGCGATTGGAAAATGGTACGGCGCAGCGTGGGAAAGGGAGGTAAAAGCGTTACGATGGACGGCGCACACACAGAAAAGAAAAAAACGCGAAAGCAAAACACGAAATGGAAAAAAAAGGAAGCCCCCATGTGATGTGATTTTCGATGCGAGTTGACATGTGAGAACCACCAGCGTTCTTTTGGAGCGCCTTCCGGGGTGCACAGGGAGCGCGGCCATGGCAACGAGAGCGTATAGATGAAGTGCAGGGAAATATGGATGACAAAATGTTTTGAAATGATAAATGTTTCATTCTGTAGCAGTGGTTTTTTCTCCATCGCCTTCCCTCCCCGCTCTCGTCGTTTGCTGTATTCCGTTTGTCGTTTGCCTTGCCTCCGCCGAGTCGTTCGGATTCACGGCCAAGCGCGGGCAAACGTTGCACAAAAGGTTATGATTTATTTTACTCCGACAGATGCTGCTGATGCTGCCGCTGTTTTCGACATGTCAACACGTCAGCAGAAGTAGCCATCGCCCTCGTGCGCCTTTTTCTCGAAGCGCCATTGGCGTGGGTGCAAAAGGCGGCGGCCAGGGAGCGGAACGAAAGTACCAGCCAACCTGTCAGCCAGCCAGCGGCACAATTTTAAACAAGGATCCAAAGGAGATTCTGTTACGTGCGGTAAAACTGCAGCACAAATTGTCCAACCGATTTGACACTGGAATTGGAAGAAAGAATGAAAAAAAAACCCTCACTCCAAAAGGCTCCAAGAGTTGACAAACGATCATTACTGGACGACCGCGCTGAGATGGACGTGCTGGAGATCATGCGTTGGCTCTTGACAAAAAAAAGTACCAGAAAACAATAGATACCCCTTTACCGCCCGCTTCCAGCTTGATCTCATTTTCAACTACTTCAAAAACTGGTGTCCTTCCGGTCGTAGGTCCATCGTGCGCCGCTCCATCCGACCGGAGACAGGCGGAAAGGGAGTCTGTAATAGAATATGGATCATATATCTTCCTGAGCGAAGGTAAAGAATCGCTCGCATCTCGAGACCAACCAACCAAAGACGAAAGCGACGAGTTCGGGCAGGGAGGAAGTACTGAATGTACGCCGGCACCGGGAACCTTTCGGGAAAGGAATGGGAAAATATAGATTCCGCTTCCTTCTCCTTCCGGTCGCCGCCTGCCTGCGTGCTTCATTCAATATTGATTCCATTTCGGATAAAGTTCAAAACTTGCGATTGGCACCGACTAAAAGCAAACAATGGATGGAGATTGTACCACCGGAATCTCTCATCGGCCTTTCGCCCGCAACCCCACGGGTTCTCACGTTGGAGGACGGTTTGTTCCGGGTGTTGCCAGGAAGCCCGGGAATGTAGAGAAAATGTTTGTGCATCGTCTTTGCTTCGTTCCATTGACTTTTTTTTTTCCTGTTTCCCGTTCGAGAGCTGGCATTGCCTTCGCCTTTCCTTGGATTCCTTGGATCGTTTCGTACTGAAATGAGATAAGTACACCCCTTACCCTCATTCCCATTCTTCCCGAGCTCGTGCTGCCAGATAGTGCTGGAAAAGTTACCTTACACTGCTTCCATCAAGTATGCCTTCGATAAAAATTGACTCCACTTTCACTCGCAAACGGAAAAGCTGCCGGATCAGGTGGAAAACTGCGAGATTCTTTTAAGCAAGCGACAGCAACAACTCATACCCGATCAAAACACCGGTCGGAAAATGTTCTGGGATCTGCGCTCGACTTACCCGAACCCGAGCTGCCGTCCGTGGGAATCCTTGACTAGGACACCGGAGCTTTCGAAGTAATCGACAATTCGTCATTTGAGCTGCATACGAAATCACGCTGGAAGTGTATTTCCTGGGCCGTATATGACAGATAAGGCAACAAGGCATGTTTATACGTTCGTTTGAAACCAGCACGAAGAAAAGCTCATCATAATCCAAAGGTGGAAGGCGGCCCTGGTGCGTGCATCGTGCATGTGCAGATGTGCTCTATCGAACGTGATAACGTACATTTTTGCCAGGTGGAATATTTTGCTAGCTTTCCCGAACATCTGCAATCAAGTATTCAAGCAGCGGTGTCGGTTTCTTTTGCTCTTCTCTTCTTAACCTTTCTTTTTGGAGGTGTTTTTTTTTAAACGTCAAAAATTGCAAACGAATTCGGAAGGAGCAAACAAAAAAGAAGCGTAGTCACTTCAAACCAATCCAATCATTCCTTTCAAGTCACTGGCAGATACGTAATTGAATTCGGGAATTATGATCCATTTTTTCCTACTCTCTTTTCTCCAATTCCTAGCCAAAGATAGATCCGCCAAATCGTACGCAAGGAGGCTCAATGAGTTAAGAGGGGTTCATTTTTTTTTGTCGATGAACTTCTTTCTATTTCAATTTTCATCCTCGATAGCTCAAGAATGCAGAGTGAAATAGGATCTGCCGGTGGGTGTGGCCGTGCAAGTGCGGCTTCGGAAAGAAAATCCACTCGCTCACCGCAGCGCGATGACATGAGCCGGAATGGATGGAATTTCAATTTCTGCACCCGACGCCATTAGTTGTTGAGGTTAATGGTTGATTAAAATTTCATCTCTTTCGCCGCTTGGTGGCGCGCACAGGAAGCTCGGGTGGAAAAACGCGAGGGCACTCTAGGGCAGGCATTTCGTTGGAAAAAGCTCTCTCACCGTCCCTCCACTGGCCACACCTCCCTTTCTTCGGCGTGTGGCTGCCCTTCCGATTTTGCAATTTTCTCCTGCCGGTAAGAAGGCTCTCGTGGGTAATTAGCATCCACTTTGCGCTGACGGCAGCTCATCTCGAGCTCAAAAGTCAATTAGTGAGCCGAGGGTTCAATTCATCAAAACTCCGAACCGAACTGAGGCGATGCTATTAACAGGCACCTGACGAAGATGCAGGTACAGTCGTAGCACTTTCCATTTTGCTGAAGCCAACAGGCCGATATTCAAGAACAACCGAGGAATGAGGAATGGTTTTGACGGAAATGTGAGCCTAGGAGACCCATTTTTGTTCGTTTTCATTTGAAACAAATCATGTCATGCGTAGGACGTAGTACACCTTAGCCATTACTTTACTTTCACCAAAATAGTCACTGGTTAGATAATGGTGATTCAAACATGAATTTAAATGACTAAACGTAGATAGTTCGTATTAAAAATATTTTAGTTAATACATAATAATACCTTGGAACTTTGGTCATCTTGATCTCATCTTCAATCCATTAGTTCATCATGGTGATGATAAAGATTTACTTTTACATAGGTATCAGCTCTTTTGTCAGGCTTCATCAAAAACTTTTGAATAATTGGGTGTAATTCAGAGCTAAGGAGTAGATCGCATTTGATTTGTATCGCAGTCATTTTTCGGCCGCAATTACTTCAACTAATATGAAAACGAATTGACGACTTTGGTGACAGTTACCATAAAATGAAATCAAATTTAGTTCGTGCTAGTTGGCTGAATTCAAACACTGCTGGTACAGCGCCAGTTCAGTGATGCTACATTTTGTTCAATCATAATTCAAAACATTTTAAAAGAACATCGGTCCCATCATCGAAAGATCACATTGGGTCGTTCGTCTATTTCTCCTTGACTGAACAAAAAACACTTCCGGCAACAAAGCGCAACTAACGACCAAACTTTTCCACGACAAACTTATCATCTCTCTACCTTCCAGATAAGACGCTTAGCAAAGAAGAGAAGACTTAAGTTGTTTTCCAATCTCTTTGATTGAATTCCCGGTTTCAGGTGAACAGCTTGGTTGCCGAAGAAGCAAAGCTTATGTTCTGTTATTTCTTATTATAAGGCAAAAAATACGCATTGCAAGTGCGCTTTGCTGTCCATGCATTTCTTTTTGTTTTAATGCGACGCGATCATATTTCACCGTAGTTAGAAAACAACGATTCTAAAGGTACGATTCGTCTAGTTGCTCCCACATTTTCCCGCTCTTGTATCATTTGCATCCTTGAAAATAACTGTTGACAGAAATTTGCGAAGCGTTGGTTTGAAATGTATTCCGCAAGCACTGTTGATTATTTAAATCATTTGCATTAGGGAAACACGTCATTCACTGTGGTGTCTAAAATTTATGTTTAAAATATTCCGAAAAACATGGATTCGCTGGTGGATTCAAATATTTACCAGCATTCGAAAACGATTTCGTGAAAAACCCCCGTCCCCAACGAGCAGTCGGAATACTCGCCTTTGGCTGGCTTTCAAATGCCCGACGAATGTGTGCCATTATTAAAACACACCGAGCTTGGCCGAGCGTCTCGCACACCGGCTGGCTGTCACATTTGCATTTCGTATGCGATTTGCACACGAACTAAAACTCCTTCTCGTCGTTCACCCAGCTGCGGAGTGCTGCGGTCCATGTGCAGTCTGCATGCGGAAAACGCGCGGGGCGGAGCGTGGTGTCCAGTTTGGCGAACACCGGCCGTTTCGAGCAAGCGGCCAAGCACGAGCTGTTCATACTCCTGCCGGGCAAACCCTGTGTATGTGTGTGTGTGTTTCCGTGGGCGGTGCTGTCAGCGCGGATGTCGAACTTTTTGATTTCTCTAATTAAACGAATAGCGCACCCGGACGAGGGCTGTCGGGTTCGAGTGTTTCATAAATCGTCCAGTTGCTTGCTTGAGCCACCAGGCCGTACGACCGACGGGGACGAGCGCAGAGCTACGAGGACCGGACGCAAAACTCCTTCAGTCGTCCATTTCCCAATGCGTCGGCGGCAATGATGACGATGATGATGCTGTTCGCAGTGTGTCACATGTAAGGGGTGTACGGTCACCGGGACATCTGGAGCGATCTCGCACCGGAATCACCAGGAAAGTGCTCCAATCCGCACAGAACAATGCCACCAACCCCCCAAAACGCAACCCCGAGTTAATGTCGTTCGCTTATGTGAGCGAACGGTTTTGCTCCTGCGAACGAATGGCCTCCGTCCGCCTTTTGCTCGCTCGTTTGCGGCCTCAGCAAGCAGTTTTTCGTGCGAGCCGGACGCGGCACACCGGTGCGGACCAGCATTGATTGAAAATTATTTTAATTGGACTTATTGAAGTGTTAAATTTATTTTCTATCGATGTGACAACAGCTGCGTTACGGATTGTAGCGTTCCCGGCGAACAAGCGACCAGGGCCGGCACCGGGGCAAGAGTGCCGAAAAACACATTCGACATAAATCGGGTTTGGGGTCAGCCGCGCCAGCCGAGGACGGACTCGGGACGAGGGCCCACTGCAGCCGAAGCCATATCCGGATGCACACCGTTGCACCGGCTATGGCAGCAAAGCAGCGACACGTGCACAAGGCGACTTCCGGCTTGGCGCAGGATGGGAGTCGTTTTTCGGACACGTCCGGAACGCCGCTGTCGTCGATCCAGTGGCGTGAAACACTATGGGTTCAGCAGCAACAGCTCTGCGGCACTCGAGACCAACCCTCCTCGCCCTTTCCGCTTCCGCTTCCCCTCTTGAACACTCCCCTTCCCCGTCCCACGTTTTCGCGAGCGTGAACGCACAACTGGCCGCGCGCCGACGGTGTGCCCGATGAAAGCGAAGTGATTTTCAATTATTTTAATTTTAATTGAATCCTAAATGGCCGTCGTTGTCGCAACGTTTTGCGAGCGGTACTGCTGACTGACCATTGCCGCCGCGGCATCCTGCGGGAAAGCCGTCCGAGCCGGCCTTTTCCGCCGCTACCCCAAAACCTTTGCCCGACTGGCGACAGATGGCGATGGATGACTCTCTTGGGTTTTATTTCTCCCTCGGGTTTGGGCCGGACTGCTGGATGCAGTCGAATAGATTGTAAATGCACCAAATGCAACTGCACAAGCTCCTCCTGGTGCTGGTAGGGAGGCCTACCATTGCTTTGGTTCGGTACAAACATTGTGTAGGGGGGGGGGGGGGGGGGGGAGGAACTAAACTGTGAACATCAGATGCAATTTATTTGCGAAGCAATCTTGTAGCCCTTTACATTTTCCAAGAATAAACGCTTTATGTTTCACAAAATTAGACACGAAGCTGCCTACCTAAACTAAGATCAGACTTATTTCAAAACAACCGACTAAAGTGTCGAATAGTATGTCGAATAGATAGTGTGTTAAAAATTGACTTTACTTTCTGAGCAACCTTAATGAGCTTTCTCGATGTATATTCAATGGTTCTTTGAGTAAAAAGAAGTGGTTTACATTTAACAGCTTAATCAACTTTCGTTTAAAAAAGTGCGCTTGTAAGTCGAAATCCAAAAATAACTATCTTGTTGTTCAAATGTTCAAAAATCACTAAGATATATTTCGCATAAAAGTGCCCCAAGCCGAAGCGAAAAGTGAAAAACCGATACCGGTTTTATTCCGCATCGTTGTACATTGTTAGCATTTGATTTTCCCGTCCCATTTTCCCGCCTGCATAAAACATCGGAAGTATGCATGGAAGACGGTACACATTATCGGTGCGGTTCAATTACTTCGCAGCATTATGTCGCAACGTCGCACCCAGCAAAATACACATGGTGCACACATGTCCCGCTCACAGTGTGTGCAGGGATCGGGGAAATTTTAAACTCAAATGGAAAAAGAAGGAAAATGTTAAGAAATGCAGTTTCGCCAGTAAGCATCCATCGCTTCCTATCCGGCTGCAAATGTGTCTCTTAAACCTATTCAATTACCGAACCTCCGAAGCAGAACGCACCGTCCTGCCCACGTACATTTTACCCTGCCCCTCCGTTTACCTCCCTGTCCCCGTCCCGCTGTGCGCATAGAAAAGTTTTCCGAAGTGGGCACTTTGCAGCAGGGCGCGCGTACGACTTCGAAGCCGGCTCACCGATTCCGGGCGGTTTTAACGTAAAACGAATAACAAAATGATGTCGGCTGCAATACACTTCCGCCGCCGGTGCCAGTGAAGCAGAATCCCATTGAATGGAATGTATAAATCTTCCAATTTACAATGCAATTTTCCCCCCTTTTGCCCGTCCCGTTCCACCCGGACGCGTTTGGAGGTTTCCTCCTCGTCAGCCTCGTTGAGAAGCGAGATAAACTATGCACAATTCCATTGAAAATCGTTCCGCACATCGCACCATCCGCACAGGCCCGGGGATGGTGGGTTTCCTTGAAGGGTGAGGGGAAGCTGATAACGAGCTGGAGTAGAAGAAACTTGGAGCTACCCTCCGCCGCTTCTTGTGTCCACGAGCCGGGGAAAGGATCTCGCACGCTAGATGGCGCTGCTCGTGAAAGCAGCATTCACACATGAATTAGAGCTACCGCATTACCGCAATTGTATTTTCCGCTGCGCCAGGAAAAGCAGCCGGAAACGAAAGATGCAGCCACCCTTCGCCACAGCCAGCCTTCGTTCATACGTTCATCTTTTCACTCGTTCCGCACCACCTCCCCAAAGTTCTGCTTCTTCGTTCGATCGAGATAATCGCAGCACGGATTCCCCTTGGCATCGGGAACCGGGCGGCGTTTTCGACTAGCACATCGTCTTGGACGTGCGAAAATCGGCTCGAACACTGCTGCTTTCTATTTGCCCGGAAAAGGCCGGCTAGGTCCCCGTGCCCGCTGTCCTGTCAAAGCCTTTCCCGTGCCACTTGCTCAATGTACACCTCATTAAACTTTGGTGAAATTCATTTTAACTTCTGCACTTTTACACAATGAACCGGGAGCTGCCGGGGGGGGAGGTGGCACCGTAGGTTGTCTGGAGGAAGTGAAGCCACAGCCCTCGGGCGACGTATTTCCCGTATCCTCCCCGTCCCTCTGCCATTATCAAAAGGGTGCCCTTCGGCCCGGGTACAGCGAGTCCACGTTCCAGCGAAACGGGGGCGAGAAAAGTTTTTGTTTTATTGCACTTTCGGGAGACTGGCCCGTGGCTACGAATCCGTCGCATTCGCGGTCGCGGAATCCCTGAACTGAAGGCGCGTACGCAGCTCCACGGAAGGCCTTGCGCGGAGGTTTTCTTTCAGGACCGTGCGTCATTAATATCCTACCACAAATGATTTATTGCGCTGCGGTGTTTGAAAACTCGCCCCGAAATGTTGCGCTCCTCCGCGAAGGTGCTCCCGGGATGACGCTGTCACCGAGCCGGGGAAGATAGCGATGGCATCGATTGCACTTTCGAACGGATCGAGGACGCAAAACGGGAAGGGAAGTAATGAAAAATGGAGGAAATGTAGAATAAAATTTAAAAAAAATAGACACTACACCTTCCATTCATTCTCCATTCTCGCAACTCTTCAACACAAAGGCCTCAAGTGCACCAAAGGTAAGGCGCTCGTAGACTTCCTAAGTCGTAACCGAATTGCAAGACCAGGTATAGATAAGAATTTGATGAGGCACCCGGACCCATTCCCGTAGTTTTGCCAATAAGTGCGGCCAAAACTCAGTGGGAGAAAACTGGCGGTGACCAGCAATAGGAGTAAGTTTGAACAAGCGAGAAAAAAAAAGTTCACCGCAAACTTTGGCAAAACTATTTGTAAAGCCATTCTTTATGCATTTTATTTTCCCCCTTTTAGTGTGCTGTAGCTGACACTTTCCACTGATCGGGCTGGCTTGCGGAAGTTTCCTAAACACATTTTCCAAAGCCGGAACAGCTATAAGCCCACTCCACGTGATGCGAAGTTCGAAGGAATTAATCCGTTTTATATCTATCAACTTCAGGACTTATTACGAAGGCGAGCTTTCCCGTGTCAGATAAATGGATGAAGTTGAGAGATTCATCTTTCACGTGAAGGCAAACGGCAATCCCGAGCGGTAATGGGACGAATTCACATGTTCTTATACATGGAAGTAAAAATGGAGAAAGTCTTTTTCCGGAAAATATGTATGTTTTTCTTTCATTCTTTTACTCTCTTTACGTGCAACCCTCGGGTATATACCGTCGATACTAGTGAACTTCTTGAGCACAATCAACGTCGGTGGAAAAACAAAATAACATTAAAAGTAATGACTCAATTTGCTTCAACCATTCAACCCGTTTTGCGTACTTTCTGGCATGTGTGTGCATGGGTGGGGAAAAAATGAGCACATTTAAAAATATCCTCCCTTTTGGTAGCGTGTTTGATAGTTTATCCCACGGCTTAAATCCCCGCCGTCGAACTTTTTTACTCTCATCCCCGCCCAGCTTTCGTTCGCTTTACAACCGGGAAGAGAGGGAGCGAGGCAAATCAAATCTATTTTCGTAATTGGATTGCAATTTACGATGTCTAATCTTGTTTTGCATGCATAATTTCAGCGCATTACCGTGCTGCACCCGGCAATGGCGACTTCAACGCTCGGCTGCGGCGTCACCGTTACATGCGCTTCGGGATGGTTCTAGGAAGCGCCATCCGACGGGTGGCATGCACTGGAGCGTCACATCCGCCCTACCGGTCCATGGTGCCAGCGGCGGCCCATGCACCGAAACGATCAACACTTCTTACGCTTCTTGCGCGACTAACGGGAAAGGGCAGGAAATTGCTTCCCGACAGGATAATAAACCGGAGACGAACCTGGCGAACGCCCGGGAGTCGTTGGCTTGGCCTCCCGGCTGGCTGGCTCGGCGAAAGCAGCAGTCTCGGCACGACTCCCGGGACACTCATGTGCCGTGCGGAGACGTCCTAGCACTCCTTGATGAAGCCATCAAACCGGATCCAGTAGGGAAGAGGGGTTGGTGAGACCGTTAAAGAAAAACGAGCCCACGAAGAAGCACGTGGTGGAAACCAAAAAATAGCTTCCATTTAATTTAAATTAGATTATGAAACTTATTTCCCGGCCCTTCATCGGATGTTGTTGGTGCCTTTGGGCCGGCTGCAAGCTAGTTTTAATTTCGTTAACCCCTTCCCACCCTCTCCGGTTCCGTACACCTCTTCCGCGAGGCCGGGTCTTCCGGCGGGCTTTCAAATCCACCGACAGGCGATTTTGCACCGAGCCTCCCGAGGAGTCCGGCCGCTCTTAACACGAGCTTTCCCTCACCGGCTCGATTCCCCCGAGAGGCGCCAGCCATCATCAGGCAACGTCGCACCTTGTTTCACTTGTTTTCACGATTACCAGCTTTCACGCTACATTGCATTGCCTCGCCATGGTGCTACAACGCGTGCAGAGTCGCCACTCTCTACGGATTTGCCTGCACACAGTTTTGGTACCTAGCCACGGATACATATTCCCATTGTGTGTGTGTGTGTGTGTGTGTGTGTATACGGGCTGGTAAGTTTCTCCTCTGCAACACTCGCAGCAAATTAACCTCGTGCTAGTGAAGCCTGCGAGCGCCGACTGCGTATAGATAAAGTTTTTAAATGGTATTTTAATTTTCCTCATCTTGTGCAGAATGTGCACCATCAGTTTGCTGCCGGGTGGAGGAATGGTTTCCCCTCACGCAACCGTGAGAAAACAGTAACACCTGCAACGTGCAGCACTGGAGTCACGTTAGCAATGTCTGATAATGTGTTTCCATCATGCGCTTAGAAGGTTCGCTTTGGTTCCGTTTCAAACATTTTTAACTCGATTAATTTGAAAGCAAAAGTAAGTTCATTTAAATGATATTGTTAGCTTGCTGTTATGTTTAATGTTGTCAAATTTTCTTTAAGAGTCGAATGTCCTACAATTCAACAGTTCTGTTGTTCCTGCTCGTCCGCTCATGGCACCATAGTCGTTGGCTACCCTTCCAAATACACCTTAGGTTATTTCCTCAGCACTACAACACATTCCACTCGGACCAACGTTGGAAAGGATGTAGATAGAATAAACCATTTTTTGATTGTTTTTATTCTAAACCATGTTTAGATCAAACTGGAAAGGCTCAGAAAAACGATCATCAGCAATGTTGACTGGGTTCGGTTCCACCTTCACCATCAAGCCTTACGATTATTGTATTTATTTGCCTAAGCGTAAAGTAAAAGGTTTCAACCAATGGCGATGTTTCAAATTATGCATCTAACATGTTAAAAGAATAGAGCGAAAAGTAGACCAACATGTATGAAATCGGATAAATTAGCTAGCGATAAACTCAAAAGGAAATTATTATCTCCATGAGCATTTGCCAAGCTTTGAAACTTTTCTTCCCTTTCATCCGTTCTTGCTCCTAACGCCTTTCGTTGTATGGCGCTGAGATTAGCTGTTAAAAATTGAGTTAGATTTTTCCACCCCGATTTTGCCGCACTCAGCAGCGCAATTAGACGACGAACTCCCGCAGCAGTACAAGAAGCGTCATCGGCAGCGTTCGAGCCGTTCCTTAAACCCGCTTCTGGACAGCGTGATTGAATTTCCAAACCCAATGTTGTATAATAATCCTAATTTATATTCTTTCAACGATGACGACGGCGAAGACGCCGACTCGACGATAAGCCGGCGCACGAACGGAATCGTATCCTGCAGGCGAGTATCCGGCCTGCCGGATAATCCTTTTCCGGCTCCGTTTTAATCGGTGGTAATTATTCATTGTCAATCGAGGCTTTTTCGCTCGTTGCTCGGTCGGTCGGGTCGGCTAACGAGCCCGGGGTAAAAATACCGCCGTAAACGGATTGTCACCGCACCGGCGCTGGTACCCTCGTTATATCGGATCCATTGCGTTCGAATCCGTTCGATCCCGGTGCCACAAAGAAAAAGACCTGAAAGTCAGAAGGACCGAACGGAAACGCACCGTGCGCAAAAAAACAAAAAACGGCCGCCACTTGTACCTACACAAATAAAATAATCCCAAAGTAAACGAAATCCCCAGCGTCGGGAATTGTCAGAAGTTTTAGATTAATTAAAAATATATCCCCAATCCCGGGATGCCCTCGAACGCCGTTCCACCGGCTCCGTCCACCCGTCCGTCGGTGCACAGTAAGCCGGAGGTGGAAAACAAATGAGGGTTGCCTCGGATCCTGACAACGATTTGTAGAAGGCAGGCGTCCTCGTCTCGAGAGCGAGGCCACCCGTTTGTGGCTGCGGTCAACCCACATCCTCGCAGTCGGACGCAGACGAGCGAAAAGATTGATGAATTACAACCACTAATTATTCTGATCAGTACAAATGGCTTCATTTTCCCGCCCGCCCCTGCGTTTCGGTCGCGTTCGGTATTTTGGGGTTTGTAAAAAGCAACACTCCTGGATGGCGGGGGGAGCGGGGGTGGGTGGTGGAAAAAAGCTCCCAATCTCTACACGTTGCCCGATGCGATACACGTATCATTACGCTTCCGCTGCAAGAAACGGACATCCGGAAGCAAACGGCAGCGCGTTCCCACCCAGCAGTAACAAACCGTTATCGAGTTGAATGATGAAGACGGTTCCGCAGTTTTATTGCTGGCCTGGCCCTTCGGTTGCGGTTCGTGTTCGATTGGATTCGATTTTTATTTATACTTAGTGTGTCTCTGTTTTTTTTTTTTTCACTCTTCTTTCTTTTCGTTCATTCGAGGAACCAACCGAACTGGCGAATGATTGCCGACCCTGACGGTTGCAGATCCACAGCGAACCCACCGTGGCTCGGAAGTTAGTACAAAAAGTGTTTCCCCCCCCTCCGGCCACTCCTATGGGACGCGCGGGATGGTTTTGTGTGTGTTTTTTGAGGAGTTTTCGCTTTCTCACGTTAGGCGCCGGGACGTTCCTGGAGCCATCTTTTGCGGTTATCCGGTGCTTCCTTCATTCCGATGGTGCGCTTGCCTCTACGGGAACCGCTTCGTCCTGACGGCACCGGACACGGAAGGAGCTTGGGGCTTAAGGGTGCGGCTTTGTCTGCACCTGAGCGGGCGTAATAAAGGATGTGATTTATTTTTATCGCTGCAATGAAAGTATTATTCGACCCGGGCTTCCCGGCATCCGTAGATCTGTTGTGCATTTTACCGCTTCCCGGTTGGCGCAGATAATAATCAATGCGATCTATGGAGATGTATTTTTCTTATTCCATTTACAAGGCGCTTCGATCGTCTCGTGAATGCGTTGTAATCGGACTGAAAGGGAGTTGAGAAGTATGGAAACCATGTCGGAGCATAAAAACGCTGATTTGGAAAAAAAAAACTAGGCAACGTTCAACGTCCATTTTAGAATTGGAATGACTTTCTGACTATGAAAGATCCCTCCATGAAAATGAAAATCAGAAGAGAAAATTCCGCAGAAACTGGTTGTCTGGTTTTCCCTATGATTTATTTGTTTTTTTTTTTTCATCCACTCCATTACATTCATTTCCAAGCAGATAATTACAACGACGTTCCGATCATCTGGCGCAGTCGTTTCAATCAATCTATTATCTGTTAAAACTGTTCAAGTTGAAAAATTTATCCCCTGTTTCATTAAACTATTTTGCACTATGCAATGAGAACCATCAAATCAAAGGTAATAGGAAAAAAGCGTATACAGATTAAAGTGTGGCATTAAGTTTTTACTCATTGAAGTTAATTACTACTTTTCTTCCAAAGGCATGAAGATCAAGCAGTAGAATGATGATCGTTCAAAACCGTGCATTGGAAGCATTCTAGCAATTCACGCCTTTGAATCATGAGCCCAATTAATTTGAACTCGTCCATCGATGGATCTGTCAGCTCATCTAAGGTTATATCAATGCTGAAACCTCGCACGACGAGCTCATTCACCCATCGGCGGCACATTTACTGACAAGCTTTCACGAAACAAACTCCCGTGCTGCGTGTGCTCGTGTCTATTTTTGAAGACCGCAAGAAAATCGACAGCTTTACAGATGTGGAGTGCAGGTGGCAAACGTTGCACGCACATACAAACGATTGTGGTGCTGCTGATCGTGCAAGGCGCAATCCAGCAGGTGCACTGCGACGCTCCAAGGCGAGATGCGGACGTAAGTGAACCCAGAATCAAACCAAAGGCGATCCTTACAAGCGTGTCCGTTGATTCTCTTGCTCTACACAGTATCCACCACCTGAGTTGCTGGAAAAGATGAAACCAATGCACGATCTCTGCGTTGCTGAGACAGGCGTTTCCGAAGGTAACGTGCATCTTGAATTATCTTCTTCTGTTCTCATGAGGACATATGCTTATCTTTTTTTTTTATTCAAACGTTTTTAGACGCCATCAAGCGCTTCAGCGATCAGGAAATCCACGAGGACGAGTCGCTCAAGTGCTACATGAACTGCCTGTTCCATCAGGCGGGTGTGGTAAACGATAAGGGCGAGTTTCACTACGTTAAGATACAAGACTTCTTGCCCGAATCGATGCACCTGATCACGCTTAACTGGTTCAAGCGCTGCCTCTACCCGGAGGGTGAAACCCCTTGTGAGAAGGCGTTCTGGCTGAACAAGTGCTGGAAGGAGAGGGATCCGGTACACTATTTCCTACCATAGCTCGCAGCAAAAACCTCGCTTTTCCTGCCGAGTAACCGGTATAGTTTGTGTGTAACTGAAATAAATTGAAGCTCCTTTCTATACATTTATGACCTAATTTTGGCTACAAATGGTTGACCGCTTGGATGAAAATGAAGCATTTTTGAACGATTATGGAAAAAGACAGCAAGAAAAGGAATTTTACGTCCCCTTTGCTTTTATTCAAAAAAAAAAACTGCATTATTAGGAATTAAAAGTTTCAATTACTTTCCGAAACGAGTTCTAAAATTAGGCGCCAATTTAAACTCCCACCGTAGGACTACGATGAGAAATAAAAACAACAATGCGCCGATGGTTCGGTCTGCCTTGGCTTGTACTGCCCACTCCTGGGGTTATTTTCGCACTTCCGGCATCGGTATGATTAGAGGAAGTAATCTCCTTTTTTCTCACCCGAGCCCCCGAGAGCTCTCAGCGTTCGGGCCCGCCGGCAGCGAGTAAGAAATTAAAACTTATTATCAGCGCCTAATTACGTCGCATCGCCACCCCGCACCAACCGGCCAACCTTTTCGGTCCACTCTCATGCTGGATCTATTTCTCGAGCGGCTTGAAGGACCGACGGCAAGGATGCGAAATTTGGAATATCATTAATCAAAGTTCCGAGCAAGGAGCGAACGAGCAAGCCCGCAAGTGACCGGCGGGACGCACCGGAAAACTCGGATCTGGGAGAAAAACTTTAAATTATCCCGCGCACGGTTGCGCGGAAAGTTAAAGTGAAACAACAATAACCACGTCACTCCTTGGTGCCGCTAACAAGATGCCGCGCGGGCACTCTGGCGTGATGGCATTTGACGCCGAAAGGAGACGAAAGGCTGAGGCGAAACAGAAGCACAAAATATACGGAAAAAAATACATAAAGAGGACGAAAGGCAGGCAACAAAAACACAGTTAAACTTCTTTCTGATAAAGTATCACCGTAATCAAGCAAATTAAAATGTTAATGAAGAGCGGCGGTGTAAGTTTTACGCAACGAATCACCCGGCCCCCGAAGAGGCCCTTCCGAGGCGTCCATTTGACTAATTAAAAGAAAAGAAAATGGGACATGTTTTCAGTACAGGATCGGTGCAACGGCCGTGCAGTATGCATCTTTGTCAATAAAGAAAACGATTAAAGCACCTTTGAATCTGAGAAACGTTTCTAAATGTATTGCTTCCATTGTACACAAACTACAAAACCGTAACCCTTCCTCACAATGTTTTTCATAAACTGATCTTGTAATTCTTGAGTCATACACTATTCCAAAATAATCACTTCCTCTAGCAAAACTCTCCACTTCTTTACCAAGACAATGAAAAGCTTGGCAGCATTAAAAACGAATTATATTTTATGAAAAAATACCGCAATGTGACAAAGTCTGGCGAAAAGTTCTCATTATAAATTACTTTGGAAGGTTTCCCTGTTTAATAGTCCAGGGAATTCGTTTTATTTTAAATATTGCTCCAATATGTGCTCAAATTACAAAACATGCCCATTACAAATCAACTGAGCGCTACGGTGCCTCTAAAATTCCAATAAGCTTAGCGGAAGTCGACACAATAAATAGCACGCTACTTCAACCGGTGAAACATGGTGCAATAATGTACTTACGCACTATTGGTGAATTATGCGCAATCATCTATCCAGTCTGTAATTGATGGGTTTATCCAGCACATACGGTTTGAACCCGTAGTTCTGTTACATCTCAGCATCATTTCAGTTGAAAGAGCGACGTTTTAGCATTCACATACTTGACAATAGGAGACTACTGGTTGCTTGAGTTTTATTTTTACGAACTGTTAAATCAACCAAATAAGAATTACGCGGGGGGTTTT
The DNA here is from genome assembly GCA_914969975.1 of Anopheles atroparvus. NCBI lineage: Eukaryota > Metazoa > Arthropoda > Insecta > Diptera > Culicidae > Anopheles > Anopheles atroparvus. The sequence continues at coordinate 22,990,698 of CAJZCY010000001.1, read as the reverse complement.
TTTTTCGGCACTTCACGTGCGAATCGGTTCCGCCTCACGAAACCGGTTCTGGAAATCGCATGCGATGACGCATTGGTTTGCATGCAGCTTGTCAGTTGTACGCAACCGCGTTGTGCCGTTCACGTACAAGTTTGCGTGCAGCTTGGATTTCCTAAAATTGTATCCCGAAACATACCTGTCTGCCAGGAACACGAATGCAAAAACATAATGTCGATCGGTTTGCTTAATAAAAACTGCATTAATATATACGTACGATTATAAACGGTTTCCAGGAGGATTCTGCTGACCAAGCAGTGAGGGCAGGAGTTTTATGTTTTACACTCTATATTTGTATCAGATTTCCTAAAACCCACTAATGCACTGTAAAGCACATTGGCGATAAATTCACTGTATACCTTTAGCTTGCCGGCTTTCCCAGCGGCTGTCTGCATAACCAGGATTTGATTAGGAAAGGTACAATAAGAAATATTGTATATTTAAAACCCTCAAAAAAACTGAATGCCATGCCATTACTTTTACTTTATTTTATTTATTTCTTCTTCCGGTACACCACTGCCTAATCCATATGACGCTGACTGCATGAATCGATTTTCTGTTAAAGTTGCTTCGGAACACTTTCCTGCTGGTACCAGTGATCAATGTTTAGCTTCTCTTCTACGCAACCATGATTCAAAGGCGCACACACTGGGAACGTCTCACGGGCAGTTACAAATCTGCTGCATGTCACGATAAGCCACTGCCTATTATCTAACCCTGATAGTAAATGAATCCAGTGGACACGTACCTGCTGCCTGAGGTATCAAGATTAATGGTGCCAACCGATCACGGCGCAAGCAGGCGATTGCAGGCGGCAAGCATGCGATTGTAAAGATTCGATGTTCAGCGGATGACAAAAAACTGTGGTGGTTGGGGCTGGGTGGTTGTGCTTTTCGGAAGTATGCCCACCAACAGCTGCAGCTCAAGTCCTTCTTCGACACCGATGTTTGCTATCACCGGCCTTTACCGTTGCACAGCCGTCCACCAAAGTGCAGTGATGGTACATTGTTTCCCCATTGCGAATCCTAGAAACTAATTGATCCTGATGCATGCTGTGTGTTCCAGTAAAATAATGTCCGATCTTATCGTTAATTTATGACTTTAAACTTCAAGCGAAACCGCCCTCCTTGGCATTGCGCAGCATTGAGATTTCTATTGATCTCATTATCCTGGTTATTAAGCATTTTAAGGAGTGACGGATGGTACAGTAGTTGTCGTAGGTACATCGGTGGGCAAAACAGTAGTGGCTAACGTTGTAGTGGTTTGACTAAGCAACATGTCGAGCCGTGCCTGACACTCCTCCAGATCGCTCGCATTGTTGTTGTTCGAAACTGCCAGCGCGATCACGGTGATCACGAACGCAAACAACGCCACACTCAGAAAGGTGACCAGCTTGTTGTCCATTATGAGTCCTGGTATGCATGCAGAGAAAGGAAGACCGTCACTACCATCACTTCGCGACCCGGTACGGCACCGTACAGCCCCCACAGTCAAACTTACCACCGATATTGCTCATGATCTCACTGCAACCCATCTTGACGGTTTGTTTCGATACTGCTGGTTACTTAGAATACTTAAAAGGCACACTTCAACCACCGAAATTGTAGCCCAAATCAGCTCGCTGTGGTTTTTTTTTGTTTTTTTGTTTTTTTGTCTTTGCTCCTCACTTGGGCGTTGTTTAACCTGTTCAGCAAAGTGGCACGAGCGCGAATACCACGGCCTATCCTCTATCCGCACGCTACAGGTGCGTTTTCGTCGAGTGTCGCTTACTATCGCTGTATTACACCAGCTGATAAGACATCATATCGCCCTTCTTGCAGATAAGAGCTACACCGATCGATCCACCGCCATCCGGCGAAGCACGGGCGCAGATTTAGAGAAATCGTAGCTATTCGGACCCGTGTCTTGTTTGTCCCCACACATTCTCCACGTTTGTCGCAAGAGGTCCTATTGGGGCACCCATTTACGGCACAGATATCGCTGCCGGGGCCGGATTCATACCATTTCCCTCGCCATCCCGACGGTCTGGTGAAAAACGGAAAGACTTTTTTCACAACACTATCAGTTCTCGCTTCGTTCGCACTTGCCTGCCCTAGTACTCAAGTGCGCAGTCGAGGTGTGAAGGGTTATGACTCATGCGACCCACATTGCATTGTTAGTGTTGCCGAAGATGGATGGATGGAACCACTCCAGTTGAGATTGTGAGTGGAGAAAAAAAAAACCCCAACCCCCAGTCCGCCTCCAGCGTGATGACTTGCCTTCCCGTCTGTTGCTCAGCCATTGGGCAAATAATGATTCCTTTTCCTCGAACCTTGGGCAGGGGACTTCAAAAAGGCGCCTGAACATAGGCCGCGTATGCAACGGGCATAAACTATCCGGTATAACACACACTTGGACGCATACGATAAGCCAGATGGTGTACCAATTGCGCTGATGTTTGAAGTTTACAGCCTTCGGTGGGCGACCTTGAAATCAATGAGAAAATAGTGGTGAAAACCACCTTGGATAAAATTATCAAGTGCTTAGAATCGTTCTCTCTACGCGCTCAATGGAAGATTGTAAAAGGAAAGAGTGCGGAGAAGAGGTGAACAAAGTATGACTAATATCAAAAATGATTAATTGAACCGTGATCGTTCCTATAGGAGTTGTTTAGGAAAATATTTAGTGCAGGAGTTTGATAGATATTTACTCCTGAAATATATCTGAGAATCACTTTTTAACAAAATAAAAGAAGAAACAAGCATATCGCACAGATCGTTATCTTCTGTACAGCATTGAGCACTGGGAGACTAAACCAGACGCTGAAAATTACTAGAACCGCTATTCGGCCGGCTCTCAATCACAACACAACCTTCAAAACTGCCCAAAACATTAGTTCCGGCGTAGTCTCAACACATGGAGTGGAAAATGGGGAGGAAAAATTGGGCTTCAATATTGCACGATTGAGCTTCTGGCCGGTTCTGCTTCCGCGTCGACCCAAATCGCCGCACACTTAATCCGAAAACGAGCAGACACACTTGCACCGTTTGTTCTCTAACCAAATTTTCATTTGCTTTGCCTCAAAACACACGCACACCAACAGTTTACAGTTCTTGTTTATTTGTTTGTACCGGCCCTGGGGCTTTCTTCTCCACATTCTTTTCTCTAAAGCTACACGAACAGTTGTCGTTGAATAAATAGTTCCCCCCGTCTGTCTGCTTCCCGCCATCCTAGTTTACCCAATTGCTCGGTCGGCCCTCGGCCAGGTAGGCGAACCCTTCGCTCGATGGTTCGTACCGTCGGTCCGGGACGTCCTTTACGTACACGTCCCGGGCCTCCTTTTTGGTAAAGTTCTTGAAGGCGCCCAGCAGCAGCAGGAAGATGGCCACCTTGCCCGCCATCAGCGACTTCATCAGGAACAGCTTCACCGCCGTCAGCATGAACGGGATGACCGCGGACTGGATCAGAAATGGAAGTATGAACAGGGGCAGGATGTAGCGTAGCATCTTCTTCCCACCAATACCACCACCCTGACGGCCTATAACAGAGACGGGAAGAAGATGGACAAATGACGATGGGATGAAACCATCCTGGAAGTCCTAAAATTGTGGAACTTCAATAGCCGTCGATAGGCAACTCACCAGTACTCAGCATGTCGCGCACGACATCCTGGTTCAGCTTGACCCGAACGATGCTGTTGGGTTCGTCGATCGTCAGGTTAAGGACGGGTGGAAACGTATACTCCTTGAGACGCTCTTCCGCCTTGCTCTCGGGGGCATCCTTCGTGGCGCCACTCGCTAGCCCGCCCTGAGCCGTCTCTTTCGTCTTTTCGGTTTGCTGCTTCACTCGCCCATCCACCTCCTCGAGGATGTTATCGATCAAATCGAACTCCTTGCCATGCTTCGCCACCTGTTCCCCCCACCCGAGCAGCTCGTCATCCTCATCGTCGTCGTCATCGTCCTCCTCGTCGTCGTCGTCATCCTGGACTGTGGCGTCGTCCACCTGAATCTCGTCCAGGTTTGGCTCCAAGTGCAGCGGTTCCGCACGATCGCGTTCCTCCCCGGGGCTCGGTGTTTCCCCGTCGATCGGTTTGCCCGGAACCGCTGGCTTGACCACCCCGTTCTTGTTTCGCACACGGCTACTGAACTGGACCGATCTGACCGGCGCAGTTGACTTGGGCTGGGCCTTCTCTTCGGCCGCCGGCTGCTCTGTGACGTCCACTGCATCCTCCGCGATCGCTTCTGGTGGTTTCGCACTCGGTGGCTCCTCGAGCCGGGCAGTCTTCAGAAGCTGTGCGTGCATGTCGACGCTCTTCGCCTGCCAAGATTTGCGCATCTCCCCACGGGTCACAGGGGGGCCCACCAGGAGGACGGCCAGCAGCAACGCAAGGCACGACGGACGCCAATTTTGGGTGAAGCTCATGGTAGCAGCAACTTTCTGACAGGCCCAGGGCCAATCGAAACAAACGTCACAACACTACACAACTGTCACAACCGAACACTGAGATGCTGATTTCACGATATTCTTCCTCCAACCTGGACGTTGAAGACACGGCACTTCTTTTTCTTCTTTTCCTCGTACTGCGGCAACACACAGATTCGGACGGAAAACTGGCTCGTCTCGACGATCGGACGCCTCTCGACGGAATGGCGCAAAACCGTTGCCAGCCCAGCGATTATATTTTATGGAAAAGCCGCACTGCAGTTTTCCTCTCTTGTTCTTGCGCTACCCGTTTTCTTCTGCCTGTGCGTTTTTCGTTCCGTCCTGCTTGTGCCAACCGGTCGGAGCAAGATCGGTGCACTTTTCTTCGCTTCGCTCACACAACGGAGCTCGGTACCGTACGATCCACTCGCATCTTGCCGCATCCTCCTCCGCTGATTTTCTTCCATAAACCATCGCCGAGCCGGTTTCCAGACCAGTTTTCCCCATCTTCCTAACGCCCCCTTCCCCTCGGATGAATGTCGCACGCGGCATCTCACGCACGGGTACCTGACGCCAATTCTCCAAAACGCCAGAAGCTCCCCGCCAGAGGCGCACGCGTAAGCTTACGATAATCAGCATGGCTTGCCCTTTATCTTACAATTACGGGTCCGCAATTGTAGACGGGGGTAGAGAAGGCTGATCCAAACATCGGGGGTGTCTTGATCGTTTTATGATAATTTGCCACCTCGCACGTGTGATTCGCGGCGCCCGATGAAAGTGAAACGCGCATCACCGAATCCGCCAATCTTTCCATGGGTTTCCCATGGAGGGGGCAGGAGGGACATTAACGCGTACATTGCACCGGCGGGAAGCAAAAATAAAATCCTCTCTCACCTAAAATTCAACAAGAGCCGTACGCCACACGGCGGATGTGGCACAACGTGCAGTTCCCTCGGAGACGCACCGTGACACATTATTGCGCGTGCAGATTGAACCGAATGAGGACATCCGCGAGTACCGGTACGCGTACGCTCCAGATCTAGATCAGGTTCCCTTTTCTGGAGTTCTCGCATTCTCTTTCCGTTTCGTTTCTTTCCTCGACGACCGGCCGGACACTGTACAGTGGAACCCTGCCCCGGTGCAGCCAGCCAGCGACGGCCGTCGTGACCATCGTGAGTTTGAGTTTCATTCGTGACGCATTCCAGGTTCGGACGAAGGAGCAATTAAAGGGGCACACGTGCCTGCATGCGAATGTAGCTTCCAATGCGACTCCTATCATACACGCAAACGGATACACGGATCGTGGAACGTCAAAACAATAAAACTCAATTAAGAAGCGCGACCAGAATTTATAATTTCGGTGAAATTTATTGTCACAAACTCTCGAAATGTTCGCTGATGATGGGGAGAAGGGTTACAATGCCACCCATTTCTCTTTCCTCGATCGTGCATTACAGGCCCATATTGGCGCGTTCTTTGGTGTGTGTGTGTTTGCTAGCCACGGTAAGGGCCACATTCGCGCAGAATCAAAATAAATTATTAAAAATAAATAAATTACTATCGTCTAATGGGAGGCGGAGGGAATGTACTGCTGTTGCTCCCTTTTCACCAATCCTTGTAGACGAGTGGGATTGGGGCGGGTGCGGGTGCACTGTACGCAACCGGGACCGGCGGAGGCAGTGGGGCCGGGAAGCTGCGGGCAATCACTTGCGAGATGGTGAGCACCAGCAGGATCACCTTGGAGTGGGGAAGAAAAGCCAACGTTAGATTCCGGGGGGCAACGAAGGAAAAGCCATTGGAATGCATGTAAAAGAGAGGATAGATACTTACGCCGACGCCCAGTCCCTTCATCGAGACGACGGTGAGGGCCGACAGAAGGGTGGTGATCACGCCGACGATGAACGCGGCCGGAATCATGGCAAAGCTGATGCGCTTCAGGAAGTGATGCCCAAAAGTGCGTCCCTCTGGAAATTGGAAGAATGGAGTAGGAACGATGAAACTGGGAATCCTTTCGGAAGCAAACGATTGCGCCTGTCACTTTCACTCAAGCTGGATTCATGCGACCTGATCTCAATTGCTGTTCCTATCATTCTGCTTATGACGGCATTCACTCGACCGGAACCGACCGAATGTGTCCACTGGCTCATAATTTGCACCACAATCGAACAACGCGCCCAGATACAAAGCGTTGTTGCGGCATAAAAGCAACTAGAGCACGGGGGGGTACACACTGTGTCACATCTTTCCCCGAGTTTGAGTTGACAACTGTTTGCATCGTGCACACAATGCATAAAGTGATAAAGTTGTTCTGCACCAACGGGCCCCGAGTCGGTTGGCCCCGCGAAGATCGATCGATGGAGGCTCATTGACCCATTTCGTAGGCCAAACGGAACGCTCCATTGCACCGGTGAGATTAAAGGCGACGATCTGCTCCAACTGCTGCCCCCTACGTTTATCCGACCGGAACTCGAGCTTTCGAGGGCTTCCCCAAACTAACCTGTCAAATCACCGTCGAAACCGCTGTTTACATCGTTCGTTTCGGCAGCGTAGGCCGTGCACAGCACAGAACAGAGCACCAGAACACCGATCACAACCGTACGGTCGAAGGTAGCCATGGCAGCAGGATGAAGGCGTTTGAAGAACTTTGCGGAAGAAGGTGGCTACAGGTTCTTGCGAATCGTTTAGCAACACGCGATCAGGCTGGCGACACTCTGCACTTGGATGAACGTTCGGCGCCGGACTGTACTCCCGAAATTCGGGTAGTATCGTATTTAAATAATTGACGACACGTATCCGCGCCCAGTGGTTTTCGGTTCAGAAGAATTGTGGGAGGGACACGTAAGGCGAAACGCACGTTTAGCGGCGACATTCCAGCTGCCAAAAACAAAACGACAACCACGATGACAACCGCACGACTCCATTGTAGGCAGGGGGCATGTTGGTAGGAACTTTCCTTGACCCGGACCCCGCAACTGGGAGACGGAACTGCCGGGTGTGCTTCCGCTTCAAGTGCGTCGATCGTGTAGAGCTGCAAAGGTTCAAACGAACCGGGGAAGACCATGATTAAGCTGAGCCGAGTGACGCGCTGTGGTAAAACGATTTCGGCGTGGCCATATATTGTCCCATTTTGGAAGGTGCTAGCATGCGTGTGTGCACGATAGTTTCATCGTCCAGCCATCGTGTCGATCAGCTAACATTCCAGCTGATTCCCTCAACAACAACAAAAAAAGGTTGAAGAAACAAAACAAAAATGGCGTTCGATTTCACCCACCACCATAACCGTAAGTGTGATCAAGGGAATATAACGCTGTTGTTCGATCGATCGTGCGGGAAAAACTCTCCCTTTCGATCACTTTCCTCCCGGCCGATTGGGTGGGTCCGCAAAAGGGAAAAGCTTCCGCCGAGCCCTGCCGGATGCAAATCGCCTTGTCAGCAGGCGTTGACCCATAAGGCCGCCGATTATGTCTTCAGCGCGCGCCGACTGATAAGAACGGTGACGACGATGTTGCTCCGGACGCTGCCGCTTGTTTCCATCAGCCCGGCCGATCGGGTGGAGAAACTGTGACACGGGCCAGGATCCGCCAGTCGGTGAGATCGGCAGGTGAAAGATGCACCGACCGGAATGGACGGATCTGGATCACCGCACTGGCCGATCGTCTTCCATTTTCCGACTCGGTGCATCCGCATTGCACGCGGGCTTGGTCCTAAGCGGGTAATTGCAGGCTTACGCGCGCACCCCACAATTACCAGGGGCGAGTTTTCCTCCGTGCACCAACGACTCCCAGTAACCGCCGACCCGAGCCGGTGCCGATATGGGACGCCACCTTCAAGGGCACTTTCCACGCCCGGACCACACACCGATGTTTTCTTCTGGAAAATTCGCCACCGTCGGTTATTAAATTCTGCTGGCAGGAAGGTTTCACTTTTCAATCCACTTTTCCCGCGCCATCGCGCGCCGTGCGGGGGATAATTTTGTCCCATTACCCGGTCGGCCGATATCAATTTTCACGGTTCGCCCAGCCGATCGAAACGGCAGGGGGAATTGATAATTGGTTTGCTTTGTCCGGTGCTTTGTACGGAGATTCTAGCAAAGTTTGTTGAACGCACGTCGATGCATTTCGAAAGGGGGCAAATCGACGCTGGACATCTAATCGTGGAATTAATTAGCAGAGCAACAAACAAAAGCAGGTCAACTTGCTCGACTATGTTGCACCGTGAAAGCTGTTAAAGTCAGTGTTTATACCGGGCAATTATTTAATAATTAAATGATACGATAATATTGTCAGTATCTTAGGGCAGAGAACCATATTGAGATACTACTTACTACACACAGAAAAAGGGTGGAAAGCGTCACCATCCCCAACATTATTGGAGAAGATCAATGGCATTTAAACCGTTTTGAATTAATCTGCAATTCCTTTCGAAATTGATGCTAAACTGTTGGCAGCCCGCAAGAACAAAAAAAACGGATGTAAAAATTTGATGTATGGTGCGATGACTTCATTTTTCTTCATTGAATTGTCTTAAAACAAATTTCTTTAACTTAACAAACAAGCAGTGTTAATTAATTTATTAAATTTACTTCATTACTATAAAATATCTTAAACTAAACAAAATTCAAAGTAGACATTTGAATCATACAGTTGAAAAAAATGTAGGCTATCATATGACGAGGGATAATTTAATCAAAATCTAGTATAATGCATGTTAAACCAAATCCTTACTAAAACATTAATTGAGGAGGGTCTATTCTTTTGAAATAACAGCATCACGTATTTCATCTGAGCAAGTTCTTTTAAAACGCAATTGATCCTTGTGAAATGCATTCAGCATAGAAGTACCAATGATTTCATAAGTACTTCTTACACGCATCATGGTTTCAGTACATGAAAAACAAATTAACAATAATGAATTATGGACAACATCAACATAACAGGTTTATCATGTAAAACAAAATTCGTAGTTCTGCAGTGAAGAATTATGTGAAAATGTCTTTTGTGACTGTGTGAAAACTCATTCTGCTGGGCAAGTTTGCTTGCATACGATCGTACAGCCGCATGGTGACGATGAGCGAAGAAAGTAAATTGCTGTGTAACAGATTACTTACCGTTAATAAACGAGCCCACCCGTCGTCCCTGCAGGGCGTCATAATGTCTTCCCTTCCCTTCATCTGCAGAGCTTTTGCTGCTATAATCTGATTCGATTAGACGCTGTCACTCGTTTCCATCCAACAGCCTGCCGCCACGGTTAAACGGGGAAAATGGAGGAATGAAGAAAAGTACCGTCAACCGAGCCGAGCGTCACCTGGCAGACATCGTTTCTAGTTTAGCGATCAGCTCGTTGAATTCTCTGCTGGTGCGAAGCGCGGTACCCGACACATGAGCACTTCTCCATTCTGGCTTCGATGTTCAGATTTTCCTCCAGCCATGCCGATAAATCCAAGCATTAACGCCAGATCCACACACTCCAAGGCCTCTCAAAAACGGCAATCGGCCGGAGCCGCTCGATTGAATTAACTGTAACCATACTGGCCAGCTTCTGCGTTCCACCTGTCGTCGCATACGTTCCCACCGGTTGCAGCCGCAGCGGGTAACCCGTTTCGGAGCAACCTTCGATGGTCGGAAGTGGAACGCAATGGCGCACACTGGCGCAGCCCCGCGAAAATGGTGACCGACTGCCAAGACCTACATTCGCGCACCGGAAGCAGGACGCACTAAACCCGATTCCACCTGGGCCGAGTTGGGAAAAGCTGGGTGATGAGTAGCCCGGCAGGGGAGGAGTAAGCTAAGGAAAGTGATCCAAATTCTAACCAGTTAGTCAGCACGGCAAATCGTCGATCCGAAGTGAAGTGAAGCCCAAGCGATTGATTTCTCCTTCTGATCAGCATTTCCTCTGCAGCTCTAGGTCTACTGACGCGCCACATAAAATGAAACCCGGACGGGGAGGGATTAATGCTTGCAGCACGGAGGAGCAGTGCGGGAAATCCGAAGTACTTGCGGATGGGAAAACTTGCGGTACAGTGCGGGGGGGAGTGGTTTTTCCACTTTCTTTCGTCCGTCCGCCGAGAACAAGGCTAGGCAGGCAGACGCCGCTGGCGCACAGTTGCCGCTCAGCTTCCATTGAGTAAAGACCGCATCGTTTGCCTCGTCCCCATCGTTTAGGAACTATAAGGCTGGAGCCTAACAAAAACTGCGCCATAAAAGCCGAGTCCACCAACGGGAGTAATCAACGTTTCGTGTTTGCCGTGACGGCTTTAGTGACGACAAATGTGGTGACAAAAACTCTACCAATAAGCGTGTGATAATTTAAAAAAAAACGAAAACAGATTAAAATTTCCAATAAAGGTATAACAATTCAAAGAATGTTCGTCTCACGAGGATCCGGCGGATCGCTGCTTCCAGTTGTGCTACTTCTCGCCACGGCGACGCTAGCGCCATCTCGGTGTGAAACGCGTAAGCAGTTCCACAGTCGCTTTTCGAGCAGTTCGAGCAGCGCACCGCACCACCGCAAGCAGCTGGTAACCGACGTCGTTTCGCGCGAAGCGTACATGAAATCGATCCCGTTGCGACTGCTGTCCTGCCTGGAGCACGTGTCGCTCGTCGACTGCGGTAAGCTGTACCTGCTGCAGAACATGGAATTGAGAAGCTACCGCTTCGCGCACACCGGCAACCTCACGCACGACATCCAGCAGCTGCTGCTGCCCGGCTACCGGGCCGGGGACAACAAGCTCTTCAGTGATCAGCTGCTGGCGCTGAACGGCACCGATGTGAACCAGCGGCTCGGCCGTGGGCTGCGGTTGCTACTGCACGAGCGCATCGTCGATCTAGCGCTACTGCCGGGCCTCTCCGTGCGGCTGACGCCGAGCGAGTCCAACCAGCTGGAGTTCTCCGTCCGGAAAGACGTGGCCGTGACGGACGGGGCCGATACGGGGCGCGACAAGGCGAAAAAGGGTCTCAAGACGGTGCTGCAGCTGGCCGTCCCGATAATCCTGCTGCCCGCGATGCTGCTCGCCGGTGTCTTACCGATGATCCTGCCGGTGCTCAAGTTTGCCACCATCTTCTCCAGCTTCGTGAACCACGCGGCCCTCGCCGCGGCCATCATGTACCTGGCGAAGCAGCACGCCGCCGAGCAGGAGAGCAAACAAACCGTGTACTTCAACGCCGGGTACAACTGAGAGGGCCCGACGACCTAACTCGAATCTGTTTTCATCTGAACCAAATATCCCTTCTTGCTTTCCGCGCGCCATCTCTGGAGGACGCACCCCCGGAAAACATGCGGCACCGTGCGGAAACAATTCCCAAATACACATCTTCCTCTGTTTGTGGTTTTTTATTTAAATCCAACCTTAAGCTAGTACTAAGATAGAGATAGAAAAATAAATTAACACGACACTTTCTTGGTGCGTTTCATTTCGCCTTTGTTTTTTTTTTTTAGAATCGTTTGTTGTTCCACTCTCATTGGTTGTCGTTATCCTTCTCCAGTGTTTGTGTGATTGTATGTGCGTTTTGTGGTGATCCTCTCGACTTCCTCTAGGACCTGCGCCGCGTGAATTGACGTTCAAATCAATTACCAAACACGCGCTCGCACCTGTCCTTGTCTCAGAGTCGTCCTTTTTACGTGCAATGGACTGAACTACTTAATGCTAGGTTTTGCACAGGCAACAAAGGTCTAAAACAATCCGCAAAGGATGTGTGTATGTCGCAAAGCTATCGAGAAAGCGGAAAGAGTCTTAAGGCGAGAGAGCGGGACATAAAGAGCGAGAGAGAGAGAGAGAGATACAGAAAATATATGATAACAAACGTAACACCTCCCTAGTTGTTTTTCCCCCCATTTGTGCAGCGATCCGCCTATAAGTGCCTGCGTTCATCGAGCGCATACTAGATTCCACGTTCCTTTTCCCCCGACCTCCCGGAGTCCCGCCCCAGTTGCGGAACTTCCAAACCCTTCCGCGTCCAGCCTGACCCGGTGGCTATTATTCGACTTTGTTCCGAACGGTGGCGGCCTTGCGGTCCTGCTCGTTCATATCCTTGTCGTCCCAGCCCCAGACGGCCTGCTCGGACTCGTGATCGAGCGTGTTCACGTAGTCCACCATCTTGGCGTGCAGCTCGCTCTCGCTGTACTGGTGCGTGCCGTCACCGGTGCGCAGGACGCGCTTGCGTATCAGGTCGTCCGACACCGACTTCAGATCGTACGCCCAGCCGATGCGGGCGAAGAAGTCGATGGCCGCCGTCGTGAAGTTGGTGCTGTACGTGCCGAGCTCGGACGTCTTGTAGTCCCACGGGAACACGTGGTGGTAGTTGTGCCAGCCTTCGCCGTACGCGGCGATCGCCACGAACGTGTTGTTCGTTGGGGAGATGTTACTGCGGAATGCAGGAGGGTGGAAAGAAAAAGGGCACAGGATGAGCCAGTCGTTTTCGCGAGCGCTGGACGGGAGTTAACTCACCGGTCGTACGGCTTCGTGCCCCAGATGTGGGCGGCACTGTTCACCAGCCAGGTCGCGTTGAGCGACAGCACGTACCGGAAGATGGCCACCACGTACCAGGAGTTCGAGAACGTCTCGTCGAGGAAGTAGTACGCCAGGAAGGTGGGTATGACGAAGCAGCACAGCGGCATCAGCACCGCGTAGTAGCGCCGCTGGAACATGACGATCGCGTCCTGCTCCAGGTCGCTCATGTCCACGGCGCGGCCGCGCGCCTTCACGTCCGGGTGCTTCTTCACCATCAGCCAGCCGATGTGCGAGAAGAAGAAGCCGCGCGTCGCGTTGTGCGGGTCGGCGTCGGTGTCGGTGAACTTGTGGTGCACCCGGTGGTCGCGCACCCACTCGAACACGCTGTTCTGGAACGCTAGCGTCTGCGCTAGCATCAGGAACACGCGCAGCGGCCACTTGGCCTTGTACGCCCGGTGCGACCAGAGACGGTGCGCTCCGGCCGTGATGCCCAGTGCACCGCAGGAGCCCAGTGCGAGTGCTGTCGTAGGATAAAAGGGAAGTCCAAGCAATCGAAATGGTATAATTAAAAACATATGATCGATAAACTAAACGAGATGAAATGCAGCAAACGCATCGGATATTGCTACAAACAAATTTAATTAAAAATTACCTTCATCAGGATCAGATCACATCAAGAAACAAGAGCGTACTTTAACAATCCTAATCGTGGCTTTCCTTGCTAAACCAAATGTTACACCAATGACGTAAATTCTTCCCACTCGTAATGCCACGAGTAAAAGGGTAGGTTAAGAGATCACATGGCATATGGCGGTACATGTTAGTCATCGTTAACTCAAGGGCGAACTGGTTGATGCATCAATAGCTATAAGTACCCCGAAAAACGGCTGCACGTGTTAGTCCCAGTTGGCGTGCCAAAAACCACCAGGGGCTGATGGGGGAAAAAAAAAGTGACGATCCCAATTGCAAATTACCGACAATGATCAGCCTAATCGAGCCGGTAACCTAGAACCCTTCCTTTTGAACGATGAACCATGATATCGTATCGTTTACTAGCATGATCGTTCAATTTTTACAATTAAAATCACGATTGCGGGTGGAAGGCGCGGATAACTGGAAGCGAACCGGAGGCCGAGATGGGATTTTCGGTCAGTTCCACTCACTCTTACTCGTCACGGCCGCGTACAGGCGTTCGAAAAGGGGCAGCCTATTAATCACGCATCGTGCAAGCTTTGCCGCAAAGAACAGTCGACGAAAAACTACACCTCGAAAGAAGTACCACTTTTGCATCAACGAACCTTCTTGCGGATCCACACGGATGGACTTCATTTCTTCTGCGTCAACAACGGGGCCTTGGACGATTTTTACCTGCCCGTCCTTGCGCAACGGTGCTGCCGCGCGTCGACCCAAAATGCGCTTGTAATGTCGATTTATTACACCGAATCTCGTTCACTCATTGAACGGTGCTTAGATTTAACTAGTATTTAACGCCCCTAATGTGGCGTGCTATCAGGCAGATTAAAAATAAAAAAAGATCCATCGTGAAAACGATTCGATTGCCGGAAGCCATGGACGCATGACATTCATCCTTGCCGCGCAGGTCACCTTGGACTACGGTCGGCTCACGTGCAACTGCCCAGGAAGCCCGGGAAGAAACGTACCCTGTCGTGACGCACCTCAATACGCTACGGCTAAGCTTAACTCTCTCATTTTTAATTTTTATCTACGCCCACTGGTAAACGGTCACCTAAACGATCGCATGTCCACGCATCGTTTGGGTGAGCGATTTTCGATCAATTTTTACAACCTGTCCAAGCAGAAACCCTGCGCACCTCGTTAGCGAAATCACGGGCTAGCGGGGGGGAGGGGTGAACAAAAACGACCGGTGACGGCAGACCGAACCCCGTGACGCACATGGCAACAGCCGCTTCGCTATCGATCAATGGCCAATTTTCGACCTGCCGAACCGTCGAGGCACATCATTAGCATTCGTTCTACTTGCGCCGGCCAAACCGACGCCGACATTCCCGAACTTGCCGCCGGGCTGCGCCGTCGCTGCAGCGAATGGCCGGGTTCGAGAAACTCTGCCATATGACGCTAATCGCAAAACGACGGAGCCGTGCTCGGCATACGCAATCGTGCACCAGCTCCGTTCACACATTGACAGCGAGACCGAGTCGCGGTGCTCTTCCCACAGGATGTGACTCGCGAGAGTCGAGGTCTTCTGTTTTGCTGTATGTGGCCTAATGCGAAAGTAGAAGACACAAACCTGAACATATGTGTCCCCGCCCGTCGCGTGACACACTGTCTGGAACGATCCAAACCGAACAAATATCGTACACGCGCGCATGCACTTCAAAATTGACGCACCAACTGACGACACTAGCTGGCCAATTTGTGCACGGTCGGCCAAAGGTAATCATCTTAACCGCCCTGTCCAATTGCATAAATACGTTTTCCGTGTTCCCCGTACGCTTCAACAGCGTGCTGCGGAATTCAAACGGAAGATACAAACAAAGCGGCTTCAAAGCTGGCGAAGCTCAAATGAATTGTCGATGAAAAGCAGCTGACGTGCGGGACGGAAACGATTTTCCTTTCAACCCCCTTTCTTCGGCCCGAGCGAGGGCCCACTTTCCCACAAGTGTTGTCCGATCGGCAATCAAAAAGGGACAGTGCAGTGATTGCACTTTCTTTGCATCCCATCTATTTGCACCGCAACACTTCGGCCTCTCCGTCGGTGTTGGCAAATCAATCATTGCAGCTTCCACAGCAATATGCAAGCGTGCACTTCCCGGGTGCCGCCACTTGACACCCGCCGTTTTGTTTGGACTTTCGCTTCGTGTGCTGAAGCTGACAGAGGGTCAGCCTCCAATGCCGCACTCAGCCCGCCAGGGACCATGACCTGGGATATGCCCGGCGTCCTGGCATGCGCACAAAAGGAAAACGACTTGAACTTTCTCTTTCGACGCCGATGGCTCGCATAACGCATCGTTGCATTTCCGGTTGCGGGGGAATGCAAGGGACAAACGAAAATGGGAAGAAACTCGGAAAAGAAGAGAGCTGCAACCGCTCGTATCTTGACGCGAGCGGGAACGTCGATCCTTGTCGATCGGCGTTGACGTTAACGGCGCACGGTTCGGCCAAGATCCGTCCGTCATCCGTACCGGTTGGCTATGCGGTTGCGAACAATGACCACACGCCAATCACACCATCCAGTTGCCGCTCGGGAACCGAACAGTCATATTAATTGATCGCATATTTCCGTCACGTCGGTGGACATTGTCTCCGATCTCCCTCTCGGCTGCTGGCGGATGACGCTCGCGGAATAAATCAAAGCTCATCCGCACGGGATTGAACGTGGCCTGGCAGCGAGTGGCTCAAGAATCTCTCAATTCTGGGGGTTTTTTGTTCCGCTTCTTTTCGGTGTGGTATTTGACATTCGAGACGAGAGACCGTGGACGAGGATGCGTGTCAGGAAGTGGTCGTAAATTCCACACAAACCAAACGCTGCTTCCGATCCGGTACATTATTGAGGCCATCAAACCAGCGCCGTCTACGGGTGATAAATCACGCAAAATTCTACAAAGCCTCCAAAACGTGCCATAAGTCACAAAACGACGACGGCTAATGTAACGTAATCACGAAAAAGAACGCCTGCGGACGCTTTAAAGACACGGCACGTAAGGGCATGAAATAACAGATAGTTATGTGTGTTCTAACCTAGCTATTTGTGTGCCTCTGATTATACTTTAAATGAGGCGATGATATAATGCTTTAAATTGTCTCTTTCCCTTTGTGGATGCTCTGCAATTTTTCAATTCTTTTGTATATAATAAAAATCACCAAAAATGACAAAAACTAGTACTTTCACCGCTACTACTACTTACCCAACAAAAATGTGCTCCATTTCGCCGAGGTCACCAGCAGATAGCTGCCGTACAGAAAGCCCGCATGCAGATAGACGAACGCGATAATGTTTCGCCACACGTACACGTGATGATAGTGTCGTTCGTTGGTCTTCGTAGGTCGCACGGCATCCTTGCTGATATCTTGCTGCTTGGGTAGGTGGAGCGAGAAATGCACACGATAAATGTGTTACTTGTGAAAACGCGCGAAAAACGGCCCCTAAGGTGCCCCTCCTTTGCCCCTACCTTTAAGCCCTCCGCTGCTGGCGCCAGCGCACTCGTGGGTACGTTCAGAATCGATTTGTTCTTGTACGGAGCGCCGACTGGCGCATTGTTGTTATTGCGATCCTCCTGCTCGATGCACGCCTCCGCGAGCAGTATCGTATTGCCGAGCACGTTCGGTGCCATTGTGATACGGATGGTGGAACTGGCCCGCGTCTGTCACGTACCTGCAACGGTATCGGAGGAGAAAAAATGGTTTCAACTCATTGTCAATTTTTTTTTTATTTCGGTGAAATTTTGAGACCCATCTTCCTCGGTTCGGATCGAGGAGAAATTTTACATTCCATCTACACACCCCCCCCCCCCCCCACGTTTGAGGGCCTGCGCAAGGATGCGGCTGAGAACGGAGCAAAAGGAAAATGCAAACCGAACCGGTCGAGAGAAAGTGTCACTGCACGTAACCTCTGAACCGGTTCGGGTTTCGCGTTGCTCTTTGAATTATTGTACGCCTCGTAATTACTTGCACTTTTTCGCAGGGCCCATCATCGGAGGACGTTGGCTTTCGTTGCCCTCCGGTGGGCAGCCAACGACGAAAAGGAGCAACTGAAAAAAAAAACAAAACAAAACCTGCACAAAACAAAGCGCTAATCGAGTGTAATGATCTGGAAGCGAAATTGGCTTGCCGTGTGCGTCAGTTCGCTTCCAGCATCAACAGTTCCTTCACGCACTCGCCTACTTCGGCCCTTACACAACAACAACAACAAAAACCACGACAAAAAAGCTCCCCCCGTTGCAATGCGGAACCAATTCGTACAGCCCAACAAGGAATCGGCTCCGGGCGCTCAGGTTTTGGCATCATCGGGGCAAGTTATCCATTATAATCACGTCCCTTCTCAAGTACGTACATCCGTCGGGCCGGCACCGTCGGTTCGATTTTTTGACATTCGACGTTCTTTTTCCCAGCATTGGGGACCAAAGTTGGCCACCCGACTCTCGGTGAGGCCGTGAGCCATGCCTCGAAACTCCAGACTGGCTGCCTGTTTGTTCCAAGCGGGGGGGAATTTTTCGGTGCGCCATAGAGTGCCAATTGGAAGAAGGGTTTCTCCTATGCCTAGTCTCCCCGGCGAGACTTTAAGGGCATAATTCATTGGTATTCTTCGGCGCGATAATTAGGATTGATATATGCGAAATCGCTCTAGCGGTAGTGACTCCTCCTATCTTCTAACACCCCTCCCCTTGTACGCCGCTCACCCAAGTACGGCGCTTCGTACAGCTTCGATTCCAGAAGTCACTTTGGAGAAATGATTTTTTACGACACTTGGCTTGATTGGTTTTTAACGATTGGCACCGGGCAGGAATAGATATTTGGTGTCGGCTTCCTGTAGCCCCGGCAATCCACAAACCCCCAGAGCGGACCCTATGGTGCAGTGTAATGCCGTATCGGGCATCTAATATGTGGAAGTTTACCTACACTTCGAACATGACATGTCAATAAAATCGAAGCTACAATTACGCCCAAGTTCGAGCCCGAGCGCGGGATCGCACAGATCAGGGCTCAAAATAATGCCTTTTTGTCACTCAACCTTCGAAGGCGCGACCGTGGAGTGCTGAACAAACATAAAAGAAAACGCTGAACATACCATGCTGGGGCAATACGCAACCGAGACAGAAGAAAAAAGAAACTCGGAATAATATTCTCAACTGGCAAACAAAAGCAATTAGTTTAAATTTTAATGACAACGATGAATCGTTTGCTGTCACTCATGCGTAATCACATTACCCCGCAAGCAATATTATCAGGTATTGGGTTTTTTTTTGTTGCGAAAATCTTTTGCCAGAATTAAAGGATCTCCCTTCAATACGTGTGTATGTGTGTGCGCATGGGGATTTTTTTTCATTATAGTTTTTAAATGGTTTTGTAGTGTCAACAGTTTTTGTTCTTCCTTCACAATGAGTGTGGATTGAAACGGACAATCTACACGCTATGCCCGCTGAAAACAAACAACTTCAACACACAAGCGACGAACCCTAGTTCAGAACTCGATGGCGCACACGTTGCTGATGAGTTTCTTATCTGCCCGGCCGCCGGTATTGCTTTTCACTTGGCCAATTTGTTCACATGTTTGATTTACCTGTCCGTCTCAAGTGGTGATAAATTTGTTCAATTGAGAAGCTCTGCTTCTTTTTACTTTGTTCTTGGTTTTGTTTTCAAGCCCCAAAACACGGCGGTCTTTGGTTTTTGTCGTTTATAGTGAAATCCCGGCGCGCAGTAAATTTTTGAGGTCACTTGATGTCGACACACAAGAAGCGTGAATCATCTTTGCCAGTCAAAGGTTTTGCAGCTCGCTTTTAGATGAAACAAAAAAAACAATCAAGCGCGTAAATTTTAAAAGGATTTTTCCGCAATTTAAAAACCAGGACCTTGATCATGAACGGATTCGATCATCCACATTGGAACCGATGAAAAAAAGTGTTGCGAAATAAGGGAAGGTTGTGGTGAGCTAATATTACTTTCTCAATGAGCCGATTCGAGGTTGACTGGAATCGGTATGTGGTGCCTGGGCCCAAAAGGGAAACTTTACCTGGCATCCTAACCAAAACCGATTTCTTAAATGTCTTGTGCTACACCGTTGCACACGAGGACAGTACGTTGTAGGGGCCCAATCTAATGAGCCAAGGATCATTTCCCCCCCACGGAGGAACATTTCTAATTTATTTTCCTGTGTTTACCCCTCGACGGCATTCGGTTTGTATTTGCAGGCGTTTTGTTTTTCTTTTTTTTGTGTGTGTGTGGCAGAGATTGTAGCTGCCAGCTGCTAGTGCGCGAGGTCTGATCTACTTTATAGCCCATATAAAAGTCACCGATTCAGTGGCAATGGTTGTTTTATTGAGGCTGCAGTAGGGAGAGCAAAAAAGAATGTACTTAGATTCAATGGTGCTCCGTACCGCGCTCACCATTCCGCTCGAGCGCAAATCCCCATTGCCAGCCAGGTAGACTTGATCTTGACCATCTATCCGATTGCAATAATGTATTGGGGACACCGGAGGCGCGTTACCCGCGCACGAAAAGCACGTGAAGTAACTCGCCTACGGCTCCCACGACTTCCAACCAGACCGGACGACCGGGCGACATATATGCGGTAACACTCCTCCTCGCTTCGGAGCAATCGACCGGTCAACCATTTGCTTCGCTCTCCTTTTGCCCGTGCACTTGGCCGTTCGAAGGTGTTTGCTTTGCCACAAGTGGAAGCAACCTCCACTGCCGCCATCGACCCTTTCTAC
This sequence comes from Anopheles atroparvus, assembly GCA_914969975.1. NCBI lineage: Eukaryota > Metazoa > Arthropoda > Insecta > Diptera > Culicidae > Anopheles > Anopheles atroparvus. Next base: position 22,970,406 of record CAJZCY010000001.1, on the reverse strand, counting down.
CGTCTCGGCTCACTCGCTGGTGACAGGGCGTTTTGTACGATTAGCATAGCGTGCTGCCGAACATCATTGGCTTGTGTTGTAACGGCCAGACATCACTTTCACCCGATCGGTACGACCCTTGGTGGAATTCTGCCCGCGTTCTTCCCCGCTGCCGGTTCCGCTTCCGACCGAGAGGAAAGTGCGAATACCGAACATTCCCCGAACCGGTCGATCCGCCTCGAGTCGGGCGAGTATGCCAACCTGTTTCGTCAGTTCGAGCTGTGATTTTTGCCTTCCCGTTTCGTCTCCCGCAGCAATGGCTGACGTTGACCACACTTGCCGCACAGGGCGCACGAAAGGTCACCCCGAAAATCCAGACAGAACTGACCATTCGAGCTAATCGATACGTGACCACCGACACGGCGTCAAGGCGAAGGCGAGGTAGCGAACTATTTTTAAAACTTCCCTATCGATGAGCTCGATCGTTTGAAACGAACCAGCGTGCGTCACACGGACCCGGCCATTAGATGGCCAGAAGCGTCTAGGTGCGTGATGAAATTGGACACTGCACACGATCGATTCCGATCGCGTTTGGGTGCTTTCTTCTGTACGGTTTCGGCTCCACATTTTGTTCTGGGTGAAAGAATCCCACGGGTCGACAATCGACCCGCGCTAATTAAGAGTTCATACCAGTCCAGCCAAACGTTGTTCAGCCGTTCTGCTGCTGATTTGTTTTTAATGGCCACCAAACGTGCTACCTGCTTCTTCGAGGCGTTTTTGGTCTCTCTTTGCCGTTCGGCAGCAATGCTAACACCGTTTGCTGCGTACTGGCAATACTGGCTAGCGCTTATTTCTGTGCGCATTTATTCTAAGCCACAGCACCATACACACCCCATACAGGCGCACCGAGCCGGTTCCGATTTCAATCAGGGTTTTACCCGAAGGTCAATGTCGCAAAGTTCGAAGTAACTCATATGCAGTCCTCTAATGGTTACCAAATGGTAATATCTAATGGTAACCAAAAAAAAAAAAAAGAAGTACTGACTCATTTACATCAAGACTCGCAGACGATGAGCTTAACCTGCAGCACGAAATGAGATACCGTGTACGTTTAACTTCCTTTCTAACAGCATGCAATGTCAGAATCCCCGGCAATTACCCGGCAAATTATGGTCGAGTAGAATATAGTCCTAAAAGCACATTACTGTCAGCAGAGATTTACACGCGTATTTTTTTACAATTTTCATATGTGGATCACGTTATCATGAGGAGGCTTAAGCGCTCGGCTATCCCGGACGTTATATGAGAGGTAGATATCGTTAAAAGTTACTGTTGCTTTTTTTTTTAAAGAGATTATAGCATCTCGAAGAGAGTACCCAACTGAAGATAGATATTGTGCAACAAGGGTAAATCATGCAACCTGCACCAAGGTTAAATGAAGCACACACTCTGGCGTGATTTAAGCCAGACAACCGCGGCCATCGCAAGGAAGGCACGAAAAAAGATCCCCCGTACAGGCGTTGCTAGTTGCAATAAAATTAAAACCTCTCCTTGCTGCCCGACGAAGGCTAGCTAAGCGGATGAAGAGCAAACAAAAACTACAATCCCAACGTACACGCCACAAAGGTCACAACAATAACCGACCACGATTGTCCTGTCCCCGGGCACCCCGTACCGAAGACGCCGTTTCACTTGACACAGTAAAGGCGTTAAGTGGAGCCCGGGCGCGCGCAGGTTGACCCACAAGGGGTTGTCTTCTGCCACTGGCAGGGCCATGGTTAGGAGAGGTAAAAAAAAGCACCACACGCTATCGGGCTGAGGCGACCGACCAGAACAGACCGACCTATTCATCGTCCTACCAAGGAAGCACAAGGACACCCGGCCCCACGGCAACCTGAAGCGAACTGGTTTTGGGTCACCGGTACGCAAAGGACTGCACCCTCCTGCCGTTTGCAGCAGAATCCCGAAACGGTGACCTGCAGCATAGCAGCGACGCACTGGTGGACCTTGCAATTTGACTTATGACCCTTTTCTTCCTCCTATCCCCATCCCGGTCTCGGGAAACATCACAAGGGGAGCAGGTTTACGCGATTCCCGCTCGTCTCTAGCTGAACCTTTATCCGCCGGGGGGAAAAAAAGGAAGATAATTTATCCCGCCAGCATTGGGTGTCTCTTCATGTATCCCTCGTGGCAGCGGCTTACATAACTTCGAATTGTGTTCTCCGGCTCGATCCAAAGCTTGCGCCACCGACACCGAAGCCAGCGCAAGTTCAATGTCAATGTGCCGCCGTTGGCCGCAGTAACCCCAGCACCAGTAGTGCCAGAGTCGTACTGAGCGGACGGTTCGCACCGGTATAGCGTCTTCCAGCTCATATCAGCGCAAGCGCAGAAGCACCGACCACACAGAAGCATTTGATAAACATGTGCACGCGGTCGGACGTGTTTGTCGCTGGTAGACGTGTCTTTTTTGGCATCGCAAAGGTGCCTAGCACCGTTTTTTACGGGGGGCGTTAGTAAATGGTTAACAAAGTGTGTGTGTGATCGGGGAATGTTAAGTAATGTATGATTGTAAAATCACAAACAAAATATGGTCCCGTTTAAAGTTAGACTTCGTGGCTCGCTGGAAGCGGCCCCAGCAAACAAATCGTACGTCGTGGGTTGAATTCCCGATCTGAGCAGTGGGTTTTCCCGACCGTCCAAAGCCATCCGAAGCTAAAGAAGCTCCAGCACGCCCTGGTGCACGTCCTCCACGCAATGAGATTCGCCTTATGGCCAAGGGCGCCAAGACAAGCTCAAGGATCACGGTGGTATAAACAACCGTCGATTGCCACGGTTAAGGTTGATTTATCACCCGACGGGGGCAGGTTGTTTTTTGACATATAAAACAATTTCATTGATTCTTTTTTTAATGAAATTCTGTCCAAACACACGTGGTTCAATGCATGCCAAAAGAAAAAGAAAAAAAAAGTAATGACAATAAAAGTCCAACCACGAAGATGTACCACGAGCTGGCAAGTCGGGTACAGCGGTGTCCTTTCCAATTTAACACCCGTCCCATGGTGCGTAATTGATTGCCATACTCCGGGTCAGTTATTGCTACCGCGGTTACCAAAAAGGCAAAAAAAATTGGAAGACTTCAGCGCAAAATGAACCACGCAAAATGCGCAATTGAACCATAAGCAGCTAAGCCTGTGCAGGTTCCACACGGCAGCCGGAAGCCCGAGGCGGAAAACCGATATAAACACATAAAGCTGCAGACCGGTAGCAAGCGGTATGCCGAATTTGCTGACCAATCGCTAAAAAAACTGGGGAACCCAAAAATTCCATAGTAAGCCATCAGACAGCTCCACAAACGGGGTCGGTTCTATTGAATCGGCGATTTCGGTCACACGAACCGCGGCACGGCATGGCGACAGAGAATGGGGCAAATGTGTTTATTACTTACAGTTTATCGGAGAAAGCACTGGCCGACACTGACAGGCCGCCCGACAGGCAACGCTATGCTTTAGTTCGTTTGGGGGGGGGGGGGGGGGTGGGCAAAGCCTTATTCTAGCTTACATACAGGGTTGTTACTATCCGGTCTTCTTTCAAGTGGCACCTGGAAGCCTTTTTGTTCGATTGATTCCTTTTTTTGTTTGTTGCTGTTCTTCCACTACCCTTCGAACGGTTTGATTCACCCCGCCTTTAGCCACTCACCGGGACGCGAAACTGCTGATCCTTTCTTTTTTTTCCCCCGCGAACGCTAACCCTTCCGGACACTGGGCGGAAGCGATGCTTCGGGAAAACCGACAGACACGCAGATTTTCTTCACGAACACTGCAACGTACACGGCACACACACACACAGGCACACAGACAGGCACACCTTCACAAACTGGCAGCTGGCAGGATGCTCGAGAACGCCGCAGGACACTGACACAGGTCGATTCTAATCCGAATCCGAAACGGAGGATGACCGAAAGAAAAAGTTTGGCTATGGCTTGGCAGATGTCCGATGTCGTCCGCTACGAACCGCTCGGTGTGCGATCAGTCAGCGAAGTAAACGACGATCGGCGCTGGCGAGGCGCTTTTATAAAATGGTTTCCCTTTAACCCGGAGCGGAACCAGCGCTCGCTGACCCGGCCATATCGCGCCCTCCGTCGCCGCCGCCCCTCGTCGTGGGCCCTTCGTTGCGGCTCCGTGGCAAATTTTCACCATGTACCGCCACACGTACCGCCTCCATCCGCGGGTTCGTGCAACCTTCACAGCGCATACACGCTTCGTGGTGGGTGCTTTTCTCTCTCATGCGCGCCCTCTCTCTCTCTCACTCGCTCTCTCTCCCTCTCTCGTGCTGTTGCTTTATTGCTCCAGCGTAATTTACGGGTCCGCCACTTGTGCTTCGCTCCTGTCGCGCGATCGCTGCCCCCACCGTGCGCTCCACCCTCTGAAGGTGTGTGCGTCCCCGGACATCCCCCGCAGGGTGCAGTGTACGGGGACCGGCTGGCCGTCAGCGGTGGCGTGCGTCCATTCTGGACGGCCCGACCGGCACGTACCACGGTTCCCTGCGTTCCCCTGTCCTGCAAGGAACGGAAGAGAGGGAACAGTCGCAACAGTCCGCTCCGTGTCGCCCTTCCGCCAATCGGAAAGATTGATCGAAGCATCTTCACCGATCGTCCTGAGTGGCATGTAGACCGGGGGGTGACATGGGGGGGGCGTGCTGTTGTGGTGTCACGCTATCTCACACGACGGGCGCGAATCGGAAACGTGGCTACTAACACTGCAATCAGTGCAGCGATGATCTTCCGGTAGCGAGGCACCGTCCGGCGAGGAGAGGTAGAGAGAGGGGCAGGATCCAACTTTCAATTTGCGGCCAGTCACAAAAAAAACCCGCGCTTGAGAGAAGATCATCGAATTTCGACATTGGTGGCAATAAAGAACTTTTTTTTCAATGACTTTTTTTTGTTTTTTGTCTTAGATTGATAGCTTGTACTAGCCGTACTTCACCTCATGCGCAATAGTTGAGGCCAGGGCCGTGCGACGTGTGCCCCTTGTTGAAATGTGGATTGTTGTCTTACTGGAGAAAACTTACTAGAATTTTTATAATTTTGGTAAATAACGTGTTTGAAATGTAGTTTATGATGCAATAGAGTTTTTTTCCTTCGATTGCAACAAACTAACAAACTTTGAACAAGTTCAAAGCATTTATTATGTAAATTTTTTTTATCAATTTTTATTTAAATGAAAAATATCCAAATCTGATATTGAGCTTATGTTGGTCTTGCTTTGGCTGCAGAAATCATAACCTTACCATTTGCAAAACAATATTATTTTTTTAATTTGAAGAAGATGATTGATAAAAATGTTCGCAAATGTTGGTTTTAAAAGATTGTGAGATATTGTGAAATCTGTTGCCAGCTGTTATCATAAGCAATCCAAAACCAATATCATGAGCAGCCATATTCATTCGCAACGAAATTGTCTACAATTCATATTAATAAATGCATTTTAGTTATCTCTACTCAATCTTAAAGAAACAGAATGCTCATGTATGTCTTCTGCTTACTTTTGGTAGCTCATGCAACAAATAATTACATTTATCATGTCATTAACGCTTTGATCGGAATCCACAGTACACCTCACACTCATGGTAAAGTCCAGCTGCACTTCGGCAGAAAATCTCGTGAGAATTGCTCGATTTGTTGGCATTTAGCAAATAGCAGCCGACTAACCCAACCTAACCTTACGTGCGCGGGTGCGATTCGGCCTAGTGCCAACTGCATATTCGCCTCCGATCCAAATCAGTCGCTAGGTTTTCCCTCTTTTGCCGTCGAATAAGTCATTTGTCCCTGTGCGAAATTTCGCACCTTCGCTGAACAACGCACAACATGTTTTCCGACCGGCTGCGGTGCATCGCGTGGTGCAAAGCCTTTTGGGTGTACACCAACCAAGCGGTGTTTACTCCGAAGTTTCCTCACAAACAAACGCACGCACTGGCAAAAAGTGCACGGTTCCCGATCGATAGAAAGGTCGCATCCCTTGCTGTTTCCGTTTTTCTTCGCAACCGGGACGCTCCGGGATCCGTCCCGCCGTGACGGCGGGGTAAAAGTGGCTTGACGTCAGTCAACGCCTTGACGTGTACCAACGGATCGATATCAGCTGCGAACGTTAATCCTTCCTCTGCTGAGGGGTCCACTCGAGCTTAATTGCCTGTGCACACGCGCCCGGTGACGCGCTCGAGGGCCGTTCGGACATTAGCGTCGCCAAATGTTTCCCTGCGCGGTTTTTAGAACCCAGTTTTTTTTTTTGTGTGTGCGTATGGGACCAAAGCCCACTTTCCTGCCACCCTTTTCGTAGGCTAGTACTTTGCCATCATCGACTCCCCGGTGTACTTAGGCCACCTACAGCCCACTAAGCCGGTGTGACTAAGCGGGATGCTTTAGAGCTGGCCCTTTTTTGTGCTCATCTTTGAAATTGTCACCTGTGGTAGCAACGAGCGTTATTGAGCTCTGCCCTATTCCCACGAACGTGCATTGTTGTCGATGTAAAGATTACTCTAGTTATTAACAATTTTCTACGAGTCTGTTAGTCGATCGGCCAGGGCTGAACATGCGGTTCTACCTCTCTTCGGTTTTAGATAGAAGGGAATTTGAGAGTCTTTTTTCTTCGTGTTGATTTTTTTTTTATTGTGTGTGCTCAATCTACCCTTGGGGCTTGAGGCGTAAGTGAAGGTTATAGGTACGCTCGTCAGCACTTGGATATGGACATTATTTCCACCTAATCGACGAGCGAGCTAAGAACGAGGCGTTCATCATACGCGGTTCGTGGCGACCTCCGGCTGCTGGATTGTCACACGAACTATGCCTGGGAGATATTTGTGGACATTTGATGCACGGCAAAAACTGCTGTTCACTATTGCGTGGTCATGCAGTGGCAATAATATTGTACCGTTTAGTAGACCCCTCGGTACGGTGCAGCTGAGCGAATCGTGGCAGATTAAAATTTGGCAGCCCAAATCGAATTCGGTGATGAAGCGATGAGTAGACAAGTGTGCTTGGGTTCAGTTGAAACTGCGTAATCTATCGATCCATTTCAGGCTCTCAAGCCTACCACGGGTTGTATTTCATCATTTAGTATAATATTGACTGCTTAGCCCAGATTGATTGGTGCTAACCGATTCTTTGAAGCATATGTCATTTGTTGGAAACGATGAATAGTTTAGATAATGATGCATATGATTGTTGTCTAATCAAAATTTGGTAAGTATAAGCTACCCACTTATTACAGAGTGAAAAATTTGGTTATATGCGCTCGGTTATGTTTGAACAACTGCATCAGTTGGAATAATGGACAAGACCCATCTATTTATTTTTTTTTAGATTTGTAAACGCTAGACTTATTATACTATAGTTACAAATGATAAAAAGAGCAATAGCCAATTGTTATTTGAAATAGGTCATTCTTAAACTCAATCAAACGAGTTCGAATTTAACATGCTCTAGTAACGGAACATCGTCGTTTCTTCGGACAACAACGTAAGCCGCGAAATCCGGAGGCGCATTATCCAGGGGAATCGTGCATACTATGGGCTCCACAAACTCCTGAGGTCCAGATGGCTTCTTCCACGCTCGAAGTGTGCCATATACCGCACGTTGATAAGACCGGTCGTTCTTTATGGGTATGAATCAGGGATTCTGCTCACGGAGGACGCCAACGCACTTGCAGTCTTTGAGCGGCTCGTGCTCCGGTCTATCTTCGGTGGCGTGTATGAGCGGGGCGTGTGGAGAAGGAGGATGAACGATGAGCTAGCTGAGCTGTATGGCGAACCGGATATCCTGACGGTGGCGAAGGCCGGCAGGATTCGTTGGTTAGGGCATGTCATGAGGATGCCGGACTCATGCCCTACCAAGAAGGTGCTCACCAGCGACCCGCCCGGCACGAGACGCAGGGGAGCCCAGCGAGCTCGTTGGCTGGACCAAGTGGAGCAGAACCTGGGGGACATCGGATGCAACCGGGGATGGAGAGCTGCAGCCATGGACCGAGTATCCTGGCGAACTATTGGTGACCAGGCCATGTCAGCAGGACGTGCTCAACTGTGAGCGGGCCAGAAAAGAAGAAGAAAAAGTAACGGAACATGCTCCTGCCAGGAATTTCGATAGAAACCTTGAAACGTCCTTTTATGCTTCCGTGTCCTCCTAATTCCAGAAGCCGCTTAATGAACTTTGAAGGACGTGCAACAATATAAAATGAAATATTTGTAACAATTCTCATGCCCTGTAATAATATTGATAGTTCGCTATAAAATCGTTCAAATCATTCACATCGAATAACACAAAATAGAAAGCGTAGTTCAATTACCGTTACTATTTGAAAGATGTACTAAAACGTGACTTATGTTCTAAAAGATCTTTTGAATCAGTTCCGCGTCAAAAATAAGACTCGGTAGCGAAAACGTTATAGAGCTTCTCGATGCAGATACAAAGCAAGGAAATGACATATTTGACAAGTAGGACCCATTGCACCTTCCTGTTGCACTCGCATGAGGAATTCTTTCACAAAACACACCCAATTTAGTGTGTTTTTTCATGAAATGTATTTGTGATGAATAAATCATTAAGTAACCCCTAGTCATGTATAACTTGGCATAACACAAAAATTCTTCAAATGATTATTTTACCCCCGGCTTGGAACATAAAAATGTACGACACAAAGTTGTTTTCATAGACGTGTCAAACTGACAATTCAACGTTGAACGAGGTGGAGAACGACTTTGAAAATCCCTTGGTCGTCGGGAAAGCAGCATGACCTACATAGGCTTTGTATTGAATTAGCCACGCGACGCGCCCTGGAATCAAAAAATTTTGATCAAAAAATGTTGATCCCATCGCACGTCGCGTGTCAAATTCCATACAAAATTTTGACAGCACGCGCGATAAAATCGCGAGCTACGGAGCAGAGATACCAGCCTTAGCCAGTTGTCAAAACGGTCCATTCTCGCTTCCATTCTCCAACTGTGGAGATAATGCTTAATGTTTTTGTTATTCTGCTGTGACAGCACGAACAATCGGTTCTTCAGTCGGTCGCTGCCTCCTTCCTCTGATAAGAGTGACTGTTCGTTTTTACTTTCTCCAGTATTGTGCAGCGCTTTGTCGCATAGTTTTAAGGATAAAAGTGTTGATAACAACGCAAAATGAGATCTCCGCGTGATTCCTAGATGCTCTTTTTGGCTCTTAGAACCAGTAAACACCGTGCACAGTTTGCGAAAACCGCGGGTTGGTGGGGGGTGTGAAATAAATCTCAAAAGTGCAATTAACCTCGTTGGTAAACTAGTCCGAATTCGGTCATTCGAATCGGATTGGAAGTGATCTGTATTGTGAGCCCCCTTCCAAACCAAACTCGCCTCCCTCGTCAATAAAATGGTTGTTGACCTCGATGTCCAGGAAGCGGAACCGTCGTCGGTGGTGACAGCTGTCCACGGTCGATCCGGCGTAGTCAAGTACGAGTAAAGTATCTGATCAATATTTGAGCATGATCGTGCCGGATGCTGTCTTATGTACCTTGATAAGAAGTCCGACGGAGATTGCTCTTTGTTATTAAAGCCTCCCATCATGACGGGTGTGTAACTGTTGCTTCTCGAATTGCAGATTAGAGTGGAAGAATATAATGACGATCGCGAATGAGGAAAACCTGATGGATTTAAGACAGCAGGCCGTACGGGGAGATCTGCGCGCTTCCCCATTCCGCAGCGTATGCTGGGCCGTTTTCCTGGGCGTGCTGAAGACGCCCGGCTCCGAAACCTGGCAGCAGCAGCGCATCACCGCGCGGCATCACTATCAGCGCCTTAAGGAGCGTTTCGTGCTCAATCCGCATCAGCAGACCACGAACACCAGTGACGATCCGCTGTCCCAATCGAAGCAAAGCCTCTGGAATCAACACTTCTGTGATCAGGAACTATGCGCTGTGATAAAGCAGGACGTCGTCCGCACCTTTCCGGGTGTTGACTTTTTTCGCAAACCCGCGATACAGGAGCTGATGACTAACATTCTGTTCTGCTACGCTCGCCAGTTTCCTGCCATGTGCTACCGACAGGGTATGCACGAAATACTGGCACCGCTCATATTTGTGATCCATAGTGATCAGCAGGCCCTGGCGCACATCCACGAACTGAATCCAGATATTGAGTATGGCCCGCTCGAATGCCAGTCGTCCATTTTCGTTGGTATCAGTAAATATTTTTTCTTTGTCTCTACAGTCGGCAACTTCTTGCGATTTTGGACCCGCAGTATCTGGAGGAAGATTCCTAGTAAGCACCTGGGCCGAAGGATTTTGGTTATTTCTCGATCGCAATGCTAAAACATATTTATTTGCAGCGCAATATTCGCCAAAATAATGTCTCAAATTGAATCGTTCTATCGGATCACCGATATGGTACCCACGGCAACCGGTTACTTCCCGGCGCAAACTTCCAACAGCCCGGGCAATGCCAGTGCCAGTCCGGACGCAACCGGTCCGAACAAGCGGAAGCCCGAGGTGGAAGTGGTCGAACAGTTGAACTATATAAAGGATAAAATCCTCATCAAAGAAGATCTCCATCTGCACAACCATCTTCTCAAGCTGGACATTCCACTGGCCATTTTTGGCATGTAAGTAAATGGGATGGTTATGGTCCAGGATTATGCCAACAATTGTTTATCTATTTTTTTTTCTCAAAGACGATGGTTACGGTTGCTGTTTGGGCGTGAGTTTGCGCTGCAGGATCTGCTTTTGCTGTGGGACGCAATCTTTGGCGAAGGGGACGACCTTGGTCTCATCAACTTCATCGTCGTCGCGATGCTCATACGAATAAGGGATAAGTGTAAGTCCACTGACCCATGGATGAAAGGAAAGAATGGCCAATGACCGCAAATTATGTTGCCCGGTGCTTTGCATGTTCAGTAATTTACAGTGACTACACCACCTGCCTATCGTACCTGATGCGGTATCCTACGAATATCGACATTGCGCTTGTGATACGCCACGCGCTGCATATGAAATCCCCCAAGGTATACGAGCGCCCGGCCGGTGCGATGATCTTCCTCTCGTCACCGAAACACCAACCGAACCAGCAGCAGCCGGCAGCGATACGCTCGAAAACCGCCCAGATGAGCCAGCTCAAGTATTCTACGCTTCCTGCCATTCACCAGCGACGCGCACAGCTCGCAGTGGACGATCATCACCCGCTGCAGAGCCGACAACCGTCGACAATGGCTGCCGGTCACGACGAGCGGCAGCGCACCAGCTCATTGCCCCGGGACAGTGGTTCGCTGCGGAAGGCGACGGCGGTCGAGTTGCGCCAGGCTGCTTGTCTTGCCACCAAAAAAGCTATCGCTGATTCCGCACAATCGGACATCCGGGATCCAACGGTCACTGATGGTTATCGGGAAGATGTCAGTACAAACAAACGCAGTATAAGCTACGGTTGATGCCGCCTATGCTAAAGTAATTTTTTTTTTCGCATCTATTCTTCTTGAATCGTCGAGCCAATAGGATCCGGAGTTACTTCGCATCGAGCTGCAGAACACCTACAACATTATGTCGGTGGGCCGCACCAAATTACTACAGTACTTGTCCATCCTGCGGCGCAACATTCGTCCAACGAATCCGCACGGCGAAGTCCAACAGTCCCTCGAAGGAATCGAAGAGATCTGCTCACTCCTAAAGCCACGGTACGATACCGTGTTTCGTGTGCCCGCACCGATTGATGCGGCGACGGAAGCGAACGAGGAGCCCCAGAAAGCAAAACAATCACAGCCACAGCAGAGTTCGCAGCCGCGCACGGTCCCGATCGTCCGATCGGAGCAGCAGCAGGGCGGCGCACAACGGACTCAAACGCCACCATCCAGTTTGAATCTGGTTCGATCCTATAACTACGATCTGGACTGCAGAAGAAACAGTGCTTTGCTACCTTTTGCGCAGTACGAAATTCCCGAGGATCGGTATAGCAGAATCGCGACCAAGAAGCTCGCCAACAGGAAGGAGGTGGAAATGAATGTGTTTGCGAAAGATTTTTCCAACCCCCGTCGGCACTGTGACGACAAGGATCTACCCAATGCTAACCCGCTCGGTCACGACGAATGCTTGGAATGACTGGCTCTGAAAACAGGACAAGGGATTAGCTTGGGATGGATACACCTTTCCGTGCGCTTTTATTACGCTTCACCCGCTACGTTGTTGTTAAGTTACTGTGTGCAAATTCAACATATTTTTAACGATAAATAAATGCATTTGCGTAGAGAATGTTTATGACTGAAACACATGGTAAATTGCTTTAATGCCATTATAAAAAAAAAGTTACGGCGTCCGCGGTGTTTATCAAGCCTGGGTATTTTGCTACAGTATTACTACAATTAGCATCCCATGCGACAAAAATGCGCAAACATCCTGTGTTCAAAACATCTGCGGGTTAAAAATTGTTAAGAATTTCGGATAGAAAACATCAAACGCCAGCTATTTAATGTTGATTAGTCGTTCTCCCGCACGGTAGGTCCATGCTTATTTATTTAACCTCCCAAAGATCCAAGACAAACACATTTACCGTCGGTACAAGTGCCTCGTACTCTCCTAAAGAACGCACATTGCACGAAACAGGTATTCGGATCACATCCTTGCGCTTCCATAATCAACGAGAGTAACAAAATTACCACCAAGCACAACCGCCAGTTTCTTTTCGTCAGCTCCATATCGTACATCTTGTTGCAACCGTTTCCGTTTGGTCGTACCGAAGGAATGAGTGATGAATGGCAGGAGTTATAAAATGTTGTGTATTTTGTCCTATTCGTTTTATCGTTTGCACAACTAAGTACACATTCCCCAAAACCAAATATTATTGTGCGATCACCTGGGTAGTGAAAAATATGTACTCCAGTACAGAAATTTGTTCAAGAAACGTGGCAAGTACCGAAAACGTAGTATTTTCCTGCTGGTTTTTTAATTCCAATTCAAAATGTGTCCTTGAAAGTAGATCATTAAATCAGTAGCAATATTCATCTATACTTTTGATGCGCTTTTATTTTATTTTATTTATTTAGACGGCCTGGCCGTATTTTATTTTGGTGCTCTTTTAATTTGCAGATAATTGTTAAAGGAACACTGGTGTTAAGTATACTAACATGGTCGGTGAGGCATTTCAAATCCAATAGAGTAAAACAACAGTAAGCAAAATAAGTGCACAGCTTATCTGAACAATAAGTCATTTATTTTATTACATCATTCTTTGTATGAACCGTTGAGACAGTCCATTTTATTCATCCAACAACGACACCAGAACAGACGCAAGAACCACTGATGCATGAACCACGTCGTGCCCTAGTCAGCGCACATTTCACGGCACAGAATGCGTTGGTACATAATCCTTCCGTTTGCATTATAAGCGCGAGTACCAAAACTACTAGCAGCCACCAATGATAGTTTCTCCTGCACAGCTCCATTTCGTACACGTTTTTTCAACCGGTTCTGTTTGGTGGCACGGAAGGAACGATGTGTCGCAGGAGTAATCTCTGCTGATTGGTTCGAGACGTTCAAGCCACAACGGACATCGGAACCATGTTGGTAAGGTGCATTTTGTATTTTGTCCTAATCGTGTTATTGTTTGCACAACTGCGTACACATTCACGAAAAGAAATAAAACATAACGCTATTGCGCGATCCACAAGGAAATGAAGAAAACGTATCCGCCCGGAAAGAAATATGGTCAAGAAACGTGGCAAGTAGTATTTAGTAGTATGATAGTACATTTTTAACAAAACTTACTATTAAATCTTAATCTCAAAAATGCCCTTGTACAAAATGGTCCAGGATAAACGTTCGAACAATGGATCGATCCAATAATTTAAAGAGCTGTTAAGTTTTGTTAATTCTATTGCATAAATACTTTTTTTTTCTTTGCATGTTACAAAAATTATGCAGACTAGGAACTAAGCAGTAGTTCGGATCCATAATAAAATAATACATAGATTCCAACATAACTCTAAATAATTGTATTTATCCGTTTGTTATGCCACAGACACAAATGCCATCAACGCAGGCGCCTTGTTGCCCTTTACGCAACACACATCTCAGTACACAGGCTATATTTTTGATACATCCTTCGGTTTGCACCTCCAACATAAATACGAATAGTACCAACAAACAAAAAAAGCAGTTTATTTTGAAAATCTCCATAGCTCAAGTTTCGTTGCAACCGTTTCAGTACCACCAGTGAATGCTGTATGGCAGAAAATAACACAAGAAGCGTCGGTTATCTGTTGGCTCACAGGATTTTACTTTTTATTTTGCCACACTGGTGCCATCATTTGCACAGCTGATTTATCAGATGATGTTACACGCTTTCAGCTTGTATCTTTACAAGATCTGCTGGTTGAATGTTGCTAAGTGTTTAAGAGAACCAATCCTTAAGATCGCACTATATACCGCCGACGGAGTGCACTATAATAATTCAAAGACGAATGACCACGCAGGTCGGTCTCTAAAAATTCATTCAACAACTATAATAATTTGCGCATTATGCATAATTTTACGAAAGCAACCTAGGGGCTAAAAAAAAAATAAGCAAAGTTAACTCAACGCTTATTTGAACAGTAAGTGATATGTATATTTTATTACGCCCTTCTTGGCATAAACAGTTGAGACATTTCATGTTATTTCGCTAACCCAGTAATATAATCATGTACACTCCATTTTACTTCAATTTCAATTCCTGATTTGGTAAGGCTTCTTACCCTTCTTCTTCTTCTGTTTTATCTGTGGCTTTGGTAGGGCAGATAACTCCAGCTTCTTAGGCCCTCACCATTCTTTTCCCTAAGACTGAGTCACCAGCTCGGCAGCTATAGGCCATTTGTCCCTCTATATTACCCTATCTCTAACGCCAAGATTATATTATCATTCATCCGACAATAGCCGGATCAGGTATTTGTTTTTGTTTTACATCACAGCTCGAGTATCGAGTAGTTTTACCAGAAAAAAGGCTTTTTGATGCTTTCATCAAATGTTAGCAACAGTTCGTCTACCGCCTGTGCCTAGCTGCTTATTTTTGTTATGAACTACATTTTCATTTTCATCCGATTCTTTCGCGTTAACTGGAAGGCTCCTATTTAGAGGTGTTCTCTTCTGTATACGTTTGGTGAAATCTTTGTTGCTGATGAATAATTGATGAACAAGATCTTTTTTACATACCGGGCATACTTTAAAGCTTTCGCTAGCGATGCACCGCTTGATGCAGGCACTGCAGAAAGAATGTCCGCAATTAACAATAATCGGAGAGGAGTAGTCCTCGAGGCAGATCGGGCACTCTTGGTCGGCAAATCGTTCATAGTTTGGAGGACCTACAAGACGAGATTACATGGTTAAATTGCCATTCACGAGGAAAGCATTTGATGATCGCTTCGAAGATAGTTACCAAGGCTGCGCAGATTGTACCGGCTTGTAATTCCAGATGCCGTCGACGAGACTGAGTAAAGAGATTCTGTAGATCTCGTTCCCCGTTTATTGGTTTTTGTCCTGGTTGGAGGTGCCATTCTCTTGGATATCCAAATTTCAGAATTGGGAAGAACTCAACTGATTAAAACAATCACTGCACATACATTTGTTGAAAGAAGCGGGAAAACGACGGTTAGTCGGATTGACTGTCGTAGATGACAGGTTTGATACAGGCGTCTTCGATAATTAGGAAAAGCAGTGGTGGCAAAAGATTTCTTCGTTTTCGAAAAAAAAAACAATTGAAGTATATTTTATTAATAACTGAGTGGAACAATTATTTTGAAGTATTTCATAATTGATTGCATCAAACAACTATATATCCACTTATATTCATATCTTTGAAAACTTCTTTTCTTATTGTCAATGATTTTTCATTTCAGAATTCGACCATCATTGTGCTAGCTGGCTACGCTGCTCTGTTCGAAGCGCATGCTAGAAACTTTGACATAAATGGGGCATTGCCTGTTTCTAGTGGTAATTTCTGTCGTGAGAGATCGCAGCTAGCGCCAACGAAAGAAGAAACAATTTTCCCTTAACGGGAAGTATCCAACTACGTGTAGAGTTATTGTTCGTGTATTTCACCGCCGGTAGAGCCAGTATCGTAAGCCAGTAGTAATCGTCATTAAAGATGGCACAAATTTCTGCCACCGAGAAGCCGCAGATGCAGCAAATCGATCTCAACACACTCAATTTGCAGCAATTGACTCAGCTGAAAAATCAACTAGATCAGGTATCTTCGATCGCGTTCTGCAAATGGCCCGCTTCGTAATTTCGCACATCTGTGCTTCAATCTCCTCAGGAACTGTCGTATTTTCAAGATTCTCTCAATAGCATCAAAATGGCTAGATCGAAATATTCGGCATCAAAGGATGCATTGGAGCAGTTTAGAGCAGACTGGAACGAAAAACAAATACTGGTTCCTCTAACAGGGTGAGTTTTGTGCAACTACCCCATCGGTTGTTCCTGAAAATGATTCCTCGATTTGTTCTATTGCAGAAGCATGTACGTCCCGGGGACGATAAAAGATGCGAATAACGTCATCATTGAAGTTGGCACTGGCTACTACGTAGAGAATGTAAGAAATTTCATCACACCTACGGTGTAACTCCATTTGCTAAACTTAATTACCGACTCTTACATTTGCAGGATCTCGAGAGCGCGAAGGCCTTTTTCAAGCGGCGAGTTGAGTATGTACAAGAACAACTGGAAAAGATTGAAAACATCGGTATCGAAAAATCGAAAATTCGCGAAGCTATTCGTGAGGTGATGGAAATGAAGCTGGACGTGTTCACTAAAAAAGAACTGCTAAAACAACGGGAATCCAAATAATAGCTACAGCTCGTTTGTTCTGCTTCGCATGGAAATCGGTTTATTATACCTCAGACGAAATAGCAAAAATACTTCACCAATCATCTATTAAAAACAGAGACAACCCTAGGCTGATCCTTTCTCCCCGGAAAGCCGGTTTGTATCTTCGTCGGAATTATAATAACACCCAAATAATGTTCTTCATTCTGCTGTAGTGAATGTTGGAGTCTGACACTGCATTTACGCAATAATAAATTAACCAAACGAAACAAACGTACGTAACACATTTAAACTTCCACCAGAGTGTGCTGCTAGCTAAGGGTTCAAAGTTTCCTTCAGTTCGCCTCCCTCCAGCAGCTCCTTGATGATGTCCAGTCCTCCGATAAGCTCGCCATTTACATACACTTGGGGATAAGTAGGCCAGTTGGAGAATGTTTTCAGCCCTTGCCGGACTTCTTCGTCGGTTAGTATGTCGAACGTGTCGTACTCGACTCTGAAAGCATAGTATCGTTTCAATAGACGCTCATTAGAATCACAATGTTCCGCCTAGAACGCTTACCCTGTGTCGTTGGTGATCGCTATCAGCTGCTTTGAAAACCCACAGCGAGGGGTATTCCGGTCGCCTTTCATAAAGATCATTACTTTCGAGCGGTTGATGAGCGATTTCAGCCTCTCCTCCAGATTCGCACTACCACCCGTACTCGATGCAGGCGCTGGGGCGGAGGCATATTTCTTGGCTTTCTGCGTCAGCGAACCGACATCCACACCGTCGATACGGTCAATGGCGGTTCCGGCCCGGAAGAATAGCACAGTCGGCACCGAGTCTATCTGATGACGCAGCGACACTTGTGCAAAATCCTCCGCAGGAACATCCAGAAACTGAACCGCCTTAAATTCCTCCTGTTTAGCAAGTTCATTCATGACATCGCTAATTTGTTTACACTGTTCTGCCCATTCCGCAGAAAAAAGGACCAACGATACACCCGCAGCACTGGGAATTGAGAAAAGATTATAAGTGTCATAGCCATACATTGAACAATGCGTCCAGTATGCTTACCCAATAAGCTGCTTATATTGTTCTTCACTTATAACTTTCGTGATAACCATCTTGGCCAACCAGGATAATCTCTGTATGTTGTTACTCTTGGTCCAACCAATTCGTTTCTGTAATCCGGCTACTGTCACTTCCGTGTGGTCGCTGAACTGTCTGCAAAACCCCGAACACCCGATGAAAATACTATTGGCATTCGTAAGCATAAAGGGTTGTTTGTTGTTTGTTGCTCAGAAAAAAAAGAAATATTATTGTGTATTCACTGAAATCCTTTAATGAAAATAATACACAATCACTGCACATAGTAATGAATTGGACAAGATATTAACATCTTTGCAATTCATCTCTATTACGATTTCCGGAATGGTGTCGCAATTTCCCAATCCTTCAATGTCAACTGTCACCCGATTCTGGATGTTTAATTTTTGTATTTCATTCGAACGTATTCTTTTCTCCTTTTAGCAACTTTTTTAACAATGTTTTGTTGAATACAGCACGTTTCTTCCCAAAAAAGCATTTACATATGTTCGCCGTCGCATACACCCTAAAGTGATTCGACCTTACCCGTTATCAACGCTGTGATATCTTGATTACATAATATTCCGTGACCGGCAAAGCAACAGGCAGTAGTGGTATCAACAGCAACTCTCCGAAGACTACATTCCACTACAAGGATGCTGAAGAACGCGGTAGCTTTGGTCACCGGAGGAGCCTCGGGACTTGGACGAGCCACAGTGGAACGTTTTGCTCGTGCCGGCTACAATGTCCTACTGTGTGATTTGCCCACCTCGAAGGGCAATGACGTCGCGAAGGAAATCGGCGACAAGGTGGTGTACGTTCCAGTGGACGTGCTGTCGGAAAAAGACGTTACCGGTGCGCTGGAGGTGGCTAAGAGCAAGTTTGGTCGCTTGGATGTAACGATCAACTGTGCCGGCATTGCGGTGGCCGTGAAGACGTACAATTTCAACAAGAAGGTGCCCCACAAGCTGGAGGATTTTCAACGCGTTCTCCTGGTAAACACTGCCGGAACGTTCAACGTCATCCGCCTGTCGGCCGGATTGATGGGCGAGAACGAGCCCAATTCCGATGGGCAGCGTGGAGTGATTGTCAACACTGCGTCGGTGGCGGCTTACGACGGCCAGATTGGTCAAGCCGCCTATGCTGCTTCGAAAGCGGCTGTCGTCGGTATGACTCTCCCGATTGCTAGGGACCTCAGCACACAAGGCATACGAATTGTGACAGTTGCGCCGGGGTTGTTCAATACGCCCATGTTACAAGCATTGCCCGAGAAGGTGCGTGCCTTTCTGGCCAAGACTGTACCATTCCCACAGCGTCTGGGCGAACCGGCTGAATATGCACAGCTTGTGCAAAGTATCGTCGACAATCCTATGCTGAACGGTGAAGTCATTCGCCTCGATGGCGCACTTCGTATGATGCCGTAAAGTAATTTACTGTGGAAGATTATAGCTCAGAGATTTCAACGGATGCATTTATTCAGTACCTCGATGGGACCGATCGTCAAACGATCTTTATAATCACAACTCCTTGGCTATCTGGAATAACGATAAAAGTCAAATAAAATCCCTATATATTGCATAAAACATGTCCAGTTTATTTCAGACGTGTAATATTGACCATCCTTTTAAATATTTTACTTTTCAGCAAGACCATCTTCTTCGGAAAAATGATCTCGAATGAGCTTCTCACAAAGATCCAAATTCTTCAGCTTATTCACCTTCGCATTAAACCGCGTACCTTTCCCGTTGCCTTTGCCATCTAGCAGATTGCAGACTTCTGGTCCCAGTTTTGCAATGTCTTCCGGTTTGCCTTGTAGTACCACTTGGCCCTTGCCACTGCTATCCGTATCGCCGTTCGTGAGGAACAAGAAGCACTCCGGAAGTTTAACCAAACGCAGAAAGGTGTTTATGAAATCGGAATCCGGCCCATCACACCGATGCAAGAAAACATATTTGGGTGAATTCACTTGTTGTTGATTAAGCCGCTCTGCTTCGGAAGTGGCCAGTTCGGTGGTAAGTTTCTTAGCGATTCGTTGTGTGGAACGTACGGAAGTTTGAAGCTTTTTGGCCAAATCAACATGAAAGGCAGGGCCTCCGTTTAGCAGGGTGTTAAACTGAACTTCTCTCTCGTAACATTCGGCAAGTTTTCGCACCACTCTACCTCCGACTAGAAAATGGACAAGGCATTTATTTTTCGCCTTCTCGACACCAAGCAGTTTTACGGCTTGCAACTGGCCCAGGTTACGGACGTGCGTCCCGCAGCACATGTTACTCTCGACGCCTTCAATGGACACTACCCGCAGTGGGCCGGTAACGTCCTCCGGTAGGCCACGGGTTGCTCGAGTAACATCTGACCTAAGTGCCGGATCGTCGGGCTCATAAACCTTAATCCCAACCGGGGTGCAATCGACGATCAGCTGGTTGCAGATTTGTTCCACCTTTTCCAACTGTTCTCGGGTAACATCCTTTGCATCGAGATCGATGTACGAGCTCTCGGCACCCAGCCACCAGGATTTAGTGTTGAGCTGAAACTCTCGATCGAATATAGCCGTTATCAGGTGTTGGCCGGAGTGTTGTTGCATGTGATCAAAACGTCGGTTCCAGTCGACATGCTGGCTGACTTCATCGCCAACCGCAAACGGTGCCGATTCGGTTTCATCCTCGATGAAGTGAACCGCCAGAGCCCCTTTCCGTACAACCGATTTGACGAGTCGATCATTTACCCTTCCGTGATCCGATGGTTGGCCTCCTCCTTCCGGAAAAAGTACAGTATCTTCGAAGATTACATTGAAACCACCTCTTACTTTTTCACATGACAAAACTTTTGTTTTGAACTCTTGAAGAAAACTATCCTCCTGGCATTTGAATACCATATTTTCAATACTCCGAAAAAGGTGTATCGTATGTTGAGGAAAAGGTATTTAACTAAACAAGGATTGTATGCTGAATGTCAAAGTACCCGGCACCAGGATCAGCTGTTTTGCCGCTGAATAATAAAATTGAAGAAAAAATAAAAATCAAAGAACATTATTTTTGATATCTTAACCAATTAAAATACGAAAACTCTTCTTGAAAAAACAGGTTCGAGATCTGGATCTAGAAATAAAAGTTTTGTGGAAATACATTTTTCGGCATCTTGCTTTCGTAGGAAATAGTACGTAGCATTTTCATTGGGTTACTTCCCTTCAAGTGTCAAAAAGAAAATGCTGATGACAGACGACGTTTCACTGGCTGACAGGCTTCTTTCTTTCTCGTGTTTTGCCTCACGCAGGTCGCTTGCTAGTTCAGATAATCGGTCTAAAATACCGAAAATTGTTCATCAAAACTAAACATGGACAAGTCGTTTGTGCTCGCACGTGTCACGAAGGTTCTGGGCCGTACCGGTTCCCAGGGGCAGTGTACCCAGGTGAAGGTGGAGTTCCTCAACGAGCAAAACCGACAGATCATCCGCAACGTTAAGGGCCCCGTGCGAGAGGGTGATATCCTGACCCTGCTGGAATCCGAACGTGAGGCAAGAAGACTGCGGTAGACCGGCCAGAGCTTCGAAATACCTTCCATGGAAAGGACATTCTACTGCCAGCAGGTAAGCTCGGTCCGTTCAGAAGGACGCAGCCAGCGTTTCAAAAACAGCTTCATTTCACGAATGTTGTGTCTATTTCTAGGTTATGTTTTCCCCCCTATGTACGTAGGTGAAATGCAGCAACCGAACCCAAGACAGTGAAGTATCTGATTGTCGGCAAAATGAATGTACTCAGCAAACCAATTATGATTGTGGAAGTAAAATTTAAGATGTGAAAGCTCTGCAAACACGTTTGTTCCTAGGAAATACATATCCGAAGATAGTTTTTAGTCAATCCCGTCTTTTTGGGTCTTTTACAGGGTAGAATATATGGAACCAAGGCTGAAAATATCCGCTCACGAAGTAAAAATCTTGGGAAATTTAAAAGGACGTAGGTTCTTTCGCTAACTTCCCAGTCATCGCAAAAGTGGAAATATGGTTAGAGTATAGTGCAGCTATCGAACTTACTCGTCCTCGATTTGTGTTCGTTGGGTTGTTAGGTTTTCTATATCTTTCCAAAATCAGAAATTGCAAAAACGGTAACATGCTGTTTTTTAATGGAAAGCTGCAGATAAGTCGATAGTGGTGACATGTTGCCGAATTATGAGTGCTGGGTTTTTTAAATGCGTCTGTAAAAAACCTACAAAAGGTTCTGCGGACTGCGTGTTTGACATTTGTTTGACGTTTGAGTTTTTTTCTAAGGGCTTTCGTCAGTTTGAGCGGAATCCTCCTCAAGGACGCTTGTTTTGGGATATGAATGTTTGTTTTCCTCTCTGTTGTAAATCTGTCCGACGCTCAAAGCATTACAAGACGCCGCATTATGTTAAATACGGCTTGCGAAAGTGGCTTGAAGGTGTAAGTCTACGTGGAATCATCGAATCACTGTCGTCCATTTAATTAAATCCGGTTTATGTTTCAGTCCTTCACCAAATGAAAATGAATACTGTCATTTTTGTTTTTCGTCTGCAAATTTGTTCCTCTTATTTCCGTTCGAGCAATATATTCGGCCAGATATCCTGAGTTTCATCGATAATTTTGTTGGAGTTCATCTATCACCTGTAAATGATACAAACTTCACATTGTGTAAGCGCTGCATAGACTCGATTGAATTCTGTATCGCATTCCGGGAGTGCTGTCGTAAACATCATGAAGCAGTGCGAGACACGAGACACTACAATCAAGTGCTAGACCACCTGCATTCTTTCCTCAACGAAACAGTGTTGAATGATGCTTCTACCCCGGTCACAGCAATAGAAACAGCAAGCCTTAACCATGAGCCCAACGACGTTCCTCCGGAAGGCTCAGTGCTGGAACAGCTACAACAACCTTCAACAATCTTTATTGCAGACCAGACTGCTACACCAGCTGTGGAGTGGTAAAATACTCAAAACCGTGCCCAATTATAGAACTAAAGTACCGATGGTTTAATATTCTTCTAGCTCTAGACAAAAACGTCGTCTTGAAGAATCCTCAGGCGTCCATTCAAGTATCCATCCCAAAAAAGTTATGAAGCAGATCGAAGAACGATCTCATGGGAAAGGCATTCATATTCGTGCTCTTATGCGTAGAGCTAGTGGAAAGTGTAGGCAAGAAACAACCAATGAGACAACTCCCGATACTTGCTTGGAGACAACAATGCCTGCTGTATCTTCCGAACCGCATGAATCAGTTAACCCGTCTGTAACAACCGAATCGTCTGCAACAGTTGAACCGCCTTTAACAGTCGACCCGGATATAACAGTCGAACCGGCTGTAACAAGCGAACCATCTGTAGCTCCCGAACAGCCTGTAGTACCTGAACTGTCTGTAACAGCCGAACCATCTATAATTGCTGAACCGAATGTTACTACCGAACAATCCGAATCTGTAGCAGCCGTGCCATCCTTAACTGCTTTAAATGGTAATGTGGATACGGCACAAGCCATTGGAACTATTTTAAATACTGCACTCAGCGAAACACCGAAAGTTTGTAAACCTTGTTTTGTAGCGATAAAAAAACTTGATAGCAGCTTTTACTCGCGGTTTAAATTGACATGAAATACACTAAGTTATGTTGTATTCTTACACCTAATTTAGCGAGGTCATATTATCAAATCTTAGGTGCATACCATATCAAGCAAGAGGATAGGGCGAGGCTAAGCGAAAGTTGCCTTACCGAGCCCAAAACTGGTAAATTTGATATGGGGGATTATTCCCTGGGTCTTCAAACAAACCACCAAGACCTAATGGTTTGCTTTCCAAGATTTCGTTTTTCTAGGTAGAAAAGGTAGAAACATTGATTCAGAAGTTCAAGTATTGTAAACCTGGATGATGCAGATATAACGCTCTCTTATGATGGCAATTTCGCCAAAATAAAGTTTATTAATTCTATGAAAAGTTATCATCCGACATTAGTCTTCCCTTTCTAGAGCTTCCAGCAACTTCAAACTCGTACCGTACCGTTTTGCTTCGTACTGTTCGCGGTGCGATATCCATGTATCGCGTATCTTTTTCCACTTCGCTAAATGTTCATTCATTAAATCATCCTTATCCAACGATGATTGGTTGATCTCGAAGTCACCCACTGGTTCCGCTTTTTTTATGCAGAAAGGCTGCATGTCATGTGCAGGTTCTGGTCGAGGCATTTCAGTTATTTCGCAGAGGTCTCCGTTCATAAACTGCTCCACGATATCCGGATTGTATTCGCGTTTAATTGCGGGTCGCGGCACTTTTACTTCAGATACCTCAGTATCCTTTGCCCTCGGTTGATTTTTCATCCACGCTCGACACAAGGGGTACAGGGGAGAGTTCTCCCTGAACCGAGCCAGATCAATGCTACGATCAAACAGCTTCATGATGTACGGCTCGTAGCTAGTGTCTGCATCCATTCTCTGTTTCTTTGCCTGCTGGTCCTCGGCACTATCATCCGAGTCGGAGTCGTCGTCAGAGGATACGTTTTTGTTACTCAACGCGCCTTTCAAGCGACCTCGTGCCATCGCAACATTTTGCAGAGTTTTGCCTAGTTAACAGGTGTAAACAAGATTATTATTAAGTTCTTATTTCAACGTAACTTTCTTGAAACATACGTTTTTCATCTGAATTCAGCAACATCCTTCGTTTGGGCAGCATTTTCGAAGACCACTGCGTATGTTTGTTTATTGTTTACTATAGAAGAAGCCAAAAAAAGCCAAACCGTAAAGGGTGGTCCAAAAGGCGACAACCGTTTGTCCTCTGACAGCAAACTGACAGCTTTTTAGCAAAACCGATCATGTTAAAAAACTTTAAATAAAACTAATTGTACTGAAATAACTCTCGTCTCGTAATTAATGAAAAACATAATTAAGGTTGATTCGATTATTCTAAGCAGAATTCAAATGAATTAAACAAAAAGTCAACAGGGTTGTGGGGGGAGGGACATAAATCTGGTAACCCTAACTTTTGACATTGGTTTGTTTATGATTTCATCGCTAAAAATATGCACTGTGCATGCAGCAGGTCCTATTCGTTAGCTGGCCGAACGATGTCGTATTAAGTGCAGTGCGTGCCAGGCGAATTCGTTTTCCTTAAAAGCGAAGCCGACAGCCATGAAATAAGCAAATAAGGCACACTCTGGTGTAGCTAATAAGAGTAAAAACACCGTTTACGCCATTAAGGTGCAGAGTGAGGTGATGCGGAGCAACGAAACGAAAGCATTAGTTTATCGTTTGCTACGGCGGAGTAAAAAATGAGTACCCGGCCAAGCCCTGCACCCTTCAAGCGGTCGATCGACGGATTGTTCAACGTTTGGCTCAATCTTCGCAACCAAGGCCACGAGAAGCCGCTGCGAAATGCACTGTACAATGTGCTCGTGGTCGGCGTTATTGCCGTGGTGATTGGCGTGATTTTGGTGCTAGCACCCTTTTTCAAGCCGCTCCTGTGGGCGTTCCTGTTCGGGGCCGTACTGTTTCCAGCGAAAAAACGTCTCTCCGAGTCACTGAACCAATGGATCGGACGGATCGAGAAGGATGACAAGTACCTGTTGCTCGGTGTGCTAAGCGCTCCGGTTTGCTGGGTGGATTCGCTGGGAGAATTCCTAACCAGCTGGCTAAGGGAACACCTGAAGATCATCGGCGTCACCCTCGGGGGCCTGGTATTGCTGCGGTTCATCCTCTGGCTAACACCGACGGAGGTATTTTTCTCGATATGGAACTTCATTGTGTGGAACCACTCGCTCTTCCGAACGCTGCTCAGTTCGCTCTCCCTGCAAATGGTGGTCGTCATATTGATCGTTTACGTCGTAAGCGTATACTTTCTCTGGACTCCCGATCACTCTACCCCATTCCTGGTCATCGGGCAGGTCCTGTGGATGGTCATTGTGGGGTACGGCAGCAGCTTCCTCGGTGCACTGCAGGTTCCCGTGTTTCTCGCACTACTCTCGTACGGTGCGATCGGTTTGGTCTACAATCTGCAGAAAGATGAACGCAACATTCGCTTCATTGACAAATGGCACAGCCTACTGGACGTCACAAGCTATCGGTTGGAAGAATCAATGGCAGCCACACCGAAGGCAGCAACCGGTGAAACCTCGAGAATCGAAGAGATAAAATCGAAACTACAACTCGACGTCACCGCCACACCGCAGCTGTCCAGTACGATGAACGACGCGTCCGGTGCCAGTAACACCTACCCGCCCAGCATACTGAACAGCGCCGAAACGCTCGAAAGTGACCTGTACTTTCGTTTGCTGTTTTACGCGTGCGGCGCGACGCTCGTGTGGACGCACACGTGGCTCTTGTTCTTGGGCTTCATTCCCATCTGCATGCACGTCGTACGGAGGGTGGCCGAATTTTTGGGCATTGTAGCGTACGTGTCGCAGCGGACGCAGCACTATTGGCACACGCTGAAACTGTGGCTGTTTCCGCGCCACTCCGCCCTCTTACCGCTCTGCTTGCCGGGCATTTTGCGGCTCAACACAAACATTCATCGCTACGCCTGTGCCAAACTGCGCTCATACATAGACGATATCTGCTCGATCGTGATGATCGGATTCCTCATCGTGCTCGTCATGCTGATCAGCGTGTTCGCCTTCACGCAAATCTACTCCGAGGCGATCGCCGTGGCGCAGCTCGGCTCGAACCTGGTCAATCGAACACTCATCCATCGGCCGGAGCTGATTGAAATGTTACCCATCGGTAGGCTTGACTTGCAGGGAGCATTAATTTCTGCTCACATTACATCTCATTCTTCGTGTTCATTTTTAGACATGCAATCGATGGATAACATTATCGACAATGCGTACAAGTATGGCCGGTCACATATCGAGCAGTACGTCGACGGTATCTTCAACGATACTGACCCAACGCAAGCGGTTAAGCTGAAGCTGCAAATTCTCAGCGTTTGGGATCGCTTGATACAGAGCTGGATGGATCGGAACAATGCCGAGGGAATGGTCGGACCAAGAGTGCCCGCCCAAGCCATCCGCATGACGATAGACGAGATTTTTATAAATCCGAGTAAGCGAAACGGGGACAGGTACGACAGTGGTCCAGAATGTAATGTTTTCCCCTTTATTGTATACCTTTACTCCTAGTCACTAAAGCCGGTCTCATCGGTTTTATAAAGAGTAACTTCGGCATGCTCTGGGAGGTGGCCGATTCCTTGTGGATGCTGCTACGAACCAACCTGACCCTACTGCTGTCCGCCGTCGGTACGCTTGTATCAGCGATCCTTGGGGGCGGTCATGCAGTTTTGAAGTTTTTATTCCACACGGTAACGGAAACTCCTGTTTAGAACCCGGAACACCCGGATAGCCTTGGGCAATGTTTATTGTTTTTTTTTTCGTTTTCCATTTCCGTAGATAATATTTTTCACGACATTATTTTATCTGCTGCAAAGCAGCCAGGATCGCTACTCGCCGACGGCAGTCACCATCAACAACTCCTGGGGGCCCCGCATCATCCAAGCGCTGGAGGATTCCATCTCGAGTGTGGTGGTGGCGACCCTTAAGCTGGCCCTGTTCCATGGGCTTTTCACCTGGCTAACGCATACCGTTTTCGGTGCACACATCGTGTACCTGCCCGCGGTGCTCGCTTCTATTCTGGCCGCGGCACCCTTCCTAGAAACGTACTGGTGCAGTGTGCCCGCGTTTCTCGACCTGTGGCTCTCGCAGGATCGCTTCTGGCTCGGTGTCATTCTGGTGATGATACATTTTATCGTTCCGTCCAACTTTAATCCGATCATTCACTCGGAAATCAAAGGGTACGGCAATGAGCGTGGCTTCGAGCTCCATCCAGTGGCGCTGACGACTGGCTGAACTGATGTTCTCTATCGTTTCAGAGGAGGCCATCCGTACCTGACCGGCCTGTCAATTGCTGGTGGAATGTACTTATTCGGGCTCGAGGGCGCTCTGCTGGGGCCGTTGTTACTATGCTTGTTGGTAGTATTATTCGAAGTGACCATCAGTGCTATCCGAGATAGCCCCACGACACCTCAGACCAGGTAAGATCAAGTTGATCTTTAGAGGCCCGGCAATAAGCGCCTTACTAAGTAACAAGCTCTCATACGTTTCATCATAAACTAATATCGTAACTTGGCGATAATGCTACGCTCAAACTAAAACAATAACGAAACGGTTTCCTTGTCTCAGGAAATCCAGCCTAGATACGAACAACGACATTTACTCACCCGCTACGACGTAAGTAGAAGGAAAAAAAAACCCTAGATTTTGGTTGCGATAGATTGTTTTTTCGTTGGTAGTGTTTTGCAATCCGACGAGAGTGTCGTTTACGTGTGTAGACTTTTCAACACTTGGTCGTACTTACCTTGAAATTGACTGGTTTCAATGTTGTTTTACTTCTAATGTGTGGTGTGTGATAGTTTGCCAATTGATGAACAAGCAAGATGCATTAAAACAGCTTTCAACAAAAACAACGGATTGAATGTCCTCCATTGATTAGCAATATAGATTATTTGACTCGTGGTAGCGAAGTTGTTTTACTAACTATTTTTGATGTACTTCTGCTGGAAATTCTGGAAGTAAATCATTTGCTTGAAAGTAATTGGTCAGTAAATTAGTTCTAGTTGTTTAAAATATGCATTTTGGATTTTCTGACTTTTTTAACGTGTCTTTTTTGTTGGAGTAAACTCTTCTAGAAAGTCTGGCTCGCGTTGTGGCAAACATGGATCAACATATTTTTACGATTTATGCGATTTCCTTTCTTTCTTCTTTCTTATTTGTTTGCCGTGATTTCGTTCGCTTGTGATGAAATGGTAAAACCTCAAAAAAATAACGATTTCGACTCGTCACTGTCATAAAATAAACTTATCATCAAATCGCCTAAATCGATCTCTATCATCGACTACGCAAACCGTGTTACAAAACTGTCGAATCGAATGTTCGTGCAGTTTGTGCCGCGAATGGCAACAGTTCCTTCGTGGCGGGGATGTAAGTAGCCGCGTAGGGTAGATTAGTTGCCCCACTTCATAGCTCCGCTTACGGAGCGTCCGTAGACCGTGTTTCATGTTCGGTGGACCAAGGAGTTTTTCTTTTTTGGTTCTTGGTAGGTGGGTTCACAACGGTATCCTCTCTTCCTCCCCATTTGGTTTGTAATGTATCTTGCGCATGAGTACTACCTTTAGTGCCAGGAAGAAGAAAAAAAAAACACCAACGCTGGCATCGTTGCGTTGTCAATGTTCATCCGACACAAATCATGATCATCGTCCTCATCAAACATTTTCATCACTGTCATTCGTAGCAAGAAAACTCCCGCACCATCCGCTGCCTATATGATCCGGACGAAAGATGGCAAGTTTCTAAACTCACCGCTGGCCATGAACTGCACCGCATCATCCACGTGCATGACTTTTCGTGGCACTCCGCTTGTTTAATTGTTCCCCGCTCATCGAGTGTCGGCCGTGGAACGGGTTGCGTTTCGTTCCACATGTTCTTTCGATCGCGATCAAGGGTGTCGTGCTCCGGTGTAAATATAAAAGTTAAAACGTTCGACACCCCTGATCTTAACACACCCGCGCGGTACGAATCTTACCGATCCTGTTTTATCCCACTTGTACTAACACCCACCCCATTCAAACGCTAGTATTTAACGTAGTACCCACCGTGTATCTATGTTTTCCCTTCCTCCTTTGTGGACGCGCACTTGCGCCCTACTTCTTCCCCAAACACGGACACACGGATCGATCGGAGCAGCACCAACTTCCGGTACGCTGCCTTCCAAGAGCAGATGGCTGTGGACGGATCGAGCGCCCAAGGAGCAACAGCTCAGACGGCGGAAGCCATCGGAGCAGGTCCCTAAGTACGTTCAGCCTCGGACGGTCTAGCGTCGTCACGCGGTCGGTAGAGGAAGAACCACTTTGCTCGAATGAAGCTTAACTCGATGGTAGATCCGTGTACAATTGTTGTCTTTTCAATTATTTACGCTAACTTTGCGGTGATAGGAAACAAAATCTTACAGGCAAGCTAGTAAAGAACAAGAGAAAAAAAAAACTCGGTGTGATAAAAGTTGAACCACTCACAGAACGAAATGTATTTATGTTATATTCCTGTATTAGCAGCTGCGCGACAATTTTTCGCCCGCTCGTAGACAGAAATCTGCCCGAGCGGAATAGGCAAGCTTTAGTGGTAATGCGTTTTCTAATCCAAAGCGAATTTATAGCTACTAACATTAATGTATGAGCGAATAAAAAGAAACTAACCGAGAAAATGCTCGGTTGGTCTCAAAATTCCATTTAGAACGGAAATTCGGGATGCTTGGTGATGCTGTTTGAAAGAAAAGGGGAAGTTAGGCATTGAGATCGGGCGCACCTGCTGGCCGTCGCAAACATTTTCCACACATTCTTACCCCGGGAAGAAACCAAAGTCACAGATGCGTATGTTCTGATCCAGACCGTTCAGCTTGACCATGTCGTCGCTCGACAGCTCGAAGTCGAACAGGGCGATGTTCTGGCGCACCCGGTTCGCGTTGGTGCTCTTCGGGATCGTCGCTATGCCGCGCTGCAGCAGATGGCGCAGCAGGATTTGGGCCGGCGTTTTCCCGTGCCGCTGCCCAATCTCCTTGACCGTCGGGTTGTCCAGCAGGTCGGGCACCTCGCGGCTGTGAAAAGGGCGAAGGAAATACAATACACGTCGAACCGTCGAAACCATCGTGGCAACTCACTTTAGCAGCTTTTCGATTCCCTTCGAACCGAGCGGCGAGTACGCGGTTACGGTAATACCGTTCGCCTTGCAGAACTTCACTAGCTCGTTCTGCTGCAGATAGATGTGATTTTCAATCTGTAACAGAGAGGCAAAGCAACAGCGATAGGTTTAGAACCCACCCACCAAAAAAAAAAAAAACCGCCGGGAACGACCGCAGGCTCCTAAGCTGGGCCCCTAGCTGCCCAAAAAGCCTAACAGTGCAGCGAACAGTAGCACTGTCGATCGCCCGCCACCCGCCTGGCATCCCAAGCCGGACCCGGAACTTACCTGCAGGTTAGCCGGCTTAATTCGGCAATTATCCAGCACTCTCAGTAGTTGCCGCTGGTTGAAATTCGATACGCCTATGCTGCGTGCGAGACCGGCATCGGCGACCGCTTCCATACTCTGGAGGAATCGAGGTGAGATGGATGTGCGTCCCGATGGGCGAGCATGAAACGAAACGTGTCAGTAGACGGTAGACAAAATGGCGAAGAAAAAGAAACGGAAAAGCACTCGGCGCGATGCAGAGCGTGCAGCCGAAAGGACACGGCGAAGTGGCTGCTACAATGATTGTTTATTGTTTGCGGTAACGCACCCTTCTTAAGACGCACCGTCCGGGGCTCGAAGAGGTTGGCTGTTTGTTGTCGGTTCTGTTTGTTTGCAGCTCGGGATGGGAGATTGACTTTTTTTCGTGTAGCGCTTCCCGGGCGCAGATTGGCGCACAAAAAGGAGGGACACACAACGTGGCCGGAGTGCACCGGGCACCGTGAAAGTATCGTTTGCCGAAACGAGTCAAATTGTTCCGGAAGTAAATGAGATCAAACGAGGCTGGAGTGAACTGGCAGAAGACGAGAACCCCGGGTCCCGGTACCGTTGCGGAACCCCTAAGGCGTTCCCATTGCAGCGTGCGTAAGGCGAAACCGATGGGATTTGCTAATAGTTGCGTTGATTGAAGGAGGTAACGTGTATCCCATGAGAACCACCGGAAGGGAGCATCTTTTATGTTGTTGGCTTACTTCGGGACAATTGATATGTTTTGATTGTGTGTTCCAAAATTAATTACTAACGCCTTTATCCATACTCCCAGTTGTATCGGTTTCAAACTATCAAATCTACATCTACGAATCGGATTTTGAAACACCTTCGTGGTCAATAGCGCTAGGAATATGTTTTCCCTAAACAATCGTTTCGAACTTTATAGTGCACATATGTGGTTGCTAAAAAAGTTGCTCAGAAAAATATCGCGATGTTACAAATATTACAGAACGCAAATTGGGATTGAAGGTCAAGTTAGTATTCCAACAAAATAATCGCTTCGTAGAGGTAATTCTACCCGCCTGTGATAATTCATAACCATTAAAGCCAACAGCAAATTGAGAGTTTGTATTCACAAAGAAAAAAACCTACATAATGTCAAATCTAAAACGAAAAGATTCGAATTTAAGATTCTTACAAATCGATTGATAGTGAGGTTTATGCGGAATATAAGATCAGCCCATTCCTGCCAATTTATGGGATTTCCAGACTTCATAATTGTTACGTAAATCGAAAGGCAGTTCGACTGTAGCCCACCTGTCTTACCGAAAACAGAAAAAAAGAAGAAAATGGACCCGAAAACCTTTTTTTATGGCTAGCCTTTGTAAAATCATGCGTTTCAAACACGTTTTCATAAAATTCAGTGAAAGCACTGTCTTAATTAGTGGCGTGGCGAACGGAAATCGCATCCCAAAACGCCATCGTAGAGGAAGTAAAAATTTAAATAAATCGGGTGAAACCTGCTGTACCTGCTAAAAACGGGTTCGGGGATGATAGTTAAAAAGAAAATGGGGCCATCTTCGGCGCTTACCTTCCACAGGGCAACGTGATCGGTCGTTGTTTCCAGCACCAGCTCCCCGTTGTCGTCGGTCAGGAAGGGCCCGTCCACCTCGGGCACGGTGAACGGCACATGCACCAGGTAGAGATCGACGTAATCGAGCTGAAGATCGGTCAACGATCGTTTGAGGAATTTTTCAACCGTCGCGGCTCGAGTGCCTGTCAAGAAGAACGTTCGTTAAATATGTGTATAATAATAATCGCGCCGACGGGTCGGACAGGTGCACCGAGGAAGGTTCACATAAAGGGCTGACATCAACAAAGTACCGTCAAGTACCGTACCGTGTGGGGGCAGCTTGGTAACGATGAACAGCTCGTCGCGCTTTACCCGCCCACTGTCGATCCACAGGCGCAGCACTCGACCGATCGTGGGCTCATTTTGGTACACCGGTGCACAGTCGATGTGCCGATAGCCGGCTTCGAGGGCTTCGTTAAGCGCTTTCTCCACTTCATCGTCCGGAGCCTGGTTGCCGGGAGTGTGCAGCAATAATCAAATTAAAGGAAAAAAAATGTGTCGTTTATGAAGCACTCCACTCTATCCATATTCGGCATGTGTTGGCCTCCGAAGAACATCTTCACAGTCGATCCCCCGGCCACGAGAAGCGCCACAACACACTTACCCGCCAGGTGCCGAACCCAAGCGCCGGCATCTTGCGACCATTTTCAAGCGTCAGATCCATCATGCAAGCCGCCATCGCTGGGGATCGTATAGTCGTAGAACAATTGTAATGCGCCACACACAACACACAACACTGCACTGAACCTTTCCGTGGCGTGGTAACCCGGCGACTGCTTGCTGGCCCCGGCGCGAGCGCTGGTTTTGTCTCACGATCGGGCTTCCCGCGCGTCCCCAAACAATTACTGCCCTCACGAAAGTGCCCGCCTGACGGGGGGGGGAAAAAAACCGGTCGCGATCCTCCGCGTGACTCGGGTGACTCTCCCCAATCGCTCCCTTCGGCCAGTTTTCCTACTGCCCGTTGTGGATCGTTTGTTTCATCCGGCACGATCGCACTGCCGATGGTGTTATCTCGCTTGAGTCAATGTAATTGTTATCTACATTCTCCTTATATGCAGTCGAGTGCATTTGTGCATTGCGCGTTGGTTAAGGTTATGGGAAGAATGTTCCTGCACAGCGTATACATTTTGCATACGTTCAAACAAGATTCATACGCTCAGTATTTCGTCATTAATTGGTCGATCTTATTCCGACAAATAGGATTTAAAAAAAAAACGATTTCAGTTGTTTTTTTTTTGTGAAGCCTATTATTTTTACGAATCTACATTACAACTAAATTAAAGAATTAATATCGATTTTGCGACTGCAGTATGAAACTATCTAAAATTATTTATTCCCAGGTTTTCGGAATCAATGTTTTTATCTCATTTCTAGTAATGCAAAAGTAAAGAGTGTGAATTACATTTAGCGATTCATACGTAAGAAATATTGTTTGTAATATTTTTTTTAACGGCCAGATCGTATTGTAGAAAAAAATATTTAACACGAGGTTAAAAAGCACTTTCACAGGAGACAAAATCATGTTTGCGTGAATCACAAAGCAAAATCCATTTGCGCTGTAGAGCACCGTCGGCGAATGTGTATTTCCTGAGTAGGTTTACTCAGTCTATCCGACGCGTAGAAAAATGGAAGCTGGAACGATGGAGCGTTACCAGATAATACAAAATGCAATTCTCAAGGCTTGTGAGGCCAAGGGGCTATCAAATGACACTTGGTAAAAATGATTTCTTGTTTTTTTGTATTGCACCAAAAGTGATCTGGTGTTCTGAATATTTAATTTATTTATTTATCAATGGACAAGTGAGCAGAGGTATATTTTAAGTAATTATATTAAAAATTACCTAATTGTAACTTACATGTTACATCCTTCCATTATCTTGATGAAACGATTTAATTGCTATTTATCCCTCGTAAAACCACATTTATCAGCAAATCTGTTGTGTTGTTGAATAACGAGAAGGAATGTTGGAGAGAGGGATACAAAGAGAGGTAACTTCAAAGAGGATACTGGTAGCTGCAGCTGGCCCATAAGAAAATCAAAACCGGAAAGCAACCAAACAGCCGGAACCGTCCTCTGTTGGATAAATTGAAATAAACATCAACAAACAATCAGCAGCCCATCAAAAACACAGCACAGCAAAGGACGAACGAAACGCGAGGAATCCTGCCCGGCATTGGCAAACTGGTATCAACTGTCACGATCATCGTCAGCTCTGTTCGAGGGGGAAAATTGAAGCAGGCAATATACTTACCTCAAACGTGGAACATGGCAGCCATTACTTCAACCCCTCGACGATGTGTACTGCCAGCGATTTTCCAAAGGGGCGGCGTTCTGCTCGAGCATGCTCGTCTCTCCGCTATCCGTGGACCACGATTTCCCTACGACCGAATTGCCAATATACTGCAATGGCTGCCGATCTGTGCGTAATATGAGACGTTTTAATCAAACTTTAATGTAATACCCTTCTGCGCCGAGGGGGAGAGAAAGTAAAATTTCATCCCCATTTGGCCAACCGCAACGACACGGAAGCTGCGTTTGACATGGGCAACCGTTCGGTGCAGGGGTAATAAATGTTTTAAATAATAAACTGCCTGGCTAACCTTTGTTCGATCGTTGGGATTTTAATTAAATTTTCCTTTCCATAATCATAAACCAATCCCAACGCGGATACCGACGCGCAGCTTCCATGTCTATGTGCGCGTGTGTGTGTTTGTGAGGAACTTCGCTCTTCCGGTCGACGTTGCGACGAGCTCTTTTTCCCATTAAGACACCTCTCAACAAGGAGCGGTTTCTTTCCGTTGTAGTTAAATTGTTTGTACCTGCCCCTTTGGTGGCATCTGTATCGGTAATCCTTCCGCATCTGCCCGTACTGGACGGAAAGAGAGATGCCCCCGGGGATGACCCACATTGCGTTCCGGCAACGAATTTGTCAACGGGTCTTCTGAAAGGTTTCCTGTTTTTTCTCTTCTCAAATTATCTGTGATGCCACTGCACCGGCAACAGTGTCATGGAAGGACACGAATGGTATTAATTACTTACTCTGCTCGGAAGATTCGATAAGCGGCGGTGCAGATAAACGATCGCTGCAATATTTCGGCACACTTAGCAAACCGAGAGCACTTTAAAAGTATTCCAACCGCACAACAGGATAATCTTCCCAGTACTTTGCGGGTTGCGGTGAAGTTCATAGGCCAGATTGATGAGGTCGAAGTTGGTCGACAGAAATTACCTATGTTGCCAAAGATGGCATTATTACTCTTCGTGTCCAGATAGGTAGATGAACAATAAGTTGTTTTATATGTTTTCACATCCGTCGTTGGTCGTGAGAATTGGAACGATATTTTCTGGGAAGATCTTTTCGGTTTGATAAATGACGCAAATGTTGACGACAATCGGTATCTGGTGGAGGCCTGTATGTGCCTGTGAATTAGTAGAGCGCCTTTTTTAGGAGGAAAACTATGCAGTATCAAATAACTTTACCTAACTCAACTACTGGAGACTGGTGAAATTCAGCTCAATATTTCTAAATATATTTATGTTGCTATCCACCCTTTAGGTTAACTACAAAAAATACTGGAGATGCCGGGGATTGAACCCGGGACTTCTCACATGCGAAGCGAGCGCTCTACCACTGAGCTACATCCCCTTGTGACGTAGATTCATTGTTTGAATAACGGATTCTACGAAACAATTGTCCAAAATTAGTTAATTCATCAAAACATCTCATTTTCCAGTTGCTCTTTTTGGATGGAATGTTTGATTGCGCCAGGAGGTTTCCGGGAGAAAGATCCGTCTCTCGATTGATTTCGATTGATCTTGTAGTTAATTGTTTGTTAACTTATGATACACGTTTAGTGCAGTGCATAAGTGAATTAAGTGGTGACATTAAACAGTTGCAGCTGAGGGCAATAAGCACACACAAATCTTCGTCCATTCACTTCGTTAGTACCGAATAATGTCACAACAACATGAAATGTATTTAAAAATATGGCCCATTGAAGGAAACGCGAGCGCCAATGATCGTCCAAACCGGGGCTCAACGGACTGCTCTGTGAGGGAAAGGAAGTGATCGCTAAACCTGCCGGACTGATAGACAATAAATAAAGCATAATCACCGTACACATCCGCTTTGGCACTTCAGTGCACAAAAGACAATCCTAAGCTTGAGTAGGCCACGATCGTCTTGAGACGGAACGTAAGGCAGCCCACGGGCAAATCCAAAACAGCTCACCGAACGAAGAAAAGCACAAATAAATGCTACACAACATAACACGAAAGGAGTTCGCCATTGTTCGCCCGCCTGTCTGCCTGTCTGCAGGCCTACGAGTAACGCTTTAATCTGCCATTCATCCTTTCTTCTGCGGGGACATTGCGGGCCCCGAAGACGCTACTGTATCGAGCCAGCCTCCTTCGTGTGCCGACGGCTGCAGACGCCCTTGTCCGAACCGCTCTTGGTACTTTTTCCGGAAGGTCACTCTCGGTGAGGAGCAAGAGGCCACTGTTTACCCTGAAAGTGGAGCAGAATTCGCTAAAGCCAGCAAAAGTAAATCAAAACATTCGTAAACAAGCTGTAGGTTTCTCGTTGACCCTTTGCTTCGGCAGCGCCCTTGCTTGTCGTCTTGAGCTGCCTTGGCCGTGCCGTGTTTAGGCATCGTAAGTAAGCCCTACTGCAAATCGTACATCTTACAGCCTCAGCTTAGCCCAGCCTTTCCCCGGGACCCGATCCTTGTTGTGGTACTACTGGGCAGACGGGTGGCAATGTTTCCAACGATTACAAGGATCACTTGCAAAACAAACCACGCTAAGCACCGCAAACAGAGAACCACCGGGAGACTCCTGGGAGCAGGACCATGCCGGCGTAGGCCTTTCCCGGGCGAGATGCGGATTATCCTGCGCCGGGGCGCAAGTGGGATCGGCAAGAAGAAAAGCAAAACCCGGCCCGTTGAAAGTAGAGGCCCGAGTTGCCGGCCGATCCCGAGCGTATGCAATTCATTAGTCTTTTCAAGTGTGCGCCTCGCAAAGCCGAGTAGGAATTATTCCAATTCGTTCGTCCCGGGGCCCGCCCTTCCCAGGCATGGAGATCTCAATTCGCTGGCGTACCGGGAGGCACGCACGGATCATCGAGTTCGTGCGTGTAATGCAGTACGTGTGCGGCTATCGATACAGCCTTTCCAGAGCCCAGCAACGTCCTGGGGAGATAATCCTGCACCAAGAAAAACAGCAACCGGATTTACCGCGCTCGGTAAAGATCGTTAAGGCTTTCGGCATGCTCGCTGTGCTTGTGCCGATCACTCGATGCTCATATGGCGATCCTGGGCTGGGCAGTAGCTCTTCCTGGTCCTGTAAGTCACAGCATCTCTTCCTCCACTATGTTGAAATTCCAAACCTTCATGCGCATCTTTGCAGCTCCAGCGCATTATGTAATAAGGATTAGAATTAGCATCCTACTGCGCGTATATAAAGAAATGTTGGTGGGTTTTGGTCAAAATGTACAAAACACCTGAGAAGAACAGTTTTCTGGACGATACTGACGGTATCTTTCTAACGGATCCCTGAGTTTTTTTTTCAGAATTGAATCAATTTTCGTTATTAGACAAACGCGCTCAAAAATATGCACTTCCAAGTGTCTGAAACATTAATGAATAGCTTTCTAGATTTATCGAACTTATTTTTTTAATAAAGGAGAATGCAATATTCATTATTTTAAGTGCATTGGAGGAATTGATGGATGGAACAGAACATTAACTAAGCGTAAATTGATTATCGTAAACCAACAGTTTTTTAAACAAAATATTCAGATTAGCAAATTGTAATGGGACTGGAACATGAAGTTGTTAAACAAAGCACATTTTCAAATTTATGTTAAATTTTAACACTCCTTTTTTATCGAAGTGAAATTTAGCATAAGAACAAAATAACCTCTGATGAAACTGGTACAACGTTTCAAACCTTAGTTCAATTTCTATACAAAATCAAATGTCGTCTAACGAATTCCCAAAAACCATGTAAATATTGCAATATGAGAGGAATTTACATGAACATATTACGACTTAAAAAAACCACTGAACATTCAATCAATTACAATATCCATTCATCTCCTTATAATTATTAACCACATAATTAAATGGTAGCATTAATCCCGACCCTATGAAATCGCACAGCACCAATTTCTCTGTGTCACTACGAATTATCTAATAACACGATTCGTTTATTATCCATTTCCAAGACATCGTTATTAAAAATATGAGTTCGGTAGGAAAAAAAAAGCCTTGCAACTGACCTCCGTGATCCTACCCCTCCTTTGCTCGTGGTTCGTCCGACGATCGTCTCAATCGACTCGTCGGACGTGCCGTCCAAAATACGCCAAGAATCTTACAAATCACCAGCTGCAATCTTTCCGCCCATTGCTAATTCCTCTCAATTGTCCTCAACGTTTGCGGGGACAATCATCTCTTTTTGTCATTCTGCCGTGGAAAAAAACCTGTCCCCTAGTTGACGCAATTGTAATTTAATTACCATCTCCCTAAGTGATGAGATACCGCATCGAGAATTATTAAAAAAAACAAAAAAATCATTCGACGTTCGAGCGGGCTCGATGAGGATTTCCGTTTTCTAAAAAAAAAAAAAACATATCTTTCGACCGTCCCCGTGAGCCAGGAGGATGCGTTGCACAGGATGTTGCTTCCTAACCCTCCGTTTGAGCATCATCCTTCATTTTCTTCATTTTCCACACGCTCAGGAGGGGGAAAAAGGAACCGAAGAACGTGAGATTGGGAAAAGTGGGAGGAGTTAGAAGTCCTGACGATCCTTGCCGGAATCGCTAGAAAGGGAAGAAGAGGAGGGAGAGTCAATATTTGGACAGGGCGATTCATTTTTGGGAAAACAATGGGAAACCAAAGAAGGCGGTTGGGTTGGGTTGGCAAGGACAGAGGAAAATAAAAAGGATCTGATCGGTGCCCGCCGGTGCTCAGTGTGTTGCCGGAACGGGTAGAGAGCGGACTGGGTCCTCGTGGTTGCCTTCGACAGTCTATAGTACTGCATTATGGCGGCACCGAGCTGCAAAAGTGTGGCCCCGCTACGGCAGAGTGATTTCAGTATCGAGCACATCCTTACGCGGGCGGGCGAACGGTTCGAAAGACGGCGCAGGCAAAGGTCAGAGGGAGAACAGTGCCGGAGTTGCTGCACCAGCAGCCCCGGAAGTGAGGGTAACAGTGAGGATTTGGATGATGGCGAGCGAGCTGGAGCCGAGGCGGATGTGGAGCTCGATGAGGAGCTGGACGTGGGACAACCGGCAGGCGGTGGAAAACAGGAGCACCGGGCGACGGTCAATCGAGGATTTGTACCGACGGTTCCGAGCTGCGGTGCCCCGGCGTTCGACTGGCTCTACTACACGCGCTACCATCCACCGAAGCTTCCGCGTAAGTAGAATCCCGCCGCCCGTTTTCACCATTCGGCAAACACTCTGGCAGGCCACTAACTTCCACTTCGTCGCATCCGTTCTTTCAGGACCGGCCAAGGCTGGCCCCGTCAAGCGAACACCCGGCCGGTTACCGCGCGTTCCGTTCACGCCGGCCCAGCTTAGTGCGCTCGAGGACGCGTACAAAGTGTCCACCTACCTCAGCTCGGAGGAAGCCAATCAGCTCGCCTACAATCTCGACCTCACAAACACGCGAGTCAAGATTTGGTTCCAGAACCGGCGCGCCCGGGATCGGCGGGAAAAGCGGGAAGCTGCACTTGGTGGCGGCGGCGACGGTGGCGTCGTCGATCCCCTTGGACCGATACCGCTCTACACTGGCGGAAGTTCCACAGGGGTGTCCATCGCTTCGCGCCATCGCAGCCATCCTTCGTCACCGGCCAGTGTGGAAGTGCCCGGGAGTCGACGCAGCCGGAGTCCTGCCACAGATCGAAGCTACTAGGGCCCGGTGGTACGGTACGCGCATCGTATTGTAAGATGTGAGTGGAAGCGGATCATCAATACTGGAGTTTTGTGATACGGGTGTGTTGACGTCGGAAGGTCGACGTGAAAAAGCGTTTGGTGCAGTTTTTATAGAGTGTAAATTTAATTCATATTTGTACATAGCAACAACGAAAAACATTTTCTAAAGAATCGTGCATTTGTTTTGGAAATATTTTTAACAATCGAAACTTTGGATGACTTTTTATCGAGATGCTTTAAAATATCGCCAGGTTGTAACTGCTGAACTGAGCAAGAGGTGAGAGCAACCAAATTTGTAAATAAGTAGAATAAGAAAATGTTGTGCCAAGAACCGGAACCAGAGTGTATACAGAATAAAACCTATTTACAAAACTTACAACCATATGTACCATTTTAAAGCAGGTATGGCATATTGGATACGGATGTATTTAAATTAAGGACTTGTTACCCAAGCTAGGAAAGGGTCACGAGTATCGATCTTCTCAGTGAAATATGGAACCCAGCAATGATACACAGAACAACATACTCCCTTGATTTGGTTCAGAATCGTCCATCTTTCCCGAACTGTCGTAAATAATAGTATTGATTGAACAATTGAACAGATTATGCAGATATTTTGTTTAACTTCATAATTAACAAGTTATTAAAAGAAGTTAAGTAAAAGTCTCCAGCCTGTGTCATCATCAGTAAAACAGAAAAAGTAATCCGTTGCTTTCTTATTGCTTATTTTATATTTTATCCATTTTCCAAAGCATCATTACAATATACAAAAGACAAAAAAACGAAAGTTTGTGAAGCATTAGGTTAGCGATTTAAATGACTCGATCGAGTCGCTCAGCTCAGATGAGACAAACTATAGGCGATTATTGTGGAACAAAATTGTAGTCGTAATCCAGAATTATATTTTTTACAGCAATTTAACGAAAGCTCAAAAGACAGGTGGGCAAAGTGTTCAAACAAACATATGGCGACGGATAACA
Source organism: Anopheles atroparvus (assembly GCA_914969975.1). NCBI lineage: Eukaryota > Metazoa > Arthropoda > Insecta > Diptera > Culicidae > Anopheles > Anopheles atroparvus. The sequence continues at coordinate 22,929,048 of CAJZCY010000001.1, read as the reverse complement.
ACAATCGAGTAATATTGAACAAAAGAGTATTCCAACTTGAGCCTGTATATAAGGGAAGTGGAATTAAAATAAAAAACTGCCTTAAATTCAAATATACCGACCTCTCTGTCTACACTTGCTTATATTACTTTAAGTAATGACCTATTCTACATCTTCGCTAGGGGGATGCCACATTCATCCGTTGATGCTTGTATTCTTTTCTTTTTTTTAAGATTTCACTGGGTCAGTTGCCAGCCCGAGGCCACGAACTAAAATATAGTAAAATAATCACCGAGCTCTGGCGTCCAATACTAAAATTCTCCTCGCCTCGAAACGCTCTCAATTCATGTTCCACCAAGCGTCACAAAGTTTAGTTGTAGCTTAATTGTTTGCCAAAAAGAAAATAATAAACAAAAAATTCCCTTACTTCAGCACCATCTTTCTTGTGTATTTATCCTAACTACGCGCCAGGGCGCTACATGGCTCTATCAGCTCTAACAACACCTATCGAACGCACATCAAGGAACGCATCAACGCCTAGCTACTGAGCCGGTTTTGCTTTGTTCGTATCGTTTACGATACACATTTTCACATTTAGCTGCGGCAGGTGCATTTTTATGTTATTTTTTAAATACACACACTCTCTGTTATCTCTCTCTCTCTCTCTCTCTATCCCTCTCTGTCTCTCTCTTTTTCTCTCAACATATCCTCTCCGAAATAAGATGTTTAACATTAGGGATAGCTCTCTTCCTTTAAACTACACCCAACTTCCGACCATTGATTTGGCGGGTGTGTAAGTAAGCGTTGTAAAAGCCTTTAAGGTTTTGATTTCATATAGATGTGTGCGCGAGAGAGGGTTAGTTTGTTTTGGATATCCTTGCGGAATATTTAGGGCATTTAAAAGGGATATTCTCTGCAGTCGTCGGTAGTTTCATTCATTATCTCCTCAGCATTAGCCTCGGCTCATTGTGCGTAGACTTCCGTTGCCACTGCAGGAAGCTATTCTTGTTCTGACATTAGCTTAGGTAGGTGGGAATCACCTTCCTGAACCATTCATCCTTAACCATCCAAAACAAGCAACTGTGTGTACCAACAACACGGTTTAACATTGGAGATTTATGTTACTTGAACTGTTCCTTCGATACTTGCTGCTTCAATGTATTTTCAGGAGCGCGTGTGCCATCTGGGAGAAAATGAATCAAAAGCTGCCGCCGGCAACGTTGACGATGTAGCAGGTCGATGCTCTCGAAGCAATGGTGGTAATACGCCTGCGCCAATCCCACAGCGATGTTAGCCTAATCCTTCACGCAGATGATCGACTCGCGGCCCTTGCCCACGCCGATCCACTTCACCGGCACGTCCAGCTCGTTCTCGATTAGCCGAATGTAGTCCTGGGCCTGCGGTGGTAGCTCGCCAAAGTCGCGCACGTTCTCCGTCGACTGCAGCCAGCCGGGCACGGTGATGTAGTTCACCTCCACCTGTCCCAGGTCGGTGATGGAGCCGGGGAAGTGGTCGATCTTTTTGCCGTGCAGATTATAGCTGCGAGTAATGGTGCGCGAAAAAAAAAATGCTTTATTCATTGTTTTTTCCTCTAAACAGGCAAGCGGTGAACGAAACTCGAACGGTGGAATAAACGTACCTGACGGCAATTTTAATCTCCTTGAGCGTATCCAAAATGTCCAGCTTGGTTAAACAGATTGCGGTGTAACCGTTGACCATGGAGGTATATCGGAGCAGGGCAAGATCTAGCCATCCGCACCGGCGAATTCGCAGCGTTGTGACACCGACCTCACCGCCACGCTTTTGCAAAAACGATCCAGTTTCCTATGGTGGGGGAAGACAAGAACTCTTTCTTTATCTAGATGCTCTACCGATAACAATGTCCGACCTGCACCATACTACGAGTAACTATGAGTTAAGAAAGTTTAGCAAAACGTCTTCAAACTTCAAGGACCAGATACAACATTCCACGACTCGTTACTTACATCGAGCAGCTCGGTCGGGAACGGACCATCGCCGACGCGAGTAGTGTACGCCTTCACGACGCCGATCACCTCGCCGATCGCTTGCGGTGGCAGACCCAATCCCGTCAGGACGCCGCCAATGCTACAGTTACTGCTCGTCACGTACGGATAGGTGCCTGCAAGGGAACGAAACGAAACGTCAGTCACGGCTCCCTCCACCGCCCGTCCACCGCCAAAAGTTAATGCTGCCTACCAAAGTCAATGTCCAGCATGGCCGCGTTCGCCCCCTCGACCAGGACGCTCTTGCCCTCCTTGAGCGCCGCGTGCAAGAACGACACCGAGTCGCGCACCAACGGCCGCAACCGTTCGGCATACTCGCGATATCTAGTAACGTGGTAAGAAGCAAAGGTCCAACACAAGTCCAACTGATGCCGCCGCTTCCGTCGTCCGACCGTCCCACCGTGCGCCTCTCATCGTTCGCCAACATCGGGCCGTGTCCCGCTTCGCCTTGTTGGCGTGTGCACGAGACGCGTGGGAGGAAGACGGACGTGCGCGTGGCCACCGGCGGTACTTACCGTGCAAGCTCCGCGTTCACGTCCACCGAAAAGTCGGGATAGAGCCGTTTGTACATCGCAGCCAGAGCTTCGAACCTGCCGAAATTCCCCATCCGAATGCGTGGAGACACGTGGACAACCGTGGCAAAGAAAGGATACGCAAAGGCGTGCGTTAGTGTCTATTCGCATTACAAAACTACTCGGATCTTACTTCTCACTGAACACTTTGAAGTCACCCAGCAGGTCGGACACGCGGATACCGTTGCGCGTGGCCTTGCTGGAGTAGCACGGACCGATGCCCTTCTTTGTGGTGCCGAGCGATTTGCCGCCCTTCTCCGCCTCCTGCAGGCCATCCACCTGTTGATGCAAGTCCAGCACGAGATGGGCACGGTTCGAGATGATCAGTCGCTTCTCCCACGACTTGAGCCCTTTTGCCTCGTTCTTGGCGAGCTCGTCGAACAGGCCCGGAAGGTGGATGACTACACCATTTCCTAAAACGAAAGAGAAAAGAAAACAAACATTAGTTAAGCTACGCTCGAGTAAAATCCAAAGCGCGTTTTCCATGTGATGTTAGATCTAAAGTAAAAATAACCTTTCATTCGCTAAGCTTCAAAACAATCGTTGAACAGGACTATAAATGCGCTTAATTGTCGTATTTGGATTTGCAAATATTATAGGGTTTTATCATATACTTTTTTACATAATATTTGAATTTAAATAATGGCTTTGTAAACAATGTGAAACGTGAGCGATGGATGGGACTTTTTTTTCTAAACACCCTGAGAGCCAAGCTTTTAAATTAGCATAAGATGAATAATTAGAACCAATCAACGTCCAACAGTTATTTCTACACGTGAGGTATATTACTGTATCACTGAAAGCACGTGCTCTTGAAGATGATGCAACAATATTTCATCAGCTAATCGCAATTACTGATACGACTGAAATTCAACGTTAATGTATCTCTCTCTTTGAACTTTATTTTAATTATAACTGATCAATGGACTATATGGTATACCACTGCATGCAGGCTGGTTGCAGGATGTTCTCAATAATGAAACAGCATATCCATAATTGAAAATCCTTCATTCGGGGGGGGATTGTGCGAGAGAAAAAGTAACATACCAAACACGTGCCACAGGACCGTTCCGTGACTAAAATAATAGGCAAGACAATCGATTAAACCTTGTTTTCCCGTTTGTGTTCCGTGCCACATGCTTCAACCGAAGTCTTTGGCTTGTGTGTTTGAGCTTTATCAGCTATCTCAACCGTTTGCTGACGAAGAGTTCAGAAAAACACAAAGCAAATAAACAACAAACTTCTCCTAACTTCCGCCTGCCAAAAGAAATAACAAGGGTTGCATGTTTTCCTCTATATCTATCTTTTATTGTTTATATTTCTATTTTAATTCCCCTGAATTTTTTTTAACGATTACGTTTTGTTAACCTTGACGAAACGACATGCCAACGGTACCCGCTATCTTCTTGCCTTATCAGATGCTTCTAATAAAAAAAAACCCACCCAAGCGCTATCGTGCAAATTTAATTATTGCATCTTTGATAAATACATTCAAAATTTTGATGTCTCGTGCAAAAATATTATTTTTTACAGATTGGTCGACAGAAAGATGGAAAAGTAACCTTTTGACTATTTCTCAATAGGTAATAATTTATCTATTTAATATTTCTTAACCTAAAAGGACGTAACATTTTACGTCCGAACATGACCGCATTGCATTTATTAACATCATTTAAACGAGAGAAATGTCTGGCGGAACGCAGCTGCAGTTTACCAACAAGTGCATCGCTTGTTTTTTTTTTCTTTTCTTCTTTCAATTATGTCGCAACAGCCCGTCCCGTCGACCGTCACGTGCATTCTGATAAGTCTGCCCCGTGATCGATTTGGCCCGTGAGAGCTCCAGGAGGCGCCTCTAAATATAGCTAGACCTTCCCGAGAGGCACCGAAGCGCCCTGAACTTTATGACTTCGACAGTACTATCGTAAAATTCTTGTCGAGATGTCTCATGTGTAATATATGGCGTTGAACAAAGACAGAAAACATATCTCTAGCAAGTATTTTCGTCGTTGCAATGCAATGAATGGAAAAAACCAACTCATAAAATAAATCTGCCTTAAAAACAAAACAAACAGCATTGCTAGCGATCCGCTAATGCTGGGAAATGAATGTAAATGGGATGGTTAACCATTCTGTTTTAATAATATACAATATTTAGTTCATTTTTAAGACTGCAAACAAGTAAATATTTGTGTAATCAATTACATAGAACATAGAATTATTTTTTTCTGGTACGATTGAAGAAATTGAGCTCTAAATGGTAACGCAAGGCTTGAAGCTCATTGAAGATTATGGTAAATTTCTTCATAAATCAAATTATGAAGCCACCAAGGCTAAACAAAGGATAACCATAAACATTGTACCATCAATTTCGATGTTGCTGGATGTTGAAGTTTTGTCGTTACAGCCCCAGGAACTTTATCAGCGTCCCACTAGCAAGCATTTGATCGATAAACATACGTCATTTCCCGTCGAGGGTTTTTCTTGTTTATATTTTTATTTCCTTTTTTCATTTTTGCTGCAGACACATCTAAAGCCCAAGAAATCACAGCAGCAGCAGCACCGATACCGAAAAAGGGGTACCAGACATTGATGAACAAAACCTAAATCATTTAGCGTTAGCTCTAGCCTTGACTTTAGCCAGAACTAACCCAAGGTTTCATTTCGTTCTTGTTCCGCTGCCAGGCCCGCCAAAACAGCGCCTAACTTCCCATATCCATCATCTAAATTTGTTTGCGATTTTTACGGCGAAAGAAACATTGTACCACGATGACAAAGTTTTATCGGCGCTGTCGCATGGGAAATGGTTGATTAATTGTTTGTTAAACCCCGCACGCCGAGCAGCGCAAGTCTTTCAATTGGAGCGAGGATTGAGGACAAAGTTTGGAAGTCGAAAGTTGCCAACCGTTGCGCTGATCATAAACTCTGGTGGTAAACAAAGTTGGGAACCATTTGCGGGAGACATTGAAAAGCATTATTAGTTCCACGCACGATCCGAGAGAATAAATTGTCCTGGCAGGGCTGAAAGGTCCAATTAGGTGGTAGTTTGTCGCAGCTATGGGGTTTCGGCACGAACGCGCGAGAACTTGTACAAATTAAATGCTTCTGTTACGGACCCATTGGACAGAAAAGACAAATTGTTGCTCGAATTTATAGGCACGAGTAAATGCTCGATTCATTCTCGTAACTTGTTATGGTTTATGGAGCATTCCCGCGATTTAAACTATTACGATAAAAGCGTTAGAAGGAAACAATATTTTTTAGAGCAGTTTGTGGGACCAATAGGTAGAAAAATCATTCTATTATTCCCTAACCTTAACATACGAATAGTTAATTCACATAAATTTCCAACAAAAGCCCTGATAAAATTAGCAAAACTCGAAAATTGTCCCCGTGAAAAAAACACCATTAACTGGATCATTAAGGTGCTTGGAAGCACTTCACCGTTCAAGTGCGGCATTTGTTAGGCCGTTGCCAGTAATAGCCGTTGTAAGTTCCGCGCCGAGCAAAAACATCCCCTCGAAGTGAGGGACCACACGTAAACTGCACGAGATCATGTGACTGATGGGGGATGAGTTCATCACCAAACCAGAACCACCATCAACAACATCAGTAGCAGCATCATCGTCGGTGGCATCGTCGTCGCCACATTTGTTACGCCAACGGGCTGGTGACAACAAGATAAGGCGACTCCAACCACCTCCCATACCTCCCCTTGTAACCACCAATACCACCATGAATCACCGCCTCGCGGCAAAGTGGTTTAGAAGAATTTATTTTAAAAAAACGGTGGAAGGGCACCTCGGCGCTTCGACCGAAAGAGAGGGAGAAAGAGAAAAATTTCAATGGCAGTGGGTTGGATTTTGCACTTGAAGTTTGGCCAAGCTGGTGGGGCGACGTTGACCTTACGCCTCGAAATGTGGCGATTGTTTGTTCGAGGATGCAAGGATGCGCCTCGTCGAGATGCGTTAAGAGTGAACGGTTGGTCTGCTCCAACAGTCAATCAAATTATCTTCAACATGTAGCATCTTGTCGTTTCATTTGACTACAAACGAATTTGAGCATTTTTATAGCCACATTTGTTTCAAATGGAGACAAGACACATTTTAGAAACTGCTATTTTTCTATTCAATTTAATTTTGCTATTTAATTTAGTGTTGCTATAACCATCTAAAGTTCACTTCAATCAGAATTGCATTGCAAAATTCAATCAAAATTGCATTGAAGAGTAATAAAAAGATATGATTAGAATAATATTTTAACGACCGTAAACGGGAATGCAAAGGATAGCTTAATTACAATTGCGGCTATATAATTTGCTTCCTTGGGAAATCATTCCACAGTTCAGTTCGTGCATCATCAAGAACCAACGCTCGTGCAAGACAACAACAAAAAACATTCCCAGCTGATAACGCCATTTATCTTTTATCTTTTATCTTTTGTTGGGTGAGATACGACCGCCCATCTTACGCCCAGATCTTTCCATCCTTCCGCAGGGAAGCACATGTTTTGAAAGTAACTTGGGACGGAAAATTTTCCTTCCGATCACAACCCCTTCACGATCGTGTTACGTAACCTGTGTTGTACAACAGGTGGACAATTTTGGGAGATTATTTCATTCATTAACGCTGCAGCAGGACCATCCCCCATGCCGTTGGCACCGTGCCAAACTGGTACCGCTTGGGGAGCATGTTTATATTTGTCACATAAAAAAAAAAAACAAGTAAAACTAAAATGCATGGTCCTCGCAATACTTACCGATTACAGAGACACACTTCTCGTGAATGATTCCGCTGGGTAGGAGATGGAAATCGAAATCCTTCCCCTCGACCACCACCGTGTGGCCAGCATTATTGCCACCCTAAGGGAAAAGGGAAAAGAGAAAACGATTATTAGATGCTGCCTTTTACCAAGAAAAGAATGTTTCTAAAAATAAGCCGAACTCATTTTAAAATATCATGAGCATTGCTTAATAAAATAACAATTCGACTAAAATGTGCCGCGCAGTGCGAGTCGAGCCCTAGAAAAAAAGTGTAATTGTGGTCTCATCATTTGTAAAACAGTTCATACAGTGACATACATCACTAGAAAACACCAAATTAAAACAGGCCCGCTATAAGCTGTTTGCATAACACTTTGTAACAGCCCAAACCACATCAATAATTATAAAGATCAACACCAGGTGCGTCATCCGGGGGATAATTCGATCACGATCGAACCTTTCTCCCTTTCGCTTGGTGGTCTTGGTAGTTTCTTCTCCTCTTTCTTTTTTCCCCTCCATTGGTAAACAACTGTGCTGCCGAACAACCAAAGCCTAAGGTTAGGAAAAACCGTAAAAATAAACATTTGAAAAGCGGGGGGGAAAAACCACACCTAGGGCATCAGATGGCCACAATGCGCATCATCGTGACCGTCCGCCTACCATGAAACCCCAACGCCAACCATCATCCGTGTATCCTGAAGATGTTTCGCGTTGAGTTTTTTTGGCAGCGATATTTTTGGCCAGCAGCCAGCTCCGTGGCGAGCGGCCAGAAGCGTTGTTACACACGCCGCGCGGAGCCTGCCTACGTTCTTCTTCGCCGTCCCCCGATCCAATGAAGCTGCGCTAAGGGTTGACGTACGTCTGCCCGATGGCTAAAAGCATCGTCGTTTCATTCTTGACCGCGGCTTCTACTCTGCCAGGGACGGCAGGCTGGTTGGCTGGCTGGCGTATAGCGTTGTTTCCATTTCCCCCGGTCTAGCCGGCTGGCCATGCTCCGCAGTAGGACAGTTTCTTGTTGACTTTCGACTTTCTGCTCTTACCGCAGATAGTTGCAGAATAACGGGCAAAATAAGCATTTATTTATTTTTTAATCCTTATACAATGTTTAAACTTCCACCGAATAATTCATCTGATTCCAATAAATCTTCAATCTACAGGCCGGTATGCGCAGCTTATCGGGAGGATCGATATTCACGTTCAAAGAGATTTTCGTACTTCAAAGATAATAATTTTACTGCATTAAACAAAGGGGTTTTTTTTTTTTTTAACAAAAATAGATATGAGCGCAGCAAAACAGATAAATCGAAACGAACCTGTGATGTAACTTGAATGGTTTATTTTCCATATTTTTGTAACAGACGTTCCACAATATGAAATAATGCCTCCCGAAAATCTTCTTAAAACCCAAATGCTTGGAAGCTTGCAAAAACATTCTTTTATAGTTGATCGAAATCACAAAAGACAGAACACAACTTGTCTGTTGGAATAATCATTTGTAAATCTGGGGGCCTGGTTCGGCGTGATCTTCATACGAATAAAAACATTGTTGTCGGTCGGTAGGGACTTTTACTAAGCAACAGAGAGATGTCTTCGAGGGCATTAGTGATACAGATATTGTGGTGGTGCTGTGCTGTGGCGCGCGAAGCCTAGGCACATGTGTACTGCTAAACTCAACGGTGACCGTGTTTGCGACCAGGCGGCAGGCACGATAAACCAGCTTCGACCGGGGATTTCAAGTGCACACCGACCGAAGAGAGCGGCACGCGCCTGCGTTCTTCGGTCATCGCGCGGTGCGGGGCGGATAGGACAGCGCAGCAGCCGACGAACAACACCCCCATGGCAAACGAACCCCAAAATCCACCCATCCACCCACCCACTAAACGGCCACAAAAAGGTGCTGATCGCCACCTTGGCCTACCCTTCGTGTTTCGAAGAAAATTCGAGCGTGACCAGTTCACCCCGTCGGGGCCTATGGGGAGGGCCTATCTTCTCGTTATCCTCTCTGTCTCACCTCCGATGGGGTGCACACAGATCAGCCTGGCCAGTGCTATTCTTATCGAACGTGTTAACATGCGCCATGTGATTGTGGTTGGCTGCAACGTCAAGTGTTTATCGTTGTGGATTAGGGGTTTTGAAGCGTCCCCCAACAGGGGGGCATCTCCTCTCGCGGGCGTTTCTCCCACCCGAGCGGTTCCACCCAATGCTTTTGGTAGTACGTTCGCACATCACTTCGTTATAAACTGCTCCGACGGACGCCGTATTTTGTTTGGCTGACTTTAAAAAATGCCATAAATTATGCTGCTGGTAACAACGGCCGATGGTCAGTAGGACAATTTAATTGAAACACAAACAACCCCCAGCGATGGGGGGGGGGGGGGGGGGAGTAGATTTAAGATCCTCAGAACCATGTGTTTAAAAATTCCTGTTGCATCATCACGAGCGCATGGGCGTCAGCGAATTCATATTTTTGGTTAACTATCATTCGACATCAACATTACTTACATGTTTACCCAATGTAAACACATTAGCTGTTCCTCCATGTATGATGGGCCCTGGCCACTTAGGCCACGAAGTTCAAACAAATAAGTTGGTTAGAGAATCTTCGAATATGATGACTTCCAATTCCAGAGCGAACTGCGTTTGATTTTTCATTCATTAACGATGAGTCGCATTTTTAGCAGACGTTCGTCGTACGACGTAATACTGCTCTGTCGTTTACACGCTTACGACGGACCTTATCGGCGGGCGAGCCCTCCGCTTATCGGACGAAAGGAACGGATCGCGTCGCGCAATCGGGAAGATGAAATTTATGGAATAGAAATACACACACACATTCACATCCCGGAAGACCGTGGACCGCGTGTGTGCGCGAAGTTTTCACCCGCAGCGATCGCGCTTCGGTGCGGATGATTATAAACACTGCCCCCTAATGTTATCAGCAGTGGTCGAAACATGAGGTGGTAGATTTGCGCCACTCACCTTCAGCAGCGCACTACATAATTTCGCGCGTACTAAACTCCAAAGATCATATGAGAAGAAACGTGCGCGCGTCTGACGTGAAGCATACGCACCACATGATCGATCAGCCGACATAGTAGGCCAACTTCGATCGTGCTTCGTTACGTTGCCGATGTTATGGGCTGCTTTGAGGAAGGTTTGCAGTGCCTTCTTTCGCACGGAGGGGAATTATCTTATCTCCCAACATTTATCTCCAGGATGTTTGATAACAAAAAAGGCGCATTAAAATTCCGGAGCATCCCCATCATGAATGGGAAAAAGTAGGCAAAGTATTATGGTAGTTTTGGTAGTTTTTCAGTCCGAATCAGGCACGCCAGGGCGCACCATATGCACCGAACGTCAACAGATTTTCAGAGCGCAAATCAAATGACCATCTATTCAATTGAAAGGATTTTGTTTTTTTTTATAAGACACAAATCATTGACGTGACTACAATCGCGTTTTCTTAGGGTGCCCTTTCTACCCCGAAATAATGCATTTCGCCTGCTAAACGGATGGTTAAACAAATCCCCTGCCCTTCTTGTGTGAAGAGAAAGACATTCTTGGAGTTTAATTTGGAAACAACGCAGTCGTACACTTCCGACAGGGAATCGCACGATTTCGCATGAGATAATACTTTCGCGATGATGATAAGCGCGATATCCCTTTGCCCCTGGTTATTGTTGAAGCTTATACACGCTTACCTGACAACGGCAGACGATGTCGGCATCGGCGGCCAGCATATCGACCACCTTGCCCTTGCCCTCATCGCCCCACTGAGCGCCAAGGACCACCGTCACCTTGGTCACGTACAGATTGTGACGGCGATGACACATCTGTTCATGCGTGTTCCGCGCATCGGTGTGATTGCCACTGTTATTATGATGGTTTGCTGTGCCGTTCACAGCCACTTGACTTTCCGCTGACATACTGGCGATGAATTACCGCTACTGTTGAGGAAGATGGTTTTCTTCGTTCACCGAGAGGGCAAACCACACAGCGTGAATGTTTCGCAACACCGTCCCGTCGGCTTGGATGCGCGTGGAATCTTTTGCTGTCTTGCGGAAGTATCACGATAGGGGAGCAGCTGCGGTTCGCTGGGACCGTCGCCGAAACACTGGGTGCAAACTTGATTACACAACACACTTCCGGTGCAAAAACCAAAACTGTTACGCCCGCGTTGCTGCAGCAGATTGTAGTCGAATTCAATGCACGTTAGTTCACCCAAGGCCTTACACGCGAAGTGTGCGGCAGAAAAAAAGAGCGCGACCACGAGGAAACGGATGATGAAACCGGGATAAGCGAAGCGTACCCAACCGAAGTTTTCGACGCTGAAAAGAAGGCAACTCTGGTTGCCGAACGATACGCGGGATCCTAACACCGGATATTGAATGGTCCGCGAACGAAAAATTCTTACAACACCGCCAAGCAGTCTTCGCTACCGTGCGCGAAACGCCGGAGGAAATGCACGCGAGCCTCGTGCGAGTGCGAAAATTCGACTGACAGCGCTAAATAGTGGGAGACAGACAGCTTAAAAACACGCGGGCGCCCCTCCGGGTTTTGAAAGCTGTGCAAAAAACGTCAGTTCAACAGTTCCCACAGACTGCACCCAGGAGGTTCACGATCCAAAACTCATCAAACCGAACCGTCATGCTGAACCCAGGGGAAATATCTGCTTGGCAAACCCCCTGTATCATCACAAATAAAAATTGTGCCATTTCTCACGCGAATCCTGGAATGCAAAACTTGAATTTGATCTAAAAAAGGGGAAACTTGCATATACCTGCAATCTGCTTTGCCTAAACAGTGAATCTCCCTTTTTCCGTGCTATCGATAGACTGACCAGTCCGGAATCACTTTCAACAACACCTTCCAACAATTAAGAACTATTTCAAATGAAATATTTCAGAAAACATTCCCGGATCGGATGCCTCAACTATAAGTTATAACCGTAATCGTTGGATCTGACATATTTTGCCGTTTGATCAAAACAGTTGTTTTGATATTGGAAATGCCGTCGTTTTGATACAATCATAGCGAAGCCAAGAAAAGCTTTTTCTTGACCTTTTTACATTTTGCACCATGGGTAAGCGTGTTGTGATTCAATGCTTTCTTCATTCTAACTGAGAATCTCTCTTTCAGATTTGGAGCCCGTGTCCGAGAATATACGTAAACTGCAAGATACGACTGTAACATTACGCACCAGCATCCCTGCTATCTACAAAAAACTGCTTTTAAAAGAATGTGAATTGGAGCATCAACAAATTGTAAGAAAAAGTCATGTTCGTGCCATACTTCTTGATGTATTTATGTTACATATTTGGTTTCGAATGATATTACAGATTGAGACAGACATCTGTGTACCAAAACACCCGATTCACGAATTGAACAAACTGGAACGAGTTCAACGACACGGATTACCGCTGCTAAACACTGCACAAGAGGTTCAAGAAGTGCATCAAATGTTAAATATTCTCGATAAGCTATTCCCAGTTAATAATCGTTGAATAAGTGTAAACAATCAGCAGTCTTCGAGCTCTAAAGTAGAATGCAACTCCTCATAGATTATTTTCAAACACATCAGCCCTGGTTTAAGGTGCTAAAGATGAAGAAAAGTAAGCAAACAATGATGATTAGTAGAGTGGCTGATCAATTTGGCTTTTCAGAGAAACATACATTTAACAGTGTTATGACTGGTTTTCTTCTGAACAGATTCCCTTTGGTTAGTACTTGCAAAACGTTTATTACTTTTAGCTGTAATCATGATAAGAAGGGGTTTTTCTTTAAAAGTTTATCATTTCCGTGAACAAGTTTCATTTCAAACTTACGTTGTAAAATACCTCGTTAATGACAACATCCTGTATGTATTCCATTGGGATGAGAGAGTTTCGAACAGTTCCATTCGCAAACGTAGTCGAACATTGAAGGGCAAAATCCTTGACCAGAACTAAATTCTCTGACTTTATTACGTTACTGTATAAGTACCCAAGGACAACGATAGGCAACACAAACCATGTATGTAACAAATTCAGTCTGAAGATGAATACACAAACTGCGAAGCAGAACAGTGTCCCTAGCACGCAAACAAGGAGTCTGTGTCTTTCACTATTTGCCTCTAAATTTTCTACAGAGAGATGTAAAACATTGCCCGATTTATGAACTATTTTCACGCGAATTTGTTTCCCTGTATTCGTCCAAAGGTAGGCCATCGTATCGTAAGAATTGTAGCATTTGTATTGCCTGTGTTTAGTTTTCTAGGTGTTTATGTTTTCCGGATCAGATTTACTGCAAAGATGCATTTTTGTTTGACAGCTTCGTTCAATTTAATGCAGGGTTGAACCGAAGGTAAAACTGCGTCAGAGTTGAAAATCGATTTTCAGATCTTCGTGCGACTGTGACTTGCTATGAATCATTCAATTTTATCACCAAAGTTTTGCTGTTTTCCTAGCGTGATATTGAGAGGAAACTCAAATGAAATACCTTCAGAACTTTCGATTGTGTTTATTAAAATGTTACTGCAACCGCAGGCTGCGTAAGTTATTTCGTTAGATCTGGAATCGACTCTTTTCAAACTTTTTGGAGCGATCTGGACCTGGTTGAACGATCCTTAAAAACGGTGCTTCAAGGGAAAATTCTGAGCTCAACGGAACAAAGAAATAATATCACCCATCTTTTTTCAGTTTCGAGCTTTTCTTCTTCAAATATTCCAAACCATGCTGCCAAAGGATCGGTAGTGTACTATGATTTCGTTGAATATTCCCTTTTCCCAGCAATAAGTTCAGCCATGTTGAGGAGTTAACTGCACCGTTCCTGTACCACGAACCGTGCGAACCTGTTGTGTGTAGTTCACTCGACTGGTACAGCGAAGAGAAAACGGGAAAAAATCCAATATGGCGGTGTAAATGTTGTGATAGCCAGTTTTGCGAGTGCTCGTCAAAAACCCGTAAAGGCAAGGTACGGCATCCAATTGGCTTCGTAAAATCGATTCACCGAATAGTACAAGTGTTGGAGCAAACGGTAAAATAGAAGTAAAGCGGCACAGTGTGCATTTTCGACCCGTACAAGCAGAGCCGTTTTCGATTCAAGCAAGCGTAGCTGCGGATAGCAGAACCAAACCGTGCAGTAAAACGAGGTTTCGTGCATATGTGTTACGATTGAGGTGTAGCTGTGGTAGGACGAAATTTTCATTCCCCATCGTGTGTTCGTCGGCGACCAGAACCAGTGTGAAACGCAATCAAACAGATAGTGGGCAATTTGTTCCTGAACGAAACAGTGCAAGCGGCCGGTTTGGGGACAGCGGCCGGGCATGTCCGGAGCGTCCGTCTGAGGAGGCCTAAGAACGCATAGTGTGAGTTGATTTTTTTTTAAATTAATTTTCCTTCCCCTTGGTTAGGTCTAGGTCCAGCCAACGTTTTAGGTACGAAGAAGTTATTGTCCAGTTTGTTTGCTTCGATCGATCGATCCGATGCAGCTTTTCGATGGTGATGGACTGAATCTCCCTCGTCTGTAGTAATAGCAATAGCAATATAACTCGACGCGTTGTTGCCTAATATTCGAGCTGTAGCATTATTTGGTAGTGGTTCGACCTACGACCGCCGGAATAGGATGGGAGGATGCATGGAAAAGGTATCGACGGGAAACCAACGTGCATCTCCGACTTGATTTTTGGAGGGTTTTGCTTGGTTTTCGTGTTTCAATCCTCGATTCTCCGGTGCGTGAGAATGAAGAATAACGAATAACGAAAAAGAACAAGAACAAACTTGTCTCGCGGACTTACGTGCCTGTGTATGTGTGTGTGTGCGTGTGCTATCGCAGCGAGTACGCGTGAAGTGTGAGAGCGAGAAGGGAAAGTGCGTCCGTTGTATTGAAACCGTGCGCGAAGGAGAAGTATGTGTGGACTACCGCTGGTTCCAGCGGAGAAGGAAGGTTGCTTGTTTCCGAGGTGCTTTCGGTTTAAGTTTATGTTGTAATTCGTATTGCGTAGATTTATTAAATTCCGAATACAACCTTTCCACTTTCGGGCATCATTCCTTTCCGTTTACTGGAGACGAAATTGTGATCAATTCTTTCCCGACCGTGTTCGTGTGAAAAACGCCTCACACTTGTGTGTGTGTTTGTGAGATACAGCGAGCGGCTGGTCCGTTCCAGTAACGACGGTAGTGACGATGCGGGTTGTGCATGCGATCTCCAATTTTGCACTTTGTCCTACCGCGGTGCACTTACATGCTTCCGTCGGGCGACGGAAACGATTCCCCGGCTAAAACGCGAATCATCAATGAAATGACGGGACAGGCGCCAAGGTACAAAGCCGATAAGTTGGAACAGACTTTTCTTCCGCTCCAGCTCGTCTACTTGCGAATCACAGCAACCTGTGACAGTTGCTCGAAACAATGGAGATGCAAATGTCCTTTTATGAACCGTCGGTTGTTCGTCAGTACATTTCTGGCGGAATCCACTCGGAGAGTAAAATGATTGTGGACTGCTGAGATGGTGCGCGCCCGCGCACACGTACACAGATTCGTTTGCGGGTCGAAGGAAGCCGAGATGGGATCATTGCCTTTTCCTAGCCATAGATTGAAATGGAAAAAAGGACTGTCGGTGGTGAAACGCGTTCACCGTGCTCTGCATATTGCAACGAAAATCCCGCTGCAAGTTTAGCGCTTCCTCTATTGTTGAATAACACCACCTAGTTCGCCAAAGAAAGCGGACCGAGCAGTCGCGTTGGTATTGGTGTGGGAATTTTGGCAAAGAGAAATATAAACGCGTCGTCGTCTTGCGAACTCTTGCGTCTTGCTCGTCCTGCCGTCTGGCGCTCCCGTGCCACCGCACGTCACACGCTTCCTAATTTCTGCGGAACCGCCTCGTCGCCGTTTTGCGATGACTTCGAATGATTCACCGTGTCGTAAGGGTTGGAAAGGGACAGGGTACTCCCGTGGAGCAGAGGTTTTTCAGGACTGTGTGCGTGACCGGCAGCGGCATAAACCTACCGCTGGTTTTGTTGAAAGGGATGGAACGGAACTATGGTGTGCGTGTGTGTGTGTGTGAGGAAGAGAGAGAGAGTGAAAGGGAGAAGGGAAGCTTGGTTGATGTTGATGAGGTGAGATTTGAGAGTTGCCGGACTTGCAAGTGTTGCCATCTTGTTTTGACGTTGTTTATCGCGCTGAAGGTCAGTCGCGCGGCGGATTGCTTTTGTGGATTAGAATCGCACAGAGATTGCGGTTCCCGGCGATAGTGGTTCTTCGCCCTGCAAACAGTCGTTGGTAATTTTCGTCCCCATTCACCGATTGGTGTATTCACCTAATTCCGCATATCGTAGCTGTGAATGCAAACGTATACGGCGAAACTCGGGTTTGAGTAACGAAAAAGCTAACATAGAATTTAATTTTATCTGCCACGAACAACAAATCCTTAAGCAAACATTACACAGCCTCTCATTACCAAAGCCAAGCGTTCCGTAACCGAGATTCTAGCGGATAATCATGCCCTAAAAATGCAACCTTGAACTGCCATTTTTCCCATGTTGACGTATGTCGTGTGTTGCGTCGAAGCGTAACATTGAAGGAAAGGAACTCCCGTAACGTTATCAGCAGTGGCACTTCATCGCCCGCAGATAAACGTGTACTCCCTTCGGCGTGTGTGGTGTGCAATCTGTTTACAATCTATCCGGTATGGCAGGGCAAGTGAGCAATACACCTTCCCTGGAAGAACGTTAGCACGCCGAGGCATGCGCCTTTCGCATAGAGGTCATGGCAGGCTGGTGGAAACTGCAAGTGACAGAAGTTATAGGAAACGTGCAGGACAAACATTGAGTTTGAGTTTTTTTTTTACAACTAGAAAACGCAAACAGCAACTGTCTAGAAGAAGGATTCGGTAGGAAGAAAATGGGTTGTACAAATGTTTAATAACACCATGTGCTCCATTGACGGCGGTGAGCAATACAACTGGTAGAATAAGATGATCACATATCACTTTGCTTTTTCCCGTCCATGTCGTTGTGGTACAATTACACATTATTAACATGCTTATTGTTTTACATAACTAATAATATGAACCATTCATTGCTCCTACAGAACAAGTTAATCTGCAGATTCAACGTTGAAATCGCTGTCGTCTCGTGGATGTGCTCTCATAGTTCAGCGATGTTTTAAGTCCGACGTAAAAGCAACGAATACTGTGACTATATTCTGTCGAAGCGTTAACGAAACACGCGTCTTCTGGAGATGAATTATAGCGCAATACGAACATTTTCAATGATCCAAGCAGTCGTCTCATGTGCCGAAGGTAGAATCTGTTAGTTTCCTGGCCAGCAGTCAGGATATCGGATTGCTCTCATACTGGACAGGGGTAATAAAATAGGACTTCGTTAGCCCTATTGTTGATTCTCGTGACGTTTTGAGCTGAAAGCCAGTCATTATTTGAGCAATTACTGCTGATTTAACATTGCGGGTGAAACGCGATATTCGCCACAGTGACGTTTTTGAGCAGCAAATATAGCAGCAAACGTTGATTATCATAACAACCTCCAGTAGTAACCTTTGACTACTGTGCAGCTTCCCATACGTGGTACATCTAAACGAGCTAGAAAGTCTTCAGAAAGCAGGCTACGAAACGGCGACAATTGAGAACAGCGAGGAAAAAGTCGCCTGCAAAATACTGAAGAAACGTAGGAAAAAACACTCTTCCTCCTCATCAATCCTCGGCTTTCGTGCGGCAGGCCAACAAGTTCAGCAGCAGCAAAGACCGTCTCTGCTACACCAGCATCAGCAGCAGCGCTACCACCGGCCACTGCACAATCCGTCGAAGAAGCAGCATCGCCAGCGGGAACCGTTCAATCGCCGGCACCGGGCGTTCGGGCGAGTTGGTACTTACCGGAGCGGCGAACAAGAGCGAATCGGTGGTGCCGGTTCTAGTGGACGCGGAGGCGACCAGCAGCGCGTGCCAGCAGCGACGACGACGAGTTGCTGCGGAAACAGCGGGAACAATAGTATCGGTTCCGGCGTCGTCAGTGCCAACGGCAGTCGACGCAACATGACAACCGACACTAGACGGCGCGTCAAGCTGTACGCCCTGAACGCAGACCGGCAGTGGGACGATCGAGGAACCGGTCATGTCACATCCAGCTACGTGGACCGAGTTAAAGGTAGAAAAAAAAAACGTGCATAATCGGAGCGCTTTTCCATTCTCTGCCTACTTCAACGCCGCTCGTGCAATATATTAACTGATTTTCGCATGCCATATTTTTAGGTGTATCGCTACTTGTGCACGCAGAGAATGACGGTTCGATGCTGCTGGAAAGCAAGATTCATCCCGACACAATCTACCACAAGCAGCAGGACACACTGATCGTGTGGAGCGAAGGCGATAATTTTGACTTGGCGCTCAGCTTCCAGGAAAAAGCGGGCTGCGATGAAATATGGGAGAAGATTTGTCAGGTAAGACCATTTTTGAAATAAGCTACAGGACGACACGAGGTGTAAAATGATAAGGGGATGACCAAATATCATACAAGTTGTATGTGTTTCTGCAATTGTTAACGTTTGTGTTTCAACATTTGCTTATGCACAGGTTCAAGGAAAAGACCCGTCCGTGGAAATCACACAGGATGTGGTGGAGGAGTCGGAAGACGAGCGGTTCGAAGATATGTCTGACTCGGCGCCGCCGATCGAACTTCCGCCGTGCGAGCTAAACCGCTTGGAGGACATCTCGGAGGTAATTGCGAGCGGACTGACGACGGCGAACCGCAAGGACAAGTTGGCCCTGGCTATCGAATCAGAGAACTACATCAAAAAGTTGCTGGGCCTGTTCCACATCTGCGAGGACCTGGACAACCAGGAGGGGTTGCACTATTTGTACGAGATCTTCAAGAACATCTTCCTGCTGAATAAGAACGGTCTGTTCGAGATCATGTTCGCCGAGGACACGATCTTCGATGTGGTCGGCTGCCTCGAGTACGATCCGTCTGGCAATCCGCCGAAGAATCATCGCCAGTATCTGAAGAAGCTGGTCAAGTTCCGGGAGGCGATCCCGATTCGCAACACGGACCTGCTTGCCAAGATACACCAGACGTACCGGGTGCAGTACATACAGGACATCGTGCTGCCGACGCCGTCCATGTTCGAGGACAATATGCTGAACACGCTGTCCTCGTTCATCTTCTTTAACAAGGTAGAGATCGTGACGCTCATCCAGGAGGACGAAAAGTTCCTAGACGATCTGTTCACGATGCTGACCGACCAGCAAACACCGGACTCGAAGCGCCGCGACAGCATACTGTTCCTGAAGGAGTTCTGCAACTTTGCCCAGTTCCTGCAGCCGCAGGGCAAGGAAACGTTCTACAAGACGCTGATAAATCTGGGCGTGCTTCCGGCGCTTGAGATAACCCTCGCGATCAACGACAAGAAGACGAAGGAGGCATCGATCGACATACTGATCACGATCGTTGAATATTCGCCATCGATCGTGCGTGACTATACGCTGCAGCAGTACAACAACTCGGACACTGATGAGGTGAGTTGGCGTTGGGTTGAAGAGGGTTGAAACGGGAATCTAATGGATCAATTTATGTTTGTCGTTCTTCTTCAGGATCAGACTTTGATCAATATTTCGATCGAGCAGATGCTGTCGGATTCAGAGCCGGAGCTCGGAGGCGCTGTTCAGCTGATGGGTGTGTTGCGAATTCTGCTAGATCCAGAAAACATGCTGAGCTCGTCGAACAAGTCGGAAAAGTCTGATTTTCTCAACTTTTTCTATAAACATAGTATACAGACACTGATCGGTGAGTAGCGGGTAAAGGGGTTGACATATGACGGCTTTTCCTATTGCATTGTGCTCATCTGCGTGTTTTGTTTGACCCCCCCCATGCACATATAGCTCCACTTCTACGACAAACGCAAACAGAGAAGCCCGTAAAAGAAGACTACCACTCGGTGCAGCTGCTGGGGCTAGTGCTAGAGCTGCTGGCGTTCTGCGTAGAGCACCACACGTACCACATCAAGAACTGCATCATCAACAAGGACCTACTGCGAAGAATTCTGGTGCTGATGAGCAGCAGGCACACGTTCCTGGTGCTGGGAGCTTTGCGATTTCTGCGCAAAATAGTGGCCCTAAAGGACGAGTTTTACAACAGGCGAGTAGTGTGGTGATGGACGAAATTTCCAGCTTGAATGCACAAGGAGGACTATTCGAGGCGATTCGTCATACAATTCGTTCGTACGACGGCAAAACTGACAATACATTCTTCTGCTTCGTTCACCAGGCACATTGTAAAGGGAAACCTGTTCGAACCAGTCGTGGAAGCGTTCATCCGCAACAACGGACGCTATAATCTACTCGAGTCGGCGATACTGGAGTTGTTCGAGTTCATCAAGCTGGAGGACATCAAGTCACTGTACACGTACTTTGTGGAAAGTTTCGGACGAAATTTCGACGACGTACAGTACGTTCAGACGTTCAAGACGCTAAGGAGCAAGTACGACCAGCAGCAGGACCGGCTGAAAGAGAAGGAGAAGGGAAATTTGGATAGGTAAGCATGCGTATCCCCCATTGAGCCACTGTCGGTGGTAACGAGAGCAGCGTAAAGCATTCGCTAATCGCCCCCAAACTTGCCTGATAATTCCTCTCTTTACAGCGTCCCATCAATTTTGCGAAATAGCAATCGCTACCGAAGGGATCAACGGCAGATGGATGCAGAGGAGGAAATCTGGTTCAACGAAGACGAGGATTACGCCGAAGGTGCCGGTAAGTGATCGCCTTTCGGCTTGTTATATGAACTTTTGCTGGCTGATCGTCAATCACATTGGATAGATCATCAATTAAGTGTTTATTCTACTCTAAACAAGTTTTACGTTTGTCCATTTTTTCCCATTTGCAGGTAAAATGTTCGATAAAAAGGCTATGGACACAGCGAGCAGCTTGAACGGACCGAAATACAGCACTGGTGGACCGTCCCACCCGCTACTGCACACGGGAGCATCCGCGACCGCCACATCTGCCGACGAAGCCGCTACGGCGAGCATGCTGTCGATTAACAACGGAACCGATAGCGACGGCACCGCCGGTGTCTCCGTGCCTGCACCTTCCGTCGTAGTAGGACAGCATGATGCGGTGTCAGGGGAGGACCTCCAGTCGGGCTCGTTGGATTCGAGCAGTCTTTCACACGCGGTCGCGGTCGTAGCGGCAGTCGTCGCGAGCAACAATGGCCTTCAATCGTCGTCGGTGGAGAGCGGCAGTTCCTTGGATGTTAACCACCACCATCATCATGTGTTGGGTGTGGGTGTCAGCGCTGCCGCAAGTCTAACCCCGGCCGAGGAGTCGGCCCTGGAGGACGCCAACAGCCTAGTTGTGAGCGCGCTCGGCGAGAGCGACCTGTCGGCGGTGTACCAGCTACAGTCTGCTGCTAGCACTGTCGTCGATACGGACAAGTTTCCTGCCACCATTGAACCCGCCAGCAGCAGCACCAATAGCTGCGAGGTAGCTATTGCTGCTGCAGCAGCGGTGGCCTCTTCTACATCGTCCATTCCGGCCACCGGTGATGCATGTCTCAATGGGTCGGCGGAAGCTCCGGAGCTTAGCGCAACCGTTCCGGGTTCCACCAGTACTGGCATCACCAACAGCGAGGACGAAGCGAGCTGCAGTGTTAGCAGTGATCCTAGCAGCAGCGTCAGTGTCGCCAGCAAAACGCACGAAGCTTCTGTTGATGAATCTCTCCTGGGTGGTGAGGCGGACGCCATCTCCGCCCGAGTGGGCCATGGTTCGGCGTCGGATGCTTCGGCAGAGGTCACATCCACCGATTTGATGGCGGTGGCCAATCGGTCGCATACTGATACTAATGCTGGTACAACGGGGGGAAGCAGTAGCAGCACCCCGGCCAGTGTTACCGCACCCACGCTGGACGACATGGCTGAGCAGAATGCTACTGACGATGGCGAGAACCACAGGGAGAGCAGAAAGAGAACACTGCAGCACAGCAGCAACGATAATGGCGATGCAGTGAGTACCACTTCGTCGTCGCTGTTGGTGGCGCCCGTGCTGGACTCTGCCCCTGCTGTCGAGGAACCGACTACTAGTGCGACGATGGAAAGCACATCGCAGGCAAGCTCCACCACCTCGGCCGCAGCATCTGCATCTTCCACGTCCGTCGTGAGTGGCCCAAAGAAGGTACGTGTAATGAAATGGCCCCTTCAAGTCTCGGAAGCGAATAGATCATTCAGCCGAATAGCCTAGAATTTTAAGAAAACGTTGGCGAAATTGATTGATTGATTGACTTGTTTTGTTTTTCGAATGAATTGCAATTATGATAAAACTTTCCCGTTTAGTGTGTGTTTGTTGGTTGAGTCCAAATAATCTAAACGAACGTTACTGTTCACATTTGTCATCCACTCTGCCAGGGTCTGGTCGACTACGAGGGTGATTCCGACGACGAGGACGATGACGACGAAACCGATAGTCCGGCTCAAAAGAAGGCAAGAATAGCATAGCACGCTATGGCACCGTTCCCCGCTCACTGTCCTTATCAGCAACGCCATCAATCAGCATCATCCACATCAACAACGGCGGCGGGCTGCATTGCTATAACTAATTTTACCACAACCACAACAACTACTACTACTACTACTACCGACACAACTACTACAACAACAACTACTTCCACTGGAGCGGAAGTAGAGAGGAACTTTACTGCCTCCGACAGGATATCCATCGTTGGCGCTAGCAATATCAGTCCCGCGGCTCCCATCGGTGGTTCCCTTTCATCACCTTCGCCTGCGCTGGAAGAGGGTTGCGGCGGCACATCGATGCAAGGAGGAAACGGTAGCGACGGTGCCCCACCGGTCGGTTGCACAGGCTCTTCGGAACTTGACTTCAGCAACAATCCTTCGGCGTCACCATCGGACGCCACCGTTAGCGGGACCTCCGCGACCATCGCGGCAGCTGGTGGGAGGCGGTGCTGAACAGGGATGGTCTGTAAAGAATTTGCTTTCATCTCATACATTATATATAAATAATATAAATAACATTTGTATGCTATTAGAGAAAAACGAAAACCAACAAAAGTTCCCTTCATCATACCATGCGCACGTAACCGCGGCGACGTTTTGAACGTTCTCTGTATCTTCGGTCCTTTGTCGTGCTCTTTTCATTTCCCAAGGGAACGCAAAATGAAGTACTTCTAGCAGGCGGCAGGTCATTGCTCATGTGTGTATGCACCGACCGGGACGGAATTACGTTTGACTGTGTGCAAAAGCGCAGCCGTAAGATGGTTTTTGTTTGTTGTGTCCTGTACCCTTTGCGCCAACCACGTCTCTCATTGCTGCTGCTGCTTTCCAAGCTAACTTTGTACAGTAATTCCATCCGACGGGGCGGGCGTCTTTCTTGACAAACTATTAAATTAAACTAAGCGTTATTCGATTTGTTCGAACGAGACGCGATTTGTTTGTGTCCGTTCAGGAAAAAGGGAGGAAAATTCGTGCGTCGTAGCACACACGTTGATCTTAACGTAACTATACCTATACATATTTTTATTTTGTTAAAATACGGATCGAACATCCGTTGGAAGTGAACCATTTCATTGATATGGAAACGGTGAAGTGATCCATCAAAATCGATGCCGCGTTAATCTCCATTTAAGTAAACTTTCTGCTCCGGCCATCGAAGCCAGTGTTTTTGGTTGTGCATTGTCCTTCGCCGGGGTTTCAGGGCATGGAGAGAAGAAAAGTGCAGTCCTTTCACTAACGCCCTGGAGTTCAAAGGGCGCAGCTGCTTTACCGGGGGGGAGGAGAGTATTTTTAAGTTTTTTTTTGGTCCTAGTACTAGATGTGGTAGCTGATAGGGATTTGATAATGATTGTGTATCCGTGCGCGAACCATTCGGTGTCTCCAGAAGAAGGGGCATAAGTGAACAAAAAATTGGAGTGAACACAGAACACGGCGAGACAGCGTGGGGTGGGTAGCAGGGCAGCTCATCGGTTACACCTCGACGATAGGATAATTGACAGGATTTTAAAAGAGAATAGAAGAAATCGTAGCACTTGGAATTTGCAAAAAGAGCACGTCAAGTCCGTTTCAATCGAATGGCATTGGCATGAAATGCTACATTGTACAACTAGCTGTGTACCATCCATGAAAGTGTGGTTTTTTGGATACCCCACATCAATCACCGAAAAGATTTTCTTTATCGATTGTATAGAAGAACAAGAGAACACTTTAAGGGTGTAAGAATGGGGAAACAGCAAAGCTTTCCAGTAAAAAAAAGCGCGGTTGTTAGCGTGATTGCTTCTTTTTTTTTTATTCCGAAGCTTTGAAAAGGGAAGATTCGTGGGGAATGAGGACGGCTTAGTTTATAGTGAACAATTGAGGTATCTGGTCGGTACTCCACAGGTTTTGTTTCAAAACGCTTCCAACAGTCGATACTGTTTTCGAATTCTGAATGAATTTGTGATATTTTCCTAGCTGGAGAGCAGCAAATGGCGTGGGCTGAATGTTTTAACTTAAGCACGTGCGTCGACGGCTGTTTGTTGCTCTCCAATTATGAAAAATGCACCCGCAAACCAAGCGTTTGGTTAAAATTAGTCCCCCCCAATTGAGCCACGGACGCGAAACACTAAGCAAGCAGGGGCAATGGGCAAAGCAACTCTTTTCGGTGATACAGACAAAATGCTGTTTCCGGTGGGAATTGAAGACATTAGCAACAATTCTAGAAATTCGCAAACGCCCCAACATTCGACCAACGAACGAACGTTGCTCTAGATGGTCTGTTTGCGGTGCGTTGAGGATGAGGCCAATACTGTACGATGACGAAGCAAAACACAAATGAATGAAACCACGGAGACGTGCATAATAGTAGTAGGAATATTATAAAGAACAAATTGAATTGTAGATCCCACTAGAGATTGTAACTAGCATGGGTTGAATAAGAGAGAGAGAAAAAAAGAGAACGTAAAATGGGGAGTCACAGAAGAGGGAAGAAAAAAAAACAACAACAAACAAGCAAACGCATTAGGGACAGGAGTATAATTTAAGTGAAAGGAAAGCGGCGTGTCCCTGCAAGCATCAGAGAATGAGAGAACTGAGAAACGACAAAAAATAAAATTTTTTGCTCGCTGAATTTTCCGACAAAGACGCGTGGGAGGGGATGCACGAAATAAAACAATCCAAACATTATATCTATGTATAATGTGTAAAAAGCAGCTTAAAACTATTTCAACAACAAAAAAAAAAACAGAACCATACCAATGGTGGGAAAGTTGATGAACATTGATTGGAACCCTGGAAAGGGTTCTCCCCCCCCTCCCCCCCTACCGGTTCGTAGTGTTGCGTGGGTGGTGGCGTATTGGTTTCCTTCCCTCTTTTGGTTACGATATCTGTAAGACGGTCGCCGGATGGATGGAAGATGGTGATGCTGGTGGCGCTGATGATGATGATGATGATGATGATGATGACGATGGTTGATGACGTGATCGTGCAAACGTCGGTGATGAAGGCGAGGCGGCAGCCCGGGCCGTATGTGGCGGCCAATGGGGGTGTTTTAGTTTGTGAGTGTACCTTCCTACCAGCTGCCGTTCAAAAAAAAAAAAAACGGTCAGAAAACGAGACGGAGGTGCGCGGCTTGTGACAAAGGTGAGATTGTCGTCGAGCAGGAGAGCAGATAACACAATATGATATATAAAGTAGTATTTGGATGCACGGCGTTGGCGCGTGCCGGCTAGACGACGACCCACGGGGGGTTGAAATAAACAATACAGGAGATTTAAAGAAAACAAAAACACACGAAGAGGAAGCAACGGAACAAAACACCGAAAAACAATACAAACGCAAGGAAGTGGAAAATTGAACAAATTGTGTTTTTTTTATTTATTTTTAATTAAAAATTATACGAAAGAAATAAAATGAAAATTTAAGAAAGAAATTGGATTCATACAGTTTTTTAGTACAGCACGTTGGGTAAAGAACTTAAAAAAAGATCAAAAATCAATATGTTTAGATATTTTTAGCATAATACTGGATTAATTTGCCCCATCTTTGTAGCCTGCTTTGTACAAACGTCAATAAGAGAGTTTTCGTTTTCCGGCGAACCCCGAGAAGAATGGAAATTGCTTCTGCGGGCCAAACCTCCAAAGAGGCGCACACGAGAAGCAAAATAACCAAACGATCATTTTTGAACAGAGAAGTTGATGAACGATTTCGTACCTGCCATTAATCCTTCAACCTTCAGAAGGTTGCTGTTACTACCAGGGTTTATAGAATAATCGAGAGTTTTGTTGTTTACCTGCAAAGGTGTCCGGCCAGTTTGCGGAGCGAGAGGGAAACAACTAATGCAAAGAACCACTGCAATGCTGCCGCGATACGTTACGCGTAAAATCCGCCCGTCACCATGGCAACACGTGGAAGGAAAACAAATTGACTTTGCACGGCACCGTCACAGTCACAGAGAAGCGCCGTGTGCAGTGTCCGCTTCCACTTCGTAGGGGTTTTTTTGTAGTTGCCGACCGGATCCACCGCAACATAAATAAGATTGACGGACGTTGATCGTTGCTTTATCTTCTCAGGTACTACATCCGATTGCGTGAAAGCTTGTAGCAGATTCAACGCCCAACCCGTTCCCGACCATGGCGGAGGATAATTCGTGGGTTTTCGACTCGCTGGTGTGCTTTCTGCACGGTCCCGTCTGGAATGCACCGCTGCAGACGTTCATCGAAGATAAATCGATAAGTAAGTGCTACGGTGCAGTATCGCATCAGCCTGATGCCATCGGTAATGTTGCTAATGCGTAACTGTACGCCTTTTCGTTCAACGCTTCTTCGGTGCGTATCTGTGGGCAGTTTTCGACCCCAACCTGCAGCCGGATGAAGGCAATCCGGAGTACCGGAAGGTGCACGACGAGTACAAGAATCTGGTCGACTATATGCTCGGCTCGTTCATGGAGGAGATGCAGATCACGCCGGAGCAGTTTGAGTTTGCCTGCCTGGAGGGTCGACACGTGGCAACGCTTGGTGGCGGTGCTCCCCGTGCTGCTTCCGCGCCGGCCACCGAAGCGGATGGGGAGGAACGTTCCGGGGCCAACACGTTCTCGTTTCATCAGGGTCTGTTCCAGCAGATCTGGGCCGCGAACGACATACGCATCTTCATCCGCATGATGGTGCAGCGGAACGTGGAGCTGCAGCTACAGGCGCTTGACTTGATCGAGCGCCGATCGCAAAGCCTCGGCTCCAAGTCGACCGATGGCGAAGAGGGTGGCATCCCGGCGGAACAGGAGGAAAAGGAACAGATGCTACAGACGGTGAAGCTGCCAGCAGCGGAGAGCGAGCTCAGCGGCGAAGGGAACTCGTCGGAGGGCGAGCTGGAGTTGGATATCCAGAAAGCGGTCGAGAACGAACTCCGGAAGGATCCGGAGCCGGCAGTGATGCGTGTCTGGCTCAACGGAGGTCATCCCATCGTGGAGGACCTGCTAGAGGGAGAGTTGGCCACGGGAGGAAGCGACAAGTTTCAGCGCTTGAATCTATTCTTCGATCAGGAAAAGGTGGGCCAATGGGCGCGAGAATGTAGGTGCCGAGGCATCTTTGCTGAATTACCCTGCCGTCCTTTCCGTCTTTCAGATCAACGCGGAAGACATCAAAGCTCGGCAGGAGTATCTGCGATCACAACGGGACAAGATACTGCACCTGAAGAAGAAAGCGCGGGCCCGCCAGCTGAACGAAACGATTCGCAAGAACGAGCGGCCGACGTCGGCGCAGGTGGCCCAGAAGATCCTGGACGGCGACGGTGAGGTGGTTCCAGCCGAACCGCCCGAAGGTTCCCTGCAGCTGCGCAAAATGCTCGCCCAGCGTCTCCGGGAGGAAGTTGCCGTGGAGAAGGAATGAACGAGTACCACGCAACGGCATGGTTTATGTTACCAGCAGCATGTTATGTTTAGGAGTGGCATCTGCTTATCTAGCGTTTACCGCTGGTGCACGGTCTTTCATTATATTGCACGTTGTGGAAACAAATTCCCGCGAGGGTTACGTGGACGATGTAATCTATCATGGAGACACTGTAAACGTTTTAGTTCTCTACCCTAACAATAAATGTGGATTTTGTGTAAAAATGTTGAAACGTTACGATTTTTTTTCTAGGTGATTAACGATAGTCATTTCTCGTTTGTTTCAACGTGGTTCGGTACTTATCTATTCGTAGGACCCACAATGTGCCCCACATACTATACTACCCCAAGGTTTATGGCGTATTCGTGGCTTTATCCGTTTCGATGTACCCTACCTTGCAAATAACCTAGCATACGAACGCCGTCTGTTGTCATTTAACAATTTGCTTCCAAGCAGAACGGTAATCATTGGGAATGTTTGATGACAAAACCAGAGGTAAAGGGACAATATCTATTCGGGAAGTAAAGGTCTTTTTGTAAGGCGAAAGTTCAGCGTCACCAGCGAAGACTAGCTCCATCATCGATAGTTAGACACAGAATTTGCAGTGAGGCCGCCGTTACTTAGCTCATCCGGAACCGTAATAATGGCCCGTGCTAACACGGTTCTTAACAACGTAGCGTTCTTTTCGTATTTTTGTACATGGAGGCCCAGCAAATGTGAAGGTGAAAAATGCCACCCTCAAGCTCTATTACTCACGGAGATATGACCAATTGAAGGCCTGCGGCTCTTTTAACATTCGGCGCGCATCAACATACAGCTTTCCCCAACAACAGTTTTCGGTGCATTGCCAAAAAAGGTTTTTTTTAAACAATGTGAAAGAGTTTTAAATAGTTGGGAAGTCAACTCCTTGTGGACCATTAGATGCGTAAAACGAGAAATTCCATTCTGCATCTTGTCGATTCCTCATTTCTCATGTGGCAAAATCGTCGGCTGATAATTCAGAGGGAAATGCAATTAATTTTATCAAATTTCTTTCAAAATTAACTGAGGATCACAACACAATAAAATTACTCAGGAAAAAGTTCTCTTTCCAAAGATCCGTCATACTTTACTGGTTTATTCTGTATGTGTGTATTGTGTGTGGGTGAGACTGAGTTTGTAGGTAGCTGTTCAGATCATGCTATTTGTTCGTCCTTTGCTTCCTGTGCAATCAAATAGGTTCAGTTATAGCAGTATACCGCCAGTATATTTTTTTCTCGTGTTTTTCCGTTGTCCTCTAAAACGCCACTGAAATGCTTCGTAAAAGATTTCCTTCCCTCTTAATCCGTTAAACGCTCGTAAAGATGACCGTCGCACTTACACTACTAAGAGAGGGAGGCCACTTTCAGCCACTCAGCCGAGGAAGAAGTGTCTGCCGAGTTCCTGATGCTTGGATCTGTTTCGTGTGCAGTATGTATGTATTCCGGTTGATAGGAGTATATTTTGCAGTTACCGAAAAAATCAAATTACTTCTTTCTCATACTTTATTCTAATAATACAACGTTAGTCTGCCATTCGTTTATTCAAACACGGCCCTTCCTCTACCAATCAACCTAACGAATGTGTTAGAGTGTAGAGTTTAATTGTCTAAAAAAGGGTGGTTATATGAAATGCTTTTATGGGATTCCTTTTTTGCGTGTGTTTGTTCGTTAGAATGACGTTAGGCAAAACCAGAGGAGCGAAAAATCATACATTTGCGGTAGGAAGATAAAGCACTACTACACATTTTCTTCCCATTGTTTCTTTTTTTTTTGTTGGTTTTGCAATGTACCACAGTTTACGGTGAAAGGGCCTTGTGATGAACACCACATAATCCCTACCATCCCCGTTACTTTATATTCTTTCATCTTTTTGTTGCCCCGAAATGTCTGTATCTAGATTACGTTAGCGTTCGTTTATGGTTTCTTTTGCCCGATTCGTAGTATGCTTCTAACAACTCTGCAGCACATTTTTGTAGCACACATTGGTTTTTGCAATCTAGTTCTACGTTTGCTTTTTGTTTTTTTTTTGTTAAATCTAGATTACGTTTTATCGAAATCATATCCGTGACATTGCAATACCACATCATGATCGGCTTTTTAGGTTCGTATCTGTTTGATTTTTTAACGATACCGGTGCACCTCTGTCTAGTTTTGCGGGGTTTGCTGCGCACATCTTATCTACTCGGCCGTAGTTTTCTGTGTTCCACATTGCCCATTTGCTTCTCTAGGAGCCGATGTGTTCTTTTCTAGTAGCGGTACGGTAGCTGTTGGTGTGTGAGTGCTATTGGTAGCAGTAGTAGAATTAGTAGGTAGTAGTAATAGTAGTTGTATTAGTTATTAGTTATTAGTAGTAATTGTAGCTTTCGGTTTGTGTCCTCCGGGCTCTCGGACACCCCGCCGCTTTTCCCGTTTGTTTGTTGCATCCTATGGAACGTTAAAAGCACGGTGCACTGCCTCGTTACATTATGTGTGTGGCTTCCCTCAGCTATCATGAGGGGGTTACATCTTCGATCCCCTTTCGTTAATTTCTCTACTCATGACATTTCACATCCGGGACAAGAACAATCACATTTCCACCATACGCACTACGTTTGACATTGTTGACAGCGAGTTGAATGTGTGCACAGGATGTGGTGAGAGGATGGGTGAGGGGTTTCCCTTTCGTAGCAGTGCCTACTTGGTGAAAGCTTAGTCGATAGAAACAATCAAGTGTGAGCAGCTTATTTTGTTTTAAGGTCTGAACAAATAAACGTTGATTTGTTTGCGCAGTTAATTGATGTCCTTTTAATAAAAAAACAACTGAACTGGGGATGTTTTGTTCTTATTTCATGTCGAATTTGCATAATTACTTGCAGATTGAACATACACATATGTGTGACGAAACATTTAATACATGTGTTTAACAGCACACATACACCGGCGATGATAGGAAAAGTGACAGCATCCGATGGATACAGTGCGAAATGACATCCCGTTTGCTTTCTTTGGTTCTTGGTTCGTGGAGAAACATAGCCTAATGGATGCCTCACGGTGAAATAGAATGCCATTCATCGCCCAAAAACCATTCCTGGTCGTTCGGGCTTTGCACATTTCTCGCCTCGCTCGCCAGAAGTCACTAACAGCAATACATACACACACACACACACACTCACATGCTCTCTAGTTTCGCTCTTGGCCGGTTTGTTTTTATTTTCTCTGCTCTGTGGCATTATTTCTGCGCTACGATTTTCGCAACACTCACTCACAAGTTTTGGTTTTTTGCAATTTCAGCAGTAAAGACGGATAGCACTAAAGAAATGGTTACGTTTCTTAGTATCTAAGATTTAAGGTTTTTTTTTTTTTTCTATTCCTTGCGGTTCGCAGTAGTACTCTAAGCGCTTTTGCCCTCGCGCCCGCTCTTACACAAAGGTTTGAAAGAGTTTTTCGAAAGCTGATCTGGACTGAAATTGAACTGGTACGAAACCGCCCGCAAAACAAGCGGCCTAGATAATGCTCTTCCTCTTCACTTCAACCCGATGCTAACCCCCAGCTGGAGTAAGCAGCGAGTTTGTTTTACGTACAAGTGCTTTAAATTGTTTGCATTCTACATGTAACGTACGAGCTACGCAAAGGACGGGAGTAGCGATGCTGTGGTAACGTGCACAAAAACATCGTCCGCGCACGGCAGACGGAGATAGCAGAAGAGAGAGAGAGACAGAGGGAGAGGGCTCGCTCGTTTGGTAACAACGTATTTATTTAGTCGTGAAAAAGTATCGCTCAGATTCACCACCACCACCTGGCCCGCCGGCACTGCCGTGTGCCGCAGCGCAGCTGGTGGATTTTTGGGACGGGAAGTTGGGAAAGATGATTTGTCTAATCCACGTTGCTTATCGAATGCCTTAAAACAATGAACATAAGATGCATACGTAGATGCACACCACCGCCTGATCCGTGGCGAGCGTTTCCGGTCCATCGTTCCGCCCTCCTGGGACAAACAACCGCACTTGGGAGGCGGATGGAGCGGCGGTTAATGGAGAAAGAAGAAGTTGTGGAAGGAACCCTGGAAGGGTTGCGGTGTGGCCGCGTGTTCTTTTTTGCTCATTTAGAACACCAACAAACGGTCGGCGCTTCCCTCCTGGCTGTCATCGTCGTCGTCGGAGTCTTCCGTGTCCTCATCGTCCGAGTTGAGAGTGGTGGCGTTGTTGATGATTTCTTCTGCGTGTAATGGATTGTTAAAATTAGTCATGCAACTATAACAGTATTACAGCAGCTAGATTTAAAAGCTCTTGCTAATGGTAAGAAAGCCGTTTAGTTAATAGGGAAATGCAATGGAGACGCCTGGTAGCTCACACTCGATGGAGGCGCATGGTCCTTCGCAGCGAGTGAGGCAATGTTTATGTTTAGAACGAAATTATTCTTGAAAAATTTATCCTCAGATAAAAAAGGAAAATATTCTATTCGATCTTTAGGAATACGTAAGGACTAGAAATGTATGACAAAACAAACAAACAAAAAGCACCGTATACCCAATCGCGAGGTGTTCTACCTACCGCAGTTTGGTTTGCCTCGAGTGCGCGTGTTGGCAAACTCCACACCGTGCTCATCCACACACCAGCAAACGCCGACGGCCTGGTGGCACTGGGTTGGCTTGTAGAATCCTTGATTGTCGCAATCCGGAGCGTACGATCCTGGGAGGAGCATAGACAGGGAAAACGTAGGTATGCAATATAAGACAATCTTCATGCTTTTCCTGCGTTATCGATGCTCGGCTTACCACTGAGATCGTTACCCAGGCGCCGCCGGACCGCGGCGCACGGACGGTCAGTCTTTTCGAAGCAACGGCACCACTCGCGCGGATCGATCGTACCGTCCTGGTCCAGGTCGCACGTGTCGATGAACGGCTTGATGCAGCGCTCGTTCTGGTCGTGCTCGAGATCGTACAGCTCCTGCGTCGAAAGTTCGCCGTCGTTGTTCAGGTCGAGGTGGCCAAACATCCAGCGCGCCTCCAGCTTGCAGGCGGCTGGGAAGTGCACCTTGTTCTTCTGCTGCTGGTGCTGGCGCCGCTTCTTGCTGTCCGCCATGATGACCGAGAACCAGTCGAGCAGCCGGTTGCCGATGGCCGTCAGCTGCTGCGGTTTACATTCGCTCGATTTCATCGGATAGCCTGTGTGGTGTGAAGATGAAACGGTAGACGAAGAGGGATGGTTGATTAAACTTTGCATTTCAATCAATCACTGCAGGCTGTCGGTTTGCGGCAACGAGGTGCGAGAGTCTAGCGGGAAAGGTGAGGGGGGGGGGGCGGGAGTTGATGGGATTAAACTTCGCCGGGCACGCGAAGAGTTATTGCGTTGATTTGCTAATCACCATCGTTAATTAGACGTTGTCGTTCGAATGCCCGTTTTGTGCGGATCGATGTGGCAGATGGTGGAAGGAAATTCGTCGCCAATCTCCCGCACTGTATTCTGCCAACGAACGCAAGCCCAACAAGAAGGAGCGCATCATTCCGGTCCGTTCTGGTCCATTTGAAGCTGCCAAAACACAACTTTCGTGTTTTCCACAACGGGGCAGTTACTGTGAGCGGCGACCGCGAAGAACGATGAAACCTCCTAATCAATGTGGAGGTTTTTGGGGAAATACTACAGGAAAGGGGTCCCGCCTACGAGGGGTACAAGGTTCAACCACACTTAATGAGGGAGGGGGGGGGGGGGGTGCGGAGGGGAGGCCGGGAACAATTTGGAGTGAAAAATGTGCGCGATTCACGTTGATCTGCACTGACAAAATTATTGGCTTGAGTCAGTATTGGCAGAGCTAGATTGGGTTTAGCGACATGTGGCCTGGGAGAAGGCTTTTACTTGAAATGTATTGATGAACAATTGCTGACCATTTCGACAAAAGTGAAACCAAAACCTTTCATTGTGTCGATTGGCAAGTGGAAGCTCGGAAAAAGGGCTGGAAAATTGATGCATTTAATTTAATTTAATTAATTGCCCTGAGGACGAATCAAAACTTCGCAGTGCATCATTTAATTTCTTTAGAATTGAATCTTTCAAAAATACGAAAGAGCTTAAAGAAAACCAACTTTAAAGGAATGGGTTGCGTAATTGGAAGCTGCAAATTTTAGAGTGTAAATAACACCTTTCACGTAATTGATATCTTTCACAAAAAAAGGGTTCTAGAGAGTCACATACCAAATGATAACCATCATGAATGGAATATATTATGAGTGAATGAGTTTGTACCCATTTGAATTCATTTTAATTACATGTGTGTTCTGCGTTAATCATAACACCAACTGTTTTAAGAAAACATTTGAATTAAAATTTAAACAAGTTGGAGCAGATTATTTTACCAATGCAACTTATAAAATGCATCTTAAGGCTTAAGGCAAAGAGCAAAGCATTCTCAAGTGCTATAGGGGAAACCTTCTGCTCCGGGTGGTTCCCTGCGGCATTTCGAATCCATTGAAGGTGAGGTAGATTACGTTTTCCCACATCATCCTACATGAGCGAGGATAGCACCGGGAAAGAATACCTTTCTTTATATTTTAACAACGTATCGATTTCAAGCAACGTGTGACAAGGCTTCGATAGCCAAGGTGGTGCTGTTTGCATCTTAGAGCTCCTTTTCGTAACGATCTTCTTCCCGCTCACATCCCCCTCTGTGTCCTGGGTGTCGACGCTGCGGCCCCATTAGCCTACAAGACAGCGGTGCCATGTTCGTGCCATGTAGCGAGCAGGGAATTGCGAACAAACTCACCTCGCGGCAAACATTGCGCCCTGTTACCACAATAACCCTTGCCCTAAGAACAGAAGGTTAAACAATGCTTAATTGCCATAAATCTTTGGGCCCGTTTGAGTCCGCAACTCGCAACGGTGCCGGCTAAGCCTAACTCTCAAGCGAAGGTGGGCTGAGAAAATGGCACGAGAGGCGCGTGGCCAAGGGGGTGTGCAGACACTTTGCAAACGAAACCCGTTAGGTTACCGGCAGCTCTTGGGATCGCGGAAAAATAACGAAAAAGAACAAGGGCCCTGAATGAAGCGAGAGCGCAGAACGCAGGATGCGTTAGAATGGACCGAAACGTGAAGCTGATGGGAGTTGTCGTGATTATACGCGGTATAATTTCGTGTTCCACGTCACACACACACTCACGCACATGCCACCCGAGCGAGCACAGGCAATAAGATGACTCGATAGGACGACGGGGAAGCACGAAGAGGGTAGCCATTTTTAATATCCTCCAACTGAAGGGTTGCGTGCGTCGAAAGACTTTCAAACAGCGTTGCCAAGCGTCGCACACTGAAAGTTGAACTTACGTAGGCAGGAGGGCTGGGCAGGCAGTAACGCCAGCCCGGATGCATCATCAGTATGCTGCGGGTGTACTGTTTCTCGATTAGATAAACGGTGCGGATCAACGTGGCATCAAGCCTTAGCCCCGGAAGGCGGAACATGTGCACCCTAGGTGCTGGCAGTCTTATGCTTTGGTTGATAAGTGTCAGAGCTAAGGATAATTTATGGCTACTCAAGTCATTCCCATACTGTCTCTTATAATCAAGGATATAACAATACATGGATGGAGTAGACTTTTAGCAGAGACTGCAAGATTAAGTTTATATATTATGAGATAATTTTGAGTAAAAAAATCTTCATCCTATTCAAAATTTCCTTCTAACTGATAATGCAATTACAAGCTACAAAGATCAATTTTAGTGCTATAAATGTTAAATTTTAAGATCTTTTTCTAGAGCATTCTAAAACGTTTTTTAACAGTTTCCACTGTTAAAACGACAACACAGATTGTCCAAACAAACATAAAATTCAGAAGCAACTCCATCAACTTTTCAATCTGTGCAGTACAAACGCGACCGGTACACCTTTGATCCGTCAGTGCGCCGGGCCAATGATTGTTCATCTAAAAAACAGTCCAACTGTGCCACCCAGCGTCGGGTGGACCGGAAACGGAAACGCTCAGCCACGGCGCAAGAATGGAACGCGTCGCAGCGTGCGAAGGAAACCCGATCCCCCCCTTTCCAGTCGACGGTGTTTCGTGTTTCGAAAGTCAAATTAAGACTCCCCGGATACCCCGGACGACGGCGGCGGTAACCGGAGCGGCCGTCACAAACAGCAGTCGTGGTGTCTGATCTTGCGAAGGTACGAGTACGAAGGTGACTGACGCTAAATGGACTCCCCGTCCAAGGGACTGTCCCTCGGTACTGAATACTTACGTGCCGAGTTGCCGGACAGTTTCGATGGTTTGATGTTCCCATTATTGGTGTTGCTACCACCGCTACTGCCGCTGGTGCTGCTGGCCGGCTTATCGAGGACCTCGTTGTAGCCTCGGATTTTGTGTTTGTCCTCGCCAACCGTGCGGGACGAGCCTCCGTTGGGCGAACCATAGATATCGTACTGGCCGCCGGCCGGCTGACGAGCTGTCTGCACTGAAGACTGTGGGATGGAAAGAAAATTGGTGTCAAAAAGGGGCGAGGTGCGGAGGGTGGTATTAGTCGGATAAAGAGTAGGGAAACAAAAATCCGGAATGAGTAATGTTATGGTAATGAATATTTTCCAGGTCTACATCTGACATGGTACGGTCGGGGTACGTGTGTGCGCACGTTTGTGTTCTACTCCACTTCCCGGTTATACAACTTGATGTCAGCTAGGTGTACCCCACGACGAAGATAAGCTCCTCTGAGTGTTGATCCAGCGTTACAGCTCAAAGAAGCATCTACCTGCATATCTGATGTTCCTTTCCCTTAATTACTTATTTATCAACATTAGTTCCATGAAAAAAATTCAAAGAATTCATATTAAAAAACTG
Source organism: Anopheles atroparvus (assembly GCA_914969975.1). Lineage (NCBI taxonomy): Eukaryota > Metazoa > Arthropoda > Insecta > Diptera > Culicidae > Anopheles > Anopheles atroparvus. The sequence goes on along the minus strand of CAJZCY010000001.1, from coordinate 22,892,052 downwards.
AAAAGAAAACGTGTGTTTCATTTATAAACAACCTTTAACAAAAATTTATCATAATAAAATGAAATAAAAATTAATTTCGGTTGCAGATTTTTTTTTCGATCTACAAACACGCTAAAAGATTCAGCAGAAATAGGATCTTGGTTTCATGTTATGGATGTAAGCAAGAATATACATGACCCTTGTCTGATGTACGGTTCAATTATTTTCCTTCTCGTGAATAATAAAGTAATATTTTCCACACTTTATGGCATAACTTTTTCTTTGTACAGCATTCGTTTAGAAATTCCTTGCATGCAGCACACACGTACCAACACTCACCGAGTGGACGGGAACGCAGGATGTTCCAACGCTCAGCCTTACCTTGCCTTTGTACGTCGTGTACTTGATGTACTTGTAGTGCTTGTTGTCGTACTTGATCTCCTCCGGCGTGAAAGTGTACTGCGAGTTGATGTGGTTGTAGTGGCGGTTCTTCTCCTCCTTCAGCTGCTGCTAATGAGAAACGTATGTGTGTGAGTGTGTGTGTGTCGGGAAAGAAACGAAAAGAAAATCATGAGTAGTGAGTAAAAGCGATCCGAGCGAATCGGCACCAAATGACACGCTGTGTTGTGATTTTAGTAATGATAATGGTGGGCCACGTGTGCTCCATGGCTGGTTCATAATTAAGAAGCATCTTCACCTCTGTAGACAGAGCACAACCATTCAGTATTTAGTTTATTCTTTTGAGCATCTTTTGGTGCAGCGAACAGAACTTAATCATTATGGTTCTGGTCGGTGTGCTTAGAACGGGAGGTGTCTATTCCCGTTACTAGTTGGACCATATTTTATTGCAGGTCATAGTTTATTGTGGAAAGAAATACAAGGAGTGTGTTTTTCATTCTCCAGTTTTAACCAGAAGCACCTTTTACATCGAATAAAAGATATCCTCAGCTTTAAATGAAATTGTGACGATAGGTATTCCCTTGCCTTGATTGAACAATCATTACGTCTTCGCATTTGCTTTTCCTTGGGCTTCTGATAGAAATACCAAACGAAAAAAAAAAAAAAAATATACCATCTCTCATCGGTGGCGCGGAAGATGATGTGTTTGCTCGGTTTAATGAAACGGCTTTATTCGGAACTATTTTTCATCCCTTTTTGTTCCCTCTATATGCTATTTACTTATGGATGGGCAGTGATAAAGGGTGTTTGGTTTCTCTTCATCCCCAAGCGTAAGGATAAACCTTCAGGGTGTCCATTACCCGTAGCTTATCCTGTAACACTCTGTTGGAATTTCATCAGCCTTAAAGCCTATCCGGCCCATCTTTACGATATCTCATCCTTCCAAGGTTTTTTTTTGCACTACATCATGTTTGCCTTAACGATGGGAATATTAGGGAACATAGTCCAAGAGGTTCCGGGGAACGCGTGAGTGATTTAGTGCATGGTAGACCGATAGAAAGAGAGAAAAAAGGGAGTGAAAAAAGGATGCACCCTGTGTGCCGTTCAGCAGTGTGCGGGAAGACGGCTTTATCACGCCGGGTGCTTCTTCGAGTGTTGGCACATGTTTCCCCAAGCGTCATCCAGAGAGATCTAATCAACGAGCAAGCTGCCGAAGTTTGCCATCGCGCCTTAAACTACATCGTGCTCATGGCACGGAGCTAGCTAGATCAAAACGATACGGAATCGCACGGGAAGCCTGACAGCGTTCATCGAAGCATGACGAAGCGTGTGTCTGGAATGAACGGGAAAGTTCGGCTAATGCATGATTTATGGAACCCCGTTTTGGGGAGGCGCCATTTTAGGTGCACATATCCGTCCCGGAACGTTACGGGACTCGTTTTTCCTTGCAGTTTCGATAGAGACATCAGCGTCATCGCTTTTTACGAGCAGAGATATGTGGAGCGTGCAAAAATTTGCCCCACAGGCAGTTGGGTTTTCTTCTAATGGCTACAGTGTGGCATCTTGAAGCGTAAATTGATGGCACATCATGCTACACATCCGGTATCTCGTGGCTCCATTTTGTTCGCTTCGTTTATTCATTTCACAAATATCGATTCGCTAAAGTTTCAATTTAGAAACCATTCAACCAGCTTCCCAGCAAAATGTGTATCCATTAATTATGCCGCGGCTTAACCTCAATTTACGAAGGACACGTTAATCTTTATCCGAGCCAAGCTTACCGCAAATAACGCCCTCAAATTATTTAAAAAATAAAAACAACCACTGATTTACAAACAATTCTCGGAGATGCATTTAGCAATTGCTACAAACAAACATTGATGAAACATCGAGAACAACAAAAAAAAAAAAGGATAGTCGCCAGCGGTCTTCACCAATGCACACAGGAAGGTTTGTGTGGGAACAGAGATGGTCTTACACCCACGATTGGTTGTAGAAAATATTTCCTATCGGCATTCGGAACATCCGCCGTGTTGCTTATCCTTGCCGTTTCCATCTTCCATCCGGGGCAGGGTTGCGTTTAACGTTGCCCTGTACGGCGTTTTTTGCAATACGAGCGCACTGTTCTGTCCGCGGGCATTTCTCTATTTTCCTTCAGCCCAGCCCACTCTCACCCACGGACTCCAGGGCGCTTAATTAGAGTTGAATTGCTTTTCGCTGTAAATAATATTAAAACTGCTCCCGCGCAATGAGCGCGTGAGTGTACAACGGAGAGCTTTAGACATCGAGGCATCGAAGGGGGAGTCATGGGGATCAGGTGAAAGAATACAAAAAAAAAAGCAAACCTGCAGCTGCGGGAGGAAACAAGGAAAGTACAGATATTGGGTGGAAATTCGCAATTGAAACTTTGCTCGCGTAGACCGCCGCAGGACACGCCGAATGGACCGAGCGGACCACGAAGTTCTTTGACAACGGAATAAATAAAAAATGGAATGGAGAAAAAAAAAACGAATCGAGGCACCAACCGCTTCGCCACACCCGGTTTCATCCGCTCCTACCATCCGGCACAACGACGCTGGGGCACAATTTTCTGTGCTAAAACTTCTTCCATTTGGCAAGTTATAGCAGACAAGAAGGAAAGACGAATTGAAAAGTTCAGGAAAATGCAGAAGGACAACAAATCTAAATCAGCACGAAAACTGCAAGTTGTGCAACTGTTTGCCTTGACTGATGGGCCGCGAACGTTGTCGACTCGCGACCGGCTTCCGAGGGGCCGTTAATGATTCGTCCGCCAGCAAACTTTCGTGCAAGTTGCCATTTTCTACAGCTAGTTTTACTTTACAGCAAGCGGTAATGATCTTTTTTTTCTGTACACACAATGAGCGATATAATTCAATGGAATTGCTATTTTTTATTGCTAGTTGGTCAATCAAATAACCCACGAAAAGTAACTGAAAGAACAAGAAAATAATAATCATTTCTTATAATATGTTAATGTTACTATTCAACAACATGTCTAGTTGTAAACATGTTTAGTTGTAAAGAATATTTCCTTTCGGTTGCACTTTGCTCTGTTAATTCCTTTTTCAAACGTTGTAAAATGATTGTCTTTGGCAAACCGGTGAGCTCATTCGAATCGTTCTGAAAAAGCCTGCATCTGTTTTCGAGAAAAAAAAGCGAGGTTGTCAGAAATCTGTCTGCACTTTAAATCATCGATGTAAACCGGCACAATTTGTGTCACCTTTAACGAAACGTATGACCTGAATTCCCCTCGGGATCGGATCGTTGTGATTCGAACGGGCCAAACGAAAGTGGGAAAATTGCTCCAGTTATGCTAGTTTATAGATCCCCACAGATTGCCTGTCATTTTCGTCGGTTCCCCCCGGAGAAAACAGGCGCGAAGGCGAACGGTTCAATCGTCTGCCATTGATGTATGGTGGTTTGTATATTTACATCTCTCCATCATCACCCGGGGAAAGGATACGGGAGGGATTTTCGATGCTTTAAGCTCCAATAGTGGTTGCCGGACATGGTTCGCCCGTTAGGACTGCCACTTTACCTTTCCTTCTGCTTTCCTCGGGCGTTTATTTGTGTGATGCACGAGTTTGCCACAGGAGCCTATCCTTCTTCCCAACCACCCACAGCCTTGCAAAGGTTTTCGTTCGTGTGCATTCCTGGAAACTGGGCAGCTTTATATCAGCGGGGCGGTGAGTTTGTGTTTTCGTACGTCGTGGCAAATTTTACTCTAGGGGCTAATTTGTTCGACGATAACTTTGCCTCGCTTTAATTTCGGGTGTTTTTATTTTGCCTAGTCCATGAAACAGTCATACATTGTAATGCCAACAAAAGGAGTTTGGTAAAATTTATATCTATTTTTTTTTAACTTATAGAATCTTTGAATCACATCGACGGATCGCAGATTGTGAGAAAAATAAATACAAATAAATTCCTTGCAGTTGGTTTATCGACGAGGCTTAGCAAAATAAACAATCTCTCGCTTGGGAGATGATGAAAAATTTGAAAAATGAAATGCAATCAGCCAGAAGAAAAATGTAAAACGAAATCAGGATAATGACTCGCAGGAAGTAATTAGAAATTGCAATTACTTTACATCGGCAAGAGCATCTTTAAAAAAAAAAGAAGATAAAAACGAAAAGAACAGTAAACCTCTTCGTGCCGTCATCTCTTTGGCCGTGACTCTGGCTGGAAGATCGGTGCACCACTTCCCGAGCTTCCAATGGTTCTCGAGAACGACCGAGCAAATGATGCGCCGTAATGCGGAAAATTGAAATACATTGATGGATGGCGTCACGGTGTCTGTTGTTGGTCACTGGACCGGCGGTCGACCGACACACTGTTTCCCGAATGAAGCTGGTCATGTGTGGCAGAAACAAATAAAAACACTGGCAGCGAGGGTGGCTTCAAAGTTTTCCCTAGGTGCCAACGAAGCGGGAAAGCGCCTGGAGTCCCGAGAATGGGTGGATCGATACTATCTTCTCACAGTGCGCTACATGTACGGTCAACTCGGTAAGCTCCAGCTCCACCTAAGGCCGTCCCTGGCTAGAACCAATCCATCAACCTTTCCTGAATTCCTTGAATCCGCCATCCATTTCCCTCAATGCCTCCCGCTTTGTATCTCCCTACCTTTTCCGATGGAATGAGGTTGTCTGCGTTGATGTCATTGCTGTCGATCGTCCGCTGGTACTTGGCGTTGAACGCACTCATCCGCTCGGCCATCCGCTGTTGTTTTCTCAGATCCTGAAGCAGGTTGCCGGCTGTAGAGGAGATGAGGACAGAGATTAGGGGAGAGTAAGAGAGAGAGAGAAAGGGACAAAACGAATGAGAAGAAGGAAGGGCACAAATGTGTGCAGATAAACGTAACGAGCACGAGGCGCACTCACTCGTACAAGGATAAACACATCGACATAGAGCTCGGACGGTCGGGGGCGCGCTTGTACGCTTCCACCTTGACCAACCCCCCTCCCCTTACCCCCTTCATCATCATCCCCCACCGAATCAAGCAATCGTGTGCGTACGTACAGATGCCAGTGTGTGGCACCGGATGAAACCGAATATCGCCGGTTGAGAGATACCGAATGAAAAAAAGAAATCAACTGACAAGGATGAAAAGGAGAGACTAAGAATGATGGCAGCAGGTAGCTAAATTGCGCTCTCCACTTGTCTGTCTGCTGGCCCCAGGGGCAGAATCGGTCTTCCAACTTCCCACACAACAGGATAGCATCTGGGATTTTTGTTGCTGTTTCCCGTTTCAATTTTTTTTTCTTGTTATTGACAGTTACATTCCTGAATCGAATTCATTGCGATTAAGAAGAATCAGAATGAGCGAGAAAAGCGAGCTCTCCCCCTCGCTCTCAGAAATGGGCGAAAATAGAACGACGAAAAAAAATTACTGGTTGCCGATTTTCACTTCACTTTTTGCTCTTATTTTCCTGCCACAGCGAAATACTAGCTGCAGTCTAGTACGGTTGTAGCTTGTCTACAGCGGGCAGCGAGATGTGTGTCCTTGGCATATGCGAATCCATCCACTATGGTCATCGTACGTTGGTCGAGTGCGTATGGTTTTTTTCGTTCGTTTTGAGGTCGCTCCATCCAATAGAGGACACTTCGGACAAGTGTGCTTAGGTTCTCGGTGCGATAAGTTCATTCGAATCGGGAATCCAAACAGTTTCATGCCGCGGGAAAATAACGAAGACGACTTTCATTTTGCAGTTTTAGTAGTTTTCCGCTGCTGTACGTTGTTTTGGCTCTCAAAATAGTCAGGTGTAACCTTTTACTCGGAATAGCGAATAGAGTACCAAAATCTAGCGGGGATTTTTGAGTAAAAGGGCCTTGCCTTTTGATACTTTTCCCTGATAAGTTCCATATACTTATCGTTCCATGACGCAAACAAGCACATATGCGCCCGTTTCAATCGTTTGGTACAGAAGTGTGTAAATAATTAGATTAAAGTGCTTTTGCCCTTGGTTCTCCCGTTCGTGCAGGACCAGCCTTATCCGGGGGACGCACCCGCCTGTCTACAGTCTCGATCCGAATGGACCGTGGCTTAGGCTGCCGGCTCCATCAATCAGCTCATCAAAAGGGAATTTGTGCAATCGGTTGGAATTTATGGGCAATTAGAGGAAGAATGACAGAAGGGAGAAAAAAAAAACGGCGCTCTCTTGCTTCCAACTTTACTCTGGCGTTCCATTCCGATGCTCTCATTGCCAGTACGAACGGACATTTTCTATCTTCCGAGCTTCTGAAGCTAGGAATTGGATTAGGACGATTCTAGAAAATGGTTCATGCCGAACAGTCAAGGGCGAGAAGGGCCAGCATTACTCTGTTTCCGAGATGCGAATCTTCTACACTGTGTGTTTGTAAAAAACGCAAATAGAACAGCTTCATTACAGTGACAGCAGCAGGCGTATGTGAATCATCAATTAGTGACAACTTTTTTATCCTCCCTGATTGCTAAGGGCTTACCAATGTGTGAATAGCTACGGAGGTAGCAAAACGGAACATGCAGGGTGCGCCTGAAATCTCTACGCCTTTCCATGCAAAACTTGTGATCTTTTCTAAACCCCGCTCTAATTGACGAGTTTGCGTTCAAGGAAACATGACAGTACTGCAATCCGGTTCACCATCAATTTTTGGTCTTTTAATGCAATATCACGTTTGTTAGAAAATCGTGTTTCGATTATATCGATTGTAACGGTTGGACAACGTTTAATGATATTTGTTCGGTGAAAAACGTATTTATGAAGCTATCACTGTAACTTATTATCAATTTGAAATAATTATTACATTTCTGCAGTATTGAAATGCACCCTGTAAGTTGTGATTGATGCTGTAGTAAGCGCAGCAGGACATGGTACAAGTTGTCGTTATTGTAACGCAACAGGCACCATCCAACTCCACACGTGCGGGGAGGGGAAAGGGGTTGGTTCGTACCGGGGGTTCGTATAGGGAAGGCTGGCGAGAGTTGTTCGAGCGGAAATTAAAAATGTTCCTCACTTGTTCTGACCATAAAACATGCTGCAGCACAAGCGACAGTCGGCAGATGGCCTCCCCCTAGACCCTCCGGGAAGTCTCCGCTGCAGGAACACAAGAGTCTGAGCCTCGGTTGTAACCGGGATGAACGTCGCATAACTGGGATGAACGTCGCATAACTGTCGGCTGAAAATGAACTTGCTAACTTTGCGCGAGCACGTTCCGGGACTCCTTCTTGCAGGGGGGAGGCTGTTTGCGAGGGATGCGAAAGGGCAGGAATAACTATGGCAAAATAAAACCTGGAGCGCAGAACCGGCACCCATACTGCCACAGACACTACATCATCTTCATCATTTCCATTATCCACGCGAGAATGGTAAACATAAGATGGTCCCTGAAACCGGAGCTGGAAAGGACGCTGCGGGTAGGATAAGAAACTACAAACAACAGTGATGTATGGTCAAGTGGTGTCCGTACGTCCCGACCACTTGAAATGGCTTTCAAAAGCACGGAGGAAAGCAACCAGGCAGGAGGAAAAAATAAAATAAAATAAAGCGAAACTGGAAGTCAGCGCTACTGGGAGGGGAAAAAACCTCGACTTGAAAAATATGCCGAGACAGTTTTCGCCCGTGATGGAACTGGATTTCGTACACAAAATAATGCTGACAAACAATCGGATTGTCCGGTTGCCTCACGAAGCGGGAGGAACATTTCGGTGGCAGGAAGCTCGACCACTGCGCAAAAAGGAAAATTGCGAAAGGTGGAGCCCAAGACGGAGCGGGGGTGCCAGCGCTGCGCAGATACGGTTGCGAGGCGGCAAGCAAGTAAACATAATTTAAATTGCTTTTCTGCTCCGCTCTCATCCGTAGTTCCGTGCTTTCGGGCCTTCGTTACCGTTGCTCCGTCCGAATGGCTCGCCGAGGAACAGATACCGCGGAGCGCTGTTGTCTTTGCGCTACACGTTCTTAGAAAACGGTACGCCGCCGTACGGTTGCACAACACGCACACTAGATGCACACTGCTTCCTATCAGAATTGCCACGTGTAAAATACGTGTCAGTGTGTGTGTTTTGCGTCCATGATCAGCCCGCACATTCCGGAGGCAGTTTTTGGAATTTATGTATTTCGCTAGCATGTTCGTGACATAAATTTTCGCCAGAGCTCGGATGGCGGCAATGGCCACGGAGCAATAGAGAGTGGAATTAAATCGTAACACATCTGGGCCAGTTTCGAGGCAAGGTAACAAAAAAAAAAAACCCGTAGTTGACCCGACAACAAATTTGGTAATAATTTATGGAAAAGTTGTTAACTTTGTGCGTGAACCCGGGGAAAAAAATAAATGGTATACAGATAGGAACCCATTGAGATAAACATAACTTTATGAAAAACCCATTATAAATAAAGATTTGTATTACCAATGTTCATTCATCTCTCACGCTTAACGTAAAAAAAGCCCCTTATGAACATCCCTTTTTGTGTATTTTCAACTGCATAAAGCTTATGAGTTTAAATATTAGTACAATCTGTAGCGCGGCTTTAGATTATCTTGTTTCCACTTTAATCTGTTTTCCTGTTGAAGCACCTTTCCCTGGTATTATGGTTCTGAAACGTCGTTTTCCAACCGACCGGCAGAGCATCCAAAAGGTAGCGTTCGCGTGCAGGCGTTGGTCTTCGCCCAAAATTCGTTGGATCCTCTCCATCCGGGGGGCACTTTTCGACCGAAATGGCAACCGTTTAATGTTGCCATCCGCAAGGGACGCCGTAGGAATCGCGTTTCCAGAGCACACAGACACGTGTGCACGCGATCACGCCTGGAGTAAAATCATCCAACCGTAGATAGGAGTCGGGAAGAAGAACAAAAAAAAAAGACCGGAAAACACCTGCCCTACACGAACACGGTACACGTTGCACGGTAGTTTATTAACGGTTGACACGAAATTAAAAATGAAAACAAACTCGTGGCCCGTTAATCGAAGTTAATTAAAAGCAAGCAAACATAATTGCTGTGCGCCCGCCGGCTCGGGCCCGGACTGGTCGGAGTGAATTCGCGAATGCATGTTGCTTACACCTAACGTGGATGCGTGCCAGCGTGCGACTGTCTTTGACAAATAGGCTTCGAACAAGCGAGAAGTAAATATGCACAATCTACATCAGTTAAATTGTGCTTCCAATGTGGTTACCTATGTCTACTGTAGAGCAATTCCGTTGCTAGTGCTATCAAAGTATCGTAGTATCGTATGTATCGTAAGAAAAGGTTTCCTAAAATGCCTGTATATGTACAGATTAAAGTCAAATTAAAGATAAATGTATAAGTGCATCATTTTTCTTTGTACACAGGACAAACAGAAAAGCCTAGGATACATTCGAGTAATGGAACAAAACGAACATTGATGCACCTTAATTGAACATTTCCATGGAATAATTCCATTATGGCGATCCTGTTAGCGTTATCCATCGTGCAAAGCCGTATCGGTTTTGGATACGGATTAAACCAAATGAAAAATTATTACTGCTAATAGATTGCAAAAACTGTACATATGCGAGGAGCGGGTGAGCATGAATACTGAGCCTGCAGGCTCTATGATGGACGCCGTGTTTAATTGATTGTACCAAATGGAGGGATTATTGTTTTATTGAAGCACAATCCATTTATGGTTCTTTTTTCGATTTCCATTCATGACGAGAAAAAAAAACCGAAACAAACTGATCTTCATGGATAACAATGTAGAGCCGGATGTTTTACATGGTTCTGCCCACGCAGAGTTTCAATCGGCGTTTCGCGTTAAAGAGCAAACTAGTTAGCGGATCTGCTGTCACCGACAGGTCCGACTTTCCTTGCCGTGGGGCTTCCACAACTCCAAGCCTTACCTTTGCACGGACAGAAGCCCTTGCAGCTCACTTTGACTTCGCTGACGTGGATGCAGTTGTGGTACTCCAGCCGGCAGAGTGACGAGTACGTTCGGTTGTCGCTGCCGCACAGGAACGTGGGCTTCACCACCGGGCACGGCTTGCAGTCCTCCTCCTTCTCGCCACCTTCACTGTCGTAGAACACGTCGTCGTCCTGTGACGAGCTCTCGTCGTCCTCGCGCTCCTCCTGGTCCGCCTGGCCGCTGCTGGTGCCATCGTTGCCGTTGCTGCCGGTGCTACTGTCCCCGCTGGCCGCCATCAGCGCCATGCTGGCTCCACCATCGGACGCTCCTCCGCCGGCGCCGTTGTTCGCACTGAGGCTGGCGGATGCGGCGGCCGCGGCCGCTGCAGCCGCCGCTGCTTCTGCCTCGGCTTCGGCCTTTCGCTTCGCTTCCTCCTGCTCGAAGTACTTGCTCTTGGTGATGATCTCCTCCCTGTGGGGCAGGTGTACGCGTGGCGTGCAGAAGAAAACAACGAAACGAACGATTATAAGCGCCGCGCACAGAAGAGTAGTGTGGCTGGTGGAATGAATTCAATCGCACACGCGTTCCGGCTGATTGATCATGGTGGCGCCATGCTTCGCTAGCGCGGTCGTTTACGCATCCGGAAGGGCATCACCGCAGCCAGTTTAATGGAAGACTAGATAGGAGAGAAAAGCCATCCGGAACATGCAATTCAAAGCGAGCATTCGCATAATGGGACGGAAAAGAAACAGGGTGTGCTACGATGGGAACATTGGGAGAAAAAGGGAGACACATCATGCAATTGGATGCTGTAGTGAAAGCATTTCCATCCATGGTTACCAAATCCTATGTATCTGTTGCGGAGAGGACTTTAAAAAGATATATTTTTTTCAAATTATGTCAGATAAGTGACAATTGTGGAAATTGGGTCATTTGTGGAAAAAAAGGTAAAACATTGCAAAATGAAATATTCAAAATATTGTGCTTAAATGCCTTAAAATCGTTATGGCAAAGCTTAGATTGAAATATTATCGAGGTGACGTTCTCGATTCTACCAACAGCAGGGTTTACCAAACCTGTCTATGCAAACGTATTTCTTACAAAATGCGTGTGTTGCATGCACATTTGCAAAAGGTAATAATAGGTAAAAGCAAATTTAGAGAATATTTACACTCGCATCACAGATAAAACTAACATGAAGAGAAGTAAATAAAATGAAAGATTTGCACCTGTTTGCAAGTGAATTATAGCTGCTGATGAATCTGAAAAAATAAGAAAACGAGATAGAGAATAGATAGAACACACATGGAGAAGGAAATGGGTTTTCCGAAGCATTATCAGGATGAACCCGATTTAAAATATCTTTACGACGACAAAAGCGAAAACATAGTGTTAAGGAATGGGCTGAGAATAAAGTAGACGAACTAATGATTTTTCTTTTATCCCACAGTTTTTACAGAAAATGAAAATTGCACCACCGTTCAAGAATGGGAAACATTGGCTCAAGCAGAACTTACTGATATACTTGAACTCATTTCGCTCCAAAAGCTGTGCCACATAAAATGGGGATTGTATCACGCGGCGTGGAACCATAACATACATTGCAGTGGAAAGATGTACGTCTTCTGATTCACCTTTTATCCAAATCGTTAATGAAAGTTTTCCCAATGGATCTGCAACCAAGCACTCGGCCGAAACAAGGAGACGCGTTGGAATCTAATTTGATGCCTCCACAGCTCCACATAAAAGCGCAGGGGGAAAACACAATTATGTGACGCTACAATCGCATAAGCAAACCAACGAAAGGTGCGAAAGCTCGGTGAATTTCCAGTGATCCTGTTGCACAAGTTGGTTCTTTGTTGCGCACCGAGACAAGCGAAAAGAATAACATTGGCCCCGCCGAAGCACAACACAAACTCAATCAGTACCAATTTTTCCTTCACCTGCTCATCGCTATTTGCATTGCCAATGCCGTAGAGTGGCCACGTTCCTTCACCTCTCGGCACACTGGCAGCGACGATGCACCCAAAAATATCTTCACCAAGGTACGGCCACCCTTGATGCGAACCTTTAGCCGGTGTCACACTTTTTAATGGCTGTTTTCTTTCATCAGCTTTCGACCGTTTTGTTTTCGTTATTTCTTGTCTCTGGCGGTGACCCAAACTTTGGCATTAGAATTGAAAAGTGAGATAATGAACTAGCGAGCTTGATATTGTGTAAGTCTGCTGCATTTGGCACAGTTGAACCGTAGCCTACGAGCGATCCTTGTTATAGCGAACGGTGTTACTACCGATGGAAACATATTTCGATTAAAGTTTCCCTCGGTCAGCCGCATAGAAGACAAATAGACTAAAATTGGGCAGCCCCCCAAATTGTTCGGAAAGTTTTCCACCTGAAAGCTTTTTTTTTTTTGCCAACCACAAACTTCTCGTTCCGACTACGCTGTGAACAGTACAGTGCGTTCCGGTCGTAATTATTTTGCACGCCCTGTTGACACTTGGAGTGACATTTCTGCACATGGGTGGAGTGAAGCTTTTGTTCCACTAGCTTGCGGCGGACGAATACTAACGTCAGGGCGTACTTTGATGTAGCCGAGTGCTTGAGAGTTGATTTACGTTCAAATTAAAAGTTCAACCTCATTGTAGTCTACGATGCAGTTTAACCGTAGTTTACGCTTGTTAGGGATTCATCCGATGTCTAGTTTGAGGTATCGTTTGGGATACATTTGCAGCAATTAAAATTTTCTCGAGTAGCTTGAGCAAAATAGTTGAAAAACTTGAAACAAAATACTTGATAATAAAAAAAAAAACATCCTTCAAAACATGGTCTAGCGGTACAAGAGAGTTGGGATGAGTTCGGATGTTGAAGAAGCGTCCCCAACTTTTTTTCAAACCAGGTGAAAAAAAAACAGGAAACCCATGTTCATCCAAATAGATGAGGTGTAGAAAATAGTAATGGATTTTGCCCGTTGGTCGTATTACTTTTCCTTCTTCGTTTTCAACCGTATGCCGTACCTTTTACCCCCTCGTCCTTTCTTATTGTTCCCCACGGTGCCAGTACGTGCCGTGTAAGGTTCGAAAGGCTACGAGGAACCAGAAGGGCGAACAAATGAAAACATTGCGAGAAAATTGAAACGGAACGGAACAAACAGAAACCCGCGAAGAAATCACCAGGTGGTAGGCCAAAGCTACAGATTGCTGCTGACATTCGGAACCGAATGCGAAGTAATTGGGGTTGGGGGGGAGGTGGGGAGAACACCGGAGTGGAATGGCTCGAGGTCTAGGGAGGCACACAACATGGTACAACCACATACGGAATGGTACACAGAATAGCAAGCGTGGCTTAACCAGTGGGTTTTTGTAAGGTGAAAAAATAATACAAGAAAGCTTTCGGCAACAGGCAATTCCTGGCGACCTGCCTCGAGCCTTGGGATGGCCCAAGTGGAAGGCAGAACATGAGCCTAGAGTGAAAGTAAACGCACAACTAAAACGTACAAATAACAACGATAGCAAAACCACAAATTTCCAGGAAATGGTTACATTGTACTCAAGATGCGACTGGCAAAGCGTACGAATGTGCTGCTACCAGTAGCGCCAGGTGGAGGGCTGGCACAGCTTGGCATGTAAAGTGCTATGCCTCGAAAGGCAAGAAAAATAAAACATGGAGGTAAATAAAGATCCGAAGCGTAACTACACCGCGATAGACTTACTTGTTCTTGTGGAGCTCTTTTTTCGAGACACAAACGGCGGTGTAGGCGTCCTCCAGCAGGCATAGCTCTTTCTTCTTGCAGTTGAGTGGTTTGCAGAGGTCGCCTGTAACGAAGGGGGGGGAAAAGAAGAAGAAAAATGACAATAGAGAAATGGTCCTGGAATAACTGGAAAGTTTGTGAAATGGTGGCATTGAAAGATTCCCGGGATCCGTTGATCGGGCTGTTGCGAGTGTTGTTGAAGCGGGCGTCCACAAGTAAGGTTATTGCATGGGCGAGGTGTGTAAAATACCAAACACAATCATGGCGTTGCGGCGGATAAACAGCTGCGCGCGTATTCCATCAGCAGTTTCGTTGCTCCAGCCAGAGCAAAACGTCAATCAAAGACGCACATGGGTATCTTTTGTGCTAGTGGGTTATCACATATTCATGCTGATCAGTCGTGTGCCAACGCAAAACGATGAATCACTGTTGCCTATATCGTGCCACAGCAGCCTTGTCTATTCTTAAGTTATGAAATAAACTTAATTTTCGGTTTAGAGGTTTCGGTTCGCTGTTCCAGTTTTGAATTCAGCAACGATTTTGGTAAAGAAAGTTATCATGAAAGTTCATTGCTCACATGCTAAGCACAAGAGATAATAGCCTCTTTTTATACCAATTACAATACATTGACTTTCAGTAAGTAACATTATTACGGTTACGGAGAGATGGGTTCAGAGGTTATGGAGCGATGGGTTCACTCGTTTCTAACCTCAGTTCACATCGTGTAAGGAGCAAATCATATGCTTGACTGAAGTAGATGACGCCTTTCCAGGAAGGAAATAAACAGGGGAGATATGTACAAAATACGTGAACTGCAGATTGCTAACAAGTGCCGCTCCCTTTGCTCGGTTAACTAAGGCACAAACGACAACTAGTCCTTAGTAGAGTCTTTTATCGCGCACAGTATCGCGTTTGATGTACGTACGTACATCGCCTGCTTGTTTCTTAATTATAGATCTTAGATAGGAATTCATCAGCTAAAAGCTGAAATAGTACAAAGCTAGTGAAGTAACTGTTAACCTGTTAATTTTTAATCAAGTAGCATCACTCCTTTTATTTTCCACTTGTTATGGGGCTCAGGAAACAAATAAAAAAAATTATGTATGAAAACCCAAAAGATAATTGATAATTAAAACAGAGGACCATGAATATTGTATTGCCAGCTGCCTCGGGAAGGATAATATTTACGTTCATCATGCATGCAAATCGATATTGCAAAAGTCGTCTTGTGATGATGAAAAACGCTACCTTCAAGCGCTTGTTAGCATTTGCGTTCATGCGATGGATTAGAGGATGAGCGATATCAGAGGACCCGTCGGCAGTGCCTGACATTCAAATTGTTCCCGACCGCACCACATGAAGATTCTCCCTTGGATGTATTCATAAAATGTTGCGTTGCGTTCATCGGGTGCCAGTGTTTGGCATCAAGATTCCTAAATTGGTTGATTCCTTTGCCAGCAATGGGTAAAACTAAGTTGCGCAGTATCGTTTTCAAAGAGCTGGTGATGGTAATCAGCGGAGGTAAATATACGTTAGTTGAGTTTAAATATTTTTGTCTTCATGCAATTTACTGAACCACAATTGCTTATAATGCAACTTATTTTTAAACGATAAAAAGTCAGGCGTCTCCATTGGCTGAATTATATCGTTATGCCAATTTATAGGTTCTTTTGAATGTGGAAATAAACACCGCTCAAATAAAATCGATTCGTAACTATTGAGGATAACAAAAAGGTCGTCCAGAAACACGGACAATTAGAAAGAAATTTCATGATTACAGCGCACGGTTGCACTCGGTGCCATGCAACAAATGTCAAACGAAGGTCTAGTTTTATGCCTCTTATCCTTTTCAAACTCACTGACCTTACATTCCTGACCTACTGCTGCAATCACACGCCCGTTGAGTTGAACTGAACCTGCAAGAAGTGTGGCATTGTACATGCTTTTCTTTTGTTTGCGTTCAAGCAGCCGATATGGCGGCGCTCGATAACTGTTGATGGTGTGCGTCTGACACAGCAAATGGAAAATTTGTGCCACCAAAGCCCGCCTATGAAATGGTTCACTTGAGGTAAAAACATCTGCACGGTAGTGGGCCCATTTTTTTTGTTCGTCATTTCCTTTTCTATTTCTGTTCAGTTTAGTCTACAACTGCTGCTTGTGGTGCATTTAACGTCACAGCTCCTGTGTTTGCTCTCCTTCACGATATTTTCAAGGGCATCAATAGTGCGGTACAAAACGAAACCGGTGGATCGCAATAAGGTATAACAAGGCCATCGCGATACTATCACCCTGCTGGAAAGCCTTCAGACCTATCGCGCCACCTTTCGGGACTAGTCCAACACACTTGCAGTCCGCTCTGTGAGCGGTCTGTAGGGGGTGGCTTAGTGTCGTGTGCGATTGGATCGTTTGTGTTTTCTAGAGTGCATCAACCAGTAGAGTGAGATCGTCGCGAGGCATTATGTAAATTTATTCATACAGCGAGCACGCGGACGAAGAGTTTTGAATGCCGCACGAAGTGCTTCGTGGGGCACGCAGCCTGGTGGTTGGCAAAACCAGTGAAACGACGCGTTTGCCCAAGAGCGTCGCTCTTTATTATGTGGCGCCTGCTTTGGCGTGGTGATTCAGCGAAAGAAAACATGCTCGATACGACGACGAAGACCGAACGTGTTTCATGAGATGAAAATTAAGCCGTTTGGGAGATCTCAGCAGAGCAACCCACAGGTCACAACGTATGGCAGAGTTTCACTCTAGCGAAAAGAAAACAAATGCACCGAACATGGTGCTGAAATTGATTTCGTACGGTATGCTAGAGCTTATGAACCAGTTTTACCCTCGTCTAAACAGAAATAAATGAATATTGGGAGTTGACTTGTGTAGATCACATACATTACACATACATTACGAGTAATATCAAACAGCTCAGTTACTACAACGCATCGCTACATGACTTAAGATATAATGGAATCGTTCACCGTATAATGTTACGAATACCATAGATAGTGAAACACCAGGCGTCTCCATAGCCATCAAAGATAAATATGGTATCTTCATCTCTAAATAATAATTTAAAGATATAAAGTGTGGTAAATAAGAACTTGGCAACTTTATCAACCCGATTTCCGTTGATCAACCTTGTTTCTTCCTGATATATCACAAATCAATTGGTAGTTTCAGGCAAAAGCTTCTGAATTGCTTATTTCAGTATGCTACTGCAATCTTGAAAGGTACTCAAAACTTATATTTCCCTTTAGTGTACCATTCAATATAATCCAACGCCACCCGTGGGATTTTTCTGTCAACTTGAGGCATCATCAATTCGACGACGAACTTTCTCCCTCTAACTGGGTTTACGGGCGTCATTAGGAAGTTTATAGCATACGGCTTCACTCGGTCAGGAAAGAAACACGTCGGCATTTTGCAGCCGTCAGCTGCACGGTGCACCTGGAACGGGAGCCATCGCCGACCACGATTTTCGGCATTCTCATCACGTTAAAATTTCAGTCACAGCTAAAATTATTCTCAACTCAACTTGATGACAAACTTTACTACTTTTTCGTCGAGCACGTCGGGCTCGGGACAGGGGTCAGAAGCAGCGGTGTGTGGGGTTCTCCAAGGAGCCGAAACGACTTACAGCATGCACGAACAGGACTGCACTATGTTTGGTGCGACCGGCGGTATATGTAGTTCGGCAAGTTTTCTTTGCTTTGGGGGGAAAGCTTATCGAAGACCGTGCCGGCAGGCGGAAGAGAAAACTTGAAAATGATCTCGTAAATTTCCTCGAATGTTTCCGTCTGCTTAGCGAGGACGTAAGAAGACAGCAACTAAACACGTACACGTATAAAGAAGATGTTGCACCGCAACAGATGGGCCGACACGTGAAAAGACGGAAGGTCTAGTAGAGTCAAAGCGACGAAGTGGACCATCCATTCGTAAAGAATTATGCAAAAACTTTCGCTTCATCGATTCGACCATTTCGCTGGTTTCAAATTCCACCTCAATTCTTGCGCCTGCAAGCTAAACTGAACGGCAGGCACCGGTAGAATGTAACCCAGTTACGCGACCGATGTATCGGCTTCTTAGAAGCATTTTTCGTGTTCCTCGTGGCAGTACTAGGCATCGTGAATCTCCCACCACATGGCCATACTTGACATGACATTACATCGACGCCATTCACGCCCCCGGTAGGACTACTCTTCTTTTTATGTACACCCGGAGGGCAAGGATGGCAGGATCTTCCGCGGGTATCAATATCTGGTTCTCCCACAATCCCAGTGCTATACCATCCAGTGGTGTGCGGAGTAACTTTGGGGCCATTGCACATCTCGCTGGCGATGCAATAACGTTACATAATAATCATATTTATCTCGCAAATTTATGGCCCACACAGAGAGCGTAGCAGGCGCCTGCCGAGCTACCTCCGAGGAGGCATAATTCCCCCGGGTAGTTTACTTTGCGCGTCCATGTCCATGGCAGACATGGGCGTTGCGCACAGGTGCCACATCGTCTTGCCCCGGTCTACTAGGTCCAAGTGTAACGATGACACTATCTTGCATCTTTCGTTTCATCCAGGTTGCTAGCAGCGCTCGGTTCGATGGCTCCTCGTTTGAAGCGGGGAGCACGATTCAGTTGAGTTCCTTCGCTTTCGTAAGCACTATGGGTGAACTCCAGCAGTTGCAAAATTCTGGCCGAAAACCTCCAAAGTATCACACGTTTCGCTAAGCCTTGCAAGTGGAATAGAAAGAGGAAGGTAAAACTTTTACCGAACTGTGGCCCCGTTCTGAACCAACCTGCCAGATGCTGGGCGGCGTTGGAGTAACGGTACTTGGCGCAAACTTACTACCCGTTTTTAATGGAAATACTTTTATCGGTGAAGGTGAGGCAGCACATCCGTGGTAAAAACAGCCACGCGGTGATGATGACCAAGTGATTGCATATCTTGCAGGCGCCTTAACGATGCACAGTGAATCAACTCCATGCAAAAGAGACGTGATTGGAGTTGTTTTTGTCTTAATGCTTGTTGTGGACATGTTTTCAGTTGACAATATGCATTTAGTGCCGCATATCTTAAAATTTGTTCAATGACAGCCGATGCCTCCGAACTGATGTAAGACGACCATCATGAATTAATCTATGTAGTCTGCCATCGTAACTCTACTTCGCTTTTTTCCGTTTCTTTTTTAAATTTTTAATTTATTAATTTCGCTTGAAGACTAAACGTCGATAGAATTTAATCAAAATCAGAGTACATTTTTGTCACACGTCCTTGCGTTGTGTCAAGTATTGCGATGGACCGTAAAGCAGCTTCTTCATTGCGTCTACGCATTAACATCGTCCGATCGCTTCGAATGCGCCCAATAAACGCGGGTCATCGGTTGCATGTAGTGTAGCTGATTACGCCTCCACGGTCAACAACATGACTCCGATAGCAGGCAATCTAAATTTTAACACGTTTTCTATAAACACTGTGAGCTAAAACGAGCAACCCGTGTCGGCTGTCCGTTGATCACTTGCAGGTGCGGTTCACGGTGGTGTTCTGTAGGCAAGAAACGCACTAACCATGTCCTTTGTAATGCTCGCACGCTCGAACCACCCGATTCGTCGAGCTTTACAATGCCAGCCCATCGTTTGTAGTGCACTCTGGTGGATAATTCTGGTCTGAACTTTGTTGCCCTCGCCCTGTACGGTTTCGCTTGTTGAGTTTTGATTTTACGGCATCCGAGCGCGATATGCACCGGAAGCATATCTCGTGTATATGGGACCGAGTGTGTTGGGGTGTTCGCAAACCGGATGGCCGTACATATGTACCGTTCTGGTCCATGCGCGGCGAAGCTACACGGCACTGCCACGCTCTCCAGTCCCAAGGGAGCTTTGCTAGAACTTTCCGGTGGCCCACAGCACCAGCAACGGTTGGCGTACACCGGATAGCGGATGTTATGTGTGCCAGCACCGCGACGCCTTAGTTATGCAGAATTTTGCGAACCGGAGACGAACATGCAGAAGTACAACGGTGAGCAATGGAGCGATTTAAAGTTGATGTAGCCAAGTCGTCTCGACGGCAGTAAGATGTCGACACAGCAACAGTCGAAAGTGAGCCAATTGTGCAGTTGATTTTCGTGGACAAATAGCAGCACTCGGTGTGGGAGAAAGGGGGTGGTGAAATGCGGATGGTGCGCAGGGGATAGTAAATGTGAGCTTCCATGTTGGATTAGATTGGGTAGTGGAGTTAACATGAGCGCAATCTGCAGCGCACTCAAGCACCCATTTGCCTCCAGGAAAGGCAAACAACCAGACTTCTCTGCAAACCGTTTCCATAAACTTTGCCAGGGATTACATTGAATTCGTGTTTGTTAACACAGTAGTGTTATAATCACTACTGGGAAAAGTTTTTCACACCAACTAATAATTGCTTTCCTGGTGCACATTGACTCCTACACCGTTGACAGCTTTCAAATATTGTATGTGCAAAAATGTACAGCCAAGCAGACCAGCCAGCTGCCAAATCTAAAGCTGAACGACATGATTTACATCGCCCCACCATTCAAGGGTGTGTGCGGAATGCGAAATTTGCCGCGGTTTCAACAGCTAATCGACCGGTTATTAATGGAAGAACCATCCCACTATAAGGCCTCCAGCCAGATGGGCTAGCCCCGTTTGGCTAAAATGGCAGCACAAAAGCATTCTTAAAACCAATGGAACGAAACCCCTCGGTGTGGAGTGAGTGGAGGAGTTTCAGTAATTCTTTAATTGGTTGTTAAAAGCTCCCGGTGTTTAGGCGTTTTCAGAACGGTTTTCCATTTCTGACCTTCGGTAGCCACGGCTGTGTTGCTTTTTGCGTTTCCGATTCTACCATTTGTGCTGCGGTGAATGTCACCCGTTTTATCCCAGTCTCAACCATTATGGTTGTTTCCGGTCAGCCGTCGATGGCTTTGGCCCCGGTTTGACCACATTTAATTATCGACATCGGTCGCCCGAGCATTGCATCGATTACCGGATCTACTGGGAGCTGCCAATGCTACCGAGGAACTGCCCGGCAACGCCCGAAGGCCTCCTCCAGGGATCGTTACTTTCCGTGGACAATAACACCATAATTAACACGGCTTAATTCTTGCTCCATGACAGCAGTTTCTGGGACCTGCTTGCCGTGAATCGAGTGCGAAGGGACGGAGCCGTGACGCCGGAGGTGACCGTAAGCGGATTAGGATGTTGCATAAATTGTGAACCTGCTGAACAACTCGCAGCTGGTGGAGCCCTCGGGAAAGGAGCGAGAGTACGGCGGTTTTTACCGTTTTCATTTCAGTTTTGTTTTCTTTTGCCACTTGGGAGAAGCATAAATGGAAGCCAACCGTCATCGATCGGAGCACCAGCGCCGGTCCTCGAGGGAGCTTGTCGTTAAATCGAATAAATAAAATCAATATCGATCCACTGGGCCATGGCCAATTGGGCCACAGAAATTGTGGTGCGAGTAAAGTGGAGAGGAAATCAGTTTCCCCGGTGACGAAAATAGCGACGGAGCAAAGTGGGTTCGTGAAAAGGGCAGAAACAAAATGACGATTCGATGAGCTGGATTTGTGTTATAAATAGATACCTTTCAATGGTTTTAAATACCTTAGGTTGTGGTGAGTTTTAATTAACAAACTTCTACAATGAAATAAACTCTTATTACCGTTAAAACAAGTAGCAAATTTCAAATTTACGAATCACTCACAGTGGTTCGGGTGGAAAACTCCAATTGTTGGTGCATACTGCTGTTAATGACATTGGTTAACATAAGTTTACATAATTACAACACTTACTTGAAGGGTCATGAATCCACTTCTTTTTCTCCGGAATCATTTGTTGCTGGTCCTGTTTAAGCTGCAACGCGGCCGCAGGATCCATCTGTTGTTGCTGCTGTTGGCTGCTTTTGTCCTCCTGCGTTTTGCATTTTATTTCGCACAGGAAGAAAAAGAAACAGAACAGAATACAAATTATTAACATAATCAACGGAAACCACTTTTGTGCAAAGCTTTGGACCAAACCAAACCAGGAAACCACTTTTGTGCTGTCCTGTGACGGTTGATGTTAAAGTCCCCTTACTCTGGAAGGCACAGAAGATCTCGTCACGTGCGGACAATGTAAGATGGCAACGAAAAACCAATGACATCAAATTATGCCGCGAAGAACAAGGTAGAGGCAAATGAACCATTCGTTTGAAATTCTTGCCGAAGTGAAATGTTGAAACATTCCTGAAATTAACTTTCGTTTCTCTGCAAAAGAAAACTAATGGCAAGCGTGGTCAGTCCGCGCTGAAACTGTGACGGAAGCATTTTTCGCCGTCATGCCACGGGAAATTCTAATCGAAAGGAGGAGACCCAAGCATGCTGGACTATTTTCCCTTCACTTTCAACGCTCGATATTGCGTTACGATTTTAATCATTCTTTTCTGGCAGTCATTTCGTTCTTCCTTTTCTACCCTCCCCGAGTGGAATACGAACAACCAAGGTCGCGCATCGAACGACGGCACCGCGCGTTGAGTAGCGGACTTGACGAGCCAGGAAATTGTGACTTTTTCCGAATGAATTGGCCCGACGGAAGATTCTCTCTACTGTTCCTTGCTTCCTATGTATTTGATTTTTTTCCCTTCATTTCCCTTTTTTTGTCTTTGCAGCTTCATGCATTCCACTACTGCTTCACGTTGAAATGTCCCATGCTTTATTTGAAGCATTTTTTACACAGGACGAGGGTGGCTTTCTTCTTTAAATTGTTTGCATTCGTCAGACCTCCCGAAATGGGATTTGATGCGGAATTAAAGTAATACCACACTTTTTTATGTACAGTTTCTTTACATACTTTAAATTAAAATCTAAGAAACGGCTACTTGGCTCAAGCTTGCAACCATCATCTGTGCACACAGCAACGTACATAGACTAACAATAATGAAATCTGGTTGAATAAAACGCAATAAAAAGAGATCGCGTTACGCGAATGAACGAAACATTGAAAGGATTGCAGATTGTTTACATTAGAAACATGGTGAAGTATGTTTATTGCTTTGGCAGCTGTTCAAACTGGTTTGTAGCTGTAACGGAATCATTGGGCAATTAAGGATTGTTGCAGGAACGTAGAACAGCAAGATCAATGGATGTATGTATCTACAATATCCGTATTTTGATCGGCGGGATTTTTTTTCCAGACAAAGCTCTCCCGTTCTCTGTTACACCATTAGGGAAATCCACGTAAGTTCAACAGAGCCATTTGGTTTATCGGGCATTATGCTGTATTGGACTGCTGCCAAGCTTCTGCAGAACAGCTGAGAAAATGAAAAACCAACGTTGCCATGAAGGGAAAATTGAACGAAATGGTGCATTCTCACGATGCACATCCGGGCGGATTAAGGTGTCTTTCTCGCTGTTGAAGAATAAAACATAAAGCTACCGTTTCACTGCTGGAAGCTGATGATCTTCGGACGAGTAGAGCGAGTGAACCAGATTCGTTCACGTCAGCGCGGACATGCGGCTTTAGTCCCGTGGGGTAAGAACGACCTGCATCCTGCTATCGCGATGACCGTAAGCTACTGCAGCTAACGAGGTTGTTGGTCGGTGAACGAAACGAAACCGACAGTATGGCACGCGAAAGCATTATAATGCTTGTCTCCGCAGAATCGTTTTCATTGGGAAATAAGAGCTGTTGTGTCAACTCAGAAACAATCAATTGACTATCAGTTCAAATATTAACAATCTGACTTTATTCCAAGATGCCTTTAATAAATTATGTATATTTCCATTCCATTAATATTTATAAATTAAATCTTATTTTTAGTGACAATAGCTGCCATGCATTGAAAACGCACAACACTCGATGCAGATGCCACTAAAGCGAGGCGGCGTAATGTTTTTCCGTGTCGGTGGTGCCTGATTCCCACGGAAGGTGAAATTAAAAATTAATGCTCAATTGATTTATGCATCGCAGCACAAAAAAGAAGGCGATAAAGGCCCGCGTAGTGCGTCCCTTAACGGTGCCAATGTTGCCCGCAGCGATAACAACTGCGCAGCGTCGCACCGTGGGGATTCGCTTATTGAAATTATTGCAATATTGTGAATGGGAATTAATCATAATTGCTATTGAATGGCTCCGCTTCCCCACTTCAGACCTCAACGAAGACAGGTTGAAACGGGGCCCAGCTGTGCAGCGCCAGAAGGAATCGGTTGAGGCGCCCAAGAAGGGCAGCGCGTTGAAAGACAATTTATTCGCCAGCCGCCACTCGAACTCGGGCACGGGTTTATTGTTTACCGCACAGCTGGGAAGGACGGCTGCCGCAACCGGGCGTTACGTCGGTGTCAGGCATAGGCGCAGCATAAGTGGCCGAAGTCAAATGATGAATTACTTTACTGCGTGTTTTTATTTTAATTATTTTGTCGTTATTAATTGAATGATACGAGCACCATTGTTCGGGCAACTGGTGCGGCCGGCGTTTGACGTTTGAAATTATTAAAATCACATCAATTCAATCCATTCATCCGAGCCAACAGCCAGACTGGCTGAGATCAACATTTTTATTTAAGTCTAAACCAGATGAGCAAGATGCTGTTTGAGGGGAATCCTGTGAAACGTAACATCGGAAATAACGATAGAAAAAACTATTAAACATTTAGAAAATAAATATGCAGGAACGTGAGTAGCGAAATTTTGCTAATATCAGTTCCAAAGGAACGCATGTTCTCAGGACTGAAGATTTTAAATTTATTTAAAAAAAAAAGGTATTCGAGATTTTAATGGAAAATGGAAGAGATTTTTAATATTGGCACACCGAGATACGTCTGAGCTTGAGGACGCCAGCACGTGCGTAGCTTATTTTTATGTAAAATTAATTACCATCCTCCGAAACGACAGCGAGAACGAAGTGTCAAAGTCATGCATTTTACTTGCCCAATTTTAACCCGCGCCGTGCAAGTGGTAACGTGTCTTGAGGGTCTCTGTGACTAGACCGTGCACACCATCCGTTAAGGCGTAAGGGTGTAAAAGGTTACGAGGGAAATTGGGACAAATTTTACCACCCCGCTCGTGGTGCCTTCCGCGCCTCGATCGATGGGGCTTGCTGGTAGGCTCCTCCGTTTCGGATGACGTGCTTCAAGCGAAGGATTATGTGGAGTGGGACGATAATTTATGAGCGACTCATAATTTCCCTTTTTTGCTCCGTGCATCATAAATCATCGTAAGAGGGTGAGCAGGGGAGAATGAGGCGAATTGGATTATGAGGGAGAGGGTTCGGGGGGTTATTTCTTGTTATTTCGGACGCCGGGTAAATCCTTTAAATCCGGTTTTAGGGTAAGTGTGATATCGAAAAGGCAAGGCAATGTTGTGAAGATGATTTCTTGAAAATGAGGACATTACTTTGAATTGGCTTGATCTCTCAGTGGCATTCCTTGTTAGAAAAGTATTCTAAACGTTCTGCAATTTGATACATTAGTGTCCAATGTTTTATTTAAAATTTAAAAAATTTATTTTGAAAGACAACATTTATTGGAAACACAAGTGAAAAAAGAATACTTCTGGTGAATGTCCTCATCCACATTTTTTATTGATTTATTTAGTTATGAATCGTTCCTCATCGGTCTCCAAAGAACCCTCGACTCCATTCATAGCCCCTTTTGAAGATAAGAAGTTAAATGCCCAACCAAAATGGCCGGTCAAGTCGGAGTCAACGAACCGTACGACTGACGACAAGGCAAATGACATCGCAACACGATTTTGAAGAGATTAAATAAATTGGTTTTTAAGCGTGCCACAACACAAACAAACCGTGGCGAATTGCGGGGGCTGCGGGTACCAGTCTCGTGTCTACCGGAGCTGCTAATAATTCCCTCTTGTTTGCCGTGGATGTTAAGTGAGCGAAGATTAAGCTGTGACAATTCAGACCTTTTTTCAAAGCCCCGTCGCGGATAGCGATTATGAAAGGCAAAAGGCTGACAATTGCAGTGTCTTGTCCGTAATGTTTGAGGGGTGGATTCGGCAGTGGCGAAACATGTCAAGTCTAAATCGTTCAAAAGGCATCTTTTATCCACCTCGAGGACATCTCAGGATTTGTCCTTTATTCATGGTGGCAAGATGTTGCGTACCAAAAAAAAAAAAATAATGTGGCTGAACATCTTTAAAATATCACCAGTTTAAAGCTTAAGTAGTCCAAGCATAATGAGTTGCTTGAGACATTGTTTTAGTTTCTAAAAACTATTATAATAAAACTATTCTTAAGTCTTCATACGGTTGTGGTTTGTTTGAACGTAATTTGATTGAAACAACGGAAGATTGTAGCGTATGAAAATATCGTTCGAATCTACACTGCTCTTACAAGCTTATGTTATGAACGATCAATCTTTTACCACTTTAA
The DNA here is from genome assembly GCA_914969975.1 of Anopheles atroparvus. Lineage (NCBI taxonomy): Eukaryota > Metazoa > Arthropoda > Insecta > Diptera > Culicidae > Anopheles > Anopheles atroparvus. Next base: position 22,865,703 of record CAJZCY010000001.1, on the reverse strand, counting down.
ACAACTTCTCCCCCACCTTCGATAGTCTCAGCAACCGATTCAACTGATTTGTTGACTAAGTGTACTTCCTGTTTTCATTTGACCTCCGGTTTACGGGTGTATGGGAGGTGCCTATCGTTGGATGTATTTGCTAAACAGTTACACCACAGCCGTGCCCACAATGCAGATCTACCAGCAAAGCCTGCGGAGGCACAGCCTGAGGAGCGTTCGAAGCCGGTACGTTACCGACCAAATGGGGCATATAACAATGGCGTATGATTATTGTCGTTTCATATTAGTCCCGCCTGCGTCGTCGCAGACAAATGGGGCCTCTTGCTGTCATCAGCAGCGACTGGCTGCTCAAGTATTCTAGTGTGTGTGTATGTGTGTCTGTTTACACCCAGCTCACACTGCGGTCACCCCGCATGGTAAACACAAACCCATTAGCAAATGGGGTTACACCCGGTTCTCTGGGTTCGACCGTGAAGGCCGAGGTGTGCGCCTGGCACGGGTGTCAGGGAAAATTGGTAACTTCATTAAGGACCGGTCCTTGTAGCTGCGGTATTTCTGTTTATCTTCAATTATATCTAGCACACACTTCGCTCCGTCACCGTCGCCGGGAGAAACGTTGGGGTCCTACTAATCCAATTGCATCGGGCACAGGGTCGCAGGGAAAGGTGTGCACTTCGATCGTTTAATGCAATTAAAGTAAATTTTCTTTGCCGCTTGACGGGAACGCATCGGGGGCCCATGGTAGAAATGTAGGACGAATGTTAGTAAACGTTTCACAAGCTTGAGGTTGCTTTGGTGTGTGGTTGAAGGAAGAAAAAACGAAGGCTACATTTTTCCTCTTCACCTCCGGCTATGACCAATGTTTAGATATTGTGGTTAGGGTAAGGTAGTGGTAGTATTAGTACCCTCGCCGGGCATCGCCTTCAAAGGAAAGTTGCAGACAATGTTTTGACAAATGTGTCCTCACCGTTGGAGTTCCTCGCAAAGAGTTGACGACGATTAGAGTAAGCATTAGCGAGCTGTTCTTCCTGCACGTTTCCTTCTTCGGCTTGCAATAAACTACCAGTTTTTTATACAAACAAACATAATTGACGCCAACAGTATGCGACACAGATGATCGTTGGAATTTGGTTCATCTCCACCCGACCCCTAGGGACGTGTCTTGTGTGAGCTGTTAGATACTCCGACATATTACTGCCGATGGTAGGTTGCTTTTACATGCTAGCACAGTGTACAGGGCAATCCCTTTCGTTCGGCAAAGCAAAAGACACGTCAAGGTGCACTTATACTATGCGTTGCAAGGCGGGTATCGCTATCGCTTTCGCTACAACCCTGTCCGAGAGTGCAGAGTGCGAATGTTTGTGCCCTGGTCCAATGATGCAAAAAAAAACCAGCAACCGATAGATGGTTTAGGGCTAACTGTGACTGCGTTTGAATCAGGCCGATGGATCAAAAATGTTGTCGTTTTCACTGAACAGCAAAAAATCAGATACTCGAAATACCCAAAACTATCCTTATTGGAACGTTTTTAATCCCGAATGGTTCACGTCCTCGAGCAACTTTAGTCGAACGCAATACTGCGCTTTCCTCGAAGTCAAACGATGAGTTCCGCTGCTCGTTGCCAGGGCGTATGCTGTTTGTATTCCTTTTTTTTAAAGCTGGCTTAACGATCACGACACTAGGCCGGATATCACGATTCTCACAGTGGGTCGTTCCGGGCGATGACTTCATGCGGCAACCCAAACTGCACACACGGCAAATATGTCAGTTCTTGTCAAAGTTCGTGGAGTTCCTCAACCAACGCTTGGGAAGAATGCGCTCTGGCTGGAACGTATCGAGTCAAACCTATTGCAAAGATCCCTGCACAAAAACGGATTTATTGGATGCCATAGAATTACAAGGCAGCTTACCTTGACGGTTGTATAGCGAGTGGGCCGTAAATGCGATCGGACAGCGCCACAAATGGAGCGTGTGTGAGGCGAGTATATCACAAGTGACAAAATGTGTTCCCACTTGAACGTCTGAAAACGATGCATAAAGACTTGATTGATCTGAAGTAGCAGTAGAAGTAGGCGTGAATTCAAACATGATTTTCTCTTTGGTTCACGGTCGGTTTTTCAAATGCAACATAGCGATAGATTGTACCCGCAAGCTTATATTGATTACATGACTCAAATTACAGTCGATTATTATTCGTATTAGCAACTAAAACGCTAATTACGGAACGAACAGACGCATATTCTAGTCAGTTTAGTTGCCAATGATTTGTTTTATTAATACGGGATTAATACAAAAAATGCAAAAGCAGCAGCTGTTCTCAATAAATTGCCACTTCAAATGAGACATTGCATTTTCTACTGGTAAAAAAAGATTCGCTGGTGAGAAGGTTCGTAATAGTAAATAAAAAAGACAGTTGTTTACTTGACAATAAACAAGCTACTAGCGGTCGAGTACGTGATGTTTGTTCATTCATCTTTTTTTACCTGTATTGTAAAAGAGATTAAACACAAATCCGTTGATAAAAGGAGACCACTTAACACGTTACAACAAAAGAAAGGTACAATTGACACCACCTTGAATCACGTGATTCGCCTGCAAACGCTCCACAGTAAAACGATACCAATTACACGATTGATTCAACTGCAGCAGATGGGCAATTGGTTGGTACGGTTGGTTTTACACCCATCCTCTATCTAAAGTCGAAACGAATGTACAAATAATGAGTTAATTACTATTTATCACCATCAATGCTGAAACGATATTCAAAGGACAGCCATCAACGCTGAAGCTCGAAAAGTATTTCGTATTCAAAAACGGCATGGAACGAAAGGGTGAGAATGGAGCTGTCTGCTGATTGAAAATGTAAAATGTGGCGTCATTCGTTCGGATTCTGCCGCAAACGTTATGATTGGACTGTAACGTTTTTTTTAACAATATGCAATGTCGAAACGTCACATTTTAAATAGGATAAGCGGATGGCGAAGAGGAGAACCAAAGAAAAAAAAAAGCTTGAAGCAGTAACTTGAGCCAGGTCGGTGATGGTGATGGTGACGACGGTGATGAAAATGGCAATGATGAGGATGGCGATGAGTCACGCCGACAGGGAGTGTACCTTGTGTCCGTAACCGTCTCGGGGCTTCACCATCGCCGTCGAAATAGGCACGTAAGGATATTAAACAAGGAGCAAGGTAACATCAATAAAATTTAAATTTTATAATTATCCCCAACCAGGGCTATTTTTGAACAACTATTTTTTTTTCGTACCGTTTCATTTTTGGGTCCGCGCGGAAGTTTCATTACTTTATTACGAGCTGCGGCGGACAATTTCACCCAAACGACGATTGACGGACATGCGGAAGGGACGAAAATTGTGCCCATGGAAAAGGCGTCGCAAGTGAAACGGGTGCCGGATGTTTGGGGAAATTGCCTGCGAAGTGGGTTCGGGGTTGATGTTTTATTTTTTTTTTAAACTCGCAAGGAATCCCTCCCGCTCCCCTGCAATCTTGGTTACATCGGCCGATAAAAAGGTAATGTGAAACCTCATTTAAAAGACCATCAACTAGCAAGGCGGAGAAGAGAGAAAAAAGAGAGGCGATCTTTCGCTCGGAGATGCAGGAGAAAGCGAGAGAAAACGCTAGTGCTGGCACCTAAAAGTGTGCAAAAAAATTCACCAGCATGGCCATGGTGGCGAAAAGCGGGCTGATTTCACATCTGGCTTACCTTTCCTTTTGCATGTATTAGTTCGCGCTCCTTAAACGCTACCGAAACGACGGTAGTGAAATAAAATTTTACGACGCGCACACCATAGATTAAGTGAAAGTTCCGCTTCCTTTTGATCGTTGCTCCGACGGCATTTCGGGCACGTTTCGGTTCGATTCGGTCGCGCGGGCTTTCGATATTGAATCCGGCTCAACCCGATCGAAGGTATATCCGAAGTAAGGCTTCCGCCGAAGATTCGACACATTTCCCGAGCGAAAGCATAAACTCGCAAGCTAAGCCAAAACGGATTAGGGTGGTCCTCCGTCGGTTCAGCGTCAACGTTTTTAAAAAGAAGAAAAGTGCAAAACCCAAAAAAAAAAATGTAAATTACAGCGAACGAATTGAACGAAATTGTACCCGGCTCAGCGCAATAATGGCGCCGTACCGTTGTCACCCGTTCGGGTCGTGTGGTCGGTTTTGGCAAGATAAAAGCCTCCCAGGCCTGTGTGGCGAATGGGAAAGGATTAGGGGTGTCCTCGACCTCGACCTCGCCGAGTGCGCTCGCTGAGGGTCGCGAGAATCGTGAAGGGTACTCCCCAGGGCAGGCAGAGAAATTCATAAACATGTACATATCCCTTTATTGTTATTTACCAATTCAACTCCACCAGCCGGGGTTATTTTTTCGGGCGTCCTTCAAGATAGGTGTTAGCACGCGTCGGTGCTTTTTAAAAGGGTAGTAGCATTCAAACGCGCACAGTGGCATTCAAAAAATGTAGCGCATTGGATGCGACTAACCATTTTCTAACACAATATCTTCGTTAAGCACTTGTAGACTTCAAACGGTCTTCGGAAACCAAACAAACTTCTTTTAAGCAAAACTGCTTCTACACATTGAATGCTTGCTTATAACGTATAAAAAATAAATAAAATAATCAAAAGAATTGCATGGATTTTATGTTTAATTTTATGCTAATTTAAAAAAGTTTCATTCCTTAACAAACATCCTCGAAAGACGAACTGGGTGATAATTGTTGGAGAAAACGCCTCAAAAAGTAGGATCTTGATCGCTTTAACAAAAAACGTTATTTACCACAGAGTGTTTTGCCGTTCAAGTCGAGTTAAACTAAATATTTTTTTACACCTTAACGCGCGTATGATTTGTTGATTGGTAAGTCTCCTTTCGAAGCAGATTTCTACACATTAGGGTCAAGTATTGACAAATTTTTGAACATGATTGTACCGGTAAGTTTGCGCAGCGGTTCGAAAGGAAACTTCAACGAAAGTAAACAAGGAGCAAAACAGCTCGAAAGAAAGAAAGCTCAAGAATTTTTCCGTGCGCCTATCGACCCAGCATCCACCGCTTCTTTCACTTTTCCCTGTCCAGCACCTTCTTCTATAAGCTCAGCCGCAAAAGCCAATTCGCCCGGCGAACGAGCATGAAGGATTATGTTGATTCGAGTGGCAAAATTGAAAGCAAAAAAGTGGCGCGTCGCAAAAACCAACCTCTCTCTGACGGAGGGAGGACATCAAAAAATCGTAAGCCGAACCAAGCGACCGCGCATGCAGATGAGGACATTTTGTTTGTTTTATTTTCGCCCCGTTCCTGCGTTTGCCACCCCCGTCGGTCCCTTCTCTTTACGCTGCCCGAAACCGGTGAAGCAAATGTGGGTCCGGCTCCCCCTGCGGATTGGAAGGGACTTTTTGCATGCAAATGGTTATTTTCCGATGTAGCATCATATTTTTTTCATAGACTTCAACGATTCCTGGGACGGACGGCCGAGGCGCGATCAGGCCAATGGAGACGCCCGGTGGTTTAAGAGGCAAAAGGGCATGCTGGTAACGACATGCGGGGTGGCAAGAAAATTTGGGAGAAAAGCTTAATTCAACCCACGGCTGGGGGGCAGCAAATTCAGTGTGTGTATTTGTGTGGGTGCGTTTTCCCCCATCCAGGACGGGTGGCTTCCGGTGGTTCAGTTATCCGCACGACGGATGAACCATGTTGTTGGATCTACAGGATCAGCCCCGTAGCGTCCGTTCTTCGCGTTTGGATTATACAACATGTGACGACCAGAATCCAGAATGTGGGCAAAACGAAGCTCCGTCAGTTTCTTCGCTTTCCACTCAACGTCTTTGTTCGCCACAATTTCCTTCTCCTATCCAATCCGGGAATCAGGCTCTTTTAGCTTTGTCTGTTAGTAAAGGCATACATGTTAGTGTGTTACGTAGCATGACCGATAAAGGTTGCTTCGTGTAATGGGCACATTTCTTTCGTTTTCCCCTTGAGACAATGCGTGCCTGCTCAATGATATTCCTTTGCGAGGAACTCGTCGTAATGAAACTGTTATCGGTCTTCGGAATACGATGATGAAGCCGAACGCACGCGCTCCTTCCTTGCCAGAGTAATATGTTTTCTTACATCGGACAGAATAGGGCCTGGAGACGAGAGCGGGAGAACAGCTGTCACAGCCGCGATGACAAGCTCCAGAATAGTTTCGCAATCTCCCAAGAACTAACAAATAATGGCTCCGAACCGTTCGATTCTGGTTTCCCGTGTTCACGGCACGGTTGAAGCTTGAAGTGAAGGGAAACGTTAATCAATACGACATTTCGTCAAAGACGTTGTGCCACCCCGGCTCGCGGTGCGACATGTGATCGATGTGAATGGCTCATCGGCAGAGATGTACCAGATGGTCGATCGTAATATCTTCATCGTAAATTCTGCTGCCGATGGCATGTGCGCCCGAGAGAAAGAATCATTCATGGTGATGGTTAATCGCCTGTAAATTTATTAGATTAATTCATTTCCGACGGCACGGTGCCTCCGACCGGAGGAGGGGCATGATATATCGTTGTTATCGCGCCTGAATAATGTTGTCTTGGGTTACGGGGTTAAACTGAGACATTTGTAAATTGTATGTAATGCACAATACATATGGGATATTGTTTAAACGACTTAAGTTATAGCATATCAAATAAATTGACAGTAATGACCATTCATTAATCATGCATTTATAAAATAGCAATATGTGCAACATTAAAGTAACACTTTACTATGTCACACAAACATCTAAGGAAGAAATCATTGTCCAATGATATTCAAATATCCGAATAATTCCCGGTTATCATTGGCATGGATTTGTGGTAATAAATATGCTACAACCATGTCAATTTAAATCATACAAATGAATGTGACTTCATGTGAAAACTTGAAAAAAGGATAAATTGTCATTTAATACTGCAAATGAAGATAGCAACTTGCAGTGTCGCGGTATCTTATATAATCCTGTCGGCAAAAGTTATGTTTATAACGTTTCGCTTTGTAGAGTACATAATTTAAATGCGAGTGTTTGAAATAAATAACCTATGCAAAATATGCTGCCTTCACTAAGCAAATCTTGTGTAGTTGCACACAAAGAAGATGAAAAAAATCGAGGATTCATCGTAGAATTAACTCAACATGCTTCTAGCAGAGAGCAGTAAAATAGGATTAATGCCGGTGGAAAGAAGACGTGCTGCCGGCTGACGACTAAGCTCCTGCTATAAAGGCGACGTTTTCTATGCGACTAAGGTTCGTAATGCTTCTTGTTTTACCTGGTGACTTATCCGTATCGGATATAATTTCAGTTGGGTTGACGGTTACCCGCATCTCGTTAAATTAATTCGATTGTGCATATCGTCGTCTAAGATTAGTAAACAATAGAGGCAAACACCAACAAGTGACAAAGGCAATATTGAAAAGGGTCACATGCGTACACTCCTTTAATAACCGCTGATTATGACTAGCGAACATTTCAAGCAGGGAAACATCAGAATCGCCACTCACTACACAGCGGCCCAAAAAGTAATGGTTCTGTTCACGTAGTATGTTTTTGCACGGTTGCAAGCACAGATTATTAAAAATAATACACCCGGTTCACACACATAGCAATATTTAATGACGTGTTGCTATTTTTAAACATGGCGGCCAACGGGTATAAAATGCAAGGGCCACATTTAACTGCCAGAACAAAAACAATAGCTGAAACGTGCATAAAAAGCTACGATTTTTCTCTTCCCATACCGCCCGGTATCACCGGATGATTTTTATCAAAAGGAGCTGGAATTATGGTTGAAAATTATCATTGAACGTATGCCGCTGTCTCCGTTGGTTTTCTGTTTTAATTGAAGCGAAAAAATAACAAAATCTACAGTTTAAAACGGCAGGTTTCCACGGATCAAACACATACTACGCCGGAGCAAAAAATCAAAGCTAGTTGCTAGATAAAAAAAAAAAACTCCCACCCAAGCAGCTGTTATGATGCATATTTATGCACTGTTTGAAGCTCAAATACCAACGCTCTCGTTGGGTGTGGTATTACGGCTTCTTTTTTAACGCTGTCACCACAGGCCTCGTTTTCGGAGTGGCACTTTACTGCGGTCGAACGAGGCAGGAAAGAAGGCAAAAATAATGTTCTCCAGCCTACCGGTCATTCGAACTGTACTGCGCGGGATTGCACTGGAAGTACCGGACACGCTAGTTAAAGGTGTCGTATTGCCGGCAAACGCCAATATGTCACCAACTGTTGTGTCCCGGACAAGAACCGCTCACACTAGTTGCGGAGCAGGTCGGTTATTTTTTCTCCGCGTGGCCTTTGTCCCCTCCACGTTTGCGGGTAAGTTAAATTTCCATTTTCCACGGCCCGGTGGGCGCGTGTCACGGAGCGTGACACCGAGTTTTTCACCGCGATCTGCCCACACACACGTGCACATGCCAAACAAATTCTCCGTTGCTCTCCTTTGGTTTCGCTTTACGGGCCGAACCATTTCCGCTCCAGTCGGGAACGGCACATACCGGGCCAGTTTTCTCGGAAATACCAGGTGTAATTTTCAATTACACCAACGCGTCCACCCGTGTGCCATTTAAAGGTAGCTCCTTCCATGGCTTAGTCAACGGTGTTCCTTTTTACACGCTTTTCCCACGAAAGCACTGCCTCGTAAGTTCCTTTGCCCCAACGCCCGAACGACAGCCTCGAAAACACTCGGACTGGTGTGTAGTAGTGAGCAACTGGTGAAAAGGTGGTGAACAATAGCGAGCAAAGCTCCAGCCCGACAGCCCCGGCTTCTCGGTGCGCTTCTACCATCTGGGTCCCTTGTCGGGATAAACCCTGCCGGAATCCGTCCCCGAAAGCCTTCTACGAATCGGAATCGACTGCTGCCGTACATGGCTGCACGCCATGCTTCACGGCGGGTAGGATAAATTAATTAAAAAAGCCTTTCAAAGAAGCCTTGTTGGGCTGTACAGTTCCGGTGGCCGAGGAGGTGTTCCTCAAGTTTCCCGAATGTTATCGGAGCCAGACCTCACGACTGTACTGTGGCACTCTAATTCGGTGGCCTTGGAAATGGTCTTGATTGTTCCGAGCTTGTTTGTTCCCGCTTGGGTAAACAGAAATGTTTAATTTTGCCTTTAGCTCGATATCGAATGTACGCAAACATAGTCCTAATCCAATTGGTGTTTGGTTTTAATGAAAATATTTACCAACCGCGGTGTTCCTTACCTGCAAAGAAAAGAAATATGCATTATTGATATAATTTTTTTTTATTGATCATCATGCGTGTGAAATACTTGTGATACTCGTCTAGAATTACATGTGATTAGCGCCTAGGTGTGGGAATGAAAACTTAAATGAGCAATCATATCGTACACAATCTAATTTGCTTGGTACGATTGTGATGATGCAGAGCTTACTTTCATTGGAATCACATTCAGACTACAGGGAAAGAATAGCACAGGCTTATCAAAAAGCGATGCATTACGCCCTATATTTGTGGCCTTGGTAACTTCTCCAGAAATGGCGTATGCCGAAAACACATCATCACAGCTCGTAAGGTGCGCTAGGTGAAAACCCGTTTGCTCCGTACCAAAGGCTGGAACTAAGGCATCATCATATGGGAACCAGAGCTGAGCTGCGATATGTTCCTTTTTTGTTGTCGTTATTTCAAGGAAAAGGGAGACTTTCTGCCGAGCTAAGGAAATCCAATTAAATTTCATGCCGAAATTCAAAACAAAAGCGCAACAACCAGAACGGTAAAGAACCGACATGAACAAGACCGTCGACGTTCTCTCTCTCACGCTACCCTCTGACCCGTCCGACTCGGCCTCGGGAGGCCGTGTGGGCTTTCGGATGGTGGGATGGAATATCAACCGGGCCCGTAATCAAATTATTCTCCACCCACGCGGTTCCGGGCACGCTAATGCTAATCTGCCAGCCGTAACGTACAATATTCATGACGCTGTGGGTAGACGACAAGCGGTTTGGCGAATAGTCGCATTGTGCAACGGGGATTGGCGCGTCTTGAGGCGCTTTTGCTGCGCTGTTCCCAAGCGTAACCAGCAAAGCGCATGTCGCGAAGCCTTGGACGGTTCCGCGTTACAGGAGGGTAGATTTATTCAGTGGAAGCTGGTGAATAAATTCGCCATTCGCGCCACGCCAAACGCTTTAACGAGGTGCTTGCGGAACTGAATGATGCGTGAATGGTTTGGAAAAAGCAGTTGATCATTGAGCATACGCTTCAAAGCGAGGATACACAGCTGCTTACAATTTAGTAAAAGCAGCAAGTAAAAAGTTAAATGAAACTGAATAATAGATAACGAGACAGTTTGAAACACTTGAATAACACATGCATTTGGCCCAATATTTCTTAACTTAAACTAAGTTTCATTGGACTGTTTGCAATGTTCGCTGCTAATTCTCACCCACCGGTATGCTGTTGTTTATTAAGTGCTTCAATAAAATAGTTGACTATATGCCAAGCCAATCGAAAACTTTTGAAAGAACAACTGCTTGGAACGGTTCAGTCTTTTGTGTGCTATATGGCTACAACATATCTTACGTAGGAATATAAAAAAAAAAAGCGAACCATTCCAAACCGAACGAATTTGAGTAAGCACAAACAGGCGTACATATATATTTCGCTCCCAATGGTTGTGACACCATCAGACGAGTCATAACCTGACATAACAATCACCAGCCGAAAAAGGAAAAGACGGGATTAGCGCTTCTGTTTTCTCCGCCCGCTCGAGTTTTCGAAGCTTCTAGTTGTCGGGCGCCCAAGTAGCGAACGGAAGGATGTACCGAATGGTGCCACGTTGGCTGCAATTTCGGTTGCACAATAAAAGAACAGCGACTGGCAAACGATTAAAGGATGCGATCCGACTTCGCCGCTGGCGCCGGTTCGGTGGCGAAAAAAAGGAAAACTACCACTGTCGAATTCTCGAACGTGCGTCTATCTCTGTGGTTCCGCTCCAGTTGTGGTGTTGCAGATTTCTTGGCGAAAAGAAAAAAAAAAAAGGTTTAGTTTGGAACGCGGAGAAGAGGCTCACCAATAGATTGGGCGGCTGATTAACACCCGAATGCGTTTTTTGGTGGCCACAAAATGGCGAGAAAAGCTATCATGATCATCATCATCATCATCGTCGTCTTGATACGTTTGAGTGCCGACAGACACGTAGGCGCCAGACGGGTTTGAAGCGATTCATCATTTCCTGTGCTTCACAGCATGCCGCACGGTTTTCATGGAGTTTTTCAAGCAACTTAAAAAAAATGACTCCGCCAATCCTCACCAACGAGGATGGGAAATTAATTTCGGTCCATCGGGCTCTCGCATTGCAGCGTTTTTCTGTTTTGTTGCTTCAACTTGTTCTCTACCCTCCACTCTTCCAACACCCCCGAGGCATCGATTTTTGTGTATCCTGCTTTGCAAAAAACTTTATCGTGCCGATAGAGATTCTACCACGTTTCCGATCGATACACGGGACTATATGAACCAACCATACCCGTTCACATCTAAGAATTAAAAAAAAAAAAACACAAAGCTCATGCATCCTTCCTTCTAAGATCGCTCGGAGTCAAGTTTTCTCGACCAGTGACGCAAGCTGGGAAAAGAAACCCCACCGTAAAGGCGGCTGCTCCGTCGAACGAAGGAATCGGTTGGACAAAAAGAAAGAAACCTTCTGCCCAACTCAGCGAGCGTCACGTATGAGGAGCAAAACAAGATGCCTTATTTTGTTGGCACAATGGCTCACACGCACCGATACACACACACACACATACATCCGAGTGAAGCATCGTTTTAGGAGTTTTTTCTTCCTGTTGAACCGACGGCTTTTTTCGCCGTTGTTCGCCAAAAGAAAAAAAAAAAAAACTGGTGTTCGATTGTTTGTGTAACCACTCGTGTGTTGCGGAAACTTGAAACGAACATGTGTACAGTTAGTGTACGTTGTTTGACGAGAAAATAAAATATCAGGTTGCACGGGGAAAGCAATGGTTTGGCAAGCGCTGGTCCTTTTCTCCTCCGAAGTTTATTTTGCCACGAGCAAGGGCAGAAATAGATTCACGAGAGGTTACAATCTAACCAATTGAATTGTCTAGTGTTGATTTTGAACGTTTGCTTAATTAAAAGGAAAGCTTTTTCTGTGTAACCTCATTTTCACATCTCTTTGGTTTCGATTAATAAAAACTAAGCTCCGATTCGAACTGACGCAGGCGTCAATCAACTGTAGAATGCTTAATATGCTCGATTTGCACGGAACGCCCGCGTAGTACATCAATGCACACCGAATGATTCAACATGAACTGTTTATCTAAGAATCCGGAGCATCAAGTAGCAGCAGTGTAGCAAATCATCGATTTAATTAGTGAGGTAACGCAGCGTGCCTGATTAATGGTAGCCCCCAACTCTGGCTTGTGAACCTACGGATTGAAATCAAAAATGATATTAAAACGCACGTAATTTGAGGTACAATCATTTAAGCAATTCACCGCGGTGTTCTTCACCTACACTTGGTCGCGTTGCTGCGTTCGCCTCCTGCCTGCCAGTATGCTGTTGATGGACAGTAATTACAAGGGTGTTCACCACATGACTCTAATTTCCCAACAGGAGCCCTGACAGCAACCACACAATGAAGCCATTGCCAGCCATGCAGGCGGACACTCCGCCAGCCGTACAGAGCCATGCGCCATGCCGAAACACGGTTGCCAAAATTTTGCCTATGCAGCAGAATCATTCTCGCAACAGATTTCCACCGTGGTGCTTCCTTGTGCCGTTGTGTCTGTACCCATCGGGAGCCCCCTGAGTTGCGCTGCGGTTTCCTGATTGACCGTGGCTTCTACTTTTACCCCCTTTGGTGGCAGCTGCCTCACCAAAGCCATCCCCTCCACGCCGGTCCACTGCGGTTGACGTGCGGTGAACGAACTGCTGAATAGCCGGAAGGGATCCGACTGTGCATGTGCCACTAGTCTGCACATCTCTCCTGGCCCATAATTAGTAGCTTCGAACATGGATACCCACGGCATCGGCTGGGGAGGAACGCTGCAGCGTGACGCAGCAGCGTCGGGAAAACTGAGCACAATTGCAGAATGAAGTCCGTGCATGCACGCGTCACCGCATTAGGGGCTGCATCAAAAGCGCATGAATGACACTCGCCACTAGTAGCTGTAGCAACGATACATGGACGGGGGTTTCGCAACTGACCAACTAACCCGAGCCCGGGCCCTTCGGGACGCTCGCCTTGCGAAACGATGGAAAGCGCTGACGCCACCGTGCACCGGACCAGGTGGACTATATTATCATAATCAATTTATAATATATTAGCCCAGGATGACATCGCAAGCCGCTTTTACGGTCCTCCTCCCTTCGGTAGCAAGAATATGACAGACCAGCAACCCCGCATCACTTCCAATCCAGGAAAATCCAAGTGCTATCATGCCATTCCTGCAGAGGGAAATTATCGTCAACTGCAGGTAGCTACACGATCAGTGCAATTAGTAAAGTGAGGTTAAGTGTGATTAGAAACCAGTCGCTTCGAACGTCTATCATCCTGAAAGCAGGATAAATGGAAGCGTTGGTGGTATCCCTGCGCTCACGAAACTCTCTTCGACTTAGAAGGCTCTTTAACGGAAGCATTACTCATGTGAGCTGAGAAGGACCAGGAGGATCTGAATCACCGCCTCGCCAATCGGATGTAGTAGTCCATATAAGCTGGTACAATATCTACAGTTTCCTCTTCCAAACACTTCGGTGACTTTACGTTCATTTTTGAACTGTTCTGTTGACTCCACCAAAAACGTTAGCTAACGCTCTCCCAACGGTGTTTTGAAACTCAAACTCTCTGTCGGCAAGTACGCCATCCGCAAAGCGGTGATTGATAAAGCACTGAGAGAACAGATGTTTCAGGTAATCTGATTATACGTAATAAATCATTTATCAAATTCCAACGTGTAGCGCTGGAGGCGACCGGTGGAAGGGTGTATGTCCCAAATTCTACCTAATCCCGCGCAATAACCCGTGGCAAATGGAAGCTTCTATTCGTGCCGCGGTGTACGTGTGATTTCCGCTCGCCGGAAACCGCCAGAAAGTCGCGCTTCGAAGCGTTCGATCGCTACAGTCATTAATTCAAAAAGGCCTTCCGTTCCTGCCGACCGCAAACGGGGTGCTGCATTCGAACCCTTGCATGCAAAGTGTTGCCGTTATTGATATATAAAAAATTGGCAAATACAACTACTAACGTTGTAGATTAGTTTTAAGTCGGGTCAACTTCTTAAATGGTGTTTATTGCATTACATTTAAACGACATTCATTTATATTCTCCAATTAGTTAAATTTATATGCGAAAGGTAGTTCTAATTATTAAGTTACGACATTGATTAGTAATTCGTATTATGCATAACCTTTTTTTTGCATTTTCCGATAAAACACATGATTTTATGTATCCTCGTACACTTCGGAGCATAATCAACAAATGCACCAAAACAAATATTAATAAAATCAATCTAAATTCACTCGTAAGGGTTAATGGGTGTACGCAGCTGTTTTTCCTCGCGCATTCTGCTCCCGAGTGTTACGCAATTGCAAAACGGCAATAATTCACGCTCGTTTGACAGCAACAACAACCATATATGAATAATATTAATAATCCAGCGTCCCTATTCGGTGCGGGGTGGTGATGGACTGGCCGGACGCAAACAAGCTGCATAGGGAAAAAACACTTTTCCGCCAGCGCGCTCGAGGGGCCGAAATTGGTTGGCTAGCCGGTGTGAACATATTTTATTCCCCGCGCCACAGCGCACGAGAAAAGCATCAGTTATGCTGTTCTGCGATGTGTTTCACGTTCGCTGAGCTTTTCGTTTGCACTTCCCCCAACCCAACCAGCCCCAGCCTCCCGTGGGGAAAAGTCGACCAAAAGTAGGGTTCCCCCAATTTTATGTGTATACCTCCTCGCCAGTCGTGGTCTGCGAAGAACAAAAAAAAAAGGACTTCGTGAAACACCCTCGTGTCGTCTTCCTTTGACAGCGAATGGAGGCGATCGTTTTTCTCTCAGTTTTTGTGCCGTCTGTCCATCGGTCGGCGGATTTTTGTGTACCCTGCTCGATAATTAACCGCTCGCCAGTGAACGATGTGCGAAATGATGGTGCGGTCCAATCGAATCAGCCGAGGCAGCAACATCAAAGCGCATCGACATTCCTCGGCGGGTTGGGCGAAAGGGTGCGGAGTGGGTTAGTGCATCGCGGGTGGTTTTATGCTCGGGTTGCTTTTTTTCTCGTTTGCCACGGATGCCATTGAATCAACAATCAGGTGTGTGAGTGTGTGTGTGTGTGTGTGTATGTATGAGAATTAGCGTTGGTGTTGGTGGAGGGTGCCGGTCGGTGGCGTATTTGCACAAATTATACCCAATCCGGGCAGCAAATAAATACCGTGTTTGTGGTAGGAAGTATTTGCAAATGAATTAACACGAACGATTCGAGAGGTGGGAGGGGGGGGGGGGGGGATAGTGCATCGACATCGACGAAGGATCACAGAAGACATGAAAATAGTGTCAACATGATCAGACTTTCCAGGAAGGCCAGGCAGTTGCGTTGGGGAAAATCTATGAACTGCAGAAATCCGCCATTATAAGGAAATACGAACGCAACATCGCAACACTGCACAACGGTGCTGGCTGCTGTTTATAATTAATTAGACCTGGTTGGAGCTCTTGCAGACTGCACCGAAGCTAATCAATTGCGCTTGTACGCTCGCTTGCAAAATGGTATCAGGGATTTGCTCATCGTTTGCACTTACGCGGGACGATTCTAACGCTTAATTAAAAGTTATAGCGAGCGAGAGCAATAGAAGACAAAAAAAAATATCGACTATTCGCGCTCGTTGCGGTTCCGGAAAGCGTGGTTTATCTTGCCTATCGCCATAATTCAATTATGCAGCTCCGATCGCCCGAAGCTGCTAGCAGCAGTAGGAGCAGCAGAAAGATGCAAAATACAAAATGGCCCTTTTGTGAGCGGACAAGCAAAAGGCAGTAATTTATGAGTGGTGACGTACGCTCGGCACGTCGCAGCACTTGTTGAGCCTCGATGGCTTTGTTCGCCAGCGTTGGGTGAGGCTCTGGTGCCCGTAATGGCCGGCGTGTATGGCAACCATGCCGGAGCGGCTTTTAACGAGAAATTTAAATTGTAGTGTAGAATTTGATGGGCTTCATTTGCTCGACGAAACAAATTCGTGGAGGATGGTAGATATGGTCTACACAGTTCCATAAGGGCGTATCGAAACTACTATTACTACTTTATCCCCAGCTAGTACCACGCATTAAAGGTAAGCCTGTGTATACATTTTATCCAAGGGAATAGTGATTGCGAACATTCATATTTACTACGGTTGCAGATAGAAATTCTAGTGAAAACGAGATTAATGTCACAGATCAGTGTAATTTAGGTCGAATCAAATGTTTATATCACATACTAAAATCACTTGACGGCATATAATAATGACTGATTAATATAGAGTGTGTAAAGAAAGGCAGAAAGGTGAACAAATAATCTGCTCCATGTAAAACCTCAAGCTTGTATTCCGAATGTTTGAGGTGTTTTGGGATCCGTACAACGCCCGTTCTGTTCCCCACAATCGATTTTCGATTGATGGTATCTTCACAGAAAAGCTACTTCATAAAACCAAAGAAACAACGACCACTGGGCCGATTCTCTCGGCATTATCTAACCCAAAAAAGCTTCGGGCTAGCTGATTAGACAAAGTGCTGCCCAATCGGTACCACAGTCTGGGGCATTTTATTTTTTTTTTACGAAGCTACAGGTGAACACGACCGGCGAACCCCCCACAGTGCCGTGCATCCCCAACGCTAGCACGGATAATCAACGGAGTTGTAGCCGGGTCTTTTATGGACCAGTTCGGCCATTTTCATTTAGAACGCCATTTGGTGGGGCGTTTGGTGCGCCTTCCTACGTCCTGTGCCGCTGGCGTGGTCACGCGTAAACCGTCAGGATCGCCAACGACGAGCGAAGTTCCCCGAAAAAATCGCTCCGCAATCATGAATTAGAAACGAGACGCGACATTGTCAAAGCGACCATTACGAGAACATACCTTTCATGGAGGCGTGCGCGTCGGAGTATGACAAGATCAGTCGACAAAAAAAAAGAGCAAAGAATAGAAAGATCTCCGCACGTGGAAAGCGTACGTGGAATTTTATGCCCCCAAGGCACAACGTGCTCGCTTCGTTGGTAGAAGCTCCCCGTTCTAAGCTGACGTCATGTGCGTGTGTGGGAGCTGTCGTTCTGCGGAAAGCGTTTCCAGGGCGCATCATCCGACGGAAGCGCATTGGAGCGTTTTTCTTACCCGCCGGGGTCGCCGGGGCGGGATAAAAAATTAATATCCTACAGAGAAAACCCATTTTCACGCGATATTAACCAGCAGGCAAGACGACTCAGCGACGATCTCTCGTCCTTCCGAGTCCGATCGAATGCGATTGGATTCGAACGAGGCCCGGCAGGCAGCGATAGCCTGCAGGGGACACGGGTTTATTCGTCGTTCAACGTTGTAACGTGAATTGATTTTCCAGCTGGGTTGTTCCCTCCTTTTCCGGGAACAGCTGGATGATCGAACGCAGCCGCTGCGCGTTACGTCTTTTGGCACCTGTGACGAATGGGTTCTCATTTTGGATTTTAGGACAAAGAGCAAAGACATGGTCGTTTCGGCTTGTGCGTGTGTGTGTGTGTGAAAGTGATTTCCGGTCTACTCCTTTTTTATTCCAATGATGGTAGTAAAAAAAACAATATATCAGCGGCATCGGGTCTTCCCGGTGATGTACAACATCGTTCACTGTCTTCTTTGTGTCCTTCTGCAAGGGGTAGCGAACAAGAGTCCACGGACAAATGAAACGGTTATTCCACGAACCATTTTCGCAATTTGCCGTAGGCAATGTGTTGCCCGCCATTTGCCAACTATCGTCCGACAGCGGTGGTTCCCTTTCGAAAGCCATCTGTTATGTCGATTTGGGCCTTTTTCTTTTCTTTCTTGCGAAGGTAGAGCCATGGATACGCGTATAGTTTCGTGCAAAAACCCGCCGGTGCTGCCCTGCTTCCGGCCAAGAAAACCATTCCCTTGAAGTATCCACAACCGGCGTACCCCGGTGGTGGATGGATATGGGTTCTTGGGTCGCTGTTACCGCGCAGTATTTCCGGTCGACATTTTCATAGACTCGTTGTGGGGGGGTGGGATTCGTTCTTCGTGGCATTATCTTAGAATTCAAGAAGCATATCGTTCCACACGCACCGCCAATACATAGAAGACACACCGAGGGAGCAGGTAACAGCAAAAAAAAAAACGAACAAAGAAAGACAGAAAACCGTTCGACGCTGGTAGAAAAACGGGTACGATCATAAAAGGAGATTTATCTCTTTCCTATGACCGGAAGATGAAATGCCGAAGGCGGTCGTGGTCCTACCGAGCTTACGTTTAATTTCTGCCTCCAGACAAATACCGGTTTTCCTCAGCACCAGACAGGTTGAACGAAAGATTAACCGACATTTTTTTTTTCGGTGCAAGGAAAAGGGAGTCTGTCGGAAATGAGTAAGGTCAATTTTCCCACAGATCGCATTGTCGCTACTAGGCGATGATTGGATTATCCCGGAGGCAATGGCTTTTGTACTATGTTCGGTGCTGCTTTATAAGCAATTCTTCAAAAAGGGTTGAAGAATCTCTACGAAAATTAACATTTTTTAACCTCACAATTCATTATTTGTGTTTTTGAAGACCACACCATGAAGAAAATAAACCGGTGCCAGATTTGTGTTGAAATCTTTCTGTTACAAAGAGAACACAAATTTTATCGACCTAAGGAACAGAAATTTAATCGATTCTTAGTTCTTTCACAATTTCCCATAAAGCAAGCATGATTGAATTCATTAGTCAGCTAAACTTCCTTCAGCTTCCCATAAATTATCAAACACATTGAAAGTTTACAAGCTTCAGATAGTCAGGTAAGAACATTAAAACCTGGCCACAGGAAAAGAACTATTTCACCAGCAGTACTTAAAAACTAATTAGATTCTCTCTAGGAAACTGAGAAGGATCTTAGTTTCAAATATGTACATGCCAAAACAACATCAAACAATTGTTTTTTCCACGACATGCAAAAACTTTTGACGTAAAAGCTGCATGAAAGAAATACTTAATGCCATTTTAATTCAAGTGTACTACAGTTGCCTTCACACTGACCGACATTTTCCAACCCAAAAACACCGGGCTCAAATCGATGTTTCGAAAGTACTCTTTCCAGGTCAAACACGCAACTCCGAAGGTGAACAGGTGTACATCGGAGAATGTACGCCAAACTATTGCAAAGTACATGTCTGCTGGTGCAAAAAGAGGTTGTTCTTCTGAAAGAGGCTGTCAAAATTAAAGACGATAACGTAGGTTTAACATGCGTATATAGGAGAGGAACTGTGCAGAAAATAAGGCTCTTTGGTTCTCGCTCTTCTTTTCGCACTAGCAACATCATTAGTCGTGCAGCGTAATGGGAGCGCTCCTTCACCCGAGAGGAGCGCTGCACAAAAAAAGGGATGACGGGAAGTGAGGGAAAACTGTACCCAAGTGATTCAACAACTTTGTATCCAAAAAGTACCACCAAACCTGTCTATCGGAACGGCAGGTACCGAGGGGGTACGCCGGTGATTGCGAAACTTTACGCCCGGTATAATGTACTTCCACCCGAACCAACCGGAGGCTGGTGTTTCGGGTTAGTTTCGGTACCTTCCGCCCGCACCGGAGAGTGCACCGGAAGTGGTGCGGGAAAGCCATAAAACTAGGCTAAAAGTTTAGTTTTCGTTCAGTGAAATTAGGAAAGACTGCCGTACCGTTTTCCGCCGATACTCGGGGCTGCTGGGCTTGACTTCTCACTCCTGAACGCCTGCAAACGACGTCGATTGTACGAGCGGTGTGTTCCTGTCCGTTAGACGATGCCAGGAGCGGCCGAGAGTTTTCCGACATTCGAGTCCGACGGACCCTTGTTAGCCACTGCCAGCTCACCAAGAAGCGCACGGGAAAAAAAACTTCGGCCATCGGTCAATCGGAAAAGCGGCGCACATGGCACGAGCACGAGGAAATAAATGTCCATATTTCATCAGCCGCAGGTTCGCCGCTCCATCGGGCAGCGAAATTAAAAACAAACACAAGCTTCAATTCAACCCCCGCTGTGCTAGACAACAAGCCATCGAGCGGTCGCTCGATCCTCGCTGGGGTAAACTTTCCATCCGGCAGGGCAGCCAGTCACCCAGCCCGAAAAACCGACGGAAAATATGGATAAACTTTTCGTTCTCGCTGCAAACGGTTTCGCCACGATCCGCGCTCCCGTCGGACAAGTGTGGCCATTTCTTGATGTGATAACTCAGCAACCGTAGCCCGTACCAGTGCCTCTCCAGTGCCAGAAAAGCCCCAACGATTTCCTCCGCGTCACACCACTCCAAGCGCGAGGCCGAGAGCGGAAAGTGCAGGGGATAATGTATTTACAAAATGTATGACCCTCGTTTGTGCAATTCATGGCAGCAGCACTCTGCAATTCCTGGTTTTTCCGCCAGGGGAGTACGGCTGGCAACCAAGCGCCGCAAAGATGTGAGAAAAAAAGCCACCATCCCGAGCGGAAGGCAAGCCATGAAAAACAAGAAACCCTGGCCAGCTGCAGCGGGATTATAATCTCGTTCGTTTCCCAATTTTTGGTCCATCTGGCTTACCGAAAGGAATCGGGCTGCAGAGTTCTTTAGGTTTGTGGGTTGAGAGTGCGTTTTTTTTTCGTTACTTCTTTGTGTAGTCCAATGTTTTATTGAGGGCTTTTCCCCCGGCCATTACCCGCAACCCGCACCAACCCCGAGTTTGCCCTCGCACTACTGACTGCATTTCAATCGATCCGGTTCGTTTGGTCCAAAAAAGCTTAACGCTCACAGTGGACGGATAGCAGCTTCCGGGAGTTCGCTCGACGTTGGCGATTCCGGTTTGTGTGTGTGAGCGCGGGTTTGTTTGTGATGGCGTTTGCGCTGGTCGGAACTTCATGCCGAGCTGCGACAAATAAGCTGCTTTTCGGAAATTTTAAGACACAATCACAAGCACCGTCGTCCCGTTTATCGAATATGCTAGGGATGCACTTTTTTGCTTCTTATTCTGCTGCGGTTCTCCGCCTGCAAAGAAAATTCGTCCGTTCTCTTGAGTACTAAATCCTTGAGCCATAAGCTTCTTTGATGCTACGTTCGAGCAGCGGGCAACTTTGGCAGAAGGCTAGAGCAGTACCTTTCAATTTCGAATATATGGTGTGACCGCACGCTTCAGAATGTGATCATAATAGATAATGCGAACGAGAACTCTTTCGATTTTTTTCGGGAAAAAACGGGCTAACGGAGCCCTGCTTGTGGTTTGAATGGTAAAGATTCCTTGTTTGTCAACAACATCTTATTTTTCGTACGACTTTTCTAACTTGTACTAATCCGTTGGAAACAAGCTGATCTTAATTATTTCGACTAATTGAAATTTGTTTACAAGAATGTGTCAACAACCAGGGAGAAACCATGCCTGAGCTAGAAATTGCATGAGATGAGCGTCCTCACAATGCTCACATCTTGTCAAGGAAATCTTCAGATATCTCAGAAATACTTGCAAATAGCTTTCCTTGGTAAAGCGGCAAACGTTTTTCCGTAGAAATGAAATGCCTATAAACAGTGCAAATCTCCACTGGTACTCCCCCAGACCGGTCAAAAGTTGTAGGATCGAATGGGCAAACCACGCTAGGATTAAAATATATTTTCCACTACGCAAGGCTGTCGAGAAAAGCAACACATCTTTCCGTGCCGATGGATGTCCGCCCGTAACACGAACGCCATGAAGGTGCAAAACAGCAGCAGAGCGGTAAACAATAGAAAATCCATATAAGCGAAGAGAAAAGCACAATCGTTAACAGGGCTACAAGTGACAAAGTGACACAAGAACGGTTCGTCGATCTGCTTGTAGCGAGTGTTTTCCACTTTAGCACGGCGCAAGTATTCCAGTCTCGCACCGAAAGTGTCACGAAGAGTTCTGGTGGGAAAAACAAGACAAGGACTCGTTAAAAATGAAGGCATGTTTTTCTTTGTTTTAACCCTCTCTTTTCCCCGTCATTGCTTCCCTTAATGTTTCTACTGACAGGCGCACATTGAGAGCCTTTAAGGTTTTTCACATCCACGATAAATCTTATACAAAAAAAAGGAAGCACTTCATCCCGCACGGATGAATCTATTTCCCTTTCGCGACAACAGCCTGCTCACCGTCCAACTATCCGTAGAAAAACCCCGCAATAAACCACTTCGATCAAGGGCATACATGTATAATGGAGCGGGTGAGAAGATCTTTTTTTGCGGTAGCGAGTGACAAACAATAGACTGACAAGCGGCCGTCGTAGTTAGTGGCGTCCAAACCTTGTTTAGCTAAGGTTGGAAATTGCGTCCCTTCGAAAACGATTCTTATCAGTCATTCAACAAGCGAAAAAACAGAACGAGCAAACGATAATCACTTCGACCACTTCCGGCAATTAAAGCGAATGAAAAATGGGCTCCACCCGCGATCCGCACCCAGTAATGCTGGATAATCCGGTTCCGCTTCATCTTTTGCCTTGACACGCTTCGAAGGCTAATGTAAACGATGCCGCTGGCTTCGGTTTTTCCACCTTGCGTGCCTATGGCTGGGCCGGAAACGCTACAGGAGACGGTGCGGCCAGGAGTCTCGTGAGTCACGAACTGATAATAATTAAAATTAAGTAATTATACTTTCCTCTCACTTCCGTGCTCGCCTCCCCGGGAACCACTTGGGCGGTATCAAGGTTTGACTTGCTCTTCCACGCGCAAACGGGGGCCTCATTTGGTAAGTAGCTCGGTTTTTTTTTCTCTCTTCTCTGGTAGGAACCATTTAAAGCACTGCTTTACAGTTCCACTTAATGACATTCTCGCCCGGGCACACTGTGCTGCAATGCAATTTAATGGTTCGGGAGAAATAAACACCTATCAAATCAAGTATGGCTTCAGCTAACCTTTGGTGTGTAACATTTGATCGGGCGATGGTGGATTTCTTGGAACCCGATTTCTGATTTCTCGATAAATCATAGCATGACTACTTTATCACGCAACAGAATACATGTCACAACTATCCAATCTATATGTCCAATCAAGGTAATCCGCCGTTTCGATTTCGATCAAGTTATCTCTATTCCACTCATGTCTGTTTAACTAAATTTCTGGCTGCGTGATTATGTTATCAGCGACGATGCCATCCAGCAAATCTCTTGTGCTCGTCTTTGAATGTTGGAGACTAATATTAATGAACATTGACAAACTTAAATTTCTCACCCTATAACCCTTCACCTTAGCTCGACGCTAGCGGAACATTCGTAATGCATTTTACAATTTAATTTAATTCATGAATAACAAGCACCCACTGTGCAATGATTTTAATGAGGCTGCCAAGGTTTGCCTACGATGGTCGCAAACGTTAGGTCAACCTTACCCTGGACTCCCTCGGTAGGGATGGAGTTTTCTCCACCGACTGGCCCCCGAAACGAAGATAAATCATTCGTACCAACACAGCCGGCCGGCGGAATGAACGCTTGACACAGTGGAGGAAAACTTCTCCATTGTCATGACTCTCCCTAACGCTAGCACGATCGTGACCACGCAACGAATGCGAAAGTGAGTCGCTTCGCCGAACGTGCCCAACACGTCCATGGTTCACGAATCGCGATGAGGTCAACCCGCCGACCCGAGGAACATTTTTGGCCATGTTGCGCGATCAACGGAGCTCCGTTCATACTATGAAGAGAGCTCCGATGGAAGACGCGAACGGAGTAAACCAGCAACGTCGCGTTCCCCTGCTACCCGCCGTTGCACGTATGTCATGCATCAATGCGATGTTTTTAATCATGCGATGAATTCTGTCATCATTCCCATCAAGCGGACGCGTCGATGAAATATTTCCTACACATAAATAATTGAACGAAGTTTTCACTTTTCCTATATAAACTAGTTTATTGAACAGCATTCAACTAAAAGATCACACAATAACACACATCACAAAGGGATAGCACTTTTTCGGGCCGGGAACTGCAGTACAGCAGCCGGATGATGATGACGTCACTGGATGATGCCTCCTTCGCTTCGCTGCGGTGGATGAAAAAAAACATCTAGAACATTATTATTTCGTGCATTCTTACCTTTCCTTGAGCCTTGGACACTATTAGACACATTTTTATCACCGTTAAACTCTTTATCTACACATATTTCACTATTTAGTCTGCACTGATCAGCACCACTTTCACCTCTTTCAAGATCAAAACAAAACTGAGTTGTCAAACTACCGAACGATGTGTGTGTGTGGGATAGTGATGGCTCTACGATACAAGCAGGTGAAGTTGCAAGTCCGCTCGCATTGTAGGCTAGCGGGGGGTGCAATATGGAAAGAATGGGAGGAACGGGGTGAAGCAGAGTCAGTTTGTATGGGAAATGTAGCGCGTTTAATCCGCGTTGCATGATTTTGGTACTAGGGGATTGTACGGTAAGATTTTGTCCAAGGAGCAAAATGCAACCCGAAAAGAAAACAAGAAAGAAAGTAGCAAACCTTTGCAGAAACCAAAGCACGAACCAACGAAACCCTCTTGACTGATTGCTCTTGCAACGCCTCGACCCGCTTGCTTTGGTTAGGATTTTTCACCTCCCGGTCGTTTGCTGGATGTTTTAGTTGGTTGTTCAAACCATTTCGACGCTCTAAACAGTCGATGGATTGTTTATGGTGCGTGCGTTCCAAATTGTGCGATCTCGATGGTTGATTTTTCTGGCGATGGCCTTCACTTAAACGGACGTAGTACACATTTACGACTCCATTCGAGGCCCATGTTTGGCAGAGCCGGAAGGAGAACTAGCGATTGTTACCGGCCGATTGTACCTAACTGTAAGGTGCGTAACTTAACCCTTACGGAGAACTCAATACAAACATAAAAATCGATCACAAATTAGGCTACCGTTGCTTTGGTCCCTCCACCGCCCCACTCTATTATACTCTCTACGAGAAGCTATGGACTATAAAAAGAGCCTACCTTTACCGTGCGACGTGTTTTTGGGAGGTGTAAGAGCGAAAAACGAAAATAACAACCGTCTCAGTAAACGAACAATAGTATGAAAGGTCGACGGATATTCGAACATGGGCGTTTTCACCATCGTGTATATTTTTTATGCTCCAAGCCTCCCATCCCTGAAGGGCTCAAAAGCACAGCTCTAGAAAGGGCAAAGAGTGACGGCACGCTTTTCTCTCCCCCCCCCCCCCCCCCCCCCTCCCCAGGTCAGAGGTCGAGTAAAAATAAACATCAGCCTGGCGAGCAAAACGGAGAAAATGGGAAACACATTTGCCCCTCCCGGTGTGCATAAGACGGGCGTGGAGTGGATTTTTTCCTTGCTTTATGGCTCGCACATGGTCTCGGGCCCGCCCCAAGCAACGATGTGCCCGGCGAGTCTGCACCCGATTGTTCGCCTAACCGCTGAAGGTGTACATTGTTTGTGTGTGTATTTGTCTGTGCGTGTTTGTGCTGAAGTTGGCCTACACCGAGGTGTGCGTGATTATTGCCGGACGTCAAGGCGCGGGGTTAACACAATATTTCGTGCCCATCGGTTACAAAGGATATTAGAAAAGCACCTTCAATGCAAGTGGGTTAAAGGATAAGCAGCGAAAGGATGCTAAAAGGAGCTAAATTGCTCGTGTTCCGTTTTTTTTTTTAAATGAAAGCTGAGTAAGATAAGTGTTCAATACTTCCCTCGCATGTAGATGCAGGTGTACGCTTGTAACCCTTTCTACTTTACCAAAATAAATTGTTTTCTACATATTTCCTGAACACTTAACAACGTATCGGATTACAAGAACCAATTACTTCAAACTTTGGTTGAACAAGCACTTTGCCAACTTATCTTCACAGCAGATAACTAACTTAGCCCTTTGTTCTAGAAGGTAAGAAAACTTGCATAACTTCCCACAGGTTCTATGTATATCGAGCATCCGACTTCTCCCCCAGGCACGATTCTATAGCATCGGAAGTGTTGGGTAAAATCGTTGGGAACGCTCGTTGGAGAGAGGCGAACAGAAAGGGATAATTTATGACTAACCATTCTGTTGGCAGGCTTTTCTTTTTTCCTCGACGAAAGCCCTACTTTCCTTCCCTTCTGCTTCACGATCGCGGCTGAATGATGTTCTATTCCTGTCGGCACGCACACGCGGATCTGCGGGGGATGCAATGTCGTTTCCAAAATCGGTCGCACCATAAAGTGAGCCTGCTCGGAGTACGTGCGAGAGCCCGGTTGGCTTTTACGCAACATCGCAGTTTGGTCGTTTATTAGTCAGTGCGTGAGGATGGCTCGGAGAGAAAGCGAAAACAACACATGGAAGAAAAGCTCATTTCCGCCTGCAAACTAAAATATGCTGGCCCTATTACGCCCATTCGGATTACTGGACCATCCTCCGGTGAGTTCATATGCAGTTTTATGTTGTGCAAGTTTCCCCCGAGCGAAGGGCTTTGCCTATGGCTGGACAGCACCGGATCCGGAAGGATTTTATTTATGCTTGTCTTCTTACAGTGGGTCCGCCAAAAGGTCATTACAGGACTTTTATGTCAGATTTTTGTACGGGAAAACAATTTGGGTTTGAGTTTGGGTACTTTCGGCCGTACGTCGATGCTGTTGCTGCCGGTTTTTGATGTTCATGATGCCCGACAGGGACGTCCAGACGCTGCCCTATGCGAACAATCCACACATCATTTTCCGAACCCCCTCGAAGAAGAGAAAACAAAACCAAAACTGTGCTCGTTAGTGTCATGTGATTGTGACAGGATGGTGGCAAGAAAGGGAGGGATATGCCATATGCTGCGCGGCACACACAAAAACAACTAACATGCTGATGGGTCGAATGGGGGGAAATGGCTTTTGAAATTGAAAATAAAGTACACCATCACCGTCCCAACCGTTGCCGGTTGATTGCGTTGTTTACGAGTGGTTGCTCGGGCGGTTCGTTTTCTTCCAGGCCGGGCGTGTGCATGTGTTCGAAGTACTAAAACACCACACACACACACACCGGTTGCGCAGGGAGGCTGTGGAGAAATACTTATGATAATCATAAATGGTTCCCAAATTGATTCTGATGCACTTCAAAGCTATCAAATGATGTTATTTATCGTAACGTTTCGGTCACATCGTTGTGTCGATCTTCGATACGTGTAGCGAATATAACGGCCACTTGCCAGGAGTATGGTGACTCGATTGGCTGTTTCTGGCTCCATTGGGAGCGCTGATACAGCTTCTTTGATATATTTTGGCTCACCAGTAAGTACCAGTTGATAGTAACCGAACGGGAGTGTTTTTTGGGGAAAAACAGGAGGAATGAAAAGACAGTATTCGTGCCCGATCGCATCCGTAGCTCCATTTGTCGATACAATTCGTGTCTATATTTAACTTGTGTGCATAATATAGGACCCTAAACTTGACCTAATTCTAAACCAAACTGCACGAGTAGATTCGAACGCGGCTAAACTTATACATCCGCCCAGTTTGTGTAGCTACTTATTATTGAAACGTGTTTTACCGCTTAGAAAATCACGACTAGCAGTAGCAGCCTTCATTGCCAAAAAAAACTCGAATGCGCAAGATGCTAAGACAAATGTGATGTTATTTTGAATATGCCAACTCCAACCATCAGCATCCGGCCGGCGATAGGTTTCCGATCATTGTAGCCTTTGCCAGCAGAATAATGCCAGCGAACGGTGAACATAATACATCCGCACAGCATCAACAACGCCAAAATGTGCCGGCCCGTTGACCTGACAAACTGGTGTTTGATAGTGACCCAAATAGCATCACTGCTTCACCTGAACCAGCACAGTGCTGCCATGCAGCTTACGCCAAAATGGGGGCCACTACCGAGAAAGCCACCACAACCTCCCAGCTGTGCAGCTATGGGAGGGCAAGAATGCGGACCAAGACGAGCAAACGTTTAGCTGCCAACAGCCACCCAAGCAGGTGCAACGGCGCATGAGGGCAAAGGTTTGCCGCACTTCCGGTAGCGCACCGGTCCGGCGCGCTCTCGAAGAAATTCCATAAATTATTCAAACTAATTTATTTCGCTGCAAAAATTTAATCCAACTTTCCACAACTCCTGTCTGCAAGCTGCCACAGCTCAATATTGCATTTCTCCCCTGCAGAAGAATTTGAAGCGTTGCGAATCCGAAACGCGGACCCAAGCGGAACCTTCGGAAAGGAAGACGGCCTGGTCTGTGCTTCCAGCCGACAAAAACAACAGCAACACATGATGGCCAAGCTCGCGATCGAAAGATTCTGCCACCAACGTGGTTTGAGAGCAAGTACTTTCCTGTGAAACAATTACGCCGCCCTGTACCTTGAATCAAATCGTTCTGCGTGGAGCGAAAACTCAGACAGTTTCGAAGTGGAAGACAAAGCAAGAAGATAAATACCTTTGCACTTCCTGTTCAGCACGCAACGTACTTTCTGCTACCTCCGCGAATGGAAAACAAATTGAAATTAATATGGATAATCGTAAGTAAAACTTCCCACCCGTCAAACTCGTGGTTTCTCAATCAAACGCATGCAGTGCCAAACGACGTTAGAAACTGGGGTTAAATCTGGCCCCTTCTAGAAATTTCCTGGCAAAGGATCGTAGACCCAGAATGCGAGTTTTTTGTTTGCAACCCGGGATGATAAATTTGCAACCTTTCACATTCGCCCCGTAGTCATTTGTTTGCAGTCTAATTTATGTGGCGCAAGTTTGTGTTCCACTTATTTTTTCCTCCTTTTCCAAATTAGACAAAATGTGATAGATAGATAGAGTTCCACACTTTGCGGGGGGAAGGAGGGGGGAGGGGGGCAGGATACGAAAGGAGTGCAGCAATGCGTAAACATTAAATTGGATTCATGATGACAAATTGGTTAAAATTTTTAATGAACTTTTTCCTTCGAAGTTCCACTTTTCCGCCCCTGAGAGGGTTGATCTAAATTAACGGCGGGTAAGTTTTCAAGAGTCACTTTGTTTTTTGTTTTTATGTTTTCGATGAAAATAACACCAACCCATAACAACCCTGCTTAAGACATCGTGCTCTGGTTGGTAAACTCCATGGTATCTGAACCAGTGATAAGTAGAACATTATCTCGGTAAGTAAAGTTCTACGCGGATATGGTAACCTGCTTCGATTTTGCGGCCCGTCTCACCACCCCGGAGAAAAGGGAGAAGAAGAACTCGTTAAACTGTGCTTTCACTTTTTTCTCATTTTTTCTTCCTCGTTTTCCCTCGAGCTTCCCCAACCCCAACCCCCATGTTTGGTTGGTGATAGGTAATGAGATTTTCCCCAATCCTGGGTTGCTCTACCGAAGTGCAAAAATAAACCCGGTGCCGCGGCGGCGCTTCTCCTTGATCCGGAGTACCAACCCCCGCCCCCACCCGTCTACCATTTATCTGCCATCGCAATGAAGCCATCTAGCCCGACAGCGGTCGACGGCGCGGAAGTAATTCAATTAGCGTAGGAAGGAAATCCGACGGGAAAAGTTTACACAAGTGACTATTACGTCGCGCAGACCCGCGAACGACCTACAGTTCCCTTCTCGCGTTGGGCTGAGGGAGGCAAACGGTGCAATAATGAAGGTTGCCTGTTCCAGTTGAAATCACGGAAAAATCGATCCATTTGAACGCCACCATGGGGCACGACAGAAGGAAAGTCAAAACGTCGGACCAACGATGTCAACGATTATCGGTTTGCGAACGACATTCGATTAAGCGCGGATAAACCGCGGAGAGGGTCACATTTTCCGATGCGCGTTGGAGGATTGCGTTCGGCTCGGTTCAACCTTCCCGATTCTCCCGCCAGTCGAACCACCAACAAACTCATAATTCGAGTCTTGAGTCCCGGTTCCGTTTGGGACGTCTTCTCCGGTTCCTTTCTTCTTTCTTAACTCTTTCACCGCAGCGTGCCAGTGGCCGTCGTGCCCCGCAGGGCGATTGGCGTTTAAATTTGTTGCACCACGTTGGGAGCATTATCATTTCACATGTTCTTTCCAGCGGGGCGTTCCGGAATTCCTCCCGGATTCGATTGCCGTTCCGGAATCGATCGGTTTCACAATCAACCGTTCAAGCAACGCTGTAAGCAATGGGTACGAGTTGGAAAACGCTCCAGAACGGATACCCGAATTCTGGCTGGAGGCGACAAATCGATTTGGAAATATGTTTGTATATTTTAGTAACTACACGCTGGTCACGCAGGCCGTTTAGGGGAGGACTCGATGAAGCTGTAATAACACATCTCGCTGTTCTCGTTGTTCGGCTCTTATAATCGAACGGGAACACAGGATCCCACAGCGGTTTCCAAACAGTTTTAATATCCGATGTCCACGGCGTGCCAGTCTCTGGTGTGTTTCCTAGCGGGAAGTGAGTGACGGGATGACGGGGGGACTCTAATCCTCGGTGATATGACGATG
The DNA here is from genome assembly GCA_914969975.1 of Anopheles atroparvus. Classification (NCBI taxonomy): domain Eukaryota; kingdom Metazoa; phylum Arthropoda; class Insecta; order Diptera; family Culicidae; genus Anopheles; species Anopheles atroparvus. The sequence goes on along the minus strand of CAJZCY010000001.1, from coordinate 22,835,173 downwards.
GAATGGCCAGCACCAGACAGCTAAATAATAGGAGTGACCCCAGGTTCACCGATTCAGAGCAACGCAACAACAGATTTTTTTTTTCCAATCCAGGGGAATGGCAACGAACATTTCGCCCATCATGGGCTTGAACCCATATTTTGACAGATTAACATCGTCGGTATCCGCCATTGGCCGGCGCGTCGGAGAAATGCACGATGGTTTTTTGTTACGTGCTTGTACAACACACAGCTCCTTGGCGGACCGTGCAAGGAATGCTGGCACCGTGCCAGTGATGCTGTCACTATCCTGCTAGAGCACTGCTTCGTCCGCAGGCGGGTCCGTCGGATGCTGGTCGATCTGCAATAACGGTCCTGATCGATCGAGCAAATTGTCCCTCAGACAATCTAGATACATCCCGGCGATAGCACGAACTCTTGTTCCGATGGAGTAAAACTTAGCGGATAGTGTCTATCCTATATCCGACACCGTGTTGCGTTCAATTTCATCCCCAGTCCTATTTTACTTAATCTGCAAGATGCACCACAATGAAAATGTGGAGAGAAAAACGTATACGATAGCTGCGAAATAGGTCGTGCAACGCAGAAAATATATGAACATTTAAAGCATTGTTTTCAGATAAGAAACAAATATATACTCTAAAAGGAACATTAAAGCACACAATAAACCTTAAATTCTTATCTTGTCTTAAATTACTATCTTGTATTGAATACAACATCTTACACTATTCATTGATTGCCAAACATATTGCAAAATTGAGTGTATTCCATTCGTCAGAGAACTTTGCAGAATGGGAGGGAAAAGTGTTTCGTTTCGATGGGTGGTGTACGATTTTACATGCAATATTATTTTAGAAAATCATTTGTTTTATCCACAAATGATCAAAAAAGGTGCCTAATACACAAATATTAACAAAAGACATATAAATTCCCTCCGTGTATCACTTAGTTTGCATTAACTTGTATGCGGCACATAATTTTGTTCACCTTTTTCTCAAGTAGATTTGAGACAATTACTTCAATTCCATGGGTAGTGAACGACTACCCTTGATAAGATATAAACCTTTGAATGATATGAGACCAACGGATTTGATCAGATATTGGTCATAATTTGGTTCATTTATTTATCATATAAAAACTCGACCAAACGAAGTTCTTTCTCCAAATTGATAAGTAATGTATGTAAGCGATTTTGTCTGCGAAGTCGAAACCGATAAGCTCGGTACATTGGTGCATGTCTTAATGGACATACAGGTGTGCGAGGATCGGCAGGATTTGTGCAAAATTATCCAGAATTTGATTTTATCCAACCTACGGATTGATTGTGACTGTTGTCTTGTCGAAAGCCATAAGGGAAACCGTGTATCAAAAATTGCGGGATCCTAAAATCGTCCTACGTTCCAATTTATGATGCAATTGTGTGGACGGGTGGATATTAAGAGGCGCGCCAAAGCATGTCCAACCACGAAATTGATTTCTCAACAAAGCAAAGAACGTACACGGAATATTAAAGGATCTGAACGTGGGCGCTCCTTTGGATTCCTCATTTGGCCCACAATGACACGCGTCGTGCGAAGCCGTATACTGCAGGCTACGCTCAATCGCAGCCACTGAATGAAAGTTCCCTTTCCGTCAGAGGGCGAATAGATAATCCTCGACGTAGGAAATCCTTTCCAGTGCACCAGAATCCAACAGGACTGTCTTCAAAGCAATTCATGTGCATTTGTTTGACGTAGCCACCGTACCTAGGGATCCCCTGAAACCACCATCCGTAGTTTCGCAAATCTCGATAATGTCCGTTTGCGTTCGTTCGGTTCGATGCTGAATATGCCGAATGTGGTCGAACGAATCCGATGTACGTATGATTAATTGAATTTACATATTATACCACCGAAACCGTGCCTTGCGTATCGTGCGCACCATATTCGGGGAATACCTTCTCGAAAAAGGCGCAGAGCAGTAGGAGCACCGGGATTTTCATTTCAATTTGCACCGATGGTTGCCGAATCGTGCGGCAAATTTTCCCATAGTTCCACCGAGCTGGAACCGTTGGACGTGCTTCGACACACCTCGCCACCACGACCACAGGAATTGCATTTAACGTGAGGAAATTCTTCGACTGCAACGGGGTGAGGTGGAGCTCCTCCTCGCGACTCCCAGCCAAGGCACCACGGAGTCCGCTTATGTAAATGACTTTCATTTTGGGGGCTAAAAAGCGCACGTAATCTTTCAATGAATCTTCCATTTGCTAGCACCGTTGCAACGGACTGGAATACTTGAGCAGTACCAATTTCGCTCTGCCAACAGATTCGGCCATCGCGACGGACTCTATTCTCCCACCGGACTTCATTGCTTCCACCATCACGTCCTGTTTTTCCCCCGCCCCGCTAGTGCCAACGACAAACTGTAATCGTTTTCAGTTTTGTTTTCTTCTTTTGGTCTAACGAGAATTAACGTCTGACTGTGCATGAAGCCCGCCGGGAAGGACGACCGATGGGAGAAACAGCAGTTGAAAAGCTTCTTCCCTTCGCCGTCCTTGCTACAACTGCACAACCCGCTCCCCCTCCAACTCCCAAGAGGATCAACGTTGGCCTCGGGTTTCGAAGTAAATTTGTTAATACTGCCCTCGTTTCTGCAGGTTAGGGACGGGTGCGGCTCCGAGGCACTGCGCCCACAGCCGACGCCGGTGCAATCTTGTGGGCAAACATGCTACACAGAACTCGGTGTTGGTAGACCGGGCCGTGGCCAAAAGAAGGTACATTTTTGCTCCCATATGGCAGAAAGGCTTACGGTTCCGTTCAGTCATTAGTGGCGCACGGTACCAAGGACTGCCGTAACAGGCTGGCCCCAGCGGGTGTTTATGAATATTGATTTCTGGTCACTCGCCAACAACTGCCTTCACTTGCAAACCCCTTGCTCCGACGTTCCCAGCATATACAGGGGCTAGGAAAGATGGAGGGGACATTTTAAAGTGGAGAGCAGCACGATTCGTTCACTCCGTAAACTGTATCCCTTACCGGGCGGGGCATGAGGGCAGGCCAATAATGGCCGGCTATTTATTCCCGCCTATCCCGCTTATCCTTATTTATGTTGAGATTCGCTGACACTCCTATCGGCCTAGACCTTTGCGGACCTTTCGTGGCTGGGCCATTCGGATCTCTAGAGTGTACGAGCTGAAGTTCCAGACTGCGCCGACGGGCGGCCAACGGTCAACGCATGATATTATTTACATAAAAAAGGATATAAATTAAGCTTAGTCCATCGAGAAAGTCTACCCGCACCCCACCGGGGGATCCTTCCCGCCTCCCAATGATGCCTGCTGCCGGGATCTGGCCCGGAAGTGGATGTAAACGATAGGCAAGGATAACATCCAACCCTGGACCCTTTTATCCGGTCGTGGTGTTTATTGGAAGCAACCTTGTCTAAGACAACTTACTGCTCCGGCCACGTCTTAAATCATACGCACGCCGGGCAGTGGATGATGCCGGCATTCCAGCAGGGCAAATCCAAAAAAGGGCCCCAAGCAGAGCTTAGGCGTATTAGTTGGTTTTACTTTCACGGCTCGGTGCGGCCCATTGGAGGTCCATTAGCAACATCAATCAACTTTGTTTGCACGCACCGATCCCCTCCCGTCCCTTTCCAAGCTGGGTCGCATTTTCTTTCCACTCCTTCTTTCCTCCTTGTGGGGGAAATTTGTCGTTGTAAGCAGAACATCGCGTCACGAGTAACATCCGAAACTGCGACGCCGTGTACAAAATCGAAATTCCAGCTGTCGGACTAGAAAAGGCTGTAAATTAACCCTGAGTACACTGGGTTTTATATAACTTTTAGAAGTTTTATCTAACAGAATAGGTTACAGAACTTAGCAATCAGCGTCTGCCAAATATTCTGCAAAGCGAATTACAAGATTTTTATATTGACAAATCACTATCACAACGATATGTAAATCAACGATTAAAGTTCTCTGAAACAAAAACTAAATATGTTTAATTGATCTACAAAATGCCGCTGTCTTCAACGTTGCACTGCTTGGCGTCGGTATTTTCTAACCAACGTACTTTTTACGAAATTTCGTGCTTAGAAACAAATCGGTGAAAACGAGCGACGAGAAATCTTGGAATTGCCGTACAAAAGAAAACGAAAATGTCACCAAATGTCAGTCCAACCGTCCACAACAGACACGATGCTAGAAGTTGGCGTAGGCGGCTGGAAAGGATAGAAAGGACCTATCAGGAGCTCTCCTTCTTCTTGCCTCTACCCGCTACCGATGGCTTTCCAACTTGCATCCCAATGGCTTCATGCTCTGGCTGGTGACGGTAGGGGAAACAAAAAACAAAAATAAAGCAAAACAAACTGGAAAGAAAAATTCTAACCAACCGTCCGGCGTGCGATCCGCACGGTGCGCTCGACTTGTGCGCCGGGAGAAGGAGTGACTTTGAGTTTATGCTAATGATGCCCCTTGATGTGTGCGGCAAGACAGCGGGCGTCAGATAATCTGGGCAAAAAGTGGGTGATGATGGCCATCGCTTCTTCCCGGCCTCTCTTTTAATCCACGCACGGGGCGGAAAGAAGGGAAGGGAAGGGAGTGGGGTTTCAAACTTTTCACACTTAGCCCTCAATCCCGTCCCGAATGAATCCTTGCTGCCAGGGTATCGGAGGAAGCTGACGACCAGTCAACTTTCGAAAGACAAACAGAAAAAGTTTTCGCCTTTAGTTCCGGTTTCACCCTTCACAGCAACGGAGTGGGCGAGAAATGAGAATGAAACAGTAAGCGTGGCGTGTGTTCCACGAAATATCCTCCGGTAGGATAGAGAGGTTGCTTTCTTGGCCTTTGGCTTCCGTTTGGCATCGAACGGAAAAGCTGGACTATGGCCCTTCTTTTGTCCGGTGAAGGTGTGAAAAGAGTTATAGCAGCTGGTGAAAGATGGTGACGAATCACACGACCGGGAAGAGCAACAAAAAAAACGCTTTATCTAAGAATAGCCTTTGGTATTTCCGTATGGACAAGTCCGGTGAAAGGTAAATGAGATCCTGTACGATATACATCTTATGGTCTCAGGATCTGATGTGTTGGATTATCCACGCAGAAATTTTTCTTCTTGGCTCGCATCCGTGCGTTAAAACAATCGAATATCTGGTTCGGCAAACACTTTCCGAGGTGTCTCCGAGGTGAGTGACTTCCTCTGTCGTGAAGAATTAATAGATTCTATTGTTGTTAGAATAGAACAAATTGGAGTCCGGAAAAAAGCGGGATGATTGTCGTTATTTCAAACCAGGACCGCACACTTCTTTAACTTAATAAACCCTATCGTAAGCGCCGTGGAAAGAGTGGCTCGTGAACGGAATAGTCAAGTGCCGGGCCGATTCGCCGGACGCAACCCAATTGATTTCCGAACGATGCGACGGGAAAAAAGATGCGAGCAGCAAGCAGAAGGGCACTACATACAATCAAAAATTCATTCGAGCTTTGTTCCGAGCTTCCGATGGAGAGAATGATTCGGAACTAATTGAATTTCACTTCATCCCGAATACCGAAACAAAACGAGGAGGATCACCATAAACTAGAGTCGGTATAATACATTTCGTTGTGCGTTTCAAGCCTTCATCTTCTATATTTTCAACAAAGTTAATTGAACAACCTTCGTTGTCGCGTGAGCTTATTTGAAAAAATGTTGAATTATGGCAATCATTATAAATGTTTGGTTACAAATGGCATTGGCAAATGATGTTTAAAGCCTGAGCTGTATTTTTTCAGATTATTTCGGCAATGATGAATTACTCAATACTGCAAGGAAAAAAATCATCTTAACGTAAAACATAACATTAAACAGCAATGACATATTTAAATTCAACTCTAGCTTTTTGGTAGATTGAAAACCCCCCAGAAGAATTCCAGATGAAAGAGCCTCAGCTGAAGGGACAAAGGAACATCTTCTGCTAGGTTTCTTTCGATCATATTGTGCACCCGGCATTGTGAAGAAATCCGTTTTAAGGGGGAGAAGGGAATACTCAGCAGTATGCCTCAACAATGCCCTCCGGAACGATTCGAATTCGAAGCTGTGGCAATAAAATGTCGACCTGCTTGTACTGCCCGCTTCGATTAGCCCATTCGCTTCCGGTTTGAATGGGTTCTTCTTTCGCAATCGGCTTCCGCGCTACTCTCGAGGGCAACACACGGCCCGGTAAGCGCCGCTATAATCTGAACCATACAGCGCATGTATGATCCATTTTGCATGATTTCCGGCAGTGAGTGCAATCGTGTTCCGTGCCCCGCCGAGAACGCAATCGCAAATGGCGGTCCGACAAGTACGACACGTTCTGCGCATTTTCCGCCCATCGTGCCGATTTTCTGGCCCACTCAGCTGCACCGAGAGCAGGCTTGGAAGGCTTGGTGAGAGGGTGAGCATAATCCTTGGGCGAAATTTTCCCGACTTTCACGTCCCGCGGGCGAACATTGAATATTTCATTTCACATCCGCCATTCGATTTTCTGAATGCGTGGTGAAAAGGCGATAGGGAATAAGGGAGAGACAGAGGTAGAGCGAGATAGAGTGAGAGAGAGAGAGAGAGAGAGAGAGAGAGAGAGAGAGAGAGCGCAAAAGCCAAACGGAATCGAAGCGCGCGGAGCCAGCCCAACGCGATTGGGGCTCATTGTTGGGATGGAAACGATTTTGCATTGAATTTGCATTAAACATTCTTACCGAAATCGGACGCGAATCGATTCACGCGGTTACCCGGGTTCACTCACCCTTTCTCCTTCACTCGTTCCCCTGTTCGGTCGCTCTCTTTCACTTATGCGTAAACCTACATTTAGAAAAACCGTTGGAGAACTTTCCCACCGATAAATCTGCGTCTCCAAATACCATCGAAGCTGGAAGTTGAAAGAAAATTTTCCGCACCGCAAACAGAAAAAAGCAGCGGCACAAACATCTCGGTGAATCACGATGAGCAAAGATTCAAGTGCCATTAGAAGAAATTGATTTGACATCTACAAGCACTTTCCCAATCATATGCTCTTTCCTGCCAACACATCTTGCTGCCGAAGAAGCTGCCGGCGAAGACGCGAATTCATCGACTTCCTCCTCCGCGATGGCCATTTGATGCAGGAGAAAAAAAAACCCGGGCAAAACTCCTTAGAAAACCTTCAGCGTGGGGCAGCGCAAAAGGGGATGGAAAAAGGGGAAACCTTTGCCAAACTACGCCACACGGCTCAAGCACTTTCCAGTCAAGATGGGGGCGCTTTTCCGGCGAAATTGGGAACAACTCCTCAAACGAACCTTTGATTTGTTCGCCAGTTTTCGTAAAATTGCACGACTCCGCATAGAATTCGGTGAACCAACGATTTTTGACCAACAAATTTAAAAGAACATTCAATCAATAACGCTGGACACACAGTCGCTGAAATGGGAAAGTTTCGCTCGAAACGCGGGGCAAAGAAATGGAAAATCAAAACCGCCCTCGTCGTTCCAGGCGACGCTGAAAGAACAGTTTCCTCCAATGCGTGCCTAAAGCTGCGAAAAGTCCGTGTCCTGCGTATGGCCACAAACCGGCGGAATCGTGGTTTCCCGTCAAAAGAAAATGGGAAAAACCTTCCGAAAAAGTAACTTCTACTCGTACGTTCGTTTATAAACTTTGCGTACTCGCGTTCCTTCTCCTGTGTTTGGCGCCTCATACTCTCTCTCTTTCTTGATCTTTATTTTTCTTTCTGCCTCTTCTTACTTTTCCCAGTGTTCCATCTTGAATTTTGGGGGGAACGAGCAACGAGCGACGAACGTAAGGGAAACACCAGTTCCGGTCGTTCGCGTCCGTCAGCCATAGACAGCTCGGGGCGAAAATGTTCCTCAAGGAAAACTAAAACAAAAGCTCAAATTAAGCCCCCTTGCAGTCGCTCGTTCGCACCAATGCCCCCCTCCCCCTCCCGCATATCCCCCCGCGGAAAAGGTTGGTCGTGGGGTTGGGTTTTGCATTCGGTTATTTCGGAAGAAATACTCGGAAATACCTCAGCCCGTCCGTTCCGGAGCAGGGCCCAGCATTTTGACGCAGCCGAAACGCGGTCCGCTACGAAATGGAGTTTTAATGCAAAGCAAGTCGGAGCCCACCCTTCCCCCGGGCTGGGAAATAGGAAAGGGAAATGAATGAAGGACGGAGAAATAAAACCGACCGAGACCGAGAAGAAATGATTTTGCCGCACACCAAGCCGACCAAGAACGCCTCCAAAGGGTCAGCGAGGTTAAAATACTTCCAAACTGGCAAAACCGCCTCCGTTCTCTTCCGATGCTGAAGCGGCTCACTCTAGAAGTCACCCCTGACATCGACAGGTTCGTTCACGTTTTTCCTCGCACGCTAGCGCGCAGTGCTCGGATGAAATATTCAAAATTTGATTTCTCGCCCCCACCCCCATTCCCGTCACTCGACCACCACTCCTTCTCTTGCTCCGGACGATTCGTAAGGAATCAAACGTTGGTAAAAGTTCGACTAGCCTAAGCAGGAAATGAAAGCATCTTCCGACCGGCAGCGAGTCGGCCTACTCATCGCAACGGCGACCACGGCGACCTCAGGTAAGATGTTGTTGACTAACCTCGTCCCTCCCCCTACCCATTGCCGTAGGCCCCCTGCCAAGCAAACCTCAATCACAAGCGCTCAGCAATAATGGTCTGACCTCGTTTCTCACGCGGTACGCCGATCGGCAGCAAGGTGGAAAAGCTTAGCCTAGGCTTCCAGGCGGTGCGACGGACGGTAAGGCAGGGAGCAGGTGTGTAGGTGGAAACCGCTCTATCGGTTTACATTTCTTGTCTGCCACTCGTGTTCCATTCCCGCCACCGTAACCACCGCAAGGACTCCTTATCATGCCGTATCCTTCCAAATCGGATGTTTTCCTATGTGTGCACGTGTGTGTGTGTGTGTGTGTGTGTAAAAACCGAAACAAGCATCCCCAGTCGGCTCTCCTTGATGTGTCCCTTTGACCCGGAACCGGAAGCCACGGGAAACGTTGCCCGTCGGGAAGGAGCGATGGTATTTCGCCAGTGCAAATTGGGATTTAAAAATTCATTTCCCAGTTGCAAATGGGTTTCCCTTTTCTTGTATTTATCTTACGGTATTTTTGTTTTGTTTCGCAGCTTCCCAACATCCCATCCATCGACCAGGGGACATCGTCGCCGTCGTCTTCAAAGCCACTCCACGCTTTCCCTTGTGATCCACTCGGCACAGCATGCAGTGTCTCTTATCAGCGCACAAGGTTTGCGTTCCTGTTTTTTTTTTTGCTCCCACACAACATGAAAACAGGACACACGTCTGAGAACGGAAGAACGCGGGCGGAAGTGATAAATGCTATTGACACTAAGTGGTAGCTCGATACGGTGGGTTGAAACCGGGAACGGGACGGTAACGGTTACCTGGAAACTATTTAAATCATCCAAATGTGTGTGCGTGTGTGTGTGTGTGTGTATAGGGCGGCGGGGCAAGGAGCAAAGATGAAGAGTAGGAGAGGCGGGGAGGTGGGGGGTGGAATGGGTTATTTCTCGAGATGATAAATGTTTCTTCCATTTGTTCTCGCCTACAGCATGAGATATGATTCAGATTTCTGTGCCCTTTTTCCTCCTCTTTGGCGACTTTCACACACACACACACACACACACTGGGTAGGATGGCGGTGCGGGCGTTAAGTTATGTTTATTCTCCCCTCCCCTATGCCCCGCCCGATGGGGTTTTCCAAACCACCACGAAATCACCGGGCAGATCTCCGAGGCCCGGTTCTGGGCGCTCAACACTTTTTGTTGTATGCAAATGAAAGCTGGAATGAAAGCTTTTCGGAGCCACTTTCTAGCACCGTAATGGCCGCGCGAGGTTTCGGTATTTATGTTTCCCCCGTGCGCATTGGGAAAGACAAGGGGCTGGTGGCTGAGAAGAAATGGAAGCAACGTCCCGCTAGAGAATGGTACTGCTAGTCGTTCTTCTTTCCAAGTTCAACCACGAAGTACCAACTCGTTGTTGCAATGGTCCGGGTTTTTTTTTTTTGCTGCGCCACTTGAAGGCTTCATGCTATGGCGAAGCTACTGGCCGAGTCGTTACTGGCACATTCCGACCCGGAATGGCAGTGACAATTTTCATGTTTGCCCAAGTTTTTCCCCACTATGAACCGCTTCTACGACGTGGCTCTTCACCATTCACCACCATTCCTCAGGGTCGCCGTTTCGGGATTACAGGACAGTTTCCAGCTTTGATGCAGGCACGATGCGCTGGAAGAAAATGCTGTGCGCCAAAGTTGCTGCACTTTGGGGTATTCTTTATCCGTTTTTCCCACCGGTAAAACTATGGGAGAAGATTAAGTGAGCGGGAGGAAGGACGAACACACTTGACATAACCATCGAAGGGAACGAACGTACGTCTAGCGAGTCCTCTAGTGTAGACACTCAAGGTGCGCTTCGGCACATTGCAGCAGCCGAGGAAAGTTTGCCGTTCGTTAGGTGTGATTTGAGCAGCAATTTGGCCGTTTTCCACCGACGATCGGTCCAGACATTCTGGGAGTGCACTTTTATTTCCCTAGCACACTCGACGCAACCAGCAGCATTCGATTTGTAGCTAGGTATGTGTCGTTTCTCGATTCCGAGGGTTGAAAAACCCGGTACATCCGGAACGCAATCGGAGAATGCTGTTGTGTGAAACATAAAATTGTACTACCGCAAAAATATCATCATACAGCCCTCATCGTCGTGCGCGAAAAAAATGCGGCTAAGACTGGTGAACGTACACCGTTACTTTTTTTGCAGGCGCTCAAACCTATAAGGTACTGTTCTTAACGGTTGTTGTCCGATGCAGCCCGAGTTACCACTGGTTGTAAGAAGGCAACCCTTCCGAAACATACAACACACAAATACATCGAGCAGACGATCCGGTGGCCGGTTCGAAGAGCCCATAAAAGAAACATCCCGCATGTGCTGGCACGTTGGGCGATTCTGGTGAAAACGAAAAACAAACTTTGAGACAAAACCCGCCCATAGAAACGATACTGCTGCGCGGAACACGAGGAGATACAGCAAGAAAATGCTCACGGAAAAATTCCACCAGCACCGCGGCCGGATGCTATTGCCATTTCCCACAGCAGCAAAAACCACCTCCCGGATGGCGTTACGTGGGAATGGGAGCTCTGCCCTGTGAAGCTGCGATGTTCAGCCCGACAGGCGCCAGCGTTTCCTTTTTATCGGTTCTTCTGTCTGTCGGTCTGTCGCAAGCGACAGCCCCTCGGCTTCAGCACTGGCCTCCGAACCCGCACTATCACACCCATGTCCATTTCACTCCAGGAGGAATTCGAAATCGATGCTGAACTCGGGCGCCAGAGGGTTAGCTCGGACCGTGTTATGTAAACCTATTTCAATTGTGGCCACACGATCGTGTGCGTTATGGAAGCTGAGAGCGACCAGTTGTGGTACAAGCGGTAACGACGGAAAGTTATCGTCTGCCAAGGATCAATATGTATGTTTCCCATTTTCAACGAAATCAGCTATTTTGAAAAAAGTACAAAATGTTTGTGGAATGTTTGCTTATCTGCGAGAAATTCAAAACATCAATCGGTTTTAGATAATTATTCCTAAGAAAACCCGAATTGATACACAGAGGTAATGAATATTAAAACTTCACACGCAACATTATTCGTCATCATAAACATTCACAGGGATGGTAATGTTGGACAATTTTGAAAGGTAAATTCACCGTGTCGATTGGGAAAAAAGGCCATAAAGGAAACCAATCATAATACGGAATGATTGCGGTAAAGCTCGTCAGCCAAACGTTGCGTGACGCACCAATCATTACAATTTATTCGAGACGAGAAGTGCTACAGCAAAACTTCATCGTTTCATTTCAGTGAACCACAAAATACAGTGCTCGAAGGATCATCGTAATTGCATTTTATCGCCACTATCCGTTGCTTCATGTGAAATTTATTTTCCCCACCATTCGGAAATGTTTGCATGTGAGCAAACTATTACTGTTATTATCCGGGTAAAAGAAAGGATAACCAATAAAAACGATGCTAAAGCTACCGAATAGGCGAAAGCAGAATCAACGCTTCCATAAACCGTAATTAGGCAACCCGTATTGGGGCATTGGGGCAATGCTTACATGGAAATAAAGTGAAATCAAACAGCCAGCTCAACTCACTTCCGTTGGCTCGGCATGAGCTGCGTATCCTTTGGATTGAAAGAATCCTTCAGCTTTAGTGCCAGTAGACCCCCTTAGATAGGGCCAGCAACAACCATATAAGCATCTGCAAGGGCCGCAACGCTGGGAGAAGAAAGTTTTGATAAGACCTAATTGCTCACCGCAAAACGCAAATTTCGTATTCAGATAGGATTATCCCAAAGTTGCTCATCGGGACGAGCCCCTTTTTTGTCCCTGCCCGCAACGGGTCAGGTTGCACTGTTTTACCTTACGGATGTACACACACATACACGCTAACATGCTCACCCTTAGCAGAGGACCAACGAGGACGGCTTTAACAAGCCGTACACCCGAAAGCCCCAAGAAATCCGAACGGGCCTAAAGCTGGCTAGTTAGAGAGTCGTCGGCTGAGTGCCGTGGGGGTGAATGGAGTGAAATTAATCTGTCGAACCATTCAATTTCAGCATCCTGCCAGCATGCCTCTCCGCTTCCAGCTTTCCCTTGCAAGTGCCCCACCGTGACGAGATCCTCAACCCGATTCGATTGGAAGTGGCTGGAAGATAAGGAAAAATAATTTTCCCTGTTTGTTTTCGACCGAACGCACGGACCGGTAAAGTCGTTTATGCCTCGTAAATCTCCAAACCGAACAGTCGGCAAAGCGTTAGTCGAAGTGACTGGAAACGAATAAGGGGAAAACAAAATCATGTTGATTTTCTTATTCCGAGCTCCGCTGTTTCCGGTGTGTTTGTTTGTGTTTTCGCTCTTTGGCGCGTCTTCCGGTGACGCGCGGGAAGGTGAGTACCGAATTTCCTCCCAATCGAACGAGCGGGGCAAACAATCCATTTCCGTCGGGTGCTTTCCCAAAACCGCCCCCAGAGTTGGGTGCAGGGCTAGCTTTACTTTGGGCTTTCAAGAAGGTTGCCTCTACGATGTCATGGAAAATGGGTTTTGCCGCGTCCTACTCGATTCTGGCGAGCTTAGTGGAAAATCTGTTTTACACCGCTTTTCCGCTCGATGCAATTGAATTTCCACCACAAGCGTCGCTCAACGCGTTCGATCGATAACATTTGCGCGACGCAATTGCTTCATGCAGCATTTGTGTGTTATGTCCGTGGCAGGCGCGTACATCTTCGTGATGCGTATCTTCAAATGCAAGATTATTGGATATTTCGGTAGGACTAACCTTGCTAAGCGGACAGCTTTCCGTCCGGTTCGATAAGGACACGATAAGCCTCTGGAAGTACCAAGAACGCCACGTCTTGTCGACGTCCCCTTACTGAGGGGTTCGGTTTCATTCAGGGTATCAAGGAAGAGAGGGAGATTTATCTCCATTTTAAGCATAGGGGGAGTTGATGCTGTTGGGCCACTTGACGACACTATCTCAAACATCGCCGAATCAACTGGCTTGTCTTCTCCTGGGAAGACGGTAGGAAGTATACGAAAGACGGCCATCGCACACACGGCGCCAATGAAAGGGCAGATCAGATGCTCATTATCAACTTCATCGTTCGCCCGGAAATGGCCATCTTCGTGTGTCCGGGGCGGGAATATCAACATGATCGCTTTACACCCCGACCTGCTCGTCGTTGGACGGGCTTCCGGACGGTGCTCGAATACTCATCTTAGCGCCCGGATGCGGTAGCGCTGTACGACTACGTTCACCAGTCATAACGACCAGATTATGACATGCTAATTAATTTCAATGGTCTGTCATCGTTCCCGAGCAAAGTCGCCGCCGCTAGGACACGCCTGAATCCCGGCAGGAGCCGCTTGGAAACCAGATCCGGCTTAGAAACGCGTGGCGCTCCCACCTTCTCGAACTTTTCATTGCTGACCGACTTCCCGCGCACCGTGTCTTCCGATACATGGCAACCTGAAACTCCCCTTTTCCCTCTTCTTGTTAGTTACTCAACGACCCGGGAGTGAAGCACACCGCACAGCATATTTGTCGCGTAACTTAATTAAACCATTGGTACGCCTTTTGTGCCGTCCGGTCGGGAAGCTCCGGCTTCCGAAAGAAAATCCGGATGGGTACAAGCTGAGCCAAGCGTGAGCACATACGCACACATACGGACACACCCATGTGCATGTACGTGAACGTGCATACATGCTCCAGCGGACCGTAACGATGTAGAGACGTAAGTCCTGTACGGACGAGGTCAGAGGTAGCACAGCGGCTAAAGCCCCCTCCCTTTTCATCAACCCTTATTCTATCGCCATGCTCCTAGTTTCGTTCGCAGTTCGTGGAATGTTTCGTCTGAAAGAAAGCACGACTGAAAGGGCACCAGCCCGGGTGTGGGGAAAAATGTAATTGAGATAACGCGCCACCGTTCGCTCAGGATACTACAAAGATCCTGTTGCTCTAATTCCAGCTGTTTAAGCAGGATTTCGGGAGGGAATTCGCACAATTCGAGTGAAGAAAGAAGGACCTTTAAGGAGGGACATTCATACCGTTCCTTTTAAAGGCACGTTGCGCACCGAGCCAACGAACAAAAACGGGTGGCTAAGTGATCCAAAAACCGGGAAGGCCGCTAAAGGGTAATTAACGTACCGTCGAACAAGCAACTGGTTCCACGGCAGGCTTTAAAAGCCTTCCGGACGCTCGTCTGAATGGTGGTTATATAAATATAATTACAATTCACGCCCGCAGGTGAAATAATATTGTCCATTTTGCAGGAGAACAACAGCATTGTCACAATCAGCTCGGCCTGTCGGTTTGTTAATTATGGCGCATTTCTTCCAGCGACCGCGATGGTACGCGATCCGACCGACCGTTATCGCAAATTAATCCGTCAAAATCAAATAAACGTGGCTAATCGCACCGGTAGCATTGTTAGTGGGGATATGCGAAAGAATATGCTAATTTTGCGGCACAATCAACATTTCATTTCCTTGCGCGGATTCTACATTCTTCTGCCAGCGATTCACGGCTTCAAACTGAATGGTGAATAATTTTCATTGCAATACATATCTGGTTGCCCATCGACAGCAATAGGGATGAAATGATTAATCTTACACATCTCTCCAGTACTAAAATTCCTCAACAAGACGTAAAGGAGGATTAAGAAAACGACAAAATAATGTTTAAAAAGAGCAGAAGAATTTTATGGTGTTAATCTATCCATAAAATATCCATAATCTATCCATAATCCATAATCTATCCATAAAAATTACACGTAAATTTTTGGCATGACACGGGCTCTGAGCATTAGAAACGGTAGAATCCAAGCAGGCTAATGTTTCGAATAGCATCGCAGACTTCTTCAATTTTAAGCAATGGGCCTTACTCGAACACATCGATACAAAACGACAGAACAAATGCTCATTGAAATGAAGGGTTCATTAACACAAGGTAAATCGAAATCCCAGAAAGTATAATTCTTCTTTCCTGAATTAACGATCAATTCGATCATGCCCACGAGACTTTTTTTCCATTTTAACGTACGTGGATAGTCAGTCCATCGTACCAGGGGAGGTCCGGCGGGATTCGAACCCACGCCATCCCGGAGAAAGTCTAATTATTATGTTATTAATTATTAAGATCTTATTTTAACAACCGAAATTGTCAGCGAACTGTATAGCAATTTTTTTTTAAATGTTCACTTACCTCATCGATGAACTCAAAGTCACCATCACCGTACTTGTTGTTGGGTTGCTTCTTCTTCGCATCCACCGCGAACGAGCCAAACGTGGCCAACACCAGGATAACGGTGAAGCTAAACCAAAGCTTATTCATCTTGCCGCGTACTCCAATGCAGCCGTTGCGAGGGGGTGGAGAGGCCCACTTAAAATCTGCTGATGAGCGATTGCGCTGGTAAATGAGAAGAACGGTAAGGATAAAGACTCTGTCACAAGTCACTTTGACGGTTGGTTCGACGAAGAGCGGAAGAGCTCCAACACCGAGGGAAAAACGAATAAGTATCGACACAACCAAGGGCCGCGAAGCTTTCGGTGCACTGCAACACTTTTTCTAAACCTTTATCCTGTCGGTGCAAATGGCTACTATGATTTCAACGATGTTGGCGTAGGAAGCGCGTGTGCACGCCAGGTTAACAGGGACGGCTGATTTGTAACTGTTTTCCCTTTTACAGATATTCGCACTTGCGCCAATGGCACACTCACGCACTCGGTGGCAGCGGCAATAGATATCCCCCGTGAAGCTTCCTTCCGCTCGCAAGGAAAAATAACGCTATACACCACTTCTTTGTGGCAGCACGGTGTGATGTTTTGGAAAGTCCCAATGATAGTTGCTGGCACCGCACACACACACCCGGAGTAATGTTCTCCTGTGCAAACTGCCGCACTTTCCTTAAAGTACGCCGTTCGTAGAAAAATGGCCCAACTACACACCTTTTCGCTAAAAACCGATGATACTGCACACTGCACAAAAATACACACTGTCTGCGTAATGATCCACGAAAACAGGCTACTTAGACGCAACCGGGTTCACCACACTTCCGAAACGACGAAACGCACGAATCCGATTGAAAAGTATGCCACCAGTCGACCAGCGGATTACCCCCAACCGAAAAAAGAGCCGTGCCAGCTGTCCTTGTTTCCCAACGGTCGTTTGGAATGGTTTGCAACCCCACCGGAACTCACGCTGACCCGCGCCGTACTGCGAAAAGGTCGTCCTTTTTACTCCTCCATCCCGAACCAGCGGAACAAGCGTGCTCGTGGCGCACGCGCCATTTGCACAACCGCAGGAAATGACATTCCACCAGGCAGGATACGATGACGGACGCATCGCGACGATAGTAGAAGCGACGCGTCGACTTTTGTCATACTGCAAAAACAGTAGCAGTGTTCCCATCTTCCCTGATATCGATTTTTAAAACTTACGTTTGGTAACGCCAAAATTTCCATCGAAAGTTAACTAGGAAAACGCCAAATACAGCCCCTTTTTTTGTGAAACAATATCATCATTACTTATTCCTAAAACTAGAAAACTTTTTTTACGAGCTGGCGGAGCAAAAAGTTCAAACGAATTATTCGTTGATTTGTGAGTAGGTAACTCTTTTTATTAAATGCTGCCACACTTTCCATTTTACTAAAACTACACCATATAGGTTCCTTCCGACCAACTTGTGTTCATCCAATGCTGATGTGCGGTATCAATAAATAAACTGTCTTCCCATGGACGAGGGGGATTCTAATAAGTCGAGTGCTGTTCTGCAATTTCGGTGCGGATTTAATTTGTTCTCAATATTTTTGTTTGCGTAAAAATATACACGTTTTTCATCATGCTGCGCGTTCACCAGCGGCGATTCGTTAGTATGACTGGAGCTGTTCAGTTCTGTTGGAACCCCGTGCGTTCTATTTCAACGTAATGTAGTGCCATTTATCGACTGTGAAGAGAAAGGAGAAGAAAAATATGCTTACAATCATTTCCAACGGTAATACGCATGAAGTATTAAACAGTGCTTACATGAAATTTGGATTAAAAACAAAACTACAAGCGCTAGTGTAGTAAAACCATGTACAAACACACACCATCTACTTCGAAGCACCTAAAGCTAAACTGCTCTTTAGCGGCATGGCTACATCTACTCCGCTACCTACAGCTTTGCGTAAGCGTTTTCCTGGCGGAAGTGCCATTTGTCAACTGAGGAAGTAGGAGGTGTGAGACCGAAGAAAAAAAAACAGGATAAATTACATACATTAGTGTTGCTTCAAAAAACGAGACAAGTATGGAGAAGAATTCTTTTTTAAAGCAATAAAAACGTTTAGTTAAGGGAGGCGAGGACAAAAAAACAAATCATGCAATAATTAACGTTTGTTTTAGATAGAATGAACTTACGGGTCTCGCTGACTGGTTCCTGATTGCCACCGGTCGAGCTCTTGGCAAACACTTCATCCGCGGCATCGTTTGCCACCAGGTATGGCGATCCATCTACCGTGGTGTTGAGGCTAAAATGAGATTTGAATATAAAGCTTCCTATTCCATGTGTCGTCAGTTCTGGCGGTGCAAACGTACCAAGAAATTCCATTATCGTCAACCTCCTTGTTCACCAGCTGCTGCCAGAACCGGTGCGTCTCTTCCACCGTCTTGGTGGCAAACGCGGCATCCTTTGCCTCGCCGTTGAACGCAAACTGGTTCTCCGGCTTGCCGTCCGGGATCTTGTAGATCTTGAACCACTCGACCGAAGCCTTCAGCAGACCGGGAAACACCGTCTCGACGTCGTTAATATCGTTCACCTGGTCGGCGACCGGATCGTTTACGCTGATGGTGATAATCTTCCAGTCCGTTTCACCCTCGTCGATGAGCGCAATGGTGCCGAGGATTTTCACCTGCAGCACCTCGCCCCGCTTGGCTACCCGCGAGCCAATCTCCAGTACATCGATCGGATCGTTGTCGCCCTTGCAACCGGTATCCGCGTCGAGGTGATCCGGATTTTCCCACGTTTGCGGGAACGCACCGTAGTTCCAGATGTACCCGTGATGCGGAAAGCAGTTAGCCACGAAGCGCAGCTTGCCCTTCTTCACGTCCTGCTTGATCGGGTTCAACCCTTCGTTCAGGCTGATCTCCATTTTCGCGTTCGTCCATCGGGGCACCTCCACCACCATGTTGTAGACGGTTTTGGCATCGTTCGCGTACAGCGGAATGTCGTGCAGTGGAGAAATGGCCTGACCGTTTTCGTTCTCTGCAATAAAATTAAGGAGTAACAAAAACCACAGAAGAAAAATATAAAATCGATATCATTTTCCGATAGACAATGTTGTTTTTTTTCATGCAGTAGAAACCCAACTTTACAATGGTCGCGTGTAGATCAATCGGAAAGCAATTAGCCTGTCCATCGGAAGACGCTTCACCGATCGTTATCGTGACGTGCCACTCAGGGTGGTACTTTCATTACCTCTGCCTGATAAGTTTCTACAATCTATGGAAGATATCAAAAACTGCCACCAAGCCACACGATTCCCCGGTTACAGTGGGAGCCAACTGCGCTACTAGTTCTATGAATTTCTAAATAATCCCTGCCCTTATCAGGCGATAGCGTAAAGCTTGGCAAAACACTGAGAAGGTCAGCACTTCCGCGGGGGCAAAGTAGCAAGCATCGAGCGTGAGTCAAGTTCTCGGTCGCGGAAGACACGACCATCGACGCCGTCGAACACGACGAGCACGGATTAGCGGAGTCCCGATTGCTGGCGCCGGCAATCGGCAACCGATTGGTATGTTTAGGTTATGCAATTTCATTCCAACGCACGACGTTCAGAACAAAATTCATTACAGCACGCTGAACGACAGGGAGTTATCAATTAATAAAAACTATTTACTGCAAACAATCAAAGTGTGTGCAGTTAATTGGCTAATGGATTTCTTCCTGCATATTGCACTCGCTGCTGCTACCCGGAACGCGTGGACAAACGCGTAAGCTTTTTTTGTCGTGTCAGCTACGATACTCACTGAGGTACACCCGGTAATCCGTGGAGTTCGGGGCGCCACGTTCCGCGATCTGATACTTGCTGGTCATTTTCTGTGCGCTATTTGCAAACCTTCGAACGCAAGACACAACTCGACTGGACGGTTCTGGAAATGCCACCGGGTTTTGTTGCCGTTTGTTATTGGCCCTGGAATGGATGCCGCGCCAGTGAAGAAAACGCTGCTCGACTGTCGCTGCCGCTCGGAACGAATGACAACGTGTTGGAAGGACGACCGCACTACGACTCGCACAACACCGCCACGCCGCTGATTGCATGTTCTCTTTTCCCCGCGCTTCGTTTTTCAGGTACGCAGGCTTCGTCGCACTGACAGCGCGCAGTCACGCGCTCGAGAGCGAACTTTTCCTGGTTTTTTATGCTCTTGCAATGTGCAGGTTGAATCGTCAACGCTTTCTGACAGTCCGATTTGACGGGTAGGACAATATGGAAGGGTAAATACAAGAACCGCAAAATGTAGCGAAAATAAGTTAAAATCTACAGAATAATTCGACATGATCGTTTTGGCCCGGACTTTTCACAGTTTTACAAACACATCAGAGGTTTGCACACACAACTTTAGAAATTGGAGCTTGTTTTAACGCCGCATGGCTGAAACCGGTTCGCGCTTTTAACCATACTTTGAAAGAGACTAGGCGAAACAGTCAACTGTTGTGCGAATTTTTGGAATTCCCGATGCATCTGGGGATGGCTTTCATAATATTACCATATGGTAGAACAGATGTCGAGAAGGCGAGAATTTCTTAGTTTTTATTAAGCCATAATTCATTATTAAAACTTCAATCTTATTGATAGTTACTTTGCTTCATTTGTGTTATATTTTGTGTGGGTAACCGTTCGGAATACGAGCAATTAAAATTTCCCATTTCAAAATGCTTTACTAAGCAGTTGTGTATGTGTTTGTGTGTGTGTATGTGTCTAGGACCCAATTTTTTCGATCTCGTCCGAGTTCTCTGCATCAAGCAGCTGGATTTTCTTCTGGAAATGTGACTCGATGGTCTTGCAGATTTTCATACTGTGTTCGCTATCCACGAGATTTATCGCGATACCGTTCTTTCCTGTTGACGAACAGAAAACAAAAATGCATTGAAAGTGGCTGTTGAAAATGGAACCCTCGGGGGTTTCTAACGTGCTTACCAAAACGACCAGTTCGACCGATACGATGCAGATAGGTTTCACAGTCGGCACGACCATCCTGATACATCGGTAGATCGAAGTTAACCACAATTGTCACCTGTTCGACGTCGATTCCTGGCAAGAGAGAACAAAACGTGGCATAAAAGTTGCTCTACAGGGCGATTGGATCTCCTTTTTACCTCTAGATAGAACGTTGGTAGTAATGAGCACCTTTTCCAGCCCAACACGGAAACGATCCAGTACGGCCAGTCGCTGCTCCACAGTCAGCTCTCCGGACAGGACGGCCACAGAATGGCCATCCTGGGACATTTTTCCCGCTAGCCAGCCAGCAGTCCTTCGGGTCTACAACACAAGAGAAAAGTACGGTAAAGCTATGCGCATTGCTGGCGGGATAGCTTGACTTACATGACAGAAAATTATGGCCTGGCCAACTGTTATCACGCCGTAGATGTTGGAAATAGCCTGATACTTCTCGTTCTGATCTTTACACTTCACGTAGTACTGTTTGATGTTATCCAGCGATTCCTGCTCGCGTGCCAGCCGAATGATGATCGGATTCGGCACGATGTACTCGGCAAACTCCATCACCTCCTTTTCGTAAGTAGCCGAAAAGAACATCATCTGGCAGGTGGGAGGCAGCTGCTTGTGGATTCGAATGCACTGATCTTGGTGCCCTTGCGTAGCAATCATCACGTCTGCTTCATCCAGCACAAACACGGAAATTTTGCGCAAATCAAACGCCCGGAACTTAATACCCCAGTCCAACAGCTTGCCCGGCGTCCCGATAATGATGTGATCGTAAATCTTGGTGCCTTTCGCCAGCTCCTCCCCACGGACGGCATAGCGCAGCTTCACGTCATGGCAGAACTTTGACATCTTGGCCGCCACCTCGCCCGTCTGGATGGCCAACTCGTACGTGGGAGACAGACAGAGCACCTGCGGATAGTTCTTGCTCGTATCGACGCGGCTCAGCATTGCCAACACGAACGCCGCCGTTTTGCCCGTACCGGACTGGCTCTGGGCAATCATGTTTTGCGGTGGGTCGGCCAACAGTGTCGGGAGGGCCGTTTCCTGAATCTTCGACGGTGCGTTGAAGCCCATCGTGTACACGCCCTGCAGCAGGGCCGGCTTTAGATGTAGCGCCTCGAACGATTTCACCGAGTGCAACGGTGACGATGGATCCTTCCGCTGTACTTCCAGGTCCAGTTTGGACTCCACCAAACCCTTGCGAATGATTTTCATAAGCAAGCTCGCATCTGCCGGGCTGTGTTATAGAGAATGAAAGTGTATAGATGATGCAAAGAAACTTCCCTTCGCTGGATCTCACTTTGCATTTTCGATTTCTTCCCCTTCCGTAGCCGCTGCCCCTGCCGCTGCAGGTTGCGACGCCGCCGGTCCTGTGCCATTCTCTGGCGTGGGTTTCGGATCTTCCGCCTTCACCACAGCAGGAACCTTATCGCTGCCCTTTTCAATCTTTAATCCGTCCACCTACATGACAAAGCGAGATGCAGAACTTTGCATGACACAAGGAACACAAACGATGGACGCCATTGCTTACCAAATTGGAAATTTCTTGGTCTTCCACCTTCTTCACCCAATTCTCAGCGCCGGCAGCAGCGGTCGCCGCAGAGGCATTAGTACTATCGGTAGCTGATTCCGCCATTGTTTCTCTTCCGTTCGGAGGGTCACAGAGTAAAGTATACTTAACTACCGGTGGCACTATCCGGGCGTCTGTTGTCGATGGCGGGTAGCGGCTGCGGTGTGGAAGTGGCTGGGTTTTCCTACAACTACGCGCTGCACAACTGCGCCCTTTACAACCGGAGTTGTTTAATTTGTTTTCTACCGAATGGTTTCGTCGATAGCGAATTAATCAAACTTATTCCGCTTGCGGACTTCGAACGTAAACGCACTGCGATGAAGCGGAAAACGCGTCTTTCGGCAACCTGGAGAAATGTTTGACGTTTATCAACCACCTTTCAGTCTAGTGTTGAGCGTTCCTTGAAGCGACTATCCATATCCGTTCCGAGAACAGATGTATGATATTAACGAAACATTATCGATTTCCTCCGCACTGAAAAGAATTGATCAGCAATCTAGGTAGAAGTTTCGAACATCGGTCAAAGGGACAGTATTTTTGTGACCAACTTCATGCGCGAAACGTTTAAGCTAAAACAATTTTAAGCTTATGCTGTTGCTAGTGAACCCAGTTTTGAGTGGGGGAAGAAAATTCCATCGCTATTTCAGTCAAGGATATGGTGGAATGCGAGCAGGTGGTTTAAATCACATAGTAGATCGGTGTTTACAATAAGGCCAGGCCGTCTAAATAAATAAAATAAATAGTAGAACAGTGTTTATATCAGAGATATTTTTATCGTAGCATTTGGTACACCGTACTTGCTGTTTTCTGTAAAAAATTCAAATGCAATTCTGTAAAAAAAAAATGCCAAAAGAGGGTCGTGGTTTATTGCCAGGTCGATTAAGTTTTATTTAGCTCTTTGTAGCCAACAGGTCTCTACGTTTGAACTGTCAATTTTATTGTTTACTCAGCAATTGTATACATGTTTTCAATTTCACAGGCGCAAGGTGCAGAATCGGCAAGCAGCGCAAATGATCATCAAAATATATCTATCATCCAAATTGATAGAAAAATGTACATTCTGTGACCTGTACGGCCTAGTGGAAGATTTGCGCGATGAAATCAGATTCACAGTGTTGGATGATGAACCGATACCGGGCTATACCGAACCAATCGGAAAAATTTGCAGCGTTACCGATTATGTGCAGTTTCGAGCGGTGCAAAACGACAAATCGCTCAGGGAACAGCTGGCGAAGGAGGATAATTTTCTCCGGTTGGCGATTTCGAACAGTGGCCGCATTAAGCACGTAATGGCCAAGGTGAAAGGCGTCACTATAGAGTCGCTGAACAAGCTGCTGATTATCTATGACGAGAAAGGATTCAACAATTTGGCCGAAAATGACTTGACCGCTGTTGACTGTGATAATGCATTGCTGCATCTGGCACGACTGGTCAAAGCTACCAAAGTGGAACCTGCAGGCGTGCTGGAGAAGCTCCAAGCTCTGGCGGAACACGACTCGGTGCACCGGTTGTTCTGCGCGTTGCGGCCCATCGGGAAAGTTATGGGAATGGCATTTCGTAAAACGGCACTTTACTATCACTGGTCAGAATGGATGGAATGTGTCCAGCAGAAAGATCTGAATGCCGTGAAATGGACCCTGGTGATGGACATCGGGTTTGGCGTAGCGGTGTTGAGTATGATACTCTGGTTTGGAAACCCCGGTACCCGATTTATGGAATTTGCTGAGGTCTGGTTTTAAGTGAGTTCTATCAATATGAGAACAATGATACACGTATTCTTTCCATTTTAGGTCATAGTGGATAATCTGCTGAAACTTCTTCAAACACTTCGAGGCAATCCAATTGGGCTAAAACTAAACGGGTCGTTAAACGAATTTTTCTTCAGCTGCTTCAGCTACCAGGTTGACCTCTGGTGGATGTTTTTAAGTAATGCACCTATTTGTTCCAATTCTGCTACGTACTCACCTTTTACTCTGTTTTGTGTTTCTCCTAGTAATATTGTCGCCGGCCATTCAGTTTCTTTTTATTCCGCTGTCGATTTTGGGACTTTTTGGTCTTTCATTTCAAGTCGCAATGCTTTCTGATTTGATTGTCCTAATAAGCCTCCATGCTCACTGTTTCTACATTTATGTAGCGGTGTAAGTAGCGTTCATTTTATTTGGTTTAGTTATTATTTTAGACAATTAAACGTTGAATTTGATTTTGTTGATGTTGCAGCCTCTATCGGATCGAAGTCGGTGGACTAACAGCACTTTATCGCACGGTGTTAGGGAAAAAGCGAAACGTGCTGCGCGACCGAGTCGAAGCGCATGATTACATGAACCGGCAGCTATTCCTCGCTACACTATCGTTTACTGTGCTGCTGTTTCTGCTACCAACAATTCTTTTCTATTATATAGTGTTTGCATCGGTATGTACGACCGAGTACTTTTGGTTTCTGTAGTTGAGCTGATCTTTATTTCACTTCTTTATCTGTCTCACAGCTTCGATTCGCAATCTACTGCCTTTCATACGGCTTAATGACGATCCGGCGAACGATCCTGCATTTCCCGTTCAATGCCATGATTCGATGGGTGCGAGGCATTTATACCAATTTGGAAAGCTTGGAAATACACAACATCGGTTCGATTGCGAAGGAAAATGTTACCATCACGTATGTTGCACCGAGGGCAGCCACATTTTGGTTTCGCGATACCAGTACGGATTTTCCACTTTGGGAGTCTAACCGTCATGCTGCTACAACTATTGGTCAATTTTTTACAAGTTTGGTCAAGGGTGAATTGGTCACATTCATTCAACCGGACGAGTGGATTGCGCCGAGTGCAAAAAAGAAAGAAAACTAGTAATAATAAAGGCATTGCTTTAAAAATACCTGTTTCTACGTTTGAAAAATGTCCTTTTTTCTCTCTGCGACTCCGTTGCGATTGGCGACGATCCTTGGGAACGATGACTGATGGAAAAGATGGAACGTAAAAAAGGCCTTTTGTTTACAAACATTCCGCAACATTCATTTGGAATCGACATTGCAGTAAACACAAACCTCTGTGTGTTCCCTCCGGTTCACTTCTTGTGCTGGCAATGTTGATTCTATTACTATTTTCTGCGGTTTTCTTCGTTGAAACCGCACAGATCACGAAGGATAAAGATACCGCAGCCCCCAACCAATCCACGACGTTCAACCCGCACAGTGCACTGGTGAATTGTTCATTTCTTCCGCTCGAATTCATCGACTGCGACGAACCGTACAATCATAAAGGGAATCGTACGGCCAGAGAGGAGTTTGGCTACGGTTGCGTCAAATTTGGAGGTGTCTACTACGACGAGGTCGAAGTAACCAAAGTGAAATGCGTCGTGTTCGAAAACATCGAGTGTTTTGGACCGCGAGAGTTTTGGCGCGATGGCTTCCCTTGCGTGAAGTACACGGATCACTATTTCGTTACGACACTGCTCTACAGCATACTGCTCGGATTCCTCGGTATGGATCGGTTCTGTCTCGGCCAGACCGGCACCGCCGTTGGAAAGCTGCTGACGCTCGGCGGGATCGGTATTTGGTGGATCGTCGATATTGTCCTACTGATCACCAACAATTTGCTGCCGGAAGATGGCAGCAATTGGAATACGAAAGTGTGAAATATTGAAAAGGTTGCCTGCTTTGCCTGCAAGAATGACCTGCTACGTTTCTTACCCTTTTTGTTTCGTTACAGAACAGCTGACGGAAAAATACAAAACCAACGAATGGAGATCGGAAATTTGTAGTAAAACGTATAGGCTGATCCGTTGTTAGAATGTATTTTTTAATTGATCGTTTCAAAGACAACATTGAAGTGTGTACAAAGCTATATATTAAATAAGTGCTATGAATCCGAACATAAATACAGAAAATACCAGAATGAAAAATGATGTCTAGTTGCTGTAAAAACGATAGTATTTGCACTTGTCGCTCGTTTAAAAACCTAAATCGATCTTACCAATAACGTTAACATTACTTAAAAATTCGAACATAAATGATTGCTTCCAAGAGCTTATGTTACCGATATTCGGCTCTCAACTTAGACCTATTCCTAGACAGAATAAATTGAGCTTAAACAAAAGATTTGTAACTAAAAACTACTCTTTAAGGAACAGAGGGAATAAAAAAAAATATTTGAAAAATCAAATGCTAAAGATTCGAGTGTAGCTTAATCGTCGGTTTGCCTGCAGACGTATGAGAACGAATTCGACAATCATTCACTGGCTGTGTTACAGAAAATGTAATGATGAGATGATTTGTACTTTGTTCGCGAAAGGACACGTCCCTACATTTTAGCCTATCGCGCCTAGGAAAGTCCAGGTGTTGCATTACTACAGTGAAATTGGGTCTGTACTCTTTTAGAACTCTGAACCGTCGGTTAAGTGCGTCGACTTCAGGTACTAATTGCACTTTAAACGCCCTGAACCTACACGCTTTGATTCTTAATCTTAATTGTTTGCTAGAGCTGTTAACTATCTAATATGTACATGGTGTGGGCGAGGGGGAATCCTTCTGGTTACCGCGCGATATTCCCCTCGCTAATCATCGACTCGTAGCCGGATTCCGCGAGTGAGAAGATACTCCTCCCGCACATGTCATCTACGTCTCGGGTGGCTATGAGCGTCGCGTTGTTGGTAAGCAGATCTATCCGAAGGATATCGTCTTCCTCGAGTGAATGGAGCGGCTGGACGTTACACACGGGATCAGGTGGCTGTGTCTGCGGGGGAGGCTCAGTTGCTTGCGGTTCGTCCGTCGCAGTTGTTTCTTCGCTGCCCTGCACCAAACCGTACGCATAGTTCCGCAGGCCCCGGCGGAACGCCGCACGTTTGCGCCTCGATTCGTCGCTGTTGAGTTCGGGGTACAGCTGCCGCACGTTGTCGATGAAGTTGGGCTCATCAGACGGGGAAAGAAGCCGCTCCGCCGGATCCGGTAGAGCACACGCAGCAGCATCCCCATGCACAACGGTCGCTTGGAGCGTATCTTGGTCGTGCGCGAGCATCATTTTCCGTTTCCGGTTCTGCCGCTTGCGCTGGCCCCGGTCCGGATCGGACTCACTGGGAAGTAGCTCGCCAAGCGCCTCCATTTCCTGATGGTGCCGCTTGCGACTGATGAGACGCAGCTCGATCTCGTCGGCGGTGGACAACCGTAGCGGATCGCGGTTTTTGTTCACTATTTCGACATTGTTAGTGTTGGCCAGCATCAACATCGAAAGGAAGTACCGGGCCGTACTGTGGGCCGGCTTGTTTTGCAGTACCGAGGCGAGTGTTATCGTCGGGCGGTGCAGATCACCGATCAAGTTATCACCTGGCGCTGCTGTTGCCTTATCGAACGTGTCAATGATTTGTGTACCGTATTCGTGGATATCGAAGTGATTCCGCTTTTCCGACTCGATCAATATTGGTTTTAATTTTTTGTGCCAACGATTAACTTTTCTAATGCGCTCCTGCACCTCCTCATTTCGCTCCTGTATGCGTGCGTTGGAAGCTTCGGTATGCTCCTCCAGCGGTTGCCGTGGACTAGTTTCGTGCTCGGCGAGCCCACTGTCGAACCCATCGTCTTGTTCGCTCATGAGCGGTTCGCGCTCGGAGTTTGAGCCCGATTCCTTGCCCCGTTCGGCCGATTCAGATATGCCGGAATCGCACGACATCGTGCGCGATGGTGTCACCTGTGACGAAGAAGCACCATCACCGGTTTTTTGTCGCTTGTCGGGCGATCTTGTCGGGCTCGAGAGGTTTTCAACATCCTTCGGCATAAGCTGTAGCAACTGTGGAACGCCTGCGATGACTTCTTCCTCCGTAAAACCCTCAAAATCATTCTCCGGAGTGGATGAGCGGTCCGCTGGCGGTTCTTTACTCTTGAGAGATTTATTAGAGGTTTTTGCAACCGGACTGCACACATCCGGAGCCTCTTCATCGTCGAAACCCAAGAAATCTGTACATCGAAACGAAACAAATGAAATATATTCCTTGAGGGCATGCGCCATCCAATACTCACCCTCCAAATCTGGTGTGCTCGGTCGTTCGACCCAGAGTGGATTGCGTGGTGCTGATGGGTGAAGGCTGTACAAGTTTACCTTCGAGGTGCCCGGCTTCCGGTCCCTACCTCGCATCGCCAACTGGAAAAGAAAAGAAACCTCATGAGGATATTTTTTTCAAGCGATAAGATAATCATGAGCGTGCAACTTACGTCCATTTTCATCTTTCTGTATTCCACAGGCAAAGAGAAAACACAACTCTTTTGAATCAATTTTTCCGGTATACCAAACAGATTTATCGGCAGCCTATTGACCGACCGCTGACCTGTCTGTCGTGGGATGATGGTTCCACCGGTAAACACAATGTTTGCACTTTTCTCTTGCGTCGTCGACGAAGAGCGTGGCGGCGACTCACGGTCCACCCCGATGCCCTCGTCAACGCTCAACCGGGAGGCAGTGCCAGTCGGTTTTTCTCCGTCATTTTTGCCCTGGCTTGCATCCGATTCCAGTGTCATTAATTCCGAATCCACGGGATTTTCATCGATCGTTTCTAGCGTCGCTTGGGAGGGATTCTCTGTCGAGTTTTGCAACTCACCAGTATCCCCGATTGATTCGTTCAGTCTAGACGAACAGAGCACATCGCTAAATGACGGTTCATCTGCAATCGCCGAGTCGTTACCGTAGCCAGAACCATTTAATCTGGTGGCCTCGTCTTCCTCGATCTGCTTGCATCGCCTCTCCCTTTCCGCGGCGTCCATCAGCGTGAGGATTGGATCAGAGTTGTAGTTTGTGATGCGGGCTTGCATGAGCGCGTTATCAAAATCGGACGTATCGTTCACGCTGATGCGGTAACGATCCTTGAGGTA
This sequence comes from Anopheles atroparvus, assembly GCA_914969975.1. Lineage (NCBI taxonomy): Eukaryota > Metazoa > Arthropoda > Insecta > Diptera > Culicidae > Anopheles > Anopheles atroparvus. The sequence continues at coordinate 22,805,995 of CAJZCY010000001.1, read as the reverse complement.
CTCCGGTGGCAAGAAGATTTTCACCTCACGCGCCTTCACCGAGAGCATATCGGCCGGCGCGGGTATCCCCAGACGGGTGCAACGTTCGCGTTCCGATTCCAGCTGCTCGGATACCAAATCGATCACGTCACAGCGCTGGAAGAACCGCTTCAAATCGTGCTCGGCTATGAGCGATCCCGTGCGCCCGTCGATGTAATTCTGGTGAATCTGGTAGTCGTACCGCGTGCCGATCGTTTCCCCCGATTCGAGGTCCAGAATTTGATTCTTTCGTGCCACCCCGTGACTGGACAGCATCGATATTATGCCCGCTTCATCTCGGAGGCGATTGAGAATCTCCTGCCGTCGCTGCCGGTTGGGATTGGCCCGTAGTTCCGTGCAGAGGTCCTGCATCTGCTGAACCTTTGTCCGACGGTCTACTTCTACTATGGTCGGTGGTTTGATTAATGCGTCCAGCTTGAGAAGTTTTGTGTCACTACAGGTGAACTCCACATCGTCGATACAGTCCGATCCCGACTGAGGATTGACGCGTCCCGCCCGCTTTCGCGTGATGCTGTTGTTTTGGGCAGGCTCTTCCGAGTTCTCACCGCTACCTTCGTCGGATTGCTTCTGTTCGCGCCCTTTTTGATCGTCGTTCATGTGGATGACTATGTCACTCAGGTAGTCCACCTTCCGGCCGTAAATGCGTGCGGCACAATCGACCAGCATGCCTGCCACGGGAAAGTTTACCTCCGTGCAGACGGTTTGATAGGTTGTCAGCCAGTAGTGTAGGTCGAAGTCCCAGCATCGCTCCTTTTTATCCACCACCTCCATCAGTAAGGATGCGATCTCTTCACCTGTGCGAACGGTGGGATGCTCTGTTTGCTCGCTGGCAGCATTTCGACCCCCTGGTGGTGTTCGAGTGGAAGAAGCGGTAAGAAGGGCGGTGCTACCAGTTGCTACTGATGATGCTGTCGGATATTGGTGTTCGGCGGCCGATAGGTTGTGATATTGCATCTCGTCGTCGCTTACATCATTGCCGGTTTCCGTCAACCGCCGATGTTGATTTATGTTGGTTTTTCTGCAGGAAGTGAGTGAAGCAAAGGTAAACAATTGGCTGGCCAGGAGGGCGCGTGTTCGCACGTGAAATTCGGACATACTAACCTGCTCATTTTGTCCTTTCTGCATTTACCACCATCTAGCACGGTACATTAAATGCATCAGTAACAAAAACGTGAACACTGGGCTTCCTGGAATAGTACGAATAACAAAACAAAAACAAACCTACGTGAGAGGGTCACTCTATTTCAGCGCCATTTTCTTTCTGGCATTCACATCATGAGATTTTCTCACAGCATACTCGCGTAGTCAAAACGTTCAATACAGCCCTGCCGCGATTGATGATGTTTACATCTCGTTTTGCCTTCACGCCCTGATCGTTACAGTGTTTGATCCTTGAATACAAACTTGTGAACCTAGATTACACTCCCGCGCATGCTATTAGCTATAACTGATAATTTTCGGTTTATATCTAGGATTGACCAATACGTGATTGCAGTCGAACACCAAATCTAACATTCCGCCGATTAAGAAAGCACAAGATGGAATAAATTTTTAGTGCCAATTAAATTCATTTTGCATGAATAATTTACTATATTTTGTCCTTATCAGAGGAGTACGAATACAAAACAAATTATAAATGAAATTATGCGACTTCTTCCAAGCCTGCCTTACGTACGATTCTCACCAACCCAGCGCTTTTCTCCGGTGAAGCAGTGCCTCTTTACATCATATCAACGATTTCGCACATTAACCTATCCAGGGGATGGCAGCCTTCACCACGCCCTCCTGCCAGGTCGCCCGATTCGCCGGTGTCCATTGGTTCTAGGCCCCCAGCCAGCCGATCGGCGTCAGTCAGATCGGGCAAGGAGGCAAACGCGTTTTTGACCATTTCGCGCACCTTTTCCAGATGATTCTGGAAGCGCTGTGCCGTTTCTATCCGCTGTCGCTTCTGCAGTTCCATCATGACGCGCAGTGTCTCTCGAGCTTGATGCGGTCGGAATTCGTTCAGCAGGTGATGGATGTGAACGAACAGCAGGCTGAGGTCCTCGATCTTTTCCGCCCGTCGCGGACTGTCCGGATAGTGCACCAGCAGATCGATCAGATCGAGGAAGTTTACGAGCAACGAATGGTTCAGCTTTTTCAATTCCTTCCGACGGTCGAAGTGCAGTGGATAGAGCCGTTTGAATCCTTGCGACTCAAGCGGTCGGATAATATTATCATCATTGCTGAATGTTCCACCGAACATGTTGTAGGAATCTTGCATCGGGGCCGGTGGCTTTGGAGCTCTGTTCTTTCGAATGTTTTCATCCGTGTAAAGGGTGATATACTGCGCCGGAGGTAGCGGCAGCGAGCTGACCTGTATGGTTTCGGCGTTTGCCATTCTGTTTGCCTACACGACTCCTGCTTTCTTTTCAATACGTAACGCACGCTATAAAGAGATAGGATTCAACGTTAGAAACACAGAAGCCAGTATTATATTACGACAAAAACTATGTACTTCTCTGCTCGCTCCGTTTTCTCAAGCAAGAATGTTGACAGAATGGTTGTAGAGTTGACCAAAGCTGCCTGCACCATGTACCATTGCTGCGTTCCTAAAAATATAACAGTGTACTCAGTTCCAAGAATCCTCCTACATTTTTCTTCCTTCTATAAATACTCCTACATTTTCCTTATGTGTTAAAGATGTTGTGGGATGTTGGTCTTATGTTAATAATTTTCTAACCAATTAGGTAATCAGATTAATGAATAAATGGTTGGACAGATGTTGAACGCGATTCCAGTACCCAGTAATTCCCTGATCCGGTTCCTTTCATCATTCCAAAATATACATGAGGGCTGTATTCACAGTCTCCAATCGATAAGTCAGATAAACGATAAGTTTAGTTACAATAAATTGGAAGTTTTGCAATTGCACCAGTACGATTGATATTTTTGCAAAATATTTCGCAAAATACTCGCTAGAGAGATTTTCGCAACACTCCATTCCATATAACCGACTATCCGTGTAGGCTTATTTCAAAATGAGGTAGTTCCTTGATTTGCCGCCAGGTAACGCTAGCCGTTGATGCCACACCTAACAACATATGTCGATCCTTCATACGGTCAACCGGTTTTGGTCCCACTCGAACCGGGTTACACGTGAAATCCTAAACACTCTCAGGGACCAACGGTTTTACACCGGAACCGGTTCTTATTGGTTCAGAGGAAAAGCGAAAAAGATGCTTTTTTTTGCCAACCTTCTTCTTTTTCTTATCTAACCATCGATAATAGACCCTAGGGTTAAAAAAAATCTGTGGGGCGTTTTATTTCATCTCGTTTGAGTTGAAGCAGCAATTCGTAAATGCATGGTAAAAACATAGCGAAAACATCTAGCACATCTCGTTTAAAGTGTAAGGATCGTAGAACAACGTGAATAATTCAGTTATATTATTTGAAAAAAAAAGCGGGAGCGCTTCCAGCTTTCGGTCTGATTGGATTGCTGATCAACGAGCGCCCACAAACGGAAACAAACCAACACTCTCAGCGCGATAGATAATGTATTTTTCCATCCATCAAGCATGTGAATTTGCACCACCTGCACTGCATGCCGCGCATCGCGCGGTGGTCGTTATCGTCTGTGGCGAAAGTATGATGACTTTAATCACCGGCGCCCGTTAGCACCATTCCGTGGTATTGTCTTACGTCCTCCGGAAACCCTCGTTGCCTATTTGCATTCCCATCCATTGCGTATTCCGTCCATTCATGAGCGCCGGCCACTTCCTTTGGTGGCAGGTCCATGTCCAACGGGAAGGGCGCATGAGCCTGGCGCACGAACCAATTGTTGTTGACGTATTCAAACCGAGCGTCCACGTGGGCCCGGCCCGAAGCAACAGGATGCTGTTGGATGGCACTGCGAGCGGATGTGAGGCCAACTGCAGCCTTTAGTCTAGCGATAGCTGTCGCCGACGGTGGTTGTCTTCCGCCGGGAAGCGAGCGAGAACTGTGCGCTGGTCGTGGCTGAGGTGCGTTTTTGGCGGTTGTTGTTCGGTCGTTCCATTTCAATCGCTTCACTGGCCAGGGAGAAAGATGTGGAGTGATAAGCCTTCATTTTGAAAAGTGCTTTTTCCATGACGATTTCCCGTTGAATAGCTGTGAGTTATGCTTCTCGACCGAAACCACACGGGGCATTCATTAATCAACTTAAAAATTTGCGCCCAACGCAGCAAGAGCACAGTGTTTAAGAAGTAGTGAAAGGTTAGGGGAACCTAAACAAATCCAAATCAATGAAGCGTAACGACAAGTGGTGTGTTTGCGTCCCGCAAGTGTTCAAATATTAGCATCAGCACCACGAGACAAATGGTGCCACCGGCAGAGGAATAAATCACGATCGGTTTCTCGTTCGACGGTTGACATGGTTAACACGATGTGAATGTTTTTTGTTGTGCCTGTACTTCTTTTCTTGCGTTGCTCTGCAGTTCTTCCCTCCCACCGGACCCGTGGGAGGTCGTGCGTCGCTTCCCGGGGTGCTCCATCGATCATCAAGCGTGTCGCAACCGTTCGCTCGATGGTTGGGGCGAACAATGGATGGCTGAGCTCAATCATCAGTGCCTGGCGGCACGAACCCATCCCTAAGGCTCCCGGAAAAAAAAGGCAGGAAGGGGATTCTGCGGGGAGGGGGGGGGGGGCGATTGGTGTTGAGAGAAGTGAATAAATAAAAAGGGAAGGATTACCATCGGCGATTGAGTGACAAGGACCACCGACTGATGAAAGATTAATTGAAATGGTGGAAAGCCGCAGGGCGCATCGTGAGCCTATTTGTCACACCCACCGGGAACCCATTTTCCTCTTGTAACTTCTTCCTTTACTCTTTCGGTTTGTTCCTTCAGTTTTTTCCAATTTTCTCATGCAAGGCGCAGCACTTGCTTCGAATGTGTCGTGAGAAAGTTTTGTAACAGATGGCTTCGGAAGAAATTTCTTAAAACACGCTTACATTAACACATATTCACCACCACCACAAGCATGGGGAAAGAAGATGGGGGGAGGGGCGGGGGGAAAGGCAAATAAGAGTTGACAAACTTAACCCATCCTGGACGCCCTGCACTGCTTGCCTTGGAATCGTAGCCGAATCTCGTGGCTTATCGCAAGCTGAACGTGCCATTACCCGCTGATAAGTGTTTATGTGTGTGTTTGTGCGTGTCTAATGGGTACGTGTGTATGGTTTTGACTTTACCAGAGTTATGTCCGTAAAAGTTTAATTAGATTTTTTTGTGTGTGCGAGGAAAACCCATTCAAGTGATGGAAGTTGCTTGTACTTGTCATTCCCGTAGCTTTCAGTGCTTTCGTCCAGCGATGCCGAGGGTTTGCACCGAAATACCCTGGGAGGCGTGGCAGGACAAACGGTTCCATGTAAGCTGGGGAGACAGTGTGCCCCCAGATTATAAGGATGCCCGAGGCTGTAAAACTTCAACACAGCGAGCTCCTTCGGCTGGTCACAAAATCACATGTCCACACGGCGTGAGTTCAAGCCGTACAAAGCCATAATTTAAACCCACAAATCCGGGTCGGTTTTGTCTGCTCTGCAATGGGAACTTGGGCGGACAAACCCTAGATTTTATTTGTTGTTGCATTTCTGTCGGATGTTAACGTGCGGGATAGAGAATATTGTCTATGGGCAAATATTCTTTCGTTTAAGGCACGTGTGCGGGTTCGGTATTGTACGATCAGCAATGTAAGTTGTTTAACAGACTTGTAAGATATTTAATTAACAGAAAAACAAACATCATGTTTGGTTTGCCACTTTGCACTGGTATTTGTTAGTATTAATCCAAGGAATTATTTAACATTAAATGGCTCGGTCAATCCAGCTCTGGCAACCCATCGAAGAATAAAGCACATTTTTGGTCTCAAATTTCCCCGCTGCTTTAACATAACCATCGAACCGAAAACTCGAGAAGAGTTTGGTTCATTTCGTTCAACCAGACCTAAACCAGGGAAATTTTGTTCGTAAATAACAATACTGTGCGGCCATTTCTTATCTGGAAATGTTTAATTGTTCTTCTGCAAGAGAGAAGTTATTATTTTCACTGAAAGCAGAGGGCTAAAAATAAATCTGTAACGAAACTTTCCATGGGCATGTCCTTTCCCTTACGGCTTATTCATCTGGATGGAAATGAAGCAGTCGAACTAGCGGTGCAATATTTTGCAAATTTAAGTTACCCCACGGCCGTTAGGAGGAACATTAGTGGAGTGCAAATTGCCCGTGAAGCGACCGTTTCGCGTTGACTCGCGCTGAGTGAGGCTTGCCAGCCAGGTGGATGATGCATAAATGAAACTTTAATGAACCCTGGACAAGCCATTAGAAACATCGTCCACGCAAAGGGGAGAAGATACAGCCAAGGCCGTCCGCGGGCTTCTTCCAGCGCTGGCCAGGTTTCCTTGCCGCGCGCTCCTCTGTTTCCGGGGGCGGTGAAAGGCAGTTGTGCTATATTTCACTTTCCAGTTGTGTTGTTTTCTTCTTCTTTTCACTCAAAACTTCATTCCAAACGAATGGCAGCTAATTTGTGTGGGCGCACCGCGTAAAGATTACTTGCAGGGCAGAACGACGGAATCCAGTCATAGCTGTATTGAAACAGAACTAGCACGCGCGCGGGGTTCTTCTTGCGTTGGCTCATGGCCTTTGCTACTTGCTGAGGCCGGCAGACTCGGCAAAAGTTTTCCGGGCACGAGAAGCAGCACGAGTTCGGGCGAGGAATCGCTGGCGGGACGGACCGATGGAGGCGCCCGGTGCTTCACGAGGCTATGAATAATTTTCTGCAAATTTTTATTTGCATACCGTCTTATGCATGCTTGTACTTCCATCCACAGGGGACGCTCCATTATCATGCGTGTTTCGATAATTAATGTTACCAGTGGCACTTGTTCCTCGGCCAGCTTCCAAAACGAGAATCCCATGAATACTAAACGATTTTATGCGGTAGGTTTTGTGTTGTTCCTTCCATCTACCTTTCTTTATCCCCGTTATCTACAGCACCCATATGGAACCGGTGTCGTTGACGTGAGCATAAATGGGCACCGGCATGAAATATGTTTCCCCGACATGGAGCCCAAGCCGGAGGGTCTAGATTCAGTCCACCACCGTTCCCTTCGCCGGGCTTCACCGGGCCGGATTGTCCGGCTTTGACGTTAGGAATGGAATTATCCGATGGATTGCCGGGCTACCCTCCGGGGCTCGGCCGATGAAATGCGGCCGACGGATGACACAGGCACGACCGGTCGCAGGTGCAATTCCGTACATTATTTCCCATACGGCAGGCCGGATCGTACATATCCTTCCCCCGGATCCTTAGGCAGAGATTTTCTCAGCATTGGTGGCTAAATTTCCACAGTACCCTCCCAATGCCGAACAATTTCCCAATCTCGCCAGAGTGAATAAAATCCCGAGCGAGAGCAAAGCCAACGGGTGCAGATAAAACCTTGATGGTTTCGGTTTGTGAGTTCCATGTTTGCATTTCCCGAGCCACATAACATGTGGCCGTATCTCAAACACACACGGATGTCTGCGAGACGAGCTCACCCAGCTGGAAACCATCCCATCTGATGTTTGATTTGTTCCACTTTTTCATTTTGTTTTACCAAAAAGACAGCCGGCTCACGGTTCGCTTCACCCTTGCTCATAAACATGAAAACGATTGGTCGTTTGTCAGTGTGTCTGGGCGAGTATGTGCTCCTTCCTTTTATGAGGGAAATCTTGTTGACCGTGCGCCGCTGGTGCGCTGGAAAACGGACAGGGCAGGGTATAATCTTTTCATGGGCCCCTTTCTTCCGCCGGGCGAAGATTTGGATCGATTTTGAGCTCCGCTGGGCAGCAGATGCTGCCTCGGACAGCTCAGAATCGGGACGGCCGAATAGGCTGCGAAAATGTCTTTATGCACGAGGCGGAGATTTGTATTTATATCTGTGACGGCTCGCCTTCGCACCCGCCTCCAGCGGCACTTATCGTAAAAAAATGTGTGCAGGCAAAAACCGATGGTGGAATGAGCTGATGATATGCTTCCTGCACCTCACGACGTCGAAACGAACGACCAGGAGCGAGGGCGAAGAAAACGTCAAAGGAATTGATTGATGTTTGCGGTTCGCCGGAAACCGGGGTTTGCTCGCGTAACGTAACTCCGGGATGGACGGGTGGTTTCTGATTTTATGATGCATTTTTCGATCATGAATTTTTGATAGCGCGTCCAGCAGTGCCTTGCGACGTGCAAATAATCTTGCATAATAGTGCGAGCGGGCATCAACGGACATCATGGGTGATGCTCGGAAACATGATTGTGGTTTTTATAGCAACAAGATGAGGCCACGGAACATGAAGTATGAAAAGAGTTTTATGAAGCGATTTCATCAGAATTCTTGCCTGCCTCGGCGTCATATAACGAACTGCCATTTGATTTTGAGCAGAAATGTGTTTCACGCAATGCCACAATGTGTGCAAATGCGTTTCAACCGAGGAGCTCACGGCTTTAGCACGAAAGAATATTATGAAAATTAAATTGTATTTACCATTGCGGCTATCTTCTGCCAACCCAGTATGGCCCGTCGTGCCTTAGCACGATCTTACCACACCGCTGGGAAGAATTAGCCAACATTTTAAGTCGATTTATGTCCCCAAGCTTTTCAACCGACCGGAAAGATAAACACATTATTTTGGAAGGAAACTTTACCCACGGTACCTTTTCCACCGTTCGCTTCTTTTACCGGGGGTAACAAAATATACATAAATATTGTATCACTCACATAACAACTAAATTTCATTACCCTCCTTCCTCCCCCGGTGTCGGCCCGAAGTATGGTTCCGCTCTTCGGCCGGCTGACCTGTGTTGTTGGACGCGTCTTGAACTGAAACTTGACGAGTGTATGACTGGTTTCTGTTACTCGCATTGCAGCTGCACGGAAAGCAACGGTAAAAAGGAACGGGATCGCTAATCGCGTTAAATAAAGTTTCGTTAACCGCTTTTCTTATCGGATGGTGACAGCATCGGGTAGAAGCCACCTCGCATGAAACCCGCCGTGTAGAGAGCAGAGTGTTGCCGCTAGCAAATCCTCAGCACAGCAAAGAGGTCGGTGTTGCTTGATAAAACAAGGAAAAAAGGTTGAAGCGAAGCCTGTGACCTGCGAAAAGCAGGGAAACGAAATGGTAAAAAAAAGGAAACCCGTTTTTAGTAAATAAACTTAATATTTATATCTTGAAATCCGAACGGTTGAAAAAAGGTGCTCTTCCAATCCGATCCTTAGCAAAGTTAAATTCCCTCAGCTTGCTTTCCAAGGAAATATTAGAGAACCGCTACGGTTTCCGAATGAAAACACTTATTAAATGCGGAAATATCCATAACATGTTTCATAAATCAATACCATCCACTCAGGTACTTCAAGCTTCGTTCAGTGCCTCAGTGAGGGGTTTTTTTTTTTTAGTTTTGTTTCAGCCACTGAATGACGAGTGATCCCCAGCCAATCGACAGTTAAACGACAGAAGCGAAGGGGTCCGATGAAAAAATGAATAAATATAACTTATCAACAAGCTAAATCATATAGACCGGTTTAACGTTCACTATCATCGTTGAAGTCCTCTTCTTTACGACCCTAATATGGCCGTAACCATGCACGTGCTAGCTCGGCAAATAAATGTTGCTGCAATGTGCGGCACAGTTCCGCCATTGTGTGCCCTAAGGGGGAGGCGGGAAACGAGATATTCCTGGTGGCTCTTCGGTTCCATCCCATTCCATCCTGTTTGCACGAGGAACGCGTTTGTTTGATTTTTCATGAGCTCGTCGTTTCAAATCGTCAATAAAATCGAATTCTGGTGTGAGGAGTGTTTGCACCCTCAAACATGCTCCCGTTGGGCTTTGGAAGTGGCCCAGCGCAATCTTGCGGTAACGGAAAGGAAGGGGCGTGAAAATTGCAGAAAAAAAGCAAACCAACAAAACCTGGGGCCGAAGAAGAGGGGCACCTTCTTGTGGAAGGTTCGTTTTGGGTCGATTAGAAGCAATTACAGTCCTTAACAGAGCAGTCAAGGGGAAGACTCGCGCGGCAAGTGTTGCCATGTGCCGAGGTACGTTTCGACAGCGTTTCCACCACGAAATCATCATTTTTTTGTTAGACTCTGCCATTGTAGCAAATGCGCTCACAGGTTTGGTTGAATGATGTGTGCGTTAAACTGTGGCCGTGGTTAAGGGCGAAAAAGCGAGGACATGGAATGTGCCGATGGCATGAAAAATGCGCCTACTCGTTGTACGCACCTCAAGCCGGCAACCACAATGGACAAACCAGTTTCCGAACCCGAGCCTCCCACGAGCGGTGGGAACATTTGTTTGCAGCTTGGAATTATACTTCGGTCTCTTCTCATTCGAATAAACGGCAAATTAAATTAGCAAGCGATTCACGATCGTGAATGTGTTTGCATCCTTTCGAAACTGGTTCATTTAAGCCTAGCAATGATTTGCCACCATCTACATGCTTCGTAGCCTCGCGAAGCGGAAATGTGCTTTTCCGCAACAGGCAACCGTGCCTAGCGAACTTGCTGCAACTTTTCCACGAAGGCATCTCCGTCTCGTAATAGGATTATTTAGAATTTTGCCGAAAAACACCGAGGCGGCCAAACCGGAACAAGCTCTCGGTGAGGAAAATGCCTGAAAAGAACAGAAATTCCCGTGAGTCCCGTCGTCGTTTAATGGCCAATTAAACGCCCCTTCCCTCGCGCCCGCAAGTTGAACTTTGGGATGCCATATTTTTGCATCATCTCTGCGAAAGTTTAAATTGACTTTTGGAAGAAGATTTGTGTGTCGAAGGCATTCGTGTTGCTACTCAAACACTCAACTGTATATTGCGCTGTCACTGGGTTGGTAGCTGTTTATTCTAGCTCCCAGCACGAACGTTCTGATCGTAGCAAACATCTTTATTTACTTACAGTAAACTTGTCGTTTATCGGTGATACCAAAAGTCACAAGTGCGGCGCACTTCCTACACTCTGTCTGTTTGCTGCCCTGTAGAGAGATTTTCCCAGATTTCCATCCACGATGCATGTGGCAAACATCGAATACCAAAAGCTTTCTGGTGGATCTAACTGAAATGAAGACTCGGTGGAATATTTGGACGGAACCTTGCCTCAAGCATCACCAGCATTATTTTCCGAACAATCGTCGATACCTTTGCCCTTCTTCGAGGGTTCTTCAAAAGGGTTCATGGCTGAGAAAATTTACCCTACGGCTGTCCGGTTGAAGTGCAAAGTGTGCGGGCGTTAAAGTGCAATCATTAGAGTTCTACGGAAACAGAGCCCGGTTCGTGGGCTTCAGTGGTGGGGGCAAAGAAAGGCAACCGTGTGGAAGGAAGTGCGGTGTGCGTGTTTTCGCCCGACCGACATAATACAATTCGAAAAGTATTAGCCGTTTCAGCAGTGGCATCAGTGGTTTTTCTGTCGAGAACTGTGACTACGCGCGGTTAGAAAGTGTTCCCGTCCTTGTTCGTGCGCGCAATGCCAAAACGATGCGCTTCGACGCCGTGCAGTGATTCGGGCAGGCACGTGGAATAGAATAGAAACCTGGTGAAAGCAGAACGAGCACAACATTCACACACGTTTCCGTGATGTGATTTCGTTTTCGACTCCGTGCTCGCACCGCTGCGATCAGATGCTGCGGGAAAGTTTGACCGACGGCCGTTGAAGCAGCAAGGTGTGAAAAAGGCGGCGAGAGAGAGAGAGAGTGTGTTTGCTGGAAGGTTTAGGCAGTGCACACGTGTGTGCGTGTTTAGTGAAGCGGCAGCATACAACAACAAGCGCCAGCGCCATGAGTGAGTCCGTCGAGCTGGAGCTGCTGATAAATTGCACCCAGGCGACCGTTCAGCGGTTTCCCTGGTCGACGAACTACAATGCGACCGTGATCAGCGAGTTGAATCGGACGGAAGTTCTCGACGTGCTGGGCGAGATGATTACCAGAAGCCGTGGGTACGTGCCGCAATCGGCCGATCTGCTGACGCTCAGGTAAGTCGTCGACCAATGGACTCCCTGCAGAGTTAGGCGGTGGTAAAATAGTCACGGACGACTGGGCCGGAGAAAGTGGAAAAAAATAGGCGCCGACGTGGGTGATGCAGGGCGTGAATATCGGCGCTGAATAATTTATTACAAGTTTACCGAACGGCGGTTGAAATTATGTTAAATTGTGTACTCGCCCGGAATCCACGCGCCGCGCAATGTTTGCCTTAATGTTTGCCTTCAGCAAGAACGGACAGTAACAGCTTGCCTCGTAACAAACAGTAACGGAAAAGCCGGGAATGCTAAGCCAAACTTCCCCAGGGGGAAACTTTAGGACAAATCTCAGCTTTGCACGATGCAAGTAGGTACTACCGCGACCGACAACCGGAATCGAGATCATCGGTATGCTTTGGTTCGCCGGCCGAGCCGTTCAGTAATTGCTTGTGTCCACACAGTTTGGAACAAATCAACAGCTTTCACTTCGAGTCTTCAGCCAATGGTGGCTAACCCTGATGATTATCTTATACTAATACTTAATTGCGTCTACGGTTCGTCTTTGCGAGTAGGTTTAGGGAAAGCCCGAAACAACTAGAATAATGACTACGTGGTCAATTCCTTTTCTGGGAGTTTACCAACAAAAGCTCTTTGTGTAGTCATAAATATTGAAACCATCCCCTAAGGTCGTTTTCACAATTATGCTCAGTTTAATGAACGGTGAGTTGTGGAGGCGAGAGGAACATTGGCCCAGGGTTCGCCCACGTTCCGATAGCATTAAAGACGCCGCTCACGTTCGCATAATGAAAGGCCTAAGGGTGACGAAGTATCGTTCCTATACTGGATGCGGTTTTGCCGATGGCACGTACAATTCTTCTATAACTTATTTCAACAAAAACTGATATTGTTAGGCTTTTTTTTTCTTCAAGGCATTATTCAACCGGTTTCTGTTTCGATCGGTTGTAATGACACTTTTTCTGCACAAGAATATGTTTTGCGTGAACCACGCTGATAAACCTTCGTGAACCACGCTGACAAACCTGTCGACAAATGAAAGCAAACAGTATGTTGAAATCAATTATGTATGTAGCGACACAAAGAGGCAAAGAGGCCAGCTGTCGTGCTGCCAGCAATCGGAAGGCTGAGCATGTAGTGCTTTTGGGCTCGCGAACCGAGGCAAAGTAACTGCTGCTGAAACATTTCCTGTGATTGTTTTCCGGTTGGTTTGGAACGTGTCCCGTGTGTGTCGTACCGAAGAGGGTCGTTTGCCTTTTGGGCAGGGTACATACAAAAACACTCTTCTCGTGCGGGCCCAGGAGACTGCTGATGGTTCCTTGCTGAGTTGTTGAGTGAATGGTTTTTACAATAGTTTAAAAAAGGAAAAGGCATTTGCTTCTTCACATCTTATACCGCTTAGCTTCTTTACACTTTGTTCTCACTTTTTTTTTTTCGTCTTTAGAATAAGTTTATTTGTGGTCTATTTGACCTTCCCCTCAGTGCCGTTTGTAGAGGAAAGTCGGAAGAAGAACTTCTTCTGCCCAACAATAGTGGCAAAAATACAAATCAAAGTTAGTTGAATAAGATTTGTTATCACAACGAACATGAGAAAATAAATTCGAATGTTCTCAAACCAGTTGTGCTACATGGGAGCCATGAGTTTCATATATCGCCACGATGGGGTAAAAAACGAAATGAAGATCCGAGCATCGTTTGGTGGAATCGAAAACGTTGTACGAACAATATGGAATAGCTTTCCCAAGCAGCCAATACTGTATTGTGGTTCACGAATCAAATAAGCAGGGATGTTCATTGAAAATTCCTCCAATGCTAAAGCGAAAGAATCGAACACAAAGTACCGATCGTTTGATACCTTGTACCGGGCGCCTCCATTGCTTTCCGCATCGTGGCAGTCCTACTGCCCGCTTTCTCTACAGGAAGACACATCGTTGCCTCGTGTCTTCCCGGGGAAACTGACTTGGAACGTCGTTGTGAGAAAGTCAGAGGACACGTGCTCCAACGTGTGACGACGGTCCGAACTTCAATGTCGAGAAAGTCATGCGGTGCGTCATTCCGGAGCGTATGCATTATGCAGATCGGCTCCGTTCGATGGACTGTCGTTTTCCCTCGGTGACTAATTGTAGCGAATTGGTGTAGTGTCTGGCTTTCAAACCGACTGCCAATACATTCCGTGTGTGTTTCAAACCGTCTAACTCGGAGGTAAATTCTACGAAAAGTTAGCTTCCCTTGGGATGTTTGCAGATGGAATGCAACCCGAACGTTGGTGCCGTGTCAGCGTGTTCACCGAAGGACAACGGGTTTGCCTCTTTGGATGTTGAATGTTTGGTGCTACGTGTCGAACATGGTTAGCTATTTCCGAGTGGATCGGCACCCAATTTGTCGGGGCTTTTATGTTGCCAATGAATTTTAACAACTTACTCGATGCTACAGGCCTTTTTCACTCAAGGCTGTGCCGGATGGAGTGGCAACAGGCGGGCTTGCGGTAATGTTTTGATTACCATTTATTTGATACCGAACCTGCCGAACACTTCACTGTACATTAAGGCGCTTTGAACTCCGGTATCAGTTTTTGGTGAACGATGAGCACAGCAAAAATGTTCTAATTAAATGTTGTTCACCGTTCCCATCCTGCTTCCACTGATTCGAAAACTCGTGGAAACCGGTTGTTTTCTTTCTTCTGACCTACTTAGGAGTGGATTAGTTTTGTTCGGAAACGCGCGATTTGTTTACCGGTAAAATTGGGCGAAATTCCTTCCATCACGGTGATATCACGTTCCGGCCCTAAGGCCCCGGCTCCCTGGGCTATGCTTTAAAACGGGCTTACCTCTGCAAATCCACCGAGTAGCGCTTCAGCTGTATCGGCATTTCCTAAATTCTGAGGAAAACTCTTTGCGTTTTGCTGGTTTCCCTTTTTTTGCTGCGGGTAATATTGATTGCTCCTATGGCGTTATCGGCAAAGCTTAAGGCACGCAAAGCCGACCGAATGAATGGATGGCTCCCGCTGGCGGTCGTCCGCCACCGAACGGAAATTTATAGAGCGTTCGAAACAACTTCGTCATCGGATACCAAAGCTTTGGTTGACAGCGTGAAGGAAAATAAGGCATAAGGAATTCATTGCGTTTAGCAACATGAAATCGATTAGCACCCTTCTAGTTTCAATGCAGCAGTTTTGTTTTCCTCAAGTTTGATATACACACAAACACAGAGGATGGAAAACCCGTCCTACAAATGTCTTTTGATGAAACTGGTTTGTATATCTGTAAGAAATTGAATGAAATTGAATGAAAACTAATGGAATCTGTCCAGAATATTGAAACAATTGCAATTTTTGCATAGATCGTTGAAAAAATGGTTTATGCCGTTGAAGAATGGTGTGCAGATAATGAAGAGAAAATAGGGCTTCAGGCGAGCTGTTTTGCTAGCCAAAAATTATTTTCTCTGTTTTCTTGTGGTAAAAAAAAATCGCATACGCGCTTTGCACCTCTATACACTCGAATGCCTGGTCCGAATGGAAGCTACGCTGTTCCGGAAAAATCTCATTTGGTTTGGTAATCATATTTTTAATTCAATACAATGCACACATTAAATATCAAATTGACAGACCCCACTGGATTAAAGAAAGTAATTTAAAATCCATACATACGTATGTGTAAATTAAAGTTAAACGAGCAATGATTATTTAAACTCTTCTGTGCTAGTTGGCGATTGCATTTTGATCGTTCAATTTCTTTTAGCAAACTTTTGAATCGTTTAATTGAGAGTGTTTTTAATTTTTTTCTACGAACTTATAAAAAAACTAATGAGACTCGATCCATCACGTTTTGCAGTATTGGTTAAAACAATTGATTTGTGCATTAACTTAAGAGGAACTAGTTGTAAAATAGAGAACAAAGCAACTGAATGGCAAATCGATTTTTATGATTTTTTCATATATCTTTTACCAAAACTTTCATAAATGTAGAGATTTTTTTAAATGCCGCTGATTTTTGTAGCTACCATTCCAGACCAAGACAAATAGACAAATAGACAAACGAACCACTTTTGCATCATTTGCTCTCGTCAACGACGGATTTCAGCCCAGATCGGTGAATCTGTTCGGATGTAAGCGGACTGATTGTGGTATGCCACAAAGGACTAGTCCACTTGCAAATCGTCCTTCTAGCCATCGGAGTACGGTGGTCACTAGTCTTACATCAAGGCCAAACCAGCGCTCCTGCCGGCGAATCTTTGTTGTCCGCGTCGCCGTGAATCGTACAGCGTGATGATTAATTTTACCGCAAGCCATCTCGTGCTTATGATAATACATCTTATCCACAAAATTACACACCCCCAACACACTCACACACCCAACGACACACCAGTAGCAGTGTGCCAGTAAGACGATCTTCTCCGTTCCGTCCTATTTTTCTTTCGCAGGGAGTTCATCACGGAATGTCTCTTCCCGACCACCAAGAGCCCGTACGAGCTGCCCTGGCAGCTGAAGACCGCATGGGGCGTGGTGTTTGGCGCGATGCTGATGGTGGCCATCACCGGGAACTGTATCGTCCTGTGGATCGTCCTCGGTAAGTGGATTTCGCCGGCCTCCTATCGGATCTATTAATTTTGCCGCGTTTGGATGGACAAGTAATTAGACGGCATCAATCTAATCAGCCAAAGGGACCTACTCGGGAAAGCAGCATCGGCCCAGAGGGGCAGAATTTACGCAAGGGGAATGGGATAGCTCGTTCGAGGGCAAATCTAGGCTCCAACGTGCTACGTTCTTGGTGGACCTCGAACAGGTGGACGGTAAAAGAGATTGAATGAGCTTTTAGTGAATCAAAAAGCTCTGCTGGATTAAAATTTTCTTCTAGATCCTTTGGTTCTACGCTTCTTCATCAAAGATGATTCCGATCAAGGATAGTCTTGGTTACTGAATGATACTAAAAACCACTTATGCATGCAAATTTGTGATGATTCATTCGAGAATTGGGAATTAAAAATGAGGTTTTAGGGTGATGCTGCTGTGAAAACGGATATAATTTGATTTGACTTTGCCATTTAAGGTTGGTAGCTTTAAATGAAAGAAATGCTTCTTCTTTTCTGGCCCGCTTAAAGTTGAGCTGACATGGTCTGGTCACCAATAGTTCGCCAGGATAAGAAGACATGAAAGAGAAAGAAATGCATGTATTTTTATTACATCGGTGTAGTTATCACCACAACTGTATTTCTGAAGGTGATTAACCAAGAAGTTTGCCATGCAGAAATATTCTTTTGCATACTTATATTTTGCCAAACGGACGCTCATAACCCGATTTTCAGCCACTGCACCTGCAAACTAGTTTCCGTGCACTCTTATAATCGCACAGTTGCTACACCCGTTACGACTCAAATGCATTAAACTTGCCAATTTGTCGAATTTTCACGGTTGATCTTGGTTTAACGATACCGGGCTTTGGGGGTGGCAACAGGATTGGGTGGTGGTTTAATTGGGCTCGGCGGTAAACTGCCAACAGTAGATCGATGATAATGCGCTAAATTGAATATAAGCGATACATAATTACTCGCTGACCGTACAAATGCATAGTTAATGCGTGTATGCGGGTGACTGCCCGAGCCGGTCGATTTTGTGACCGTGTTCAGTGTCAGGTGGTTTGGTTTTGCGTTATGGGACTCTCCCTAGGGAAATGGTGTTGTTGTACTGAGCGGTACGTGGAAAACGATTTGTCACCTTACGTAAAACGGTTCCGTTTAAATTGGTTGTTTTCTATACTAATAGCAAATTCGCTTAAACAGTTTGGTTTCAGTTGCAAGCAAAAAGAAACAAGAATACCATTCCGTTCCGAGTTCCGTTCTCTCTGTACTTTAGCCATCTCCAAAAATGTTTGTACTTGTTGGCAAACCATGTCATCAAAATTTGGTTCAAGCGTGCAAAAGCAGCTTAAAAATCAATTTTCCGTCCCTGCGCGGTCGGGCACCAACGTTTGCGTAGGGAAACTCTGAAAATTGGAGCAATTTCCATTTCACACATAATTGACTTGGGTTGCGGACCATCCCTCCAAACATCAAAGATCCTACCGATCGAGAAGGACGAACTTCCAGCCTGACGGCAACGGATGTCCGACAAAAGTTTCCCAAGGACTCGTTATCGGTCCGGTGAAAAATAAGGATAGTCTATAATCTACCATCGTTCGACCAATGTGTACAGGCACAAAGCCGTTCGGTAGCGGCCGGGTTCAAATTTTCCATTGGTAAATCAGGTAAAAAAGTATGGGACGGGCTGCATAACTGATAGAACAAATATAATTTTCGATAAGGATGATCCGTCCGTTGCCAGGGTAGCTAGCTTTGGTGAAGAAAAGATAGCATGACAAACTACCCCTTTGAGGATCCACTCCATGTGTTTCTTTTTTTGTCATGAGTGTGGGGAAAGTTTCAACGCAGAGGTTTCCTTTGAAAATTAATCCATCGTTAAATTAATGGACACACTGGTAAGAAACTATAACACGGCAGGGGACGAGCAGATTGAAAGGGATTGATTTCTGACGTTGCGCAAACGTATCAAAGTTGCGCAAAAGTAAGGTAAAATTTAAATAGGCTTATGTAAGGAAACGCTTACGTAACAAAACACGCTTTTGCACAAGCGGCCCCATCGCATACACTTTCAGCCGTAAATAACAGTTTCAGATTTTTCAGTTGTTTTTATTCAAAACAGTTCCGCCATGTTTTCCAACCGATAGCTCGGTGATGATTTGCATCTTAATTCTCCGGGACGCTGTCATACACCAATTTGTTTGTTTGTTAGCTTCATTCTTTCACTGGATGGAGTTAATTGGATTACTGTAATAAACACACGGGTTCGTTGGCGGGAAGGTCCAGCGCACGGCTTTCGGAAAGACAGCGGACTAGGTTTAACGAAATCATCAATCTTAATTGCCCGTAGGGGCGCTTTGGATCGTTGTTTTTGTTCGTTCGGGGAGAATTTTGGAAAGTTTGGATGACTTTTCTTAATTAATGCCGAAGGAAAGCGAAGACAGAGAAAATTACCCTCGCGACGAAGACAAAACACTTAGTAAAGGTTTTCTAGGCCGGGGAGAATCTATCAAGCTGATTTATTTATAACGATGAAAGTAAATATCACACTGTTTCGAAAGTGTCACCTGCAACAAGCAACAAAACCCTCATGAATAAGCTAAATCATGTACCAAAGACATAGGCGGTGAATTGTGATTGATTTTTGAAGATGCATTCGATAGGGCTTGCTCGACCTAATAAGATTATATTTTCAATGCAAAATAAAGCCTCTTATTTTAAGTAAATTGAATCTTCTACAGTTCAATGCAAAAGAAAACCTCTTAAAGTAAGTAAATTTAATCTTCTGAAATCTTTTTAAGCCATAATCGAATAAGGGATGCCTCAAAGGGGATTACGCGTGGGACCATCTTTCTAAATCCAATAAATTTCTCCGAAACCCAATAAATTTGGATATATTGGCACCCATTTTTTGCCACTGTATCACAACAATCATGCCGCCCTCTTGATTGTTGATACTTGAAAGCGCAGCATGAAAGAAGGAAAGCCAAGGAAAAGGTATGACACTCGTGCCGAATTTTGATTGACGATCGGCAGCGTCTAACGATGCTTCGTATTTGTCCAACCGTGTTCAAATCGCGAAGGTGCGTAGCAGAAAGTTCGAGTTTTTGGTTCGTTAAGAAAGATTTCCAACATTCTTTCAGGAACAGTAACAAGACTTGAACGAGCGACTTCATCGTTTGCGTGCACCGGCACGGCAATGTTGATCTCTTCGACAGATTGGGGATCATATGACCTCCACCAGGTCATCCCAGGTTGCCGAGTGTGAGTGTTTATCTTAAGCAGTAAGTAAGGAAGTAAATAAGATGGACATTAATATTTCAAAGTTTCAAAACTTTTAAAGGACAGTAGTTCTCGAAATTCACATAAATTTGTCATTGGCGTGGCTGCATTGGTGAGGCCGCTTTGGTGAAGCCGATGTATAACATTTTGCAGCATTTGCTTGCCACGTCTATCACACGTCGTGTTTATTTTAATATACGCCATAGTTTGAACATCGTTACTAAGATTGCCTATTCAGCATGTCTTAAAATGAATGTCTTCTGATTGAATATTTTTATAAGGAATTATGAATATTTCATTGTCATAATCAAGAATAAAGGCAAGAATGTTTGGAAATGCTATCCGGCAATTAGTTTGATTTACGGCATATCCTAATAATCCGGATGCCGCTACGGGTTGGCCTTGATGTGGCCTCGCATGGAGTCAGTTTTGAGCTACGTCAGTTTTCTTTACCGTTCTTCTGTCCACTTCGAAGTGAGATAGCCAGCAAACAGCAACCTCAACCTCAAACGTGCAGAATGAAAACTGGTAACTGTGCAAGGCCCTTATACCTAGTAAGAAAAACTGGACGGCGAGTGGACGGATCGCAGATCAAAGAGCCCGGAGGCTGGGGCTGACGGTCGGCAACTGCATGGTTCATTTAATTTATTAGCACTTCTGGATGGCACGTTCCACGCACTGCAGAAAGGAAAATCGTGCCGTCAGAACCTAGGACAACAATGTTGTTGCAAGGATGGAGACCCCCTGGTAATCAGTGCAGCTCCGGGTTGCGTCGGTAACGGCTAGGCTTGCAGTTTTCCCTCGTAAAGGAAAAACGAAAACAGGGATTTTCTGCTGATTCCATTTTTCTACCGCTGAATCCACCTGTACGGAAAATCTCTCCGGTCACGGAATCAGAACACTTGATGGAGGCAGTGGAGTGTGTGCAGGCAAGTACACGGCAGAATTTGCTCCACGGGAGATGATGGTAAATAAATTGCACTCATCACAACAGATGGCCAGTGCAATACTTGTTTTTTTTTTTTATAGACTCTTTTCAACCTCGTTCATCGTATATGCTGCACGTCCTACGCTTCGTAATCTATGCGCCAGCGCACTGGCCCGAATTTCTGATGTTCAAACAAGCCTTTGGCTCTACCGCAGTTTACCGTTGGGAGATTGGAGCTGACCGATGAAAACGAACGAAGTATAAAATAATTTTCGTAAAAGCCCTTTGGCAACGTCTCGTAAGGGACGAGCGCTGTTTCGTTTTTACGTTTGCCGATTCTTTGCCCGTCGTACAGCGCTTGATTTAAAAATTGCATGTCCTTTTCGCATTCGAAACGTTTACTAAAAGCACTCAGTGTACATGCAAGAACATGTTTACATAAAACAGGTAATAAGTGCATTGTACAGCGTTGTTTGGTGAAATGCAATAAATTTAGCATATGAATTCATATATGCTACTTAGAAAAATGACTAACGTTTCAATACATCCGGTCATCAAACTTTAATTGATTAGAACAACGATAAATTTAATAACGTTTCCGTCAATGTATTAACGAGTTAATGTTTCCAGGGAAAGAGAAACAAGTATGTTTATTCGTATAGCCCCTCAAATTGTGTATTTAACGTTAGGTGCAGAGATTTCCGGTGCTAAAAGGTGCAATGATTGTGGCATTAATCCATTGCTCTGCGATTTTTCCAGCCCATCGGCGGATGCGAACCGTTACCAACTACTTCCTGCTGAACTTGAGCGTGGCAGATCTGCTGATGTCATCGCTGAACTGCTCCTTCAACTTTATCTTCATGCTCAACTCGGACTGGCCGTTCGGCTCGGTCTACTGCACAATCAACAACTTCATGGCCAACATGTCGGTCGCCTCGTCCGTGTTTACGCTCGTCGCCATATCCTTCGATCGGTGAGTAGATGTTAGATGTCGTCATTTTCGCAGGGAAAAGTCGATTCAGCTGAATTCTAACGAGTTAGCGGCGGAAAACAGCGTGCAATACTTGCAACTCAGGTAAAGAACTCATAGTTACATGACCTACTAATTCTACCGAATGCCTGACTCCTGGGATTTTCTGTTGCAGTTGCAAAATTGCTACTGGATTTATTTTTTTCAACCGAATTTATATTGCAGTATCAATCAGTAAGTGCTTTTCATCCCTCGGCAAGTCATTCGAAACCATAGTTTTCCGTGCACAGCTGTGTAGTTGGGACGTCAAAGTTATTTCGACAGTTTGTTTTGGTTCGAAATTAAATTGCAAAGTGTTCAGCTCCATACCGAGACAGAGTAGCTGATCAATGATTCGCTGCGGCACTAACCCGGCTCGGAGCTATTGAAAATTTGATTTGGCGAAATGTGAACTTGCGTCAAGACAGGAAACATGATATACTAAGTTAACGAGTTTTGTGCAAAAAAGACTCATGCACACAGCCAAACGTGCGGGTGAATCCTGGCTATAACTTTCACTCCAAAGTTTCCTTTTTGCGTGTGGGCTTCGTGATCCCACCACTCGCACTTTTATTTTATTTACCGCCATAGTAAGGTTGGAACGACAGCAACAAGTCGGGAGTTCGAGTACGTTCCGGTGATTGGCAGACGTCTCGGAATAAGATTTATGCAATTTTTATTTCATCCATTTTATTTTCGGAACAAAGTTCCAAGGGCGCGATTGGCTGAAGCAGGAGATATTGGTTGTTGAAAGAAAGAGTCAAAGCTCGAATCAATCAACCGCGGTGCATAAACTTACCAGGGCAGCCGAAAGAGTACCACACCGAATTGGCTAAAGCGATATACGATAAAGTTATGAATATTGATGGTTTGTTACCCGAAAAAATCAAACCATAAAGCAATCTCAATTGAAAATGAAATTTACAAGTCAAAGGAAAACAAAATTAAAACTTTGCCTACGAAAGTCTAGGTCGTGTCGTGTTTGACTGAATAAAAATACCCTAGGAACACCCCATACCTTTTGCTACCAGATGCAGTTCTATGTAATTCCTGGAACTCAAAACAAGGGTCCTTTTTATAATGACCTTGAATGGGTTTATCGATTCCAAGCAATCAACGAATGCATATTAATACTTATGGAATGGAAAATACGCACTTTAATGGACAGGTAAACGTGCATACAAGTGTTCATTTATTTGCCGTTATAATGTTATAGAGACACGAACAAGGAGTAAAGAATTTGTAATTGAATAAATGTGTGCAATAAATGAATCCTGGCCCGCGGCTGCTAGCCGGCCTTGTTGATGGTTCGGTCGTTGTGCACGATCGTGATCGACTGGACGGCCATGTTGGGCGTGAGGAAGTTGGCCAGCCGGTCAACGCCGCTGCGAGCGGCCCGGTCGAACGGGTAGCCCATCGCCTTCCGGTCCGGGTAGAGCCGATCACGGACGCCGCAGTACGAGGCGGCATCGTTGCACGTGCCGACCAGGTCCTGCACGACGCGGTCCTCCTCGTAGTCGGACACCATGATGAACAGGTCGGCCGGTAGGCCCTCGGGCAAGCCCTTGGGCACGAGCATGTGCGCCGGCCAGCCGCATCCGCAGAAGTTGAACTCCGCCTCCTGGGGCGTGTCCGGATCGGGCCGGTTCTGGTCCAGGTTGCGGAACGTGCGCTCGAACGGAATGGTGACGGTGGACTCCTTCGAGCGGCGCCGGATCCGGTTCGCGCCGGGACGCACTGGGAAAAGGTCAATAGTTGAAATTACACGGTGACCCGGAGTCGGAACAACCCTCCTGGGGGAAACACCAAACTCACGTGCGACGAGGAACTTATCCAGCTCCACCATGAACAGACGCTGGTCGCGGAAAACCATCGGCGTGCCGCGTTCGTCGTTCTTCGGTGCGACGAAAATGCGAACGAACGCCATCCGCTGCGCGTCCGAGTCGTTCTCGATCATGATGGTGTACACGAACGGCGAGTGCTGCAGATGGGTGAATCTATGCTCACGGCAGGGAAAGAGGCAAAGAGCGAGAAACGCCCAAACACACATCATAAAAGTGCCACTCAGGGTAAAGTAGAATCATCATTACTCATTCTTCTCCAACTACCAACCAGGAAAACACACGCGGAATGTTGGGCGAACCAATTATGGTGCCAACAAATAAAAGCTTTTCAAACCGGCAGACTCCTTCAAACGAAACTTTAAGTGGAACTCGAGGCGAAAGTTGTCTTTAAAAGGCAACGCCCTGCACACGTTAGCTGTGCCCGGATCCAAAGTGTGCCCATTCAAAAATTAATATTCCAAGGGCAAGTTAAACGGTACTATTCTTTAGCATCCTGTTTCCAAAGTGCTAACGGTTTGATTACTAAATGTTTGGCGAACAGTGATTGCGAACCAATGTATTGAAGTTAACAGAAATGTCTGTTGATGAGGATGGAAAATGTTTTTACGTGGATTTACATTCCTTGATACTTGTGACTAATTTGTTACGAATGGTATGTCTTAATTTTTTTAATAATTTGTTTGAAAAAAGCACTAATTAAAAATTTTACTCTCTAATGCTTTTAGAGGCCAAATTTGGCAGTTATGGTGCCCGAAATAATAACCAAACCCTGCTACCGTTCTTTACCAATGGTTGACTTACCGTTTCAAAAATATATTCTAATATCCATAAAACTAACATCCTAACTAACTAACATCCATTAGACAAGCATAATACATAAGACATAAGATTAAATTTACGAAACCTTCTCAATAAATATAAGTTTGAGAATAATGTTACATGAATCTGAATTTCTAAATTGTGCAATAGACGTTGCTGGGATAAGTTCTGCTTAAAATGTGTTTAATGAGATGATAAAAGGTCTGAATAACATGCATTAGCACACAAATGGGGGAGGAAGTAGGTGGGTGGGGGGGGGGGGACATGCTCCGCCAGCTCTGAAGCAGGAAGAGACGTATTCCTGTTTTTCATCTATTTTTTCACGTGACGGTAATTATAACGAACAACTTTTCCGTTCTGGTCGGTCTTCGGGCCGTTTCGGGGCAAATTACTTTACCGACTCAATTTGCAATGCGTTCGCAGCGGGGCTGCGGAAACCGTAGCGAAACTTTATCTGCCCAAGTTGAGCAAAGCGAACCAGCGCTTTCAGTGAATCTATATACTGGCGCATTGTTTGCACTCTCCCGGCACGCCCGTCATGTGTACGATGCACTGGAAAAGAAACCAGCTTTAGGGGCAACTTATAGGGAAGGGCGCAAGAAATGGTATCGTATGAACGCGAACCTATCCTTCAGCCGTTTATGCAACGAGCATTGGGTTAGCAGTGAAGCGTAAGGACGCAGGATGTTAAAGTTTGCGGGCGCCAACGTTTATGAAACTGGATCCACTTTAACGCATCGCAAGGATCACAACTGCCTCTTCTCGAATAACAAGTTATCTACCCGACGCATTATGCTCGGGCGCACTTTTGCTTCGTGAAACATAATGTTTCTTCGGCGTGTTATTTCAATCGGATGCACTTTAAACATTAATGAACAAGCCACAGTCTATAGGTTGATGTTCCAGTTTCTCCATGCCGCTTCCATGTGCATCAATAATTATTTTTCACGTGTTGTTAAAGGTACTAGCTGGATCGTTATAGATGATGTTGCTACGTTGAACGCAAATAATAACGTTAAAGATTTCCTCCAATCGATGCACAAATTGTGCATGCGGTGAAACTTTGCAGGGAACTTTTCCCATTCGAAACTATGTTTCGTACATAAAATGAAACATAAAATCAAACCACAACTACTAAACGTTTTGTTATTAATAGTGGGTATTCATTCGGTTGACTGGTTGTCGATTATAGATTTTGTGAGTGCAATTTCTGCAAAACGACCATAATTGGACAATTTTCACAAAAATGATTCTTAATTTTATAGCACTGCCATTGCTGATGATAAAGCAACCACTGAAAGCTGTGCTTATCACGGATGTTATCAAATCGATTGCTTGGGCATTTTTTTCTTTAAACCTGATCATTTCAACCTGCTATGTATTTGTTCAGCCGTTGGATGGGTCATAAATGGCTATCAACAGTTTGAATTGAGTTGAATTTGATGTTTGCTCACGAGCTGTAGGTCGACAGCTTTTGCTCGATTGTAAAATAATCAGTCACCAACCGTGAGGGGCACATACATCAATGGCGATTGATCCGTGTTGTTAACACATTGGATGGTCGCCCGGAACATGATTTCATGTTTCCGCCTGCAGTCTAACGCGGGGCAAATAGCGCTAACGAGAGAAGTAACAGTCTTGCAAACAAATTGGATTACGCAATGCTAATAGCGCATGCAAACGATTGGTTAACACATCCGTGGAAAAAGAGATCGATCCCCCATCGCAAACATCCAAGGTCCACTTCCGGCCGTAATTTCCATAACCGAGCCTGACAGCCACACACATTGCTGCGGCCGTCCCTCAACCATCTGGTGCAATTGGGTGGCTTACCAACCGCCAACCGGAAGAGCGATTAAGCGTTCAAGGGCGCCAAAGGGAGGATATGGCCGCAATGGCAAATGTGTTCGACAAGTGTAGGTTTAACTTTTCGCACACATTTTTCAACATTGTGCCCGGGCAAGCCATCACTTCAGCCATCTCCCGGCGCATTGCGTGCCGCCCGGGTCAAACGTAATTGACGTGTAAATGCAATTAAAATGCAATCAAACAAGCACATCCTGCCAGGCATGAACATTTAACATGTCAGCAGGGTCAAGCGAGGCAAAGAAGGCTTTACGGGAAACACAGACGAAAAACAAAATCTCGGTGTGTTCTACGGTTCAAGAAACATGGCGAGTTGTTCGTCGGCCAACGTACAGAGAATAATGTTTCGCTGGAAATGGTTTGCCTGCGCTGGCCCCTGCTTTGCATGTTCATTTCAGTGATCCAGGCGGCTACAAGCGGTGATTGTTGCTTCTGAATGTGCCTCTTCGTGGACAGGGGGTTTCAAGAAAATCTGTCAGAAAAACAAGAACCACCAAATCAATGTGTCTGCTGTCGCTTTAGAATTTCATGTAAATCACTTTACAGCAAGAAAAGGAGAAACGATTGTAAAGATTACTTGACATCATACGCCGAATGCAGCAAAGAATGTTATCGTAACACATTTCCCGAAAGCTTTCACAATGTGGATTGCTTGATTTCATCAATACCGTTCTAACGGTGATAAAGAAGATGTTTGCATGTTTGACGAATGATAATGGTTTCTCTTTTGTTTACCAGACCAAATGGCTTATTCAATGCGCTTGAAGGGGCTGTTTGTGATCCTTCCGAAAATACAGCATCGTTCATCTGATAAAATTGAACACATTAGCCTTAGAATCACAGTCAGGGCGGGTGGAAAATCGGGTGACGGTGTGATTGGAAAGTGGTGTCATCGCTTACCTGGCGAACACGTTGCCCCGGGGCACGAAGTCCATGCCGCGCGATAGGTCCACGTCCGACTGCTGCCAGAACGTCTGGAACGTGTTGGGCGAGCCGTCCTCCGGCTGTACCGTGATGCCGGTGATGGAGATCCCGTCGAAGGTGAGCTGGGCGCGCGTGTACGGCGTCAGCTTGTTCTTGTGCTCCTGGAAGATGTCGTCGATGTACGAGTGCCAGCGGTAGAAGACCGGGTCGCGCATTGCCGTCGCGACGTCGCCCATCACGCCGAACGACTCCAGGTGGCGGTGGTCCGGGTCGTGCGCGTACGAGATGAAGACGTGACCCATGTTGTGCATGTCGCCGTACAGCTGCCGGTTCGGCGACAGGATGGACGACTCGATGATGTTTCCGAGGTGGTCGATGCCCTTCTCCTCGTCGAGCGGGATGCGATTGCCGGATTCCTGTGCGGAAGACGGGCCGAGAAAAAAAAAACATCAATATACTCCTTTTAGGACTCATTTAGGAGTACGTACATCGACGACGAATCCCTGATGGATCGCTTCGTAAATGCGGTCGATCCAGCGCTCCAGGTCGGCCACGTCCTGCTTGATCTGGTCTGCCTCGCGGTTCAGGTCCTTCAGCACGCTCGAGTCGACCCGGCCCGGCCAGGCGCGGCTGGCGACGAGCGAGTCCAGCTTCGGATAGTAGCCCTCGCCGATGGGCTCGCGCAGGTTGTTCAGCCGCTTGACGCGCTGCAGCCGGTTGCTGAAGCGCTCGAAGTTGTAGCGCGCCACCAGCTGCTGGTGCATGTAGTAGAACAGCTCGCCCCGCCGGTCCTTGTCCACGATGGCGCGGTTGGACGCATCGAACGGGTAGACCAGGTGCCAGTGCCAGTGGTGCAGGTTGACACCGATGTCCTCCCGGAAGTACCACAGCCGGTGCTCCTCGTCCAGGTCCGAGGCAGTGTAGTCCTTGGGGATGACGATCGGCATGCGCATGCCCTCCGGCACCACCGTCGCCTCCTCGCGGATCTGCGAGAACACCTTCGAGTCGACGTACTTGTCCGGGAAGACCTCGATGATGGTCGGTAGGTCCAGGTCGTGCGTGTCCTTCCGGTGCAGCAGCGCCACCGAGAGCGCGTAGTTGAAGAGGTACGGGTTGATTCGGTCGCGTGCAAACACGGCACAGCTCTGCAGGTCCTCTACATTGCGCATTCCTGGACAGGCGAACAAGTGCACTCAAGGGTTAAAGCTGTTCCAGCGAAGCACGCGATTGCAGGTAAACGAGGCTATCCTTTCCAGTTGTATGTGCATTTCCACCCCCAATCCTTCATGTACGTATGCTGGTGTAAAAACTTTTTTTTTCTTGTGCCAAGTCACGCCAAGCGTTTCCTTATGTCCCTTGGGGGATATAATTTCAAATCTGGTTTATAGCCCAATGAAACTTGACGAAGATTTTAACTGCATTATTCGTGGTATAAAATTGCATTTTCCAGCATTATTAAAATATGTTTTTTCTGATGGCAGACTAAAACCGAGACGTGCACCTTTAACCTGAGTTAAACGATTGAACCAGAACGACTTGGAACAAGGATGTGGAAAAAAGAAAAACTTGCAGAATAATCTTGTGGATCATTTTATTTGATTGCTAGGTCGAGCAGAAAATTAGCTTCAACGTTGTTGATAAGGGGCAAGACAAAGTAAATGTTTTCCGTTCACTTAAGCACGATTGGACAAGGTTTGCCCGACCGCCTATTTTTAGACAAGAAAATAAAGGGTTCTACTTCTCCCAAACTTTACATAGACATGGCTAGTCAAAGAACAAGAATTTCAAACAAACCGTAATGGATGTAAGAGTATGACAAACACCGTCAGAGATCTCCGTGGCAGGAAACTGTTAGCCCAATTTATCGTCGCTGTAGACAGTGTTAATGGACGCGTTAATCTCACGCAGAGCCAAATTTGTCGGCAAACGCTTAATATTTTCCCAGCAAACAGCATGTTGACCGTCTTCTGCACCGAAAATTGGTAACAGTTTAAAAAATGCTCAGTGCTCATAATGTCGTGGTGATTTGCTTTGCACGTCAGAGAAATTGCTTTTCGTCGAGTCGCTTTCTTTTCCTAACGTAACTAAATTAGGCCGGTCGTTGAGAATTCTCAATTCTCAGTAAAGTCTAAACTCAGAATAAAGTTTGCTTAAGGTGCAAAGATTGAATTGTCAGCAGTTGAAAAATTGGATTGGATTGGGTACGCTAATTCGATTGTCGTTGGCTCTTCTCGACTTGGCGGGTCGAAAGAAATCAGTGATGGGGAAAAGTTAGACATCCTTGATTTAGTGTCATTTTTACTTTCCTGGAAAGGGCACGTGGCTACGCACTGCTGAGGACCGAATGCGGGAGGATGAAGACAGATGAAAAATTGCTGTAATTTTTGTGCTGATTTTCACAATGGATTTCATGTTTGTCGCCGGTAGGCTTTTATCGTAAGTGTTTTTTTTACTTCTTACAATTGCAATTGAAACAAATCTCTCCACCGGACATGATGAAGTACGGGATGCGAAGTCACTCCGGCTTGGCCGATAGAAATGGGTTCGTGGAAATTCCGCACTGTCGGGGCACATCACCGTTGAAGAAACAATCATCATAATCCAATAAACAATACTGCATAGCTTTTGGTCATGGACCTCGAGGGCAATTCTACGAAAGTGGCAAAAGAACCATGGAGACAAGGCGATTACTTCAAGATTCAATTTGGGACGCTCGCACTACGGGTTTGCTTAGCGATCGGCGCTAGTGTGTTTTAGAAAAAAGATAGGATTTGAACTGTACAACATTTAATGAATGCCATTAAAATGCAACAATGTTTCGTATACAAACATCATTTGAATGTGTGAGTATTGTGAGGTGTCATGACTTTTTACCTCGGCGTGCGTGTTCCACAACGATTGGAAATTCAAATTTCGTTCAGGCATTTGTATTGCTTTAAGTCATGCTTTTTCTTATTTTGCTTCGCACATAAATACGCAAAATTGGGGCAGGTAAATGTATTCTGCCTCGAAATAATCGCTAAAAGAGAGGAGGAATAACATTGGATTATTTATTCGAAAATTGAACATAGAAGTGGCCCAGATGCGTCTGTTATTATGTTTGAAAAGATGAGAATAAAATTCATAATTCAACCCGTGGCGAAAGTGCAGGAAATATATTGGGCCAGCGAATGGTATATTTATACTTGCTAACATACCGTAAGACCTAGCGTACCTTGCTCGCCTTATCAAATTCGATGTCAACGCCATCACTCCATATCAATTTAGGGCTAAGCAGTCTTTCTCGGCCTAGCTGGGAAATTCTTCCCCGATGGCTTTTGATGGCTGCTTTACTCTTTTCATGGTGCTTTGATGTTGAACGATTCGCGTCTTGGTCGGGCATTGCGTTCGCGCGATTTGACTGACTGTTTCCTTATGTTATCGGCGGAAGAAACCACCATGGAAGAATCCACTTTTCGAAAGGGGAAATTGTGGGAAAAAACTAATTTAAGCATGAAGCGAAATGAATGTTCACTCAACGCCTTTGAACCTACGCTCCTGTTCAACGGGTTGATTAATTCCATGCGTGGCTGATTTGGAACCTGCTATCGTTCCAAAACGGAACGTTCGAGGCGGGGCACGCTTTTCTCGCGTGTTATGTTGCCAGTAAATGTGACAAGCAGATGGAAACAGGCATCGATTGGTAGCTTTTCTGATGCGAGCAAAGTCGATCGAGGCTGCGAGCGACCTAAGGATGGCAAGGACAGCAGCTACCCTGTCGTGGTTTGCATACATTATCACTTCGTCGGCGCCCGGAGAAACATTACAGGGTCACCGGGGAAATGAATTGTACGATAAAGCAACGTGTAACGGCGCTAGAGCTGGTGTCATACGCTAGAAGTGGGCATTTTGTCGCCACACAACACGGGGAGACAGTACACCAGAACAATATAGTATCGTTTTACGAATGAAACGCCAACGGCAACGGAAGGATGTGCAATACGTCGTCCGGGAAACCGACGGTGGGAAATTGATTTTACCGTTGCTCATATAGTGCTCCGTTGAAAGGTGGTATCTGCATAATTTATCGGAATTGGTATTTGTAAATGTCGCTTGGGGTGTCTTTGGAGTAGCTTGCCATCCCAAGCAACCGGATTGCCCCCGAAAAAAAAAAAAGGATTCCGCAGAACGATAGCTACAAGTTTAATGCGGTATCTCCAACAGACTGTGCGATTGTACGTGTACTTCCTTCGAGTATCACGGTTTGTCCGATATTTTTCATTTGAAACTCGTAACAATCCTCACAAACTCTACAGCACGTAAGAGCGATTTTCTGACAATATGCTTTGAAGCAATTTTATTTTCCTCAAGTCATGCATGCAGAAAAAGCACTCTGGACTTGATGTCGGAATCGGATTACCATGATTTCTGCAGTATCTGGAATTGCCCTGAGCAATGCCAAGCACGCAGTGCTGCTGGGGAATTTCTCCGTAGCACACTTAAACATATTGAAACGAACAGATACATTAAAGTGCAACATGGATAGCATTGGCAGTAAAACTGAACCAAACTGGAAAGTTTCTCTTCTCGATGGTCGCACGCAATACAGTGCAGACTCAGATGCTCAGCCAAGGAGAAACATTTAAAGTTCCTTCAATAGGTTACCGGCAGATTAAAGTAAAGTTGAAGAATCGCTTTCTGCTACTGAAAGCCACAGACTGAAACAACTCGGCGTCAAACGAGCGCTTCCTCGTGAACACACTTTGCATTCTAGAAATTGAACATCTCGTAGTTTTAGGCAAAAAATTATATCTCGCATCCGTGTTCCTTCAGTAACATCTTTTCTATGGAACATATGAATGATGGGAAGATTATTCTGTGAAATATTACATTTCTGCTGATCAAGCCAATGATGATGGAGAGATTGTGAAATTCGTTCTGAGAACACGCAGTTCATTTACCATGTCGATCCTGACAGAAGAACATTCTGATGGACCAAAGGCAAAGAGTATCTCTTGCGTACACGGATCCAGTTGCTCGGAAAATGAAATGCATAGCGAACCGGGCATAGCATTGGCTTGCAGGGAATGAACACCATTTTGCCGACATTTTCTTCTGTTGCATGGGCTGTTACATTTGACAAACGCCGTATGTGTTACCGATGGCCCTATGGTGGCGCAATACTTCGAAGGCAATCTATCTTGATTTGTTGGCCATTACTTGTGTGCTTCCATTAGCCACCGTAGGGGTTGAAGGGTGGCAAGGTCGCATCGCATATGCTTTTATGACACAGTCCTTCGTTGATTGCTCCGCCGCGCCCCCGGACTTACCCATGAAGATATCAATCAGACGGGCAGCAATTTTCCGGTGGCGGGGAATGAAGAGCGAAAACTGCTCCTGGCGCCCGAGCGACATCGGGATGCGGAGGTCCGGTAGGGCGATGCTACGCACCGTCACCCGCTCCTCGGCGTTCTCGCCGAAGCGGTTCTGGATTTCGGTACCGATCGGCCGGTACCGGTCGGTGAGGTAGTTATCCGGTACGTCGAACACGACGCGCCCCTTGCCCATGAACACTGGCTCGCGGGGGCGATCTAGCAGGAGCAGCAGGTGCCTCTTGTCGAACACCATTTTCACACTTTGCACACCAGAACACAGAGCACTATGAAATCAGTTCTCGGACCGTTGTTTTTTTTTATTGCGTTTCCTGCTCCTTTGCAACACTTTGACAACCAACACGAGGGAAGCAACTGAGCGATATGCCAACGTCTGCCGCCGGAGGAGCCCTTTTTATACATGCCAAACCTGCAAAGGTCAATGTAACGGCTCGTTTCGGGTCGGCGGCTGTGATACGGCAGCGAAACCTCAAACATCCACGATAACTAACTCCCCAATCGGCGTTTTGTTTCCCATTTCACGATCAGACGAAATCCCAAGACCTTATCGGTCTTAAGTTCCGTGTGCATGTATGTACACTTGCCCCATCGATGGCGTACGAGATGAACGTCGGCGGAATGATAGAGATGATAAATAAAGCAAGACGAAATCACCAGAAGTCCGACGAACCGAACGGGCCGCTTCTGAAGTTCATTAACATCTGGCGCTCTGCGGTAAGAGCTGACCGCAAATATGGAAGCCAAGATGTTATCCACGGGACTCCGCCGTCAGTCCCGCCTAGGTCAGGGTTAGCGTGAGCCTTGGAGAAAAATGAATCTCAAGCATCCCTTTTCTTTACCTTCTTCCGGATGAGCGCGTATCACGAATGGTCTGGATATGATATCGAGCGAAGTACGATTTGATAAGCACCCATGCAACACATACACACACTTTTCAGCCGGTAGACGCTTGATAAGACGGGCGAAGAAGGGCGAAGAGTCCGTGTGGTTAGTCGGAGAGGTTGGGAGAAAGGTTTACAGAAATGTTGATATGATTTTTTCCCAAGTCATCCGTCACATGCAGCCTCCAGCAGTTCGAGGGAGGTCGGTTGACGTGGAACGATTGAAGATTCGGAAACTCGATGGTAGGCTTTCTTCCGCCGCGAAGCCGCTTTGGAGGGGATGGGATGCTATGGTGCTTATCGTGAACAGCGCACACTTCCGATTCGTCATGATGGATTTGATGGCTTTTGTCGCGACGTGATGGCTCAGAATTCGTGCGTCCATCACGGATTGCGAAGTGCGAATTTATGCTTCTTCCTTCCTCTTGCTGCTACATGCGGCTACATGCGGCAGGTGTAACGGAGTTGATCTGGTAACGATGCTGGAAATCGGTGAGCCGATTCGAAACGCGTGGGGACGTTCTCAGAACAAGATCGGAAGTGAATTGTATGTGCGTGAGCAACACACGGACTACTTTTACGCCCGAATCGTTCCAGCCAAACGGAACGGAAGAAAAACACGGAAAATTGATTTCTGAACAACCGTGGAAGGCTAGGCACATTTTAGGCAGCTTTCGGTATATCGGGTATTGAGGTGGCTTTGTTGAATTCAAGATTGAAAAACAGAAAAAGAATCCACTCGTTTGACGTTACCATTACACTTGACAAAGTTACTTCATCATGATTGATTTTCGGAAAAAAGGAATTCAATTATTTTTTCGAATGGAAACACAAGTCGATGCGGTCAATCAGAAGGGAATGATGATTTTTAAGTTTTTTTGCTTTTTCTCTTTCATGCTTTCAAATGTATTCCTCGAGTGTTCAATTCCAAATTTTAAGAGTTGAACCTCTTCAGGGTACTTAAAGCGAGTTTCCCCTCTTTGTATTATAAAATAGTATTCTTCCCAGTAAAAAGTTCTTGTCGATGCCACCTTTTCATCGTATTGACTACTTTTTCCATCGTAATGGAAACGCGTGAGAAGATTTAGACCAAACTGCTCAAATAATCTAAATCACATTTTAATTGCGAGCGGTTTCCGATATGAAGTACCGATTAAAGTGGTTCAAACAGAAATCGGAACAAGAGATTAAGTTTCTTTAGAAATCGCATCCAACGTACATTGATTTCACTGTGCCAATAAAAGAAACATACCAAAAAAGGACGGGCACTTGCAGCAAAACGATTTCCGATGGCCGTCCAATGTGAAAGTACTCCGGAGGAATGTTCATCTGCATAGTTGAACCTTGTTTCCTGCCAGCGCTATAACAATCCGATGGACGTGAGACGATGGTGCAGGGCAGCGAGTAGGACACTGTCCGGAAGCATAGTTCTAGGAACATGCTGAAAAGGAGAAAAAAAAGACGAACTGAATATAATGGACCCGGGAGAAGATTGATTTCCCTCTTTGACAATTTGACGATTTCGTTTTAGTTTTAGTTTTCCCGATGGGAAATTTTTGGTCGCTGCACACCGCCGTCGTTTTGACTCGCTCCAGATTCCTCCACATCATTCCCATCTCATTCTACAGTTCCTTTGTGTTTGTTCTCGTCTTTGCAGGTACATTGCGATCGTGCATCCACTGCGGCACCGGACGTCACGCAAGAAGGCCCGGATCTTCCTTTTAATCATCTGGGCACTGAGCTGCGTCCTGGCTGCACCATGCCTGATGTACTCGACCGTCATGACGAAGCGGTAAGTGTCCGGGGTGGACCCACTCCGGGTAAGTTGATGCTGGCAAGAGCGTAGAGCCAGCGGGCAGGATGCAATTCGACTCCACTTCGACTCAAAACGGTAGCAAAAAAAAAAACAAAAACATCTTGAAAGCGTTCACTTTGTAGCAGATTCAGCTGGTGCACTTGATAGTAGAAAATGAAGTACTTCGGGTGAAAAGTTGATCACGTTTAATGAAAAAGAAACCATGCACAATAAGGCACATTTGTACAGGAAGCATTTAAATTAACACACCGGCCGATAAGCCCGTAGGTTGACTGACCATTGACATTTTTGAGAAATACTTTCCTACAAATAACATTTGGCAAATTGTCATGTAAATTCGATCATTAGTAAAAAAAAGCTATTGCGTTTTCAGTTGCGGAAAGTTGGTGATTTGGAAACCATGAAATTGTTTGTTGTTATTTAACGTATGTGAATTCACCGATGATACTGACTACCCTGAAACGCCCAAACTCCTTTGGGACGGTGTCGCCGGAAAACGTAAAAAATATATTAATAGAATCGTTTTGGAAAACCCCAAAGTGTTGAAGGTTGCAGAAAATTGTAGACAACGCCGAACGGCTGTAAATTTTTGAAATCATAGAACTGAACTAAATATTAATATTACGAGCGATATTTTTACATTCGTGTGGGAGAAATGATGGGCACGTTTTTCCAAATAAATAATTCATTTCTCTTCCCTCTCCCGAAAGATACAACAATGGGAAAACGCGCACTGTATGCTACATGCTTTGGCCCGACGGCCGCTACCCAACATCGATGGCAGATTACATGTAAGTATTTCCCAATGTAAGTTTTATTTTGATTTAAAATTATGCGTTCCAATATTGCACGGATCCGTTCATGGAGAGTATGCGAAAACAACCCCAGGATAGGTCGGGATACCTTTGCAGTGGAGGCGGAATACAAGTATCTAAATGAAATTACCTTTTATCATTCCGTTCGATTGGAATGCAAACATACTTAACATTCATTTTCCGCATGAAAAGCGGGTCTATATTGGAACCATTATTTCTGCAGAAATTAATGAAAATGTAAACCATTTGTGAATGATGGGATGAATACCTTCAATACGTCAGCTAACTTGTATATAACAGGAAGCAAAAGCCCGGGGTACGTTAAATATTGCCCTTGCATCGTTCTTACATCGGAAACAAAAACTGGCCCGGAAATGAAGAAGCATCTATCTATGCTTCAGCCAAAAACGTTGAAGCATTACAAAAGCCATTCTCGTTGCGTCGGCTGCTCATTTCCTTTCCGCCTTTCGCTTGGCGACGGCAAGATAAACGAATTATTCGTACAAACAGCACGGCCGAAATTTGCCAACGGGTCGAAAGGACCGGCCGACATCTGACAACGGATCCCGGGCCGAAAGAATGCCGTTCGGCCAGGGGAGTAGAAGTAAGTCAGTCTTCGTGATTTTTCCACTTCAATAGCGCACGCTGATGCGTTGAAATGGAACTAAGTTGGTTGCGAGATCGCACGGGGCCGTCCAGGGGTTCTTCGGGGAAGGAAAATTAGGATCGGAATAAATAAGGACAGTGCCGAGGGAGTGGAATTTAAAAACTCGCCGCATGAAAAGAATACGTCGTGATTTCTCGGACCTGACCGTTGGGTTTTCGCTTCGGCACGCAGTGTTGCGGCATGTCGCGCGCGTATATCCTGCGAATGTTAATAATTGAATTTTCGTATCAATTCGAAACGGGAATGTCGGTTGGTTGCAACGCAACCGATGGAGAAAGCGACCTTTTTATACAAAGTGAACGCCACAAGAACGGTCGGTCGAACGCTGCAGCATGGCGGCCCATCTTCAGCTCCGCAACCGTACGGATTTCGCATCATCGGAATACCGAGAGGACCCACAAGTTTCGGGTGAATGAAAAACTATATCCTCCAGAGGGTTTAACTTTACAAAATAAATTACCGACCGCTGCAGAGAAACTGTCCACAAAAACGGGGTACTCAGGAGATTCTGGGAACGTGTTTGCACCATCCTCATCATTTCCTGGTTTGTTTGTTGGACTTTTGTCTGCCCAGTGGAAGGGAAAAACGACACCTGCCCAAACGTGCGTGTCGGTGGTGAGATGGGTGGCTTGAAAATGGAGCCGTTTAACGCCCGCCAAAGTATGACGAGCATTTAAACTGGGCTCGAAAAGCATGTTGACAGCAACAACAAAAAAGTTAAAGGAAAACAAACGTTCCTTAAGAGTCTGCAGATCCCCTTGGGGAAAATGGAATTTAAAGTGTGGGGGGGTCCCCGTGCGAGAAAGAACTTTTCCCTAAAGAAAAGATGTTTTCCAAACTGTACTCGGCAAACTGCTTTTTAACAAGAAAGCGACATTTCCCTTGTTCCGTTTCAGTGAACATCGCGGTCTAGTCTTTATTTAATACCTAGTCTTTATTTGCTTAAATGAGTTGGATGGTTTATTTGCATTGTTCCATGAGTTGGAATTGACATGCACATATAGCAATTATCATTGCCGTTAGCAATTTACCGAATCAATTTCTGCTGTGGTCGATTTTCCATCCAGTAGAACAATCGAGGTGAGTGTTTGTGTCAAATTGTCATTAATTATTAAATCATTATTTATTTAATCAACAACAGAATTCGTTACGATCACCATCGAAACGGATTCAACTACAATTATGCTACTGCCTCATTGTTGCCCTGAAAGGAAATATGATGGCGAAAACATAAATTCAAACGCACTCCACATCAGCTGCATTGAACAAAATGATGCGAAAGTGGCCATGTTTTCACAACTTTGTTCAGATAATTCGAGCAAGTTGTACAGCACAAACACCGATACCAGGTTTTTGTTCTGCACAAAGATACTCGACCTTTTGCAACCATCAATGATGGATGTTTCGTTGATTTGAACTCTTTTCCATTCAACGTTTGCTCATGTGGATGCATACATTATAATAGCATCGCATTATTAGCATTATAATGCTTGTGGAGCTATATTCCTATTCATAAGCTCTGCTTTATAATTTTCAAGTATATTGCTCAGATGGAGATGATGGTTTGATTAAAGCTCGGAATATTATTGATAGATCGACCTCATTCAAACGATTGCGTAAACCATTGCGGCAATGCGCTAGGAATGATCAGCTCAGGTTGAGAGGTGTAGTACCCCCGTAATCAGTTTGTGTCGTTCTAGACGACGGTGCGATACTGATACTGAGCACCCTTAGCTGGGCAAAGGCTGGCAGACATAAGTTAGCCCGGTTCAATTACCAGAGAAGAATCAATCGGAATCAGTTTTCGTCCGTGGCTGGGGGAAGGATGTAATTTCTTACCAGGAGAGCGGCCTTCCGACGCTCCGTCTTCGTTTCGGGGAAAAGTTTCAGACGCGAAAACAGTCGCTAGGCAAGTAGCGCGCCAAGATGAAGTTTGCCGGTGTTGGTCTAAAGATAGTAGCGGCTTAATTTTGACTGCGTTGTAGGCGAGTATAAAGTACGTGATGCTGTCTGCCATTATCCAGCCGTTGCTTGAATGATTTGTTTGGCTATATTTATGCTTGTAACAGCAAATCAATGTCACCGTCCCATGCCGTACCGCTCGGCAGCCTTTCTCTGGAGTGTTGTTCCAGTAAATGTAATCCTGTCGGATAATAGAATAAGCTGTTTGTCTTTGGCACGCATTCTGCTTTCGCACGCGCACTCCTGGTACCGAGGGTGGGAAGTTGTAATTCGGTTTAGGCTGACGGTAAGGCTCCGACGAAACTCAATTTCTGACGAAACCGAAATGTAATGAACCGAGCTTCCTGCAGCCATTCCTGGCAGGATCATTGGATTTTCGAAAGAATGTCCTCCCTGGAGACCAAGGCGCAACACGCTACATAACAATCCGAACAAGCTTTCAAGAAAATTAATTGAATGAATAAGTAGGACTACCAACACCTCCCGAGATATTAAATGATCGCGGTTTCGCAACAATTTTCTTTTGGGAACAAAAGTTCTTGTAAGACAACTCTTCATATAATACGAATCTACAAGCATCGGGCGCAAATATGGTCCCTTTCACTAGGCCATTTGCTATCTAGTTTCTCACACGTTTTATCATCGTTAGGCATCGCATATCGAAGGATTGAAGGCTTTTTAGGACATAAATCCTCACGGAGCCCATAACATCACTCTGACGTCATTAGCGTCTTGAATTGGGTCCGAATGACGGTAGTTGAATACCCGTCGTAACAAGTATTTCAGCCTTCCAAACATGTTCTATATGTTGGAACCGAAAATTTTGTTCTAAATTCACAATGGTTGTAACCATCCATCATCCATCCAGCTGTAGTACATCATTGACGCTCTGTTTTCGAGACATCATATTTTCAACAAACGAATTGCACAAACAGAATGCGACGGATTTCCAGTTGAATAATTTTTCACACGTTCAAATTACGAGTGCAGTTGCGCAACAAATAACACCGGGAAACCGTAATCAAACAAGGAAGTAAAAAAAAGCATGCAATGCGTGGTGATTTGAATATCGAATCAATGTTTTTGCATTTTCAACGGTATGCAAAAAAGGAAAATCTTCGGCGAAGAGAGACACATAATCCATCCAACCATGGAAAATAAAACAAAATCGCGGATGCTGACGCTATCGTCGGAATCGATCATTTGCCGACGGCAGTGACAGTCTCATTTTGCTGTCGATGTCGCCTGCCGGAAATGGGCTGACAGCTGCACGTGACCGAATGTTTGTGCGGCCAAAATGTTCTGACAGTTCTTCACGCGATGGTAGCCGTTCCGCAAGGCGTCGTGGTACTCCCATGCCCGAAGCGCTGTTTGCCAAGGAATCACACTTTGCTTCTCGTTTGTGCTTCAGCAACAACTCCAAAGCGAACAGTGCCAAAGAAAACGGCAAACCCTCCTTATGAAGTGGCTCGCGTCCACAAGTGGGCGTGTGCTTTGCAATCAGAATCAGTTGCATTTTGGGCTGAGCCCCTTCACCAGGCCGCCATGATGTTTAGCGGGACGAACTAATGCTCTTTGTTGCTGGCACAGAAAGTTTTGCGCACGAATTCCCTTGCTGGAGTGTACTCTACTCCGAACGAGCGCGGTTCGCGGTAAACCGCAACGATTTTCCATCAAAACGCTGCTGCAAGCTTGAACCACCAGTTTCGCGTGCTCGTTTTACGGCAGCAGCATCGAAAGTAGAAGTTGATTTCTTGGCAAAATCGCCATCGGGCGCGGGCGGAGTGAAGTTTCATCTCATGAACAATTTTAACGCTCATAACGCGTTCACAACGGAAACTTTATGCCGGAAAACAATCTGAAGTGGAAGTAAACTGAGCGAGGAGAAACATTGTGCCATAAACGTCAGAAGTTGCTACTTGCGGTAATTTTGATTTCGAATAGTCATAGGAGTCAACTGGCCATGGGGTGTCATGCAATCAGAACATCGCCGTTATAATGGTTGGTGGAATTTTGCTTTCAGCATTCCCGTCACAGATTTCCAAAGCATTTCGCTGGGCCGCATTTGTAGGTCGCAGGATATTTTTATTGTCTATCATTTATGCGCCCCCTTAGAGATTTGCTGGAAAAATGTTATACCGTTTGTTGCCACCAACAATGCCAATTAAATTTCACCCAATGGAAAACCGATCTGCAGTGTAAATCGTTGCTTGCTGTGGGAACGGGCGCGCGCCGGGAATATCCAGGTATCGCATTTTCCTTTCATGTGGGCAACCCCCCGGTACGTTTTCGGAAAAGCATCCGTAAAGCCGATAAATTAAGAGGCCTTATTATGATCGCCGTTATTGTGAACGAATGAATTCGAACGACGAGCGTGATTTAACCACAAACCGCATGCCACGCGATGGCAGCTGATGTGCCATTTGTTTGAACAGTTAGCATTGCTAACATGCGAATTAACTTCTGAAAGTATCGACTACGATTTAAATCATTGGATTGGAACAGATTCTTCGCATTCTTATTTTGGCAAAATTGGAGCCTAACATTGTATTTAATCAGAGAAGATTATATTTTAATGGTTCCGAGTAAATATTTTCTACAAAACAGCAAATTTTCCATGATTTTGCTGTTGTTTAATATTATCAGCGTGGCTCGCGGGATCGTGGAAACCGTTGCCCAGCAGTTATTTTGAATCCTGATGCTCCGTATGCTGTGTGTGTGTGTACAGCAAATTAAAAAACAAAATCCAATCATCCGTATCTCGTTACGCAATTTAACCCGTTTCCAGCAACTTTCTTGACTGAACAGCATCTGCAGTGAACTTCCGGAGGGAATTCTACACGATTGGGCTAGAGATCAAACAAATTCATTGGATCGGCTTCAAAGCAATTGTTTTCCACTTTGGTTTTGTGCGGACAACTAATACTAGGATTCAACTTTCGGTTCGTATACTTCCGGGCTGGCACATTTTCAAGCGACAAAAGTCGGGGATTATTAAAAAAAGTTGTTACCGTTTCTTATTCCCGTTGCACCTTCTCGGAAATACCGCACCGATCGATGAATATTCATCAATCAGACTGCCCCGTTCGCAAACCGGGTATCATCTTCCGCGTTTCTGTTCCTGCTGGAGAAATACACTTTTCTCCGATCTTCGATGCTTATTATTCTTAAACCAAAAAGCTTTGTTCAAGCACCCCCGGTCGGGATGTGGCATGTTCGCGTTTGCCTTTTCTCGTGACCTCGGAGCCGCTCGGATTGCGTCGCACTGTCGGTGCGAAAACTGAGTCACTTTCCAAAAATGGAGCCGCACGCCGGGTAATTAATGGCCGGCAGTATCCGCTGGTACACTTCCGGTGCCAGAATGAACCGGAGAGTGGCTAGAAACGTTGCCAAAGAACACCATGCTGGCGGCAAGTTGGATAAAGCTCGCCCCAGCAGTAGCAACACTAATTACTAAACCAACACGAGACGGCTGCTGCCACCAGTCGAGAACGAGAACCGGTAGCGCTGGGCCAGGTTGCGAAGGAAGCCAGCTAATTGAAAATGTCGTCGATGAAGAAGGCAAAATGTTCGGGAAAGATTAAAAATTGCTTGAGGTCACCCATTAAACTGCACCGGACTTTTGATAATAACGTTCAGCAATCATTTTGCTTTCGCGGTTGCTTAATTCAATCTCAAAAACTTGTCACTGCGTTAATAATTAAAATT
Source organism: Anopheles atroparvus (assembly GCA_914969975.1). Taxonomy (NCBI): domain Eukaryota; kingdom Metazoa; phylum Arthropoda; class Insecta; order Diptera; family Culicidae; genus Anopheles; species Anopheles atroparvus. The sequence goes on along the minus strand of CAJZCY010000001.1, from coordinate 22,763,490 downwards.
GAAATATTTCTGGCGCTGCTCAGAAGTTACATGCAATTAACATGCGTTATGCAGCTTTTGACACGTACATATTTTCTCACTTCGACGATTATTCGATGCACCTGGTACATAACTTCAACCATGTTTTTGCTTCGTGGTTTTATGAAGGATTCGATTTTTGAATCCACCGCTATGAGTAAGCAATGGATGTTCGGTGGAAATATTTTATAAATGTTTCTATTTCGAAAGAGATTGAATAAACAAAAATTTTCTCTATTCAAACTCTTCAAATGTAAATGTCCATCATTTGACGGTGAAATATAAATCATCGGAAAATTGAGAGCCTGGGTAATATGTTTTATGCTGACGTTTGGCACCAAGTAACTGGTTTGTCGAGCGAAAGTTTCGCATTGCACACTCGTTATTTTGTTTTGGATACGATAAACCTTACCTTAACCATCGATTTTGATTGATTAATCGAGTGCTGATACCATCTGTTCTAATCGATAAGCGAAAATTCGAGAGCCATAAAGTTTCCTTCACAACCGCATAATACCTTCCCTACCTCATATTTTCTACCCTTAGAGTGCGAAGAAGTTTTGCCATAAAACAAAGAATTTACTTGCAAAGTTATTCGTTATTCTGCGAAATGGAAGTCAATTTTTGCTTAGCGATGTAGATCTTACCCGAAAGCAGCGAAATGGCGTCCACATTCTCTGGCATTTTCCACACAGGCCTGTAACTCAATAATCCGGTCGATCAGGATTGGCGCGCGAAAAAAAAAACACTTGCACTAGCATAATGAATCTCCGCTTCAGTAGCGGCGTAATGTAATTCCTAGCACCGGTGCAAACACGTAAGCACATTTTCCGAACCGCGTTCTCGGGAACCCGATGGGACTCTTGTTTTTTCACTCACGCGGGGTTGTGTGGGATGTGTGGGTCTTTTTCTTCTTCCCGCTAGCTGAACCCGACACGCCAAGGAAGCGCGGCTAGGCGATGGGATTTCAATTAGAAATGCGCATCCGCACACAATAACTCAATTAGGCGCCGTTTTCTGCCGTACGTGGAGTACACACCGACTCTAATGCCATTTTCCTTTCTCCGTCTTTTCTCGCCATCCGGTGCAGCTACAACCTGGTGTTCCTGATACTCACCTACGGCATCCCGATGCTGATCATGATCGTATGCTACTCGCTGATGGGCCGGGAACTGTGGGGCAGCCGCTCCATCGGAGAGCACACCGAACGCCAACTGGAGTCGATGAAATCGAAAAAGAAGGTAAGGCTAGCGTCCATCCAAATTAAGGATCTATTTTATCACTCGCCTCGATGACAAGGTTCTCTGCTCGTCCTGCAACGGCATGGACGACACACGTGCCCAGCTATTTCCGATGCAGAACCGATGGCGACGTTTGGTTCCGAGCTATCGCACTCTGTTTAAAACGGTATTCCTGTATTATTCGCTCATTTCATCACTGGTCTTACTCTTCCGTTAGTTTAGCGCAGGGTTGTCTAACCTTGTTCACTGGCTTAAAACTTTTCCAATGTGAATCTTGGAATCCCCCGTTTTAAGCACCGAAAGTCATATGTGTTTTGACTGCGACAAATAAGGGGTTTTTTTTATCTAGCTACTTGTCAAGTATTTCTAAGTATTTCCATGATTACAGGTATTTTACACATAAGCGCTTCATCTACATATAACTCCAGAGCAATTGTTTTTTTTTATCTGGGAAGCTTTCTTAACCTGATTTCCTTTGATGTAAGAGAAAGTGTATTTTCCATTTTTATAAAGTTTTTAACCAATGATAAAGTTTGTCAACACTGTTGACATCCGCAGCTCCATGCAACGACAAGACATCACCATGCACCGGTAATGATGGTTTCGCTGGGATAACATTATTGCGCTCCGTTAAGAAAGGGCAATCAACCCGTTCGATTGATCGTTAAGTGGGGAAAATTGTTCGAGAAGTTTACACCATCGATGAATACCTGCGATGTGAAACTGTTTCACACACGGCGAACGAGTGGTGAAAGGCTATATAATTAATGCCGTCACTCAGCAGACTCTACGAACTCAAACCAGACTTCAAAAAAATGGAGCTGATTCGAGTGAGGTTCAACGTAACGTACCCTTACTTTAATGAGAAAAACCAGTTCACCGCTCCTTGTTCGTATCTTTGCGAAAAATTGAACTTAGAAGCTGTCATCCACAGCTTCGCGCTGCAGCACGATTATTCCAAAGAGTCGTTAATGTTTTGCCGTTTACTGGAAACACGAATCGCATAAAGTAGATTAATTTATAACTCCCATACCTTTCGAAGTTATCGCAGCCACCCGAGGGCATTTCGCTCGCCGAGGTCGGTGGTAGCCATTATTAGCTAAGACAAAAAAAAACTTGTGCTCACTGGGCCCCACCTACTTCGTCCCGGTCCCGGCATCTGCGCTTATGCCGGCTGTGTGCGATCAATTAAGTGAAGTTATTTCTGGAACAAAATTATATTCGTACAAATCGTGGCTGCCGTGATTGCTCCCTCGCTCGCTCGTTCACTACACCGGATGATAGCGTCGGCACAACACATTCCACCCGCGTTACCAATCTCGAGGCCTTTGTGTGCGTGTTGGAAATTAAATTTCAATTTTTAAAAACTCTCAACGTCTCTAGTAGGCGCTTCTAATGTGCGCGATGTATTTGAGGGTCAAGTGACGCAAAACCGTTCGGAGTAGCTTCAACAACAAGTCAGAAGGGTCTGCCTGGGTTCGCAGCTGAAGTGGTGAGTGCTTTTCTCCCAGCAACATGAACAGAAATGAAGTGGTGAATACCGGGAATTGATTTCCCGCGTAGCGATGCTTTTCACATCCGTTTGCAGGTTCTCAGGGGGTTATTTTCCGCGCATTTTCGATTACTTGTCCATGGTGAACCAGAAAAAGCTGGTGATGTCGTTAAATAAATTATTCGCACATATTTCAGAAAGACTCCTAAAAATTATTTAAATTTATCTATCATAGGAGTGTGGTTAATTGAGTAGCCTAAAATATCCAAATACACCGTGGTTTCATACTGAAGTGACTTCAGCTGAACCAGTTTCAATTACTTAATTGTGTAATGAAATTAATGACAGCCGAGATCAATCCATCAGGCATTACTATGCTCTGCTGTCAGCCGTCTATCGTTGGTCCACTCGATCAAATAAGAAGCTGACTTCCAAGAAGTGAACTTCATTCTTTCCAGTGTATCTAAGCATGAAGCATAAAAAAAAAAACCTTTGCGGTCTTCAATCGCCGATTTACTTCGAAGTGATTCATTCCCAAAATCTCCGGGAGCAAACTCTCTGTCCGGTTCCTCGAAGATGATGACACCGGAACCTAACCAATCAATTACATCTGGCAGCGATCCTTCACCAGCGGGCCCGACACGAACGCTTTGCTCCACTCCAGCACGTGACAATCTTCATCAGTTAGCGGTTCCCTTCCGGTGGTTTGCCTCTTCCGGCACTTCGCTCTAGGCAGTCAAATGTTGGTTGCGGCTGAATGTGTCAAGTGAGATAAATTAATTGACGGACAAACCAACCGAGTCCGATGGGTTGCTCCGACCGAACGGCACGTTATCCGCATACCGTGGGCTCGTGAAGGTTGATTCAGGGTAAATAAACACCCGACGCACGATGCGCCACCTGCCAAACAAATTGAACCACCATCCGCATCAATCATATTTATCTGCTCTTCCTGCGAGGGTTCGATCTTGATTGGAGCAGCGCGAAGAAAGGTTTCTAGGAAAAAAAAAGGTCCATTAGAGCTGACGGTAGGGATCATCACAGGTTTACTGATTCCTCGGGTTAACTTAACGGACGGGAGAAAAAACGGAGAAAAGATGTCATTAATGAGCTTTATCGTATCGCTATTGATCTGATCGCATCCTGACAGGGTCATAAATACTCTGAACAAGCAGTATCAGCATTTGGGGCTTCAAACAAGCCCGACTAGTTTGTTCTCGGACGGTTCTTTTGGTTGCAGACCTGCAATAATGACAAAATGCATTTTCAAATGCGGTAAGACAGACAAGTCAAATTGAACTTTAAGATGAACGGCAAGAAATTTCACCACATCAGAAATCACCACACCAGAGAATGTGTTTGAGGTGTGCACCGTAAATGCTGCAAGTGGCTGTTGGTTTTGCTTCTAAGAAGACAGGTATTTTCAGGCATTCAAGCCGTTGTTTGCATTATATTCGTTGCGATGTGTGCTGACCAGCAGAATTGGTAGCATCATTTCTAGGGCAATGCAAACCACTCAATGTTCTACAGTACACGATTATTGCTGATTGCACAGAATTTATAGCAGAATGCTCACACATTTTCCTACCACAAACTGAACTTTTTTAAAATTTTGTTTGAAATTTCAGAAGGGTGGCTTATTTGCGAAGTGAGAACCATTCGTTGGGATATCAATTTTGTTTCGAGAAACAAGACGAAGCTCAAACAATATTTACAAGCGTTTCGGTCAGCATTTTTGGCTACTCGGTAAATCATGGCGATGTATCACCAGAGTCTCATGTCCGCACACATTTACACCGACTGTTACGCAGACGCCAGCAGATGCGAGTCCCAACTTCAGCTCTTTTTTCTCCTCACGGGGTGACCCTCGTTCCAGCGTCCAAACGGCCCTTGACAGTGATTGGCTTAGAACTGTCGTCGGGTTGTCCGAGTTGTTTGCTGTCATCTCAAGGGTAACCATCGTTTCATCTTTCAGGCAAAGGCATTTACGGACGGATGGCACGGAAGCCATTCGGTGCTATCTGATGGAAATGTTCATAAATTGTACCACTAGGTAGCTCTGTGTCTTTCACCGCAAAACTTGCGACACCAGAGCAAAGGGCTTCCCTCTGCGGTGGCGGTGTTGATGTGTTCGGGCCGTCTCTTTGAGTCCTTGTCGGCCGTATTGCCCATAAGTACAACCTTCACCCCTTCGGGGGCAACGGTCGATACCACCAGCAACCGCTAGTGCAGAATACGCACAGTAGCGCCCTTGACGCCCAACCACGGACGGACAGCACGAGGATGCTTGGCAAAGGACTACGTTCTTGTTACAAACATCGCTCCGGAGTGTTTCTTGGTATTTTCACAGCGTCCATTGCTAGGCGTCGAGTTCCCTGCAGGCCTGGAGAAAGCCAGCCGCAAAAAATTGGGTTTGCTACGAATTTCTTGGTACGCCTGAAAGAGACATTTATTGTTGCTATTTTTTTTAAATTATGTTTGAAGCTTATAAGGCCCCTTTATGGGGTTTTGCTCACCTTATGCTATGTGTTTTTAGTTTTTTTTTTATTTAAACAAAGGCTTTTCAAGCAGAATACTGATCTATGCAGGAGGCCGCTCCTTAATCGCTAAGTTACTCCATCTTGTAGAAAAGCATGTAGCAGTTATGAGGGACACGAGATACCTGGAATGCGTGGGTTGAGGGTGGGTTTTGCGGCTCACCGTACAAGTGTTAATAGAATTCGACCTGTGATGATACTAAAATGAATTTTCTTGAAGACGGAGCACTTGGGTCGTAGACCTACACAAATCCGAACAAAATGAATGAAAAACATCGTAAGGCGTATGAAATTAGCATAAAGGCAAAAGCTGCGTGAGGCGTCCGTCGCTGGAAAGTGGAACACTAGCCACAGGTGACTGGCAATGGCATAAACGGGGTGAATGGAACCTTACCTCCTTTAGATTCGAGCTTGTGCAGCCCGACCCGCACCAATGATCTTATTTTCCACTAACTTTTTCAGAAAAATCCCATGAAATCGCATAAGGGTGAAAGAGAAAGAAAACAAACAGCCTACATTGTAAACAATTTCATTTTTTTTAAACGACACAAGATGGGAAAAACAGCCTGAAAATATTGCTTCTCTTTTAAAACGCATCTTCTTTTATGTTCACTCGCCACCCACCCCTGTTATAAAATATATAATTTATTTTGATTCAGTTGTCCCTCACCTCCTCACGAAGGTAGGAAGAAATGGAGGCGCCCGGTAGTTGGTTGCCTCCCAGCATCAACATCTTCTTCCGGTCAGAACAATATTGTTCCAACTCTATGCAGAACGAGCAGCGATGATGGGACATGAGAAAGAAGGCAAGGAAAAAAAAGGATTTCGTGCCATAAAACTTTTCTAATTATTTATTCTTTGCAACTTTAACCCGTGAGGCAGGCAAATACTGACTCGGTTATCTCCCTCGTTCTATTCCTCTCTCTCTCAATCTGTCTTTCACTCGTTTCAATGCAATTCACTGAAGGTACTACTTCTTACCATCGCTATTTGTTATTCCGCGAAAAAAGTGCTTTATTTTTTGCACGCACCAAAGGTGAACATTACCAATAAAAAGCGATGGTAACTGCTGTATAATTAATACTTCCTCTACCTAACCAAGAAAGGTTTGGCCGAGAAAGGTTTGGTTAATGGCAAGCGATCGCGGTAATGAAAAAAAAAAACCATTACCCTTTACACAAGTAAGATTTAGAGAGGCGCCTTTGTGCCTGCGAATGGACGGTAGTTATTGCAACATGTTACCAATTAATTGCCCCAACCATGGATGCCTCAACAATCGATTGCAGTTCTTCTCAAGCAAGGCGAAACGATTTGCTCTCAATTGTGTTTGCTAAATTGGTTTTCCTGTTTTCGTTCCGGCAGTACCGGGAAGTAATAATCGAGCTTGCAAGTCCGTGAAAAGTGCTGGTGGTGTCGATAGGGGCGTGTAAAGATTTGTTAGATGATGGCCGAAGATCCTGTTCAAGAAGTGAAAGCGCGTGGAAAGTGGAAAGGAGGAAGACGAGGACAGAGATGAATGTCTTGATATCAACAGCGATGGTATAGTTTCTGTTGACTAGGAAACTTGGAAACTTTGCCATTGTCTGCAGTTGTGGAAAATATTTCAACAAATTGATATTTTGAGGATAGGAAAATTCGTACTATGGCGAGAAAAATTATCCCTATATTTACTTTTAAGAAGCTAAGTCAACTCATTTGCAAATGCAGTGCAGTAAATTGTTGTATCCTTATAAACCACTTAAATTATCTCTTGCAAGTCTCATCAAATTCCTACGATGGAATAACGAAGGCCTGAACGATCTGCAACAGAATTCCCTTATTTGCTAGATGTGGCATATCGAACGGAGAAACGGACCAAATTACCTTATTTGTATTTTCGCAGCAATTTACTGACTGCGCAGTAGGATCAGGATACAATCGTCCGGGGAAGAAAAAATGGCATGAGGCGTTCCACTGTCTGTCGTTGTCTGGTGGAAATTTACCACCAACTATCGTAGCATTTCTCAGGGGCCAATAGAAAATTTATCGCCATGCCCGGACATCCGATTTTTATTGTCAACCGTCCTCCATCGTTTTTTTTTGCTCATCGGGTTTCGTTGTTTCGCATTTTCCTCGCTGTTTCCCCGCTTCAAACGTGTCACACTTCTGCGACACGCTGACAGTGAAGTGCTGTTCTGATCACTTCCGGACGGCAGATTGTGTGCTGCAGCATTTTTTAACTCCCACGATAGTATTAATATTGCATCCCGTATGACCCGCCCGAACAACGCCGGAATCAAAACTAAGCAAACCACTTTGTTCGCTTCATCACGTAATGGAGCTCGATTCTCCTCCCCGCGGTGTTTTACTGCCCTTTTCCGTAACGTGGACGTTGTTTGGTCGGTAGTTTATGAAGTTTGGTTTATCAACTGTCAGTATCTCACCCGTCGCGTTATGTGTCGCGCTTTTCCCGCCAGCAATTCTTGCTGGCAAAGTGTCCTTGCTAGCTTGCGAGAATGCTCCTAATTTTGCGACGGTATATGGTCGCGCTAGGACAATCATATCACACGACGTTATGATGCCCATGATGCACGGCACGCCTTCCCAAACGTCTTCGTTGCCAAGCGGAAGGAGCCTGAGCCGACGATTGTCAGGGCAAGAAACGAGGACTGTCAAGGGTTAACTGCGAGGGGCGTGATGGAACTTCATCCTGGCGTTGTCGTAAACCGGTGGTACGGTGGCAGAACGCACGCTGCTGGCATACAGATCGACGGACGGTTGAGAAAGCTTCAACGAATATACTCCATGATAAATGTTGGTTAGTCGTTTGTGTTATTAAGCCACAGCGTAAGCGGAAGGGTGATGATCACAGTGATACAGAATGGCTTCCTTCCGCTTCGGGGTGCCGGTTGGCAGGTTGGTTGAACATAAAATAGGAAACTTTAAAGTCGCCAGAAGGCGAAGCGACAGAGGAGTATTGGAATTCCAAAAACTCATATTTGTTGGGTTATCTTCCAGCCTGCCCTCAACATTAAACGCTCGATTATCATGGCGTGGGCTTTAATTTGGGTCGCTCTACAGGAGGAAAGGTCAAAAACCGACAAGGACTTCTTTGAAATCACTTTAATTTTACGCAGTTGTCTATCAGTCGGTCAGGCCCCAGGTTAAGTATGATATCTTGTCGCAAAACAAGTGTTCCAAGGAATAAAGCATTCGTTATGATTAAAGCTCTTAAGAAGCGAACAGAAGCTTTGGCTTGTCTTATTTATTTTCTAGATCATTCAATACGATTTGTTTATTTCTAAGCACGATAAACACATTGGAACCTTTTTATATTTGGCAGAGTTGAATGAAATCTGTGCGCTGTAAATAAAAAGCATTTCGTAGCCTAATCCTATTCCCTGTGGAGACTTGACACGTGTTTCAATTGCGCCAACAACCCTACTCACCCGCTTTTTCCGCCATTTAACCTCCAGTTTGACCCAGTTGCCGGTCTGCGTTTTGAGTCGTTTTGCCTAACCCCAAATGGATCGCGTTAATGGGTTTCGCATGAAAATTAGTTCCCTGTAAGCTAACCATTCACAAACGGCACGTGCGATTGACGCTTTTCTGTCGTGTTGGGAAGCCATTGACAGCCTCGGTTTGGTAGCCGCTTTTAGCATCGGATCCTTCACTCCTCCAGCTGGCGCAGCATCCGTTAATGCATTCACCACTGTTGGTTCCAGCGGCTTCGCGTAATGTTCTCCCTCTACGCGCTCACTTTTTCATTCGCTTCCGTTTTGCTTACGCCATACGACTTGCGTGACGAGCTTCCGAATCGGGGAAGAGTGAGATGTGTGTGTGTTTTTTCTGTGTGTTGGTGACTGCGTGCTTATGATTATTTTTCCATCCACTTTTGACACCTACTCGACTGGGCGGGTTTACAGCACTTCTTGTGGAAAATATTGACACAGCAGTGGGTCGTTCCCCCCCGTTTCCATTTGCAAACCCGTCACTGTCATCTTTCTTATCTACCTCTTCCAATTGCCGGAAGCTGCTAAATTTGCATTCCGTTGCGTCATTTCGTAGAGCAAATTGTGATGGAAACGGAAGCGACCGGGGTTGGCGCTGCAGGTCAAAAGGAGCGAAACAGAAACTAAGCAACTGGAACGAAACGGAGGCTGTGAGGGTTTAATGCCGATCGTGGACGGTGGTGGTGACGTGGATAAAAATGGACAGGGCTGCTATTTCTAACTCTTGGTTTCGGGATTCGGGGGTGGGAAACCCTCGTCCGTCGCACCGTGCTCCCGTCAGAGGCGGCTAGCGAAAAGAATGTGAACGATATCGAAATGTCTCTACTGCGGCTGTGCTCCGCTGCTCCCGGGAACGCCGAGAATGTCAGTTTTCCTTTGGCATATTGCAGAAATAACGCTGGCATTTATTCGTACGGTTCGGCGAAGTTTGCATTCCTGAAAGAGAGACTCGCCGAAAGGAATGAGAACGTCAGAATTGAAAGCACATCTGTTTAGAGCGAGTGACTCAACTGGTTCCAGGGAACGTTGAAGCATCAGAATAAAATGTATTGTCAATTATTTTTTAAATTGTATTGTAGTGGACTGGCTGTAGTGATAACTCTACAATAGAGGCGCCAGAAAACAGCTGGTTGTTTTCGTAGTGCAACATGATGGGATATTTTTGACGAATGTGTCATATTGCTTCGGAACAAAATTGAGCCAAATATTTCAAGGACGATTTATTCAAAGCTGATGTGATACTTATTGCATGAATGAGATACAAAATGCATGAAATTAAGCAAATACGTCACATCGAATCCATTTAAAACTGTTTGCCTTGCGAACAGTGCGAAATAACTAATCGATTGTTTCTATATGATTTTTCCGCCCAGGTTGTGAGGATGTTCATCATCGTGGTGACAATATTCGCCATCTGCTGGCTACCGTATCACTTGTTCTTCGTTTACGCGTACCACAACAACCAGATGACCTCCTCCAGCTACGTGCAGCAGCTCTACCTGGGCTTCTACTGGCTCGCGATGTCGAACGCGATGGTCAATCCCATCATCTACTACTGGATGAACGGCCGGTACGTTGAAATGAGCTGGCGGCCTGGCGCTCCATTTTGGCAGGAGTTCAATAATTATAATAATATTCTAAAACCCATGCACCACAGCTTTCGCGTGTACTTCCAGGAGATCATCTGCTTCTGCTGCCTGCAGTTCATCAACTCGCGGATGCGCGACGGCGTCCCGAAGGGCGTATTGCTCAACAAGAATTCCAACAACTCCGAGCTTGGCCGGTACCGGTCCTGTAAGTAGTCGACCACTTTTCACCGCGGCGAAGGTGCTGCCCAGTTTTCCATTGAAAGGTCAAAATGTTTCACCTTAAAAGCTCATTTAAAATTAATTCATATTACACAGCAAAGTATTGCATTCTGGTTTTCAATGTATAGGGTTTCTTTAGTTTTTTCGCTTACCTTGATGGTAATAGTTATTACGGTAGCCTTTTGTCGCTCGTGTGGATATTTTACAGCGATCCGTTTTCTGTCCAACACCTGCGCTGTATGGACGATCCCAAGTTTGGGTGAAATTTAGCCGTTCACTTGAGATAATTTATGAGAGGTCCAGCCTGAAACAAACCTGTCGTTAATTTTCCTCGGTTTTTTTTCACTTCTCCTCTAGCCGATTCCCAATCTTTTCGCTTAAATCGTTGCACGACCAGTTTGGGACGCGTTTGTCCCGGACGGACGATTTTCTTACGCTTCCCTGGAGAATTGTTGAAGTACGGTTTGTTCACCTTTGCTTCACTCCACCTCTGATGTCACTGCGCGCAAATCGTGTTTTTCCATAGACCTAAGTTTTCTCCTATTTTTTATCGCGTGCGTTTAGTTTGCGCGAACCAATTTGGAGCTCCTCAAAAGGTCAGCAAATACCAAGGCTTATACCTCACCCAAATGTGACGCTCGGGATCCTTTTCTCAGTACTTCCCCAGTACGATTCTTTTGGCGGATGATTTCTCTTCTCTCTCTGGAAGATGGCTGATTGGTTCTCTTTCACCGACCAACCGGTTGCCCAATCAACTGAAGTTTTATCAAATGGAAACCCTTCCAAGAACTGGCCCAGCCGTCCAGGAAATGCATCATCGTGCCGGGAACAGTAGGTTTCCCTGCTGGGATGGGTTTCCAAGAAAAAACAGGACGATAGCCGACCCGATAAAATCAACCGGATGCCTGGCGTCACGAAGGCAGGAAACGAAACGTTCCCAAAAAGTTCCGTTTCGTGCCATTGTTTATGGAGGTGTTGAACTATCAATGAATAATTGATCACAAGGGCCCATTTATGGGAAAACATTATCGCACACGGCAACAAATAAACCCCCCTTTCGGCCCGTTTACTGTGCGTAGAAGCTTGCAAACAGCGCAATTTAGACGAACTTGTTCGAAAGGTACCCGAGAAAAGAATTTTGTTAAAAGAATTCAACAGGAAAACGAAGTGGAAAAATATTGGAAAGCCTCCGCTCAAACAGGTGGCTTTCAATTAAAGCTTTGATCGCAATGGGCCGTTGTAGGGACAAGCAGTATTTTAATGTTAATTTTATACGTGTACCCTTTTCACCTTCGATAAATCTTTAGTAATTTCGAAAATGGTAGGCTTCATTGAAGAAACTTAATAATATGAACGCTTTCAACCAACAGCTTGCAAATGTATTTCTATTTGTGCCAATTCTAATCGGATGGATGATATACAAAAACTTGTTAAACGATCACAGAAAGGTAAACGTAGGGAAATTATAAATAATTTAATGAATTTCTAAACCAGATTCAAATGATTCTAAAGTTTTTTCCCGTTGAACGTTGTCCAGTGCCTTCACTTTCTTCAGTTATACATCATTTCTTATCGATCCATTGTTTATTGGAAAGATTGAACAAAAAAAAAAAGAAAAGAAAGAATAGCTCTATGAACTGTGAACTTTTGGCTGAATGGATTTCCCTGTTGCCCCTTTTTTCTTCGAGTATCCTTTATGGCTGAAAGAAGCAAGAATGGATACATCAAAGCGAGCCTTTTTCCGCCGTGGATAGTTGATCGATATTGCATACTTTGACTCAAAATATCGTATCATTAATCAACGTTCGTTTGGGATGCTCCCGACCATTGGCCGTCAAGAACGTTCGACGCACCCGCGGGGGAAGAAATATAACACCCCGCCCGTGTGATTAAGTGTCGAAAATAAAAGTCAGAACTGATGACCCCATCCCCAGTCGGTACAAAACACGGTACCTAAGGGACAATGGTGTGCGTATCGTTTATCCGGAAATCACATCCAATCGACAGCAGCGCACTGCAATGAAAAAAGGGAAACAGAATTTTGGGGCAAGCATACAATACGTCAAGTTTCTCCATTATCTGAGCTCACTTTAACGAAGGTTTTCCACCGAAAAGAAAGGAGGGAAGCCCATTAAAGCTGCATTGAATTTCCTGATTGCGATCATTGTGTTGAAGGTTTTGGGAAAGCGAGTGACCGCAAGCGAAAGGACTACAGTTTTTTTTTTTACCGTTGGGAGTGTTGAAGCTTTTATTTTTTATGAATTTTTCTTTCCGCGTCCGGATGTCACTATATCTATTGCCGGAATTCCCTTTTTTTTTGTAAATTTAATCGCGAGGCTTAAATGTCACGTTGTCGAAATTTATGGAATTTTACATATATACGTATTTTTTATATAACCATAAAAAAATTTGAAACATATTTGAATGACAGATATTTAAAAAAAATCTTAGTAAATCTTTAATGTGAAGTGATCTTTAGTAAACATAATACTTTGTTTGTTTTTTCTCCCCTGAAACGATGCTCTGTTGCGAATCACACTTTCATGCAAATGTGTACACACATTCACTCCAAACTGTGCATCTGAAATTTTAAGTCAAGCAAAATTGAAATGGTGTCGGAATGAATAATGTTTGTGATGATGACAATAATAAATTCATTCGAACTTGCGTCGGTGCCCCAATAAATACTGCAGTGATGGCGCTACCTATGAAAAGCTTCAATCCATCCGCTTATATTTCTATCCGTTGGAAGTGATTCATTTCTAACGGGCGCATTTGTTCTCTTTTTAAAGATCGTCAGCGCTCTGTCTCGGTTCGATGGCGCCCGCCGAGCACGGAGGAGTACCGGATGCGCACCGGAATGCCCCGCCCAGCGCACCTGGGCGTCAACGTGATAGACAACGCGGCGAACGGCGCGGGCACCGTGGACAAGCAGCCGGCGGTGGCCGACATCGCCGAGCTGCAGACCATCAACTTCCTCCACATCAGCCACAACTCGAACGAGCTGAAGCACAGCTCCTCCAACAGCCACGAGTTCTCCTGACATCCGCAGTACGATTAAGCCGCCGAGAGTGGCGTGTGAGCGGCGAAACCACCGGACGATGGATGATGAACGGCCGGAAGCCGAACGGCCTGCACAGTGCCGTGGTGAGTCGGGTTTGTTGCGTTACGCTTCAGTCGGTGCGAATGTTTCGGCACGAATTTCCAGGTCACCGTCACCGGGCGATGGATTGATGGAGCAAATCACTCGACCGGGCCTCCCGCAGCGTATTGCTAGGAACTCCAGCTAAGAAGGACTCAAAAATAAAAACTTTAATCCCGAACCGGTATCGGATTCGTTTACCAAAACAGAAAAAACTATTCCAACCACCGGACATTCCCACTGCTGAACAGAGAGTGTCTGTTTCTCCTTTTGATTTTACGCTTCAATCAATACCCACATCTGCGTACAGACTATCCGTATAACACGTAGTCCTTTTTCTGTCAATATGCTGACCGTGTTATGAGCCGGTTGATGATTGGAAAATACCATTCGAAGCCGATGCCAAAGTGTTGATGGGAAAATGGAAATTTCGTGTACCTTCCAGCGGCGCAATGGGCTACTGAATGTCTTCAAAGGGAACGTACGTACGCCTTGGGAGTCGTACCCATATAATAACACACGCTTCGATCATGCTCAATTCCATCAATTCATGGGCCATGGTATTATCGATGCAACAACCCGACCAAACCGATTCCGGGATATAGCATTCAATTATAACGCTTTCTGGCGAGATCTTGCCGGTGGCAATTCCGAGGAAATTGAGGCCATTTTCTGCTGCATGTTTGTCTGAGATGAGCAAGTTTACTTCCACATCAAAGTTATTTGATCCTGAGAGTGTCTTTGGAAGATTGGTGTCACCAGGTGGGAAATCTATTTAAAGTATTAAAAAAGAAGCTATTTAAAGACATCGACACTCGAAATTCTATCAAAGCAATGCTGAGCAATGTTCTTGTGTCGCTTGTTCAATAAAATGTATTTCTAATGCACTCTTTCGGTATGAACAAAAGCAGCAAAACACAACTGCAAGGCTTAACTGATTTTACCATGACCAACGATAACGACGTTCCGGAAGCACAGCCATCGTTTGGAGAAGACATTTCATCCGAGAAAATTCCACTTCAAAGCAGCAGCTTTTCTAAGAACGCTCGAGACACTACACCGTAAAACCTGTTTGTACAAAATAAGACGCTGGCTTCTGCAAAAGTATCCTTGAAAGGAATTCCTTCATTTTAGTCTGCTCGCGCATTCGCTTCATTGGGAAAATCCGCAAATCATTAGGAATAGTTTCCGCGCGGGGTCGTGCTTTCTTGTACTTACACTTTCCTCTGCTCTCCTGTTTGTTATCGTCTTGCAGGATTTGAGTGGCCCCGCTCCTACGGAAGCAGTGGAGAGGCTGGTTCGGCTTCCCTTCACGTGCGCCGTGCAAAACAGATGGCGTTCGGCGGTTTTCAGCTCGAGTGCCACCAGAGCAGCTCAGTCTGCTGCTAGCCAGGAGGAACAGTTTGTCGTCAATGGAGGGATTTTAAATAGCGAAGCGACGCAGTGAGTGAGTGCCCGTTTGGGGCCATTTGGACACGTGATTTCAAGTTGTTAGTGCTTCTGTCGATTGGAACGCCCGAAAACTCGGCGAGTGAGTTATAGCATAGACGAAACACACAGAACCCTTTAGATCATGTTGATCGATTCCGTTTGTCAGAGTTTACAGTAAAAGTAAGAGGAGATTATGTACCGGTAGTTGCTTCAATGGAGGACAAAAGAGAGAGTTTATTAATAATAATGCTATCTATAGAAAATTTATCTGTGTAGAGTCGGGATGGCGAACTAAAGTGAGAAAATAACGGACTCTGCAGGCTCAAGGTAAGGGTGGAAAATGGATCCGACTGGCTGAATGGTAATGCGTGTGAACACGGAAAGAGTGACGAATAAGTGGGCTAGTAGGTCAGTTTGAATATTTTTGGAATAAAGAAATACTGTGAGCATTGGGATTTGACTACATGCTAGAGAAATTCTTATCTGTTGTTACTTGAAACGAATCCGAAATTTGTCCATCTCGTAACTCGTGTGATGGTAAGTTCAACACATTTCCACACTTAATGGCATGAGTCTATCGATCAATAAAAATTAAAATATCACAGAAAAGTGAAATAGATCCCTTCTTAGTAATATTTTTATTAAAAATCCGTAAACCGATGAAGCGAGTATGGTTCGTCTAATCTACTTATTCCCTGTGCCAAAATTCCACCGAGAATATCAGAGTCATTATTAATAACCGGATCATCAACCGGAAGCCAACAGAGATTCTAAAAATGGTCTATAGCTTGTCGCGTCAGTTTTCCTCAAGGACACCACCGACCCTTATTTCTTAATTTTTCATGAAACATCAGGCGCCTCCATCGAACTTTCGCGCCATCGCTAACTTTCTCTTTCGTAATTGATTTATGATGATCATAATACTTTCCCTCTCTTATCACCAATCTCGTCAGCGTTGAACATTGAAAGTAAATGAAGCTTCATTAGAATATTTGTCGTGCAAAAGGTGCAGCGACCGTTTGCGTACAATCAGGTCGACGATCGGAGGGATTGTCAGAAAATAACTTCCATTAACATTCGCATCAATCCTACCTGTCACTATTGATATCGATAACGTGCGTGCTCTAATGCAGCCCGCTTATCTATTCGTAGTTCCCATTTACTGTCCTCCATTGCGAACTGCCGGGATTGAGGCTTACACATTTCGGCGGTAATGCTTTTTGATGGCGCTTCACGTAATCCCTGGGTCGAATTTATTACCTTGCCATAAACAGTACCGAAATCAACTGACCGCAGGATGTTGTAACAGGGACAGGTGTGAGCACAGACGGTGCTATGTTGCTGATATATGTATAGCGGCCCAGCAACCATCCCGAATTATCGCGATTTTTGGTTGGCCAGCTGGCTTACGCTAACGGGTGGCCCTATGGAAAGTCTCTGGCACACAGGAAACGCCATTAAAGCTTGGAGCTTCATACCATTTTGTGAGGTTGATAAAGTAGTCCACGAGTCGGCCAAACTGCCGACCACACAAAACTCAATTCATTCCAGATAATCGACGCCGTATAATTGAAAGCCTTTTGGATTGGGCGCGGAAAAAGTCGGGAAGGCTGGAGGAAGGCCTTTCAGCACTCCGCACGCCTTCTCAGGTCGTCAGGATATCGGATTGCGTAACCAGGATTCGGCTTGTTTCCATGGTTGTTGGGCAGGTACAAATCTCGCATTTTGCCTCACGTCACGGGGCTTCGACCTTTCCGAGTAGCGCAACGAAAATCCATGCATGCACAGAGCTACACGCGTCGGGTGGAAAGTGAGCAAACAGCACGATTTCAATCCTCCGTCCATCCATTTCTCTGTTCAAACACACGTGGTTATGTTTTCCATGAGAGCCTAATGACCTCCAGCGGGCGAAAACTTGCACAGTACAGCAATTAAGAAGCATTAGCGTGATTGTAAGGTGGTCCGATCGTTAGTCAGAGATTTTTAAACCCATCTCTACCAAATTTGCTCCCAGGATATTGACTTGCGCCTTCCAGTCTGAACAAAACCCTCGTACCGCCCGACAAGAGGGTTGTTTTGATGATGGCAAAGGATTTAATTAATAAGTTAAGCAAAGACTGGCCTTTCACGGCTCTTAGACGTCCCACCTCGACTACATACGACGCACGGTGGACCATTGTGCTTAGGAACTCAGGAATGGCGAAGAAGGTAGAGAAGGGAGATTAGGGGAGCAAGTTTATTCGTCGGTAGGAGTGGGGAAACACCGAACTGTTTTTTTTTTCGGTGTCTCTTCCAAGGGTTGGATCTTGGCAAGATGTAATATGCAAATCACAAACCGGCCGAACGAAGTGCCCGAAAGTAAGTGGATCCCGGCGATGATCTCAGTCCGAACCGGCCGGTGTTGGCGGGTTAGCGCCAGATAACAATCAATGCTTCGGTATCGTTCCACAGCAGCATCCCCGGAGCGCGCCGCGGGACAGCCGACCCTCCGATGACACTTAGCACAGCACCTGCTTTGGCAACAACCATTTGCCTCCCCTCAACCTGCACGGGTTGATGTCGTCCGGCGTTCGTCGCGTCGCATGTGTGAGATGTTGATGCCATAAGCTGCCATCGTCAACCATCGACCCTCGCACCACCATCCTCCAGCCAATGGCGGTGGTAAAACCGGCGTGCGTCACTGTTGGGCTAGCGATAATCGGAAAGTAATCAGCTCGCTTCCGGCCGGCAACAACACTTTGCACCGTCAGCCGGTTTTCGCACTCGCTGCTGAAACTGCTCGGTGCCATGACTTGGCCCTTTTATGGCCGACACCTTCACATCGGGTTGAATGGAAATGTAATCTCACTCTCCCTTCTCTCTAAGCGTGGGATCGAAAAAATTTAAATTAGAAAAAAACAGCATCCCCTGTGGTCAACTGTACCAGTTCGTAAACATTTGCTCGTCTGCTGTCTTGCTGACAAGAATGTGCTACGGAACCCCGACGGAAGTTCATATTTAGAGTACACCCACACCCGCTCGACATCAAACTGTGAGCGAATCGGGGAGAGGAATGGCTGAAACGGAAGTTTTGTGGTTTTGTGAGGATTATTTTGGTCAACATGTACGTCACTGGGAGACGTATCGGCTTTTTTTTTTATCGGTTTTTAGTATTGGAAATGATCGAATTTTGAAGGTATGGCAATCTTCGAAAAGGAACTTATTGTAGATAACGGTTGTGCGTTGGCTTATAAAAACGAATGGACACTTTCGATCCTGCTTTGTGCTATCTGGACAATTTAGGTTATAACTTTGCACCGACCATTTTCACTTATTTGAGGTTAATATTTAATTTCATTCTCACACCCTATAGCATTTCATTGGTCCTGTTTGTAGCCGTCCGTTCGCTTTCCGATTTTTGTTTTGAAATTTTTATAAAAATCTTAGTCAATCTGCACTTTTTCATCTGCTATTTCACCACCAAAGATAAAACATGCCAAGCGCTTTGAGTTTGGTTGGCAATGTGCGATTGATTTCCGGTTACCGTTGCTTAATGGGAGTTGAAGCACGTTGGAAAGAACCGAATGCAAACGATGAGCTAGCCAATATTCTGACTTTCAAACACAAGCTTGCCAACCAACGTTCACACAGAGCATCAGTTTTCTTGTGCCTTCCGGCGTCCGGCTGGATTAAATATCAACGCCAATCCAGGTTGGTCAGAGCAACACGGTATCCCGTCGTTTGGACGTCGATGCCACAGACGTACGCAATCGATGGAGATTATTTTTCACAGGAAGTTCGAAGAATGTCTTGACGCACGTTGACGTACAACACGAACGGTATCAGATAAAAGGACAAAAATCGAAACGAATCAATGAAACGACAAAAGCATGACCAAAGCATGGCCCTAACCTGCACTGGTGCGACGGGCGATTTCTGCCATTTCTTCTTTCATGACACGGAACCCACACGAGGTCGACAGCCGTGCGTCACGAGAAATGATCAATCACGGCGGGCAATTTGGATTTATGCGCCAACACATTGCGTTGTTTTGCCGAAGAAATGTTACTCCACATTGCTTTGCCAATTGCGTGTCATTTTTCCCGGCTGGCGGAAAGTAATTTCCTTGCTGTTGCATCCCATCAAACGCAACACTGCGCCTCGGACGAGGGATAAAACACTTGCAAAGAAGCGGCTTAGAACCGCACATCTTGCGACTTGGCTTTCCGCCGAGTCCGCTGTCGTTCTTTTACTTTTCCCTGGCGTTTGCATACGAAAATATGTCACTTTGCAGGGGGAACAGCACCGTTAGACACAATCAAATTGGAGTGCTTTATTTCATCCTCTGCCCCACTTTCGGTGGGCCGACATTCGAGGTCAGCTTCCGAGCAGCTTTGTTGGCCACAAGCAGGTTAGCAGTACTTCGTTGCATTAGGCCAGATTGGCAGAGCGAGTGAAGACAATTCTCCCACTAAAACCACCACGGGGCATGTGTTCTTTTCTCGGTCGGTTGAAGAGAAATACTGAAAAAAAAAACATAACAAAACCAGTGCAATGCAAGCTGACGATAGCTCTGGTTTGCGCTTCGGGCTCGGTTGTTGACTCAACTTTATAGCTGGCGAAGCTAAACACTGGAAGGGAACGTCAGGAAAACTTTTCTTAAGCTGTTCCTCTTCCTTGCTTTCAAGCCTTCCCCGCCGTTTGCTGCACCTGCCACAAAGAAGACATAACCGTTGCGAGCATCAAATTCGCCATCATCGCATCAAGCGATGGATGAATAATGCAGAAGGGGTTCGCAAACGATGGCTTCATCTTAGTACGCTCGCCAGACAGGCTGCAATCGTTCCTCGGAACGACGTGGAACCGACGGCCCGACCCGGTCCTCTTTTAAACCGCTGCTGAAACCGCTTGATTTGAGCCTCAACCCACGCGTGGGTGATGCATGCGGTGCAATTCTCTCAAGAGCCATCGCGAGTCAACGTCTTCGCTATGGCCCTCCTCGAGTGAAGGACTCACTCTCGTGCACATCGTCCTGTGCGAAACGAGATTGGCCATAACCCGGTGTTTCTTCGTGCCCAGGTGAATTGTGTTCCTCCATTGCATTTGTTTCCGACGGACCATGGGATACACCGTTCCGTTAAGCCTTCGCTCGGGCACACACGCGTCTACGGGTGCCCCTTTGTTGGCTATGGTTTGTAAATACGCGCGCCGGAGAAAATCCGCTGTCAAAACAACGCCAACGCTATCGAGCGAGAGCACAAGGGGGGTGGGGGGGTTTGGCCGACGTGCAGCCCCGTGTTGGGCGTGCACGGGTTCACCTTGAGCTGATAGCGCCACGCAACGTGTTGAAAGTTTGCAACAGATAATTGGGGCCACGCCGACCGGCATGACCGGAAAGGGAAACGAAAGGCATGAGAAATGCTGCATAATGTGTGCCCATTTGGAATTGGAAATTGGAAAGAAAAATAGCCCATGCAAAACTGATAACGTTGAGAAAACAACACTTGAAATCGAAACAGTTTTGGTATTTAAAAAAAAAAAGGATGATGAAAGAAATTAATTTAAAACTTTGCATTTCGTAAGTAACTTTTGCACCGAACGTTTACTGTAATTTTATTTTTGGATACTCATTTTTAACCTCTCAAAGATCGAATTAATATAGTCACATTTAGTCCGATCATCGATTGTCAACATCAAATAAAGTTTTCACATCTGTATTAAGCCACTCGGAAGACCAAAGACCACTGCTAACAGCGAACTTCCCTGTCCGTGTCTGTTTGTTCGAAAGAGTCTTCATTCAACGAGATCTATGCTCCAGTTTTGCCTTGCCTTCTTGACCGAAAATAAATACCTTTGCCCGACGGCTGCAGATCACTGCATGATCACGTCGCCACGCGTCCGTTGTAGAAAAATAAAACATCAGACAAACAGGGAGAAAGGGGGGATGGTTTTCCAAGGGGTGTTTTCGCTTATCAGCCTCCGGGTGCATGTTTTTGGCAGAACACGTTCCCAACCGAGTACTATCGCTCCTTCCCGGTCTGATGCGGTCCGATAAGCTTGATGGATAAAAATATCACCACCGTGATCCGCATCGCAGCGTAGAGAAATGTCAGCATCATCCTCACTACTCCGGGCTTAGCGAGATAACGGAGATGTGCAAGCGAGTGAGATACGATCCGGACCGGGGTAAGATCAGCTGTAACCATCGGTTGCGATGCCAGTAGGCTGTGCGGTGAGCAATGAGTGTCGTCTACGAGCAGGCGATTAGTGCGTCCACCATCGAAAGCGACGTCGAGTCGAGTAGTTGAGCTGCGCTATACCTTTGCCGAAAAGTCGCGCCACCCCTTTCGGGGGAAATCAATTCGCCGCAAATCTGCCGAAACAAACGCGACGTAGTGGTGAACGGCGCGTCAGGATCGGAGCAGAAACTACGAGCGCAAAAGGAACTAACCGCCAGCCACAGCAGCATGGAACGAACATCAACGACGATGGCGACGGATAAACACGCCAAAACAATAGCGATCGACGAGGCGCCGGAAGCGGGCGTAGGTAAGCGAAGCCGACCGTGGAAGACATTGCCAGGTTGCGCCCATTTCAGGGGGAGCGTGCGAATGTTGCGCCGAAACGGCGAATGTCGCCAAGTCGATCATAATCATAAAATCAAAACCCATCCGGTGTAAGCCCATAAAGCGACAGTGTGCAGCACGTCGAGCGTGCGGGAAAGCGCGTGGAAACTGGAGCCACCCGGGCCCGGTTGATGTCTTTCGGTCGGTTTTATTGGACCCGAAGGCAATTATTTGGGACGTTAAAGGGCTATCAGCTGGGGCCTAATGACCCGCACTAATTCCCATGCGAACGTGTGCGCCAGTCACTAGCGCTTGTTTGTGTTCGATCACGGGGACCGCGGGGCATCTGTTGAATAATTGAAATTTGTTTCCGGCAACTACAGGCAGTTTGCATGCGTCATAAAAATCCCTTTGTCTTTCGATTACGGTACGTAAACTTTCGTATTGTCAACACCGTTGTGAACTCCATTAAAATTCCCCCTGAAAGTGTTTCGTGCTTCTAAGCGCAATGTGTTCTTTAAGTTTGAAAACCAGCCAAAACAAAAACGATCGTTCAGTGTTTCTGCTTGCAAGTCAACTTTTATTTCTTACAATTGATAACACGTTAAATCTTAACGAAATAACAAGATTAAAGATAATATACGTCCGTCCGCTACCACGGCTACAAGGGAAGAAAGCGAGCTGTCCCTTTGCCTGACCCGATGACACTTAATCAAGGTGATCCCTGGTCGGCCGATTAGTCCCATCACACTTGGTCCTCCCAACATTTAGTTTTACAAAAAAGGTCCAAGAAGAAATGTTCGAACGCTTTCCCTTTTCCACGTCGTTACGTGCAACCATTAGACTCCATGATTGCAAAAGTATGCTGTCCTACACTGAACAGGGCCATCATAACGAGGCACAATAAATTAATTAACATACCAGCATCTTCGAGCGGGAGTTCCCGTCGTATCAAACTGCACGTTACGCCCGGCGCAGCACGGGTTAATGAACTGCTTATTATGAAAAGCTTCGCTCTTCCGGCAGCAGCTACCCCGGCCGACTTCGAGACGGCCATCGCGGCCACGGGTTACGGCCGCTTCAACTACATCCTGCTGCTGGTGGCGATGCCCTGCTGCATGACGACCGTCTTCGAAACTACCACCATGTCCTTCGTGCTGCCGAGCGCCGAGTGCGACCTGAACCTTTCGCTGGCGGACAAGGGCATGCTGAACGCCATCACCTACACTGGTAAGCCGACGAGCCGACCGTGCGCGACGTCACTAACGAACGACCGTTTCTAGTTTTGGGCTCCAGTCTGGCCTGCAGCACAACCGTCGGTTCACTTTGCAACATGTTAACTAAATCCACACACCCTCCCTCTCTTGCACTTGCGTTCCTCTCTTGCACTTCTTTCTGCCAGGAATGATAACATCCGCCTTCCTCTGGGGCTTCCTGTCCGACATGTACGGGCGGAAGCGGCTGCTCGTGGTCGGCTTCCTGCTGGACAGTACCTTCAACGTCCTGTGCGCCCTCAGCCAGAACATGGTGGCCATAATGGTGTTCAAATTTATGGGTGGCTTCGTGTAAGTAGCGTAAGCGTGGCGTACGTGGGCGGTCCCTTCGGAGATTAGCGGACGATATGGAAATTGGTCTGGCTCGGTTCGGGCACGCTTGACTCCGGTACATTCTGTCCCCTGGTGCATGTGAGTGCTGTGCGTGTGTGTCCACAAGGTTATAGTGGCAATTTGTTAGCTTAGATGCGATGTGTCGTGGGATTCTCGTGCTGCAGCGGAAGCTGGTTGCACTTGCCCTGGTCAGCTATCTGATGTCGTACCAACCAATGGAAGCGCTTTGCTAACAGATGGTTTAGCAGCTTCACTTGGTGCAGTTTGCATTGCAGCGTTTTGCAAATGATTAAAATGATAATCTATTTTTAGAGCGTCCAGTGTAACTTGGTAATGGTAAACGTTAGAAATTTGCAGAATTACTTCCCACGCGATTTAATTCTTTTCGACGCGATGGTTAAACAACTGGCATTGGAAGCGGGTTTACGCAACGCCAAACAGTACTAAAAGCGTTAAAAAAATACGAAGATTAGGAACGTTTGGTAAAGGAGATAAATTGCAAATGTGTGTTTTGTAGGAAGTGTTGAATTGGTTTCTTAATTCGTAGTCATGAGCGCGTGGAACCATACTGAACACCGAATCTCTCCTTACTCTCCCATTCCCTTCCATCCAAATAAATTGGACGATTTTTTTGTTCGGTATACAATCCTTTTTGGGAAAAAAAGCTAGACTTCTCCCCCAGCTTGGCGTTTTAACACCATAAACCTTTCACCGTGAATGGTCCCGAAAAGTCTCAGTTCTAATGTATTACCTTTCCGTTTTTTCAATCATTTGCATTTTTGCAAACCGTAATTTTATTGCAAAAAAATGGTACAACTTGCATTCTTTAAAGTAGTGTCTACGGCTTGCTACAACTTAATTCCATTTTTCTGGTAGCTTGTGAATTCAATCGCGAAAGACCTGCTCGACTTTTGTAGCAGTACAATCTTCGACGGAGAATTTTATATCTGTTAAAAGAACGGAAGTGCTATAGTGCGTTTTTCATTCAAAACATGATACAATCAAAAACCACTGCGTAGGATGAATGGACCGCTAGAAGTAATACATGCCGAAAAAATTAAATCACCAATCAAATTGATCAAAGTAATCACAGAGAATTGCTGTCAACAGTCCGAACTAACAATTTTATATCTGTGTTGCTCTCGTATCTTAAAAACCGAACGGTAACACTTGTACACCTTATAAAAGAATGGTTCGCCTTTCTTTTGCTTCCTTCGTGTCAATTTTCATTTCGGTTCCTTTTTCGTGAAAAAAGCGTACACTTCCGTAATACGAATTCGTAGAGCAGACAAGGTATCCTGTCGAAGCGAAATGAAACAATCTTATGCCACCAGGAAAAGAAACGTTTTTTTTTTGCCCCAATATCGTAAGCGTTGACAGAAAGAGGCAACAGGAAAAAAATAAGTAGTGCTCCACGGGCGACACGTTCATCGATCATTTAATTCCGGACGTTATAACAGAAGGTAGGGGAGGGGAATGGGGGTATACCGAAGTTGGTTGGTGGTGTGTAGGATAAAACGTATTCAATCCATCTCATTTCACCCGGAAATAGGCAGCTCGTTTGATGAGCTCCTTTCCGGCCGCTGACGTGCCTGAGATCTGAGGAAAAGACAAATATACAAACAGACTCTTCCGGTTTCGGTCTATTAGATTTGTAGCAAGGTAAAGCGCTTCCCTGGAACCGTGAATAAATGTCGTAAAACTTCCCGGAGGCATAGGAGAGGAACCAATAATCGGCAGTAAGATAGAGGATCAGAAAGGAATCGAAAAAGCCGGGAAAATAAACGCAATTTAAAGTGCTTACACTCGGTTTCATCCTGTGCGCCCACGCCATGATCCAGATCGAGCTCCCGATTGTGCACGAGTGGAAAATGTGTTTCGATTGCTATCTCTCAGTGGGGGTGACTTCCTTCTAAGCTTCATCCGTGAAACCTGTTTCCGTTCGTACCGTCGGCGGGGGTGGCTTCTGTTCGTGATTTAAAAATTTGACTAGCCCGTTCTCTCGCCTTTTCTGCTTGCAGCATCTGCGGTCCGTTCGCCGTTCTGATGGCATACCTGTCCGAGTTCCACAGTCTGCAGTACCGCTCCCGGGTGATGATAGTGCTGGGGGTGTTCTACAGTGCTGGCAACATGCTTCTGCCCGCCCTGGCCTGGCTGATTATTCCGCAGTCCTGGAACCTGGTGATTGGCAACGGAATGCTCGGTAAGTACACCTGACGGACCCTCAAGGGATTGGCAGCCATCGCCAATCGAAAACTGTGGCTTCACTTTCCTGGCTGGTTCCGAACGAGTCGGGTTTCCCCAAACCGATGGGCCCACGGAGGTACCAGCCGCCGTCGTCCTTCAACGGAGTGGAATTACTCGTATCCATCGACCCCGCTGCTGGGCTGGACCCTACATCTGGTCCTAAATTTTGCTCTTCGGCGAAAAGCTATTCCAGCTGCTGATGGAATAATGTTTGCCAAATCTCTGTAAGTGCTCGAAAGCTAAGCTTTTTCAGCACCACTCTGCAGTGGCAGCATTATGCAGTTCGACGAGAATCTGCAACGCATTTCCAGATTTGCTGGTCAACAACTAGTTGGCTAGTTCTTTTGCCTACCAACTTCCAGAGTGTAGTGCTCCTTCCTGGTACAGCCCCTAGCGAATAAATTGTGCTGCAATTGTGGGCAAAGAGATTCCCAGTTTTCGTCTATTCAAACATCGGTCCGATAAATGGAATTGAGTAGCGCACAGAATGATGGTTCGTCACTGCACGTGATGGAAGCCAAGGCCATTGGAACAACCACCCTTTCAAATTTAAAATTTCCTTTTCCTCATTGTGTGGGAACACAGCATAATGTTGGAAGTATACTATCGCCTACATGTTTGCGACTGCTAGAAGCGAATTAAATCCATTCCATTTATGATTATTCATGCTGAAGTTTCTTTAATTATAGCCCCAGTACTGAGCCGCTTTCGATTTACTTTTCTGGAAGATTAAAAAAGGTTGGAAGATTAAATAAACTTTGCCCACGGCAGGAGGAACTGAAGTATGTCTACCCGCAAATACTCCCTGAGCATCATGCCGTAAGCCACGTGCCTGACATTTTTCCGAATTTAAAAGACTCTCCAGGCAGATAATGGCGGTTCTGAAAAGTTTAATGATGAAGCGTATGTATTCAAAAAAGAATAAACGCCAGCTCATAAACATCGATGGTGGCAAATCGAGAAACACGCTTCCAAAACACACCGGACGGAAAAAGGGGCCCTCTTGCAGCTTGAAGCTTCCGATCTTCCAAATGGCGAATCGATTGCATTAAACTGACGGGTGAAAGAGCGATAGCAAAAAAAAATAAAATAAAAAAATACAGGTAATTTTGCAATGAAGATAAAACTGCCACATCACATTTGCCGGCTGCTGCTAATGAAACGAGTCAAATATCCAATCAAGTGGTAGCTTTTCGGTGAAAAGGTTCGGCGCCCCGGGACGCCCTTTTCAGGTTCAGGCAGCATTCGTCGGTCCGCCGCCTAGCGACGGATAAATTGATTTTTCAAGCATTCTTCTGATCATTTCATCCGCAAGCTAGCCCCGCTCGAGTGAGGCTTTGCACGAACGGCTCTAATCAATTTTCCGCCGTTCCCCGTATGGTCGTATTTTAGAAACGAGGTATGAAGTGTCAGCGGTACTCATACTCTTACCTTTGCAAATTACCTTACATTATACTCTTACCTTAACAAGCAAATAATAAGCTTTTTTTCATACACGTGTGAACTTTTGCTTCGTAGTACTATTCAGACAGCGCCTCGACTCCCTTGCAAAATTGGGCAGTAAGGAAAATATGGTTAAATGGAGGGGATCTCATGAATAATCAAGCGCCATTTTTTCTCTTCGTAAGAACAACGCAAAATTGCCAATCGATTATTCTGTTCTTCGCCATTTCTCGTGCGCGTATTGCTTGAACTTTGATACTAATTATCACTTGAGCCAGGCAGTCCAAACTTCTACTGCCCTGTTGAACAGGAAACTGAAACGTGATGCGCATGATGAAAGATACCATTTTGGTTCTGAATACTACTGAAAGAAGCACACGGACAACGTATGAAAATCAATCAAAAAAAAAAAAACCGATATGTGGTCAAACATTTTCATCTTTTGAATGTCATGTTCTCCTCCTTTTGCTTCGTCTTATTGGCATAACGACAGTCATTTGGTCAAGCCTACCCATTTTTTAGAGCTTACGAGACTTTCTCCTCCCTTAAACCGTACGTGGATAGTCTTTCCTTCGGATTGGGGGAAGCACAGTGAGTCGTGTTCGAGCCGACGTACGCGCCCAGCTATGCAGTAACCCAGCAAAGCAGCAACAGTACAACTTTATATACCTATATTGACTTTCTTCGCGATTTTATTTTCCGAGTTATTTAAATCTTGTTAACTATTTCGAACGAAAACTGGTACGTGTTGCAATAAATGCAACTTTTCTTCACTAAATCCAAAATGTACATCCTTTTGCTTTTTGCTTCCAAAAAGTTCATGCGTTTGCATGGACCCAATAAGGCCATAATTGACAAATATCGTATTATGCGCCTTCATTATGTGAATGGCACAATTTGTGTTATGTTTTTATTGTTTACAGGGTTGAGAGCAGAAATCTGTTCTCAATAAAATAGATTGATTTTCTTTTTATTCGTTACAGTTTTTTGTCGAACTGTATCGTCGACATCAATGATTGGGCACAACAATGGATCTTTATTTCAATAAATGCAATATTATGGAGTAAGCTCCAACCTGGATGACGCCATACTAAAATATCCTGATCAAAGAGCACACGGGAGCCTGCCTTTTGAGGAGAACTTTGTCAATGACTTCATGCGAAAATCGTTAAAAATTTAGTCAAAACCTTCCTTTCGCTTCCTACAAGAAGGAGTCAATCAGAGAAGCTCAAAGAACTGACGTACTATCTTCCCTAATTAGCGTCGATTGCTCTGGTTACGTTTGCCCGTCAACCTTCCGCCTTTCCAATGAAGAAATCTTACCCTTGAAAGATCCTTTTACTTTGGAGCTAAACCACTCGACAGCTCCGTCAGCCACGCTCCCAGAGGAACACGGCAGATGCAGCAATGAGCAGCCCAGCCGATGCTTCGACAGACCCGAATGATGTGAGCCATTAGGATGCTAATTTAATTGCCTTCCACCCAAAACACACGCACCGGTCGGTCGAGTGGGAGTATTTAATTTAACTGTACGTGGGCCCGGGATGCACTCAATTGAGTTTTCTCAGGCCCGGGATGAGCCTATCGAGTTAGGCTAACTGGGTTCGGTACACGGAAGTCATTCTACATCGTGTTATAGCGTCAGCACATGCGGAAGCTAATGTGACGTAACGTGTCAACTTAGGTGGGGTATACGAGTTGTGGTAATCAATGGTGACGTTCCGCCTGCGTAGGAAACACGGAGGGCTACTGTCGTGCGCCGCTGACGGCATTTGATGATTCAGCAAAGGAGACAGCCGGTGCGGCCACTCTAATCGCCTTTCCCTTTTTCGCTTCGCAGAGATCCACTCGTGGCAGATCTTTCTGGCGGTCAGCTGCCTGCCCGGTTTGCTGAGCGGCCTCAGCGTGATATTTCTCCCCGAGAGCCCGAAGTTCCTGATGTCCAAGGGGGAAAACGAGCGTGCCCTAGCCATCTTCCGATGGCTGCACGCCATCAACACCCGCGGCCGGGAGGAGTTTCCGGTAAATTAGCGAGCGCACCCTCGGTGCCACCCCGTCATGCATTTCATCCTTGGCTTCTCTTCACTTTTCTTGCCCCAACGACCCGGCAAATGCATCGACATTTGGCGTGGGCTTAGATCAAGGAGCTGGTAAACGAGCTGGCAGCGAGCGCCGAATCGACGCCCGATAAGCAAGCGTCACCGGATGGTGCCAAACCGTCCGTCACCACCGGCCTGAGCGAAGGATTCCGCCAGCTGGGGGTCATGTTCCGGAAGCCGCATCTGAAGAACGCCTGCCTGGTGTACGGCATCCAGTTTGGCATCCTGCTAGGGTACGCTCAACCACGACCACGATCACTGATTGCCTTGACCGGTAGGCCTCACCAGCTTCCGCTTCTCTCGTCCCTTATAGGTTGAACACTTTCCGCCTGTGGGTACCCCAGCTCTTCACCATCATCGAGGAGTTCGAGCACGAGCAGCAGATGTATGTTCCGGGCGATGCATCCTCATCGCTGGCCGACCGACAGGCCACGCTCTGCGAGATGCTTGCCTACAAGGTCAACAAGACGCAGCACATGCAGGAGCAGTGGCTGGAGCGCGACTTGGCTCGGGCTCTCCACGGACCGGAACCGGCCGGCGTGGAACCGCTCAACGACATCCTGAAGTGCACGGCCGTACGTTCAAACATGTCCTATCTGCTGAAATGATACGGCACACAACCGCCTCTGTGTAGCAGTATCAGATTCACAGCCATCAGGGATTTTCTTTATCCATCCTCCCATGTCCTTCCTCCGTTTTTCCTTTTATGTTGGCATCTTGGGGCTTCTCTGGACGGGACCACAACCGCGCAGACAACGGAGGGCCGAATCTATCTGTACTCATTAATCATCGGGAGCGTCGGCATCGGAGCGTACGCCGTTACGACGCTCATGATTAATTCCATCGGCAATCGGAACCTACTCGGTAAGTGCGTGACGAAGGACGAATTGGCACACCATTGGCCCGGGGCCGTGCGTTGCTAAACTCATTTAGTGCGTTCGGACGAAGCTCTCCACCCGACCGGCCTTATGCTCATGCTTAAAGCAAGGGTTCACAACCGCATCACTATCATTCGTAGGCTACTTCGGGGCCTATCAAATAACAGAAACGCAACCGTTTGGGCTGTTGGTCATTCCGTTCGCCAAACTCCTTGCGGAACGGTCAGCGTGGTTGGCCCGGCTGATGTGCTTTGCATGACGTGCTTGATTTAACGCAACTGCTACATTCATTCCGGCAATGAACGGAAGCCATTTCTTGCCACGCCGAAGAAGAAACCGCCAACTCGGGCTAGTCACTTAATCGCCTGAAAGTAGACTACAGTGCAGTGGCTGAAGTCTGTTAAATGACCTTCTACGAGCGTTTTTTTTTACTTTCTCGGAAAGCTCCAGTCGCATGCCGCCAGACTGAGAATTTGTCATGATGAACGGTCGGGGAAAAAAAGCCACCATCTTAACGGGCTTTAGGACCGTAAAATAAGCCCTCGTTTTGCAGCATTTAAACCTCATCCATCAAGCCGAAAAATCGCTACGGCCTGAAAATATGTCGTCACGAAAAAAAAAAAAAAATAACTTAGCTTCACAATGCTGCGCTCTCGAAATGTGACCACTATTTAATTATAACAAATCGACGCTCCGATAAGCCTGGAATGGAAAGTTTGCCCTCGCGGCGCATGGTCAGCTGAGAAAGAAGATGAAATTTTACGAATTAATTAAATCTCCTCCGTACGACGATGCACGAATTATCGCGGTTCCGTTAAGGTGAGCTGCTGGAAAAACTGACAAATTTCAAACAAACAAACGCCAGCCTGTGCGTTCATCATCAGTAAATTAAAATGGAAATTAATCTCTAGCCGGCACACTTTCCACACCAGCCAGTTTATCGATTGCTTATCCGCAGCCGATCGGCCTTGCTCTGGTGTGTGCGCTTATATTTTTGCACTTCCTCCATTTGTTTGGCTTTTGCTCATGTTTTCCTATGAAATTTATTCTTCATTTCCGCACTTAATTGACTTTCATGCAAATGCGCAAGAAGTCGGCCGAATATACCCGTTGCATTGAACATTTATCAATTTCTCCCGAGAAAACTATCCATGTGGAGATATGCACAATTTTATTTAAAACATGGGAACATGAAACGCAAGTTTTGGCAGTTGCTTGCAAGTCATAGCATGCAGCGGACGAGCGTTTTAATGGAATAATAACTTTTTGTTCTTGAAATTATGAAGTATAAGGTTATGCAACTCTATTTTAACACACAAAACTATAATGCCATTGGATCGCTTGTCCAAATGGAGCGTTCTGTAGCATTGCATTCCCTGGCAAATATGTTTTACTTTTTACTTGAACTTACTTATGCATATGAGATGTCATGATGGTGTATATTTTAAATCGCCTTATATAAGCTTAAAGCTTTTGCTTGCAACCCATCCATTGATTGAATGAACACCTCGCAAATATGCTTAAGATAAGCTTCCCGTAATAAGCACTCTCTGATTAAATAAATGCCACAAATAATCCAATTACTTGTTACAATCACATACCGACTCTACATTGCATTGCGTGCTTATATAACGTGGAAACTTAAGGCATTCATTCGCAACAGCAACAGGCCGACAGAGATATGTGTGAGAAACCCAGGGCGACTTGCAAGATTTCGCTTCCACTTTAATGAAAGCATTCATACAGATTCGGTCTAGTTCATGCGGCGCTTCAATTTCACTCGCGAGTTGCTGGCAGGAAACGACGTCGCCGCAGTTTCCTGAATCCACACAGTTTATTTCCCCAGTATCACGGATTCTTCTACATCGCTTCCTTCGCTCACCAATCAGCGGCACACGTGTTTCGCAGGCTTATCGACGGATGGGTAATGGGGAGGTAGACTGCTCCCTTGCGAATTTTCCCGCCTTATCAAGCAATCCACGAGCAGCCTCATCACGATGGTGGCGGAAAAAAGATTTAAAAAAAAGTCCCCAAAAGACGGAAATGTTGTGGTTCACCACAGTATCGCCATCGCCGGATCACAAATACCAACCCGTTGAATCATACTGCTGGTTGATTTATTCCGAACTACGCAGAGATCGCCTCCCCACGTAGGGGAGCAGGAGGGGGTGGCTTGATTTAATGCCACTATTAACATTCGCCGAAGACGTCTCATCTTCTTCTCTACTCTTCGTCCTTCCTCCCCTTTTCCCACTAGTGTACGGACTGCTGCTGGGTGGGTTGTGTGGAACCGCCCTCTACTGGGCCCGCAGCTCCCTTGTGACGCTCGTCCTGTCGTCCTGCTACATCACTATCTGCAGCATCGCTTCGACGGCCCTGGTCGGCGCCGTCGTCGCCATGTTCCCCACCTCAATGAGGTCAGTATCATACGGGACAGTGCGGAACCGCTCCCCGCTAGTCAACCCTTTGCGTCAACTTTCCACCTTCTAACCTCCACGCTAATGGGGGTCAACTGTGGTAAACGTTTCTTCTCCTCTCGCATAGAACGATGGTGGTCTCGCTGACGATGATGTTCGGCCGCACCGGGTCCATCATCGGCAACGTGACGTTTCCCTATCTGATGGCGCTCGGGTGTCTGCCGCCCTTCGTGATGATCGGAGCGATTGTGATTGGTGAGTATATCGCTGCGGTGAGTCTCGTGTGTGATTCTACTAATGTGTTTTTTTTTCTCTACCCTCTCTTTCTATCCGGGAAACCTTCCAAATCGTGCGAATTCTGTGCAGCTGTCGCGATGGTGTCCCGGTTGCTGCCGCGAACGGTGAAAAAACCACTCCAATAAATCGCCAAATCCCCACTTCCCCGTGAGCACGTTGCCGGCACGGATAATTGCTTAATCAATATTAAACCCGGCGTGTGCTGCTAACCGTGGACAACAACTAATTAATGCACCAGCCCCACCAGCCGGCAACCCGGGAGATTGCGCTATAAATGATCCCAATTAGTGTAACACGAAAGCTGACTGTCAAGAGAAATAGATTTAAATAAAACAAACAACAAAATCCGATACCCGAAAAGGACATAAGTGGATAGGAGGAGCGCGGGAAGGAGTGAGAATGCTCGGCAGCTCAAGTGGCACGTCACCGCGAAGGACGTTGTTGTTTAAACCCTTTAATTTGCTATCAAACTGTCCATTGTTTTTGTCCACGAAGACCTGTCAAGCTTAATGCCGTCTGATTACTTACTTCTCAAGAGCCTTGACTGTAGATGGCGGCTAAGTAAATCGTGGCAGTGCCTTAGAGAAGCACACGAAAATCCCATGTCGATCCTTAACCTGCTGAGCCGGTCGGATCGGCAACTTCTTCCGCAGCCCTGCGGTATCGCGCGACAAATTTGCGAGTTTTGCCGCCACCAACTGTTCGGTCGGGATTGATTTGACCCCCGGAAGCGAGAAGCGAACGCCGGTAAGACAAACTTTACCGTTTATCATTTTCATTATCTCCGACGTGCCCCGGAGCCCGGGATCCGATCCGTGTCTCACTCGTTTGACGTTATTAGAAATATCAACGAAAGGATCTGAATTGTTGGCGATGACGTGAAGTGATGGAACTTTGAGGATAGAAAGGAGAACATGGGTGCTAGTTCTTCTTGTCCCGCTTTGTCTAGGAGTCTATCCTGTTGGTCTCACTTTTTCACTTGACGAAACTATGCGACTGGCTGGAGACGGTCGGCCCACTTCTTGGGAGACTCTCAACGGAAGCCCTCAAGGTTAGGTGGTAGTATAGAGCGGGTGGCGAGGGGAGAGTAATTTTTTGGAACACTTTTCGCTCGAAACTTCCCACACCTTCGAACTCTCATCTTGGGAGCACAAGTTTCAAGATCCGTTCTTGTTTGGCCTAATTGGAATGTACATAAGGACATTCAAAGCACCTCCTGGGTTTGTCCCGATTTGTCGAGACAAAGAATGTTTGCCTTCCAGTTTTCCCTCCACCCAGTTTTCAGGTTTATTTCATCCCACCGCCTCCCACACGATGGAATTAATCGACCCACGTCGGGTATGTGAGGAATGCTCTTCATTGCGATTTAAAGATATAAAGCACGTGCGAAGAAACCCGTCTGAGTGTGTCCCGAGAACGAAGGATCTAGGATCTAAGTACTGCTGACTGGCGGAGACAATGAGTGAAAGTAATCAAATTAATCGAATGCTTGGGATTAATTCAGTTAGACCGTCGGGTCGGATTGGAACGGCGCAACGCCCAAGTCATCCTTTCGCACCAACCACCACGGGAGGAGATGGAAATGAGATGAATAACGGCATCCTTAAGAAAAGCAGCTCCTTCAACCTCTCGACCGTAGTGAGTGACAAATGGTGGCAAAAAAAAAAAAAACCTTCCTGCGTCGTTTTTCCCCTTTTTCGAGTGCAGTCCTGAGGTTTGCTTGCGGGTGCATAACATTGTGACAAAATTAAATAATCAGATAATGAGATCCAATTAATTCTTGCACAACGAACTTCCGGTGGTAAGGTTTACTTTGCGCTCTCCACCGAGATAGTGTCAATGGCTATAGTGCTGAAAATGGTACTGGCTTAAAAGAGGAAAGAACTTTTCATTTCGAGTGGCTAGTTTCAAACTTTTGAGCTTGGATTTGAGAATTGCGGATTGAAGAATTGAAAAACAATTTCAATTATCAGATAACATTTCATTTTGATGAATTTACCAACCCAGCTTAGCCTTGCAAATTACGTTTGATGGGTAGACAGAAATAAAATATGCAGTCATCATTTCCGCTGATACGTAATTGATAGTAGAATAAATTAAAGTTGTCAAAGTTATTGTAGCACTCATGAAAGGGAACAAAATACGCTGCAAAAAGCCGAAACGATCGCGAAACTTCGTTTGCTCTTGCGTTTGTGTGACCTGTTTTGCGTAACTTTCCAAGCACTTCCGCTTTTTGATAGGCAAGCTTTAGTGATTGCAGATTTATTTTGGGAAACCATTGCCGAAAACTTTGCTTTTCCGGCATGCTCGACGCTTAATCATCGGTCTCGTGATCAACCACTGAGAAGAGCGCAAAAGTTCATCCACATTTGCTGACGGATTGTATCAAACTGAGGAATGGTACGATGGTATGGTAATCAGAAAGTTATATTAATAGAACGTTCGGGGCAAAAATAAAACAAGCACGCACCAAGCCGGCTCATGTGAGGGAAGTCAAGTGCGAATGGCTGGCACTTGCTCCCACAACGGAGATTAAAGTGAATCTAGCGAAGAAATCCTCTTCGTCTATTTTCCTCGTGTCGTTTGGTGCTTTAAGTTCAATTTACGCATGTACAGCGACAGTTTTCACTCGTTGTTCAACTTAGACATAAGCTAGGTTTAATCTTTTCCATCTTTACTCGTTGACTGTAACTGGCAACATCTTATAAACCCTTACAACGCGTTTGTCCTCTTCAGCGTTCAGCAAACCACGAAGAGCATTTAACTTCCGTAGCAGCGCAGGGCGATGTCCTCCGGCATCTCCCGTCGCAGTTAAGATGCAATGAAGCAGCTATACAGAAGAAACACGTTAGTGTGTATTCAAAATATTACATTTTTGGGGCCGCGAAGACACATGGTGAGGGTAAGAAACCCCTCCTCCCTCGCGAAAGGGGGGCTCACATTCATATTATATGTACAATCGACAGGCATCTACATTCCAACGGGGAAGTTACGGTGAGAAATAGATCTTTTAAGATGTAGAGAAACCGACGCCTTGTAACTATAGTATCCTCACGGGCGGGCACGTTGAAGTGTTAGGGTAGCAATGCGTTATCTCGCATTGAGCAACGAAATAATAAAGAAGTCTTATTATTAGTCAGTCACCTGAACTAACAAAAAAAATTGTCTTGTGTGTCTTTGACACACATAATTATTTGCTTTCATTTATTTTCTTCATTCACATTATTTAATGGTTCAAAAATGATACGACACGAAAAGATCAAATGGTTCAATTATCAAATACGAATATGGCGATATCAATTGTAACGGACGCAACCAACAGAGGGAGATACCATTCTGAAAATACTCCACGTGACTCTTTTTTTTTCTTGCGTTGTGCTTTGTCGACATGCATATTTGTCGCTGACCAAGATCGTTGTTTTAAGGTTTGTGCAGATGAAATTAAAATAGCTTATAGATAAGAAAATATCCTGATTATGCTGTTTGACCGCAACATAACTTCTTCGAACACATCGCAGGGAAACGATAACTACCTTCCTCCCAAGGAACGCTGATTTTATCCCGTCCAATCAAGAAAGGGAACAAGAGCCTAACTTCCTCCATCAATGGCAAACTGTTCGAGAGGAGAAAACGATCGACAGTGTAATCGATATGTTTACATTGGCGCCCCCGCGTCCACATTCGTCAGTGCCTGCCGAGCCCGAAGTGGTGAGGAGCCACAACCCGTGGAGGCTTCTTCGGGCTCCTCTGGGCTTATCTTATCGAGCGCGATATAGCGGGTTGTTTCGCTAATAGAAGACAGCAATCGGGCAGCAATCTTATCTGGCTCCGGTGTTGGTTGTGGGCCCATCGCTGGTCCAATCGATGCCAATCGAGTGACCAGTCGCGTCCAGTCGTCGGAAACCTGTCCGCCGCAGGTGCACGCAATACGTGCGGAATCACCGAAATCAAGTGGAAAAATTGCGTCGGTGCTGTTTCATTCCTAGAAGCCCCAGTGGTAGTGAAAAGTTCCACGGAAAAGTCTCCCCACGTGGTCCCCCCGGATTGCAATCATAATAAACGGCAAGGAATCTTAGTGGACCTGTAGTGAACGTTGGAAAAATGCGATGCGCCTACTCATGTAGTCCAGTGATGGTAATTTGATTGATAAATGTGTTTGTGTGTGTATGTGGCTGGCTTGTGCCTCCGTGATCGGTTAATAAAACGCGAAAAGGGCACTTGTACAAAGAGTACACAAATGAGCAATTGAACGGAAGTTGCGCAGTATGAAAATGGAGATTCGTTGGAAACAAGCGGATGAATATTGCCAGGTTAATTGATTCCAAAAATACCTTCGGGGTGCTGCGTTTCATGAATGCAAACAATCAATTGATGACCCTAATTTAATTGAGTTATTATTTTAAAAACATACAACTGTGCACGAACAAAAAACATTTGCCGGAAATTGGACATAAAAAAAACTGACACGGTTTGCACCAACAGGCGACGGTAGTAGTATAGAGCCCGAATCCCAGCGAAATCCGGGGTGACTAATCGGACGGTGTAGGAGGCACTCTGGAAGCAATCATGACTGCTGATAAATAGCTGCGCTTATCAGGACGCCCTTCATTGACAGCAATCTTTACAATTGTACGCCAGTTCCGCCAAAGAACAGATCGGTCGGTGCGGCTGGAAG
Source organism: Anopheles atroparvus (assembly GCA_914969975.1). NCBI lineage: Eukaryota > Metazoa > Arthropoda > Insecta > Diptera > Culicidae > Anopheles > Anopheles atroparvus. Next base: position 22,726,122 of record CAJZCY010000001.1, on the reverse strand, counting down.
GAACCGTTTCGCGAATGCACGAACGGCCTTCCAGGTGAACGTTATTCGTCGATAGAAAGCCGGTGAACGAAGGCTTCCAACCTTGACGGGTGACTCGCCGTGAATGACCCATAATTTCGATGTCAGGTGTCACGTTTGTTGATTGATGAAGGCGTCGGCTTGTGGGCGACTGTTGGGCGGTTTCTCTGCAATATGTTTAACGGACGGGGGTGTACGGTTATAACTAAACAAATCGCTTAGTAAAGGTTAACATGACACAAACAGCATGTTCTAGCATAGGTTTTTTGGAATTGTACACGGCTGAACAGTGGCTGTTAATTAGCCTCTGTAGCTGAGGTGGAAGAACCTGTCGGACTGGCGTAATGTGCGTCGTGCGTCTTTTATCCCGTCAGTTTGGTACGCCAATTAGCTTTTTAACAACTCTTGTCTTATGACAGGAAGGGGGATGCTATAAAACGTGTACATGCAACTGCCCTAGTCAAATATGATTGGAATATGTATAGTCCTCACACAGATAAATTGCTGATTTCGTCCCTCTTCAACAGTGGCCTGCGCTGTTCGGGGTGCTTCTCCTGGCGCTTCACTGTGCCGCCCAGTGGGGCGAGCCGATGTTCGAGGCGGGAAACGAGGGGGACATTTCGCTCGGGGCGTACCAGGGTGACCCTTTGATGCAGCAGGATGTCTGGGTGCTGGAAGAGAAGACACCCGGGTACGTGCTGGTCTACCTAAACTACAAAGGTAAGGCAACATCGGGTCGGTCGGGGCTACTTTGGATCGCAATTCCCTTCGGCGTAACGCGGCTCACCGACACACTTCGCTAACGTCCAATGCAGGCACGGAAACACCGACCATCGCTCAGGCTCCGGCCAGTCTAGGGGCGGCGCTGGACAAGGAAGGCACCTCCGATCGGTGGCGCATCAGCATCAATCGCCGGCAGGACTACGAGGTGCCGGAGCAGCGCTACCAGCTGCTGCTGATGTTCGTCGACGTGGCGGGCCGCCCGTACACCCTCGCGGTCCATCTCGTGAACATCCTGGACAATGCGCCGGTCATGGCAAGCGAAAACAACTGCGAGATCGAGGAGCTGCGCGCGAACTTCGTTTCGGACTGCCTGTTCAGCGTCTACCACGCGGACGGGTTCAACGAGAACGGCATCGGCAACTCCAGCACGAACGTGCTGACGTTCGAAATTGACGAGACCAGCGGGGCCGGCGTACACTTTCGGTTCGTACCGTCCGACCAGACGCATTCCGACGCCGCCTACACCCGTCTCTACAATCTCGAGTGAGTATCGCCACCGGTGGTGAAAGGATGGAAAGTGCTAACGACAGCTATCAAAACGATGTTGACAGACCAGCCTTGTGATGATTGTTTCATTTTTTCTTCTCGATCTGGTTCGTTGATAAGAACACTCTCAACGTCATGGTGAGATAGTCGTGGCGTTGCCATTGACTCACGCTCGTCTTTGTTTGATCGAATCTTGTGCGCCACATGTTTCACCCCGGAGGCGTGGTAAACAACAATTCGTGACCCTCAAATACAACATATCTGTTTGATCTATTTGAAAATTGACCTGATAGAAAATTGGGCCAACCGAGTGGCCGTTTTATTTACCTGCTTTTCAAACACAGCCAAATTTATTTTCCCTCCTACTAGGAGAATTGCATTTAGCCAGTGTTGCATTCCCCTGTCACGTTTCAAGTGGAATTGAGTTCATTATAGATCAAACATTTCTTTTGATGGAATTATAGCCAGTTTTAAAGTGAATCCGAATGAAACCTCTATTAAAAAACTAAAGTCAATAGTCTAATAATCGTCAACACATTAAAAAAAACGATCAAAATGTATCTAGTGCAAATGGCATCGGGATGATCATAGCATTTTACAAACACACTCAGAACAAATTGTAAAAAGAGTGTTCACAATGTGTTCTTTAATTATTCAAACATAGTAGCAAACATAAACGAACGAATTTCCCAGAAGCAATTATTTTTCTTTAATATGGTTGTTTAACTGTGTTGGCCCACTTTTTGTATTTTGCCTTCTCAAGCTCTCCTAAAGATCAACATTTTCTTAGATTAAGGACTTGTAAATCGGGCCATATGTCCTTAAGAAATTGGTTGTATTTTAGAGATATTACAAAAATCATGAAACCGTAGTTGGCCCGTTGCCATGGATTTTTAACGTTTAGGTTAATTTATGTTGGATTTTTTAATGTGACTACCCCTTTGAGTCCGCAGTGGCGTGTTTAAAATAACCTTAAAACCCGTTTCGTCCTCGAATTAGGGTGCTGGAGGCGCTGAACTTCGAGTCGAGGGCGCTGTTCAACTTCATTACCACCGTGTACGACCTGGACAGGACGCACTCGTTCAAGATGAACACCATCGTGAAGGTGCGGAACGTCGAGAGCCGTCCGCCACGGTTCACCCGCCCATTTGCCACCCAGCGCATTATGGAGAAGGAAGAGTTTAGCACCACTGTCGCCGCCATCGACGGAGACACGGAGCTTAATAGGCCGATTTGCTATGAGCTGCAGACGGCTAACTCGAATCGTAAGTATCACTAGGCACCGAACGGGCTTGTTGCGTTGGTGTAATTGATGTTTCCTTCCCAATCGTTGGCATGACGTACTAGATCAGAAATACTTTGAAATTGGGGAAACGAATGGCGAGCTCGTCGTGCATCCGATCGACCGGGATAGTGAAGAGAATGAGCTGTATCCATTCACGGTAAGTAATTGCAAAACTCTGAAACCGTGCTATCTTGCACCAATGGACCCAGCCTAGCCGCTTGTTTCTCTTCCGTTTAGATAATGGCCTACAAGTGCCACAACAAGACGTTCAACACCTCCATCGAGGGGGCCATCATTCTGGAGGACAAAAACGACTGCTTTCCGGAGATCGATGTGAAGCCCCTCGAGCTACTGTTCTGGGAGAACACCGTTATGGAGCTGGAGTTCGAGCAGTTCGTCGTCGAAGACCGGGATCTAGGCGAGAACGCCCGGTACGACGTGCGGCTGTCGGAAACGGTGGGCGGCGCTGGGTCGCTCCCGGCCGATTCGTTCACCATCATCCCATCGAGTGGCTACCAGCGAGCCACGTTCACCATTAACATTTTGAACGCGGCGCTACTGGATTACGAGCTTCCGGTGCGCCAAACGTTCCTCCTGCATGTGACCGCCCAGGAGCCAATCGAACCGACGCACGTGCGTACCCAAGCGATCACCGTGCGGCTCCGGAACTGGAACGACGAGGTGCCGTCGTTCGACCAGAGCGACTACGAAAGCAGCGTCCTGGAGACGATCGGCGCGAACGAGCTGCTGATGACGGTCACCGTGTCCGACCGGGACATCGACGACGGCATACAGCTGAGCGTGCTGGGTCGGCTGTCCGAAAGCGTGCAGGTGATCGCGCTGCCCATGGCGAAGGATGAGGCGGACGTGCCGAGCTATGCGTTCGAGATCCGAACGAAAGTGGCCGACATCTTCGACTACGACATTGCCAAGGAGGTGATCGTGCAGTTGCGGGCCGTCGATCAGCTGCAGACCGAGAAGGGCGAGCCGCTGCATCAGATCTTCTCGCAGCTGACCGTGACGGTGATCGACGTCAACAACAAACCACCCCAAATAACGCTGGTGAGCATCTGGTCTGCAACCCGCTCTGGGTAAACAAGCGGACACTGACTCTCTTGCCATCTCTTCTATGGCTCTCTCACTTTGTAGCCGCGCGTATCGTTACACATAGTGGAAAACTCCGAGCCCGATAGCGCGGTCATTATCGGGGAAGCAGATGTAGCCGAAATCATCGGCACCGATCCAGACACGGAGGCGGAACTGGAGTTCAGCATCGATTGGAGCAGAAGCTACGGCACGAAGAGTGGCGTCCGGGCGCAACCGGCGACCTATGAGAAGTAACAGTTGGCCCCTTTTGTCCGTCCGTTATCCTTCGAGCGTGATGTAGTACATTTGCGCGTGTCTTTTCTTGTATCTTGTGATTTTACAGCTGTTTTTACATCGCCGAGGAGAAGGTCAACCGTCAGCGGACGATCGGAACGATACGTGTGAACCCGGCATTCTCGCTCAACGTGGACTACGAGATGTACGACACGTTGTTCCTCCTGATCCGGCTGGTCGATCGGAACCAAACGATCATACCCAACACGGCCGAAGCGGCTATAGCGATACAGATCGACGATGTGAACGACAATCCACCGTTTTTCGACAGCGACACGCTAACGGTGGTGCGATCTGTCAAGGAGCGGTCCGACCAGGGCGTCACAATCGGCAACATCATAGCCTACGACATCGACGGACCGGGTAACAACGAAATCACCTACTCGATGAAGTAAGTCGCGCCTTAGCAGATGATCTTGATTCTTTGGTTCTCTTATCTATTTCAACAACGTCATCCATCAAAGACATTTTTGATAAACTTTAGCAGGGTTCCGATAGCTCTGTGAATCTAAAGCGCAACGTGCAACAAGAGCATGCCCATGATGCAATCCGCTTTCCTGTCCTTCACTTCCTTGAGGAAGCTTTACAACCTTGATAAAACCTTTAAACGTTTAAGTTGCTCGCTCTGGGATGATGTTTAAGCACAAACGATGGCACTATCTGCTCACGGCACAATTGATCCTCTTCCGCAGACCCATCAATCCCGCACACGAAGGTTGGATGGACATCGACCAGAACGGCATTATACGAGTGGCGGGCGACAGGATCATCGATTGCGACACACCACCAATAGATGTCGTGCAGCAGAACATCACCATCGCCGACTGGATGTGGAGCACCAGCCATGTCTTCGAGATCGTGCTTGTCGACACCAACAACAAGATACCTTTCCACGAGCCCTTCCCGGACGCGGGTCAGGTGTACAAGTTCGAAAAGATGCTAGCGACGACGCCGATCCTGCAGGTGGAGGGAAAGGACATGGATCGGGATACGCCGTATCGTACCGTGTCGTACGAGATCAACTTCCGCGACTTTCCGCAGCTGCTGCGGTACTTCGAGGTGGGCGGCATCACCGGTCTGGTGTCCGTGAAGGAAAACAACGAACCGCTCGATCGTGATGCCGGTCTGGAGAGTATCATGATCAACGTGGTGATGGTGGACAATGCCGGCGGGTACGATGGTAAGCAAGGCCTCGTCACCTTTGATTGAGATATTCAAGAGAACGCGCCCAAGCTCGCTAGAATAATTGTAACATAAATCAATACTATTCCTTTTCGCCAACAGTTCAAAATCGTAATTCGACAAACATCTACCTTACCCTGCTGGACATCAACGACCACTACCCGGAGCTGCCCGCGCTCACGACGGAGGAAACCGAGCTTTCGGAGGACGCAAAGCAGGGCCACGTCATTAAGGCAGATCTGGCTGCGGTCGACCTGGACGATAGGGCCACCCCGAACGCCAAAGTCAACTACTACATCCGGCAGGTGTTTCCTGGTAGGTGTCCTACGTGTCCTATCATTATCCCGCAGTGCTGGGCCATCTGCAAACTGCGCAAGAAAACGATAATTTTACTCCGTTTGCAGAGGTTGAGGTTGCCTTGTTTGTCCTGGAAAATACCAACGAGTACAACGCGACGCTACGGGTGGATGAAGATTTAAGGGGGTACTACGGCAACTGGACACTGCAAATCGAAGTGAGCATTTAGTGCAATCAAGTGTGGGTGAAGGGGGTGGGGGTGGGGGGGGGGTTGGTTTGGTGGTCAGCATGACCATAACTTGCTGCACGATTTTCTACTGCCCCTTTTAGGCTTGCGATCGTGGCAGTGAGTACGAGCCAATCATAGAGCTTCCCGAGCCGGCTAAAGACAATTGTAGGACGCGTGACTACGAGCTGCGAGTAAATCCGTACAACTACAACACTCCCACCATCAGCTACCCTCCGCGGAACACGCAACTCCGATTGAAGTAAGTCCGGTGCACCACTGGCGGTGGGAAACGTTTACTGTGAAATTACGTGAAAACTACGATTTCCCAATCAAAGGTACGAGTCGCTTTACAACGGGCGCCCTCTGAACGATACCAACGGCTCGACGATACGGAACTTCCTTGCCATCGACGACGACGGAGGAGTTTTCGGTGACGTCACCTTTTCGCTTAGAAGCACCAACGGTAAGCACCCGGCATTCGGCACTACACTGGCAAACCACGGGAACGAGACACCCGCCAGTTGTCCCGGTTAATGAGCGTTTGCGTGAAACCACCCCATTAAATGCCTTTGTTTTCCAGATGACGAGAAGGACCACGAAGTGTTCCGGGTGGATAAGGTTGACCAGAAAACGGGGCAGCTTGTGCTGGAGAACGCGCTGGCCGTGATGCCGTATCCGAAAAACTACAGCGTGCGTAAGGCCAGCGGCAGTGGCACTATACATTGGCCGCCCAGTTTAGCGTGTTGATTCTAATGAATGTCCCCTCTTCCCACCGGTGCAGATCACAGTTATCGCCAGAGACGGCGGCGACAAGCAGGCGGAGGTGCCTATTAACGTCGTTTTCATCGACATGTCCGGTGAACCGGCCTTCCTGGAACCGACGTTCGATACGGATTTCACTGGTAATGTAAAACGGGGCTTCACTGGTCACCGTACGGACCGTTCAACATTCCGGCATCAATCAGGGCCGATACATATTGCACCCTTTTGTCTGGAGCACATACACATCCCCTAAGCGCGTCTCTCGTCATTCGATGCTTAGTGTCATCGAATTACGTGCATCATATTTGGTCAGCACAATGCATGCTGTGCACCGGCAGCGGAAACTGCTTCATGCTCTATGCCGCGATATTGAAATGCTGGCTGAAGACATAAACATGAATGGCGTTTCAATAATTTGAAAACATACACGTGGGCGAATAATTAAGTGAGCTTTGTTGTCGGGAAATGGTTCTAAGTGGTGTGTGCGTAGCCGAAACCCGATCGGCTTGCCCTCATTAAAGCGTCTAGCTTGCACCATGTTTCACGAATAATTGCATTTTCATCATTTAATTGCTGTAAATTTGAGGCATAGTGAGCGTTAATTATTTTCTGCATCATCGCTTAACTTGTGTAACATTATCAGTACCGTCAGAAAGAGTTTGAAAAGATCGATTAGAGATAGACGCTGTTTTTTTCGAATTTATTCATACAGGACTAGGTATGGCAATAAATTTTTATTATGGAATTTATGAAACTGTACATTACGAAAACCGAATCGATATTCCCCAAACAATGATCATGTTTCTTCATTTTGCATAATTCAATTTGTTTTTTCCCACTCGAAGACGGATGTTTTCGTGTGTGGTAAAATAAGAAAACATTATCAGGTATAGAAAGCTTCATTCCGAATGTTTATCCAAATTGACCAATTAATAAGAGCCAAATTGAGAGACAACAATACATTTAGGCTAACAATAAACGAAACTGATGATATCAGACCATGGTTTGGAAGAACACTACCTAACGATGGCTGTCGTTAATCTTTGAACATTTTTCTTGCAGAAAATGAGGAAGGCTGGGAGGAGCGCCGTCAGCTACCGTTTGCCGACGACCCCAAGAACGCTGGCCTTCCCCCGGGCGCTCAAACGAACGTGTTCTACTTCATCGACAGTAGGTGTCTTCCCTTGCTTCCCACCAGCAATGATATCTAACGATGAGAACGCTTCCTTTTTCTATTTTTCAGGAACGTACGGCAACGCGAGCCACCTGTTCGCGCTGGATCCTGTGACGAACGTGCTGCGGCTGGCGGTGCTGCTCGACCGGGAGGAGATCCCGGCGCACGAGCTGCGCGTGGTGGCGACGAACAACGAGAACGGCCCGCCGGCAACCATCGTCGAGTCGTCTGCCGCCCTGCTGGTCGTGCGCGTCAAGGTGAACGACGTCAACGACAACCCGCCGGTGTTCCAGCAGCGGTTCTACGCGGCCGGCATCACCACGAACGATCGCGTGCAAAAACCACTGTTCCGCGTGTACGCCGAGGATCCGGACGAGGACGAGGTAATACGGTACGAGGTGGTGCCGGGGTCAGTGGAGGCCGTCGGCGAGAACCTGGCCGAAAGTCTCCCCTTCCGGCTCGATCCGAACAGTGGTGAGCTGACGCTGACGGTGAAGGTGCAGCCCAACCAGAAGGGCTACTATCAGTTCACCGTGATTGCATTCGACCGGGACGACACGCACAACGACACGGTGCCGGCCAAGGTGTACATCGTATCCGAGTCGAACCGGGTGACGTTCGTGTTCCTGAACACCGTCGAAGAGATCGACCAGCCGGACGTGCGAGATTTCGTAAGTACCAAGCACAGGATTGGTTTTTTTTTTTCTAATAGGCAACCTGTGTCCACATGCTCCTCGGACTCGTTTGTGAACAATGAGTTCTGCAAAAACATCGAAGTATTGGCATATAGTAGAGACAACATGAACGAAAGAGAACTTGGTTGATCTAAACGTTTGGTTAAACGGACAGTTAGCGCGTGGACATTAGGCAGCAGATGAGTATATTGTTTGAGTATCTTGTTGCCAATATAATCCCCGTTTATCCTTGCAGCTCGCCACGCAACTGTCCGCGTCGTACGAGATGGAGTGCAACATTGACGACATCGACCAAACGGTCGAGGAACGCCAGGCCGGCTCCGGCACAGCCCTGACCGACGTACGGACCCACTTCATCCTGGACAACCAGGCCGTGGAGGCGTCCCGCATCCAGCAGCGCTCCTCCAACCGTACCTTCGTGACCGAGCTCAAGGCGTCCCTGCGGTCGCGCAACCTGTCCCTGCAGGACGTACCGCCAACGGTGGAGGCGCTCACCGAAACCGACGACACGCTGCAGACCATCCTGATCGTGGTGGCGGCCGCTCTCGCCCTGCTCTGCGCCATTCTGTTCGTGGCGTTCTTCGTCAAGATCCGCAGCCTCAACCGGCAGCTGAAAGCACTGTCAGCGACCGACTTCGGCTCGATCGCGTCCGACCTGAACGGGAAACCGACGCGCAACGTGCCCACCACCAACATCTTCTCGATCGAGGGCTCCAACCCGGTGCTGAACGACAACGAGTTCGGCCGGATGGGCGGCGGTGGTGCCTACGATGACCTCAGGTAAGCCAACCAGTCTCCGTCACCTTCCATTCCTGTTCCGCTATCCACTTTCTTCTTCACCGCAGCATCCAATCGGACGAGTCGGACTTCAGGGACATGGACAAGGACATGTTTGCGACAACGAGGAAGGTAAGCAGTTGGTAAACCCGGTACAATCACAAGAGCAACTGGATTCACTGCGCCTTGCATTTTCTCAGGAGAGCGTGAATCCCGCCTTCCTGGAACACATTCGCCAGCGCTCGCTGAATCCGATGGCCAGCGGGACGGACGGAGGTGACCACAAAAAGGTCGACGAAACCGAGGACGAGCTGTCGCACCGATTCTAGTGCGTTCCCTGCGGCAAGTGTACATAAGGCTCAAACTGTTATTGCGTAAGGACCACAAGAGACTGCCACTGAACCGAACCGGGACAGGCTAAACCATTTTGCTAACCGTTGACAAAATAGCTCAACTCCAACTAACGGGTGGGTGTGACAATGGAGTGGCAGCCAATTAAAAAACAACACTTTCAATTTTACAGTTCAAACCGCCAAGCTTAGGGAGAGGGTTATAATTCTGTTTCAACGTTGCTGAGTCAAACAAATCCTTCTCCCCTTCGGTCGGCAACCGACTGTGACCCATTTTCCTCCTTCGCACATGGCGACCGACTGTGATTTTTTTTTTGTGACAAAAGAATGAGCCCCTTCGCTGGATTGTTTACTGCTGAAAAACCATCCAACGCACACCCGGGGGTGAGAGTATGGAAAAAAATACCTTCATCCCAACTTACTGTGGTTTAGCTTGATGAGATTTTTCTCGATCCGACTGCCCGGCCTCGGATCTTCTGGTTTACCTTTTTTTTTCCGCTCGCAGCACGGAAGCCATAGTCCGCGCTCTTGAGCCCTGCCATGGACGATGGAAATCATAAATTTATGTAAATTAAAACTGATACTATAGAGGGAATAGGAAATAAAATATGGATCGGACCGTATACGGCTCTCGTCCCGATGACTCGGGCCCTGGGTTGAATCCCAAGAATAACTCAATCTTTCCGCATGATAATAATAATCGTTAAAAAAAATTAAACACTCTTTTTCCAACCTCATCCCAATCCCGTTTTGCCTCCCTACCCCCTCCGGTATTGCCAATGTAATGGTTCAGAAGCAAACGATTGGATAGGAGCAAACGTGACGTTAACCACACAGGACAGCACAATAAACAACTGCTTAACGATGATAAGATTTCCGGGCGAAAGGTTACGTTTATGCCCAATTTCCTGCCGAAAGTGCACCGAAGATATTAAAACACACTCGTAAAGTTCAATATGTTTATGCCGATAGCTACGGTCTGGGCGGGTGACATTAGTTCGCAGTTCTCTAGTGATTTACAGGACCCTAGGTTTTCGTGCAACTTTTTTAACTACTCTTTGAAATAGTCTGCCTTACGCAGGAGAAGATACATTTATCAGATTAGTTGAATAAATTTAAATGGTCCAACCATACACAAACTTACTGTGTTCTATTCGCATTTTAACCATTTTTTGCCTCGTTGCTCTGGTGTTTCAGGGTGTTATTTTTTCAAAAAATAATTGTAAATAACTAAATGTTTCCTTTCATTGTAAGCTAAACACATCTTTAACTCAATGGACTATGTTAAATTGCAGATGTAAACTTTATTCTCAACTGCGTGAAAAACTTTTGCTAGGAATTCCCTACGAAAAATAACTGTTATGCAGCATGACACAAACGGTCCGAGCCATAAGCCTTGCATGAAACCGATACACATGTGCAAGCAGGTATGGAGTATTCCTATGGGAATTCAAAACTTTCCCAAGTACCCAACATAACTAAGGTACGTTTTGAAAACATGTGGCAACATATGCGTTGGTACTCGTTGCTGGTCAAAGACTCTATGGTTTTTACCACTTTCGTAGAAATATCTAAAAACAAGAGAAAGCACAAAATCTGCCATCTGACGGTGTATGGGTCGGGTTGTTTATTGTTTACGAGCTAAAGGTATGGTAGGGTTACTGCAGCAACTGTGTGCATATGACCCTAATATGATAATTTTGAAGGTTGAAACGCACGTGTGTGCCCCGAACTGCGTAAAGCAGAAAACGAGAGGGAAGCACCAAAGCAGATATACATAAGGTGACATCGACAGGCACCAGACATATACGACATTCCACACCAAGCACCAGACAAAGTTGGATCAGCTTAGATCAGCACAGCGGATTCGTCGAATTCCCTCATCAAGAACTAGGTAACGTACACGGTCAGTGATGTGATGAATTGGAAATGTGTGCATACACAAGTTCGCCTACGAGCTGATAAACAATAATGTACATTTTATATTGCTTCGCATGGTGCAGTGGACAGTCCAGCTCGTGGTGGACATATGGAAGTGGAGCTCGTGGTGGAAGTGGAGCTCGTTTTAAAACATATTTTTTGTGCAATTTCATTTCACAATTTCATATAAACAAAACATTTAAATGATTTAGCAGCATTTTATAAAACTTGCTTTTATGCCATTTTTGCTCGGGGAAAGTGAGGATTTCTACAATGAGTCTTTTCGGGACATACAGACAGACAGGATCCAAGTAATTTTTATATACATATGTAACCAAGCCTTGTGAAACAACATGAACATTATTTGACCATTTTTACAGCATTTCAAAAATTTAAATTTTACACGTGCTCGTATTATAACGTAGCTGGTGCTAGCTTGGAGCAGCGAAATGTTTGCCCCTTCTGTTTATACTGCCGAGTGGAAGGACTAAAATAACAGTTTTGATTTTTTTTTCTTTAAAGCTAATTTCGTCGATATTCGAGTTATTCTATTTATTAATTTCAGCAATGCACATAGTTTAACGTGTCATATAATTTAGTAAAAAACGTTTTACTGACTGAACTCCTCCCAACCCGTTATTATCAACATGTCGTCACACAAGTGACATTTCATCGCGTCGAAACGGATGGATGGGTTCCATATGGTTCTAGTTCTATGACGTCGAAGTTGTTTGACGCAAAATTCACAGAAACAGTTGTGAACAGTTCGGCGCAGCGCGAATATTTGATACTCGAATTAACTTCAACACGTTTCCAGTGTTTCATTCTACGTGTTTGCAGTAAGCTACCAACATGGACAATGACGACGTTATGGATTTCTTTGATTTTTCCAAACCGTTCGTGCGGAAGGTAGTCTCTGCCGGGTACTGCAATGGTGCGGTGCGCCCCAGAGAGTTGGACACACAACGCATCCCGGAACGGGTTCAACTTGGAACCGAGTACAGTGCGAGTTTCGTGAAGGCAGAGGAAACTCGTCTAATAAATGTAATAAGGCGTAACATTAACACGATTTGAATGGTAATACGCATGACTAAACATTACCCACTGATTGCAGGCTTTCAGTGCGGACCCCATCGAAAAAGCGGAAACGTCTCGACTTGACGATGTGGATGATATGTCCTCGATGGCGGACGAAGATAAGGAACATGTGCGCAACATACGAGGAAAGGAACTGATGGAACCTCTTTTTACCCGGTACAACTTCACCGTCGATTCGACCCGGCTGTCCATCCACTCGTCGAAGGCAAAGATACTGGAAGCGATCCGCACGAATCCGGTCGTCATCCTGGAGGGCATGACGGGTTGCGGCAAAACGACTCAAGTGCCCCAGTACTTACTGGAGGAGGCATATCAGCGTAAAGACTACTGCAACATCGTTGTAACGCAACCGCGCAAGATAGGTGCCATATCGATTGCCAAGCGGGTCGCCGAGGAACGCTCGTGCGAGCTTGGGTCGCTGGTTGGGTTCAAGGTGGGCTTGAAAGAGAAGCTTAGTCCGGACACGCGACTAGTCTATGTGACGACGGGCATACTGCTACAGTGGCTCATTAAAGAGAAATCGATGAATCGCTTCACCCACATCATCCTGGACGAGGTGCACGAGCGCGAGGTTGACATGGACTTTCTGCTCATCATCGTCCGCCGTCTGCTGGCAACGAATTCGATGAACACAAAGGTCATCCTCATGTCCGCCACCATAAATGGGACGGAGTTTTCGCACTACTTTAAAATTCCCCGTCCGGGTAGCCTGCTGGCGCCCATGCTGTCCGTAGCTAGCAACCGGAAGTACGATGTGCGCGAATTCTACCTGGATCAAATCGAGCAGCTGCAGATAAACTTCACCGTTAACTACGACAAGCCGGACATCTGCCGGGAAATGTATACCGTTGCCGGTAAGCTGGCCATCTACTGTGACCGTGTGATCGACCGGTACGAGGCAAACGCAGCCCCGCCGAGCATCGACTACAAACCGTCGATCATTATATTTCTGCCGGGCGTTAACGAGATTGAACGGATGGCGGAGGAGCTGAACAAACTCACCAGCATGCAGGGCGCGGTAGCGGAGAGGACGGAGTTTACCGTACTTAAACTGCACTCGCTGCTGCCCCCGGACGAGCAGGCGCTGGTTTTCATCAAGCCACCGCCAGGGCATCGCAAGGTCATTCTCGCGACCAACATTGCGGAGAGTTCCATCACGATCCCGGACATTAAATTTGGTAAGTGTTATGGAGCAATTGCAGTATTTTGACCTTCGATTTAAACAAAACAACGTAGTTTCGTGCAAGTACGATTTGCTTGTTTGAAGAGCTTTGAACGAAACATGAAGTTTGTCAAAGATAGATTTGCTGTTACGCTTTTTTTTATGACTTTTAGTAAATAAAAAATTAAATAAATTTCTTCTCAAGAGTCATAAACCGCCGCTAGTTGACGGAAACGAAATCAAAGTGATCAAAGATTGTTCGCCACAGATCGCCAGCTGTTGACAGTTGATCTTCAGACGCCTTCTTTGATGACTTTTTTTTTATCGAAACTTAGGATCATTTTGGTAGAGTGTTTCGAGATGCTAAAAGTAGTACAAAATTGAATCAATTACTATATCAATTACTATATCTGAATCAATTACTATAAATACGAAGCTTTGGAGAATTTTGCTAATCTAACTGCGTTCTCTTTTAGTGATTGACTTTTGCCTCCATCGTATCCTCATTGCGGATACGGTAAACAACTTTACCTCCCTCCGAACACAATGGGCCTCGAAGAACAACTGCATCCAGCGCGCTGGCCGGGCTGGGCGCGTCATGAACGGGCGCGTCTATCGCCTGGTGGAAAAGCATTTTTTCGATAAGGGCATGAGCCAAGCGACGGAACCGGAGATGATCCGCTGCCCGCTCGGCAACGTGGTGCTGAAGGCGAAGCAGCTCGGGTTCGGGCAACCGCACGAGATTCTCGCCATGGCCCTGTCGCCGCCGAATCTGTCCGACATCACGAACACCGTGCTGCAGCTGAAGGAGATGGGCGCGCTGCTGCGCACGGTGAACGGGCTGTACAGCCCGCAGGACGGCGACCTGACCTACCTGGGCAAGCTGATGGCCCAGCTGCCGCTCGATCTGCACCTGGCGAAGCTGGTCGTGCTGGGGTACGTGTTTTCGGTGCTGGAGGAGTCGATCATCATCGCTGCCGGGATGAACGTGAAGAACATTTTCTACAACATGCGCACGGTTGGGTCGTACGTGCGGAAGCTGCGGTGGGCCGACGGGTCCGGCTCGGACGGGATCGCTATCCTGATCGCGTACACCATGTGGCGCAGGACGATGGAGCAGGGCACGGGCGGCAATGCGGTGGTGTGGTGCAAGCGGGCCCAGCTCGACCGCAAGTCACTGATGGAAATGGCGGAGCTGGTGCAGGAGATCAAGATGCGTCTGAATTATGCGAACCTGCGCGAAGTGACCGGCCCGAAGCGCGTCATTTGGAACGACCGGGAGAAAGCGATCGTCCTGAAGGTGGTGATGGCGGGCGCGTTCTATCCGCACTACTTCTCCACGCAGCCCATGGTAGAACCGGACAAGGCCGAGCGGCGCGTATACCTGGAGGTGGGCGGCCGCGATCCGTTCAGCACGGTCTTCCTCACCGGGTTCGACAATCGCAGCTACATTGGCCCGCTGTACCGGGAGCAGATCAAGGACTACATCTCCGACGGCGATCGCTCCAAGCACGACACCATGAAGGTGGAGTTCGAAAACACCTCCAAACGGGTGTACGTGCGTTTCACGAACCCGCGCAAATCGGACGATCCGCCCGGTCGCATTCACGATGGTGTCTACGCAGCCGTAAAGCAGCAGCAGCTGAGGCGCACCTTCGAGCTGCGCGTAATGCACCAGGACGAGGCGATCGAGTTTGCGACGCTCCACCAACTTGGCACGTGGAAGGACAATGAATGGCACCCGCGCCGCATCGAAATCCCCAACGTGCATCAATCGGTGGTGCCCCGGATCTACATGCACCGTGTGCGCGCCATCGTCATGCACGTGGAGCATCCGGGCAAGTTCTTCCTGCGCCCACTGGACCTACCGTTCGAGGAAAGCTTCGAGGCGATCGATCAGAAGCTGAACGGCAGCGGCGTCTCACTGCCAGTCTTCCCTCCGAGGCACCTGTTCGAACCGCGGCAGATCGTGGCAGCTCGGATGGCGCCCAACAGCCAACGGTACGGGCGTGTGCAGCTGCTCAGGGAGCAGAGCCTCGCCGGTACGGTCGGCTGGGAGGTGGAGTTCCTGGACTACGGGTTCACGGCCGCCGTGCCGATCGGTGCCCTGCGCAAGCTGCCCGGGCGGGTGGCGATGGTTCCTCGGCGCGTTTTTCAGGCCACCCTGGCCGAAGTGCAATCGGCAGCCGTCCACTCGCCGCGGGGATTCTGGACGCCCGAGAGCACCCGGAACTTCCAGCAGCAGGTCTGCAACCGCGAGTTGCAGGTGGAGATTTACTCCGTCGTCAACCAGGTGGCGTCGGTGGTGCTGCGCCATGCAGAGCAGCTCGACGGGCCCAGCATCAACCAGATGCTGGTTGTGTCCCGGGACGCGCAGATCTCGGAAGAATCGTACCTTTCGAAGCTGGACCACCACAAGCGCACCCGCATCCAGCGCGCGATTTCGCTCGATAAGGAATACGAGCAGGTTATCAAGCAAGACGTTTCCGACCTGGAGCACTACATCGACGACGACGCGTTGAGCGTACCGCTACCGTCGGATCAGCTTCGCTTGCGGCTAACGCTGCACGGTCCCCACAGCCCGCTGCAGATGGCCTGCAGTTCGATGATTTTCTCCGGCTACGACAAGGTCGTGTCGTTCGAGTCCGAATCCATCAACTCGGTGCTGCTCGACCCGAGCCCGCAGGATACGCACACCAAGATGCTGATCGCGGCGTGCGTCAACGAGACTTCCGGCCGTCGGTTGGTCGCACGCCAGACCACCATGATGCCGAACATTCCCGGCATGGCGCTTCTGATGACGCTCATCTTTGCCCCGACCTGCCTGTTGAAGAAGAACCAGGATCAAACGCGCGTGACCGGGGTGATCGCGGGCCTCGGGCTTCACCCGGAACGGCACGTCTCGATCTACCCCGAGCACGATCTGTCACTGCCGGCTGAAGTGGACATTACCGCCGACGACATTGTCGACGTAAGGCTGAATGTTGCCGTTTTTTTCTCTCTCTTGTTATTTGTATATTCGATTTTATATTTCACTCAATTCCCAGATCAATGCTCTCCGGTACTCGATGGACTCGATCCTGCAAAGCGGACGCAACGAAGACTCGCGGCGACTTGGCGAATACAGCATCGAGGCGCTCATGGTGAAAGTGAAGGAAAACCTGATCAGGTAACACATTTGCGGTATCTGAACGCTCCTTTCTTCTACTAACCATTAACTTTTTTTTTCTTTTTTTTCAATTGATAAGCATTTTGGAACGAGAGCGAAACGTTACCACCGATCATAACGACATGATGCACGATTTCCGCTGGACGATGGGTACGGAAAGGGGGGCCGCCGAGCCGAGCCAATCGACCGAGGTAAAACGTGGCGTCTACGAAACGGCAATATTTCCTCTGCACGCCAATCTCTGCCTTCCCGGACGGGACGAGTACCAGCGGCGGCACTGTGTGGAACTGCATAAGCTGGCGGCCGCGTAAGTATCGGACAGGAACCTCTTTTATTCGCCGGATCGTTCATCGCTCACATGTTTTTGTTTTTTTCCCTCCCCCCTTCTTCGCCGTATTCTCTTTTCTCTCGCCCTCCGAACAGTGATCTGGCCTTCCCGGACGGTGGAATACGCTGCCGGCTGTGCATGCTGACGCTCGAGAAGCAGCAAACCCTACGGTTACATCTGCTCACTCAGGTGCACCTGGAGAACGAGAAGAAAATCAACTTCCGACGTGCCTAGAACAGTGTCTAACGTCGACAACATTTGGGATTGAGAGAACATTTGTGAGAACTGGTGTTTTCTTTTCAGTTCTTTGTTTTTTTTTTGTTTCTTGACATTTTTGAAAAACTTTTTTTTTCTTCACATTCTAAATCTTAAAATGAACAAATTTGCATAATTGCAATGAGAATTACATTCGTATACTACATTCGGCAATTGAAACGAGACGAAAATGGAAATCATTAATATTCCTGTTACGATTTATAACGAGTTCCTAACGCCAGTACAATAGGGCATGCGTAGATTTTCTTCTTTTTTTCTTGCTGTTGGCTTTCTTTTACATTTATTAAGCATAGGAAATAATAATCTGTGAACTAGAGAAAGTTAGAATTTGATGAATACGATATGACGTTTTGTTCAATTCAATTCAACACAAATTCCTTCCTTCATTCTACACGAGCAGCTCGCTCTGCCATGACCTAAACATAAAAAGAATCTTAATAAAATGATAAAAAATTATTCAAGCAGTTGCTTATGTGATAAAATATACGTTTCTTTAGAAGCGAACTTTACCTACCAGCCAAATGAGGAATGAGATCCCACACGTGCCTTTAAAAGTGTTCAGATAACCGTTACCAGCATCGAATGCTGAAATATAAAATTAAGTGTATGTATTAAAAAATCATAATGACTGTTCACTTTGCACGTCCGAAAAAAACATGCCGGAATCTTTTTCTTTTTTTTGAAGCATTGTTTAAAAACCCTACTAAATTATGTACCCGCATGCTTTTATAGCACATTGCAGTGATATGAAGAGGAAAACACCTCGCAAGCGATTTAACGTCGGAACAAGGATACAATCTGTTCTGTGTTTATTTAAATTTGCTGCATTACTGACGGGGGGGTGTGAAGCACTAATCAATAAAAGCACTTGTAGAGCATAAAATAAATCATTCTCGCCAAGTAGGAAGGGGGTTACACGGGCACGAGCGGGCACGGTTATGTGAACCTTCTTCTGCCTCTAGACGACGCGAGCGTACAAAAAGAAAGAAAAAATGCGAGCTGCTTCGCTAGAATAATCCCTCGATCTCGCCGGTTTCGGTGTTCAGGTCGATATCGAAGATGGACGGGCGTGTCGGTAGGCCGGGCATCTTGGAGATTTCACCGCACATCGGCACGATGAAGCCGGCCCCGGCCGACAGACAGATATCGTTGATGACCAGCTTGAAGTCCTTCGGAGCGCCCTTCACGCTCGCGTCGCCCGTCAGGGACATCGACGTTTTGGCCATGCATATCGGTAGCTTTCCGAAGCCCTGTGAAGGTCGTTGGAAAAGGAAGGTGAGATGATTAAAGCAAAACAGGGCGCTGCTTGTCGCCGTCGCCGTTGAAAGTTACCTTCTCGGTGTAGAGTCGAATGGCATCGCGCACCTTGACGTTCAGCTCGATCGTACCGGCGCCGTACATTTCTTTGGCGATCTTCGTGATCTTCTCCTCGATCGTGAGGTCCAGATCGTAGAGCAGCTTGAATTCGGACGGCCGGTTGCAGGCATCGATGACGGCCTGCGCCAGCTCGGCTGCACCTGCACCTCCCTTGGCCCAGTGGTTCGAAACGATCGCCTCGAATGCCCCGGCCGCCTTCGCCGCGGTGCGGATGAGCTCGTGTTCGGCCGGCGTGTCGCTGCTGTGGGCGTTGATTGCCACCACTACCGGGACGCCGTACTTTAGCCCGTTCTCGACGTGCTTCAGCAGGTTAGGCAAACCGCGCTCGAGCAATTCCAGGTTCTCGGTGACGTACTCCCGACGCAGGGGCGCCCCAGCGGTAACGATCGGTCCACCACCGTGCATCTTCAGGGCGCGCACCGTCGCCACCAGGACGACCGCGTTCGGAATCTTGCCCGACGCGCGGCACTTGATGTTGAAGAACTTCTCCATGCCAATGTCGGAGCCGAAGCCGGCCTCCGTCACCACGTAGCCCCGCTTGCCGACCAGCTTCATGCCGATATCGTCGGCCACGATCGACGAGCAGCCGTGGGCGATGTTGGCGAACGGACCGGCGTGCACCAGCACCGGTGTGCCCTCGAGCGTCTGCATCAGCGTCGGCTCGATCGCGTCCTTCAGCAGCACCATCATCGAGCCGGTCACGCCGAGATCGTCGGCCGTTACCGGGTTGCCCGTCTTGTCGAACGCGACCACCATCTTCGCCAACCGCTGCTTCATGTCCTCGAGGCTGGTGGCCAGCGCCAGGATGGCCATGATCTCGCTCGACACCGAAATTGCGAAGCTGGTGTCGCGCGTCAGATTCTTCTCCGTCGGCGACAGACCGATCGTGATCTTGCGCAAGTACCGATCGTTCACGTCCATCACGCGCGTCCACACCACGTTGTGCGGGTCGATGTTGAGCCGGGCGAAGCGCCGAATCTCGTCCACCGTCAGCGTGTACGGGTCCGTCTTCTCGATGCCGAGCCGCTTCAGACGGCGCTGCTGGATCGGGGCGAACTTGCGCGAGCCCTTCACCGCTGGCACGAGCCGCTCGTACAGCGCCTGGTCCGTCTGGGTCGCCTCGTGGAAGATGCGTGCGTCCAGCTGGGCCGCGAGCAGGTTGTTGGCCGCCGTGACCGCATGGATGTCGCCGGTCAGGTGCAGATTAAAGTCCTCCATCGGGATCACCTGCGAGTAGCCACCGCCGGCCGCGCCTCCCTTGATGCCGAACGTCGGCCCCTGCGAGGGCTGACGCAGGCACGCGATCGAGTTGCAGCGCTTGTGCGCCGTCAGCGCCTGCACCAATCCGACCAACGTGGTACTCTTTCCCTCGCCCAGTGGCGTCGGTGTGATGCTACAAATGTAGAGGAGACAGGGTCAATCAGACTAACCTGAGAGAGCAAAGAAAACGATTTGCACGGTGTCTTTCGTGTCGGTGTAGAATATAGTAAAATCATGTATGTTGTTTCCTGATAACAAATACATTCAAGTTACAAAAATAACCAACCATCATATTCGGGCGATATTGGAGGAGAGTGTGCAAAAAATAAAACAAAATTGATCACTCCTCATTATCGCTGGCTCATGCAAAACTGGCCCTACTGGCCCCAACTCCTCCATCCTCTTGTACTAGAGGTTGCGTAATTAGTCGTCAGCAAATTTAACGACTGAAAGAATTTTTTTTCTAATGACAGGCTTAATTATGTTGGCTATTTAAATCCAGTAGCAATCAAAAAGATTCACTTCTCTGGGAACGGTGGTAATGAGGGAATATTTCTTGACGCTGATTAGTTTCGGTGACTGGGACATTTTGATATCGGCCAAGACCTGATTAATTTGCCACATAGAAAGGTGCAGTAGGATCCAATACATAAATCAATCTTTAGGCAAAATAAATTGTTGAGATTTGATTTGATGCTCGTTCTACCTTACACAGTTTTCGCTCCCAACTCTGTGGCTTCTTTATCCAGGTTTGACTGTTTGCCCTGACACATTTTGAATCTTCACATAAAGTAACGTCCGTCTAAATCAAATCAGGAAATTCATAAAATCAGATAACTTTTTTTGAAGTTTAGACGTCTCTTATCAAAGTGAACATAGCCTTCATAGTAGACATCGATATTCAGGGTCATATCATTGTAAGATTGTTCATTCGTCATTAAACTACCATCGGGTACAGTAACTAAATTTTGTGACAAATTACTCTTAACGATTGACATAGCATAGTATCAAATCAAATTTAACTAAAGTTTGAAATGGTTTTCGAAACACCTATTCTCAATCTCATTCTTCTGCATCAAGCACAGCAGCACGGAACGCTGGTGGCGCATCGTCCGATAACGGAGCTATGGCAGGGTTCAACGGAATCGAAAGATGCAGTGTAAAGAAATCGTTCGGAGCAGACGATAACAAACATGACCGCCCAATCCAAACCGCACGTTCAAGGTTACGTACCCAGCCACGACGACGTATTTGCCATCGTCTTCGTACTGCAGCCGCTCCAGCACCTTCAAGGCCACCTTGGCCTTCTTCGTGCCGTACAGCGACACCTCGGACGGTATGAGCCCGAGCTCCTGCGCCAACACGGTCACATCTTTCGGCTCTTGGGCGCGCGCAATGTCGATGTCACTGCGGAGTAAAAGAAAAAAACGTGTCAGTCAAAATATATGTACAG
This sequence comes from Anopheles atroparvus, assembly GCA_914969975.1. Lineage (NCBI taxonomy): Eukaryota > Metazoa > Arthropoda > Insecta > Diptera > Culicidae > Anopheles > Anopheles atroparvus. The sequence continues at coordinate 22,704,661 of CAJZCY010000001.1, read as the reverse complement.
CATGCTAGCCTTCGGCCACTTTTAGAAGACAGACGGCGGCACGCAAACAATGCACGCACTGAACGCACGTGGGAACCGGTTCGGACAGCTTGAGCGGTAGCGGCTTCAGGCACCAGCGGAACTCCATTTCGATCAATCTACGGGCAACTCTCTGGGCAGACTGAACGGTGTTCTGCATCAGCATCGCGACCGTCATCGGCCCGACGCCGCCCGGGACCGGTGTGACGTGCGCGGCGATGGGCAGTGCCTCCTCGTACTTCACGTCGCCGACCAGCCGCTGGCCGCTCTTCTTCGTTGGATCTGCGGTAAGGGAAACAACAACACGGGTAAGTCGGACGAGTGTGCGAACGAACGCTCGGTGGCGAATGGAAGCCAATATATTTCCCCCCCAGGGGCTTTAGCGACTGATTAGTGTACAAAAGGCTCATTTTGGAAGCTGCCAAAGCTGAAAGCAACCGTGCGATGATCATTCTATTCCGTATGCGGAAGTGAGAAGGAGAGAGAGAGAGATCGTATAATCTCCGGTCCAGGGAAGAGTGTCGAATAGTGGCAGGTTAGCGTGAGTCGGCTTTAACAGACTGATAACACAATCATCCTCGACTCGGGGCAGTACTGTGCTTCCATTCTAATCGTAATTCGGCTTTGCTGCTTTTTTTTCGTTCCCGTCAGAGGCTTACCCGGGATGGAGTTGATGCCGCAATCGATCACGACAGCGCCGGGCTTGATCCAGGCACCCCGCACCATCTCCGGCCGGCCGACCGCCACCACCAGGATGTCCGCCTTCTTGATCAGCAGGTTGAGATTTTTCGTCTTCGAGTGGCACACAGTAACGGTGGCGTCGTGCCACTTGAGCAGCTCCGACATGGGCGTACCGACGATCTTGCTCCGGCCGATGACGACCGCGTACGAGCCGGCGATCGGCGTGCCGGTGCGCTTGATCAGCTCCATGCAACCGTTCGGTGTGCACGGCAGAAACCCGGACATGTCGCCCGTCGCGACGCGTCCCTCGTTGATGGTGTTGAGACTGCGAAAATGGCTCGGCACGTGAGACGAACCACGCAGTGGGAGCATCCGTATATTTACTCACCCATCGACGTCCTTTTCTGGCGAAACGGCGTCCGTGATGAGATGCGCATCGATCGGCGTGTCCGAATCGAGCGGCATCTGAACGATGATGCCATGGAAGCAGGGATCCTCGTTAAGTCGTTTGACCTGCGCGGGAAGGAAAAACAAAACTATGGTCACTCAAGTCCTTAACGTCAGCTTATGCAGCGTCGCACCCCCTGTAGATAAGGCCGCAGGTGACGCCTCGTGTCACAGATACTGCAGCCCTTCCCGCCATCGCCCCATTGGCATGGCCATCATATGCTAACCATCAATCAGGAAGGCAAACGGACGTCATGCATATTGCATATCGAACGCAAGCCCGTTTCGGACACACGACAAGTGTTAGAATCTTGTTGGCACCGTGGCAACTGTCAGCAGCTGGGCAGCACAGTTTATGATGCTGTTATTTTCAAACTCCCGCTCGCTTGCAAGCTCGGGAGCATCGGCGGAAAAGGCGGTGTGTGCTGGCGGAGACATGCCCGGCCTGGCTTGTTAATGTGCGATGCCAGTTTTCTGGACAATTTATTTCGATCTTTACTATCGTTTCATGTGATCTATTTATTCGTGCGGCTAAGTAGCTTTGCTGTGTTGTGATTTATGTAAAGGTGCGATTGAGTAAAGATATTTGCAGTAAAAATAGGAAACTGACTTAGAGCACAGCATAAGAATTCTCTCGTAGTTTCAGCTAACATGTTTGCCGAAAATCTATTTCCAATACTGTCCTTGTTTTTCTTAAGGACGTGTTTGAGAATAATGTTCTTAAATTTAAAAAAAGAATGGATCAAACCTTAGGACAACAATTAATATGAAATTACATTTTTAAATAACTTCCCTTCCATTTTGTTTGTAATAATGTGCAGTAGCAAACCAATTTGTCAACCAACATCGTATAAAATTTGCATTACACTGTGTTATTATTTTAAACTTTTTAATTTTGCTAATTTAAACTTTCCTGTTTGGAATTATAGCTTCCAAGTGTAAATATGAAACAAGCCGAGAGTCAAGAATTTGAGGCGTAAATACATCCGAACCACAGAGCTTGATTAGTTTTGAATTTAAACTCTCAATAAACAAAACATGTGAAGGCAGGATCGCACAGTTTCACTTTCCCATCGTTGTGCAACTTTCACTCTTCCGTGTACAATCTGATCTGGAAGAAAGCACCTTAGAATAAGGAAATGCAGTACCCTAGGTTATCAGATTAAATAAATCCAACGAATTCCACATTGATCAAGTATGAATCGTACAGTACATCGTGCATGCACTCGTACAAACATTGTAAAATAGCAATCGAGGAAAAAGAAGAGCGCCAGCTGAACACGCTCAATACCTAACGAACAGCTGACGGCCTCATTGACAATGTTGCCGATGGAATCCGGAACGCGCACAGATTACACCGTGCTCCACATTTCGACAAACATTGCCAACGGTCGAACGGAGCGGAGCAGATTATCGATCGGCGGAGTAATGTCGACCGACCGATTAATGTTTGCTTTCCGCTTGTCGCGCAATTGGAGGCGCTGGTAAAACATACTTCTCCGCCGGTCGACACACCGGAAAATAAGTCAAACATGCCACCCCGTGCTCGCCCGCGGAAGGTTGATGAATCGCTCTTGACAACGGGCCAACACACTGCTGCCAGGCGACCATCGCCAACAGCCAATGTACACTTTGATCAGTAATCCTCCTCAACCCAGTGGGGAGTTAGCGAGGGTTTGGAGCTTCCACCCAGCGCCAATGTGTCCGATCGATCTAGGTGCTCCTCGTGTGTGTCCTTTTTTAAAAGATCATATGATTTACTAATTCCATTTTCATGTTTTCTTTTCGTCCACACATTCGGGAAATGGAATTCCTTTCCGCGTGGAATACCGCAGAAGATTAACCGAGGAAAACCCATGGAGTAGCATGGCAGTAGCAGCGAAAGAGAAGGCACGGGTGTCAACTGCGATTTAATGCCTGCAAATTAATGCACGCTCCCATTACGCAGGAAATTGGCGCAACGGAGTGTGAAGTAACCCCTGTGCCGTCCTTGCAGTGATTGAGGAAAACTCAGCACACCATCAGCTGGCATTACGGTCCCCCCTCCCCTGATGTTTGTCTCCCCTTTGCTGGTTGTTATGAAAACAAGACTCCCTTATCAGGCACCCGATCGCTGGGCGGTTGTGATGGTGTTGTTCCTCGTATTTACTTACCGTTGCCAACAGCTCGTCCTGCGTGGTCGTCCGCGGCAGCTGGACGTGCTCGGCGTACATGCCGATCTCCTCGGCCGCCTTGATCTTCATCCGGATGTACACGTTCGAGTCCTCGCGGCCACCGACCTGCACGATCGCCAGGCCGGGTACGAGCGTCGGCACCTGGCGCCGGATTTCGGCCACATCCTTTTTCAGCTTCTCCCGGATTTCCCTGCGGCGAAGGGGTGGAAGAGGAGCAACAACACGTACACACGGTTACACGTACGCACAGTACCGGATATGGGAGAATAATATACTATCGCATCCACGCAAGTGGAGCCGAAGATTGGCTGAACGTTCCCGAGGGCAAGAGCAAACTCACTTGGCTACGTCCGTGCCGGACAGTATTTTCGCACCACTGAGCATCGTGTCGGCGTATCCTGCACTGGAGCGAGTGGCAGGCGAAACGTGTCCTGCTAATGTAGCACCAAGCAGTCTTTGCAGTAGTTCCAGCAACTTCCGGGGCGCTCGTAGTGCTCGCAGTGTCGCTCCGATCTCGGTCAGGACTCGGCTGGTACTGGATGTCGTCGCTGCTGGCGTCCCGCTGGGTTGGGTCCGTGCTCGGGCTGCTCGAGGATGAAACTGAAGCTCAACCAGCGCTCGGGTTAGGGCCGATGCTGCCGCCAGCGATGGATGCCGCGGCCGGAGCATTGCGATCGCGCAACCTCGATTGTGCGCACAACCGGACCGCGGCCCCGTCGACGACGTTCGTAATCATCCCTCGCTTTATCGCACCCGCTGATTTCGATTTGTGCGCATGAAACGGTTAAGGATGGATCGCGAAGGGTTCGCAGGGCAGGGTCAAAGAGTGGACAGGGTGGGACATAAACACCCTTGACCAGCTATGATGAGCGAGCGAGAGGGCAACCCCCTTTTTCGGATTCGCTAAGTAACAGTAGTGACGGAAGGATGCTGCTTTCAAGACAGGACGGGGCGCATCGATTGCGATCCCCTTTTCCTTTCCCCATCGCACCAATGTCGCCAAGGGCCACTGCGCCGATCGATAGGAAGTTTCGCAAACCCACATACGCCACATCGAGACCATTCGCCCGACGGGCAGCAAGGTGCAGGACGAGCCACTACAATAATGCATCGGGACAGATCGAGGCGATCGTCGTTCCGCCGGGGGGTTTAATGGTTAAAATTAGTTCAATCGAACGCCAATCGCAGCAGGAAATGCCGGCAGACCGGGTGGAGGGAGCCGGCGTGCATGGAAACCTGGTTAATTAATCAAAGGCCGGTGAGCTCGACGAAATGTGACATGCGAGGCGCGATGACGCGCGCTGCATTAATCTTGCGCCGCTCGCTCGGCATTGCGACATTGATTCCAGAGCCAGCCAGCGTACCAAGCCGCGCAGGAAGTAAGGATGACCGTCCTAGCTCGTGGTATAAATGATGATTTGATTATGAATTCTGGTCACGGTGTAAGGTTGATTGAATGCCGAAGAAAAATGGGCGCTTCGAGGTGCGACAGAGTGCATTTTTCGGGCAAGCAGTTTGCATGATTTACTTCATTCATAGTGGATGCTTTTTATTCAAGTACACATTTGCATAAATGCATACATTCTGGATCTCCAGTAAATGTAACATATTTTGGAAGGCATTTGCATTGGAAAACGACACATTTGCAGTAAAGGTATACATTCTTAGTAGTTTACATGCTTATGATGTTATAAAACAGAGCAAAAGAACAAATAAACTAGAGCTATTCATCATCTCTAGGTTAGTTTGCGAATGTGAGGAGCATAAAAATGCCGAACAAAACACTTTCTTGTTCATCTCATTTCATGAATTAAATCCCGAAACTAGATGAGCATAAGCACAAAAACATGAATGTATAATGAGGAGGAAATTAAAGAAAACACGAACCATGATAACTAAATGTTTTATGTTGTCATTGAAAGGGCTTCAGAAAACTGCGATATCCTCTAAAAAGAGTGGAAAAGTGTGCAATCGGATCCAACAAGGGGCAAGTCGAAGGATATTTGTATGCTGATGAGTTAGCGAATTTGTTTAACTTACCCTGAAATGGACGGTAAAGCTATGTAAAACTATCACAAAATAAAAACATTGTTAAACGATAAACATAAACGATAAACCACCTCTTGCGATGCGGCCCTCGAGGCAACTGTCAACAATTGGCGCGCTCTTGTTTGCATTAGCTTGCTTGTAGATCTTTGCATGAATCATTTCCTGTGACGGAGCGACACGTGGATCAACGCATAGCATTTTACGCACACAAGTCCACGTGCGCACGCGGAACGGCAGATGCAGCCGGTTTCTACCTGCATCCTCGCAAACGCCGGTGTGCATAAGTGCTTCGGCAAACCAGCATACGACGGCCAGGCCGATTAATGCTTTTCCTAGGGGATGACACCCGAAGGATTGTGATATGAAAAATCGTTGCCTGACAGGTACCGGCATCATTGCTTGTCGAATTACCTTGCCAACTGTTCCTAACCAGAAAAAAAAAACTCCGATGGCAAAGGATTACTCAACACACGGCCTCTGGCCAGTAGCCAGGGACGTTCCCTAGGTCCCATTCGATGTCCAGCGATCAGATATGGATGAATGAAAATATGTACGAGTTCTACAGTTTGAAGCGGATTCGGCAGTATCATGCGACCGGCGGAACGATCAGATGTCGGTTTTTGACAAAGATTCTCCTAGACGCAAATATCGTCCGCAAGCATCGTATTTCGGTTCGGGTTAGTTTTCAACATAGAACCAATAATGTGTCACATCGGTGCAGTTGAACCGATTTCAGGTGTCGAACTTGATTTGAGTAACTTGTAATTTGAATACCTGATACCTATTTTTGAAACGGAGAAAAGCTTTACATTCATATTTAGATAAAAAGAGAATTAAATCAGTTTTGGAGTTGTAATATCAATAGAAGTTGTTTCTACGAGTTCAAGTTGAATCCTTAGAAAATCAACTCAGAAAATTGTGCCTTCCTACAAGTGGTACCGATTCAATAAAATATAAAAAAAATGCGGGAGATACAATATAATTGATTTTTTTCAACTATATTCCAACTGTCATTTTGAAAATAGCTGCAATAAAAATATTTTGTAATGCAAAAACTGCAATAATCCCTCGTAGAGCAAACAAGTAGCTGGTGCTCACTTTTCAACCAACACTGAAAATGTCAAAATCTCAAAACAAAGCACATTCTGTCGGTGGCAAAAAAAATGCTCCTGATTACATATCTGGCGTAATCGTAGCGAGCTCGTCGTTGCCTGTGGATGAAGACCAGAAAGTAGCGTAAACAAAGGTATTTTTCCATCGCCTACCGACGGCACGGTGTTCTGGTTTATATCATCTATCTATTCATCAGATTTTTCCACTTACACTGGTGCCCGTAAAACTATGTCCCAGCACTACAAAAACTTCCTCAGCCTCTTGGAGCGGTGGCCGTTGGATAAGAGCAAAGTCGGGCGCGATTTGGGACAGTATCTGCGCGACCAGCTAACGGCCGTGCTCGGATCGACAAACATCATCGCCGTGAAGGACGACCGCCTGCACCGCCAGTTTCGTGCTCTGGAGAATATTGTAAACGACGTGCACGCCAAGCGTTACCCTCGCACGCTAAACTCCACCGCCACCGGTCTGAGCGGAGAGCAGTGCCGTGAAGTGTTGTCCACCGAGTTTCTACAGATCATACAGAAGAAAGAGTAGGGCACACGATGCTGCTTCGGGCATGCAGTCGCGTGCGGGCGACCGTAGTTAGGATAGATTTAGGACGATGTTATTCGAGTGGTAGATCTAAGGCAGCGCTCCGGAAATCGAAAGCACCCCACCTCCCGGTGATGACCACCGAGACGGTCCAGTTTCTAGAACCAAAGAAGGACGAAGTTTTCATCGATATGACGTTCGGGGCAGGTGGGCACACACGGGCACTCCTCGAAGCGTCTTCCGGTGTGACCGTCGTTGCCCTGGATCGAGATCCACATGCGCACCGGTTGGCGTGCGAAATGGCCGTTGAGTTTCCTGGCCGACTCATCCCAGTGTTGGGTCGTTTCTCCGAGCTGCCTGCACTGTTGCGTACGCTCGACGGGTACGATCGGCAGCGGTACTTCAACGGTATTCTGTTCGATTTCGGCTGCTCGTCGATGCAGTTCGACGAAGCGTCGCGTGGGTTTTCGATTGCGCACGACGGTCCGCTCGACATGCGCATGGACAAGGATCGCTGCCCGGAGCAGCTGTCGGCCGCGGAGGTGCTCGCCCGGATACAGGAGCAGGACCTCGCCCGCATCCTCAAGGTGTACGGCGAGGAGAAGCAGTCGAAGAAAATCGCCCGGGCCATCGTTAACGCACGGCTTACGGTGAAGCGTATCGAGACGACGGCGGAACTGGCCAGCATCGTGGCGCACTGCCTCAGCCAGGGGGAGCCGAGTGTGAGCGCGTTCGAGTACCGGCAGGACAAACTGCGGCGGCCGGCCCACGTTGCCACCAAGACGTTCCAAGCGCTGCGAATCTTCGTCAACAACGAGCTGAACGAAATCAACTACGGGATGGTGCTGGCGAAACATCTGCTCCGGAGCGGCGGGAAGCTGGTGACGATCGCGTTTCACTCGCTAGAGGATACTATCGTCAAGCGTCACCTCACCGGGCACGTGGTGGACGACGTGGCTAGTCGGGTGCCCCTGCAGCTCATTAGCCACACGCTGGCGCACGAAACCGACACGATGCAGGAGATGATGAAACCGAACTGGAAGCAACTTACCAAGCACGTTGTCGTACCGACGGAGGACGAGGTAGCCGATAACCCAAGAAGCCGCTCGGCCAAGCTTCGAGCGGCGGTTCGATTGAGTTGAGTTGCCAGAGTATTTGGATAGTTTGTATTAAAGTTTGTTTAGCTGAAAAAAAAATCGGGAAAATATAAACCGAAGTGTGTAAGGACAAGCCATGAGATGTTTCATTGCAACATAAAAACATCGCCCCCAAAACGACAGTAAACGCACCGATAAAGAAAGAACTCCGATAGCTACGTTTTATGTTATCAGTTGTGTTTTAATTTTCACATAAAATATTACATGTATTATTTCGTTTCGTTCGAACGACACCTTCCCTGCATTGCTTCCGCGCTCGGTTCCGCTGCACGTGCGCCACTAGCGCATTTGGCGCATTCAACTCGTTTGCACAGTGCGCTGCCGTACGGATGCGCACGCTCGTGTCGCTTATGCCTGCCAGGTATGGCATGAGCCATGGTTCATCTAATCTAGTCTAGGCGATTAACTGCATTCTTATTTTTTAAACTTTCACTGTCTTCCTTCTCTATACCTCTCTGTTTATCGCTATCGAATTAACGGGCTAGTTATCATTCAATTTGTTCGTTGCCCATAGTTGCCCATACAAATGACTTTTCCGTACGCTTTCTTAAAAAAAATCCTAGCTGCGCTATGGATTACACGCTACTCTGGTAAGTTGGTAGCATTATTTTTCCAGACATCTTTTCCTACTTTCCCGAGCAGTGCGACAATCTTCACAAAACGGTTGTACACTGCATCAGCATCATCCCGAACGTGTCTCCGTTTCATAGGTGCACCAGTTATCATTTAATTAAACTCAAGCCTATTTTAAATTTTGGTTTTCTTTTTTTTCATTTCCGCCACAAGGCATCCTCACTCGATTCGCGTACGTAGAACGTATGAGTCAACCCGCTTGTCTCCCGTTTTGGGGTTTCGCTCCACTTCGAGCCGTGCTGGCCATGGCCATGGGCTGTGTGTTGTATAACTGTAAATTTTCCTAGCTTCCGAGAATCCGAGAATTTCGCTAATAAACCACCCTTTTCGAAGGAATTGTGTTTCTGGTAAATTTGTCCACTACGGTGAATGTTGAATTGTGTTATCTGCTTGTTTCTACTTTCACTGTTGACTTCCTCATAAATGGACCGGGGAATGGATTGACCAATACTGACGCAGCAGGGTTCTTTATAATACTGTCTTCAACAATTTCATGGTGCCAATTAGTGCGAGAAGTGGAAGGATGGTCGATTGCGCCCACGAGACTTGCCCAAAGGCGCACTCCTACGGTAGCTATCCGACCGGTTTGCTGGCAAGGAACTATTGTATAATTGTTGACTGCGCCAAGACTCTCCAGTTTGTCTACGACGATTTCTCGCACCACTTCACGGTTGCCGGTTTCAAGCGGGCTTGGATGGATGGATGGTATAGTATGCCGTTTGGGGTTTAAGTATTAATGGTACTCGTTCACTAGGTGTGCGGATCGTTGATTTTCACTAAACTACTCTACATCCTCTCTCTCTCGCTCTCTCTCTCACTACCTCACCCTAGCTCTGTGTTTATATATTCCTCACCTCGACATGGGAACCAGCCATTTTAAAAGGGAGGGGAAAGATTGTGAACTATGTATCGGAACTACTCGAATGCAATGTTGGCAATAGTAAAACAGGATCCCTCCGTGCACGGCGGTTCAGGGTGTACGCCTTACACACCAGCCACCGCAACGACTGTCGGTTGATGGCAGCCATCCTTGCTTTTTACATTCCTACGAACTAGTTTCCATCACAATTTATAACGTACAATTCACACGCTTCGCATCCTGTTGGACTGCTAGAGGGAGGAGGGTCCTGTTATCACCCGGAAATTATTCAGGGGATATCTCCATGTATGTATAGCATAGTGGATGAAGTAGTCGATAAGTAGAAGCTACGGAATGAATTGAAATTGCAGTTTGTTTCTACGCTTTTGTTTTTTTGTTGTTGTTTTTTTTTAGCAGGCCTTTCCATCCTCCTTCGGTTTGCTTCCGGTGTTCTGCTCGGTTCCAAGTGACAAAGCATTCGTCGCAACGTAGTGCTTCCGTTTGGCACGTCAGTCCTCATCCTTCACCACGCGCAGAGGATAGTTCTAATCATCCAAGATCTAATCTCCTATTTGTGCTTGTTCTGCTTGTTTCGCGTGGAAATCGACAATTGTCTAGTTCAACATTTCGCCAATAAAAAAGGACTGACTATTGCTACTGCTTGTGGCTTCGTTAGTGGTAGCGGTTGGCCACTATCGCCTCCGTTGTCTATTTCTGACTTTTTTTAAACTAATTTGTTCGTGATCAAACCCCTGCTTGGCTACACGCTAGCTCTTTTTAGAGGGGAAAACTTTCGACTAACTTCGCCAGGATCAAAATTGTCCAGTTGTGTTGTGTTTTGTTGTGCTTCTGTTGCTTCTGTTTTCAAGCTTCACTTATCTGATTTCGATAGTAAGAAACATAGAAAACCAGTCTTTATCTCATCGTTTCGCCTGTGTTGCCTACGCACTTTGTAACCTTCTTTTGCTTTCGTCCTGTCTGCAACTTGCGCGCAGGGGTAAATAATATATGGCCTGTGTGATTGTTTGCTTCTCGCTTGTTTGTCTTCCGTCTCGATGACCGGCCATCCGCCGATTCGGCGAAATGAACTCTGATCGGCTCTGCAAGAGTGTGTTGTTATGTTCGGACATCCGGAGCATTCTACTTAAATTTTAATTTATCATTGGCTCATTGCAAAAATTCATTGCCCATACTGGCTGGTTGCCTTCTCCAGCGGGTGCTTCGTAAAGTTCAGCGACATTTTGAGATCACTAAAATGATCGTGCCTAAAAGGGTAATACTCATTTGATGTTTTCCAGTTCACTTCAATTACAACTGTATTTTCAACGCAACCAAAAGGGTTGGTAGTAAGATACACACTTAAAAAAAAAAACTGAACAAAGAACGAATGTACGCGTTGCAAGTCGTGTTAATCGCACAACGAATGGGATACCAAAAGATTAACCGATCTTATAAATACTTGTAGGAAACTGTTACACACTACCGAACACACTTCGGGAACGATCGCATTCGCGAGAGTTTGCTTGTCGCGCTTTACTATACTCCGCGCTTTACTCCTCTTAACGTTAGTACATATTTACAGAAGATACTGTACGCTTACGTACGAAGGAATTGTGTAAAGGATGTATTCTACTGTTTTCCGCAGCACAATGGAAACTAAACACAAAACGAAACCCAACCGGGAGGCAATTGAATTGATCGAGGAAGGAAGTGCAGGGAAACGGACGATGGGTCCATTTCGATCCCCTTTGGAATATTTTTTTCGTCTGGCCGATCCAGTGTAAACGTGGAAACGACACCCCACAAGGAAGCAAACGTTGTGTTCAAACTAACAGAATCATTTGGAATTATAATCAATATGATTAACTTTCGATTGACCTTCTCCCTCGGGTTGGCGGACATTAGTGAAGAAAAATGCATGTTACACGTGGTGGACAGTTTAAAATTAGCCATAGTCAGAGGACTGCCTGGTAAAAATGATATCGTAGATGAATCACTCGATTCCGTTGGAGGTAAACAATAACCTTTTTGCCCCTATTTTCCGTAACATCCACCGCAAAAGGATGATGACCACATCTTGCGTGCGCAAGAGGGTACGCTGCTTACGCTGGCTGTGTTTCCCGACTTTTGACGACTAGATTTAGTGGTTTCGCTGTTTGCTGAACTGCGGATCCCGAGTGTACGGGCAACCCGATACTGGGCAGTCCCATTTGAAGGGATGGGGAGGGGGGATTAGGCGACCCTTAAAGGCGCCCAAAATAGTACTAAATGCTAATATCTCACAGCTAGTGCGCCGCTTCGTACAGAATCAGAAGGCGGGTTGCATCGGTACGTCCTAAATACTGCCTTAAACTAAGCGCGTAAATTGGTCGATTTATAAAGTTTCTTATAAATTAATCTCAGAATACCTTCACTTTAAAAGAAAAAAGGGTGTTGGTGAGGGTTGGTTGGCCACGAGCAGGCAAACGAAAAGAAACTTCCATTTCTAAATCAATAGAAAACACCAGCGACACAAAATCCCATGCCCCTCGGCCCTGGTTGGTGGTTGTGGTCTTGGTTGACATTTTCCCTTTTTGTTGCCGTTGTCGTCGTCGTCGTCGGTCGGTACCGGGTTAAATGCATATAAATACTCCGCGCACCGGGGTGTGGTCCGTCTTTCTGTCCGAATTATGCCTGATTGTGGTCGAGGTTTAGATGGTGGTTACCGGTGGCTACTACGACCGAAAGCTCGTCGTTGTCGTCGCCGTTCATCTTGACGATCACCGTGCCGCCGTTCTGGAGTGTTGCGGATGTCGACATCACACCCGGCGGTGGAGTCGTCCCGCCGCCCCCCATCGGACCAGGTCCAATCGAGTTTGGGGTACCGGCAACACCCGGTAGCGTCATGCCCGACGGGGGATTCCCCGATGTCGTTGTTGATGCCGTAGTCGTTGTCGCGGTACCGTTGCCCATGCCCATACCGTCCGGTGTACCACCGGTCAGCTGGTTGTTGATGCTGCCATTACTGCAGATCTTGCTGTACAGGTCAGGCGTGGCCGTCATCATGGCGGCGTCGTCGAACTCCGTGCGCAGCTCGGTGCATTTGAGAAGACCGAGGTCCTTCGGCATGTAGGATAGTATTCGGTAGATTTGCCGAATGTCGTCGTATGACGTCCAAATGCCGGGCCGCTTGTTGTGGTACAGCTTTGCGTAGGTGTACACGTTGGCCGTCTGGTCGTACTCGAGCTGCATCGCCATCGAGCTGACGCCGCAGAACTGACACGCTTGGAATCCTCCGTATCTACATTTTAGAAAAAAATATCGATAGTTACTTTGGGACATTCGTGTGGGTTTGAATTTGTATTCGATTGATACGGTTCATTTCTGTGTTCAAACAATCTGTCTTTTTGAGGATATTTAGTGTTTTAGTGTATAAACGTAAAATTGCTCCGACATTATTATTTTAAAGAAGACCACCTACCTATCGACGACCACGATCGGACCGTTGCGATATTCGCTGCAGCGTTCGTGGACGCGCAGCACGAAATCGAATATCGAGCGAGTATTGTTCATGTCAGGCCAGGCGGGATTTTCGAACATCTTCACGTTCAGCTCGTAGTCGTCCTGTATCGACTGGATGACGAAGCTCCGCACGATGTAGTTGTCCTCCGACGTCTCCGAAACCATCCGGATGCGATAGTAGTCGCTTTCGATCGGTTCCGACTCGTTGGGCCAAAACTGGAGGAAAGACTAGAATCGAAAACGGAGGACGAGAGCTAAGTAAGCTTTGGGAGCTGCAACGCCTGTGTAGCTTAACAGCACTCACCATATTGTCCACCGACGACAGGAGCACCACCGTCTGAGCGTTGTGGTCCCACACCATCTGCCAGAAGTCTTTAAACGTTTCGATCAGCGGGTGCTGCGTGACGATGAAATCCCGCAAACGTCGGAAACCGTGCAACCAGGTGGCATTGATGTAGTCGCTGCCCTCAACGCCCGGTTTGGGAGTGAGGTGCACCCTACTACCCTCCAGTGGGACCAGGGAGCTGCGATTCTTTATTGCATTCACTGGCTTCAGTGACGACGTAAGGTTTATCTCCTTCGGTTGATAACTCACGATGAGCTGGGAGGGGGAAATGGGGGAAGGATTAATGTAATCTTAATTTAAATGAGATTTGTGTCTACCTTACCTTATACTGTCCATCGATATAGTCCAGATGGTTCACCAGGCCCCCAATCGCGTCCATCTTGATGTTCGTCTCTCCGCTATCGATCGCCTCCACCAGCGCGTCATGTATGAAAATGTACTGCTCCTCCGTTTGCACCAGATAGTTTCGCTGGGCGCGAATGAACCGCAGAAACCCGAACACGTTCAGCGAGCCCTTCGCCTCGATCTGCTTCAGCATCGCGTCGAGCACGATGAACGTTCCGGTGCGACCGACGCCGGCCGAACAGTGTACCACGATCGGCCCACCGTCCGGCAGGTTCGCCGTGGTGGACTTCTTCACAAAGTTTATCACCGGCAGCGGGTGGTCCGGCGTGCCGTGATCGGGCCAGTTCGTGTAGTGATACTGGTAGACCGTCTTCTCCATCTGCGACTGTTTCTTCTTCTTCAACTTCAGGTGCTTGATGTGCAGCGTGCGCACGGTGTACGTGGCCATCACATCCTCCTTTACCAGCCGCACCTGGATGATACCGTACGTTTCGGTGCCGTCCTTCGGCCAGTACATGTCGCACTTTCGGCGGCCCCGCTCGACCAGGTTGGTGATCATCACGATCACCGCCACGCGCTGCTCCCAGATCATGCGCCAGAAGCAGTCGAACGTACCAGGCAGCGGGCCCTGCGTACCGATGAAGGCTCGCGGTTTCTGATAGCCATCGATGAAGTTGGCGTTGATGTAGTCGAGGTGTTTCTTCTGACCCGGCGTCTGGCGCAGATGCACCCGGGAGTGATCATCTACGAGAAAAGAAACGATAGACGGAAACAATGCATCCGACCACCCTTCGATCGACGGACGTTTGTCCCAAACATCCAGCTGCACTTACATGCGATCACGTTCAGATACCGATTCTTTCCCTTGTTGTCCGGGTGCTGCGAGTTCTCCGACGGGTACTCATCGTTCAACGCTTCGCCCTGGATGGCTTCGTACTCCTTGCTGAAGCCGATGTCCCCGTCGGCGTGCAGCTGGGCGACATGCTTCGCAAAGTCCGTCACTGGTACCGGGCAGCGTACCTCCCCGCCTACCTCACTCGGTCCTTCCCAATCAATTAGGCCCGCTTGAGAGCCCTGACAGGGTTGCGGATCGTCCAGATAGTAGTAGGCGGCGTGGAAACATTTCCTTAAAAGTGGAGAGAAGTATGGGCAATGGTTTCAGTGCTAACTAGAGCGCGAATAAATTTGTATTGATTTTTATAAAGCCTAATAAACATTTAAAAAATAAAACTTATGCACCAATGTATTGAACGTGAAAAAATCCTGTTCTATGATAAATCTCAACCTTCTACACAAAGTACCCAAGCAGGCCTTGCAGTATGAAAATAATCTGAATTTGAAAGGTATTTTCTATGTTAAAAGGTGGCTACTTGAAGCGATGTAAGGCTTCTCAATTCTCAACACAATAAAAGCAAAATGGGTAATGTCCTATGCTAGAAATTAGTGTTGCTATCCAGCCCATCCAGGCTCCACTTGACAATGTTACAGTGTATACTGGACGTTGTCTCGTCAGCTCTTATCAAGTAACAGGAAGATGCTCACTCTACAGCGGCAATCAAGGTAATTAAAAGAAACACTTCCTTGACCTTCCCAACTCCGAAAAGACCGCGTCGTACTGAACAACAGTTACTGGGCAACAAGGGCCACTGATTGTTTCCTGCGATCGTAGTAGCTATTCGAAATATTCGTAAAAAATCTTTCCCAACCCCGTCGCCACCAGGCATATTCTACAGATCGAAGCAACAAGCAAAATGGACCTGGGGATGATAACAGATCGTGTACCAAACATATCGCTACGTTTAGACTTGTCCGGAATGATAAATATCCCATCGTGACGTATGACTTGTGGCCTGTATCTGCGTGCCTTAGTGGGTGACCGGGCTACCCATAAATCAAACCTCAAGTGCAAACACAGCAACCCAAGGGGTGTGCTATAAAAAAAAAAAAAATTACATAAGTACGTGCCGTAAATGTCAGCGGTGTGCGTTGCCTGGCGACGATCAACTAGGCAGTGGACATTACAAAGGGTGGTGGTAATTGTTTTTCTTTGGTACGCTAATTTCCAACCCCCAGTCCCTTTTTCCGGGCGAGCGAACAATACGATAACGTTATATAATCACATTAGCACCCTTTTGCCAATCCCCGGTGATGGATGAATCACGAGAAAAAAAAAAGATACTAACAACTGGTTCACCCAACCCGGGGCTAAGCAATGTAATCTCGATAATTGACGTGTGACAGACAACCGGAAACTGATCGGAAAGGGAATCCAGGGTGGTGTTCCATCAATCGGCATTGCTCAAACAAGAACAAATACAGCTGGGACACTTCTTCCAACCTGTTGACAAATCGTTCGTCACCGGTAAAGTATGACTGATGCAAGGTCTCGGATTTTCTTTTTTATTGGCCTCTGGCGGTTTCATTATATCATAAGATGCCTTATTTTTTTTTTCTTTACAAAACTTTTTTTCTTCCCAACTTTTTTTTCCATTGCTTCTGAACAAAATTAATTGAACAATTTCATCACTAGAATAAACGTGAGATCTGGGTTGGTGCAATGCTGTCCGTTTACTCGTCGCTTCTCCCTTCGAATCGTATGGATAGTATGCCCCCAAAGAGATCGCACCGAAGAAGGCCGTAATGTTGAACATTGCATAAACTATTTCGTCATTTACTTAACATCCACCGCCACTCACCTCATCCATCCGCACCACGGAGGCATATTGTGGTATTGCGACTTAACCCGAGTATATTTATACCACAAAACTATCACCAAATTTGTTGGAAAGTCTCTGCATCCGATCAGTATTCTCGGACATGCACGTTAGCATACGGGCGTTTTTCTTCTGGCACCAACGATATCAGGTTTCGTTGGTACTGTATCCGTCGATCGTAGCAACCAACGCCATGCAGAAATACTGCTGATACGATTCGCCAGCGAGGGCTTTTTCTGGCCGGCCGTGCATCACTTGCCACCTCCAGAAGTCCATGGTTTGCACTGGACAAGCAGTTTTATTTCGTGGCAAGATGACACAATTTGTTTCACACACTAAGCTCGAGCTTGCAAATCTTCAAACGGATAACGAAGGCCCTCTTCTGCTGGCCCTAACGCAATCCACACCTGTGCCAGTATATCGCTGCTGGTAATTGATTCGTACAGCATCAGTGCGGAATCCAGACCGTGATCGTCCTTGTCACTGACCATCGACGCGCGTGCTGTGTGTCGTTGCCAAGAGGGGCAATGTTTAGAGAGGCAGAATCTCACGCGTCCGACCGGTTTCCCCCGTTTTTACACGACGAGACCGCGCGCGCGTCTCGCGAGTTCACCGCGAGAGCTAAACAAAAACTAAGCAACCCGCTCGGCGAAGGTACACCGCCGAGGCGCGTTCGCGATACGGGAAACACACTAAACGCGCAGCCCGTGTGGCATTGTAGCGACAGGTATTTTTCTCTCGAAGCGATGCTACCAGATGAAAAGAATTACAATCGGTGTTTTCTAGGAAAATAAGATTATTTAAAAAATGCCTGACTATAATAATAGGATCGTGCATTTAACTAGGCAAGGCGGAGGGTGCCTTACGAAACGACCAAACGTGTTTTAAATGAAGAAGCAAGTAGAATAATTGATTCGTGCAGCCGGAACTAAGAGCTAGCTGCTTGGAATTTTTAACCTGCGAGTGAGTGTAAGGTAAAAATTAAAAAATTTCTACAAAGTGTTATGAAATCAACTTGTTTAAACCACAAACAATGTTGTTTATCAGAAGAACCTTTGGTCAAACAGTTATTTTAGGAACTCTAGTGATAAAAGAGCGCCCCATGTGGCCCATAGGAGGATTGGACCAACAGTCATCAATCATTTGCCACCTTCTAGATAGTAGGCGCGGCGGGACAAGGTGTTCACAGGCCATATCGTCGCGCTGGCGACAAACCTCTACTATTAAATGGTGAAATTGGATACTGGTTGCAGTATTCATACGTTTGTTCGGTCAGCCGGTCGTCTAATAGCCTAGCCGAGTTGTCTCGCCTATTACCGATGTCTTCTACCGCACAAAGTGCAGCAGTGCGTTGTGTGTTGGGCAATCTTCGCATCTATGGCATATTCCGTTCGTTCCCAATTCCTACACCCCCACTATCACTCTCTCTCTGTGTGTGACAAATTAAATACCAATCCGGAAAGCCATTGGACACCGTCCACAATACATTTCCCAGTTTCCGGCACCTATCCTAGAGCCTCCGCACATTTGGTCAATTTGTGCAGCAATGCATCATTTAATTTGCCCGCACGATAAGCGCTACGTCGCCGCGAATTCTGGAATTGTGCAATTCGAAATCGCACTCGAACGCGGAAAACGGCGCACCGTTGCTGTTGCCAAAGATGTCACGCATTCGCCACACTCCATTTGGTTCATTTCGGCCCTGACGCAGGCCGCCGATAGGAGGTTATTATCAAGCAAAAGGGCTACGCACGATACAAACCACATACAGCGTGCGCGCTCTGGAAAGGTTTTGCATGGCGATAGGGACAGTGGAAAACGTTTCCCAATTTCCTGGCCCCGGCTGGACTGCTGGAACCGACAGAGGGGGTACGTACGGTGGTGGTGGAGTGTGCAAGTATAATTCAATTCGAATGTGATAGGAACGTTTTCGCAACTTACTTCCACAGGATGAGCGCCAGCACGATCAGCAGCAGGCCGAAAAAGCTGAACACGATGCCGGCCAGCACGGCCAGATTGTAGTCGTCGTACGCCTGCCTCTGGGACGTCAGCGGGGCCTTCTCGCAGTTCGGCTGGAGGGAGATCTGAAGGACAGCGGTGTGAGCATAAACCAATCCTACTCGCGGTGCCGAAACACGATGGGCCTTACCTTGCGCGGTTCCGAGTACGAACCGAGGATAATTTGCTTGGGGTTAATCACACTCGCCGATGCGGCGCGAACCTTCACCTCGTACACCGCGTTGGAGGTGAGATTGGGGATGATCAGCTGTGGAAGGCGTAAGGGAGGGATGAGATGTGTGTCAGTGAACAACAAACGGATAGAGAGAGAAAGGCTTTTCCTCGCCTTACCGAGGTTTCCATGATGGAGGCGTTCACCGTGATGCGTATCTCCCGGAACTCGTGGTACGCAATATTGCGATAGCTGATAATGTACAGATCGATCGTGTTGTAGAACGTCTGCGGGATGCGCCAGCCGTAGTAGAGGGAGTTGTGCGAGTGGCAGGTCAGGTTGACCACTTTCGGTGCGCTCGGCCCGCTCACGTCGGTCCGCTGCGACACCTCGGACGGTTTGCCGTCGTGCTTCTTCGTGAACGCCGTCACCAGAATGCGGTACTCCGTGAACGGCTCTGCAGCGGTTCGGAATGGAAATGGAAAAGAAAAACGAGGATAAAAAGGCTCGCGCTCTGCGGTTTTCATCCGCCCGCAGCGTCCAACACTCACTCAGGTTCGATAGCGTGTAGTGGTAGACGGAGTTTTGCATCTCGTTCAGCTTCAGTATCGGCATGTGCAGGTCGGTTTGGTTCTGGTGGATGTAGTACACCCGGTAGCCGTGGATGGCACCGTTCGCCTTTTCCGGCTCGCGCCAGGTCAGCTTGATCGTGGTGGACGTCACCTCCAGCACGGTCAGATTCTGTGGCGGACTTGGTTCTGCAAATTGGAGCAAATGCATCATCGCCGCACGTTAGTGACTGTGTTTAATGGCGTGGCGGCGGCATTCATTTTGCTAAGAGAAGGCCTTCCTGTCTTCTTTACCGGACAAATAAACATCATACGTGTGCTGTTATCGGGGCAATTATTCAGTCTAGGGTACGGCTCCCAAGGAAAGGAGGAAGATAAATTGTATGTAATGCTTATACCTCATTTTTACAAATGTTAATTTTTAAGCTCTGTTTGTAGGTTGACTAATAATTCAAATGTATTCGATAGCGATAACGATTAATCATTCCCTTTAAAATCTATTTCCCCATCGTTACCGATATCATCGTCGGCGGAAAACGTTGGATCGTGCGTGGACGTATGCGGTTCGTCGTTGCTTGCGGCCGCATCGATCGGAACGACGCGGACCAGGGCGGGCGTGGAAGCGGAAGCGAAGACCGATTTCAGTGGTAGAACGCGCGGTTCCTCGAACTCCTCCTCGTCGTCCTCCTCACCATCGTGCCGATCGAACGCATCCTGGCCCCGTCCATCGCCGGCGTCGTACGGAAGAAGAACGGAAGGAACCGTCCCGTCTAGCGCAGGCGAGGCTGATTGTGGTGGCACCGTACTTTCTATTGCTTCTGTTGGGACCATCGGGGGAACGTCGTTCGAGTGGGCGGTTGGCTCCGCGGGAAACGTTCGGACCGAGCTGCCCAAAATGAGCAGCATCAGCAGCGGGAGCGCGTTTCGGGAAACAGATGCCATCGTGACTCAGAGCGCTGGGAATCTCTTTCTTTTGTTCTGCTCCGGTTACGCACACACGAGTAGCGGGACCGAACGGGAATCGCGGCGGCTCTTAATAAGGGGGTTCAGTGGTGCCTTGCCCCTTCCTGGGCCGCGCGGGCTGCCCAATTTACACACTCTGTGTCACTCTCACTTACACCACATCACCATCAGAATCCCTTTTCCGTGGCTCTCGCCAACAACACAGCCAACGAATCCCGCTAAACAACGGAACGGCGCTTCACTGATTCCTCTCGGAGCAGCTTCTTTTCTGTGCCGTTTTCTTCTGCTGCTTCTTGTCCTCCACGGGGCTGGGTTCGACTACATCGGACACCTCTTCGCTGTGGCTGTCGGGAGGTCACTTTTCCGCAACACCCTCGATGTCCACTCCATTGCTCGCGTGTACGGATAACAGCTATCGAATCGTACGCCTCCTCCTACCGCGCACGACCACAAAAAGTCAATTGCGGGGGAAAGGTTAGTTAAGTGCCCGCTCCAATAATTCTCGACGGATGCCTTCGCTCACCGCTTCAATTACCGTCAATTGAGCGCTGGGAGGTTGTTTGAGAAAGGCCCGGGATGCGAACTTATTTCCCTGCCCTGCGGTTGGTCGGCGTTTGATGATCGATCGGTAAGCGTTTCGGGCGTGCACGTTTCCTCCGCGGACGCGTTTCTGCCCTACCGCCCGCGCTGCATGTGTCCCTGGCTTCACTGTTACACCTTGTTTCGCTCACGCGTCATTGATGACAACAACAAAAAATCAAACAAAATTGGGCAACGAGCACGCGAAAGTCACACCTAAACGGGTCGGACCGTCAATATGCACGCGCGAGTGAGATGGCACGAGATGCTGGCTAATTTTTGACAGCTGGAGATCGCCCGGAGAAGCTCACTTTTTTATGCAATCGCAGCTCGCTGCTGAGAGCGAGAGAAGATTCACTTTTGCGCTCGCAAAACACGCACGCACACACACACACACACACAGCACATAAACACAGTCCGCGAGCCGCACACGCCTTTGATGGGAGCAAGCGAGGAAAATAATTTTATTGATTTTCTCCTCTCACGCGCCGGAGAGCATGCACTCTCTTTCTAGCCCACGCATTTGAACAGTGCATCCAGTCCACGCAGAGTACCAACACATGCACACGGTAGCGCTATCGCTTGATTGGAAATGCGATTTTTTTTTATACGACCCACCAATCTGCACTGCCCACTATAAATGATCATTTCTATTGCGGGGGGACAATAAAACTTTTCTTTGCCCACATCATCTTCACAGGACGCACGGTCGCTGGAAAATTGCAATAAAATTTCCCTGTGCTGGCCAATTCAGCTGGAGCTGCGTGCATCTCCACAGTGACAGCAGATGGAAGTGCCCGCGGAGAGCATCAAAGCAAACTTTCTTCGCAACGTCTCAAACTGCACTGGAGCGTCCCTTACTTTCCTGCTTTTTTCCTGCGACCGTGTATCCGCACCGCACTTCACTGTAGTATTCGGTTCGTCGTCGCTGTCGCCAAAAAGCATTCAGCATTATTGGCAGTCTAGAGAAGTGTGCTGCGATTCAGAACCATGGTTCAGATCCGATCCCAGAAATTTGGTTCTCCGATTCACACGCCATTCATCGTACACCATCGTTGCTCCGATATTTAACATCAAAAATGTTTCTTGATACACATGCTAGATGTAGATGCTAGATTTCACGAAAGTCATTTTAAAAATAAAATATCATAATTACCATACGACGTAGCCCACAACGGCGATAATTATCGTATTGAACGGTTCCGATCCGATCCATGCACATTCTCTTGACCCAACGCTACTCGATATATCCGTCAGATGGAGTGAGCTGCCTAGTGGCGTCTGTTTATCAGATGGAATCGTGACGTTTGAACGTGTCGGACGCAAACGGTTCTGTTCGAATCGAAACGAGATATTCCAAAATTTGAAACGGTTTGCATGTGATGGTCTTTGCACGTGTCCGTGTAGAATGTAGAATCGATACTTGTCGTCCTTCCAAAATTGAAATGCGTAAAAAAAACGCAAAACAGATCGGTTTTGGTAGATTTTAAAATCAGAAAACCATTGCTCTGCATTGAATTGGTCGATCAGTCAACTACTCTACACGGAGGTTTGTAATTCGTGATCTATGATTTTAGTAGACAGTCGAGTTATACTTATTATTAGCAACTTTCTAAGATTACATGTTTCTAAAATAAAGGGTATTTTTCGTTTTCAAATTATGTTTTGCAACATTTTCTTCATTTCCTTGGAACTTTCACACTTTAATTCAAAATTTTGGAATCCAATTTCGTGTGCTCAGCTCAATTTTGCCTTCGCTCGTTTGCAAGAGTGTGCGGGCCCAAAACCCGCTGACTTTGCTCCAGAGAGAAGCAATCAAAAGCAAATAAAGGATTATAATAATTAGACAAGAGCTTTGATGAAAGCTATCCCCGTGAGTCACCATCGCTCGGTCGGGCCATTGGCGCAGAGATGTGAAAATTCGATAATTTTCTTTTATAATTGAATGACCATCCCTTGAGCGGTCGACAGGAGTTGGCAGCGAGCGGCCGTAAGAAGTGTGCGTGGCTGGGCTAGGGCGAGAGCGAGAAGCGAAGAGGCGAGATAGATGGTGGTAATCAAAATACGTAGAAAAGTTGCCCACTGGCCACCACCGCAGCTCGAGAATGGATTTTTGGCCGACAACGTGGAAAGTTTTTCTCGCTGGAAAATGAGTCGCCCAAGGCATTTCGGCATAATTCCGCCACCAGTCTGGCGCTCAACTGCCGGCTCACCTGCTTCCCCCACACAGCCGCCGAAAGGTGTCTCGAGTCGAACCGAGGCCACTTTTCACCCCCGGTCCAATTTCACCATGAACCATCTCGGTAATCCTATTAGGACAGTACGAAAACAAGATCGAAGCACCAGCAGAAGCTGCCACTGAGTCTGGATTCTGCCGGACATGCATTTTTTGTGTACCTTTTATCCGTTCTTTACGGTCGTTTCAATCGAAACCCGAACATAACGACTCTTTTTCTGCACATTCCTATGCAAAAGCTCTGAGCCGGATGTCCTTTTCTAAACAAAAAAATCCTAAAATTGTTACGTTTACACAGGATGCTGTTCTTATTTTGTTCATTCTGATTAACTGTCCAAGACTCTTCTTGGTTCGCTATGATAACCCATTTGTTCTGAATGAATCAAAATTAGTGAGGTGTAACTGGTCTGAGAAACAAAGCAAGGGTCGGGAAAATCATTAAGCTAAAACAATCTGCCGGATTTCAGAGTAATTTCCTTTGTCACTGCAAATTCTGCAAATAGCAAACACTGGAGGAAAGGTTGCATTTTAGTTTTCTTCAATTTCCTCATTGAACAGAAGTGAATGAGGCCTAGCAAAAAAAAAACCAATGAAGACACGAACCTCTTTTTGCAAATACCGGTTCACCGGGGAAGCAGTAAACAGACCGTAAAATGGTGTACCGTTACGGTGCAGACCGGTGCACCGGAGAAAATCCCAATCGTTAGCTAGCAAGATGGAGCCGTTGCAATCATAGTTAAAATGGGAAACAAAGCTCATTATATGGATGTCATTTTTTCTCCCACTTCAGCCACTTCGGAGAACGGTGTCAGGACGAGAAAGGCACACTCCGACCGACAGCCAGGCGCATCTTTATGCCCGCACTCAACGTTCCGGGGCCCGGACGTGCCGACAAGTGGGGCAATGAGTCCTCCGTAATCCTCCAGTCTGTTTTTCATCCGGGCAACGGTTGCACCTTGAAGGTATTTTTCCTTTATTCCAGTACGTTTTAGCTCCGTTTTTTTTTTCTTTGCGTTTCGTTTCCTACTCACTGTCATCCTTCGGACCTCGGCTCTTCTCCGGACAGCCCATTCCGTGTACGGGCGGAATAAAGTTGAATGGTCCAAGACAGACGCCAAGAAGCATCTTCACGGATTCACATTTCTGTGTCGTTTATATCTCGCTTCTCCTTGTTCTTTTTTCGTGCTGTATGTGTGTGCTTCCATCGGAGATGTACTTTGCTAATGATGAACCATTTATACAACCTCGAGCGACTCTTCATCCAAGCCGCTCGACCCCGAAACCCATGCTTCTCTTCACTGTCCTCTTGCAGGACTCAAACACGACTTTCAACACTCCCGCGAGAGCTTCAACCCTTCCCCCCTCCCAGTTACCGGTAACAAAAAGTCCATAAAGCACTCCAAGTACGCGCCAAAGGGTACAGATTCTCTTTGTCCGATGGCCCCGATGGTTTTTTTTTTTTTTCTGTCGACAGTCTCATCTCAAACACGAGCACGCGTCAGTCCCCCGGGTTGGAGGTGGACAGACGACAAATCCCTCCATCCTTCTCCATTGTGCAGGGTAACGGGAGCGCCAGGACAAATCGGCACGCCATCTTTTGCCCGGCTGCAACATGTCGCAGGATTAATACCGCGGAAGATTTTACTTTCATGTTTTACTGCCGTGACATAATTTCACGGCGCAGCGACGGTAAAATTAGGGCTGCCTGCAGTATTGCCAGCACCAACAAATACCATCACCACCAGAAAAGCCTGCATCGTCGTTTTGTGTCCCAACCCCTTAAGACGATTGTGATAAAGGAACGGCAGGATCTGCTAGACGGCATTGCCTTTTAACCATTGCGACTCGTTCAAGTGCATTTTCATACGAATGTGTACTTTCCTGGTATATTGTTTGTTTTTCAGCACGTTCTTTGACTCTTAGCAGTTACTCGCCCTTCCGCCCACCATTTATAGTGCACGGACCATCGCAATATGAATGTGAAGTCGATGTTGGGAGCAACAAAAAGCCAACGGATTTTTTTTCACGAGCAACCATCACCAGCCGATGACTGCGTTTCGTTTCCAGGGGAAAAGGGCATCACAAATGCAATTGCACTGGCGTCATCCAGGCTGGCCGTTGCAGTTGCGTAACATCAATGCAAGGATGCTCGTCGTTGGCGGGCCCGATGCTCGTATTGGAAGCTCGTGTAACACCAACGACACCGGTCATTCTTGACTGCGACACCTACGGTGTCCGCCTTAAATGGAGGGCTACTATTCATCGCTCGTTGCCATGGAAGGAATTTGCGAGTGTCAAAGCGAAAATTAAAAATAAAACACAGCCCTTCGGACTCCGGATGATGATCCCGGAATGGCGCATCGAAAATCGAATAAGGGGTCGTTCAAAGCGAACCCGAGGCTTTCCCTTTTTTAGTTTTCCACTGATCCGTGGAATCTTTGCCAACTGTACATGGGTTCCCACTCGTCTGACGATATTTGCGAGGTGCTTAGTGGTCACCGTCCGGTCCCTTCGGGATGGCTTCACGTGCAGCTAGGAGCAAGGTTGTTTTTCGCTCTAACCCATCGGTCGGAGCGGCACAATCACATAAAATTGTAAATTCCCTGGCACGGACATCAATGGAACGAACGCCCAGGCGGGAGAAAACACTGCATGACAAGATACGGCCCGTTTTGAGCTAGAAACGATGTCCGATGTCGATTTTTTTCCTGTTTTTAATTTTGCGCTTTCGCTCACATTTTCATTGACACTTTTCCGATAGATTTCCCTGACCGGGAGATGTGGCGGTGGATGTAACAACATTCCTAACGTGGAGAGTACAGTTAGTTTTGAATGTTTTTTTAACCCTGGTTTTTCTACTCTTACTTGGTTACGATAACATGGGGGGGTGCCGGGGCTGGTGGAGTGTAAAACACGACACCATCGATGGCCATTGGTATCTTTGCGAGATCAAGTGGTGTCCCGTCGGGCGTGGGATGCAAAAACGAAAGCAACGCGGAAAAAAAAACACATCCATGCAAGGGGTTTTCATTTATTTCGAAACCCTCGCCCCGGCCTGGGACACGCGTAGGACGTTCCGAAAGACAGGACGATGAGGCATAACATGGAAAACAGATCCCTTTTTTGCCACCATCGTCGTCGTCGGTAACGTCGTCATCGTCGGTAGCGCATCGGTATGATATTCCGATTCTGGAATGTCATATGTGCAGCCATGACCATGTGCAGTACGCGGTGGGAGTGTTAGGGAAAAAATATGGTCGCACAAAAATATGCATGCATGTAAATGAACGAAACAGGAGTCGCATCCGTTTCGTTAGTGGCGATGTCGGCGGAAAAACCAGGAGTTCAAAACTGAAAAACAACGGAAAGCAAAAGCACACAAAAACCGGTCGGCAAACAAAAACGCGCATGTGACAGATTCCTAAACCAAATTATTCGAATGATGATGTTTCGTTGGAAAATTCTAAAACAAAACAACATCTTTCCAACGATCCCAGCATCCGGTTACCAACCTGCACGGCTAGGGATTTCCGTTAATTCCCCCAGCGAAAAGTATGAATCCCGGTATGAAAAAAGGGAAAAAACAACACAGCATCCGCATAACATTTTTTCCCCATCTCACCGTTTTCCGGTGGGAGCATGGCAAATTGTAAATGCACGCCTTGCGATTCCCCTTTGGGCGGGAAAAATGGATCGTCGCCCTGCGTCTCTTCATTTTCCTCCGCATGCCCCGGGATTGTGACATCCCCTCGCGCCCACCAAGTGGGACTCCGTGAAAAGTGCTCCGATGTGCTCCTTTCCACCGAAACACTTAGGAACCGTTTGGAGGTTTTCCCGTGATAATCCGTCCTCGGGCCGTCGGCTTACGCTGACGGTCGATGAGGCAAAGCGCAAAACAATGGCGTAAAAACGGAAGAATAAAAAAAACAGCACAACAACGGACCGCACACACACACACACACACACACCCAAGCACACTTACCTCCTTCATCTGTCATAACCAGCACGGTCGTCGGTGGTCCTAATCCTTCCGGGTTGAACACTTGTATCGAGACCAGATACTGCGTGTACGTTTCGAGGTTATGAATTTCATGATTCTGCAACGGGACCAGAAGGAGACGAAAAGGAGAGAGAGAGAGAGTGAAAGAAATAGAAAGGAAGAATTAGAGAGTAAGTTTTAGGTGTATGCAAACCCTCCCGCCGCAACGGTTCCCGGATGGACCCGTTCTCTTCCCTTCCGGTCGGTGAAGAGCTCCAAAACCCAAAACTCACCCGGAACGGGTTAGGGATTTGAAAGCTTGAAAGACCCGACCCTTTTTTCCCCGGGACGCACGCTGACTGACGGCCGGAAGGGACGCATGGGACGGGTTGCCTAGTTGCACGGCAGTCAGTACTTCGGGGCGAGTACCGAGAACAGAAAATGGGCGAAATAGCAGCCAGCCCCAAGAATGTACCTTACGAGCGTTAGAATTTTCACCATTAAATTAGTGGTAATTATGATCCGCTCTCGCCGCTCCCCGCCTTCATCTGAACCCGTTCCTCTGGTCGCAACCAGTATACACTCGTTCTGGATCCTCCCCCCTGGCAACCTGGGATAGTTCCGGCGTGCGAAAGTAACCTTCTGCGCCGGAGAACATTTGCAAAAACATGACTTTCCACTCGCACGAAGCGGATGCTATTAAACCATAAAACACACTGATCGAGTTGGTTGGGGGAAAGGACCAAAGAAGGGGGGAGGGAGTGGAGGAGGGCGAATTGAAGGACTCCTTCTTGCGGTCGTCTCGGTCCGGATGTTCTGGTGCACGCTTCCCAAAGGGTTGTGCCCAGTCGTGATATCTCACGACTCTGCTTGGCATTTGGCTCGCAGCAAAACCTCCCGTCACTGAGCTCGGGGATTCTTGTGGATATGTGGGTGGGAGGTTGCGTAAGTGGGGAGGTTTAGCATTTGCATCCACTGCAGGACCTTGGGCGTATCTTAAACGAGGTCGATGCAAAAGCCTGCTCCTGGAAGTTGACGGGCAGTCAGTCGGAACCATCCTGCCCGGAGTGCATTTACGCGTGTCAACAAAATTATTATGCATTGTTTGCTGACGAGGTTACGAGAAGGAGCGGAGAGTCTTTTGGGCGGGATCTTCGGGAAGAAATCAATTCCAAGAGGACGCAGCTGCCGCTAGGAAGTCTGACCGTCGAGAAGCCTTCGCAGCGTGCTCCGTGCTGCGCGATGGTGCTACTTCTCATGACAAGAAAAACGTTTAGCGGTAGAGCGACGAGGGCTGGAGGAAGTAAACCAATTTTTAGAAATGAGAAAATTGCTTCACCGCACAGGAAAATATGAATAGTGCAGGCAAATAGTGCACAACTAACAACAAATGATCGCAAACCGTGGCGAGGAGCAAACTTTAAATGAATTTCGTGACTTTTCTTTGTTGCCTGCTGTGTGCCATTGTTGCCAAGGTTTCCCTCAGATTCCCTGCTCCGTTCCTCGTTGTTTGCACGTAAACATCAAGTGGAAAATATTATAATGTTTCAACGACAATAGCTTTTTTGACGCCACATTTCATTGTGATGTGTTTATTGTTGCTCCTGGAGCGACAAAGAATGCAGTGCACCGCTTTCATAAGCACCGATGGTCTATGAAACATCCGACGGAGCCGAAAGCTCTTCAATGGAATAGGAATGTACAATAACATTTAGTAAAGGATACTTCAACTGGCGCTTTCATGTAAATAGCATAGTTCAGAATTGGAATGCAAATATCTATAAAGCTACTTTTTAAATCCAAAACTATTTTGACGCGCAGTAAAACAGAGTTCTTGTCCGGGATGGATTCCTTACATAACAAATCGGTCAAAATGCGGAAACCCTTTTCCGAAATTTGCTGCTTCTTTGCGTAAGATCTTCTCATAAATTAACGAGGTTTGTTTTTCACTACGCAGGATCTCGAGATCAACATTTATACTCAATTCAACAATCGAAAAATCACTGACATTTCCAATCTCTACCCTCTAGACAGACATTTTTAAGAAATCAGTGCCCGATGTTTTCAACTAACCATCGATTATATTTGGTCAGTTATTTATGGGTTAATTTGTTCAAACAAAGACGAAAATTAATTTCTTCCAGAGACACATACAAATAGAAAACACTTGAAACCTCTTATTTTAAAATGTCTCGCAAGGATATGCAATCGGATGACACATTTTCCCAAAGAAGGATCGGAAAATGTCGTCCTTCGAGATCGATTATGGATGCCATTCGTAGGGAAATCCCAACATACTACCCATTCAAAAAACATTTTACAACGTTATGGTGAACCATTGCTAATGGAACTACAAATGTTCTACCTTCTCCCGGCCAACCACCACGATCTGGGAACAGAGGCTAATTCGTTACACTCATGTCATAAGTAAGGGAAAAAGTGATAATTTCTATCACAATTTAATTTGATTTCCCCTCGCAAGTTCCACCCGTTCGCGGCATGTAACATTCCGGGCCCAGGAAACTCTCGGCAAACTTTCTACTTTGCAGCGGGCTGCAGTTGTAAATTGGATAATTTACTGAACTGTGTGACCGGTTCGTGTGTGTGCATGTATGTGAGCAAGCTGATTCCCGGCAGTGGCGAGTCATGTGCAGTACGGCAATGGCGATAACGGTAGCCTGTAGTCCATCCGATCCGATGGCTACTCTAGCGACCAGTAGCAGCTGGTGCAACGCCATCCGGGCAGGGTTGGCTAACCCTTTACAGCGTGCAGTTCTTCCATGCATCCGCCCGATAGACTTCTCCTCCCTTCCTGTTCTCAGCCCTAAAACCGGCGGCAGAGCGAACGCCCGACTGGCGCCGGCGCTGGTGAGCAAATCGAATTTGGTCGTCCTCACCTCGACGGTACTATCGCGGATGTAGATCTCCTTGACGTCGTCCGTGTGGTGGTCCCGCGCCCGGAACGTTATCCGATAGCCGAGGAACTCGCCGAGGATCGACTCCGGTGGGGGCGCCTTCCAGGAAATATATACAGAGGTGGCGGAAGTGTTGTGCGCGATCGTTGTTACCGGCTTTCCGGTCGGAGCTGAAAGCGATAAAGAAGAACGAAGAGAAGAAGAAGAGTATTAATGGAAAGTGGAAGATTGAAAAAAGCCCCTATATAAAGTGCAGTTCACAACAGAAAGTACTGTACCACCGATGCGGGGGCGAAGCAAAGACGAACGATATAGAATATAGAGCGGTTGCACGGAACAGCACGTGCTGTGCTGCATGTAATGGTATTAGGTAAGTTTGATCATTAGGAAAAGCCCTGCTGGACCATCTTGTTTAGACCGCTTCCGAAAGTTGCATAGCTGCTTCTTTTTCCTTTCTATTTTCCTGAAGCGGAAGCCTTGAAAATTTATCTCACGCTGTTCGTTTAATCTAAACTCACTTCGAAGGCTAATTAATTTAAGAGATGCGGTTTGGAGTTTGTTTCGATTCATTTCACTTTCTGTGGTAAATACTAGACTTGGCTTGAAGAATCAAACATACTTTATTTGATACAACCAAGCATTTCAAAATATGCTTATTTATTTGAGCATAGGAAAATTCCGTCGATCCTTGCAACTGTTTTTAACAAAATCCACAGGATCAAAATGGTTGAAAAACATATTTGGAAGTCCAAAAACATGAGATCTCGAAAGCATTTCCCTCTCGAAAAATTTGACACCTAGATCTAGAACTGCAAAAACTCCTGCTTGCAAAACAATGGCGTGCAGACTGTTTCCTTTTTATGGTAGGCACTAATCCATTTAGCAGAAGTATTCCACGTATTTCATCTTTCGTTGATCGCATACACATTATTCCTGTTAATCAGATGTGATTGAGTGCTCTTCGTCCCCAAGACGGTTTCAGTTTAAATTCATTCTTCACGACATTATGCTAACATTCCTAGCTTATTGTTGAACATTTGGATCGACAAGGCATCCACCCGGAACGTCAATCATTTCACCAGTGGCTAGCCCAGAATGTCGGGGACACAAAGACGCGAGCCACATTCTTGGAGTTTCACCGAAGCCATACGAAACGCTTCGCTCGCCCAACACAAATTCGATTCATTTTTTTTTGTCGCACCTCTCCCCCCTCGTTACGTTAATTGATTTTCACGCCTCACGCGCTCCATTCACGGTACAAACAATCGTCGCATTTTCGGATTGAACCATCGGACTCCCGGGAAGGTTTCACTGTTCCGGTCGCGCGTGCGACGCCCTCCGAGAATTTTACGGTTTTCTGCACGCGACGCTTCTGATCTTGCGGCGGAGACGATGGCGGAAGGTTAAACGCACTGCGGCCTCCAGCTTCCAGCATCGGCTAAATTTGGCCGGGGACCGCTGCCGACGCAGGTACCGTTGAATGTATTTAAATTTATTCAACAATTACGCCCCTTCGTTCCCCTGAATCCCGGGGACCGGCGGTTCGGTAATCGACATGGCGAGTGGTTAGATTTTTTTTCCTTCTCGAAGCAGTTATTTTGCGTCTCTCCCGGGTGTCCTGTGTTTCGTTCCCCGGGTATGGTTCTCGACGGTCGCGTTTCTCCGCGCCGGGTGACATCTTTCCGCAGTTTAATTGTGAACGAACCGGTCGGTTACCGGTTCAACTGGGCCAACTGGGAGAGGAAGGCAAGAACTTGTGTCGAGGGGCGCGCAAATTGGAACAGCTTAATTGGATCGCCATGGTCCACCGGTCGGGGTGAGCTATGGGCGCCGAAATGGGCCTGAAATTGCGAGGCAAAAATGCGCCAACGCGGCGAAACGGGGGCTCCTACTAGTCGGATGGTGCGAAAGTCGGCCACTCACCTTCTCGCAGCGTTACGAAGTAGTACGACTCCTTCGAGGGCTGGCTCTGGCCGAGCTGATTGACGGCGATGACGCGGAAGCTGTAGACGGTGAACGGCTGCAGACCTGTCACCTGGTACGAAGCCTGGCTGCTCTTGGTGTGGATCGGCGGCTCCTGCTCCCAGTCGCCATTCTCGCCAATGCTAACGGTCGGTAAAAAAGAGGCCACCAGGGCAGGGAAGACAGAGAAGGGATGAGAAAAAAGAGTAAGGGCATCAGTTGCGGTATCGCTTGAACGATTTATTTCCACCCTCAGCCAGCAGCGCCGGTTGCTGCCAGGTAAGCAGGTAAAGCTGAAATCAAATAAAATTCTTTCCATTCCATTGGCCGCCCGGGGAGGTGGGATGAGGATGGAGACGAGGGCAGCGCGGAAGGCACGTATAAATACATCGTTCCGAGCGCGAACGAAAATATCAAAGATCTTGTAAAATATCCCTCTCAACGATGAGAGCAGCAGATACCGGTACACTGATGGATTTCAATATGTATTCGATTTTTTTTTTGTATTATTTTTGTACACACCAAAGGTATGCAAAAAGCTGAACAGGGTTTTCCGAACAATCTCGAAACATAAATCGATTCCAGTCGATGTGGACTAGGGCAATCATATTTTACTAACTTACTGCAAATGAAAAACAAAAACTTCTATCTCTTCTATCTAACGAACTATTTCAAATAAAGAAACAAAACGAAACTCCTCCATGATGATAGAGTACGCATAGATCGGTTCATTCAGCTTATTTGAATGATTGGTACCATATTTGTTACGATTTTTTTCTCTAGCTAAAGAAGCTTGAAAGATGATCAAACCCAACAGCATATTTATGTTTTATGATGAAAAACACTGTCATTCTCGGGCTCTCACAACAAATGATTTCCACGCAAAGGTACCACGTGTTTCTTGTTAGGTTTGTTCGCGGAAAGAAGTTGTTTTCATCTGCCTCTCGTTACGGTGAAAAACCAGCGTTACCAAGAAAACCGCAGATCCATCGCATGGCGGGGCCTCAGAGCGGGAGAAAAAATATTAAATACAAATTTTTGTACGTGCCCCTGAGCCGAGGGGAGACGGGCGAGTAAACATACGTCAAATAAATAAAACAAAATATGAAATCAACAAAAAAAAAGAAAAAAAAAACCCCACCCTAGCGTGCCTATCTCGTGGCGGAGTGAAACGAAGTATTATGCGAAGATTAAAAATTTTCCCTCCCCCATCGACCGCCGCTTCACGTTTTTCTGGCCCGATGTTGCGGTTTTGACCCGGGATTTTCACTGAGGAGCGTAAGGGCGACCCAAATGATTCCCTTTTCCGCGTGTGCGAGTGTGGGATAAGTTTTCGCCACCGATACACGCCTGCACTCGTACCGCGGTGGGCGCCATGGTGCTCCTTCGAAATGTTTGATAATTCCGCCTTAAGAACCATCGCGCATCGTGGTTGCCCCTCGAGGACGTGTGTCGGCTTACGAATGCGTACCCACCCGGTGCACGTCGGATCCCATTTCCAAAAGCTGTTCGGTGGAGGCTTGGTTGTTTTTCTTTTTTTATCTTAATTCTTCTTCAAAGCTCGGCTCGGAGAGGAATTGCAAAACTTTTGGGCTGTACGTACGCAGTCTGGCGGCATACCCATCAAGTTTAGCTGGGGTGGCTGATGCGGATTAAACCAGGTATGAGAGCAGTCGGCTTATATTTTTCTTTTAAGAAAGATTTCATTTTTTTCTTTCGTTGAACAGAAAAAAAGCGTTCAACTTCTTGTTATTTGAATTGGTTACTCAAAGCAATGCTATCGTGCGGTGAAAAAAATTCTTGCTATAAATTTCCAAAAACAGAACACGATCCCAGGCGCATGGATACGTTGCAATTTTTTGATCGTCATCGCTTCGTTATGGATGTTCAACTAAAAATTTACTCGAAATGATTTTTAAACCTATTTCCTTGGAATGAGATAACAAACAAGTTGAGAGTGAAATACTGTACAAACTTGAAGTCCTAAATTCTGTGCTGAGAGTACAATCCGTGCTATTAAAGAGAAGCTAATCTAAACGTTTTATCTTTATGAAAGATGTGTTTGTTAATGTAGCTTAGTTGCAAATATATTATCCAAGTCCGTGGTGGAAAATCCGAAGAGTTGAATATTTCGCTGAACATCATTCATCTAAGGAAGTTTCTTCTCGTCTCGTCGTCCAAGCTACCCAGCATCGATGAGCTGTAGGGCATTCAATCAATAATTTACATTAAAAAGCCGTTCGCTGTGTCGAGAAGGATTTATTCTGCCGTTACGCTCGATTTGCAATCTCCACAAGGTAAAGACTTCATTTTCCACCTCGGGAAACGAAAAACCGAACCACCATCGCAAGCCTCTCGAGCGCATGGGAAGAAGATAAATTTAAATTCAAGCTCATTTTCTCCAAAAGTGTTTACTCCCGGTTATTGATCCGGCCGCCATCGATCCGGCCACGGGTTGGCGGAGGGGACAACTCTTTCACGATGGTACGCCGGCGGCGACCGTCGGGCCAGTAAATTCTCCACATTCCTGCCGCCCAAATCAATACCGAAGGATATTTATCGCGCTTCAAAGGCACGGCAGTGCCGGTGGAATCAATTTATCTTACACTTAACTCGTTGTTTGGCGAAGGCTTGTGCCGACCAGGTTAACCCGGGTATCGTGACAGGAAGTGGAAACGTGGAAAGAGGAATGAATCGGAGAACGAGGCGGGTTGAAAGGTTATAAAATAAATATTCCGCCAGTCGAACCGTAGCCGGACCGGGAGGCAAAGCGGATGGCAAGCAAGAGCATCTCACTTTCACCGGGGCCGGAAACGAACGGACTGAACGAGGGTTTGCGGAAAATGGAATCTGGTGAGAGAACAGAAGCTGGAAACAAAAACCGGACGACCTGGCGCTACCTGCCTGCCCAGGGCGGGGTCGGGGATGCCGTTGGTGTAAATCTAAACATAATGTTGGCGAAACGGTTTTCTCGTGCGCTTACCGTGTTTCGATGATGAAATTTGTAACCGGTGCATTCCGGGGATCCTGCGAGTGGGCCCAGGATAAATCGACCGAACGTGACGTGAAGCTTACGACCAGCGGACGTCCGGGCGGTTCGGGTACATCTGCAAGGAGAGACGGCGAGAGTGGGGCGAAGATGTACTACGGTGCGAGAGTGTGCGGGGTTTTGCGGTGGGAAGATACATTCTCCTGTCAGACCGTGCGGCTAGAGGCACGCTCAATCTCTTTCACTTCCGGGCTTTCCCGGTCTTCACTGTGCTGGGATCGACTTGAGAAAATTTACTGCAAACCTCTCGCACGTCTCTTGTATCTTGAATGGTGAAGTATGCGGTGTCACCATTCGTGCACTCGTAATAATGTGTGAGACTTCTGGAGCAGTGCTTTTCAATCGCTATCTTTTGCATTGATTGTGAGAATAGCTCAAGTCGGCTGCAGCTCTTTTCAATCGATTGTTTTTTTTCCTGTTATGATTGTAGTTATTGTAGGTAGCAGCTCCTCTAAAGATTAGTTTTGTATTTAATGACAATATTTTTTGTAATTGCGTCATTCGAACCTTCTTTTACTTTAACTTTTTTTTACTAACATGGTTTTGAAGTTAATTTAACGAAATTTTTCTGCACCGCAACACTTACATTCTTACGCATATATTACCAAACTATAATAAATCAAGTTTGAAAAAGCAAAACATGGTCTTTATAATAACCGAAAAGAGTCAGTTTATGTTTGCTAGTGTTTTAAAATGGAATATGGATTCTATATATAGATCCATTCATCATCCGATGACTCTTTGTTTTAATTTCATATACGGACAACGTTCTTCAATTCCAAGTAGCAGTAAAACAGCTACCATCCGTTGGGATTGAATGTTGGAACATAAGAAAAGTTATTCTATGCTATAGCTAACTTTACTATGTAAAAATTTATAACTGTGCTATAACAAGACTACACAGACTGCACGGACATTCTCGTGAAAGGTTTTTAACTAATAAGGATT
The DNA here is from genome assembly GCA_914969975.1 of Anopheles atroparvus. Taxonomy (NCBI): domain Eukaryota; kingdom Metazoa; phylum Arthropoda; class Insecta; order Diptera; family Culicidae; genus Anopheles; species Anopheles atroparvus. The sequence goes on along the minus strand of CAJZCY010000001.1, from coordinate 22,668,720 downwards.
AATTTCTGATTCTTTTGATGCTCTGGTCCAAAGGCAACCTGGGTTGTGGAACACTGCCCTTGTACTCACCTTGTACCAGCAGGTCGACGATAGCTTCCGGACTGTGCCGGTCGTTCAGCAGGCAGCTGTACTCGGCCGTATCGGAGGAAATGGAGGGGCTCAGTTGCAGGCTAAAGTTGTCGGCTATGAGCGTGAGCTGTGGAAGCAGAGGAAAGCGGTGTAATAACAACGAGCCAGTAGTAATTAGTGTGCCGGTGCCCCCAAGGGATCGAGCGAACCCTGGCGATCCTGGCGGGGGCGTTCAAAATGGTGACACACGGAAAAAGTGTAACCTCCACCTCGAACCAGGTAACCAGGCCATTGGCTACCCCGGTGACCGAACGAAAGACTCCGTTCCGTGCAAGAAACGTGTGTCGAAATGTGTCGATAAAGCTGATGATAATTATAGCACTCTACAACATCGCCATTACACCCGGTACACGCTAAGTGAGATTCTTTGTTAGTAGCCGTGCGCCATTTCAGAACCGACCAGAGTGCAAAAAGACGTAAGATTGTAAGGGACTCAGTTGGAAGTGGTGCCGGGGAGGGCGAGAACAAGGGGGCGAAGAAAAATGTGATGGCAAATGAGTTACATCATTATTTCTTCGAGTGAAGATTATTTTCCACCACCCGCATTGGGGCTGGGGCAATGGGTCAAAGGACACGGACGGCCTTTGGCTGAGAGGCTCAGATACCTGTATCCTCTCGAGCTAACCGACACCAGATTATCGGTAATGAATGGGTGCGTCGGGCGCCCGGCAACTTTTGGTTTTGAGCTAGGTCCATAGCTGTAGCACCTGACCATCTTCAGTGGTTTGTTTAGTTGCTTTGTGAAGCGGGGTATGCCACGGAGTTGTCCACGGTTGAGCTAATTCCATTCATTAGAGATATTTTCGTGGCGAACGAAAGCGACTATGTAGGGAACGGCAACGGCAGTACTTAGTGGGGACGCGCTACGCAAACATCTCGGGAATGGAAAGACGACCCAAGGCAGCAAGTGTTAAATCGTCGGGATAATTATAAGGTTGCAACCACCCTCTCCGGTTTTGGATGAATGGAGACGCCTGGTGCAATGATGAATGGAGACGCCTGGTGCGTTATAAAAAGACTCCCAAGATAGATGTGTCTTCTTTGTGATGATGAAAGGAACGTAAGCGTATTCGTCATGTCTTTCCTGCGACCGATTTTCACCATATGATGTTTCAATATTGGCTACAATGATGTTGCACTGGGAATCATAAACTTACCAGGCAACATAAATAAAGCATGGTGGGTTTTGATTTTTTTTTACTGTGTTATTAGGAGTCTGCACCAACTTAACAGTTTGAATTATTCAGCTCTTTAAATTGCAGAAATTCAGATGCTTAAGCAGAAGAATCAAAGAGCCAGAAGGATTGCAATATCTGCTTATTTTATAATTTCTTGCCATACAGATAACAATACTCTACTTTAAAAAAAAGAACTGTTATGCTCATTACCGTTGAAACTTACTAGATATAAGCTAAATATTTCGCTCATATCTGTAAGTACATAGTGCTCAATCGCTCGACCGTAAGCCATGTTTTTGAGACCAACTAAAACAATGTTCCTTCATGCTCCTTTTTGACTTATGCTAGATTCAATTTCCTTAATGATATGCTGGACTGAATTACACCAAATGTCATCAAGGTTGCGAAACGTTTCGAGCGAAAAGGTTCACTGAGTCCGTGCACCAACCTAGGCTGACCTGGAAAGCATCCAAACGACAGTTCAGCCAGCTGGAACGCTCTTTTGAAGCTATGGGAAATGGTTGTTGCTGGGAAGAATCAAGATGCATGCGAAATAAATCAACAGCATAACAGTAATGAAATGGGAGGAAAATGTGATGGCCTTAATGTGCACCATCGTACGAAGGAATGAGCTTGCTCGGTGGATGTGATTTTTTCATGCTTGCAAATTTAATTTCGTCTGGCCAGACTGCATCCGTCCACCGTCCGCGGATTTGTTCAGCACCAACAGCACATCATTGTATTAACCTTGCTTCTTATCGCCCAAAGCAGATTAAGGAGATGATCCGCAATTTTCATTACAGTAATGACGCTTTCTCACTCTCCCCCGCCACTCTCCCTCGCCAAGCTCATCCGGCGAAGCAATAGACACACGATAAACAACTTCGCGAACAACTTACCCGCGGATTGCTGACCAGGGGCAAACCGTTGATGTACTCGGCGATGGTGTGGCTCGTCCGCCAGACCAGCGTCTCCACCAGCGAGCGCTCGTTAACGCCCGGACAATCGAGGGTAATGTTTTTGCCCGCGACTGCCACGTACTTGACCACGGGGATGTTTTCGATATCTGCAACGATAGGAGACGGACCGAACCGACATGAGTTACGCACCGTTCGCGAAATCATTTCAACAACCGAAAACGCAAAAAAAAAGGAAACTGAAATAAAGAACAATAAGATACCCGAGGAAAGCCAGGGAGAGAAAAGAGAAACGACAACGAAATACGAATGCCGTGATGCTCGTTGGGAAATGATGAAAAATGATGATGTCCATTACAGTACGGGTACGCTTGTTCTGTCCCACTCGCCTCACCTCCTCGTGGTCCCTCAGAATTTCCCACGACGATGATTAATGGCCGCCAGCGTAAATGTGTTGCACTCGCGACCTGCGGGATTCCATTTTTACATGTTTTCCCGACACCGAACATGCGTAAACTTTAAAGCCGAGTCCTATCGATACATAATTTAGCGAGCCAACCCTTTGGTGTGCAAGTTTTTTGAAAATTTCCTAGAGAATACTCATGCAGGCGGGAGGTTGTTAATGAAACAGTCGAAGGTGATGATACGAAACAAATTATTCCCGGTTTTAAACGAATGAATTATAAAACAATCATAGCTGATTTGGGTTTCCTTCGATTAACAGAAAGAAAACCAAATTTAGATAAGCTTGCCAGGAACACGGACTTGCACCACCATTACAATCAACATACAACAGTGAAATACAACACTTTGATCTCACCGTAACGTGTTGCTTATCTTGTAAGCATTCATCGGTCCGTATTTCACCCAACAGAGGATGCTGGGAACGCAATTCACCACCCCGTGGTGCCATATTTCTATAATTGCTCGAATTAACGCAGCCCAAATCTAAGGCCAGCTCAAAACGAATCATTACAGGCGGATTTTCAAAACCATCCTTCCAACACACCGGGGAACGATTGTGGGCTTGCGCTGGAATCGATTAAAGGTGGCACAAGGCCAAAGCGTGGGATGGGCGGCGTCGTGCCGTGCGGGTGAAAGTTATGTTCGTAAACAATATGCTACCCTGCGGAGAAGTGCGCGTCCGGTTCGGTCACTGGCGTCGGGAAACTATTATCAGCGAAAACACACATCTCAACCACCCCTGTCCTCGATGCCGCTATGCCTAAGCCCCCTGTGGCGTTTGTTTTTGCGACAGATTCCATCTAATTTTGAACCGGAGGAAATATTGTAGCTTTCTGATCGGTTCGGGATCGAGCTCGTACGAGGGTGGTACCCTGGACGACGGCATTGAAAGGCAGCGGGGTTTAGTAAGTTTGTGTGAGGGTTTGCCTTTTTCCCCCGTGTTGCTTCTTGCCATGCACAGCAGCAGCACATTTCCCGGAAGCAGTCAATGCCGCCATACCGACCGAAATCTGTCGCACGTAGAGGTGGCCGGCCTAAAGTTACAGCAGAAAGTTTTCCCCTGTCTACCCCTGCCGGATGTAACGCGGGTGAGGCGCCATTGCCTCGAGCATTGCTATTTGATGACTGATAACTTTGGGATTAATTGAAATAGTTTTTCGAAACACAACAAATAGTACAATGCCTTGGGCAGAAGCGAAGTGCCCCGAGAGGGGGAAGATAGTTGCTGGCCCGACGAGAAAACTAAATTAAATTGTTTATAAAAGCACGACACAGCCAGTTATGTATCTCACACGGAAAGGCAAGTGGATGTTGCTGCCCAATGAATTGCGTAACTGGTGGAAAGTTGTGGTTCTAAAAACTTACATTGATTCTTGTTTCATGGTAGGAAAGTACCACCTATGGAATTCATTTTATTGATGCAAAAATGAAACATTGTTTGCAATTCTTGAAGAATATATTCGCGTCTGTGTAGTAGAGAAATTCAAAAGTTTAATAAAAGTATTTAACGTTAACATGAGTTCAAGAGAAATAATTTGTAAGCGTGACTTGTTCATTCGTGTAAGAATTCATCCTTTCACTGTATCAGATCATTTTCTTAGAATCAGATCATTCCCCATAGTTTCGATAGCAATCTTTAACATTTTTTTTTTTTGTTTCTCACAAACACATGAAATTTGGTAAACAATGTTATGCAAACGCCGTGCTACCAGGCATTTTTTTGAATTCTCGCAATCCAATCATTTCTATCTTAGTAAATGTATGTTGTGCTGCGCTTAGTTAAAGGATTCCGGAAAATAGAACAAATGTTTGTAAAAAAAAGCAACGAATGCTCCTAGAAGTACCACGCCCTATATGTCAGAAATCGAATATAATTTACTGGGACATAGATACGTCGAAAGAGGGAAACAGAAGCTAAGCGATACGGAAATTGCTGAACAGACCGTTCAGGAAAGTAAAAAAAAAAAATCAATGGATTCACGAAACAACTTCCAAGTTGAGAGAAGCAAAAAAAAACAATCAACTGGCTTTAAAGAGGGTTTAATGTTAAATCTATCACGTTTGGCTGGAGAGTAGAGTGTACGAAAAAAAAGTACAGATCTAATTCGTCGCTCCACGATATATTGGCTTTCGTGGAGTCAACACAAAAATCTCGTCGTGGCAATAAGTTTTACGTGCAAGTTTCCGAAGGCGCACCGTTTCAAATCTCCATCGGGAGCAAATTTTCCACGCAACTGCTCCGCAAAGCTAACCCACAGCTCGAAAGGGACAAACACTAAATCAGTGCCGACGTGGAGCGAAAGTTTTCGTGCACTTCGGCGTACGATTAGGAAGAGGATCAGATAATTGTTCGATAAGGTGCTTTCCCCAGACCGTCCCGCGATATTCCTCTGGCGATGGCACCGCTCCCGGTAAGCCCAATCTCGCAAGGAGTGGGTGGCACGCAAAAGAAAGTTTATGGATAAGCTTCAATAACACACAACATACACACCGCCGCGAATGCTCAGTCACTCGAAAACAGCTTTCCGCTGCACTACTGACTTTCTGCTGGAGTCTGGAGTGGAAAGGTTTCATTTAACCGGTTGATTGAGTTGCTCGCCAAACTTGTTTGAAGTGAAACTTATCTTTTCGCGCGCACCCCGCCGAACGCTTTCCGCAGAACGAAAACTCCTGCAATCTCCCCCCACTTTGCCAGTGCCGTGGCTCATCCTGCACTCATCTACCTTACGGTGTGCACCTTTTGCGTGTGCGCCGAGATTTGTTCGATCAACCAACCGGACCGAACGACGACCGACGGGTGAAGGAAGGATTCTCATTTCTTCGACGAAAACTTTCTCCTTCGCCGCGCCACGACGCAGTTTTATCAGTTGTTCCGAATCGCTTTCCCGCTTTCGGAAGCCACCAGTGTCAGCGAAAGACGTGCGAGGGATGGAAAAAAAGAATTACTAACAGAAACCCACCCACACAGAAACATCGACATACATACAGGCGAATGTAAGCGGCAAAGTTTGTGGCATCAACTGTTCGCGACATCTCTGCTCTGTTCGCTGGTGTTTTCTTCTCTTTTCGCTCGGTTCGCAAGAATCCGAGTAAGTTGTCACCCTGTAGTGGCGGCCTGTTCTCGCCCAACTCAAGATGTTGCGCCCAAATCCACTGGCGAACTCGACGTTGCAGAACCGAACCTGTCGAATGCAGAATCTGTGCCCGAGCCTGGCTGGATGGGTGGTTAATCAAAGTGGAAGCAGAAAAAGTGCCACAAAGATGCGGGACGGAGCATGTTGCAGCCAGAAAAATAAGGAAGTATAAAAAGAAATGCTCGTTTGGAAATCTCTTTCGGAAATCTGCACAGATTGCTCAACCCACGAAAAGCTGTAGCCGTTGCACTGTGGGATAGTTTTTCTACCATGTAGTTTAACACGTCAGGAAGCTTAAGTGTTATTCAATTGTTAGCTTAATAAAATTTACCATTTAATCTTGCGCTTTTTATATTGAAATGCTAAAATGTCAAAGTTGAGAGTGCGAACAGAGCACAAAGAGTTGCAAATTGTGAGCAAACTCAAAGCAATATGCATTACATTCTTTATCGGGTAAATTCAACATCGTTACATTTGACTTAAAATTTTTCACCCCAAAAATAATCTGTTGAATTAAAATATAAAGCATTAAAGCATGTTGTAAAGAGTAGCAAATGTTTCCTCCTGGATCAAAACTGGTTGAGCGATAAGTTTGTTAACTTATTCTAGTTCAACTGGGCATCGTGCATCGATCAATTAACATTACACGTACAGAAAAATATCTGGGAGAAACGGAGGGCATTCTGTCGACCGCTGCCAGAAAAATCTCGCTTCTGGGATGTTCTGATCTTCGAGCTCTCTTCGATGGACCTGAAGCAGTACATGGAGAGGTGACCGGTACAGAATATGATGGAGGTCAAAGGCTACCTGTTCCAGCTCACGGTTGCAATACTTTTCTACCACAAGTGACTCGTGATGTGGTACATGCAGCTCTTACCCTGGAGCCACGCTATTCCTACCTGGTGGACGTCTGTTCGATCGGGTACATCTTCGCTGAGATTGCCACCCAGAAGCCGCTGTTGCAGAGCGACTCACTGTTAGATCAAGCAACTGTTCTGCATGTTACGCATGCTACGCAGGCATACGGATGCGATCTGCCCTACCGTCACTTCGCTTCCCGATTAGAAGTTGATCTTCCCCTCCACATCTCCGCCAATAAGATCCTCGAACACAAGTACTTCGATGATCTCGAACAGTGCAACACTCCTATCGACTAACACCAACGAAACCTAACCGATACTGCAAGCAGTCTTGTAAATAAGGCCTACTAGAACGAAACCTAAGCGATACTGCAAGCCGGTTTGGAAACAAGGCCTACTACTAGACATTGATCCTGTAAGAGAGGGTTCTCTTGTGTTCTGTACGATGAACTGCAAGGTGAATTTTATTTGGCCGCTTCCTATATTCGTCCGTTTCTTTTTTCTGCTAATTTGTGCTTGATTTTTTCATCTTCTCAGAATACGTGTAAGTATTTGTTTCATAAAGGACCCTTTGGAATATTAAAACAAACTCCCCCTTTCTCCTCTCACTCCCTTCTACGTAATTCAGATTTTACTATTGTTGCGCATGTCGAATTATACTATGAATTAAATGATTAAACATTATTCTGGTGTCCACTCGTAACTCCCACTGTGCGAGTGTCGCTCATTCGATTGCTGTGTAACAGTTCGAGAGTCCCCGTCGCTGTTCTGGCCCTGTTCGAGGAGCCCCACTTCACTTGGCAGGATCAGCTCGATCGACACGATTCCGGTGTCATTTGCAGCCCTATTCAAAATAGGCCGATGAGCGGCACATTTAAGGCGAATCGTTTCTAAGAAAGTTGTTCATTTCGGTATTCGGCATTGCCGTACCCCTTTTTCAAACGGGTATCCAAGGGGGCTTGGTGGGTTAATGATGCTGGGGAGACATATCGGGACCGATAAAGAGTGTGGTGGCCCAAAGCCAATCGTCGGTCGTGGTTGTCTCTTTGCTTTGGAAGAGAGAGTGTGAAAGGAAAGAGAGACAGAGAGAGAGAGAGGGAGAAACATAAGAATGGAGAGCTATCGTTGAATCCAATTACGAAATCATAGACGACAACCACGGACGGAGAAGAGCGCGTGGGTCGTTTCGGTTTAAGGATAATCTCGTTTGCCTCAACAACCTCTTCGCTCCCGATTAATTGGATTATTACGAAGGTGTAAATGGGTGGCGTTCCGGCTTTGTGTGCACAATAAGGGCCGCTTTCGTCATTCGTCAATTATGGGCCGACCGCCGCACACAAAAAAGGGACGCATATTAACGATAATGAGCGTTCGTACGAGCAGCGCAGGGTGGAAATGAATTGATACCGCCCTGGCGCCATCTTTCGCAAAAGGCAGCACGCCTGTTTGTTTATGTGCCCAGGACAATATTTAATTGTTACCGCAACACTGCTGTGTTTGTTTTGGATTGCGGAAGCACTCTCGCCAAGCGGCAGGGGAAAGTCAATGTTTGCGGACGTTAAATCATGCCCGAGGAAAACCGCCACACAGTAGCTCGCCTTAGCAAAGTACTACTGCACTCAACGTAATGATTTACCCAGCATGTCACTGGATGGATTTTATAGGTTCTATAAAAAAACTAAAATGTTTTTACGCTTGTCTACCGTTCGATCATGAATTGAAAGCGTAATGTTCACCCTTTCTAATACACAATCGTCTTTCTTAACTAACCGTCTTATCTAAATTTCTCCTCACTACTTGTAGTGTTAAAATTGAATAAATTTAAATTCGGATATCTACTATAATTGTACCGTCTGCTATAAAAATAAAATCCTTTCACTAGTTATGCTTTATCAAATTGGAAGGCGTAAGTTTTGTTGCTCGTTTGTAAAAATCTAATCTAATGCCCTATTCGAAGCATGAGATTATCGTACACTAACTGTATTGTTTAAGACGTTCGAATCATGCTAAAAGATATCAGTACTGTGAGGGACAATAAATGAATTTACAATATCTTCATAGCGATACTCTTCCATCAAGAGACTAAGCTTTTCTATAGAGCGTCACTTATCAAATAAATGGGATTATCGTGCAGAGGTTACTAGTTGAACTGGCTTGCAGATAACGGGAACGACGATTTTTTAAACTGCCCTGAGTGAACCATCCACTTCATTTTACATTAGCTTAATCCTATTCGAAATTTTCTATAGCTGTTATTGTATTTAAACCAATCGTAAAATGCTTTTCTGTTTACAGGAGCCATATTTTACATTCAATTGCTTATTGGTCTTGAAGAACAGTTTGTTAATGATCATTAACTGCCAACGGCGGTAAGAGATTCATAAAAAGTGTCTTCGCCTGAATGCTGTTCATGGGAGCAACATGAATTAAACATGAAGCACGCTTGTCACGCCGTGCTTACCTCAAAAACACGATATTATTGGGCGAGCAGAAACAGTGTCGTATGTTTACCCTGCACTAAAAGGGGGTTTGATTGTAATAGGCGAATTTTTACAATTCCCGCTCCTCGAGCCCTCCCTCCTCTCGCAACCAACGACGTGGGCACGCGACCGCGCGAAGTTGTTCGCCATAATTCAACCAAATACTTCACCATTCATCCTAATTCCGGCCGTGATTTGTTTGCGTGAAGTTTGCTGCAAAAGGACGCACCAGGCTACGACCCGGGGCCACATCGAGGGCCTCCGTTTTCTTCTTTCTCCTCCCTTGCAGTGAAGGCGCTCGTCCTTGCCGAAATCAATCATTTGTAATGTATCGCCGAATAAATTGTCCTCGGCACGGTCGGTAGGAGCGTCGTTTAAACGCCCGGAATAAACTTCTGGTCACCGATATTTCGTGCGTCCATTTGTTGTGGGGAGAGGGAGGGGGGGGTGGGGTTGGGTGGATGAGTGGGTAGGGGATGACAACCCTGGTTTGCGCTGGAGAGGACGATTCGGGTTGAAGAGTTTGCCGAAGGGTTTTGTGCCTTTTAGTTCGCCTTCGCTCACCCTCCGTTCCGAATGCGAAAAGTGGCCCCAAAACGCCCACGTGTGTCAGGTTGCGTATCATTCGCGCTTGGCTGCCACTCGTTGCGCCCCAACATGGGCCCTCTCGCCCTTCACCGCCCCCCCGTCCAATCCATCCCGTCGGCTGGTCCCGGGAAACGCCACGCTCTGTCGAAGCAATGTGTATTTAAATTGCTAATATTGACAAGGATGTATCGCTTCGGGTACGCGGCAAGTGTGCCGTTGTTGTAGCAGTCGCCTCCGTTCGCCTCCTCACCCCTTCCCCCCCCCCCCCTCGGTTGCGGCTGTGGGTGGGTTTTGATGATGTGTTTCATCTTTTCGGCACATCGTTTCACTCCGGAGGTCGCAATTTTTCCACCCGAAAGCGGCACACGACCCGAACGGGCGCACAAAGGCTCCGTTCGCAACCATTTGATGCTGCTTTCAAATCCCCCAACCGGTGCGCCAACCCGTTAAACGTGGCGTGCAGAATGAGCGTTTGTGTGTATGTGTGTGTGTGGGGGGGGGGGGCGTCTAATAGTGAAATATTAAGCCAATGGGAGTACATCATCGCAGCCGTTGTTTATAATGCCATCGAATGGTTCCTAAATTGTAGCAATGGTATCAAATTCACCGATGTTCTCTTGGTCGATCTGTTGAAACCATCGTGTCGTGTTCTGGCCAACTCCTACCCCGTCGACAGTGTTAGGACATCGAATATAACTATGTACATTGCAACCGTTTCAACTGCTATTTGTTCAGTTTTCGATAAACGTTCTTTTGTGTGAATAGAAAAAAAAAATGCACTACTTCATTCATATCATGTTAAACATTGCATGGATGACTTTTCAGTAAATATTGATTGATTGAAGTTCTGTAGGTACAAAGGGGTGTAATATTTTCCCATCAATTGGTTTTTAAATTTTCCCATGAGAGTTTTTTTTCTACCCAACCAACAGATTCCAATAACAAAGTTTCCAGTACAAAGCACGGGAAAAATGCCTTTGTTGGTCGTGTGTATTTTTTCGATCCAGAAATAATGCCGCAAACTTAATGAGCCACGAACGATGACAAACAATGTCCGCTCCCGTACAGACCGAACTCTGGGTGGGTTCTATTTACAGAATAAATCCATTTCCATTGCGAACAAAGCTTTTTTTGTGCTGCTGGAAGAATATAATTTGCAACTAGAACATTCATTGAAGTTGAACTCTATTTTAATATCAAAGTAATCGCACATATTTGCCATTAAATTTGTATTTAACCGATCCGATACCGACTTCGCCTATGCCTAAAAAGCGATGCACCGCAAATGAGGCAAAGGTGGGATGTTGATGAAGCAAATAAAAGGTGAATCGGTACTGGGAACCTTCAGGCCGCCGGCGTACCTGAAGCACCTTCGGATGCTCCGGTTTCATTTTACTTTCAAATCGGCCCAATCAACATTCAGTGCATTGCTAGGCTAATTCGTATCCTCAAACCCCCACCCCCCCACTTTCCCATCCCACCCGCCGGCAGCAAGTCGATAATTAAGGATCGATAAAACTCATCCATGCCTGGGCGAATGTGCTCGTGGCATGCCAGTCATGCTCCACCGACCGGAAGAATGATGGCAGCAGGTGGTACGGACGTCCTAGGGCCGAGTTAAGGGAGGCAGCTCTTGCTACCGGAGAACCTTGTTATCCGTACCACTTTGTTACACCGGCTTGCGTCGGAGGTTGCAAAGGTATCACCTCCCCGCGGGTGGAAGGGGAGAAAGAATCGAGCGCTCCAGGATATCAGTCGACAACGAGGGATGCTAAGGAGCAGGAGGGCTCGGTCCGATGAGAGAAGCATCTTAGCCCCGAGCCAGTCACGCCTATCCCTTTCAAGAACGATGCGCGTAATAACGTTAGGAAGATGCTTCAAAGTTTGAGAGAACGTTTAATAAAAATCCAATAAAGCCAACGCCAACGAAGGAGATGCAGGAGCCGTCGAAGTAAAGGCTTCCTAAAAATGAATTCATACCGTCGTTCGGACGGCTACATTCTCTCGGTATCGCACGGCTTACAAACGCTTCCTTCTGAAGCGCGGCTGGAGCCCTGCAGCTTTCCGAGCTGTTCTTTCAGGTTCTTTAAGTCTCGACGTGCGACTCCCGCCTCCCATTACCCTTAGGTCATGAATGGAAAAGGAAGCACAATAAATGGCAAGTGAAGTGAAAATGTATTATGAGCTCTTCCCTTTATTAAACGAAACTACTATCTACTGGAAAGCGGCGTTTTTTTTTCCCCCGGCCAAGGTCCATCTATTTCCTCGGCAATGTTTCCTACCAACCTTTCGCCGGGAAAATTCCCAAAGACTGCGCGGGGCAACAAACGGTGGCTGAAAAGAAATACTCCTACCGGGTGTCGTCCTGCCGATTCTTACCGAATATTCTCGACGTACCGGACCCGGTAATGAAGGCTGCTGCAAAAATTAATCCACAGACGATAAATTTCCACTTCGCCGCGATGGAATAACTCATGGTTACGGGGCCGCTGGCCGTCGGGCGGGCGTACGGTGCTTGTTTGCGGTGCGCATCCAAAAAGTGCCACCAAGGCTGACAATGGCGGCTTGCACGGGGCTGCCTCCAACCCAATCCCCAGGCCAGCTGGTTCCCTCCGCAGGTTCACTCCGATTCCGGCGATCTCGACGGTTCCGGGCCGGTCGATCCGGCAGCCACATTAACGGTAATGTGACCAATATTTCATACACTGCCGCACAGCCCCTCGGCCCACTGCACCACACCAGAGAAGACCCCTTTTTTCGATGAAAAATACGTGCCACGTTCGATGCGGGGAGTTGCGGCCGGCCGGGCCGCACGGGGTTGAATTATTATGCTAATTCGAATCGCACTGATCTATTATTGTCGAGGGACGATTTTTCCGGTGCCCAGGCAGAGCCACTCAGCGTTCGAGATGTCTGCCCTCGATGGTTTGCCCCTCACAACGACCGCGGTGTCGATCTGCACCGTTTGCGACATCACCGGGCATCCCCGTCACTTCCGGGTGCAGAAATTCGTCACTACCGGACACCATTGGGGAATTACGTGGAAAAAAGACCCCTGGCGTGGGTTCGCACATGCCACACAGTGTGCTGGGAAATTGTGGGCAAAACTTTAATTGCCTTTTTTTTTTTTTGATTGCTTGTTGTCGGCACCAACAAGTTCACTCACTTTTAAGCGTTGATTACAGAAACAGCACTGAAACATGCAATTTGCTTGCGAATCGACATTTGTACTGAAACTTTTTCCCCCATGATTACACCACACAAACACACAGAGCAACACGCACACACTCGAATTTACACACCGTATTTCGCACGGTTGGTTTAACGTTGATCGGCTCGAGTATTTCGGGTTTTATGACATCCCACGACGAACTTTTCCTTCGCACTGCACCAATTCAGTTTCCTTCCGCTCGGATGTGTGGCGCCGCCGTCCGGCTCGTGTCGCCTTTGTTTACCTGCCGGATGCGGAACGACTCGACGGGAAATGCACGCGATAGGCTCGTCGGGAAAGCAGCACTCCGGCTGTCGTCTCGCTCGAACTCGGCCCCCGATGGCGTTGTTGACATTGGTTTGCGTTTTGATTTCACCAGCGAAAGTGTGAGCTGTCACCTTTTTTTTTCTTCCTTTCGCCTTTTTTTTCTGTATTCCTCCTTCCGCTTTCTGTCACCACGGGGTATTTATTTTCATCACAGCCGCGTGCAGCCAGGACGCGGCGTCACCAGCGATTTTCTCACGCATTCGGCCACACTATACGGGCAACGCACGCACACACCAAAGCGGCCGCACGTGATCATGGCGCTCGACCATGGCACACCGCACACACCACGCAGGTACGACGCTTTCCTCACCCTCCAAACACAAAGCTCCGGCTGCGCGCTCCGGGGCGAACGTGAACACGGTCAAGGATAACACCGCGGACTGACTGAACGCGGGTCGCTTCCGATAGCGCCGTCCTAGCAGCCTCGTCTGACTCGGTCGGGGCAGAACTCTGTCCAAGCAACCGATTTTTGCTCGCACCGAACGGGAGAGCGTGCTCACGGGACGAGCGAGCAGACGACGGATGCCGATGAGCAGCTGCTCGAATACTCGCCCCCGAAGGATTCGCGTGAGTGCCACAAAGCGCGCGGGCTGGACTGCTCGAAGGACTCCCACCGGTAAGCTTGAAGTAGCTTCGGTCTACGGCGCGAACTTGAAATTTTGGGGAATACATAGACGCGAGTGTCGAGTTCCGCATGCTTCCTGTCGGCTTCCGGATTAGACGATAGGCCAGTTTATGTATTCAATGTTTTTTTTTTAACCTTTAAAGAATGAATACCATGCGACCTATTAAAGTGGTTATACGTAATGTACTGTGTAATTTGAATCATCTAATTTTCAACTAGATTTTCGGGATGGAATGTGAATTTTCAAAAATATTTCACTCTTCGCGTAGGTTGAAGACTTTTGCTTTGTGTTTGTTTAAAATTAAAAAAATCAATTTCAAAACCGCTTGTTTTTTTTATCAAACACCCCTGCAATCGTGTAGGTAGCGGTTTATTTTTTCGAGAATCTCGTACGAGCGTCCAATTAATTGCAGAAAGCCGGAGGTACAGATATGGATCAAATTTTCAACAAATTTGCCCAATCCGAGCGAAATGCAGCAGCACAACCAGCCAGCAAACAACGAAAACACCGGCCATGTTCCGCTTATTACAAACATGGTTACAATATGAACCGAATCGTGTGTACACAGATTCAGATGGTAATTATTTCCCCACACGCCGCCCACCGGGCTGGGGCAACGGCCCTTGGATGGTACGACAACAACGGGGTTTTCACAACGGGTTTTCACTGCTTTCGATTATGCCCAATCAAGCGGGAACTCTGTCCGGCGGACGGCGGTGGGCAGGGAGCAGTGAACCGTTACTGTACACTCCATTTTGGGGCGAACCGGAAGGCGTGCCGTGATTTCGAACTTGTAACAAGCAAGGATTGCAAGAGAGAATGGCCGGGCGTAGCTGTAAGGCCGTGCCGTGCATACATAGATACATACATACATACAAACCGGTTTCCGGTCGACTCTCGAAGAAAAACACCGCGTGTGTGTGTTCAATCAGCGCAACTTCAGGGAAACTGTTGGGTGAGGAGATGAGTTTTTCGTGGGTAGACGAGCCGGAATGGGCATTTTCCGTCGCAGTCGTAACAAAATCATTCGTCTGCACGCACGGGACAGCAACATGTTGCGCAACGTGGAACAGGCACAAATATTCATCAAACTACCGTACAAAACAAGCACGATTTTCGAGCTCGTCCGCTTCGGTTCCGGTTTGTTTCGGACCGCGGGGAATCTAATATGAAAATATCCAAACATTTTACATTCCCATCCCGTTCTGTTTCGGCCACCGATAGTTGTTCTTTTAATCTGCCCATCCCCGGCAACCCTCTCCACAACCCCCACGCCACCACGCGGATTATCGGTGGAGGTCCGGTGGATGTGCCTCTCAAAATCTCGGCAACACTCGCGCTCCAGCTGCGAATGGTGTGCGCCAGAGAACGAAGAACGAGAACGAGCGGAAAAGCCCGCAAAATGATCTATTTGATTAAATATTCAACACGCCAACGGGGACCAGAGCACCGGGCGTTCGTTCGTGTCTTCTCCGCCTGTAACGAAGACGGATGCTGTCCATCAGCATTATCGCTGTGCTGTGCCCGTGTGGTTTTTCCTCGTGACCGTGGCTCGCTAGATCCTTTGTTCCAGTTGGGCAGATAAGCAGCGCATTCGCCCTGCGGAACCAAACCAAACCGGGGTGTTGATTTCTCTCCGTCTGCGACTCGCACTGTTTGCGCACCGAGGTCAGCAGGTGAAGCAAACGGCTAGCGTGGCCTGGGGAGAAGCGCGAAGGGAGGACTTCCGGGGTTTCCTTCCGCCGAGGCCGTCAACATCGTCGTCGCGTACTGGCCCCGGCGTGGTCGTTGCGGTCGTTATCATCATCGCTGGAACAATGTTTACCTTGTTGCAGAATACGTAATTGTTGTTAAGTATAAACACACCCCCGACGTCCTCTGGGATGCCCTTGTTTCGCACTCAACCCCCAATGCTGCTGTTATCCTGCGCATCTTGCCCTCCAACGATCCCGAGGTCGAGCTGCTGAGTGATTAATCTTGAAAACGTGATTTCTTGCCCACTTCAGCATTCCCATACCTTCACGCACACGTATCCTTCTGCGATGTGCCGGACAGTGTCACCGCAACTACAAATAGCTGCGAAGGGTTGTACCGCATCTTCCGGGCGGATGGTCTCTGTCTGGGCACCCAGCGACCCTGCATCCCTTTGATGGTGGTAGATGGTGTGATAATTGATCACCTAGCGTTGTAATTACTGGCACCCGTCCGATTGGGTGGCTGGTCTCGTCGTGTGTATCAGCTTGCCGAGAAGGTGTTTTTTTTTTTAATGTAACACCACACGCTATACTGGAGCACACCTTAAGGCAAGTGCCAGCACTTTAGCGAGGTGCAATAGTCAATCAGCTAATTAATGTAGCCTGATTCCCTCCTTTTTCTCTTTTCTATTCTCGTTCATGCATATTTTTAAAGGGTTCTCTTGTTACACACTTGTGGTTGCACGCATGGTACAAAATTCCAAAAAAACGATATGGACTGCGCGTGCAACATGCCTCTTGATTGATGGAAAAGGTATACACAATTTCGCAGCTTGTTTTTGTCTCGCATGGGTTTTCAGGATAGTTGGTGTATTCGGTTTTCCGTGCGGAATGAATAAAAAAAACAAATGGTTTACCTGAAACGACAACTATCAGTCAATCAATCTTAATAACTTCACATGAGAGTACGGATGTTCGTAAATTCAACATGTTTTTAGTATTTGGAACTTTAGTATTTGGAGGAATTTGCAATTACTTAAGCCCTACCGTTAGTCGTGAGAAATTTTTTTTTTTTGTTATCGTTTACTCATGCTGAATATTATAAACTATTGGTGCTGATTCTGGCGTCTTCCAGTTGCGCAACAAAGATAATTCGGAGCAATTGCATGGACCCCCAAGGGAACCTAGCCATCATACATTCAACAACGAGCTCTAAAATGATGTCCCACCCCTTCCGCAAAAGTGCATCCATAAACAAAGCTTTCTCTCAGTGGAAAATTAAATTGCATTAAACTAATAGCACCCTTAACCTACATCAAGGGTTCGAAGGCCTGTTCAATCCTCTCCGGTTGATTGGATCGATCGGAATACTTCCCCGGCGGGCAAACGGCGGGGATTCGTTAGGTAATAACCATTAGTGGGCCTGCTATCGTGATCGATATAAATTTCCCCTAACTGTTGCCCGTTGTTAAATGTTTCATCGCGAATGCATGGCACGCAATCATTTACGCCCCTTACGCAACGGTGTCGTTGACTGCACGGCAGCCGGGTGTTCAGCGTCGGTGTCCTGCCGAACGGAATTTGCAGCGCAAACTATCCACCCCTTATCCTACAAGACACAAGCCACCTTTCCACTTTGACATCCATCTATACGCTGGTCTTTCAGATAAAGTAAGAGATAGGCTGTAGAGCGCCACAGTGGGGAGATAATGTTTCATCAATTCCGCTAGAAGCTTGCTTCACCACAGGGAGGGTAAAGTATTTCAATGCAATTTTCTTCTAATTTATGATTAATTCGAGCTAATGGAGTCTAGCTTCGGCAGCAGACAGAAATGCGCAGCATCGCAAGGGCTAGACTGACAACGGCGATATAAATAGCTTGCCGTAAATAGAGATCTTCCTGGCATCGAATGGTAGACTCATACTGCGGCTGCTAGACCAGCGGCTGGAAGATAATTTTATTTTCCCAATTTTCCACCCAGTCTAAACACAACCAACTCCAACGCTGGATGTTACTATTTTTGCTAAACATAAAAAAGGCACTAAATAGCCCAAAATCTCTCAGTCAAAAGTCACCGTACCGAGAAGCACACCATGCTTAGTTCCAAGGTGATTCCGATGGTGGGAGTCGGAAACTTTGTCTTTTCTTTTCCAGTTATATAATCATTTTTCCTCATTATCGGAATGAATACCCACCCCACGTGGCTGTACCGTGCAGCATTTGTTCGTTGTCTTCCCCCGCGTGGACAGGAAAAATGATTCGGCGTATCATTTGCATTCGTCCCTCCCTTTGGCCTACGGTCACGATGGCGAAAAACGATTATGAAATCGTAATGCCGAGCGCTCGGTGGCAGAAATAGTATGAAATAAGCTTGTGTGGGCTCCAAGCCTGGCGTCGTACTAGCGGAGCCTCATCAGTGTTTGCCTGTTTGCCTGTTCGTCCCCACCTGTTCGCCCCACCTCACCTCATGCTTTCTACTTCCGCACTTTCTTTTGCTTGTTTGTTTGTGTTTTAAGAATAATTTCAGTAATTTATTCATCCCTTATTCGGCCCATCGATGCCAGGCCTGTTTCGTTTCCTGTTTTCTGGCGATACTGTGTTAAAAAAAACTTGAATTTTGTTTTTCTTTCCATCCCCTCTCTCCCGCCGTTTCACTCGACGCCAGAGACCGTGGCCCGAACTAGAAAACGCATCCCTTGGAGACGGACGCAAGGAAAGGCAAAAGAAAGCAACAGCTAAGGTAAGGAAGCAACCCATCGAGCCACCCCGGAGTGCTTCTTGCCCTTAAAATATTTCTATTTCCTTCCGATGGGAGCGAAAGGTGTACATTATTGATGGGCAGCATGTGATGAGCGACCGGGACTGGCCGGGGGGGATGGGTAAAGCCTACGGAGGTCGACGCGAGGCGCCTGTGTGGGAATGTTGGGTCCGAAATGGCCCCGATTGCCGCCGCAGCGTGCATATTTTTGCTAGGTTCCGATACTAAAATATTTAAAACATCATATGGGCGAACACCGAACCGTGTTTTTCCGTTTTCCTTCCTTACTTTGCATGCCCTGGGTAGGATGTTCCACGGGGTCGACGAGGGATTCCCAGAAGGACACAGGCGGAGCGATGCGACAAGCACGAAGTTTGTAGGTAGGAACAGAAGAAGAAAGAGACAGGAACAGAGAAAACTCAAACCGATCGAGGGGAAAGAAAATTCTGGTTGTGTTGAAATCTAGACATCACTTTACAACAGATTTCCTTGGCGGGGCGTAAACAAAATGTAAATTTAAGTACTAAATGTGATCTCAAGCGAACGTGGAAAGGTATCCTAATGAATAATTTCCATACGCACTTCCCTGCTTGGCACTGCCCAAGAACTTCTGTTGTTCCCTGCCTCTCTCTCTCTCTCTCACTCTCCCACTCCCTCTTTCTCTAGTTCTTTCACGCTGCACACACAAACACCTAACCGAAACGCAGGAACGCTACGTCATACTTTCGTCGACTGGGCGTTAGGGTTGGCGCACGGGAGGGAAACGAAGCTGAATGGTTATAGAATAATTTGCCAACAATTAACTTAAGCAATATATCTTTTACGGACTAGTTTCACTGGTGGCCAAAACCGTCCCGCCGAAACCGTGGCGGGAAACTGGCCGATGGTAAGGAAGATTCGTTCCATTACGCCCAAGTGGAATGCCGGGGAGAATATCCGGGCCCGAGGGGACCACCAGGAGCCGCGGCCAGCCCTAACGGTTCGGACCAGCCGGGCAGCATTCGTACGCAGTGGGCAATTTATTTAAATTTATTCCATAATTAAAGAGAGCTGACTTTGTCGGCAGTGTTGTTGCTGCCGCTGCCAGCCCGCTTTTCCAGGTGCTCCAGGTGCAGGGGTAGGCGGGAATGAAAGATTTGTCTCGCAACGTCGACAAACCGAGGAAGCTTCAGAAATCCACAGATGCGCTGCTTGTGCAAAACTGGGGACATTGTGTTTAAAACAATCCGTGGTAGAACCGACGAAACTTGTTGAGCAGCACGCAATCCGATTTATTGTCCGTTTCGCCTGTCATTTCCTTCTGCTGAAGGCCATGGGGTTCCCTGAACAAATAGAAAATCAAAATCGTTTTTAAAATGCTCCCTTTGTAATTTTGTAATCCTTGTTCGGTCGAGAGGCATAGACTACATTCCGGCACACCGCTTCACGAGCTCAGATTAGTTGCGCGGAACATTTCGTAGGAATAAATGGCGGCGAATTTCAAACCTTCAAACGATCCGGTGCTCGTTATTAGTGCGGAAAGGTCCCCTAATTTGCTTTTAAGAAAACAAGCAGCTTGGGCAAAATTTGTAGAAGAATAATCGCGACCAACCGAATCGTGCACGTTATGGCAGTGTAGTTAATTGGATTATCCTGTGCAAGCTTCATGCGTGAATTGGTTCGCTGGCTTATAACAACACGTTCCAGCCCGGCGGTCACGTTCTAATGAACCTGTGAAATTGCTTCTGTGTTTTACGTGCTTTCTAGGTGGGGGAGGGGGGGGGGGGGTGGAGGGTAGTGGTTTAGCACCCAAATGCCTCACCCCGCTGCGAGCCCCGAGTGAAATTTTTCTACCTAATCACGCATAACATTTGTAGCTGCCGGATAGGGCAGAATTAACAGAAAGTTCCATTCGAAAAAGCGAATCACTACTTTTTATTTCACCTTCACGTGGAAAACATGCGATCTCTCTGGAAAGGAATCGCACCGTAGGCTTGGGACCCTTCGTTGCGTTGCGTAACGTATGCTGAGCGTCCGGTTTGTGGAGCATCTCAATATTGCTTCACGCATTCTGCAACACACATGAACAATAATCAGCCTCGTGCATGTACGGTGAAAAAAGGGTTCGTTCCTTCTTACCGCAACGCTGGACGCATCACGGTCAACATGTACGGAACGACGGCCGGCCAGCGAACGAACGCAGACTCGGTCGGAAAGGACAGGCCGGTTTTCGTTCGATGGAAGCGCGTGTCACGGAACGATGCCACTCAAAGCAATATCTTGCGATGGAACACACATTTGCCGCAGTTGCGGGCCACCTCACTCGAAACAGAAATTTTCCACTACGCGTGACGGAAGGGGAGAAAAACATTCCAGCTTTAAGATCAAAGCCACCCCTTTTTCTGGCTGGGAGAATTAATTGTAAAACAACACTATCTGCACGATGCGGCGGGCTGCATTCGTATCCATGTCTCCCCATCTTCGGTAAGATGCCGAGGTGGGGACGTGTAATATGACAACGTTGGTATATTTTTTTGGAAATTGCGATGAATAAGGACGGCAAGATCCACCAGCAAATAAAAATTCGATGGAAGCATAACAAGTGACTGACGCAGACCGTCGAAACCGTAAACGAAAATATTGATTATAACTCTTCATGCACGAATGAAACATAAGTAAACAATGCAAGAACATTTTGACCAGGAAAAGTAAAATGCGTATAAAATAATCGCCATGAAAAAAATACATAACTGATGACATAACATTGAAAAAATATTTTATTTGCGTATCGTGATCATTTGAATAACCATTTAAAAGCCATCCTTTGCATTGTGTCTTTTCTTTTCTCTGATTCCACCGGAATTCACGGCAGTCTTTAAATTCAAACTTCTATCAAGCAATCGTGTGCCAAAATGTTTTAAAGAGTTTTACCATACTGATTAGCGTATAGAATACACGGTTTTAAACGCTATAAAAAAACACATGTTACCACGGACCCATCATAATCTGACAAACGTTTCAGGGTGATCAGGAACTTCTGTGTTTTATTTCACCGAATTTGGCCTAAATTAAAGGCCTTTGAAGACATCTAATAAAAAGTTACTCTTGCTTGTAACTTGTTAAAATAACTCCTTTTTGCTGATTGGCGCAATCAGCCCGGTTAAAATTAGTTCGGTAGCTACCGGAATAATTTGGATCATTGCAACGACTCTTCGCTGGCATCCCAACGACGGCAGCGAGACATTATTTAATCAGAAAATTAATTAAACAGATCCTAACCGTACCGAACGATATGGACGCTTGTAACACGCCAGCCCGTTTCTTTGGTGCCGGCCAGTTCGGCCCAGCGAGCTGACCGTGCAGATTACGTTTGTTCGCCCCGTTTGATGATTTAAAACGCTGTAAAGGTGAGCGCGGCCAAGATTGGTTGCTTCACCGGTTGGCCCAGGTCGGACTGGCTCAACACAGAAATTGCAAACTTTTCTCTCCCCAAACGAAGGAGGTCGGAGCGAAACGAACGCTCTTCTTTGAAACTGAATCGGACGAGCGTTGGTGAAGACAACAACGACAACAACAACAAAAAAAGAAGAAAATAAAAAAAAATACAACAAACCGACCGGCGATAGAGAGATCGGCCCCGCGGTTGGCGTCGCGCTAGAGGGCGGAGAAACTTTTCCTAATTTAATTGACGCGAAAACTCAAAACAAGATAATCCTTGCGCACACGGGCGACGCTCGCAAACGATAAACTTTGGCAGCTTCTTTAATTAAAGCGGCGACGATGGTAGCAATCGTTCGCTCTTTTTATTTATTTATGTTTGGTCCGGTTGCTCCCTTTCCCGTTGTGTTTGTGGTCCTTGTTTCGAGTGCACTTTTCACTTCCCGGTGGGCCGTGGTTCGACGGGCGAGCATCGCCAACACCAAGCTGCCGGATTTGCGTTGTATGTTTACCTTTGAAGTGACTGGGCGAAAATAAAGCCCCAAGGATGGAAGCTATTTTACAGCACCTGGGTGAGATTGTTTAGCGCGCAATCTTCCGAAATGAAGACGAACCTGAAAAGATCCAAAATCTCGGCTCGATTATGATAGTTTTTATAACGAAATGAAGCAAAAAAAAAAAAAAGTTTCCTTAACGAACCTTCACATTCGGTGGCACAAACGGTTTCGCTGCAATCTAATTCGAAGATTTGTGTAAAACTTCAATCTCACCCCCCGTTTCCGATACTCAATTTAGCAAACACTGCATGTGACCGGAAAGGCGATGAGCAGAAAAGTTACCTTTTGCTTCCATTCAATTTCCTTCGCTCATCGAACGTCTTCGATGCCAGCCCGTTGGCCGTCCCACTAGTCACGTGCGGCCCGAAGTCTTGCCACGGATTTATGCATCTAACACCACCCCTTACCGTATTCTTCGTGATTACCACGCGCCTGCAAGTTGTGACTTTCTCACAGCTCCATTACAGAACAGCGCACCATGTAACGCTAAAACTTGTGCCACACCTTTTTTTTTCACCTCGCCAGAAAACTCTCCCGCAAGTTGGCCGGCCAGCGACACTGACGGGGCAATCGAAATGCATCACGCCACGGCGGTGGGACCGTGATCTGCATAACATTCTGGGCTGGGTTGACGCTTCTGCACGTCGCACTCGGGCGCGGGTGCATTTTTGAAGATTTAAAATTCATAAGACAGCGGTTTCGTCCACAAACCAGCAGGCCAACGTGGGGACACAACTGGGTTTGCCGGAGGAATAGCAAAATGCTAGCATACGGAAATAAACTGCACCAGCAATATAGAGAAAGTAACGCTTTGTGCGAAGAAACAAAATGAAAATGGGATTAAATTTCCATTATAATTGAAAGGATTGCTTCTCCCCGTAAACCTATTCCGCATGCACCGACCGTTAATCCTCCGGGGAAGACAGATTTTGGAAGTTTGTTGTGTGGCGCATAATTATAGAGATAGTATTTTCCCAAGATATCTTTAAAGCTATAATATCTCCAAGACTAAAAACCCACGCTGTTTACAAAATTACAAATTTCGCATCCTCTTATCGAAACAATGATCTTCTGCTCTGGCAAGTTCTGGCCCTGTTGACTCTGGAACCGATTACTGTTCGCTTTACACTTCACCGGGCTTACATTCTGATACTGCTCTCCGTGTTACCAGTCGGAAGATAACCGGTACACGGTCGGCCAGTTTGGCCGTTTCGACTCCTTTGTTTCGTTCTTGGCTGGCCGGATGCATTTGCCGAAAAACCGGTGGCTCACCGTTTTCAAACAATTATCTGATCACAACTAATCTCCTGTGTCAACACCGAATAAACTTTCGTTCATCTCCGCAAAGAAGCCGAGCACCACTACTTTCGCTCGGGGAGATTAGCTCGGTTTAGCCGTCGTCGTCGCCGCTGTAAGACGGCCACAACGTCGCTGTTCGGTGTAACGGGCGTTTCCCGGAGGGAAAGTAACGTGAACGAGCAGCATGGATTCGGACCGTGTAAACTTTGTGCGCAAATGGAAAGCAGCACCTGAACGTGAGTGTGTTTCTTGCGGAAACTAACGCCCTTCCCGGTGCGAATTATATGCTGTACTGTTTCTTTTTTTTTATGTTGCCCCACACCTGTCCAGAGTAGCAGTCTCCAACAACCTAAGTCGACTGGAGAACTATACCGAAACCTGTCGAAGACATTGCCTGACGATCGAACTGAAGACACACGGCGAACCGCTCCGCTCGAGTTTGAACACATCCAAAGGCTCCGGCTGAATACGACACCACGTGTCGGGGAGCGGAAAAGTTGCTCTCGCCTGCCGACAGTGTGGGCAACGCCTTCGATCAACCTTCTTTCGGAACTCCAGCAACTTGGGGGCCATATTTCTCGCCTACTTGAGAAACCCCGGAAGCCACCGGAAGGCAGCAATCGGTGTGCAGTAGCAGCAGCTGGTGCGCGCACAGGAAGTCACCAGTAAATTTGCGATAAAAGTTTAGCGCGCTCATCGAACCGCAAAACTAAAACTACCAAACCGATGAGCATAAATAATTTCTCGGGCGCGGTAACGATGCGTTTTTCGCTGCTATCACCCACCAGGATGGAAAGTGGGGGTTGTGGCGAGGCTGGTGGCGAAGAAAATCGATTGATAGTTTTCGACCGTGGTACGTACAGTTGTGGTAGAGATGATAGGAACAGCACGCCGTCCTGACTGCTACAAAAAAAGGCGTGACATGAACCGGAACAAATACCTTTTTAAGTTAGTAATATAGCCTAACTAATCCAACCTGGATTTTTTTCCAAGTTCATATAATTATTATTTATCATAAGAACATATTTTATTTCGTATCAAAAGCATCTCCACATAAACACGCCATTAATAGTTTTTTTTATTAAAATATTACCATTTTTGTGTATGTGAAAGTGCGGTAGGAATAGTAATAGATCCTACTGATGTGCGGCAGTAGTAGTAGTAATGGATAAGTAGAAGCATTAGTAGTAGATAAGCAGGAGTGGTTCGGCTGAGGGGCATTCCACTATTAACCATCGGAAAAAGAACGTCGCATGAATAACATTTAACTATTTTGATTGTCTTTTTAAGAACAATGAAAAGTCAGAATAATTTTAAGAACACAAGAAATTTCTCACAGTTCACCCGCGCTGCAATCTCACGCTTTAACTGGTTTTCACATAGTACTCGTCATTTCGCTTTTCATAGTCGTATTCGTTTCTTGCTTTCCTGGCAACTTCGAAATCCGGCATTTTTTCAACGTCTGCATAATCAAAGGAAAAATCAATAAGCTTCTTATTGACGCTTTTACCAACGAAAAAACCGAATAATTGATTGATCGAATACAAAGTACAGCTACGCTGGTGCTCTTTGTGCAACGGAAACTCTAGCGTAAATAACTAATAATTCTCATTATTGTGCTTTCTTCCGGTGCGCTTCGTTTCCGTGTTCATGAAAACGAGACGCCAGATTGGGGGTACTTGTGTTTCATTTGTTGCAATCAGCCCGTTGCAGAATGTGTTGCCCGTTTGCTCTATTTACTTTCCCATTAACTCATGCACTTGCATTACGATTGCATATCTCACAAAAATGCAGGGATGCACATATAAAGGATATTCATATGCAACGTACCCGAAAGCAACGGAACGCGCACGTTATGTTTGGCATCGGAACTTAATCCGTTCGGGGCCCCTTTTGTCAACAGATTTTGCTTCCCACTTCGAGGTGGATGCTCAGCACTAGATACAGGGCTGCTCCGGCAAACAACAGCATAACTTTGACGCTACAACGGAATAGCTGGCCCAGTGCGATGCAATCGAGTGGTGAGCAAAATACTCATGTGCGGTGCCTGTTCGCTCGGTATTATTTTCCGAACCGGATTATTGTGCCCGAACAGAAAAAGCTTACATAATCTTCCCTCGTGCCGTAGGATTATGGGCGCATAGATGATTCACTAGCCACTACATCAATCGCCACAGCTTTGGGACGTTAAGAGAGTAAAGGCTTGCAATCCTGCATAAAGCGGAGAACGGAGCATTTAAGGAAATTAAAAAAGAATGGATATTATTTTCACAGTTCCTCAACTGTTTATAGAGAAATATTGTTATTACAATGTCTACGGTTTCAAACTAATTGAGACACATCAGACTCGTTAATAAAAGCGACCAATTAGGACACGAATGCAAAGCCTCACCCGTTGGCTGCTTTACCCGACTTAAAATATTCATTAACGAATAAAAAAGGAAAATCCTCGTCCTCGACGATTTCTTTATGATTGATAAACAGGACGATGAGCAAAAGATAAAAGTACAATCGGCTTCCTGTTGCAAAACATACACCGGGAATGTGCATTTTTAACCCCCAACGACTTCCTTCCCCACTTTCTCCTGCGAAACAAACGTGTGCCTTCGAGCGTCCGCCGACACGAAACGAGGCGAATGCTCCAACCGCTCCAAGGCAACACATTCTTCAATCCGCTATTTCAGTCACGTCCCGCGTTTATTGGCCATCAGAGCGAACGGAAAAAAAATAAAAGCGTACCGAATCGTCCCCGTGCGCATACCATAATCGATGCATAATATCGGCACGATAAACAAACTTCATAAATTCCCCGACATATCAATGTTCGGTATGATATAATTAATTCATCATTCATTTTTCCGCCCAGACCGACATGTTGCCGCACGGGCGGATCTTGTTGCGAGGCTGAACATGGGTCGTTTTTTGGGTGTTGTGGAGCTTTTTTTGTTGTTGTTTGCTACGGGTTTGGTTGTCGTGCTCATGAATGTTCCAATGCTTAAACCCGACGGCATGTTTTTTATACCGCTTTCTGGTATTACGTCGTCACCAGGATGCTCAAGTAATTGATTTACTCTTTATTAGTGGACATATTGAATCGAATTGACATCCTTCATCCTTTTCCATCAGCTCCAAGCCAGTTTAATGAGGTTTACCGGTCCATAAATATTACGAATCAACGCGCACGATACAAGAAAAAACAAGGTTGAACGAGAAAAAAAAGCCCAAAATTGCGTTATTTCAAACGCACTTTCCGATCATCGACAGCATCAACACATTGTTGCATGCCCAAATTCGTCATCAGCAGCAGCGGGAGGGCAATTGTGCTCGCAGCCATTGTGCGACTCACTGATCGGATCCCTGGACGTCGGCAGCATTGTGTCGCCGCCCAACGCAGCCGATTTATCGTGTCGCATCAGGAATCCGTTTCAGTTAACGTATAAATGCACCCCACAAACAGTGCCCGGCCGTGGAGGATTTGTTAAAACGACTGGAGTCGATGACGTGCCGGCAAAAAAGGATCGGTCCACGGCGATTCTCAGTCCGCTTTCCGTGAGTCCCCGTTTTGGCGTTCTCTTATTTTACTTCAGTCTCTCTCGCTCTCAATGACGGTTAGGAAATGGATTATCGCACCCCCACACTAACCCACTTACGCCACACGCCCGTAGCCGACTTGTGGACGGCAGCTTTTCGCATCGTCAGACCGAGCTCCGACCGGGGCGACAAGAAGCTATACTTCATTATTTATTGAAACAAAATGAAAGCCAGCCCTTCGAGCGACTGGATGGGCCGGTACGCTGGACGCCCGACGACGGCCGACTGGGACGTTTGCGCCGGAGTTGCTGCTCGCCGCCCGGAACGAGCGCAGACGGTAGCCGGGAATCGACCCGAACGCAAATGCAATTGCATGCGGCCGGTTGCAGCTGTGCGATAAGTGTGGGCGTCGATATCCTTGTCCCTTTTTCCTGCCAATCCTGCCGTAGAACATTAAGTGCGTCCGCTGGTGCGTGGATCTGATTGTTTTCAAGTGTGCCGTTTTCAGCGGGCGAAGAAGTAGCCGATAAAACCCCTACCTTCTGAATAGAATTTACCGTAGGATGTTTTATGGAGAAAATTTTGAAAAGTAAATTTTAACGTAAATTTTCATTGCAATTTAAAATAGAACGTTTATGCAACATTTTGCAACTTCACGAAAAGATTAATAAAATTTTGATAAACATTTGTTCTCTTCATTTTTTTGCCACACTTAGATCCGATGCTTTGGCTTGTATGCTAGAGATCAACATGGTATAGTATTACAATGAGTTCAATCAATCAAACGCGTATGCCGTCCTTGATGCACTCGGTCTTGAAATCCTCCCCTTCCGTTGCAAGAGGCAATGCAAACACGCTCCGAATAAGCAAACAACCTCGCCGGAGTGCATCCGGAATGAATTAGTAATAGATGATGGGAAAATCCAGCACCCAGGTGCTGTGCGGTACGTTGCTCCGCCTGGGAAAACGCAGCGCCACGAACACTCCATATTCCGGCAGAAAGTTCATTACCACTCAACGACGCCTCGTCACGATTGTATTGCAATCGAGCGGCGGTAGAATGTGGGAACTTGCACCAACCCGGCACCGTAGACCATTATTTTCCACCAACGATCCCGGGCCACCACCGGGGAAACTCTTGTTCCATCCCGCTCTCTCTCTCTGTTGCACGCCGCAACAGCCGTGCACGGAAGGTCCGTCTTTGGGGAGTTTCTAGCCGCTTCGTCTGGCGCTTCGTCGGTTTTCAATTCCACTGGCTCAATTTCACTCACCGGGATGCAACGCCGCTTGACACTCGGGAATGCAACACCGGTTTGTCGGAGCAGGCAAATTGAAATAGTTTTACAAACAAGCCCCCGGGATCGCGTACCCTCGAGCGACGGCCCGACGGATCCCGAGCACAGGCACGGAGCCCCTTCGGACCGGTGGAAAACGGGACCGCAACAATAGAGGCGAAAGCTTGACGTGAAACATTCGGCCATCGAGAGAGAAAGAGACCAAGTGCCACCTCGGTGCCTTGCCATAAGGCTGGCATTGGCCTCCTCAGCGCTCGAAATCGATGCACTTTCGAGAACATAAGCGACACCCGTTTAGTTGGCTCTAGGCCACAATAGACGCTCCCGGGCATTGCCATTGCATTGCGATCTCGGTGGCGTCTTCTGCCGACGGCACCTTCAACTGCATATCTCCAAGCGTTGGCTTAACCGCACTGCAACGCCGAACCGCGACCGCCTACGTGCGAACCTCCTAAGGCAGGTGCCATCCGTGTGCTAAGCTGTCGTTGGCCCTTTCCAAGTCGCACGGGTCGCCCGTGCCATCGAAGATAGTTGAGAACTATAAGACGCTGCTGACGGCGTGCCACTCCACGCAATGCTTCGCTCTCGAGTGGAGGGTGTAAAACATCCGACTTACGTCTTGGAAGCCGAAGTAATTAGGGCTACCGCAAATGTCATTCGGTTAATGGCGGTTGACTCGTAAGCTGGCCTAGCCGTGCGTCCAACAAACGTTGCGATAGTTTCTCGGGATAGTTGAGTTCTGTGAATGGACCAGTGTATTGTAGGGATTAAACGATTTACATAACCCCATCGCACAGCGGTGGAGTGACACCAACGGCAGGAACCCATGGGTGTGTGGAATCCTTTCAAATCATAGAGTTCCATGGCAGCGTTTGTGCTCAATAGTCGTATTCATGACGATAAGCTGCCTCCATGGTTACCTCCTCGTCACGTTACCCTAGCTGGTATGTTGGGGTTTGACAACATCGACGACATTCTCATGAAAATGTCCCTATTTTATGTAATATTGCCTGTTTATTTGAAATGAAAAATACGGAACTACTCAGGATATGCCAGTGGACGATAATGAAAAGAGCATCTTCCCATTTATTTAGTTTTTCAAAGAGATGAATATTCTCTATATGCAAATTAACTATTTGCAATGATTTATAATATTTAGTTTATGAGATCTTTTCTATTAGTATGGTTATTCGTAAAAAATAACGACTAACTTAATATAGCCGTGCAAAGTAAATACTTAGATCATCCATTTCATAACCGTTCTTGTTCCACTTTTGGGCTCAACTTCCAGTTTCAGTTTCAGAAGCAGAATACTGGAGAGATATTCTGTGATGTGAACCCTAGTACAAAAACCACCGGAAGCTTAAACTTTGCGGACAAATGAACTAGCATGACATGTGCGTACACTGGACTGCACGTTTTCAATCGATTCGAAATAATGGAAAATTGCAATCCACCATTCCACAGCTTATCCAAACGAGCCGGCTGCCCAGCTGTAATGGTGCTTTTCATCGATGCAGCTTGCTCGAATTTATCACTTAACTGACAGCTCTGCACGGGTCGTGCATGCATTATCACTTAATTAGGTGCATCCTGGTAAGTACTGAGCTAGCCGGGTAAACAAAATAAATAAACTGTCCAGGAAAGGCCCATGCGCGAACCAAGCGAGCCCGTCACAAAAGGTCCCTGGGCTGGGTCTAGGCTTAACCCCGATTCCCGGAATCGGAAAGCGCCCTAGCCGGCCTCGATAGGGGCGAGCGTTGCCCGCCGGAGTGTAATATAATTTTATGACGCAGCGCTCCGGTCGTCCAGCGATAATCCACCGAAAAGCTGCCAATTTCCGCAGCTCCACCAGGAACGTCGTCGCTCGGGTAGGCTTACATCCGCACGTAAATGACACGTGGCTTTAAGCACGGGACACCGAATTCCCCGGAAACGCGCCCATATCGCACTGCCTGGTAGCGCTTTAATTGTTTGCTGCTTTTGGGAGTAATTAACTTCTTCCCCTTTTCGCTTCCCAGCAAACGCACGCAGAACGCACGGCTCAACGAGTCAATAGTTTTGACACGATGTTAATCACCTTGAGCGTTACTGATTGGGCCTTCAATTGGTTGGGCACTGACCACCAACTGCCTGCATAGTAATGCTTACTGTGAACTGTACTTGTAAAACTGAAAGTTAATAAATTGGATGTTTGAAGAAAAACGAACGCGGAGGGGCATTTAAGTTCTAGGTACAATTTCGAACAAACCGGATTATCGATTACAATCCCTACTGGATAAAAATTAATTGGGATAATTATATAATTCAACTGAATAATGAAAGCTTTGCCCAAAGTAAAACCATTATTAAAAATTCTTAGTAACAGCCATGAGCAGCACTCGTCCTTTGCTAACAATTCTGAGAAATCTTCAGCCACATCATCCAAAAACAAATTATTATTTCCAGCGATATTGCAACGAGATAAGATACATTTACCTGCAGCGGGAAAAAACATGATACTTGACATATTTGTTCAGTTTATGACATCAGCCATCAGTGTGAGCCGTGGATTGACAACATTGGAACGACATGGAGTGTATGTTTAAAAATAATGCCAAGCAAACAGTGGCGCAGGATGTCATGTTTCTGTTTTCATTAGGTAAAAATACACAGCGCACCTCTGCCGCACTAAACCGCGATGCAGCAAAGCCTTTCCGTCAGGTCCGCAGTGTCCAAGGCTCCGATCCTCGGCACATTCCATCATAGATGCGGAACGTGATAAAACTGGCGCATTCAACTGACCGCCCTGCCAGGACGCGACAATCCGCAGTCCGTGCCCGTGATTGCGCGATAAAATCAAATCAATACGGCATTTGTTTACGTAACGCGGCCACATTAAATTGTAGCGAATGAACGGGAACCCCTTCGGCTCTTATCTAATTTATCGATTGAGCGCCACCGGTTGCCATAGCGGCCCAGTTCGGCCGGAAACGGGACGCGCGGATATTGCCGACGCGTTGCTATCGATATTCGTTCGCTTTTTCGGCTAGTCAATCCATATTCCGGATCGAATCGAATCGAAACCCCAAAAACCCGTGGACACCCGTGGAAAGCAGGCCGCACCACTGGAAACACTGAAACGTAAGTAACCGAGCGCTGCAAGCATTCGGCAATCAATGCAAATGATGTCCATCAATCTCGGCCGAAAGAGTGAGGCCGAATCTTTGCGAATTGGATCCACACGGTCCGGCCTGGCTTAACCAACCGGTTGTCTTCCGGTCTGCGCTTCGCATTCGGATCGGGACAATAAATTCTACTGACGCCGGCTATATATAATGCCGCTGCCGGAGCCTTTACCGGGTGCCCTGTCGCGGAGAGATAGAGCGTTGACTTGCTCCGGTATAGTACCTTCCCGGAGCTTGGAGAAGCAACCGGATTAATGTTGCCACAAGACACAAAGAAAGCTTTTCTCGATGGATGCGATTCGGTAGTGTTCGTTTTATTTATTTCTTATCATTGTCTTTGCTGATCAAATATTCAAATACCAAAAAAGGCTTTTATAGAAACATACAAAAGCAAATCATGCTCAATTTTCAGGTGGTCAATCAGGCAAGGTCGATTTTTGAAGCTAAGCACCCCTTAGAAATTGGAAATAGAAAACGTTTCCCACAGCAAGCATTATCTTTACCCTAAGGTTTTATCCCAAAAAAAAAGGAAAGAAAGTTGGATTGTCTGACTCACCAAAAGAAGCTCCTTTGGTAGAAAGAGATCGATCCTCTGAAATAATCGGATCTACAATCTGATACATTTTTCCACCAAATGTACATCTTCTTATCGTATCCATCTTCACCGAAGTAAAACACAACGAGTAATCCCAGATGTTTTATGGTCTGATGTTCTGTATTAAAATCTTGAAAGGCTACGTAGATCGCTCTGTTAGGTTAGGGAGGTAAAAATAATCCAACTTTTAGCAATAAAAATAAGTAAGGACACGAACCATGCTTTTCTGCATTAATGTTTTTTATACCCATTTATTCATTTACTTTTTACAAAAAAGATTCCTAAATCGATTTGTTGCACAACGAAAGCATTGAACTGGAAGAGTGCAAATACCGACTTGAAGAAGCACAGTGTACGGATGAGATACACGTTTGTGGATTTTGGTCTTAAGAAACTCTGCCAATTAGCAAGGTAGTTTACTTGGATCAGTATAACTTTCCAGTTGGTCGAAATTAATCACCCGATTTGGTGCACTCTCGAATGTTGGCTCTTCCTTGCCGGTCAACATGTGTGTGTGTGTGTGTGCGTCCGTGTGTCTGCCCCAGTCCTTACCATCAATTACAGAGCTTTGCTTCTTTCCAGATCAGGTGGGAATCCAGTTGTCCCCTCAATCAAGCGACCGTATTCCACCGCAACCGGTCTTTGTGCTGGAATGTGGCTGGTGCACCAGCGTGTGTCGCATCAGTGAGCCCCTTCCAACCGCTGGCTCTCAACCTTCCCACCGAAAACGGCGAAGGATGGAGCAAATCCGTAGTGCATTCTCGAAGATCCAACCGCACCAACCCAACCTTCCGCGAACAGGACCGAGCATCCGTCTTCCGGCAACGAACGTGGACAATCGGGCTGGCTGTATGCAGCTTGTTGAATATTTAATCCAACAGATCATTTTTCTCCTCCCGGGACCTTCGCCCCCTTTCGAATGTCGCGAGGAGGGGGTATAGTGTCCAGGCAACCCGGGAAAAACAACGGCACTCACTGCAACGCATCCATCTCCGCTGGGTATCGACGTGAGGTATGGTCGGGCGGACGAGGACAGGAGTGATTGTAGTTCACCGTCATCACAAGAGTGGAAAACAGTTTTGTGAACCATTTTTCTTCACTCGGTTGACTGCCGGAGAAGGGTGCATGGACGGCAATACCGACAAGGGGCGAAGTATGCGTGTGAATTAATGTAAATTATAATGGCGTAACAGTGCCTTGGCCAATACATCGGTAGTGGGTGGGTTCGAATACCGAAGAGTCCCCTACACGCATGCGATAAATAAACGTTTTCCCACGGTACCTTGAATCGGGGTTTTGCGGGGAAGATAGCGTACGATTCTCGCCAAAAAGGCCATTATTTGTTCTTGTGGGAAAATTCAAATTGAAAGCATGGCCGAAGCTCGGACGATATCTTAATTGGAAAATTGTTTTTACTCGAAAAATGGTGTCATCTACCCTGGGAATACAGTGCCACTGGGCCGGATCCCTTTACTGCCTCCGAATTCACCCGTAACCCACCCCCTCCCCTCTTGCTTTCTTCTCTTCCAAAGCAGCAGGAAATAAATTGAAAGTGTTGAATTTGTTTCCTCTTTGCCTTTCCATTTTACATGCCATTTGTGTCGAACTACCCACTTTTCAGCTTCGGTACCGTACGTTGGACGAAACTCATTAATTTGCGAGTTTTCATTTGGTCCCAAGCAACTACCCGAGCGCAACTGACCGCTGACCGTGTTTGCAAGGTGCTACGGTCAATAACTGAAGAGCTTGTACCGGTTGGACCCGGTTGTAAAAAAAAGTTGTACCGAATGCTCATAAAAAAGTAAAACCAGAAGAATGTGTGTCGGAACAAATTTTTACGATGTTATTATTAATTAACACCCATCCGGTGGTTGATTGATGCAGTCCGATTTATGTACTATCCGATTTATGTCGGGCAATTTGTGTACCGTCGCCTCTCATGCGCGCTCTCTCTCTCTCTCTCTCTCTCACTCTCTGTCACCCTCC
Organism: Anopheles atroparvus; assembly: GCA_914969975.1. NCBI lineage: Eukaryota > Metazoa > Arthropoda > Insecta > Diptera > Culicidae > Anopheles > Anopheles atroparvus. The sequence goes on along the minus strand of CAJZCY010000001.1, from coordinate 22,634,505 downwards.
TTCGTGGTGGAAAACGAGGCTATCTTGGAAAAATCGACCGTTACCACTCACGGCATACAAGTACACAGCTGAGCAATGCTGGCGCCTTGAAACAAATTCGAGCAGTTGAGCTTGCCCCTCCAAATGCTCTCCTGCATTTCCCATCGCTATCCTTGAATTTTCCCTTCACTGCTCTCTGTGCTGTTTTACTTTCTCTCGCTCGCTTACTCGTATGCCCTAGTGTCTCATCTACACGTTAAACTTTATCTCACTGTCACCAATCGTTCTCATCGCCTTTTCCTCTAAGCATATCCTTTCCCGTTGTGTGCTCTCACACAGAACGGCCAAACTCTCTGTTTTCTTTTCTCGAGCGATGCGTTCCCTCGCCCATTCCAACCTCTTCCGTACCTGCCCCCCGGTTCCTCGCAACAATGTTGAGACAAACACTTCTCAACGATGGGCTTCCGCCCGTTGCTGTCTACTACTCCTCACAGGGATCTTTTTTGGCTTTGTCTAACGTGAGAACTGGTCAAGCAGTTTGTGTTGATAGCCCGACGAGTTTCCTTCCTGGGGCACATGCACGATGACGGCTATGGGGGAAATAATTGACAATAAGAAGGCTAACGCAGAAGCTAACGATACGGGGGGAAAATAACAGCACTACTGTGAAAAAACACATAGCTCGAACAAATTTGACAAGATAATAAAATCTTTAAAAAATAAAGACAAGGAACATTTGCAGCAAAAAGTGGTTGAACACATTTTATAAATTTACGGTAGCATGATTTTATAAGGTCCACAAAATTCATCCAACAATAAATGTGTTCGATTGAGATTTTAATAATGTTCGAAAATTTCAAGCAAAGGCATGAGCAAAGGCAAATTTATTCAGGTAATTAAGTCTAATGAAAAGACAACCCAATGCCCGCGTCTGGCAAACAAAATAAAAAGTACCTTCATATGATTTGAGCATCATACACTCCACTACTAATTTATAAAGCTCTTCTATTTCAAGTTTTTTTTTTTGTATCATTATTGTCTCTCAAGCTTCCCTCTTCATTCCACAGCCAAGGAGTTCACTAGTATCCGTTATTTCTTCGGTACACTGCATCTGCTACGGCATGATATATTTGGTTTGCAATCCAAGCTAAAACACACACGCTCAATTAGACGGCGCAGCGACCTGGTGAGTGTATCGTAGACAGGAATTTAAAATTGTTTTCTCTTCACTTTTTCTTCTATTTAACTTCCACCGTACTTATCTGAGCATCAACTTGCGCCAGGTACGGTGGAGTGTGCGGTACGGAACAAAACGATACCACTTTTCATTCGCAACAGATAACAAAGCGGAGGAAGCTCGCAACCACCCGTCGCTCGGACAACCGCTGAAAGTGTGGAGAGTGGACACACGCTAATGAAAAAGTCTCGATAAACTTTCATTAGAAACTTTCATCAACTTTAGAGACGATGCAATCGAACCGGGCTGAAGAGCGGTTTGAAAGATAAAGAGTGAACCGACGACGAGGGCGAAGAAAGCTGTCCAATAGTCAGCAGAAGAGAACACAGTTGCACGCAGGAAGAAAATGATTCCAATCACCCATTGTCATCTGGTTCTTCTACACTCAGTCTCAAAATGAAACTGAAGACACGTTCACGAAAACTCACCACAAGTACTTTAATCATTCGTGCAAACCTCCAAGTTCCTTCAACGAAAGGCTGACGCCAAACCACTAAAACTCTATGCACACCAATATCATCTACCTGTTCGAGTTACCAAGAGAAGAAACAAATATTTAACATGAATGCAGCATAATATATGTGAACTTGCGGCGCATACCTTATTTAGTTAGCACCAGCTTCTTGTTGATAGCATTGGACACTTTCCGATGGACCGGGTTTTCTCTGCACTTATTTGGATGAAGTAAAATCAACTTAAATATTAAGCCCGTCGGTAAACAACGTCTAGGCGGGTGCATTGAAGCCAAAGGTACTCATCTTACAAGCATCCTAAATAAACACTTGCCATGCGCCATGCACTGGTCGGAGAGGTAAACTCATGCAGACAGGGGATTCTCCAAAGGAAAACAGGAAGCATCATCCCCCTTGTTCGTTCCCGTTTTTTCGCCAGATCCGAGTTTTGTGGTGCGTTAGGCAACTAAACTAAGCCATACACAATTTCCTGTAGTTGTCTGTTTGTATGATGATGTTCCCTAAAGATGCTTTACGTTTACGCTAGGAATGCAATGCGTAGTTCAGCATAAAATACTAGGCGCCTCCATTGCATAATATTTATGAGTTAATAAAAAAATCAATGTTTCATACAAACTTTATACAAAAAAAATTAATAAGACGTTATGTACGCAACCGCTTTAAACACGTTTGAATTTATTTGTAGAAATAAATCACGTAAAGATTAAATATACAAATTTATAAATACAATGCTTTTCGGGAGCAAGGTTTGTCGTCACCGAGCTAGAACAAAAGAGGATTCAAAAATCAAAGACTGCCCACTTTTTTCAGCTTTCCACATCCCGTCACACCGCACATCAATCAAACTGCAACAGGTCTCTTCGGTAATCCATCACTTAAGTCATGCAAAATAACCCCAAATAGTTTCGCACGAAAGTCAGCGGGGAATTTGTGCAAACATAGTTTCCGTACGGGAAGATAGATCGGTATGAAGATTTTCCCCCTGGATGGCTTGGCATATGCCGGTCCAGGTTAACGAGGAAAGTATTCACCGCACCGTTGCAACGTTCGTGGCGAGGGCATGAAAATCACGACGAACATGGTATTTCGTTTTTTGCTGGTGCACAAGTTTGGGGTTTTTTTGTTTAATTTCAGCCATTGCATCATCGATTTTATCATCAGCACACAAGCATTATCGTTCAAGAAAACAAAGAAAACATTCTCTTTGGACATCAGTGGAAAAGCGAAACTATTCATTACTAAACACAACCAAATGTTAATGGAAAGTAACGTTTTAACGTAATTGTCTACCTCATGACGATGAAGGAAATTGCATGACCGGGAGGTGCTGTTGATACTATCGCTTTAATTACATCGTTTCTATAAACACCAGTGATAAGGCATCGGCACCGTTCACTTTCTGCATTTGGGCCAATTTGAATAAATTGATAACTTAGAACGTCCGTAGTAAGTTGATTATTTGGTCCGAGCGAGAAAAGTTCATCTTGTTCGAACTTAAAAAAATTAGCAAAAATATACCCTGACGATTTTGCAACTGTTTTACAATGCATCGCCAAAAATGGTTCTCATTTTTTTAAATAAAATTTACACTTGAATATAGCTTAGAACTTGCGGTTGAAGTTCCTGTTATGCAGGTTTAATGAAGCGTGTTTTTTTTTTCATACCGATGCAGCGAAAACGCTTTACAATGCTTACACCGAGGATTCTGCATTGCCCATTCTGCCCGGACGTCTCTTTTTTTTCTTTCCAGTGACCGTAGAGAGAGTGGCAGCTACTTACAAATGCATGATTAGAGAACAAAAAACTTTCCGTTTTTCTTTTCCGTTTCGTTTTGTCGACCAAGTTTTAAAACTTTTCAAACACTTTAGAGCCATTCATCTTGCATGGCACCGCTGCTGGCAGCGATGCGATTCCTAATTTCACCATCGGCTGCATCTGGCCAGGCCGCGTCTGCGGCGGCAGCAGAGGTTGGTGGGGTCGGGCCAGGCGAACCGTATAAGCGAAAATAAATCCAATAAAATATTCAAAATTGTTCCCCATGATGAAGCCCGGGCTCTGGTTTTCGGCCATGGTTTCGGGTTTTCGGCTGGCCGCACTCTCCCGAGCGCGGCGGCAATGAATTTAACGCTCGCCATGGTTGCGAAGCACAACCAAAATAACAACAACAAAAAAAGCAGCACATGCCGAACCAAATGAAACACAAGCACACCAACAACCACACACACCCACCATCGCTTGCCAGCGCACCGAACGCAACAGTGTGCGCGCCGGGCCTTTGTTTGGTGGACGGTTGGGTTTTTGCGGGCTTTCTGCGTTCGGGGAATTCGTATGTTTATTTGCCACTGCTAAGCGCCGGTGGAGGAAGCCGGGTTGCGGAGGTTGCTTGGTAGTGGCGGTAGTAGTGGTAGTGGTTAAGTTTCCGTACGCCGCTCCAATCCACCGTTGCAGCCCGCGCGAGCGCCGCCGGTGCACTTTATCTCATTTTCACGCTCCGCCGAAGAATGGCTCGGGGTGACATTTTGTTTTTATTTATTTTGGAATTTTCCCATTTTTGTTATGTTTTCTTCATTTGCTTTTATGCACTGCTGGCCAGCTCACCGCCCAGCGCCCACTAGCAGGGGTCACCCGATGCACCACACATCTCTTCCCAGCCCTTCCCTCCTTGCACAGCACAAACCGCGTCCGAAGGATGGCCAAATATTGTTTCAAACGAAAGTAACTTTCTCGGTACGGTTTGCAGCAGCAGCATTTCCCGTCGGCATATTGCAGCAGCCCGTGGCGTGGAAAATAGTTTCTAGCTGCAACCCGTCGTGCGTCATGTTTAATCATATTCATTGCACCGCCTTTCGGCGAACCGTTGCGTCCCAATGCGCCACTGGCGTGGAGCAAACTGTGGGTGGGAGAAAATAGAAACAAAATGCGTTACCAACTACCAACACCTACCAAGGATCGTCCGACCACATGCGAGAAACCACAGCGGGAGTGAGAGTGGACAAAAAAAAACCCCCCCAGCACACACAAAATCGGTGCTCGTGGCAACAAGACCGCCCTTCGCTCGTTTAACTTTCGATTGTCCAGCGCTTCTGGAATGGCGACCCGGAAAAGCGCCTCTCGCCCTCTGGTGCGTTCATTAAACCGGGCCTGTCCCCGCATCTGCTGTTGCGTGTGCGAACGGATCGATTGGTGGTGATTGGAGATACGGTCGTAATTGAATCAGAGTGAATCAATCTTGATTGCAACTGCATATTGATTCGGCTGAGGCACCATGCGTGCCTTGATGGCCTCACGCGACCCTCCACCCAGAAGCTGGGACAGGGATGGCTCGATTTACCTCCATACAATTTGCTATGGTCGAGGTTAATAATTCTATCTAGAAAACAAAATAAAATAAATGAAGTTTCACCGAAAGCCAGCCTTTAGCCTTTTCATTACGTTTCGGAAGAATGAAAAATAAAATATTGACCTCATTAGTAAACATCAGTGCGTCGAACCATATAGATGCTATAACGATAAAAATAGTACTTCAAAGAATAGAGAAGCATATGAACTTGGATACTCACTCGTAGCCTCATCTATTTGTAATGATCCTGCAACATGTATTGCGGAACACATTGCCTATTGACATGTTTGTCGTCCAAAAATACCAAAGACATTGGTCGAGTACCAAGTCTCTTGACTTTTCTTCTAAAAATAAGAATAGTTTGCCATGTACACAAATCAGCAGCTCCCGCCGTTCTGCATTCTACACTGTTTGAGCTACAGTTCTCTGCCTCATTTAGAATTATTCCAGTCAGAAAAAACGGAAAGCTCTGAAACCGAAGCACGTATTAGACATCATTGTGACGATTCTAAATATATTAGTATTATGCTGCTCAAAATGGCTAGATTTAATAACTAATTATGACATTAATTAAATACAAGTTTTACAGTTCATCATCCTCACGCAAAATTTAATATTTCGATTATCGAATTAATTGTGTCAATTGAAACAAACAACCTATGATGTGAAAGTTGATACCAGTATCAATTTATTTGTGTGTTTCTTGTGAATGAGAAAAGTTACCAATATATTTTACGGCACACACTTGATGTTTTGATTCCGATACAAAATTGCCTTTTGATGTTTCTAACTAGTAGCAATTGCAACAACCGCTTTTGTAATTTATTGTAACCAATCGGAGTTTGTGAATTCACAGCAAAAAAATACCGTACACCATGTAGTTGTGGTTTGCTCTATTATGCGGTTTCAATAGCTCCATGTCCAAAGGAGTGGTTGCTTTATGCTTCGATCGAATCGTAGAGCCTCTCGCATCAAAAACTACTACTCACATGGCCAGCGCAAGACGCAACAGCGCAGAATGGCATTCACAATTAAATCGGCTAGGGCAATGCTAGTTTGCATAGCATTATCCCATTTTCCAACCATTATAACCACAGGCAAATGGAATTGCACTGCACAACGAATGCTCCATAGTCGTGCAAGCACACATACATGCGCCTGTGCATATAAAAGTCATCACCTTCCAGGAAAAACTACCGATCCAATGTGCTAGGCTAGGCGGGGAGACTCATTTCTATTGCCTCAGACCTATCGCCTCACCCATCCCCTACGTCTTGCAACCACGTACGCCACCAGGCGCCTCCATGCGAACGGAATTCGTTCTTGTCGATTCTAAGGCGAGCTTCGATTTTCTCGCTCCAATAATTTTGAATACCTCTCAAAAAGCCCACACACACACACACGCACGTATGCACATATTCACATTCTCAAACCCCTCCCCTGCCACTGAAACCGTTCTAAAAGGCCTTTAACAGGAGCATACACTCGCATGGACGGAATTTATATCCCGTTTCCCAACCAACCCGCCTTTTGGGGCGAAGCAGTTCAAATGGAAACGCAAAATGGCAAATGAATTTGTTGAATTTCCATGCATTAATTCATATTTATGGAGAAAAGTTTAATAGGATTTCCTTTTGCATATCTTCGGGCTTTCCCAGCCGGAACGATAATTCGCCAAGGCGGCGAATGAATTATGGAGTGTTTTGTTGAAGTGCGCGTCGTCGCCGGTGCAGGCCGCTGTACAACCGAGCAGTGTTACGTTCGGCGGCCCGGGGCGCATCAAATGCCGGTGCTGCAAGCCGATGCACGGACGCAACTGCCTCTTGGCGTCGATTGGTCCGAAAAATGCACACCAGGGCGCGACGGATGTAAAATACGAAAATGTCCTACCAGCCTAGACTAACTCACGGAAGCGGAAGCGATCAAGTCTCGCGAGCCCACCGAAGCGAACCTGGCTTATTTGTTGATGATGGGAGTTTGTTTTATTGTCGCGTTCACACCACGGCCCAATGAGTTTCCATTGCCCAGCAAAGGATTACACAGCGCCGCGAGAAAAAAATATGCTTCCAAAACGCCAGTCCAATTTGTTGTGGTCTTTTCCTACGGAAAAAAGAAAAAAATCCTGTAAAAAAGCACTTCTCAGCAAGCAAGCGAAGAATTTCATTCGCTGAAAGTAAATCGTTGCATTCTATAATTGGTGTGCACGAGTCAGGCGTACAGCAGCACTCCTTTGTTGGCCGTAATTAACCGAACATAACCAACCATCAGCAGTCGGCAGCACGTCGACCGCCACAGATTGATCTCTTCGTGGTGCCTCCCGTTTTGTCAGGTTTTACGTTGCATTAATTGGATGGAGCCGATCGTAACCGGGAAAAAGACCGTCCTGTTTCCCTGTTGCTTACTCCGCCGACTCCGGCTGCAAACAGTCGAGTTTTCCAGCGAAAATCAATTCCCGACCAAGGCTTCCGGGCTCTCGTGTGGTGGTGAAAATTTAATGTAATTAAATCAACGATCGATGCATTAAATATTGCTAAATGTGCGCACATGATGAACTATTCAACGTAGGGTTGCTCGTAAGCTGCCTCCCGGTTGGTTTATGATGGGGTTGGGTGGTAGGTGGGAGGTGCTCATACAGGCTCATTTTTTTCTATTCATTTCAATTTGGGAACTCCTGCCCACCCAACCTAAGCTAGACTGGCAGTTTTGGAAAGTGGCAGCAGAATCAAAACACAGTTTTACACAGCATTTCTCTTATAGACATTCACAAATGGGTTTTGGATTCTACCAAGGTGAGCTAAGATTCAAGCATTCAAGAAAAAACGGATATTGAAACTTATTTTTTGAAAAAAAGAAAAGGTTCATTAATATTTTGTTCGCACCAGTCAAAAGTCACGAAGCCAAACCGATCGATGCTGTCCTAAAGGCGGTGCTTCAGCTCTCAAGCATAAATCCCAGATCCAGTACCTCCACCCGGACCTGGCGGGATCTACAAAGATAAACAATAAAACTTCCCCGAAGCGGTTCACCTGGGATCGATTAAAAGCGCCGGTGCTCGATTCAACGAAGCCTGCGAGGGCAAATAAAAATAATATAATCCGGCTACATTGCGATACATTCCAACAACATCTTCCCGGCCGGCTGGTGGTGGGCATTGCTCTCCGTTTTCAATGATCCTTCCAACCGATCCGGTCAAGTGGTTCGGGGCCCGGCTCGCTCGATGACGAGCACTCCCGTCACTCAAGGCCCCGTATTACCGCCTCACACTCTGTATTTGCATTTCCGAAACAAACACGGGACGAAACGGGAACCAGGAGAAAGAAAGCCCGTCGAGCCCACGAGTTCCCTCTTCCCATTGAAATCAATATTCGGAAAACTTTCTTCTTTTTTTTGGTATACCCCATGAACGATTCAGCAACGTTTAACTACCGCTAAAGTTCGTCCCGTCCCTCCTGCTCCTGTCGAGTGGCACGTTCCCTGACCTAGCTTTCCGCCGGGAAACTTTCCTTCACAAGATTTGCTGCAAATGGACCGCTTTTATCGATGCTAATTATTGACTAATGACTTTTTCCCGTTCTTCACCAGCCGCTCAACACGCCTCGGCGGAGGTTGGTCGTTGGTAGGCCCGTCAAAATCAATACCGTCCCGTATCCGGCCCGGCGCACCCGCCCAGCAATCGTCATGAATAATGAATTTGGTTGTGAAGCTTCCGTTTTTCGACCCCGTGAGTGAATTCAAATTCGGTCAAATTGCCTAGATGACTAATTCGGGCCCGTAGTCGCGCGGAGCCCACCAGCATAGGGGATCCTTGGAGACGCAGAAGGAGGTACAAAACTAGAAACCCCGGGACGCAAAGGTCGCCACCGGTGAGAACTGTTCGTTCCTTCAGCGTTGGTCGACCCCGAGCCGGATTGAAAGGTCTACGTTAATGCGCTTACGAAGGATAGCTTGTAGGCCTACAATCTTTGCCTCTAATTCGCCTCAATTCCTGCGGTATCTCCGCAGATACTGCGGCATGCCGACGCTGGGTAGACTAAGTGCCTCACTTTACAGATGCTTCATTCAATTAAAGTACTTAGAACTTTCCGATACTGGCTGTAGAGGAAACAATTGAATGAATTGAATTTCAGATAGGTTTTAATTGCGCAATACTCCTTCAATGTTTAGGGTTAGGGCTTAAAATAGATCAAATTCGTATTACAGAATTTCAATTTGGTAACGTCAAAGATCCAACAGACTTACCCTTACTATTTGATTAGTAATTTCACATTTTTGCTTATTCGTTCTGGTAACTTTCTCACTGGTTTACGGAGCGTGACGTACCTAAAACAGTATTCGACTAGTTCAGCCTGGAATGGAATAGAAAATGTTGTGCATTCGGATACGAAAAGCCGGTTCCAATTAGGAGCCCGGCCCACGTCAACCGGTGTATTCATTTTCGCTCTACACTCTAAAGCGGTATTTGCAACGGCAGGGAAAAGCGATCGCACGCGCGGCTCGGCGGGAAAACCCGGCTTGCGTGCGCCTAATCCGATCGATGCCGATCTCATCAAATGCTCATTATCGGCGCCATTGACCGCAGACGTTAAATTGCCTATTCCTAACCATTACTATACTGACAGATAATTACTATTCTCATAAATTAGCTTACCGTTAGTGGCCCGCGGGTCCTTTCCCGTCGCCACCCCCCCCCCCCCCTCCCCCCCTTCGACCGCCGACTCCCGTTGTGCCATAAACACACCTGGTCCCCAAAACGCATCGCATACGAATGTTTGCACCATCGCCATGATCATTATCATCATCATCATCATCGCCTGGGCCAACCGGGGCCGCGTGTTCCTAGCGGCACCAATACAGCTGCACCGAGCCAACACACGCGCGAACGTGGCGACCAGCGCCGACCCCGGAGGCGTCGGAGCCGTGGGAAGTCGTTAATTGAAACAGTTAATTTACAAAACACAGACACACAGAAGGACACGCGGTCGGATCGAGCCCTGACGTGGCGTGCCGAGGATTCCGATTTCATGCTTGTTTTGCTTCCTCGCGATGCCCCGACAACGGCCCGGGGTCACAAACGGAATCGCAAACCAGTGCAAATAACAACGCCGCACGGGCTAATGTTTAAATGGAAGTGGATTTTATTTTTCCACTCAGCGCTAAGGCTCTCGATCCGCCCGTCAACACCATCGAGGCAAGCACGTGCCTCCATAGGTCCTCCTTCCAAGCCTCCTCCATCCATCGCTCCCTAGCGCTTCTATCTGCTGCACGACACGTTAAATCACAGATGCTAAATAATGCTTCCCGGCCAGTGCACGAAGGTGAAACAAATAAATTACTCCTGCGTAATCTGTATCACGCCACCCTGCTGCCCTGCAACCACCCCGTTTTGCTGTTGTGTTTTAAGAAATGTTTTACATTTTGCACCACACTCCGCCCGGCCGGAAGCTTCAGCTCGCTCGCTGTCCGCGAGATTGTGCGGCGTGTTGGGCTGAGAATTGGAATTGCAATGCCCGACGATGGGAGAAACCTGAGCGCCGGGTGGATGGAAGATGTGTGAGGGTGGGGGGGGGGGGGGGGGGAGGGGTGTCTCAAAAGTCTCGCTTGGTTAAGTGCAGCGAAACCCCTCGCCGTGCGCTGGCGGACGCTGGCGGAAGCATAATTTATGGTTTCTTCCCACCATAGACGCGGCCAAAGGTTTACCAGCTGCAGCCGGTGGAGACTAATGCCGTTGTCTCGCCGGGCTGACTTCACGAGGGTTGCTCGCCGGGTCCTGGCAGGGCCTGACCAACGCAGGGATGGATCGTCTTTTTTCTGTCCATTCTGCTCGGTTTGCTCCTCGCTTCGCTCCCGGCCGTTCGTTTGCATCCGCTGCACTCGGATGCCGGAAGGAGGGCCCGGTGAATGGTACTTGCCAGAAAGGAAAGCCGGTGTACAATTGTGCATTACCTTTTTGGGAGGAGAATTTATTTCGCTCCCCGTGTGCGCACACATTTTTACCGATGGAAGAATTTATCTTTTTATTGCACTGGCAAGGGGGTTTCGGTTGTTTACAACAATATCACGATGGGATGATTCCGTTTGCTTGTAGGATTTCAAATCTTTATGGCCATTTCTATTCAATCGGGATGAAGTTTTACTCAACAAGGAGTGAACAATACTATAATGATTTTCTGACCGGGTGAACGACATGTTTTGCTCGATATAACGTGCAATAACAGTTAAAGAACATGTTATAAAATTTTATTTCATTGAAAAAGAATTGGAGAGAAAACCATTGTCGATACATGAAATTATTGGTAAGCAAATATGCCCGAACATTTCTCATTTGCTTCGCACATGAAAATCACAAAACACTCGGAAAAGAACAATCAAACTTATGAACATGCTTAACCAAGCATTAACACACATCATTCGCTGTATGCAACATAATGCGTCTAAGCTGCACACCATCATAGCTGTGTACGTACGCAAACATATTCCTGGCCCGCAAGGGGACGAGAAGGATATTCAGATCCGAATCGGGTATCGAGATACCCCGTGCCGGATACACGTATTTAGCACATACAAACAGCAAGCTCATCCGCCGCACACACACACACACACCGGCACAACTAAGGGAATGATTTGTTCGGCAGTGCTAGCCGGAATCCAGCCGGAAGGAACGATCCGCTCACCGATGCGCATTGCAATGCTTCCCGTGCGGCGATGTCGGACCATAAAGTGGAATAAACTATAAACCACCAACCGCCAGCAGATGTGTTCTACTTCATTTGCAAGCTTGCCACAGCTTAGGCTGCGATTCGCCGGCTCCCGCTCGTTTTCTTTGTCCGAGGAGCGAGGACGAGGCTGAGGCCGGGCGCTATTGTTTAGAAATGTAGTGTAGAAATAAATTTCGGCATCAATTCTGTTCGGGGGAAAAAAGGGGACAGCGTAGAGCATGGATGAGAGGGGTACGATATTAGCTACTGAATGATGTTGTTTCAACGAAACCAATATTTGTCCAGTACCATGCACCGCGAGTTAAAGTTTTGCCATTCTGCTACTTGAAGTTAACGTAAACATTGGATTGGATTGTTGGAAAGGAAGCTTCGCGGTGAAATTTCAGCAACAATTCGAAACCGCTCTTATTACACGCTGTACGCACTCAATTTGTGGAATAATCTACACGAAACAAATATAATTACACAGCTTTCGGTGAGATGCTTTGACTAATTGCATATCCCGGGATCCTGGATGCCTTCAAGACAGGAATGCTTCACTGATAAAACACACCACCACCCTGCGGCAACTTCACCTCCATACGCGGCGAGCCATTCGGTTCGCCATTGCCGACGATCCTAATTAAGTTTATCGTGCATAACCGAATAAACGTGCATAATCAATGACTTACGATTGCGGCCGATTACGAGCCCCAATATCGGCGTACCACCATCGCCGGAGCGAAACAATGCGCAATTGTTCCGCTTCGCCGTCTTGCAAGCGTTTGCCTTCGGAAAGAGGCAGCACCTTCGAGGGGCGTACGATCCTTCCCGTTCGGTTCGGTGCCCCGCAGCAACACGGCCGGCGCAATAAATCGTGGATTGTACAGAAATTTAGAGCAATCGATAAACTCCATCAATCATGGTCTGGCAAATCGCATGATTCACCGCACCACGTCTGATAAGCGAAATGCCGGACCCATCCATGGGCCGCGGGGGGAATGTGCGCATTGTTCGCTCGACAAATATGAATGCCTGCGGTCGGCCCTCGGTGGATGGAGTTTAAACCAACCGCGTAGCCCCGGAACCATCTTAAAATCATCCCGTGTCTCAGCTTCGGGCGTGTAAATTTTGAAAATCGCCGACGCTTTCGAGCCGTTGCATTCAAACAACATCAATCATTGGCGCCCAATGCGATGGGAGGATAAGCGTAGCACGGGATCCGTTTATCCATGCGAGAAATCGCTGAAGTTTTTCATTCCCAGCATCCTGCTGCAGGATAGTCGGCATTTTCTCCCGGAAACCGCACGTTGCATGGGTCGAGCTAATTACGTTGACGGAAAAGCACGTGTGGAATCGGGCGTGATATGGTGCAGGACTAGGGAATTTACATTATACGTATGTGAAATACCAGACAAGATGGAATTTCAAATTACTGGAAAGATTTCCGAATCTTGCAAATGGAAATGCAACAGCTCACTATTCGAGAATCGTACATAACAGCATGGAGCAGGTCTTTCCGCATAACAAATTAATTCAAGATAGGATTTTTACCTTTCGAACACTTTGAAGTTCAGCAAATCCTCAACAAAATGCATTATCAGGGGTCGTGTATATATGTGTGAGTGTGTGGGCGGAGGTTGGGTTTATTTTCTGGGTGGACTGCAAAAGCGTTGTCTTTATACATCCTTTGCATGGATTTTACACATTTTTAAACGACGTGAGTTGCTCTTCAAACAAGAATGTTTCATAATCTGAGGTATAGATGGCACTGTAAAAAATGTATGCGCTTATACTCAAAAGCTCGGCTAAAAGCTTTCCTACCCTTTTTTGTTTTCAAAACTCAATGTAAAAACAAATCTCCAACGTGTGAACAGTTTACCGTCCACAAAATCCATCAAAAACCAGTAAAATGTTAAATTAAAGGCAAATATACATTTATACCTGTGCAGTACAGCTCCGTTGGTTGATTTGTTTTGCAATGTCTATAAACCATCCCTTATTATCTATAAAACATTCCTTATTTAATCAAAGCTGCTGCTTGATCATAAATACGAAACCCTTCCTACGATTCCTGTTCACTACATTCCAGATGAAGAGGTTTAATTCATCTTTATTTCAAGCAAACATGTCCAACGTCGGCGGATGTGAAGAAAAACAGCGATTTTCCGAAAAAGATATAGGTTCAAAAACGAAAGCTACAAAAGACTTCAATGCTCGATAAGACTACAGCGCAACATTCGAAGACCAATAATAAATAAATGATAAAAGTCTCAGCCTCGTGATGATAAATGGTAAATTATATTAAGATTAAGTTTTATTGTGTGTCATTATTTGCCTTATTTTTTAGGTAATTACCTCACGCGGTAAACGTAATCTCATAATGGATATAGTTCTCTCAATCGAAAGCAAATTCAACCAATAGCATTTAAGCCCCTAGTTTATAACACTTCTCAGTGAACACTATTGAAAACGAAATCAATATGAATGCTGTTGCGAAAGAAGTACGGGTTAACCTCACGAAAACACAAATGCCGTGACCCGCAATGGCCAATTGATGGTATTAAAAAACAAAAAAAAGGCAAAACAGTGTAAAACAACACTGTTGGGGTGGTGTTAACATAGCTTAGGCGAAAAAGAAAGTGTGCCAGGTATATTTAACTAGATTGATCGCTGAACGGACTAAACCTATCTATCAGCAGTTTCGATAGATTTTAACGCCGCAGATAACATTACGATCAATCTATTAATGTTCCTAGCGGAATCGATATAACATGTGTCCCCGGTACCACCAGCATCGCTGGCCTTGGGCAAACTTTGGCCAAATTTATGCAATTTAGCCGCGCAAAAAAGTGAAAGATTGAGGTCCAGATGTCTTTTTGTGTCACATGGCGAGGTTAAGTATGTGGAATAACGAACCGAAGAATGCATAATTATTATCTTGATTGAACATTAAAACATGATTTTACGTTTCTTTTGTGGCCCTGCCAAATTGCGTTGTTGTGTTCGTGGTGTTTATTTTGTAATAAATTTTAGAGCAGTAAACTAACAATTATAATTTGGAAATCAGTTTTATTTCGTTGATGTTCATCATTTATTCATGCAACCCCTTTAGCTCGATCTCCTGTTGTGTTTGTATCATCCCTACCTTGAATAATGATGTCAATATCCGTCCAGGTGGACTAACTCCGGTTTGTTGCAAGCACAGTAGAATTGATTTATTCACAGCAGAACAGACTTAATCTAGAGCCTATTTACCGGAAGCGTGCACGCGGATGTGCATGCTTGCACACGGGAAATACGCATTGAGTTCACCGTGGGTAATCCACAACCATCCACCGGGTTCTGGAATGAGATGGAATTAGTTGACTGTATATTAAATTCAAATTCACCGTCGATCAGACTCATCCATTATCGCATCAGCGCGGTGCGGAGAACGTTGCGACGAACGATCAATCGAACGATTCGCCGGTTGAGAAGTATCTTTGAGTGGAAAAAAATCGAGTGGGATGAAAAAAAAAAACCTCAACTCAATGCGTACACATGCGCCCTGTGACCGCTGAATGCAGTTCACGGGGAACGTTTTAATTGCGATAGACAACGTGCCCGAGCAAAGGTGAAGGTGAGGCTGGGATTTTTCTTGGGAGAATGCTAGGAGCTGTTACAGCACGTTATCTGTTTGTGTGACAAGAATTGATTGGCTTCGTACCTCAACCGTTTAGGATTGTTATGTTTACGTTTCCGATTATTCCAATTTGCTCTTCCCTTTATGCAGTTGTAACAAATTTTGGTTTTAAAAAATTATCAAAGGTTCATCCCATTCGCTAACTCATTAATACTCACTGAGTATCACGGCTCACTTCCAACTCAAATGACTCGTCACTCTTAAGGGCTTTGCGTCGGCCTTAACCAAACGGCAAGGGCACGACCATGCCGACGATGGCATCAGCAGTGGCCACGAAAATGCACGAAAGCGACCTTTAATGTGTGTAATTGCTCTTAAGCTTGTGTGCGTCCTTTTGGAAAATCGATGGTACTTTTCTTAAGCCGCTCCTCCGCACGTGGCCCACTCAGCCAAGCTCTTACCTCTTCTGTCTCTTCATATGATCGGCTAAATCATTGGAATCTAAATCCGGCGGTAGCTGTGTGTTTCGGATGTACCCCTTGCGTGTGTGGACTCGGGCAAGCCTCCTAATGCAGGGAAACTGTTGACATTCACTCGATTTTCTCAGATTTTTCGATCTGCTGCTAGACGCAGCGTCAACCAAACGTCAATTTGCGTAGTTAAACTGTTACGTTTCGATGTGTATCTTTTGTTAAAAGTTTACCTTCTCTCACTGCCTCCGGTGTTTACCGGTGTGCACCTTCCTTCGATCCGCACCAACACCGATCGCTGGTTGAAAACTGGTCCCTCGATTGTGGCGTTGACCTTCCACCGCGGCTAACCAGTTTATCTGTGGCCCATTGCCGTTGTATGATTAACTTTTTCTCTCTCTCTCTCTTCCTTTCTGTGTTCCTTCGGGGGATGGTGGGGACTAAGAGCACGGGCGGGGGCGGCTCATGTTCGCTGTTATCGGTCGTGCGACACGCCATCGAGCGCGGCTGAGATGAGAACATCGTGAGAAAGGCGCGAGATCACTTGAGTGTGGATCATCTCAGCGTGGCGAGAACGAAAGGGTGTGCGCTCGGCTCACGAAGGCGAGTGAAAAGCACAGCGTCAGGCCACGATCGATGGCGCGTGACATCGCAGGCGGCTCTCGGCATCCGCGCGCGAACCGCTCGACACCAAAACCCGTCCAGCCGCGATCGTGGTCAGACGGTTTCGCCCAGCGCTCCGTCCGTTGTGCGTGTTCTTCTTCCGTTCATTCTTCGCCAGCTTGCTTCCTCCGGTCGTGATCTGTAAGTTGTGTCATCGCGGGAGTCAAATTTTTGTTTTTCGTTCCATTCGTGGTTATTTCATCAAAAAGTGATATATTGAAATGCTGTGACTTTTTTTGTTTTTGTCCGCATACGTCCCAGATGTTAAGCGAAGCTAAACAAAAGACTTTGGCGAATGTGTAACCCGCTGCGTCGCTAAAGCACGAATCACGCAAACATCACCTGGATTCCAATAAAGGAACCCGGGGACATTTTAGAAAATTACCAAATTGCAATGCGAAAGTTACTAGTGATATTACAAAAAGAAAAAAACAATCTGACTGTCAACGAAAGCGTTTTGGAATTGAAAAGGAAACAGTTTTCTATTGTTTGATCGCATTCCCCCTTGCCGTTGGATGGATTTCCGTGAGCTGCAGCTTTATGAACCACGACTCCAACACAACTCCAGTGCTGGCAGTGGCTTTCGACGCGGGTCTCCCCCAGGAAACCAGGAAGTGTTTAAGCCTGCATATAACCTGTTTTGCCCACCACGGACGACCAAACTGGTGCGCCTAACTTCAGACGTGGACGCATGGTTTGAAGGTTTCGCGTGCTTGCCACATTGCACATTTCTTGCCAAGCGACGCAAAAGATTGTGTACACCCTTAATTCGCGCCTGCATTTTGCCCTACTGGATGCAGCAGCCAAACGCGTCGGAAATTTCTCCACCGTGGACAAAGAAAACGGGACCCATATTTTAAGGCCCATCCGGCACTGCTCCCCTCTGCACACGGGCCCAAAAGGCAAAAGCGGGCGCTGCATCGCCGGATGACAACGAACGGAGGTTTTATAACAACGGCCGAGGAAAAAGGTTTCTCTTGCCCCGTCCGGTGTAGCTTAAACTTGCTAGCTAACTGAACTAGCTAAACAAGCGACGGTGTGGCCCATTCCTTTCATTTGCTTCTTCTTTTTTTTTCATTTGCTCCATCTGCAGCCCACGGAAGGGGCAAAACGGAAAGTGGCTGATAAAGCCAGAAGCATGGCAGAGATACGCATGAGGTGCGAATGGAAGCGATTGGGAGGAAGCCTCTTGTAAGGAAAGAAAGTGCTGTTCAGTGATTACATGCAGTGGTGTTTTTTTAACCGGAGCAGGTGCAAAATTCGTTCAGTGGTCCGGTTACAGGTTGACACACTGTTCAAAATTAGCATCGACTGGTGGATCTAACCACAAGTTTGTGAAGCACGGGAAACTGTCCGACAATGTAGAAGAGTACATTCACACACAGTACATTTTAAATATAAAATGATAAATTCACATCTAAATCGGAAGGCAATAATCAAAGATTCAGGAATGGTTCTTTGTTACAATTCCTTATTAAAAAAGGTAGAAAATGTGTCATAAGAAATGTAGTAGTGCTACACACTAAGCAACTTATCGCTTTCGTTTCGTTGCGTTTTATTACACACCCTTAACGTCCCATTGTAGTCGAAATAGGTGATACATTTTGCAGCAAAATGTGACACCTTCCAATTTAACAAGATATCTTTAGATTGTTCCCTTAATCTTCTTTATTGCATTTCTCATAACCACCCTGTTACGGAACCATATTATTCAACGCTTGCGAATGTTGTGGGAGTTGGTCCACCTCGCGGCTCGTTTCCACTCTAACTATTTTCCTACTCTTGGGAAAATAGTTTTTATCGTTTCTCGTGCGTAATCGTTTATGGCGCAGCGTACCTCTTCACAAGTTTTGTCGTCTTCCCAGGGTTCGCCTGATGAAAGTTAACATTTTGGACAACGGTTTATTACGAGCTGAAACATTAACATGCACTCTGCAGTGCTTGCCACGGTACCGCAAGATGCCACAGCAAACGGTTTCCCTTTCAATTAAAATTTGGGGAACATAAGCTCTCACGATTAAAAATGTAACGTGTGGCGTTTGCAAGCGGCATAAAAGGGCTCTGTTTTTTACGAGATTCATTCGCGTTTCCGTCTCATAAATCATAGCCTATCGTTCCATATACAGGCACTCCAAATGGAGGCTATACTGTTGATCCATCATCATAGCTCTACCATCGTATGGACACCGCGTAAAACCTATTATTTGTGTTTCAACTGACTATCAGCATCCCAATTGCGACACCCCTTCTGTATTTATGTACCAACAGTTTCTATCACCTGCGGTCGGTTAGTCACGTTGGATGGAGTTAATTTAAAATCTTTATGCTCCAATCGATTGACCTTGAAGGTCGAGGTGACACAAGACGCCATTTTTCGATGGTTTATCGTGGTTTTCGTTTTCAACCGGCCTACTACATACTAACCAAAACCGTAGTAGTGTTGGCTGGGTCCTCGTCACAATGACACAAGCGCAGCAGCCTTTCCCATTTAGTCGTCACAGTTGATCCGTGGGCCTGTCAAAACCTGACGAACGCTTGGGCGCGCAGATTTCGGATGACCGGCGCCGATTAGGCCACACTCGCCCTCGGACACGGTTGCTAGCTACGTCTACTAAATCTTCCAACTTTACGAGCGGCCTTCGCATTGCTGGGTGTAACTTTTTTTCGCTGCCTTTAGATAACCCACGGCACCGTTCGACTATGACGGATGGTGTGGTGATGATGTGTTGGTAAATTTATTATTTTTGTGCTTCAGATCAGTTCGATTTCAGTTTTCAGAGTATACTTAAAGCCATCGTTTCCATCTCACGTTGATTGGTTTTAGACTTTCACGTTTCTCTGCAATAGCCGCATTTTTTGGAGCGAACGGGGTGGAGACTGAGAAAGATAAAACGATTGCGAAAACATCCGCGAACCTACAGACATGTAATCGCTCTGTCGGTGCCGGGCCAATTTTTTCCTTTAATTTGTGTGCTTTTTCAAAAGCACCCACATGTCCCCACGATCATCGTCAGCTCAGGTGACCTTAAGGGAAAAAAAATCACCAAAAGCATATCATGTTCACCAGCGCACGGGCATGCTTTTAAGTCTATAGGCTCAAGTGGTTTGCACCTGAAAATAACGATTATTTAAACGGCACGCTTGTTCTTGTCCCCTGCCTGCCCGGTGTTTGCCGATTGCGGCAATCGCAGACGCAGAACGTCACAAGGCGTGCATTTTTTGGACCACTTTGTTTTGCTTTTTAACAGTCAACAGTAAACATTACCAAAGTCCACGGCGGTGTGATAGCAGTACACGAAATAACACTGACGGAGGCTTCCTTCGTACCTCGGGACCCGCCTTCGTGGGTCGACAACAGCAGCAGTTGCTAAACACGCCCGAAGGTTGAACATGGAGGCAATTTCGAAGTCATGATACCCTCCGGTGCGCTGGTGAGAAAATACTTTCGTGGGCTCCCGAAGAGATAAAACTCCGAGAATGGATGCCCCGGCTGAAGGCAACCAGTTGAGTAACGATAATCTTCCATAAGATGGTCTGCAGAAACCTTTAAAAACAAAATCGTAATATGCCTCTTTCCGGTGGTTCTTTGAGAGTATTCTATAGTATAATAGGAAGGCTATTTGCAAACATTCTGTTTTATCTGTTAGCTGTTACGGCAGCGAACGAGATTGCCAACGTAGAATTTTAATTTAGTTTGATCTGTTCCAATAAATTTGAGAAGATCGAGCATCCATGCATAATTAAAGGAAAACATTCCACGGTGCCTATACCTTTCCTTCTTCGGTCCATAAAGAAGTCCATTTATTTTTTAAAGATTCCGGTTCACGAGGCACTTTGGAGCATCCATTTAGTGGAAGTAAACAAGTTTAGAAGTTTAGAAGCAAACAAGCCGAGCTAAGTCCCGGAACATGTCGAGACGTACAGAAAACACACTCTGCTAAACCGGTACGTTTCGCCCGGTGGCTCCATCGACCACTGGAGTGGCAGAATTGGTAAATATTAACCTTCACGACGTCAGTGATTTATCCGACAGCTAGACGTGGCTACGAAAACGTTTCACCCATTTTGGAGCTCCCGCCGGCCACTTCGAGGCTTGGTGAAGTCCAATTCGCGGTTTTGTCATTTGTGTTGACCATCATCATGACGAAGGCAGTGGATGCAAGATGTTGAGCAAGAAACCAAAAGAAAAAGCAACCACACAAAGCCGCATTGTCACAAAAACAGAGCACGCGTACAGTGCTGAGACAATTCCACCAGGAGACAAAGCGTCGCGGACTGCGGTGTTTCAGCACTCGTGCCGTGAAGCCCTAATTCCCTGATGGTGCAATCGATGCTGCGGATGTCCGACCGATGAAAAACACTCGTACACATTCATTTACATGACGTGGATTTTCGCGTACCGGTCACTTCACGGTCAAGGCCATTCCGTGCGCGGTTCGATCGATGGCGCGATCAAGAAAACGATCGTGTACCGGTTTTTTTTTTTTTAAAGCATAACATGCTCTCCCTCCACTCTCTCATCTCGCCTTTTTCTCTTACACACACACCCACTCTCTCTCTCACTCTCTCTCTCTCTCTCTCTCTCTCTCTCTCTCTCTCTCTCTCTCTCTCTCGCTCTTTTCCACCTAGCTTTACTCTATCCGTTGGTTTATATCTTTCTTTATTTATTCCTCCAAACGACGTGGTCAGTAGAAAGCAGAGCTGCACAAACGATAAGGATACGTTCAAAATACCTGGTAGACCTTGCAGAACGATGGCTTGGCAAGTTTTCAGCACACAACGAATCTTTTATCAAAAACGAAGCATCCTTTCAAAAACGAGCAGACCTTGAACGTGATAGCTTGTGGAAAAGAAGCTGATTGTATCGAATGTGATAGGGGGGAGGAGGGGGGGGGGGGGGGGATGAATAAAAACCTGCATGGAATTAGTAGAGCAGAGAAACGTATATAAGAAAAAAAAACCAGTGAATTTTGCAATTTCTGGATTTTTGCGTTAAAATATGCGTTTATCAAGCGTTTACAATGTCAAGGCTCAATATGACAAACATTTGAATATAATGCATTCTTACATTGTAATTGCTAAAATACATTAACCAATAAAAAAAATCATCCCACAAACATAGTCATAAATACAGCACTACATTGAAAAAGATGGGCATCGAAAAGGAATTTAATCTGGACGAAGGAGCGGCTCAGCTGAAAGACTGGATTTCAACGCAGCCCCACTTACCGCAGAATATACGTGAGTTGCATGAAACTGATCATCAAACACCACATAATTAGGAAATTCACGTCAAGCGTAATGGATATAATGCTATCGTACAATTTCAGACCCAACGCTGCTGAAGAGATATGTCCACTCGACGCGCGGTGACATGGAGTACGCGAAGAAAATTTTCGTCCTCGGGTACACGATCCGGCAAAATAATCCCATCATATTCGATAACCGCGACCCGCTTAGCGACAATGTGATGAATATTTTGAAATCAATGTGAGTGTTGGCTAGTGGTTGGAATTTTAAAGTCACTGAAAAAAAAAACATTTAAAAAAAACATATTGAAAATATTTTCGATCGTAAAATTTCAGAGACATGGTTCCACTGCCTCCCGTGGAAGGTTCCGAGGATAAGTATATATTTTATCGCTTGGTAGACTGTGATCCTGACAAGGTGGGTGTATTTGGACAGTACAATTGGTTCAATGATTGATGGGTGTCTAAACTGTCCTTTTCTCTTTTCTGGTACATTGGCTTCGGGACGCAGTTTGACTTCAACGACGTGATCAAGACGTTTTTTATCATCGCCGACCTCCGCATGATCCAGCCCGACGTACCGATGAATGACGGCGGGGACGTGCCGATCTTCGACATGAATGGGTTCACTTTGCGCCACATGACTAAGGTCGTCCTGTCGACATTGCGCGTATACATGCGGTACACGCAGGTAGGCCATTGTCCGCGAACCGGTCATTGAACGTTCGGCGATTGAACTGTTCGGTAAACTTTAAAATATACCTTCAGGAAGCACACCCCGTACGACTGAAGGCCATCCATGTGATCAACTGTACGCCATTTTTGGACCGTGTGATGTGCTTGGTGAAGCCATTCATGAAGAAACGCGTCGCGGAAATGGTAAAGCTTAGACCGAGCTATAGCTTAGCTACTTTAGCTTTTTTTTTAATTTCTTTTGCTGTTAGATAATAGTACGGCACGTGTTCTCATTTTGCCTTTGTCGATTTACTTTTAGCTGCACTTCCACCTACCGAACTCGGATACAATTTATGCCCACTTGCCGAAGGCCGCTCTGCCGGACGAATACGGTGGCCAACAGTCGATTACTAAGCGCAAGGAAGATTGGTTCAATCGAATCAACATGCAGCGGTATGTCCACCTACTCGAATAGGGAATTTGTTTTTCCTTATTGTCAACAACTTTTTTTTAATTGTATATTCTCTATTTTACTTTATTTCCAAAGGGATTACATCACGGACAATAGCCGATGGAAGATTGATGATTCTCGTCGGAATAATGGCAACGATCTGTGCGGAACGCTTAGGAAGCTGGAAATTGATTAAACACTGCACACAGCATGTGCTATATGTGTGTCTGTTTTTTTGCTGTACATTTTTATACTTGTTGCTTAATAGAGACAGCCTACAATAACTATACCGGTTAAATATCGTGGGTCATAAAGTGGGAGGGATAGTTATTCAATAAATCAATATTCTGTTTTCATAACGAGTGTGATTGCAGAAAGCATGCTTACTGGAAAGAAAGTGGTCAATTTAAACAGTCGTGTTATAACCCAGTCGGATTCATGCTCCTTGTTTGCTCATTTATCGTCTTGCTAATATTCTAAAAAAATTTAGCATTTAAAAATTATTTTCAGCATTGCCATAATGTCATTGAATTCTCAAACAGAAAAACGACCATGGTACTAAAGTGTAGTTTACAGATAAAACAAGGGAAGCTTATTTAAATATATGATAGAAAAGCTATTTGATCTGCGCTAGTTACAGGTTTTTTCAATGGATAGGATAAGCGTAAACGCGTTTGGCCGATGTGCAAAAATGGGCTATCAAAGTTGAAACCTGAACAAGCCATGTGTGAACCCATCAAGCCAAATGTCGTATTCATCAGCATAAACACACAATCGAACACCAAATATTTAAACCTCATTAACATAAGTCAGATTCGAGGTATCTGGTGTTCAGGATTCAACTTTGAATGAGAACTTTGAAAAATGAGGTTTCAACTTTGATAAATGAGGTTTCAACTTTGATTAATGAAGTTTCAATTTTGATTAATGAGGTTTCAATTTTGATTAATGAAGTTTCAAATTTGATTAATGAAGTTTCAAATTTGATAAATGAGGTTTCAAATTTGATAAATGATGTTTCAAATTTGATTAATGAGGTTTCAAATTTGATTAATGATGTTTCAAATTTGATTAATGAAGTTTCTATTTTGATTAATGAAGTTTCAATTTTGATTAATGAAGTTTCAAATTTGATTAATGAAGTTTCAAATTTGATTAATGAAGTTTCAATTTTGATTAATGAAGTTTCAATTTTGATTAATGAAGTTTCAAATTTGATTAATGAAGTTTCAAATTTGATTAATGAAGTTTCAATTTTGATTAATGAAGTTTCAATTTTGATTAATGAAGTTTCAATTTTGATTAATGAAGTTTCAAATTTGATTAATGAAGTTTCAAATTTGATTAATGAAGTTTCAATTTTGATTAATGAAGTTTCAATTTTGATTAATGAAGTTTCAAATTTGATTAATGAAGTTTCAAATTTGATTAATGAAGTTTCAAATTTGATTAATGAAGTTTAAATATCTGGTGTTCAGGTTTCAACTTTGATTAATGAGGTTTAAATATCTGGTGTCCAGGTTTCAACTTTGATAGCCCATTTTTGCACATTGGCTAAACGCGTTTACGCTTATCCTATATCCATTGAAAAAACCTGTATGTTAATGAGGTTTAAATATCTGGTGTTCGATTGTGTGTTTATGCTAATGATGTTTATGCATGGCTTGTTCAAGTTGCAACTTTGATTAATGAGTTTTAAATATCTGGTGTTCGATTGTGTGTTTATGCTGGTGATGTTTATGCATGGCTTGTCCAGGTTTCAACTTTGATAGCCCATTTTTGCACATCGGCTAAACGCGTTTACGCTTATCCTATCCATTGAAAAAACCTGTATGTTAATGAGGTTTAAATATCTGGTGTTCGATTGTGTGTTTATGATGATGAATACGACATTTGGCTTGATGGGTTCACATATGGCATGTTCAGGTTTCAACTTTGATAGCCCATTTTTGCACATTGGCTAAACGCGTTTACGCTTATCCTATCCATTGAAAAAACCTGTATGTGTAAACAGTAACTTTTTGTTCAAATGGTTGAATATATATGTACGTGTACACAATTGTTTCCGAAGAGGAACACTTCTCCAGCTCTTGGCAAAAAATTAAGTGCCAGGCTGTTCCCAGCATCGAAAAGAAAGCATCAGGTTTCGACCTACGCACTCCTTGCGGGAAGAAGGAACAAAAGTGAGAATTACAAAAGAGTAAAACATTCAAAGGGCTTGTTTCCGAAACAAAGCCGATTCTGAGTTTGCGCCGATTTTTTGGTCCAAGTTTACCGATTTTGATCCAAAAAATACCGCCTCCGCAACGGAATCGGGAAACTTGGACCAAAACCGGTTCTGTAAACCGGTTCAAACATAGTTCCTCGGAACTGGGTCAGAAAAGAACTTGCTGGGTGCAGTTTGTAATGCTCGACACTACTCGTTTGCACAACCCACCGGCGTTTGTGTTCTACGGAGGAGCTTCGCATCTCGGATATGTTTACATTTGCGATTGTTCCCATCAGTACAACAATCTCACCTCCACCCTCCCGTCGGATGCAGTCGGGAACGTGTAATCGATCAAAAAACGCTTCCGGTTAATCGCGGTCAGTGGATAGTGGTTGTGTAGTGAAACCGGCTAAGAATTCGCGTCCGACGGTACAGGTGGTTGCGGCATTCCTTTTGAAACCATGACGGTGTTCCACTGGACGGATGGCAACATCCACACCACGGCCCTCACGCCTCGCGACTACCAAACGGAGCTGCTCGCGATGGCGCGGGAGGAAAATCTGATCGTATGTCTGGCTCACAATTCCGCCAAGGAGTTTCTCGCGGTGAAGCTGATCCAATCGTTGCGCTCGGACCGGGCACAACCGGGAGCACCAGGGAAAACGATCTATCTGACCCCGCGCTTGGATCGCACCCAACTGGCATCGATGGTTTCGAATCTTACCGATCTCAGTGTGTTCAGTGTTGACTCGGATGCGAACGAAGAATCCCTTCCGGGCTGCTCCGAGCCTCAGGTCGAAGAAATTGAAGCGGCGGATGTGCTATTTTTCTCCAGCGATTACGCACTTCTGGACCATCTCAACCGCGGCATCGTTCGGGTGGAAGACATCAGCCTTTTGATAATAGACGAGTGTCATAATATCTACGGCCACCGTGACCTCTGGCAGATCTGTTCGAGGATCGAGGAGAACTCGCCACACAACAAACGAACCAAAATACTTGGTCTTGCCGGACCACTGCATGGTGCGGGCTGCGCACCGGAAAGGCTATGCTGGGAGCTGCAGTACCTCGAGCGGTGTTTGCGGGCACGTATTGAAACCGCTAGTGATATCACCAGTGTTCTCAGGTAGGTGGATGCAAACGACTACTATGATCCAAGCACACCTTGTCAACTATTTTTATTTCCGAATTTTAGATTCAGCACAAAACCATACGAACTGATCCTGGAATGCCCTCCAGCGAGACCCTCAAACCTCACACGGCAGCTGCGATTGATCGTGCAGCGGCAAATAGCATTCCTACAGGACCATCGCTTCGATCCGCTATCCATGTGTGGGCTCGAAGGTGATATGGACAGCGTGGGAGATGATCTCGACGCCGGAAACGACGATGAAGACGCCGAACTTCGACGGGAGGCGCGTTCCATTCCCGATCCAAAAACGGCACCCCTGAACTACCTTCAGCAGTATCTGGATCTGCTGGGCGAGTTCGGTCCCTGGGGTGCCGACCGGGGTGCCCTGGAGCTGCTGGCGTCGATCGAGAAGGAGAAAATACGAACCCCGTACGAACGGCACTTTTTGCTCCTGTGCATGGTGTCCACCATGTTGGTGCAGGCTCGCTCCCTAGCGGCCACCGTCTTCTCTCGCCTTCCGACGGAAATGGAACGAATAAAGCGATACTCCACGCCGAAGGTTCGCCGATTGCTCGAGGTGCTGGCGTGGTTTGGTGAGCAGCGGAGTCGCCCCAAAGATCGAAGCCAAGCGGGGCTGATGTTTCAGCACCACCAACACCATCACCAACAGCTGCAGCATCACCAGCAGCAGAAGCTGTTTCCGTACTGCTTCTGTCGCCAGGTGGAGTGCAACGAGCTCGGCAAGCACTACCACTCGTTCGAAGGGCAAATTTGTGACGTCGGAGAACGGATCGACCGCTTGATGGAGCAACTGCGATCCGTGCGCCAAACAACGGATCGGTTGGTGCAAAAGCACAAATCTTCGAATAACGCATCGTCGGAGGGAGGTGCCGTAGTCGGCTTTCAGTCGCCACGCCATGGCCATGGTGAGGGGCGGGTGGGAAATTTTAGGAGAAGGCGCTTCGCCGGAGGAGTTGCAGGCGGTGGCCCACCTTGGTCGCAACACTACCATTCGCAGCACAAATCTACCGACGTCACGGATTCACTTTGCGGGCTGATCTTTTGCAACAACCGTTCGATGGCGCGCATCCTCTACGTGTTGCTGTACGAAGTATCGAGATCACAGTCCGCGTTCGCGTTTATAAACGCGCAGTACACGGTGGACAAGGTGGTTGACCCGCAGACCGATGCGCAGCATGCCGGGGTGGAGCACCGCAAGCAGGAGGAAGTCTTGAAGCGATTTCGCATGCACGAGTGCAACCTGTTGATCGGTACGTCTATCCTGGAGGAAGGCATCGAGCTACCCAAGTGCAATCTCGTCGTCCGGTGGAACAGCCCGTCCAACTATCGCTCGTACGCGCAGTGCAAGGGACGCGCGAAAGCACCGGGAGCATACCACATTCTATTCGTTACACCGGAAACTCCCTTGCTAGAGAAATGTAGCGATGATCGCCCGCTAGATGAGGTTATCGAGGACGACACGGTCAATGTCAATGCAGACACGATGAAACAGGAAGATTTTGATCTGGTCGAACGATCAACTGATGCCATGACCGAGCGCGTTGCTATTTACAGAGAAGTTGAAAAGGTTACACCCCTCTCTTTCGCATACATGTTTGGTTCATGTGGGTTACTATGTTGCTTATTGTTTAGGTGTGAAATTATGTCGATACATGCTATATTTTCTCGATTGTACAATGAAAATGCTTGATGGAACAGATCTCTTTAAAATTTGATGTGTTTTTAACGCACTGCACATTGAATTCGAAATTGCCTATTGCTGCCCTGTTCCGTCCGTGCGTGTCGGTTAAATATTAGGTGTGCTTTTGGTGGATGATTGGTACATTTGTGTGGATTAGTTGAATTGAATTGAATTATTTTTAAATCTGATTATGCCTCATAACGCCATGAATTTTAACATAATCTTTTATTCCTCAGCTATTGCTCGCCAAGTGCCGTAACGGGGAACCCCCCGAAAGGGAGCTGAAACATGCGGACTGCTTCAACCACTGTCTGGAAATTTATCGGCCGGGCAATGCGTCCGACGGACCATCCGCCTCTCTGTGGCTGGGAAACGCCATTCAAACGATCAACAAGTACTGTGCCAAACTGCCCAGTGACACGTTTACCAAACTCACCCCAATCTGGCGGTGCGCAACGACCGACCGCAAAGGACACAAGCTATTCCAGTACACCATCCGCTTGCCCATCAACTCCCCGTGGAAGGAGGACATTTTGGTGCGTCCAAAGCCGGTCCATACGATTGATTTGTGTCGGTCATTTAATGTCAACCTTTATTTGCCACTCAACTCGCCCTAGGGTCTGCCAATGCCGACGGAAACCCTGGCCCGCCGGATGGCAGCGTACGTGGCCTGTCGGATGCTGCATGCGGCCGGAGAGTTGGACAATTCATTTCAACCGTACGGCAAGGAAGCGTTTCGCGCGTTCGAAGCGGATTGGGAAAACTTTGAGCTAGAGGAGTCGGATGCAAAAATATTGACGGAAAATAGTGACCCGAGGCCAGGCACAACGAAACGTCGGCAATATTACTACAAAAGGGTAGGTGCAAATACCAAGAGGTTCAACGAGCCAGAGCAGAGATGGTTGAGCTCATTTGAATTTGTATTTTTAGATAGCATCCGTTTTCAATGATTGCCGGCCAGAGGTTGGCACCTGTGCCTACCTGTACCACATACGCATGGAGCTGATCTGCCCCATACCGGAGGAGCAGAATACGCGCGGGCGCAAGATCTACGCACCGGAAGAATCTCCCCAGGGGTTCGGTATTCTCACCACGAAACTGATACCGAAAATAAGCTCCTTCCCGATCTTTACCCGCTCCGGGGAGGTGAAGGTGTCGCTCGATCTCTGCCCGCATCCCGTACGGCTCACCGAGCGACAGCTGGAAATGGTAAACTGTTTCGTGCGGTACACGTTCACCAAGGTGCTGCGCTTACAAAAGAGCCTCATGCTGTACGATGCGAACGCGACGGAGAATTGTTTCTTCATCGTTCCAACCATCACACGCAAAACGGAGGTGCCAAACGGAACTGGCGAACATGGACTGCCCGCTGACCAGGTGACCGTCGACTGGGACTTTGTGGAAAAGATTGCCAGCAATGTGCACCGCAGCGGGCCAACGTTCATACCGGACGAGGCGCGCAAGGGTTACGCATTCGACGTGGGCAAGTTTCGCGACGCGGTGGTGATGCCCTGGTACCGGAACCGCGACCAACCGCAGTACTTCTACGTGGCGGAAATCTGCTACCATCTGTCGCCGAAGAGCGCCTTCCCCGGGTCGAACTATGCCACCTTCGAGGAGTACTACCACCGGAAGTACAACATCCACATCCAAAACGTGCGCCAGCCGCTGCTCGACGTCGATCACACCAGCGCCCGGTTGAACTTTCTCACGCCCCGTTACGTGAACCGGAAGGGCGTTGCGCTGCCGACCAGCTCGGAAGAAACGAAGCGGGCCAAGCGCGAAAATCTGGAACAGAAGCAAATTCTCGTTCCGGAACTGTGCACCATCCATCCGTTTCCGGCGTCCCTGTGGCGTGCGGCCGTCTGTCTCCCGTGTGTTCTCTACCGTATCAACGCGCTTCTGCTGGCCGACGAGATTCGGCGGCAGGTGGCACGCGATTTGCGCCTGGGCCGAGAGAACGTGGACGATCTCGACGGGGGAAACTTTCAATGGCCGATGCTGAGCTTCGGATGGAATCTGGCGGACGTGCTGCGCAAAACGAAAGAACAAAAGGTGGCCCAGGTGGCAAACGGAACTCCCGCCAAGGCGGAGGATGAAGAAGCGACCGTGCCCACCATGCCGGAAGGAGTCGTCCCAGCTCCCAAGGAACTAACCAGGGATCCGGATGAGATAAAAACTCGCTCCGATGAGGTAAAAGAGAATGGAGTGGCTGAGGAAGGCCAGAAGGAAGGTGAAGACAAGCCACGCGAGCCCGGTGATGACGAGTCACTGCTGGAAATAGGAACGTGGTCAAATGAGATGGCTGCCGGTGTCGGCACAGGTGATAATAACGATTCGGAAAAGGGCGGTAAGTAATTGTGAATTCTGGACAACTGTTTTTTTTACATTTTTTTATATAATGCCGATAATTGCTTATCGTTTTTTGTATTGAAATTAAAAAAAAAGAAGTTCATTAATCGCATTACTTGCCAACAAGCTTTGTGTGAATAATAGTATTAAAACATTTTGTGCATTTTCGATTTTATCATTTCTAATGGCACACTTCGCCAGGAGCAGGCAGAGGGGCTTCATCACCTTCCTTTCTGCGCTACGATTCCGATTGCGCGAGCAACAGCAGCGGCAATTACTATTCCTCCGAGGAGTACGACGACGATGAAGACGACTATCTCCTGGATGACTCGGGGAATGTCGGGACGGATGAGGAAAACGCAGCCAACCACACCGGACTGGCGGTTGCTCCCGTGGCAGCGGGTGATTGCAACGGAACGGTCTGCAATGCTGCCCCCGTCACCCAGCCGGATACGACGGTGAGCCTCGTCGGTCGGCTGAAGATCGAGTTTAAGTCGGAAACGGTCGCCGAAGCGATCGACTCCGAGCGCGACCTGCAGCGCCATCGGACGCAGCAAAGCATCATCCAGCGGTCGCGACTGAACGAACAACTGTACCAGAGCTCGAAGAACGCCGTGGACGGGTTCAGCTGCTCACCGGCGATCGACCTAGCGAACGACGACGAACGACGGCAGGCGGAGGAAGCATTCGAGGAGCAGAAAAACCAAACCAAAACCATCATCCGCATGCACGGCGCTCTGGTGCGCTGGAACGAGCCGCTCTCGGTGCGCCACTGGCGGGCAAAAGTGGACGACGCCGAGGTGGAGCGACTGGCCGCCCTGATGGACGATATGGGAGGGCGCCCGTTCCTCGAGTTTGTGCCGTACATGGAGGAGGGCGAGCTGTTTGAGTTGCTCGTCCGCAAGGGGAGTGCCGGCGAGCGGTGGTTGCGTTTGGACGATCTCTACCGGCTGAACGAACGATTCTTCCCCGAACGCTACACCGTCTTCCGCGGGGGATCACTCTTCGATCACTTCCTGGTGGACGATGCGCAATTCATCGATGGCCCAGTACGGTCGAAGCAGATCGAACTCACCATTAGGGACCCCTTCCCAGCGATAGCGGCCGGCCAGACGGCTTGCAATTATAAGCCAAACCATTCCTTGTGGCAAGAACGCACCGATCGGCAGAGCGTCCAGGGGTGGGTGAATGAAAGCGGGAGCTTCAGTTTCGACCATCAGCCAGACCTCGCACACCATCCCGGGCCGAGTCCCGCTATCATTCTGCAGGCGCTCACCATGTCGAACGCGAACGACGGCATCAATCTCGAGCGGCTGGAAACGATCGGAGATTCGTTTCTGAAGTACGCCATCACAACCTACCTCTACTGTCGATACGATAACGTGCACGAGGGCAAGCTGAGCCACTTGCGCTCGAAACAGGTCTCCAACTTGAACCTTTACCGCTTGGGGCGTCGGAAACGGCTGGGCGATTGTATGATCGCGGCCAAATTTGAACCGCACGACAATTGGCTTCCCCCATGTTACTACGTGCCGAAAGAGCTCGAGCAAACGCTGATCGATGCAAAGGTAACTGTTGAGCTTATCAACGAACCATTCAGCCGTTTGCTAATCATTTTCCCTTTTTTTTTTTTTGTAGATACCTGCCTGCCACTGGAATCTTGCCGATCTACCCGACATCAAACGCCTATCGTGCGCTGAAATTTGTCAACTAGTGAAAGAAAGGGCACGAGCCAAGCGGATAGACGAGCCAGACACGGAACGGAACGGCGATGACGAGGAAACGGGCGACGAAGAGGAAGATGAGGACGATTCCGTTGACTTGGGGAACGAGGACGAGTCGGACTACTACTCTTGCTTCATCCCGTACAATCTCGTCACCCAGCACAGCATACCGGACAAATCGGTGGCTGATTGTGTCGAGGCGCTGATCGGAGCGTACCTCATCGAGTGTGGTCCCCGAGGAGCGTTACTGTTCATGGCGTGGCTCGGCATAAGGGTGCTTCCGCTTCAAGGGCCACCATCATCATTATCGTCTACCGAACGGCCGCACGGCACAATGACTGTCGCGCGGTATGCGACCGGTGAATCGAACCCGCATCAACCGGCCACCTCCATCGGGCAGTACGGGCACTGGATCGCACCTCCCTCACCGATGGTACGTGCCAATATAACCTTCGGTGGCATCGAAACTGGCGCCGGTGCGACGGCCCGCGAACTCGCCCGCCTACTCGAGGGCTTCGATGTGTTCGAGCAAACGCTCGGGTACTCATTTCAGGACCGTTCCTACCTCCTGCAAGCCATGACACACGCATCGTACAGTCCGAACCGCTTGACGGACTGCTACCAGCGGCTGGAGTTTCTCGGCGATGCCATCCTGGACTATCTGATCACGCGCCACCTGTACGAGGACCGGCGGCAACATTCACCGGGCGCCCTTACCGATCTACGGTCGGCGCTGGTCAATAATACCATCTTCGCTTCGCTTGCCGTGCGGCACGGATTCCACAAGTACTTTCTGCACCTGTCGCCGGGTCTGCAGGAGGTCATCGATCGGTTCGTGCGCATACAGCAAGAAAACGGCCACCGAATAACGGAGGAAGAGTTTTACCTGCCCGACGAAGACGATGACCTGCTGGATGCGATCGTGGGCGGGACGGTGGACGGCGAGGGGCTCGATGGGCGCCCGGTCGGTCACGGGACGGGCGAGGCGGAGGACGTCGAGGTGCCGAAAGCTTTGGGCGATGTGTTCGAGTCCATTGCAGGGGCAATCTTTCTCGACTCCGACATGTCGCTCGACAGTGTGTGGAAGGTAGTAACAGAACTTCCTAATCGTTTGTTCGTGGTATACTGATTTCGAAAAACATTCTACGTATTTTTTTTTTTAACTTCCGACTCCAGGTCTACCGTAAGATGATGGGACCAGAGATAGAAAAGTTCAGCAGCTCCGTGCCAAAGTCACCCATTCGTGAACTGCTGGAGATGGAGCCGGAGACGGCCAAATTTGGGTACTTTCTCTACTTTGCTACGATTCTAGAATAACCGTTTTACTAACCTCCTTCTCTATTGGCTGGTCCTCTTGCAGTAAACCGGAAAAATTGGCCGACGGACGCCGGGTGCGCGTAACGGTCGAGGTGTTCGGTAAGGGGACATACCGCGGCATTGGAAGGAACTACCGCATCGCCAAGTGTACCGCAGCCAAGTGTGCCCTTCGTCAGCTGAAGAAGCTCGGCTACAGCAGCCACCACAAACGACGCTAGAACGACTGTGTTCGAAAAACACATTGCAACCAAAGGCTTCATTTCGAAAATTCCAGCATGCTGTTTAAGCTAACCTACTATTATGTACTAAGAAGCACCATTTGAATTGTATGAAATAATCATATTGTGGCGGATCAAAAATGTGCAATAAAAATGGCCATGATACTTCTCAAAACTGAACATTTTATGGATGTTTATAGCAGTCAAATGTATGTAGGGGTGGGTCAACCCGCTCTTTTGTGCAAGTAATCGTGAAAATAGCTCTTTCTGTTTTACAAAATAGCCAAACAAACAAAGTTTTCCATCAACATGTATTTAGAAAAGGACGTGAAAGCAGCGGACGAAAATGTTTCTTTATTAGTTTGAACGCCTGCAGAAAAATCATCTGAGCCGTCGTTGACTTGCACGGTCGTTCTTCAGCACGAACTCAGCTGACGACTCGACTCCCAATATCCAACCCCATCTCTACCCATCAGTCAATGGTTGTTTAGTTTTCGTCTGCTCGTCTATGCTCTCGTTATCTTTTCGGTGCATTCGTGGATTTTGATACAAAATAATAATTTTCATATTTCGCGTTCATCCAGCATCATCGTAAACAATGGACTACGTCGACATACAAGCGGTGGAGTCAAAACTTACCGACGTGACGGTGACGCCGATACCAATGATAAAAAATGCACACACCAACATGAGCAGCAGCAGCAGCAGCAGCGGCGGCGGCTACAACAGCAACAATGCAGCCAGCATCACCATCACGCCGCAGACGAACCACCGGAGCACCAACCACAACACGGTCCCGGTGAACGACGGTACCTCGGGGCCATTGGCGCTAACGGTTGGGGCGAGCAACGCAGCGAACCTGGTGGCACCGGTGTCCACCTTCAACCATTTTCCCAACAACTCCGGCCTCTCGAAGTACGCCCAACTGCTGATGGTCATCGAGGAGATGGGGCGGGATTTGCGCCCGACGTACTCAGGAAGCCGCAACTCGGCCGAACGTCTTAAGCGCTTGATTGTGCACGCCCGCATACTGGTGCGTGAATGCCTGGTGGAAACGGAGCGCTCCGCAAGACAGTAGACGCATCATGGCCGGAAATGGCCCCACGACCCGCTCTATCGCTTCAAAGTGCATTCGTATAGATGATTCGCTCGTTCTATGGACGTGGAGGAGGCAGCGTTTGTTAACACACATAGTACAAAGCAGCAGTTTCATAGGTTCAGACGTACCGTTGTAGCCGAGCGTATTTAATCAGTTAACGTATAATCGCACAGTTTGAGAGCAGCCTTAGGAAATAAGATAGACTGTGTATTTACTATCCATTCGAAACCCACTGGCTCAGCACGGTGGCTATCGGCTGGGCAGAGTATACTATTATACAGAACAACAGATACGAAGCATGTATACAGCAAGATTTTGCAACCCAGAGTCAAATCATCAATAATGAATTGTTCTCTCTTTTTCTACAAGACAAACATAGGAACGTATTAAAAGACGATAAGATGTGTAGCCTTTACCTATATACAAATGATCGAGTGTACTGTAATTTGGATAGAGATATAAAACAATTGAATAAACCCATATTTTAAGCTAGAGTATCATCAACCGAACAATCTTTTCTCCTCTGCCTAGTTCATTTTTCAAACCATCTTTTTTAATTAAACATGTTTTTATTTACTTGTTTGTCCCATTGCTATCGAACATTTATATCCTGCATTGTAGTGGAACCGGTGGTCAAGTAAAAAGCGGTATGTTATAAACTCCGGCCGTCGAACGATTTGCGCGTGTCGCACACACACGTGTGCACGCGTTTAATCGACACAGGTTGGATGCAGGTTGCTTGACGTTTGCATCAATAGATGGCAAAAAGTGGATCGATTGTGATGTTATTGTTCATTGGACAACTAGGGACACGATTTAAAACGGAACATTAGAATAACTCCCTCATCTAGTTGGCTGGTGCGGTTAATGAAGTGATTTTGCAATTTCGGATTGGTAATGTTATTGGTAAGTAAAATGGAGCAATAGTGCCATTAAGGTAGCCCAAATTGGAAAGTTCAACAGTGTACCTATCCCCCTTCTGCACAGGCTAGGAAGCATAATGCTGCAGGCAGAGTGGTAAGGTAAACAAATACGCATTTAGGATGCGTATTTTGTTGGCGCGGTCGTACTAAGAAAGGACGGTCGTAAAGGTGTGATCGGTAGAAATCTTTGCGGACACACAAGGACCAAGGACCGGAACGCTCTATGTTTGATGGCTTCATTCTGCTCAGCAACATTTGTTTGGTACTATACACGGTCATAGTTGGCGCAATACGCAAGAGAGCCGCTTGAGAATCGTAGGATTGTGACATAATGAATGCACCATATCCACCGCCAAACACCAGCTACACGGACATTAAGCAGGGCATTCTTACGTACAGCTTGCCCCTGCGTACCGACCTCACCGATATCCCTGGGCCACCGATCAGCTTGCTACCCGTGCCCGTGGAGAAATCATCGCCGAATCAGAAGAAGAAGCGACGGGCGTACGTTAACGAAAGCGAAGAAGCCCGCGCCAGGCGGCTGGCCAGAAACGCGGAAAGGATGCGCCAGAAACGTTCCACCGAGACCGAGGAGGAGTACCGCCGTAGGCTGGCAAAAAACGCGGAGAGCAATCGACGGAAGCGTCAAAATGAGACTGACCTGGAGCGCACCATCCGGCACGCACGTAGTGCCGCCCGGGAGCGGCTGCGACGTGCGATGGAAACGCCGGAGCAGCGGGCGGTGCGGTTGGCTAAGCTGGCCGAAAGGATGCGCGTGTCCCGGGCGAACGAAACACCGGAGCAGCGGGCCCTTCGGTTGGCAAAAAACGCGGCAAAAGCAAAGGAGCGTTTGCTGAAGGAATCGCCCGAGCAGTGGATCGAACGCAAGCGAAAGAAGGCCGAGTACGCGCGGCGTAAGCGAAGTGGCCAGGGACAGTTGAGCAGTTCCGCGGGAAGCAGCAGCAGCAATGATGCCGCAGTGCACAGTGTACTCACGTCACCTGAACTCAGCTTTAGCCAGGTGTCGAACAGCCACAGCTACGTGCCGGACCTCGGCCATTCGTCGCTGTCGGTTGCAGGTACGGGAACGCCACCGGATGTCAAAGATATCAAGCTAATAGCGTCTCCCAAAGGCCACCAGGATACCTCTCAGCTGCCCGAACAAATCTACAGCACCCCGCAGCTCTCGTTCATGACGACAGACTTGAAGCCACCGGAATATTTGCACAGCGTCCAGCATCCGGTGACTACATTGCAATCAGATCTTTCATGCCCAAGCAATTTGTACAAGTTTCACATTTTACCCTACTCTATTCCGCCTGGTGCAGTCACGGTTCCATCAAGCACAAGCGGCTTGCAACACCCCGGCCACACCGAGTATAAAAGCAAATAATTGGCCATTGGAAAATAGCAGCAGGCACGCAGCTGAGCTGCTACTATCCGTAGACAGGACGACGGGCTACCGCCGCTAGGCTAGCGTCCGTTAGTTATGTACTAAGATATCAGCTACGTAAATGACACTCTTTTTTAGCATGTGCAAAATCGAACGCAGACGGCACTAGGCAATATAAATATAACGTAATTAATTTTAAGAATAACGTGCGTATTTTTCCCATAGCGTGCTATGCTTTTTTGTTTTTGTTTTCTTATGTTTTAACAGAAAGTAAAGAGAGAATAATGGGTAGAGAAAAGTGAAAGTTTTATTCTTACTTTTGCTAGATGAAATGTAAATGAAAGTGGAAAATATCACAAAGTTTGGAACAATGTTTCCACGACGAAAATTAAGTTAAACTTCATAAAAGGACGATAAGCTTCCTGAGTTTCAATTGATAAAGCCATGTTGCAGTTGGTTTAAAAAAATGAAAAACGCTTGCATTGCACTGCGGCAATATAACGGTACCTACCTCGCATTCATGTTTCTGTTGTTGATGCTGCCTTTTCTTGTGCCGCACTGTACCTCCTTGACAACTGTGTCACAGTAGCAGTGGACCTTTCCGCACACGCGTGTAGACGCAAAATGGGCAAAAAGTTTGTGGTTGTTTAGGAATTGATCAATTTCTCCGAGGGTTGTGAGTTGTTGAAATTGAAGCACAAAAGGGCTGATTTGCTTTCTCCGCCAAAGTTATTACACCGATCGACAAAGCGTTGTGTTGGATAGTGAAACGGTCGCGTGGACTGGGGTGTATTAATCACCCAACATCTAGCTTACTCCTCTGACGATTGCGAACATCGGTATGTTAGAGGAGCTACGCGTCGAAATATGAATGGATTTTTCCAAACAAATACGTACTACAATGAGTTTAAACAAGAGCCTGGTGCTGCTTATGTGCCCGCACCGATCCAACAGCAGCAGCCCCAACAAACCCGCACCAGCGACGGCACAAGTAGCACCGAGCAGCCGCTGAGCGACCACAGCAAGCCAGACGGACTGACCAAAAACCAACAGAGGTTTTTGAACGAAAGCGAAGAGGCACGAGCGAAACGATTGGCCCGCAACGCTGAACGGATGCGCCAGAAGCGTGCCGCGGAGACGGAAGAGCAAAGCCGTAAGCGTATGGCCGAGAACGCCGAGCGGATGCGAAGGAAAAGAGCCGCGGAATCGGAGGAAGAGTATCGAATGAGGATGGAGCGGAATGCGGCGTTTAAAATGACCGAGGAGTACCAGCGCAGGCTGGCCGAAAATGCGGAACGCAACAGAAGAAGGCGCCAGAACGAGAGTGACCTGGAGAAAAGCATACGGCGGGCTCGGAGTGCCGCCCGGGAACGCTTGAGGCGTGCCATGGAAACACCGGAACAGCGGGCGGTGCGGTTGGCGAAGCTCGCCGAACGGATGCGTATCACCCGCGATCGGCTGTGGAGGACGATTGAAACACCGGAACAGCGGGCGGAACGGTTGGCGAAGCTCGCCGAACGGATGCGCATAGCGCGAGCGAATGAAACTCCGGAACAGCGTGAGCTTCGTTTGGCCAAGAATGCGGCACGCGCCCGTCAACGATTTCTCAACGAGTCGCCGGAACAATGGATCGAGCGAAAGCGGAAAAAGGCTGAGTACGCGCGTCAGAAACGCGCTGCAGCCGCCGCACTTACCGGCAATGGGGGAACACCGTGTACGTCTAGCACGGCATCGAGCCCGCAGAATCATGGCACCATGGTGCAGCAGCATCAGCAGCCATCGATGGACGCGTCCAACTTTCCCGGTCAGGCACCTGTGACGCTGCCAGAAACAATACTGCACACATCGCTCCCGTTAGCCACGGGAAGCACTTCGAATTCGGCCCCAGTACCAACCTATGTAATGAGCCTAAAGGACAACAGCAAGCTTCCGGTTGCGACCAAAATTGAGCAAACGGGCTCAGTGCAGTTGGAAGCGGAACAGGGTTACCCCCCGCCACAAGTTATATTCGGTGGCACCGAGTTTAAACCCCACGAGCTGCTGAACGGTCAACATTTAGTCATGCAAACGGATCCCAACTGTCCCAGCAACCTTTACAAGCTCCACATTTTACCGTACCCGTTTTCTTCGTCGAACCCCGGAGGAGCCACACACCTGGACCAGTCCGCTACTTACAAAAATAAGTAACCACTCAAATGTAACTGGCTTACTGAAACCGGTGCAATCAAGAATTATCAGATTTTAGAAATTTTAGGGCATTACGATTAAACCATATTGTAGGGCCACTCTCGTAATGGGAAGCAGGCAGCTCAGGCAATCCAAAAGTTTCCACTATTGTTTCGAAAAGTTTTGTGAACTGGTTTCTTATAGTGTGTAGAGTGAACGTTTCGCTGTGTATTCCTACGCGTTTTTTTAGTTTGTTTTCAGTTGCTCCATTCCCATTTTTAACGTTAGTATATTGGAAACCTGCATTGATCTAATATTATGTATTGTAAATGAGAACTAATTTCAATCGGCGTTCTTTCTTCGGTTCCGTCCTCGTCAAATCGTTGAAACATTGTTTCAATCGGGAACTGTTTTTATTTTTAATGTTAAACTATACTAAGATGATGACCATGCTTCATGTTTACGTTAAGGATGCTTCATCTGCTGGCCATTTGAATCAAATATTCAAGCTATTAATTAATAAACGAAACCCTGGATCGTTCGAAACTGATAAATTTGCTAAACTGTTCACAATTATGGATATGTTTGGAAATAAACTGGACGGTAGAAACTGGCAACAGTTGCATCTTAACCCGTTTTGTGCGACAAGTTAGTGGAATTCGTAAGTATTTGTACATAAAGGCTCATTCTTTTTATGATCTCTAGAACTTTTGTCGTCAAAAAAATGAACAGATTGTTTTCCGTTGAAAAAAAAAAATAGAACATATTTACATAATTATTTTTCTAGCATAAATGTATCGGTATTTAAAGAAAATCATGTTTTTAATTTCGGATCACGTTGCATGGTTCGTTGCAAACGAATTTAGAGTAAAAATCAGCTGCACGCAAACCATGCAACGGGCAACTGCCAAAGTTGTGTGCACCACTGTGAGAACTTTGCGTTGCCAACCAAATTTCAACCTTGCAACCAGATCATATAAACCAAAAAGATGCTTGGAATTTTTGACGGTAGCATTGCGTCCACCAAATGATGTTATTCATTTTTCGTGAGGGAAAAAGT
Organism: Anopheles atroparvus; assembly: GCA_914969975.1. Taxonomy (NCBI): domain Eukaryota; kingdom Metazoa; phylum Arthropoda; class Insecta; order Diptera; family Culicidae; genus Anopheles; species Anopheles atroparvus. Next base: position 22,594,353 of record CAJZCY010000001.1, on the reverse strand, counting down.
TGTTTTGATAGGTGTTCCCGCTGATAAAGTTAATGGAATATACGGAAAACTACACAGTACCCATCTCAGCATTGGAGCTTCATTGTGCAGGCATGTGTAGCGCATAACATCGAACAAATATGAATGGATTCTTTCAAATTAATCAGTACTACAATGACATCAAACAAGAGATCGTCGTCCCGTATGCAGCAACAACAACGGCGCCTGCAGTCTCCGTCTTGCCACAGGCGGTGCAGCATACACTGCATCATCCACCAGTGAACGCCGTCGTTGACGAGGATGCAGTAAATAAATCGATTACGCTGACCAAAAGCCAACGGCGGTTCCTGCACGAAAGTCCCGAGGCACGTGCGAAAAGGCTGGCCCGGAACGCGGAACGAATGCGCCAGAAGCGAGCCTCCGAGTCCGAAGAGGAGTATCGCAAACGGATGGCCCAGAATGCGGAAAGGATGCGAAAGAAGCGTGCCGCCGAAACGGAGGAGGAATACCGCAGGCGAATGGAGAGAAACACCGAAAACAAACTGTGCGAGGAATACCAGAGGCGTTTAGCGAAGAACGCGGAACGCAATAGGCGACGACGGCAAAATGAGACTGAATTAGAGCGGAGCATACGCAGGGCGCGTAGTGCTGCCCGCGAGCGTCTGCGGCGTGCGATGGAGACGCCGGAACAGAGGGCCGTCCGGCTGGCGAAACTCGCCGAACGGATGCGCTACTCCCGGGCGAATGAAACCCCCGAACAGCGAGCGATCCGTTTGGCGAAAAACGCTGCCAAGGCGAAAGAGCGCCTGCTGAACGAAACGCCCGAACAGTGGATTGATCGAAAGCGGAAAAAAGCCGAATATGCCCGCCAGAAGCGGAGTGCGGCGGCAGCTGCTGCGAAACTGGGACTCTCGACGACGACGTGCAGTTCTTCGAGCAGTACCAGCTCCACCAGCCTCAGCGTATCCACGAACGGTGATGCCGGTTTCAGTCAAACGCCCAACACCACGTACAGCCTCGACCCGAACCAACCCATCCCTCAGACATCGCTCGTGACCTTACCGGCGACGGTTGACCTGAAGGATATCAAACTAATATCACCGCACAAGGCAACACAACCGCTGCAGTTGCCCGAGCACATTTACGCAACATCTCACATCCCTTTCCCTGGGGCCGATCTGAAACCCCCGGAGTTTCTAACCAGTAGCAGCCAGCATAGTCAAGCCATCATGCAGCCTGATCTGTACAAGTTTCACATTCTTCCGTACACGTTTTCTCCCACGGCCGGAGCTGTGCATCCAACACAGGCGGAATATAAAAGTAAATAGCCTGCGTAACCGAGTTTTTCTCTTTCGGTATTTTTTTTTTTCTCAGCAAAGCTGTGAGGTATTGTATTAAACGATCTGCCCATAGCGAGTAGAATAGCGGAACTTGTTAAGGTATTTCCATGAATACGATAGCAAACGAGACTTGTGTGGCAGTTTTTAAGACTCGGTAACGTAACGGTTTAAATCAGAACTATGCATTCTTTTACGCTCTTATGGGTCGTACTTTACTTCGGGCTCTATAGCTGCTGAAAGATATTTATAAGTTGACCTGGGCAACGGGCACCGTAAACCAGGTCAGGCCGAAAAAGAAATACATAGATTAGCAATTCATTCCAAACGTTCGAAGAGGTGCTATGAATTAAGAACGAAACGAAATTACTCTTATCTGAGGTCATCTAGCAAAACCGCAATAGGGCACAAACGTGTTTGTCTTTCAAACAGTGCACGCACTCGTAAAAATTAGCAGCAATATGTTTTACTCTAGTCACGTTGGCGGTAAGTAATGTTGGAATAAACCCCTACAAAACCTTTAGTAATGGAAAAACATACCAAACGTTTCCTCTGAATATTTTTCGATATTATTACCGTTTTTGTTAGCATACTTGAAAGAAATCCATGTTAAACGGACCGGCACGTTAGCAGTACGAGAGGAGCACCAATATAGTCCAATAGGATTTGGGATTCCGTGACGTAGAAAGGATGGACCGCGATCAACGCGAACGAACGGAGGAGAGAGTTTGTCTAAGTATCTTGTTCTCTCATTGACAGCAACAATGCGGTACGGGGTTGATGTTAAAGATACTTGTGTGATGGTCGGGTCGCCCCGGGTTTTCTTATGATTTTAACGTAAGTAGGATGCTGGACAGGTGCTTAAATTGTGAATGTAAGAACATTTGTGAGGTAGCATGTTTTCATATTGTTGTATGGAATGTAAGACCTGTGGAGGAACTGAGGCACCAATCTCTACTCGATTAAAAGTTTTCGACACAGCGACACAGTACAATACGATGGATAACTTTAAAATACAAAATGTGTGTGTGATTGTATACTTACATCAAAGATAGTTGGCTGAGCCATAATCCTCCAATAATCATGTGCTTTTTATGTTCTTCGTTCCAGTTTTTCTTCTTACAAACGATCAACACAAAACTAGTCACAGGTAACGTTGTTTCGATTCTCTCGGTCTAAACATAGTGAACACCATATGCTTACAGCGATTATTTGCTTTCAGGTAGTACACCAATCATTTCGGAAAAAAGATCTTATACATCATTCTCGTATTTCGGACCATGGTGAACCTCAAAACGCTCGCCACGTTCGACACCGAACAATCTGCTGATTCCGTCGAATGGTGTCCGCACGATGGGTGGAAACATATTTTCGTATGCGGCACTTACCAGCTCGAACGTGACGAAACTATGTCCGCGGCATTCCGGAAGGGTCGAATCCTGCTGCTCAAGTATGAGGCTGAGGCGCCGGTTCCATTGACCCTGCTGCAGACGGTGGAGCGTATGGCGGTACTGGATCAAAAATGGAATCCGATCCACACGGATCGATTGGCGGTGGCTGGGGCAGATGGAACAATTGCCATTTACCGACTGGACGTGTCGGAACAACCGCAACTTGAACTGCAAACATCGACCGCCCTACGAGCTGAAGAACAGGAAAGCCGGAACACATTGGCACTGGCTCTCGATTGGAGCTCCGACGGTAGCCGACTGATTGTCAGCAATTCCCATGGCTGTGTAGAGCTATTTAACTTTAATGAGGGTGCTCTGCAAACCGTGCACAGGTGGAAAGGACACGGGTTCGAGGCATGGACATGTTCATTCAGCCAGCACCAGGAGGATGTCGTTTACAGCGGTACGTTGTTGCTACTTTCCAGGTACAATTTGCTACCAGCCCTTTTTTCATGATGTCTTTCATGCAGGTGGAGACGACAGTGTGCTTTGCGTCTATGACATACGATGTCCGAAGGAACCCGTGCTAAGAGCAAAAAACAAAACTCATACCGCGGGGGTAACGTCGCTGCTGTCTCTAGCACAAAAAGCCCATGCACTGCTTACCGGAAGCTACGACGATTGTATACGGCTCTTTGACGAACGCCAGTTTAAACACAGCGTTACTGAATACGGTCTGCACGGCGGTGTTTGGCGTTTGCGATCCAATCCACGAAGACGCCCGGAAAGGATTCTGTGCGCTTGCATGTACCATAACTTCAGCGTGGTTGAACTGTTGGCCAACGATAGCTTCGAACTTGTTGGGGAGTACGGGGAGCACGAAAGCATATGCTACGGCTGCGATTGGCAACAGATGGAAAGTAAGGAGAGTGCAATGAACGTTATCGCAACGTGCTCATTCTACGATCATAAATTATGCGTGGTTGGAGTAAAGCAATCTTCGTAGATGATTACATTGTTTTAAACCCCGTACAGATGTCTTCGTCGGTCGTGCCTCTAAGGAACGAAATCAAGCATTTGTTCCTTGGTTCAATTTGTGCAACGAAGTTTATTGAATAAAAAAAAAAGCGACACCAATTTTAAACCTGCCATACAAAAATGCCTTGCAGCTTGGGACCACCCTGTACAACTGACAGATCTGAATCAACTGTCAAATAAGAAGGAACCACTGCCCGGGAGGAAAAGAAAAACAAAGCGCGTCTACGAACGATCGTAAAGCATAAAAGTACGCAAAATCACTGCAAAATGTGGAATATTTCGCAGCTAAACACACCGTGCGAGGTAGTCAAAAATATATGGAATATATTAGTAAAGACACCCGATGAGAAGTTGGAGAATACAAAGCTTCTCAAGGAACTTATGAAGGCTTTACGTTCCGGTAGCGTCGGTAAAGTAGAATGCATTCTGAGATTGTGTCAACCGACAGTTGGTTACAACTATTTTGGTATATTTCAGAATTATGCGAGGAGTACGTTGCAATGGCCCTAGCGGAAAAGCTTCTCGTTATGTCGACCAAACAAATGCAACGATCTAAAAAAACGCCCTTCCGAACCGTCTACACACTTCCCAAATGGGAAGATTTCTCGTTTTCGGAGGAGCAGGCAGACTTCTGGTGCTACGAGTGCCACACGACGGACACCGTTCGCAAATGCGAAGGCTGCTCGAGGGGCTTCCACGACCGGTGCCGTAAGACGATCGAGGAAAAACAGCTCGAGCTGGAACAGTTTGTACCGAAGCACAAGCGTATCACAACTGCCTCCTTCGGCACCGGAGCTTCCCTTTCGCGACGCCAGTCCACGGTTGCACCGGAAGCAAGCAATGCTGCCATTGTTGAGAGCCCGTCACCGTTGCTCATGGATAACAGCGTTCCTGGCAGCGGTAGTCATCGTCGACTCGGGGCTGACGGTCAAATGGGCGGGCAAGAAACCTGCCTGCTTCCTGCTGCAGAAACTGCAACGGTGAAGCATGAAACGGAAGACACCATTAAAGAGGAAGACGATACGGAATTTGTATGCGTCGTGCGTCCCCCAAATCGTCGACTCGAGGAGCGCCTCAACACACCATCCGTCAAACCGGAAGATTCGGACGACTTGGAGGAGGTGAACCGTTTTTGCTATGCGTGCCGTTTGCTCAAGAACAGCTCGAACAACGCACCGCCGCATGTAGGAAAGCAGGAATTGAACTATCTGCTCAAATTCATCATAGAACAGTACAAATCCTGGGTAAGTTTAGTGTTTCGATACAATAGCTGTTGAGCCAGGAATAAATCTTAATTGTACCTTGTGTCTTGAATACGATAGCTGCCGGAAGACACATATTCGCTGACTAAATTGAGGAACGGCAGGGTAGGACAGACACCCGCTTGGCATCGCAAGACGATAGAAATGTGCAAAAAGATGTTTCTCCGGAAAACCAAATCGATAGCATACATACGCAAGGAGGTCGCTGACGAACGCTACAACTCGTTGGATGAATTTCACGTCGATCTGCTGGATGTTGCTCACAACGTAGCGATTATACACGGCGGTATGTGGGATGTTCTTGCCGACAGCTTTCATTCTATGTTAAAACCCTTCTCTTGTCCATTGCACAACACAGTATCTTCGCTGGAGTATGATGCTATGATGTACTTCCTGGCAGACTGCGTCTTCGATCTGTTCGAGATACGCCAGTGTCCGGATTGCTACCGCCACTCGAACGAAAAAGCCGATCCGGATTTTTTCACCCGCCCGTGCCGCACACGGCACGAACTGGTGTACGCAAAGCAGAAAAGCTACCAGTACTGGCCGGCAAAGGTTATGCGCGTGGTGAACAACAAGTACGTTGTGCGCTTTTTCGGAAATAGGCATCCGCGTGCGCTCGTCGATGCGAACTGCGTCAAGCCAATCGATACGGAGCTCAGCTCGTTGAAGATTAACCGCAAGTATGCCGGGTTTCAGTTGGCACTGGACGAGCTACTCAAACACCAAGCGCTTCTCGCTGGTCCACGGGAATCGTTTGCGTTCGTATCGACACCAACGCCATTGTCAGCGGTCGCACCCAGCGTCCCGAATACTGGCACAACCCCAACGGAAGAACCTCTGGCACCTGCTCCCATGATCGTGGCACAAAGAAGAAAACGAGGAAAACTGCCGCAAACGACACATGCACCGCCAGACACAAGTCAACACATTCCCTCCGACCAGCAAAGGTATGAATGCTTTGATTTACATGAAATAACGATAGCATAGTTTCACCAGAATCAATTTGCTTTGTAGCAGTCAGCTTCGTAGCATTGCCAACTCTGCATCAGTTAATTCAAACACCAAAGGAAGGGCCTTAAAGCGCAAGGAACCGACGCCCCGAAACACGGCGGCAAAACAGACGCGCAACAATAACACCATCAGTGCTAGCAACCAACAAAGCTTGGAAAGTGTAAGGCATAGTTGCGGATGTCTATCGAGTTCCAGATGTGGCTTAATTGAATCGCTGTTCTTCTCCTGTAGGCCACCGTTTTCGAATCAACCAAAAATAACAATACGATAAGTAACAATTTTAACGGGCACTTGAACGAGACAACTCCTGTGACTTCGCACGCACGACTTCCACGTACCAAGCAGAACCTGAAGCAAATGTTCGCCGAGCAAAGCAGTGCGAATAAGGTCAGTGAGGCAGGGAATATGTTGGAAAATGTGTTTTAAATTTAAAAGTTTTTAATGTCGCCTTCGGTGGTCGTCTATTTCGCAGCTGAAAGCCCTACTAGACCAAACAAACGACGTGGATGAGATGAAGGCTGCCGCGATTAAAGCGTTGGAAGAAAACGAAGAGCGCAACCAACGGAAAATAAACTGGCTGAAGGAAAGACACGGTAAACATATCAGCGAAATTAAGAAAAAGCAATGGGTATGTTTCGTCGACTAACTATCATCAGATCGGAAAATCCAGTTACCTCCTTAGTTCTCACTTGTCTATACTGCTCCGTTCCGTTTCAGTGTTCAACCTGCGAAATGGAGTCGACTCTAGCATGCTGCTGGAACACCTCCTATTGCTCGACAGATTGCCAGATGAAGCACTGGCCCGCTCATAAGCGGAATCATAAATAAGAGGAAAAAAAGGCATCGAAAAAAATAATTATGAACTACACGCACATTTCGTCTCGCGTAGTGAATTATTGAGCAAGTGTACGCTAGAGAGCAGCGTATTGAAGGCTTGCAGTTTTCTTTTTTACTATTTGGATATTTTACCTCCTTCCTTATTTTGGCACTTGTGCAACTAGTTCGGAAAAATTCCGAATAAAACGAAGCATTTAAGTGTTAAGAGAATGTGTTCTGCGCTGTCGATTAATAAAATAGTCGAAACCTAAATCCATTGGTTCATCCTTTAACAGTAATTCTATTTGCTAACGCTGTGCCTTTCATTTACATATCGGCTGGGAGCTACAACTAGTCCCAAGTAAAACATCCAGCATCACAGGGAAACCTTCTCACAGCCTACTGCTGCAAATCCGTCCGCGCGGCAATCGTACTGCTCGATGCCATTTCGTTTCCCGCCACTGCGAGCTCCTTTTTGAGCCTCTGCCGTTCGACATCCCGTCGTACTCCATCGTGTAGTCGTTCGCTACGTGAAACATGGTTAACTATACATTAGCAACTCTGCAACCGTTTCCCTGCAACGGGGGGGGGGGGGGGGGGGGGGGTTCTTACCGGTCGGCAGCTTGGCTGTAGTGCACGTACGCTATCAGGCCACCACTTGCTACACAGGCGGATAGGAAAGTTAGTTTGGCCGTGGTGGACATCTCTTCTCGTAGAGCGATAGGGCCCTGTACTGTTTGACGTTTCTCGAACAAGATGTAAATATTCCCTTCATTACCCCCTCCCCCAGCCAACCGTCAGACCAGCTCTTCCGGATAACCGAATCGGGCAAACCCGTGTCGTCAACATAAGTTTACAGCAATTCAAACATTTAATTTATTTTAAAAATGACTAAATTTATTACATTGTCTTATCCTACGGACAACATTGGCAAAAAGCAGCAAATTTCTCCAAAGTTATGCAATAGCATTCCAACAAGCAAGGGGAAAAGAAGTATTTACTCGAAAAAAAAAAAATACAAATTCTATCTTCAGTCCTCGAGTTCAGTCCATATGAGGTCGCTCAGCTCGTGTCCGTCCGTCCACTGTAGGACCTTGGCAGTGTACTTGTGCTCCAGCTTCCCGATAGCACCCTGCAGGGCGTCGTAGCATGCGTAACCGCGCCTGGCGCACGCGAAACCGTTGCTGGACAGCCGCAGCATCGGGCAGACATCGTTCTTGCCATCGCCCGCGTAGAACACCTTCTCATACTCGACGTTCCTTTCGTCGTGCTGGCGGCGCAGGAATTGTTCCAGGATCTTTCCCTTGCATAGATTTTTCGAACTCAGCGTACACTCCGTCTGATAGTGGTACGGTCGTAGCTCGAGCAATCCGTTACCATCGAACTGGGCCGGGTTCGTGAACACGGTGTGTATGTACCGTCCAATGTCGTTGAAATCGTTCCACAGGCGTATAAATTCCGAATTGGAATCACTGATAATGATGACGTGGAAGCCCCTCCGCACCAGGTCCGTAATGCACGCCTTCATGCCCGGTACCTCCGGGATGCCCCGGATTGCCGAGGAGATTTCCATCGGTCCGAGCCCGCTCTGGTGCAGCAGCTGGAAGACACGCTGCATGTACGGTATCCAGCCGGACGACCGCAGTATGCTGCGCACATCCGGTGGAATACCCTCGGGCCCGAGCAGATCGCGCACGACGATGTCCGTGTTGTGCTCGCAGACCGTGTGATCAAAGTCCAGCACGACCAGCCGCTTCAGTATTCGCCCGTTGCTGGAGAACATCCTGACATTCCGATCCCGTGCGGATCCGGTATCTTTAAATTCCGCCGTCTCTGGATCGCTAACGTCGTCCGGGGAAGCGATGATAGCAGTGGGCGAGGATCTATGCGCACTTTGATCACTTTTCAAACCGTGCTGAGGTATTTAAGAAAAAAAAAAAACTGCGTATATTCCAAATCGAACGATCTAGTACAGTCCCCTCAAGCACACATCAGTGAATGGCTGGTTGAGCCCGACAATCGCGCAGCAACTCGACACTCGGAGACGAAGGAACCGCCGAAGGGCAGAATCATTCGAAGCGGAACATTCCTACCACTCCCCGTTGGCCCGCGTGCCGCTGGTTGGCCCGGTGTGCCGCTTGCTCCGTCGCCAAATTCACCACATCAAGTTCACAAGAGATTGATGCTTTCCGTTCGTCGTCGGGGAATCCGCACCGAATGTTTTTGCCGCGCTGTTCCGTACGGTGCCGCCCCCAAATTCGAGGCACGGCGTTCTATTTTAAATGAGTAAGTTCAATATCATCAAGCGAACTGACGACGTGAGACGTGCTCCCGGCTGATCATGACGGTGCGCATCGTAGTAACCGTTGCTCGGCACGGGAGAACGACGGATACCCTTTTTATCAACAATAACAACACCTCACACTGACAGCGCGTCGTTGCAAGCCAGCAAATAACAAACAACACGCGGGAGAAAGCCACCCCCACCGAGGCAGGGCGCAGGCAGCCGGGACCGACCTTGGTGTGGGTGAAAATGGAGCACGGTGCACGGAGCACAGTTCATTTAGCTATCGTTTAGTGTTTTTTTTTTCTGCGGGCCAAATTTGAGCCAAAAACTTGTGGTATCATATTCTTCTTACCTGTTTGTAAATCGAACAAACGATTCACGAGACAGTGAGTGGAACCGAAAACCGTGAAGCGAAAGTGTGCAATGGAGGTCAGTTTGTATAGAACGGCGTTGTGATGAGAGGGCCGGAGAAAACAGCAAAACTTCGGCGCGATATGTACGTTTTCAATTCAATGCTTTGGCAAGGAATACGGAAGTGAAGAAGGTACTCTCATGATCAAACTATGTTGCATTCACGGCTAAGAATATCTAACCGTTGCATCAAACCGATTTAGCATTGGCATGTTTAAAAAAATGCACTCGATCCAACGCACAACGCAATGCATTCCCCTTTTCGGCATGTTGTGCGGATAGCAAGGGGTAAAGAAAGATAAAAGATAATTAAATAAAATATAGCTTCGTATTATTCATGCATGTACTGCTAGAAATAAAATCACTGCTCAGAGTTACATTCATTTGCAGGCAGTTAGCACTTGATTAAAATCGGCAACCTTGCTGCGTATGTACTTCTCGTGCAGCGAAATTTCCTCCAGGAACGCTGTGCGCAGATTTTGCAGGTTCGGAAGGTGGTCGCAATCGCGAATGTTCAGCAGCGCGGTGAAGTAGTTCTCCCAGACGGCCTTCTTGAAGTACCGTGGCATTGGCGTCTTAATGCCCCAGTTGACGATGTCCTTCTGCACCTGCATGTATTTGCCGAACAGCATCGCGTGGCTCGTTGCAGCCACACCGAACAGATCTGGCTGGTACGTCCAGGGGCGACCTTCTCTCATTTCGATGCACGTGAAGCCATCCGTAGTGATCACCTGGCCGGAGGCAAGGAGGGGGTCAAACGTATCGACACTGGTTAATATTTACCGCACCGATATGGGCATTTGAGTAAGGATCATCGCGTTTACATACCCTGTGGAAGGTTACATCCCTTTCAAACAATTGCATATCGATGCTCTCCCCAAAGTCGATCAATTGTACGCACGGCAGTTTGGCGTCCAGGTTGATGCTAGAAAAAAAACCGCACCGATTAGAAATTAGAAATTGCCGCACAAGCACAAACCCATCTGGCACACGACGGATGGCACACGCAGATAGCACTTACGGTGACATGAACAGGAAATTGTCCGGCTTAATGTCGGCATGGATGATCTGGCAGCTGTGCAGGTGATCGACGATCGACAGTATCTGCGCCGAGATGATCATGGCGATGAACTCGTCCACGTGGCGGTTCGTCACCTTGTTCACCAGATTGCAAACGTCCAGAATGTTGCCGTAGCGCGAGTACGTTGAAACGAAAATGCTCGCATTGTTGCCCACGAACGCATGGTCGATCGACATGAACCCAGGAAGCTGTAAATAGTAAAACGATAAATCGCAAACCATTTATGAGGTGAGGATGTTGTTCGAAAAAAAGCATACGTCAAATCAGTTACTTACTATTTCCGGATTTGTCAGACGACTACGAATTTCTAGACAGATGTAATACTCCCACAGGTTTGCCGGGCGTTCCTGCTTCAAGGCAACTTTCTGTCCCGTCGACACATGGAAGCCACTGAAATGATAAAGTCATTAATGTATATTTGTTATCAATTTGATATTTCATATATTTGATTTTTGTCAACAATCTATCTTGATTTCTTCATGGCTATCTTGATTTCATTTAAGCAGACAAAAATGAGGTTGTAAAATTGACACCGCACGTGGGGTTTTTTTTTCGTATGTTGGAACTACCGCTTTGTCCCCAAAAAAGTCCACATAAAGTCTATCAGGAGATTACAATAATTCATCTTAAATTTTCACCATTAAGAATCTAATCCGTTGATAATGCAACCTTTGCCAACATTTAGTGCAATCATACACTAATGTAAAAAATGCCAGCTTGCCATTAGTTGGTATTAAATCGAATTCATTCATAAATTTTGTTATGAATCAAAACGTGCACTAAAAATATATGTCCTACCCAAAATCATACTCACCAAAATACCGTCCCGTATGCTCCCTTGCCAATCTTCTGCTGCACCTCGTACGCGTCCCCACCGTCAGTCAGCGCCAAACGGGCGCCCTTCTTAAGCGGCTGCACCTTATTCATCAGCGTACAGTTGGGCAGCTCGGCGATGTAGTTCATAAAGTCCAACCGCTCCAAGAACGCGTCCAGCAGCTGTTTATCGAACGGGTCGACGTCGTCCGCAGCGACGCACGCATTTATGTGCTGTATCGTGCACTCCATATCGGCCGGTGGCTTCCGGCGGTACTCGTTGTCCACCTGCGGATCGAACTGCTCGTCGATTTCCTCCCACCGTTCTTCATCCTCCTGCGGAATCGTCGGACGTGGGTGATAGATCGACGCGTCCCCGTCGTACGCGTCCTGGAATGGCGACACGCGATGGTGAGCCATGGCGTTGGCAATTGCCAGTGGTGGCAACGGGCGGCCACCGACGGGTTCCGTGTCTTCCGTCAAATCTAGATGCAGCGACGGTTCCATTTTTATCTGCGGAAGAAGCGACAGTTCGTCGAAGGGTACAGCAAGCTGCTCTAGGGCGGGTAGCTCTTGAGTAAACCCGACAGACGATGGCGTCGTCTGGGGTGGCTTCACGAGATCGATAAGGTTGAACGAGCTGTCTTTGGATTTGGTATCTTCCGTGCTTCCGCGTCGCACTGTGCCACCAGCCAGCGCCTCTACTGCTTCTCCTCCTCCTCCTCCTCCTGCTCCTCCCACCTTTGGGGAGAATGTGGCATCTAGCTGCTCCAGAAGGGAGTAGTGCTTTTTCTTCGTAAGATTAGGGGTATTTGCCTGCAGTTGTTCAGTTTGTGTCACGTTGCCAATCAGATCGCTAAGGGAAGCGGCCACCATGGTGGTGCCATCGCTAGCGACACTACTACCACCGAGTGGAGCACAGGACGGAGCAACGGCATTCGAATCAACCTCCGGTATCGTGTACTGAGGCTTCACCATCTGCAGCGGGACCGTGTTGGTCCGTTCCGTAGTCATGCGGAACGAAGCGATCGAATTCGCATCCAACTCGCGCTGAACCATGTGCGAAAGATTCCTCTGTCCACCGGCCATCCCTGTGTACGTTGGCTCATCGGGAAGGTGGAAAATTCCAGCCGGGCTCGTCTTTGCCGAGGTGGAAGTGGACGAGACCGTCGTAGCTGCCCTTAGCACACACTCATTCTCTTTGTCATCGGTCTGCACCGGAGGAAGATCGCGTTTAAGTAGCAGCGGTATGTTTGCCATCGTTTCTGTGCTATCGATGTGAATGCCGAAGCCCTTCGGCTCGTCGCTCGGTAGTGGCAATTTGAAAAAGGATTCCTTGGGCGCCACTACAGTCGATAGTTTCGGCACAGGCAGATGAAATTCCTCCCCAGCGGTGGTAACATTCGTTTCAGGAGACAGAGGCTTTGGGGAAAATGTTGTATTAGCACACACTTTTTGTCATCATCAACTTAGCAAATTTACCTGCGAATCAACGGACGACTTGGTTGCTCCCGTAACCGCCGAAGCCGACGTGGTGCTCGTTTCCGTGCGTTCCATAATCGTCGAAAGTTGCTTGTGGCTCTGCGTGCTATTGCAAGCCGAAGAGGTTGACGTTGAGGTAGACGGTGGGGTGCAGCTGTCCACCGTTGGTACGGCGTTTTCGTCGTTTACCTTTGCTTCCGTCGTCGGAACACTGACCGCTTCGCTTGGAGGTCGGCAAGGAGGGTATTGTTTCTGCGAATCGGCTATATCCCGCAGGGGAGTTGCTCGTGTCTCCGATTTCCTACCACGTGGCCCAGCGCCATCGTCCTCAGCGTCATCTTCATCAGCAAACACAACCAAACGTTTTGCCATACCCGTCGACGCAGCGGAAACTGGCACTGATTGCTGCTTGCGAACCGGACCAACCGGTGTACTGATGTTTTTAACGAACATATTGAACATTTGCGTCGAGCAGCTATCGTTCGGGTAGTAAGGCTGGTCACCGCCAGCCACCGTTGGTGGCTTCGGAAACTGGTGCTCCTCCCGCTCATCGTGCTCGTCGCTATCGTCGACAAAAATTTGAACCTTCTCCGGTATCACCGGCGGCGGGGGCGAAATATCGTCAGTGTTTTCTTCTTTTCGTTGATTGCCACAGTCAAGTACGCTCTTCGACGGAGTCGGTCTGGTGTCCTCCCTCTTAGAAGTTGCCTGCGCCAGCACGTCATCTGACAGGCGTTTCCGGGAAGCCACGTCATCGTTACCGTCTGCCTGAAGATCTGCTTGCTCTGGTGCAGGACGTTGTGGTGGTTGTGACATTTTCTCGATCGATCGTTCGGCCTGGGCGGTACTGCGATTGCGAAGCTCCTCTTCCGTTTCTTCCGCAATCAATGCAACGGTCGGTCCACCAATCGGAAAAATTGACCGTCGTTGGCGCATCTGTGCCTGACTTCCCGTACCACCTTCGACTCCCATCGACGGTGCCATGCTAAAGCGTGCGCCTCCCATGGAAATACGCTGTGGCTCCACGCGTGTTTCATCCATGTCGACAGGATCTATATCGTCTTGGTAACGCCTGTCAACGCATCCTAGAAAAATTGAGTTCGAAGTAAACCCATAATTCAACGACGGCGGAAATGAAAAAAAAAAGAAAACCTACAACGCTTACTTACGTTTAATTTTTCCCTCTTGCCATTTGACCATCAGCAGCTCCTCCATAGATTTTTCATCTGCCGGATTGGCGTACATTTCACGGATATTTGTATGGAAAATCATGTTCGGCTCCTCGAGGGGTGAAATGTTTTTGCACTGCCCCATCGGCTCCTTCGATTTGCACTCCGGCACATGCAGTGGATGCAATCGAATTCCAACGTCATACCCGTTGCCCCAAGTGCGCGCGTGCACTTGCGTGAAATGATTGTCAATGCCTTTTCGATTGAAATAACAGAACGCGCGCAGCTCTTCGGGTGAGTACTCCGTCTTCTCACCCACTCCACGTTGCCCGTTCGCCCGACAGTAGAGCCGTATTTTGTCATACATAGGAATGGCCCGCTCCTTCGGGTCGCCCATACAGATGCTCACCTCGAACGGAGTTTGCGGTTTGTTTTTACGGCAGAACCGCGCCGGTAGCTGTATCCCGCGAGCGGAGTTGTCCACCAGTACCGGCAGCGGTAGGAGCTGTTCTTCGTCCACCGGAATATCGAACGATGGCGCGTGGTGGCTCGGAAATAGTACCGACTTTTTCTGCGACCCCTGCGATTTAATTAAGCGGGCCGACCCGATGATGTTTTCCGCCTCGTTGTGTACACTGGAGAAAGGGCGCACAATAGAGCTTGGCTCCCCCGAGGTGCCCGGTTCGTCCGAAAAAACGATTGCGTTGCCGGCAGCATTCCGGGCAGGACCGTTGATCGGCATATTTTCCTGATTGACAACGCCAGGACGGTAGCTCTTCACTGCCAGTCCGGTACGAATGCTTCCCACATTCTTCTTTCGAGACGCCCGCAAAGATGTGAGGGCATTTCGTCGTTCGTCTAGCGATGTTTGGAATTTCTTCTGACTGCACTCATCTTTGTACAGCATTCGCTGCGACATGGAAAACCCGAAAGTTGTATGTGCTTGCTCGAGGTCGACCTTTGGCTCGGCGCCTGCCCGAAGTCCTTTCTGGAAGACTTCCTCCGTTTTGGCAAAATTGTCGACGGCATCGTAATAATAGGCCCATGCAATATACAGTTCCGAGCAAAGCGTGCCCACGCCTCGGTTGTAAAGTTCATTGTATAGCTCGACGGGAGAGGGCTGGGTATCGATCTGTTCAATAGGTAAGAAAAGTTACTTTTCCCTTACCTCTGTAACGAGATTACAAACCTCATAAACTCACATATTTTATGCACAATTTGATGAACCGATGATCTTGCATGTACCGGGGATCGTTCTCAAACTTTTGTACACACCGTCTGACCGCATCTTCCAAAATCATTGGTTTGCCGCTGCTCACGTTCGTCTGTTCCATCCAAGACATGTAGTCGTACCATAGCTGAAGAGGATCGTCACCGACATACTTTTCAATCTCTTCTTCGTGCAATCTGCAACAGACGGCGAATTATTTTCTTTGTCAGAAATGTTGGCCACCAAATCAAGCTCAAGAACAACAATCGGGTTCCATTAACTTACTTTCTATTCTCCTCCCAGCTCTCTGTGGATTCGAATGCATGCTCCAGATGCTCAACGTTTCTCCCAGCGCGCAACGGTTGGATATTTTCCTTCTTATCTTCAAAATCCATGGTATCAAACAGATCAAAATTCTGCACCTGTGATGATGCTGCCTTCAAAAATTTCACTCACGAAATGCGTTTTGGCGGTTGAGTTCAAACCTACGTCAAAGTCGCACTTTCAACAAGGTTATTATGTCAAAGAAATACATTGACAGTTTACAGTGTTTCAATCACTATTTTTGATTTCCGAAGAATTCCAAACTTACAGAGTCGTATAAAAATTTAACTTTTACGTTGAAAGAAAACTTTCGTGATCAGCAATATCATATAATTACTGTGGTGTTCATGCTCCATCTCAAATGCAATAATTTTTTTTTAATTTTCTATTACGCACTTGCTTCCTGAATAAACCTTGGCCTGTTTTTCCTTGTTTTTTTTTTTTAAACATCGCTCTTAACTGAAAGGGCAATATCACACATACCAAAATAATCTTGCAACGCTCCTGCCAGGCTTGCCATCAAGGTCCAATTAAGAGGAGGTCGGTGCATGCAGTGTATTTTGACAAATCGCCGTGGGAAAAATTCTTTTGGACCAACCTGTCAAATGTTGTTGTTAACGTCGCGTTGATTTCTTAACGAGCTATAAAAAAGCGGAACAACTCACCAAACAACATCGAAATGCTATTTGACTGTCCTAAACTTATTATTTTTATAAATTAGAAATAACGCACAGCTACTCAGATGGTAAAAACATACCAGTCATACTTTTTTTGTAAACACCTTTGGACCAACCTGTCAAAATTACAAAACCAACAAAAACCACCTTTGCGGCAACCTGGTTATTTCAAGTATCCTTGCTTGCCATTCCAGGCTTGTCATGTCTGGGTTGTCATTCCAGGCTTTTTGGGGTGTATCGCTACAAACTTATGCAAACGACCATCCTATCCTTTATTTATTTAGAAATTCTGTCTAGAATTCACCTAGAATTCATCTAGAATTCAAATAACTGCTCAACAGCTAAATATATTCACCACTCTGCATGCTGTCAAATTTAATGTTGCAGAAGTGCTGTTGCTGGTTTGTTTCGGTGTTTGTGAGAGCGGCCAGAAGATTGCTCAAGAAATAGAAATGTCAATTATTATGTTTACATTTTCAAAAGAACGCTTATTTTTTAAACATTTGATCTTTGGCTCTCTAAATTACTTTGTGGGTGTTATCCAGCAATATCTGCAATAGCTCACACAAACTGTACCATTAAAGGGCAAAGATATCAATATGGATAATTCGATGTCGAGCTCAGGTAGTAACGTGAAAGTCATATCACAAACAAAGGTTTTATCATACCGTATGCCGTTCTGTTCCAGATAATGCTGACAATATCTGCACGCAGAAGTACCTTGAAGAACTATTGGACAAAGTGGTGTCGCTTAAGGCAAGCGTTTCTGAAAAAGAATGCGAAAAAACTACGGCTTCAGATGAGCTGGATTCCCTAACGACCAAAATCCAGCAAACAATTGTAAATGCAAGCGAATTGAAATCAAAACATATCCTTACTCCTACGAAACAACATGAGCATACTTACGTTGGTAAGTTTTATTGCATGAAGTTAAGAAAAATCTGAGTAACTTTCACCATTATCGTTCCAGGCGCATCAAAGGAGAAAAACAAAATTAAAGATCAGTTCAATCAACTGCAACAAATCCTAGGGATAACAATCAATTGTTCTCCAGAGAAAAAGTTATTTGAGGCAAGTATGAACATAAACAAAATATGCGTATGATTCAATATAAAGCTATTCTGAAACGCCGTTACAGATAACATTCAACGATGCACAGCAATCAAGAATATCATTTACCTACAATGACACGGGAATCGAAAGTAAGAGTCAGCGTACGTTGTCTGGTGATAAATGGTTTAAATTTTTCGACCTTTTTCAGTTGAAGAAATGCATCCAACACATGAGAACTTTGACACTATTCGTGAAAATCTACGAGAAACCGGAGATTTGCTTGGCTTCCTAACGGTGTTTAGTAGAAGGCTTACCAAAGCTTAGTTCGTTGATAGCAGGGAACATGAACAATTCCGGCAAGCTGTGACAAAATGCATGAAATATTATTGTTCAGATGGGTCGCAATAGTTTCCATTCAAGTAAAAATAAATATGTTTATTCAACCCGCTCTATCTTTTCGGTTCACAGAAAGCAATATCACATATCTCTCTTTTACTGGTTGACTGTATCAGCATTAACCGTATGGATCCAGGTAAGTGCACGCTTGATGCGTTCCAGACGCGCGCGAGTTAGAAAGCTGGCAATCACTAAGTACTCAGTGTACGTCCGCCGGCCCATGGTCTCGTCTGGCGTTACCCGTAGCGGACCCTCGCACAGGATTTTTGTGGTCAGACTCAACAGCCACTGCAGAATTTCGTTACTGGAAGGGGTGAATCCCTGGCGTAGCCATGCCGATGGTGACCACAAGAATAACTGTACAACATTAGCTGCAACGTCGGGGCTCAAACGCTGGATTGTAAATAAATTGCATGTTTTAATTGACCTGTGCTACATTCATACCATGAGGAGGGTTTGAACTTACCCTATTGGGATTTTTTTGCAAAATGTTCCGCACAAGGCATTGAATAAGTTTGGGGACATTTTGATTCAGCGGCGGTAGCATGTCGTCTTCGTATGATGTATTCCTGAGTGCCGATTGCTAAAATGCAAATAAAACAGAAAATGTGCATCGTGCTTTTCGAAACAGTGGAGAATTTACTTACCTCACCGGTGTAAAACGGATTTCTCTCGCCAAAAATTTCATACGCAATCGCACCGCATGCCCACAGATCCGCTTTAGTGTAGTTCAGCAATGCAAAAGCGCCAGGTTGCTGGCCGATAATTTCCGGTGCCATAAGGGCCACATTGCCACCTTTATCAATCTCGTCCGACGTGTACGGAATCCGCAGCCCGTGCCGTTTGTCCGCAATGCAGCATCCGAAGTCGGTCAACACCAGTGTCGGGGGCATGTTGGGCCGCAGCTCAATAAGAATATTGTCCGATTTAATGTCCCTGTGCGCCACACCGTGACGATTGAGATGCGCTACGGCTTCCAGAAGCTGGGCAAACAACAAAATCCGCGTGCGCATGTCAACGCTGTTCTGTTGCAGATAATCGTTCAAGCTGGTGTTGTAGCGCTTCATCAACAGGAAGAGGCTCATGTTGCGCCCGTATCCTTGTGGATTCAACCGCTGCGGCAAGGCCATCGGGTAAAGCGTGGTGGACATTGACAAATCCGGCACTTGATCACAAAATACCCCATACATTTCCACAATGTTCGTATGTGGAGGAAGAAAATTGGTTTTCTCCATTAAACTGAAAAAGAAAGAAACAAGATAAAGCTTATCCAACACACGCGTGGCAGAAACTGCTAGCACCTTATCGCGACATACCTTTTTTCCCACGAGCTCTCAGCGGTTCTTCTCTTGGCTGGCACCGTTTCGCGATACATAGCCTTCAGGATGGCCATAGCATTGCTTTGAATATCGTAGTTGAACATCATTTTTAGTGCTAACGGATATTCTTCGAGAGGATACGTTTGCCCATCGCTACCTATAGTCGATTCATTCATCTGATCTTGAGTGTATGTGCTGCTTTCCGACAGCGTTCTCGTTCTAGTTTCACTATTGAAGCGAACCTTGCGGCCGTTATTAGCTCTTGGTTGCCGATTGCCCCAATTGGCCATCTGCTGCAAAGCCATGGAAGGACTACGTTCAGGAAGTAGCAGATTGTCGGCGCTGCTCCAATGTTCCGAGACATCAATTCCTTCTATAGAGCCATCAGGAGTTGTCTGCGGCACCGCTGAGCCGGACGACCGATGGTTCGCATTGTGTGCACCGGCCTCTTCGTCGTTTACTGTCGTTTCCTTCAATGAAGCGGCATAAACGACTGCCGAGCATCCTTTTGCAATCGGTGGGCCAATGTTCAAGCTCTCCACTCCGAACTCTTCGTCCAAGCGAGATTCAATATCTTTTTCGCCCACCTTCTGCTGGAAGTTGGACATTGCGTGCTGCCCAGGAAAATTTTCAAATCGTAAATTACTACAGATCTAGTGGACACATTTCCAAAACTAGCTATGATGCATACCCGAATCTCCCAGCAGACGGCTTCCAGTTCGTCGTTCTTCGTTAAAACGCCGTCTCCCGAGGCCAAGCTTACACCAACCAGCGCAAAGAAAGGTGTTGAATCGCCGTACAACAGTCTGCAAAAACGCATTACGAAGTAATTAATGAATGACTTTTTTAATATGAAAGGAAACATATCGTATATTTTGCCACACACTTCTTGGTAGCCTGCAAGCGAAGATCCACGGAGTAGGGGTTGGTGACCCTGTTCAGCACATTATCGATAAACAGGCGACGAGCCTGGTTACCGAATCGCAGGAAACTGTTGTTCCGGAACTCGCTGATCCGCAGATCATGCCTGAGCGTTTCGTTAATTGTGTTCACTTTTACTCTATCGGTTGGGCTGGTCCAAACGTTGCTGATGTGTATGTCCCGCTTGAAATAACTCTGCACCAGCAGGCGACCATGTTTGTACAATCGTGTGGTCAGCATACGAAAGGACATTTTTCGCTATTATTTTCCCTTGGACCACTTCTTATTCTTTTCTTTGCGTAATAAGTGTGTGTGCAGATAAAAAAAAACACTTCACACGTTGCACTGCAAATGACGACGTACTGCTGCTAACAAGACAAATATTTACACCTTCTTCAACGATTACCAATAATCGAATTGCATTTATGTTGCAGATTTAGCCGATATGGTGACCGCCTGAAGGCGTACGTGAACTTTGAAGAACCAGTTGCTTTATTTGCACACTAAATTCAGAATGCACTCGCTTGAGAACAAGAATATTCGGAGCAATAATTTGAGACGAAAATTTTTCTGCACGAATCAAAACACAAACACCAATAACTTTGAAGTGATGTCAACATAAGCGATGACATAACGATTTTGTTCGTGTGGAAAGCTCTAGTAGTCGAACTCGAACAGTGCAATATACGTACTGTGCATGCTAAATTCGAAATGAATTAGGATATTCCGCATCAGATAAATTTTTTTAATTTTCAGTTTTTCATGCTCAGTTAAAAATGTTTTTTTTTTTTCACTACAGATGTATTATATCGATTTTTAAGATGCACACATGTTTGCGACACGAACAGAAGGACAAGGATACGAAATTCGGAAATCAGCTGTTTAATGTAAACAAACACATTTTACCAGGCAACCGGTATTTCAGTTTTGCACTACGAAACGTGAACAACAACGAAAATCATTGTTCAAAATGAACAAATATTTGCAACGCTGCAAGGAACTTCTAAAAAGTAGTGTGAGTAAAACAGTTATATTGAATTGATTTTTCAAAACTTCTTTTAACATTTAAAATGATTCGTAGATCAACAAAGTTGTTGTCATCGGTAACGAGAGTTGCGATTTGGATTCTGCTGTAAGCGCTATCGTATTTGCTTTTTTCTTGAAAAACAAACCGACCTTGTTGAGATCGTGGTACAGCAACGATACACTGGTGATTCCCGTGTTGAACGTTGTCCGCAACGAGCTGCCATTGAAGACTGAGGTAACATTTTTCCTCAAATCAAATGGGATTTGTTTGGACGACTTGGTGTGCAGAGACGACATCGATTGGGACAACGAGAGCGGCATGAACGTCGTCCTGGTGGATCACCATGTCACGAAACTTAAACAGAACATTGTCGGCATTGTCGATCATCGTCCTCTGGACAGCAATGCAAGCTTTAATGCGGAGGCGTTTCATACGATTGAACTCGTCGGATCATGTGCAACACTGATAGGACGTGAAATTGTAAGCAGCGGCGTTGCGTTGCAGGAATCGAACGCACTGTACAAAACTCCATTGGAGCTTCTCTATGGTAAAATAACGTTAAAGAACAACAACCTGGAGACTTCATCACCGTTTCACATTTAATCAACAGGGGCTATCGTGCTGGATACCGTAAACTTTTCTAAGCAGGCGGATAAGGCAAAGCCTCTCGACCATGAAATAGCAGAATGCATTGAAACATTGCAAGGTATCACCGAGGATTGCCGTTCACCTCACCGAGATGCGCTGTTCAAGTCTCTCGTTGCCGCACGATGCGATGTTTCGGAGTTGAACGCGTACCAGCTTTTGTTTAAAGATCTGAAAACTGTTGCTCAAAGCAATCGCATCGTTACAGTACCTGGTTTTCCGATGGCAGTGCAGGAATATCTTAATCTACCACAGCGGAAAGAATATTTCTCTAGGTTTGCCAGCACAACTAAAAGTAATGTTGTTGTATTACTCGGAATGAAAGTTTTACCGGACGGCAGTGTGCGTCGAGATATCGGAGTTGTTTCAATTAATGACGAACCTTTGAGCGAAAAGGTATGTTGCTTGTTAACTCATATGCTCAATATGTTTTCTTTTACTCAGAATTTATTTTTACTACTTTTTGCAGATTTGCACAGCGCTGCATGAAAACAAAGAAATGGATTTTGCCTTGCAAAAAATCATAGGTCCGACTTCTTGCGAAGGAACATTTTATCAGCAACATAACTTGAAAGCTTCTAGAAAACAATTGATGCCGATTATAATGAATGTTCTTAGCAGTTTGGAATGAAACGGTGATCATAAAACAACACAAAATATACTGCATGTTGTTTCAAATTACCACGCCAATGTTCCTAACTCCAAAATCTTTAGTTTCCAACCATACATATTGCATCATATCTATTTGCTCTGTATGCATTTCGAAGGCAGCCCCCCCTCGTTGTGATTTATTTGGAGCCATCAATCGTTATAGTCTGAAAGCAGGGGTGTATAAAAGGTACCCCTTTTAGGCAATCCACTTCAGTTTTGTTAAACAACTTCTCCAGACACTGCGTGGAAAACAGTTATTCTAACATGTTGCGATCAATTGACTGTGAACATGCTGTTCTTTTAGTTCACAATATCCTCGGGGGACCGTTCAGAAAGGATTACGACCGATCATGTTCAGCGGGAAGGTTTATTTACACCGTTGTGATAAGTATGCTCGACGTTGTGTTTTTCACACTGTGTATGCTCGATCTTAAAAGTATGCTGTACTGCCAGGATCTGGTTTTTGGTGTGATCGACTTGTTACTACTGATCGGAATCGCGTTCGCCTTGTTTGCAATGCAATTCACAACTTTGATGAAGTACTTGAAAAAGACAAACCCATCCATCTTCCAGTGCTTGGATGAAGTCGACGGCCATCTGTACACGCTCAACATGCATACAGATCCTTCCCGTTCGTTTTCTACAAATTGTGCTGTAATTTGCATTGCAGCTACAGCAGTCCTGGCTTCTTATTTGCTGTCGAATTTGTCGCGAACGAGCAGTAAAGGCTTACTAATTATTGCCTTTAAGGGATACGGGCTTTTTGCGGTCTTTTTAATGCACGGGCTTTGCTTAGCGCTCTGCCATCAGCTTCGGCAGAGAATTCAATGCATGGTAGTGCATCTTGAAAAAATGATCGCTGATACGCGCCGCCAAGATAACCGTTCGAACACACTAATGGAGAAATGGTGTTGTAAATTTGGCAGAGATTTAAGGTCCTTGGCGGTCGTGCAAACGCACTGTTTCAAGGCGGTAAATTGTTTGAATGACGACTGCGGTTTGATTAATGTTGCCTTGCATGGTACGTACAGTTTGTTCACGGTACTCGGTACAATGTATGACGTTTACGTTTTACATTTTTACTAGCATTATTTTTCTACGTGCTTACGTCCAAAAGCTTCCAGTTATTTTACATTTGTTCGATGCAGGTAAAAAGGCACGAATTTTCGGTCATCGATGTACTAGGTAGTATTCACACATCTAGATGTTGCCATTATGGGTTAAGTAATTATCTTTTTTAAATCTTCATAGAACCGTCTATACTAGTGGTGTTAGTTTTTGCGTATTTTTTCACCGCGACGTATCTCGGAGAAATTGTACAGAGGGAGGTCAGTAACTTGCAACGACAATCTATGATTTATTGACAAACCATTATTGAATCATTATTTGAAATAAAACTCAAATTTGATCTCGTTCCACAGACACAACTGGTCGTTAATAATTTGCATAAATTTGAATCCATGCTTTTCACCACACAGCACAGCTTGAATCGGTTTGAAGAAAATCCGTCGGAAGTAAGTCATCGCGTAAAATCAACATAATGTGTGCCTATTTGCAAAACAATAATAATTGTGTGTATTAAAAAAACATCATTTTTTTCACAGCTTGTTGAACAAATTGGGCAACAGATTCTTCATCAGCCGGTGTGTTTCACAGTGCTAAATTTCTTTCAAATTGATCTTAAATTTTTTCACCTGGTATGTGTTACGATGCTTTAACGAACGTTTTCCTGTCATTGTTCTTATAATCCGTGTTGTATCAACAGGTAATGGCATCAGTGGCAACATATCTCATCATATTGTTACAGTTCGATTTTCAAAATTAGAATCTTGAGGGTTCAACAGCTTTTGACAGCATTTTTTACCACATAAAATACTAAAAATGTGTGTTGGCATGAAAATAAAATGAAGTAATTTTTGCCCGTATCAGACAATTGATGGTGTTCATTAATAAATCAGCAACGGCTAGTCCTTTTGATATTTTCTACTATGGGTTGCGTCGTTCCACCTCTCGGCGTTCGCAACTCTCTTTGTATAATTAGCACAAAACCTCTACCGTTAATAATTTACAAACTCAATAACTCGCAACTCTCTTTGTAGAATTAGCGCAAAACCTCTACCGTTAATAATTGACAAACTCAATAACAATCTTTCTTCAGCCTTCCTGAACGCTTGTGAAAGTGTTGTTAGTTGGCACGAATTAGTAGAACTCCACCCATCGCCAACCATGGAGGTGTTCATCAATCAAAGTGTGTTCAAGCTATTCGGTTTAATGCCAATGGTAGCACCAGGGGGCTGCATTTGGAAATGTCTACTAAACAAAGCGTATTGCTTGTGCTTAATTTTGTTACTGATAGCCCAACTCGTTTTGATCTACAAAATACATCTGGAGCGGGACTTTTCGGTGTTGTTCACTAGAACTATTCTGCTATTGACTTGTCTCGTGATCCTTGCCCAGGCACTGTTATCTGCTAAAGCTTTGCAGTTTCTCTTGGACGAGCTGGAGGAGATTGATCGAATTACGTGGCCATCTTGGCTAGCTTTCTACACCAACCGAAGAAGCCGATATAGCGTCATGTTCTACACCAGCTACATACTCGGCATCTCACGAGGTGTCTATCGAACGTTACTGATGGTAGACCTTAATTTGCGCCCAGCCTGGATGGCGCTGCAGCTGCTCATCCCGTCGCTGATTCTGCTGGCTCGTATTAATCAACAGATTCATCTGATGGAACTATTCGGCTATCAGATGGAGTTGCTTGTAACCGAACTCGATGCGGTCTTCGACGACGACTATGGCGACGATGGACACCTGGTTGGAACCGACGAGGAAGCCAGGTGTCGTGTCGGAAGCATTTTGCAGCGGATGGAGAACATCTTCGGCCGTCTGCAGAAGTGTTTGATACTGGTCAACGATCTCTTCGGGTGGTCGACTGCAGCAATGGTAGTCTTTGTGTTCGTAAACATTACGTTCCAGTTTCGCACTCGGATGAAGCCATTTCCCGTGCATGGTAAAGTTTCGGTAAAATTCATCATGAACAGGAGCTGACACAATGTTTTTTCTGTTGTCTTGCAGCCCAACTTGTAGACATCTTCTACACCATCATGTGCCTCTTCTTCTTGTGTCGAGCGTCCAGCAATACAACTACAAAAGTAAGCACGATCCGGAACATGGCAGAAAATTGTACAGTATCACACTCATTAACCTTTACAGGTGAATGAAATGCGCCGCCATCTGCTGAAACCCTTCTATCACGATTCCCTCTGGGAACAGGTTCACAATTTTATCGTTCGGATTAAACTCCAACCTTTCGAGTTCACTGCAAACGGCCTTTACCCGATCAATTATGGTCTGTTTAGCTCGGTAAGAATACTGGTTGGCAGAAATGTCGAATGAGGTGTGCTTACATAATGCATTTGCTGTTCTTCGTAGACCCTGGCTGCGTCTGCTACCTACATCGTCATTATGTTCCAATTTGACCAGAACGTACCGGAATTTTAGAATAAAACTCCTGCACGCTAAAGCGACTACAAAATACCGGTACACCGGTTTACAATTTGTCCGTGTAATGTTTGCAGTATTTTTGAGAAAATAAAATAAACATTTACCATCGAAGCTCTGCTGAATTCATAATCATCTGGTCTCACATTTAAATTCCCTTCAAGACGCGCTTCAGATTTGTACGCAGGTTGTTATCCATATCCTTGTAGAAGTACTCGTCGAAGAACTTGTGCTTGCGCAGCATACGGTACAACCGTTCTCCAAACTTCCTGTATATGGTCGAAAGCAGAGAGTAAGTGCTAAGCAATCTAATGATAAAGTGAGAGAAGCAGTACCTGGTTTCTTGATTTTTATCGGTCAAAATTTTAGCCAACATCGAGAGGATGGTTTTGCGCGTTCGCGTGTTAGCGGTCGTGCCGAGGATGGCATCTAATCCCGAGACGACACAGATGCACACCAGAAGCCGTGCCGTAGCTATGCGAACCAATGGGTTACGGTGTCTTAAATGACAAAGAAATGTTTTAATACTATATCCATTAGTTAACCGCTGGTACTATGTAACAAATTAGGTAGAAGTATATAAAGAAAACCAGTAGTAAAATGAATGCATGTTATTTCAACTTACATGGTTCCACGATTCGACAAAGCACGCACCGTGTGCGGCGTCGGGATGTACGTCACGAGCTTGTCTAGTGCCACATTGGCATCTTTCTGGATGAACCGGTTTGGGTCAGCCGTTTTGCACAGGAGTATGTCAACAATTTCATCAAACTCGGGACGCTTGGTCGACTTCGCTTCGCGGAACAGCTCCCCCGACACCTGACACGCGGAACGGCACAGTGCGGTACGGGGAGACTTCAGAAACTCAATAAGCTTCCGGTTGATGACGGTTATGTATTTCTCCTGTGCCTTCCAGTCAATCCGACCGGCCATATCCATCAAATCCCAGATCCCTTCCAGGCATACCTCCCACACGTTGTCCTGTAGCTTGTCCACGATGCCGGAGATACCTACCGAATCTTTAGATCCAGTCATTTTACCACCGGCACGATTGTCTCGACGCAAGAGTCCGCAAGAGTCTCCAATAGGCTCCACCTCGCTCTCGTCGTCCAGATCATGCCGCTCTTCGTCACGATCCATGCATGCATCGGACTCCAGGTCTTGCTCATCCAGTTCATCCACATCGCTATTGCCACTGTCATCATCGAATTCCAAGTCATCTAACGACTGCTTTCCGACCTGATGCTGCTTCCGGCCTCGACCAGAAATGGATATCAGGGGATCACCAACAAACGGGGACTCTTGCGGATCCTCGTACAGCGGCTTCCGATGGTCTAGCTTTCCCTTCACGGGCATCTGCTTCGGCTGCTTTCCATTCCCTGCCAATCGTGGGTGCTTTCCGCCAAAGTAAGGAACTTGCGATGGCCTCGGATTCTCTAGTCGCGCATGTTGGCGCATCTGCACATTCACTCTTCCTTTGCGATCGCTAATTGTGGATTCACTTCCGCTTGTTACAAGCCCAATTCCTTCTGCCATCCTAGGCGGAAGTGAGCCTTGGAACAAAGTTCGGGGCAAAGCAGCAGGTCTTCCCTGCTGTTGCTGCTGTTGCTGAGCTTGCTGAGCGCTTTGTTCCGCCTCCACCAATTCAAGCAAAGTGCGACTAGTCTGGCTGTGCATGCTTCTTTGGCGGTATCGGTTAACGCCGAAGAAGCCACCTAATCCCGATAGACAACGGTTCACCTTGTACTGGGTGTTCAATTGCTGCTGGGTCTGCCGACCCTCAAACCCCGATCCAGACTCGTCCCGCTGCTGATGAACGTGTTGTTCCTGACGCTGCGCTAACCTGGTGGCGTTGTTCTGCGTGATGTAGTTGTCCGGAAAACGAAACGTTTGGCACACGTTCACAATTTGCGGAGTTTTGCTCTTTGGCCGGATCGAGATCGGCGTCAAGTGTGCCACTCTCAGCCGTATCGGTGGTCGTCGCGTGTCCCGCGTGGCGAACTGGACTCTATTCCCGTCTACGGTTTGCTTCGTAGCAAACCAGCCGGAAATTGAGGGATCCTCTTCCTGCACGCCATTCTCATCGTATTGTTCCGAGTCCCAGCCGCTTGGTCCAATCGAGCTACAGGTGGTTTCGAAACAACTCCCAGAGTCTCCATGACGGTCGTGAACCACGCGTCGTACATGGTCACTTCCGGAAGAATCCTCATACTGTGGAAAATCCCTTGGTTCGTATGGCACCGCGCCGTTCTGCCGTTGGATGTCGCAACGTTGTTGGTATCTTCGGCCACTCTGCCGATCCGCTTCCGCGCCGGTGCTAAGACATCCACTTGTTTGTACAGCAGCAAAGCCGCTCTTTAGCATGATTTTGAAACGGGATATAGCAGCTAGTAAGATGGCCAAAGAAGCCTCTTTTTAAATGACTTTGGCACTATTTGAGTTTCACTTTAAAGATTTGTGGAACGATATGAACACAGGCAAAAATAACAGTTTTGATCACACAGCAAATTTGGAGCAGCCTCTTTTGGAACAGATATTCTGAAGAGATTGTTAAGTTTAAATGCGGGAACAATTCTCGGTTTACTTTGATAAATCCCAAATATCATTATTTCTTTGGGTGATAGGTGTGTGGAACATGGATTCAAAATTTGGTTATTCAAAAAACCAAAAAAGGTATGGCCAATATATGATAGTTACTGTAGACTTTGGTGAAAAACATGTTATAGAAATGTAAGGATACTAAATTATGGTTTTTTCGGCATAGGCACAAGGTTCACATTAACCACATTTGTATCAGTTTATTATAGCCTGTATTAAGATTACTTGTATATGTCATTATTATATGTACGCATGTATATAAGTATATATATATAAGTTATCGCTATATATATTTATATATCCTTTAATCGGTTCATACTAAACCTAGCTGGTTCTTTAGCTCGTCTCATCCACTGTTCCGCCCGTCCGGTCCATTTATTTGCGCTTTGTTCAAATATCCAACAAGTGGCACTTCATTCATTCGTTTCATATGCCTTGCCAACTTCAAACTTTCAACAAGAACTTCATTTTAATAGAGTTTAGAGTACACAAAAAAGTTACAAATCCGTTAAAAATGAATTATGGGAACATCTTTTGAAGATGGGCGGTTGGTTATTTTCATCCATCCTGCCTTGGTCGTAGTTCTTAATATGCTATGCATTCATTTCAACTCTACTAAATTTCTGAAGAACTTAATAAAATTAACAAATTACCGTTTAAAATATCTTAAAGAAATAACAATTTACCTTTGACGTGTTCATCCAAAAAAAGGTGGCCTAGATGAAAGAGAAGAAGAAATTAATCTGAAGAAATTTCTTCAAATCCTTGACACTAAAAGGACAATCTATCATTTCTGGTACAGTTGAATCAATCCCAGGTATTTCCTTCACTTTCCTCTCCGATTTCCTACTGATCTACTGGTGACGGCAGGGTATTCTCCTACAGAAGCGATCGTCGCACTTCATGTTGTATAGGGTGTATAGGACCGCTTGTTTCTCTAAGCAAAGATCTGCTAGATTAATTTCTTTTGCGTCATATATTATCGTGGTAGAGATCTTCGTGCCAAAAAGCTTTCGTGGGAGTTGTCTTTCATTAAATGGGGTTTTTGAGTTTCCTAGAATAATTCTATTACCCATTTTAACTGAGTGTCATAGTTATAAATGCCATCTAACAGTTAACTTCCTTCTAAATCGGCGTTAGGTTTGCCTGATTCGCTTTGCCTATTTTTGCTACAATGTTTGATTAGTAAATTCTATGTTCGTCTTTCGCTACTGGGATTGTGTTCATGTCAATCGTCGTCTGTTTTACTTCAATTAAAACATTAATGTAGCATTCTCAAGCCCTAAGCTGTTGGCGTTAGGATGCTTCAAACATGATGGGTTATTTATTTGATTTACTTTTCTTTATTTAGGTAGGTAATCATCTTCTACGCTCATTTCTATTTAGTAGTCCCTGGCGCATGTTACAAACGCTAGGTTGTGTTTATTTCGAGCAATCTCGATACTAAAGTTTATCTTTCTATTTGTTTAGTACACGTATGCTTGCTGTTTACATTGTAGTTCGGCATTATTCCTAAATATTTCGTGATTTAAAATTGAGTCGGAAACAAGTCGGAAATTCGTTTGACGTATGCAGGAGCCGAACATAGACAGGAGTAAAAGGAGCACATCGACAGCACACCACATCACATATCTTTAACCTCAGTTTTTATCTGCGTTACGGTTTTATAAATATATATATTTATACCCCGAGAAGCAACTCATTCTCTTACCAACATCCGTTTCTATCCAATCATTTATTTCCTTGCGTGGCGGAACACATGTCACACTTTCCAATCCATGGGTCGTATGGATAGTGTTCTCATTCCCATCGTTTCCCCATTACATGTCAATAGAGATTTCTTAAGTTTGCTCTACAAATCGTAATGTGGCTCCATACTCCAATTTCAATGATAAACTTTTACGTTTGATTTTTTCAATTGTTTTGCTCATCAGTTTGATGCCGGGGAGATGATATGTAAAAGCCAGTGTATCTGGAGAATAACCTTTCTTAGTCAGGATTTTGATTTTTTTTTTACTCTTATCGATTTTTTCGATGGTTTCTTCTGCCGCCGACAAAAGATAATTTGGTTGTTGAAGTTTTGTTTTTCAATTTCATTATCAAACGTCCCCCGTGAAGGGTACGAGAACAGTAGGTATGTGATGGTCTATAGATATTGTGTTTGGATAGGAGTCCGAAGCCTTTTTGCTATGTTTTTAGGGTTTCTTTCGTTACTTGTAACTCTATAAAAGGAGGCACAATATGTATTCCTACAGCAGTGTATAATGATGTTAATGTATATGCATCTCAATAATAAATGTATATAATTTCGTATTACTTTTCATGTTGTTTGTTGTTCTTGTTGTTGCTGTTGTAATATGATCTTCTACTTACTAATCTAAATGTTTCCTGTCGTAAATTTATCCACTTGATTGTTTTACACTACTATCATTAAAATACTACACAATCGAATGGTTTACAATATCACTACCTTTTTTGGGGTCTGCGATTTAGTTGCACTCGGCATCGACTACCGCTGTACCGACTTGTCTCGCTATGTTAGTTGGTAAGATTTCATTGATATTCTTTAACGGTTAATTTTTTCTGTCTGGTAAATTAATCTAGTCAATTTGTTGAGGTTTATAAAGGTAATTTTAACCAGGTAGAAGTGTTGGGCCGTCACTCTCACTGTGGTCACGGGTTTCAACTCAAAGGATTACGAGGATCAAGCCAACACACCGGACCAGTTTAATGATTACGAATTGTACATAGTTGTGACGGTTCTGACGGATTGCGACGATTCGTAAAGATGTTAACTTGAACTGCAGCACGGATCTGCAAGGTTTGTGCAACATTGCTAAAGGTTTTTTTTTCTAGTATTAAAACAAACAGAGACAACAAAAACATGTTCTGTAAAACAGGTAAGCACAAGTGCTGTGAACGCAATTGAGCTTGCTTAGAAGAAATGCATGCAACAAATCTGCTAATACATACATACACATTCCCTAAAAGGCTGCATCCTATCGCGTCACAGTGGGTTGAAAAGCTAGGGCATTTTTCTCATATCCCATGTACGGAGCGGCAATCGAAAAAGAAAAACCATAAGCACTTCTACCGTTGGCTAGGAACTATTGGCAAAGGAATCTACTGTTCTCTAGGGACTAACATACACACGGACACACTCAGCCCCACCGAAATAGCCACATACAAACATACAACAGCACATGCTAGTAGGAATCGTAACCATACACGTCAATACATTTGTGCGTCTACAGTTTGTCCTGTAAATCGGAGCCCAAAGACATGTTTCGCCGCTTTTCTTCTATAGACAGGAGTATGAACACTACCTTTATGTGGTGTTTTAAGAATGTTTTCCTCCTTTTTCCCATTTACCTTCCTTCTGTATTCGTTTCACAAACGAAAACAGTATACATGATTCACTAGCGCGTTTTAGCAAGTAACAGCCACATACAACATTATCCAGGTAACATTCTGATTCCAGGCAACATAAACAACATTCTTGCATAACTAAAAAAAAACAGAGCTACCGTAAGGAAAGAAAGTAGCACTCCCCAGTACGGTATCGTTTGGTTTTTGCAATGAACCGAACGGATGGAATGTATTTGTAAAGTGTAACGCAAACACGTCAATTATTAATCTTCCCGACATTTTTGAAATTCAAACCATTGCCAGTCGTTAGGAGAAAGGTTTGTTCAATCTGCAGCATGATTTCATAGACAGGCGTGTTTAGAAGTAATGAACACAGATGATCTGTCTATGCATTGCTCACATCTGCCATATTATTTGCAATCCAATGGAAAGAAACCAAAACACCCGGAATCACAAAATACAGAATGCCTTCTTTGACGTGGCGCCGAAAATCGAGCGATTTCAAAACAACAGGCCTAAACTACCGTCCTCGCTTCCTCTAGTACTTCCGCCCGGGATTCAGCACCTTGCAAAAGTGTGGCATCGTAACGCGACAGTCGACCTGCACCGCGCCGGCAGCGTTCGCCGGGGGTCTGGTCGAGCGCGAGGGTCATTGCGCTTGCTGCTCGGTCTCGCGGGCGTAGTCCTGATGCCGACGGACCACATCGGCCACGATCGGCTCCTCGATCTCAAGCCCCGTCAGGGCCTGATCTTTCGTCAGCAGGATTTCGTAGTTGCTGTTCGGCGTCACGAACACGACCCGGGTCTTGCGCGTCTGCAGGATGTTCGCGATGACCAGCTTGTGCTTGTACTTGTTGAGGCTCTCGCGTGACTTCGCGATCAGCAGCGCCTCGTCCGTTTCCAGCTTGAACGAGACGACGTACGCGTGCGGCACCCATAGGCTAACGAGCGGGGCCAGCATCTTCGGGACGAGCTGGAGCGAGATCGTGGGTGCACCGTGCCCAGACTGGATCTTGTGCGTGGGCATCTCGTCTTGGGGTACGTAGAAGTCGGACACGGCGGCCGCCAGGAATAGAACTGCGTTCCGCTCGAACGGGGCCAGCGATTCGCAGGCGGCCCGTAACAGCCACATGTAGTCGACAACACTGGTGAAGGTGATATAAAGCATTCGGTGCGTTTCCTGCGCATTTTTGTACTTATCCAGCACTGGTGCAAGCACGTCGACCGAGTCCGGTTTCACTGCAGAGATGCGAAAGGAATGGCAAATAAATTTAAATGATTCACTAAAAGCCTTCACTACTTTTTCGAAACACGTATATATTTTGCGACCTAGCTCTTCTATTTATATTTAATAATCCATCGACATGAGCCATTCTGGAGTATTGCTTCTCCATTATAGCTATTCCAGAGGTTTTCCCTCTGACAACTAGTGCAATATGAAATTATAAATGAAGGAAAAGTCGTTTCCTCACTCCAACCGCATCCTTCTTCGACACATTCATCCTTGATAAAATATAATCATAATGAAGCCATAACACACCCTTGGCGTTTATCATAGACCGCATCCAACCTCCAGCGCACATCAACAAGGGAAGAGGAACTTGGGCGGGAAACTCTATTCTAGATAAATAAGATGCACCGAGAAGGAAGCAAAACAAGCGCGATATGAAGGAACACAGCAAAATTGACGGTAATCATATTAAGTTACCAGTCGGTTTGTTCGTTCGTTTACTAGGTCGTAATAACAATGCATTCAGCCCCGGTAGACGCTCGATGCTACTTGTAGCGCACCATTCTACGGCGTTCCGGTGCTGCAGATGAAACTGTGGAACTGCTCATGCTAGTTTTCCTGAGTATTGATTCGTTTGGCTTTTCAATATGCAAAGAATTTAAAACCGGCATGGTTTGAAGTTTGAATAAACATCGCATGCAATGTAAATGTATCGAGAATACCTTTAACCCGATAATTTTATAAAATCGTTTTGCTCAGGTAGGTTTCACTAATCGCTTACACATTTTGGGGCAAAGATGATTTTTGCATAAAAATCCACATAAATGCTGAAAATCAGCGGTCTACAACTAAACTGTAGAAAGTCATTGAAGAACACCCAAGCATGTTTTGATGATGCGCAAGGTATACGTTACAATTGAAAAGTTCTTATGTCCTTCCTTTAACGAGGAAAGTAATATAACCGCGATTACGACACAAAAACACAGTGTTTCGGCTAACATCGCAGAGACAGGCCGTCGGTACTACACCGCACCACGGGAAGCTCAGAGCCAACCGTGAAACTTACCGGTGATGGTGGTGCTCATGCCCTCCTCGTGCAATTCGAGCATGTCGAGCAGCTGTTGGCCGGTGAAGTGGCGCGAGAACGGCTCCAGCGATTTGGTGCGATGCATGAATATGACGGCGTACCCATGCTCGAGGAAGTACTCGGCCGACGCGGAGCCACGGTTGCCGGCGCTAAAGTTATCCACGAACCGGACCGTGTTGTGCTCCAGCGGAACGGTCGTGCCGCCGGACTGGACACCGGCGAGAGGACGAGAGAAATGGAAGAAAGTAAAATCATTAAACGAGGTGGTTAGCAGGAGACGGGAAAAAGGCTAGCCTAACAGCGTGGCAACCGCACTTAGGAGCCTCTTTGCTCCGTATTACCCAAAGGAGACCTTTGGCATGATGTTGCTACAAGAAATCGGTTGAAGGTTATGAACATTCTCCTGCATATTTAAACGAAATTGTACATCTTAATTAAGGCCACTGAGTTTCTTCTCGTTGGGTGATATTCGAGGACGATTCGCCAGCAATATGGGGGTTTTCTTTACAGCAGTCTTATCGATAAAGTAAGTTTTTCTCGAATCCATTCCTTTATATACAAGCTAGTAAACTTAAAGAATTTTGACGTTGAAATATATTATAACCTTGACACATGTTTTCTTCGTTGACTTTTTCTTCAATTAAAGTTTTACTAATCTTAAATGAGTTCAACCTGAAACAAAGTATGAAATAGAAATAACTTGAGCCCCCTTTCATCCTATACACCATCAACCATCAAGCTTTTCTGTGACAGGTGGACAGTATTGCAACGAAACGCTTTCAACCCTCGCAGTGGCACACCGCGCAATGGTTCAAAATAAAATATTAGAACCATAAATCACACATTCCACCCCCGATGGACGAAGGACTGACCGCGGACGATCGAATGACCACAGCAATGCATCATATACGGCTCATAAATTTGATTTCCCATCAATATCTCCAGCCTACACTCTCCTCCTATTGCGTCCTTTTTCAATCAAGTAATTGCACACTGACTGCCAAACGCGACACGGAATCGTCGATCGCTTCCCGGATTATCCACCGAGCGCGCTATCCTCCTAATCACGTGTAGCTTCCCCAAAATCCCCAAACGGTCAGAGGGTCCATTACATCGCCGTGCCAAAGGGAAAAAAAGGGACTGATGGTTCATTCCATTCCATTCTATTTCCATTCACACAGTCGTATAAACCGATAAAATCGTTTACTCCTCCCAGGGGACAGTGTCGGTCGGATGAAATCTCTCTCGGCAATCGCAAGTCGAGCATCGGGAAAGGTATGAAGCAGCGAGGGAGAAAACGCGGGTGCAGGCAGATGTGTCAAGCCAATCATAGCAGATTAACGAGCACGTACGGCCAACACGTTGCAAGCTCATGGGTGTCCAAAAGATCCACCCGGCCTCAAGGTCGCGTCCGATGGAATGAACGGACGGAACCAGGATGGTCCCAGGGTAAGAGGCATGGAATGCAAACACTTCGACCCTCTATGTTGGGGGGGTTGCCGCTGCATGTGGGAGCTATTTTTAGACGGATCCAAAAATTTATGGCCCACGCATTTGCCATTGGGATTTACTGTCGGGCCGGAAAATTGATTGCCATAAGCGAAAGCGAAGGAAGCAGCAGGAGTTCCATCTTCGGTTTTCGGGTCAGACAGAATGGCTGTTTTTTGTTTGCCTGCTATGCGCTAAGGTTGTTTATGATGCTTTCTTTTCCGATGATGCTATAAAAGCTCGATCTGTTCCTTTGCTGATTGTACTTAAAACTGAAAGTCTTTCGGAAACGAGAAAACGGTAATGGTATGCGTTTTATAACACTGGAACCATTGACAGTTTCAACGGACACATGAATCGTGAACTTTACAAATACTACAGGTGTGCAAACACCACGAAAAAACAATACTAATCTTTTTCCAATGTTATGTCCTTGAAATTTCCTCAATTTGATGTTGCCCGTTTTTTAAATGAAAGTTTCAAAGAGATCATTTTTTTTTAAATACAATGAAATAAAATGAATATATGATTGAATAAATATCAGATACAATGATTTCTTTTTAGCAAACTTGGTGCTAGAGTAAAATAGATTAACAAGTTTCAATCTTTTAGAGTCAGGGGGCCTTGTTTATTCAATTAGTATTAGGTGCGCAATTAAATAACGGCCGTTTTTTTAAAGGCACATTTTGATTTATCGTGACTATTTGAGTAGCAATGGATCATCCAAAGTAATCGCTAGCTGCAACTCTATGCAAAATTTCTGGGAAGTTCCAGTTTTTTAAAAAGAAATCTTCATCTTTTGAAAGATTCAACGAATCAAGTCATTGTCGAGTCGGCTGGAGCTTTTCATGGTCATGTCCATGCCCATGTTTAACCAGTTGTCATGCATGCGCTGATATTCTGGTACTTTTTCGAACAGTTCTTGGCTCAATTTGTTCAATTGAGTTCTAAGCTGTACTCCAGTGATGGTTTGCTCGGTTGCTACAACTCATAGCAGATGATATCGGTCTGGTCCTACCGGATGCACAGCAAACCCCTCGAGGCAGGAATGGAAGGCCGTAGTGCCGCAACAGGAGCATGACCGTGGGTCCCCATGTTTTTTTTTCGCTTTGGGTACCGTAATGTATCCATTTCTCATCATTCGTCACGATGCCGTAAAGTTTTTTTTTCCTGTTTTGCCGCTGGAGCAATAATCAAATAACGAATGTTTCAATACATTTTGTTAACAAAACGCTCTAGCTTAAATTATAAAGTTTTGGATGCCCATGGCAAAACATCGATTTCAAACTGCCGTTACTTATTTGCAGACCTAATATATTTCTGCCTTGCCGGTTCGATATACTAATTGAATTGAAACCGCTTTAATTAAAAAACAAAATGCAACAACATGCTGACAAATACATGCCCATCGGTTAGTCTGGGTTTTTTTAAAGGAAAATAACGATCGTCAGTCTCGCACGGTAAGCTTACATAAACCACGTTGCGTGGAAAAACTGAACAACAAAAAACCAGCAAAGGTAACCGATGGAATCGGCATCAGGGGTGTTATCCTAAGGAAAACATGGCTATATTTTCCCCTTTTCCCAAACCGGTGAGGGAGGTAAATGAGAAAGAGAAACCCAAAGTGCGGCAAGAACGCATGAAAGGGAAGTCAAAGAAATGAGAAGAAAAAGTTTTCCGGGAAAGCTTTTCTTCCAATCTACCTTCAGCCCTACACCGAGCGAGTTTTGTTAGAGAAGGTGTGCAGGAAACTGCGGAATGTCCCATTTGCGAGTCGAATTAAGTACGTCCGACGAAAAAAAAAAAGCCGGAATAATCATAGCCACGTAGCCCCACCATTTGGGAGCTCTTGGAGTGGATACTGACATGGTTGAGAGGACCATGCGGCACACGAGAGTTGCACAATCTCTGCCAGTGTACCTCAAGACAAAGCACGCAGGACGGAAAACCGTCTGGGTAACGATGCTACTGGCAGGACCAACACGTTCATGTTAACTCCAGACGGTGATTGTGCAAGAATCGTATATAATATGCATGGAACCCAACGCCCCGGTCACCCTTGGAAGAATAAGGATAACGGCATCGCCCACCAAATCACATAAATCGGTCCGTTGCAGGGGTTCTTTTTTATTAGGAGAAAATGCGTTCACAATCCTGGGTGTTTGTAAGGTACACTCGCATACATAGTTTTATTACCGAAAGCCCATCGACCGAGGGATCAATATTGAAAACAATCACCAGTTGTAAAGGTGAGTTTTACCGCTTCGTTGGATCGTTGAATCCAACGGAATGGACAAGAAAAAGAGAGTACACACATTTTATCACCTTTTACATCGTTCTAACTTGCCTACCCTACCATCAACTGGGGGGCGTGGACCGGTTATATTTCGTTTACAAGAACTCACAGACATCCGGGGACAAAGAGTTCAAACTCGTATCGATGGAAGGGTACACTGGAAAACGTTTATGTTTTATTCATAACAAAAAACCCACCTGCATCTAATCAAATGAACGCAATCTAATTTCGGGCCTCTCGGGCGCGCACGTTAGCGGCCCCCTCGGGTGATTGGTATGGTACAGGTGATGTCGAAACATCGGTGAACTGCAACGGCCCCCACAATCGGTCAGCAATCGGACTCTAGATAGAACGGATGATTAGAGCCAATGCCTCTGCCGGTTTGGCCAGCGGCAGGCAACGGTGGATGGCAGTATAATTTCCCACCGGTCCACCTAATCCTAGGTCGTTTGTATGGCTATCACGCGCCTCTTTATTGCCTTAGTAGACGCCCTCCGGCCGGGTGGATGAGTGAAAACAAAGCCCTGCATCCGCATACTTCCTTTCGATAATGTAGTAACATGCCTGCCTATTGAAAGTAGGCACGTCACCACCTGTTGAGGATAAAGTAAAAACAAAAAATAAACTAGGAGCGAAACAGAGAGGGTGGGAGGGAGGGAGAGAGTAATAACTCGCTCACTCGGCAACTCTAACTCGCCTCGAAGTTGTGGCCGAGCGGATTCGCTTGCATCCGAATGTCCTTCCCGGGGCAAAATTGAACGAAATGGAAGTGGGTAAAACATCCAAATGACATTTTAATATACTGGCTCGTGGCTCGTGAATAACCCATCAGCATTAGACACGACCGCGTGTCAGGACGAGGCGCAACACGAAAAACATTGTCCTTATGCACCCCCTGGGATGGGTGCAGGCAGTGTTCAAACCCTTGTTGAGTTTATCACTTGGGGGGGTTTTGTTATCGCTTGCTAAAATGCATGCTTTCGACTCCGAATAGAGGAGTGTTTTTTTTTTTATCGAAGAGGATTAACACACGGTTTACAGCACGGAACCTACAGGAGCAAAGTACTTCAGCAGCTGTAAATCTAACGATTCCGGCGGATCTCCTTGACACCATCCCAAAGGGGATTCTTTTCTGGTGATCTTCCCGTCATCCATATATGTATGCCCTGGTCGACCATAAACCACCCTAGAAAGAGATATGCAATCTACAGCAGAGCAATTACCGTAACGAGCACGATGTGACTCTTGAGTTTGTAGTGGCGGTCGCAGAATTCCTTCAGCAGGGATCGATTATCCTCGAAGCAGTTCGGTGGCAGATGGGTGGCGTAGAAATCCTCCCAGTGAGACGTCATGGTTTCGCAGGAGGGCAGAAGAGTCCGGTTCTGTGTCAGTGATTCTTTTCGATGGCAGCAAAACTTTACAACAATAACACAGTATCTTTTTCACTCCCTGCTTTCCCGTTAGGTAGGGCAATAGCACTATGACGAGAATGTTCACATACGTATGGAAAACTATCTTTACAAGACAACAGCTTTAACAGTAAGGTGAAGTTTCGTATTTTCTTATGGATACGAGATTGTATGAAAGATAGACAATTCGCTGATTTTTACACTAAAGGACACTCGATGTGTTCAGCAGCAAGAGAATCTTTAAATAAAATCAATCAAACCACCTTTTTTATGCTGGATGTTTTGAGTATTCCTATTCGCGGCGGTTCGAAGGAAAAACTTCCAACACCATCAGCACCATACCGAGCTCCGCACTTGACCACCTTCCTTCGTTCACTGCAAGTCATGCAACCCAAAAATACACGCAATCATGAAAACATGATCCATGGGTTACGCGTGGATTTTTACCCCGCGAAAACAGGCAGCACTGATATTCCAAGTGCGAATTCTATTTGCCTATGATGCGATTGTACTTTCACCTTCCTCTTGCGACACTGAACGTACTTGCAATCCAACTTCGGCGCGGTTATGTTGAGAAATGGATCTTCCGTCAACTTCTGCTGCCGATCCGGCCGCTGACAATCAACCGACATCGTCCGAATGAATTGAACATCCAGGTGTGTTCTTCAAGCTGCGTTTTGACAGTCCAACATTGACACATTGCGTGTAATTTGGTATGCTTCTTCAAATTCAAATGTATTTAAACAGTGCAGAGCCTTTTATCCGTACGCAACCCTGTGGAAGAAGAAAAACTGGTTGATTTCCTCGTTTTGAATATTTATTTTTAACTAGGTGAATTGGAGGAAAATTTGATTCAAAGGAATGGTTCGTTGTTTCAAGCCAAACGCGAAATATTATAGACTTGGGATATGGGTTAGTTTAACAAGCAATTATTCTAGAATTTAAATGGTATTAACACGTTTCAAAAAGGGCTCAAGGCGGATAAATAACTTCTTAATGTAGTTTATTGTAAACACAATTGGAGAATTGTGTCTTTTTTTACATTGCGCGATACTTTTACAGCTCTTATATATTTGTATTGCTTTGCAAATTCCCTTCTAAAATGTGAATTTCTATACAGTTTATTGTTTGATTCGAGGAGAGTACTTTTGTTATCGTTTTGATCGGTTTCATTCAAGGAAAAAAAAAGCAAAATGATGATCGATCCTCGTGATTTCTGCCTCATGTTGTACAGCAGGAAAATTAATGATTTTAAATAGTATCATTTTAATCCAATATTGAAAGAACCCTTAGTATGGGAGGGCTTAGATCACTCGCTTATACTAAAAACCAAGTTGAAATTACTGGCTTCATTCGGGAAGGTTCTTTCTTGGTGTTTATCTCATTTTAGTTCACATGAGCTGCATGCTTGTGGCAGCGACGAAGACTTAACAGAAACAGCAATGCTCTTAAATCTTTCGCAAGAAAAGTAATAAACATGTGCCCAAACGAACATGATCATATTTGCCATCGCAGCAATGTGTACCGCTCCAAGCATTGAAATTGAGTTCAGTCCCTTTTATTACTGTGATCACTTGTGTTCTACTTGCATTTATTTCGATTCATATCATTGTGAATGTGTGTTTATCCACATGTTCTAATAAGTTCTATCGATGAGTGTTTTTTTTTTTACACTGACGCAATCTTAACTTCATTCACGGTCTTTCTCCTGGGGCTCGCAGCAACAACACCAGCAACACTGTCTCAACAGCTCTGCGATGGAAGCACTGTATTGTTTTTTTTTTTCTGTTCGCTTCTCTTGCGGTGTTCTACAATTTCAGTGATGATCGTTGGTGT
Source organism: Anopheles atroparvus (assembly GCA_914969975.1). Lineage (NCBI taxonomy): Eukaryota > Metazoa > Arthropoda > Insecta > Diptera > Culicidae > Anopheles > Anopheles atroparvus. The sequence continues at coordinate 22,553,235 of CAJZCY010000001.1, read as the reverse complement.
CCGGACGCAGAAAGATTGATTTCAATTCACAAGTGTCATGTTGTAGCATTTTATGGTTTATCATTCACATGTGCGGCAGTGTTCTTCCAAACCACATTAACCGGAGGTTTCATTAAGATTTATTTCGTAATAAACGATGTCCTTTAGAAGGCGCTAAATTAATAACTCACTCGCTAACTTAAACAATGTCTCCGGGCACAGATGTTCGTATATCTATTAATTAGAGACGCGGTTGGTACACTCGCTCACTCTCTCCCTACGGCATTCATTTGTAATAACAACTTTTATTTTTAATACAAGCTCTCAACAACAAACAATGAACTCAACCGGGATGATGCAGCAGCCCGCGGATGATGGTTGGGTGAAGATAAAAGCAGCTAGCAAAATACAGGACATACTACTTCTGGAAAACACATTTGATTCGTGTTTGTCCTAAAGTTCATAATTTCACCCACAAACCCCGTTTTGTTTCGAAAAAGCGGCGCATTCGATGAGCAAAAAAAGAAAAGCTACCAGACAAAATTCGAAAATTCAGCCGAGAACAGCATGTATTTTTCGTAGAGCATTCACTGCATGCAAATGTGATTTTACTTCAGCGCTCGAAAGCTTCTCACAATAGTAAGATAGCTTTTACAACTTTTCAATGAATATTAACTGTTATACCCAACGTTGATTCAAATTAGAAAACTTCTTGTAGAAACTTGCAATGGAAACTTTTTTGAAAATCCATGTTACAACATTACACTCCTTCCTCCTTCCGCACCTTCCAACATTCGACTGTTAATAGCCAAGCAGAGTTCAAACTTTTCAAACTTTGTTTATCGTTTGCCTCGCACATGTGCTCGCACACTATCTGACCTCTCCTCCCCCTTCCTCTCCCTCTCTTTCTCTCTGTCACGCTCTCCAGCACCGCATTCCGTTTTGCTGCTTTTCAAACATCGCCACACACGTGTCGCTGAGTCTGTACATATTTTCCATTTCGCTGGAGTCGATTCGATTCACCCACCCTGCCCCGTCACTATTTTACAATTAAACATTATCGCCATAGTCTCGGTCACCAACGTTCAGTCGATCCGGTGCAGCCGTCACGGAGAAGCCCAAAATTCGATTATCGAGCTTAGTCATTTTGTTCTTCTTTATCTTCTTAGCTTTGCCCTTTGGGGAGAGAATTGAAAAGAAAAGAAACAGAAAAAGAGTTACGATAGATCCATGAACTATCCAATTCATGAAGTTTTTCTAATTTTCTAAATCCCAAATGATGATAGGCATTGATGTTAAATAGGTTTCCGTTCCATCATGCGTCGTTTTTTTTCTGCGCAATATTTTGACCTAGGAACTGGAAGATTCCATTTTCATCATTCCCACTTTCATCATTTGTGTGCACAGAATTAAAAGATCCACAGCACAAGTTCAATGCGTTGAGTATAAACTAAAACATTAGCAAATTCCTAAAGTTCATTACCTTACCTTGATTTCTTGGAAATCATTCGATGATGGATTGATAGCCGGTGCCGGTTTGCACATGTCATCGATGTGGGCATTCTTTTGGCGCTGCTGATTTTTGTACTTCGAGCGTCTTTCTAGGAATTGCCTTGCAAACTCCGAACACTCCTTATTCTCTCCTGCAACAGCAAAGAGAAACCGGTCAGCGATATAGATCATATTCGTCCTTGCCCCGCGACAAGCCAAATGCGACCTGCACTTACCTAAGTATACACGTATGTAATCCTTCACCTCGAACGGGGATTCAATGTCCTGCAGAAAGCCAACGAACGTTGGAACTAAAGGAATGATTGAGGGATAAAACAAGGGGTAAAACAATTATTATTATATCCTCTCCAGGCTTCTTGGATGGTGGCGCTCTTTCCGGGGGGTTCGGATACTTACTGTCGACCTCGCTGTTCAACGAACTAAGGGCACGGGTGCACCAGCTGGTAAATTCGTTGGTTTGCTCGTTTATGTTCTTCCGATCGCTGCCACCGGCGGCACTTCCATTCTTGCTCCCGCCTCCGCCGGCATTCTTGCCGGCATTCGCCCCCTTTCCGCTGCTGGCCGTGCTCGAAGATTGCTGCTGCTTCTGGTGTTTGGCAGCGTTCACCGTCGACGATGCGCTGGTGGAAATGCTTCCCATGGTTTTGCTCTTGCTCAGGAGCTGCTGCTGCTGCTGCTGGTGTTGCTGCTGCTGTTTGCCTCCGGAAGCCACCGCATTGGCCGCGGTTTGTTGCTGTTGCTGCTGCTGCTTGCGACCAGCCTTGGCAACTGCCGCAGCAAGCGTGGGCTGCGTCGGTTCCTCCCAGAATCCACCGGAGCTGACACTGTTACTGATGCCCCCGACGGACGAACCCGCTCCGGAAAGGTGGCCCGACTCGATGCCATCGGCACCACCGCTTCCCCACGCTTTGGTTGAGTTGAAGTACAGCAAGCTGTTGCCGCCGCGCATCTGCCATACGGCGGCACCTCCAGCAGCTCCACCGAGCAGGGCACTGGCAGTCAGTGGCTCCTCCTTCTTCGAAGCCTTCGAGCCGCCTCCCTGAGCCGCAATGGCGGCCACCGTCAATCCGCCGGACGCAGCGCCCGCATTCTTCTCACGCGCGCGCTCGGCAGCGGCAGCCTCTTCCGCCTGAATTTCCGCCAACGGCTTCACATTCGCCGGCACCAGGTTCTGGGCGTTCCACTTCAGCTTGTTGTCGATCTGTGACTGCATCTCGAGGATCTGCTGCTGCTCCTGCTGCTCACGAATGTTCTGCTCGCGGCGTGCCATCATCGCGCGCAACTCTCGCTCGGCCTTTTGTATTTCCGTCAAGCTCAGCCCACTGTTGGCGATCTCCGCCACCGCTCCAGACCACGGGGCCGGTGCTGCCTTACTAGCGGCACGCTGCTGCTGTTGCGGTGACTGCTGTTGCTGCTGCTGCTGTTGTTGCTGCTGCTGCTGCTGCTCTTGTATTTTCAACGCCTCGCGACGCTGCAGCTCGAGCAGCTTTGCCTTCTTTTGGGCTTCCTGTTCCTCCAGGTTTTTCTTCTCCTCGGCCAGCTTGCGCTTCTGCTCTTCCTGCTGCAACTTTTTCAGTTCTTTCTGCCGTCTCTTCTCCTCCATTTCGTTCTTCACTCGGATGAAGTCACTCTCGTCGTCGTTCACCACCTGGCCATTGCTAGAGCTACTGCTGCTGCTGCCTCCAGCACCTCCGGTGACTTTCTGCGGTTTCTTTATCTTTTGATTCTGCTGCGTCACCTTCTCCTCGGCGTCCACGTGGTGATTGTTCGTAGTAACCAGCTGCTTGGTGCTTTGCTTTTTGCCACCAGACTGCTGCTGTTGCTGCTGCTGCTGCTGTTGAAGCTGGGGCTGTTGGTGAGCTGTAGCATCGAGCACGCCATCTTTTTTGTTGCTTTCCTTAATCGGTTTCTGATTAAACGGCTGCTGCTCATGCTGCTGTGGTGGTTGCTGCGGGGTTTGCTGCTGCTCCTGCTGCTGCTGTTGCTGCAAATGTTGCAACTGTTGCTGCTGTAGTTGCTGGATGTGCTGCTGCTGCTGTTGCTGCTGTTGCTGTTGTTCGTGTAACTGCTGTGGATGAGCCACTTGTTGCTGCTGGTGCTGCTGCTTTTGCTGCATCTCCTGATGCTGCTGTTGCTGCTGTTGTTGCATTTGCTGCTGCAGCTGCTGCTGTTGCAGGAGTTGCTCCTTTTCCAGCTGCTGCTGCTTTTCCACCTGCTGGTGATGCTTGAACAGCGAGGCCACCGATGGTGCTTGCGGTTCGTTCGAGGGACCACCTAGCAGCAGCGGATGGTGTCCACCGGCAACGGAGAGATGTGGTTGCTGTTGCATCAGCGAAGCGAAGGAGGCACTGGTCGGCGGTGGTGGCGGCAATTCACCCCAGGCTGGTCCCCCCATTGGCCCACCAGCTCCGCCCCTTGGCACCATTCCGGGTTGCGGCTGTTGCTGCTGCTGCTGGATACCTCCCGGTGTTGGTTGCATCCAGGGCGTGCCCATCAGTTCTGCGGCCGATTTAGCCGGTTGTTGCTGCTGCTGCTGATGCGGAGGAGGGAGCTGCTGTGGGGGTTGACTTTTGTGCAGCGACAAATGCATGAACAGCGATTGAATCGGATCGTCCCCTCCGCTGCCTGGTTTGCCGCCCGGAGGAGGCTGCGATTGCTGCTGCTGTTGCGCCTGCTGCGATGCTTGTTGCTGCTGCTGCGGTTGGGATGGGCCTTGGGAAACGGGACCAGCACCCGCCCCGCCCAACATTGCGCCGCGATTCAGCATCAGGTTGTTCGGACCCATGGGACCGACCATTTGTACTGACGGTGGATGATTAAAACCGATGCCGTGCATCATCTGTCCCAGGTCGTGGCCCGCTGCTGCCGCGGCCGCCGCAGCTGCCGGATCGACGTTCATGTTGGCTGATAAAAATATGGAAACATTAGAAAATAATAAATACAACACAAATCGCTTCTTACAGTTCCCCCTCTCCTCCCTTTGGAAAACTTACCTAGCATTGGTCTCCCAACGGCTACTTGAGGGGACTGGCCAAACTCTGGCAAATGCAGCTTCAGGAACTGCTGCTGCTGCTGTGGTGGTTGGCCTTGTTGTTGCATTTCCCGAAGCTTAAGGTTGACTAGCGTTTCCTGACTGGCTGCCGTCGGCGCACCACCGAAAATACTGGACCCCGGTTGCTGCTGACCGCCACTGCCCCCGGCTCCTGCCCCGCCCGACAGCGACGAGGGAGACATCATGCCCACCATACTCTCAGCCGTGATCAGCTGATTCATGCGCTGCGAGATGATGTGATTCTGCTGCTCGGGTGGCAGCAAATGCCAACCGTCAGTGCTTTGCAGTTTCTGCATCAGAAGGTTCTGCTGGCGTATGTAGTGCAGTGCTGGCGAGCCGACGTTCGTGCCAGCACCACCAGCTGCGGCAACACCGGTGCCAACACCGCCTTGACCGGGATGCAGTGACGCTTGCTGTTGGTTTTGATTCGGATGGGGTCCTCCTGTGGGTTGCTGTTGCTGGTTGGGTGAAGACAACACGGTTCCACCGCTACCCGATGCTCCACCAACCTTTCCAGATTGCCCCTGTGCAGATGAATTCGGCTGCTGCTGCTGCTGTTGCTGGTGTTGCTGCTGTTGGGGTGAATGCTTCGAGGGTCCACCACCGCCGCCCGAATTCGTTTTGATTGGTGGGATGGTGATCGAGTTGAGGAACGGAATGCCCCCGCCGCAGATGGCCACGAGCGAGCCAAGGGTGGTATACACCTCATCGCACGCTCGTCGAACCGAGAGCGAATCGTCGAAATAGCCGGCCCGGTACCATTCGGTCATCTCCGCCGCCTGGAACGGACCTTGCACCTTTCCCTGCGGATCGCGATAGAACCAAATGTCCGCCGTGTGCGGCGGAGCCTGCGGGCCCAACAGGTGGTGCAACTGCGACATGGGATTCACCCCGGCCACGGCCGCCGCAGCCACACGGTTAACGGCGACCGCATCCGGTAGCAGCATGGGATTGACCCGCGACATGTTAGCGCCGCCGCCGCTACCACTACCTCCACCACCTCCACCGCCGCCGTTGCCAAAGAGCTGCTGCATTGGAGCTTGCAGGGCCTTCGGGTGAATCATGTTCATGGGCAGCCCCCCAGTTGCACCTCCTCCTGCCGTGGACCCACCCGCGGACATTCCAAAGATTGGCGACTTATCCACCAATCCCGTGCCGTGCTGTTGCTGCTGCACACCAGGCAGTCCACCGCGAGTAGCTATGGACGATATTACCGACGGGTCAGTGGCATCCGGGGGTAGAAATTCGTCGTCCAGTATCAGCTGCGCCACCATATCGTCCGCCACTTCCTGCATGCGATCGATGCTCGTAATGGAGGGCGATTTCTTCGGCTCCTGGCTCTCAACATCGCGCTGCTGGGAGTCATCGTTGCCCCTGCCTTTCGGTTCACTTTCCGTGCTGCTTTCTCTTGCTCCCGCTGCGCCTCCCTTGGCGTCACCAGCGCCCTGCGAACCCTCGCGAGTACCCTTTTGCCAGGCCGGAGAGCTGTTTCCAGCATCACCAGCATCTCCACCAGCAAGCGCGATACTCGTCGCCGCTGACCCAGCCGTACCGAACGAGGACGAAATGGAAGAATCGATCGATTCGCGCGAGGAGGAAAGACCTTTCCCAGCGCCATCCGATGCCGGCCGCTCTTGGTGTTTCGGCGTCTTTTCAGCGGGAAGTGTATCCAACCCAGGGTTGCCGCTTTTATCCGTTTGCTGTTGAGAAGCATTGCTCGGATCGACGCTTCCGTGCCCCTCGACACGTCCATTTCTTCCCTTTGCGCCCGCTTCGCTGCTGCTCACATGGTTCATCGATTCCATGTCAGCAGCATCCGCTTCCTTCGCATCAGCAGCACCACCACGCTGCTGTTGCTTCTTTCTCGGTGTTGCAGACGCATCGGCCGATTCGACATCGTTCGCGGTGGTACTCGTTGGCGGCTCGCGGCGGTCACCCTTCGAGCGGTTGGCGTGTTGGCCACTGTTGCCCTGTTTGGCACCACCAGCGCCGTTCGATTCGTCGCCCTCGTAGCGGCCACCACCGCCTTCGCCATCGTTGTCCGAATCGTGGAACGCACCGGTCGCATCGAAGCTACCCCCGAAGTCGGACGGGTTCTCCGTGGCCCATTCGGGCAGCTCGTCCGCGTCCCAGTTCGGGCGGCGCATCATCCCGCCACCGCCCGCCGACGACGAATTGTTGAGATCGTTGCCCCCGAGCCCGCCGGACAGGCGCGATTTGTAGGCGGGCACCGACATCATGCGCTCGCTGCCACTGTTCAGTCCTCGTTCCATCAGCCCGTGCGAGGAGCTATCCTCGTCGCGCCAGCTCGTCGAACGGGTCCACTTCTCGCGCATAATGCCACCGCCGCCGATGCCGCCACCGCTACTCGCCCCCGAGCGCCAGTCCCCGATGCCGTTGCTGGTGCTCGTACTGTCGTCGTCGGTGCGCGAACGGCGCCAGCTTTCCATTCCTCCCGTCGAGCGGATACGCGAGCCGTATTCCTTGCGGGGACTCGAGGACGAACTGTTCCACTCGACGTCGCCACCGGCACCACCGCCCAGTATCCCGGCACCACCAGTGCCGTTACGCTCCAGCCACGGTCGTTCACCCTGCAAAAAAACAAAAAAAATGGAAATCCATGGCATGAGCAGATGCCTTCGTTCATATGGTCCAAAAAAAGGGGACTTACTCTCCCTACGGCTCTGGATTCGTCGTCGTAGAAAGAGGTCGACCGTTGGTAGTTGGTATAGATTCCCCGTCCGCGTCCTCGTCCGCGATCGGCCGATCCACCGCGAGCCCCGCGGCCAGGTATTCCCAGCGAAATACTTCTCGAGGGCCAAGTGCGCTGGAATAAAGCAATGAAAACGCGAACATTGCATCTTTCCGTAACGGCAGAAACATTAACGCGCGCTCAAATCGTGCCTCACCCTTGGGTCCGGTTCCGAGGCAAGCTCCTCCTCCGGTCCGGGCGTCAGCGACAGCGGCGGTTCCGGCTTCTCCACGAACAGGTTCTTATAATTCACCAACAGTTCCGGCATCTTCATCGATTTGATCGCCTCGTACAGGGCCAACATTTCCTCGCGCCCGTAGCGAAACTCGGCCAGCGCGTACCGTGGGGCGGTGGAAGTGGTGGAGGCCCCCTCGGTGCCATTATTTGCCACACCGCCACCGCCACCCCCAGGTCCCCCGGATCCGCCCCCGTTGGGGCTGGTGGAGAATCCCGCTGAACCACCACCACCGCCGCCGCCGCCGCCACCACCACCGACGAGCGCGTTGGCACTGGCGCTATGCGATAGATATTGCGAATGGGTCGAAGAAGAGTGAGACGACGCCGAGGACGACGAGTGGTGTTGATGGTGCCCGGCATGGTGCGGATGATGGTGCAACCCGGCCCCTCCGCCACCGCCACTGTTGTTCACTAGGGTGCTGCTGTTGCTGTTGAGCGTATGGCTGTTGTGACTGTTGCTGCTGTTCTGGTGGCTGCTGCTACTGCCAGCGCCGCCCCCGGTGGTACTACCATCGAAAGCCACCTTGCGCAACCAGGCCGGCCCAAAGTTAATCGCGTCACCCATTCTCCTGCCTGCGCTTCCGCTGCTGCTGCTGCTGCTGCTGCTGCTTGTGCTACTGCTGCTGCTCCTGCTGCTGTTACTACTGCTGCTGCCGGTAGGATTGACCTTTGTTTTCGCCGTTTCCGTTGGTCAGTGCTATCCGTTTGACTCGCGATTCGTTTGTTCAACGCCGTAGGACGCTCTTTAGCCACTGCTCTGGGCTTTTTACTTGGTGTATCCGGTTCGCTTCCTCGAGCACACCTCCGCTCCGTCTACTTTTAGCCGGGTGTATCAGAGCTCAATCGCTGTTGTGCATAATTCGGCATCATAGCAAGCGTAGGGCACATGGAACGGTAAAATAAAATGGAAAAAGATGGGACAGTTAATAGAGGAATCAATTTGTGATCGATCAACTAACTCCCACCAACGTTTACCCCTTCTTCTCGTTTAAGCCTAGCCCATACCAGCATTAGATTCTCCCATCATAAATTCAAAACTAATTCCGTCACAAGTAGCAACAAGAAACAATCTCCCTCTTCTGTACATATGAAGATTTATTTCGAAACCAATGCGACCAAAACACAACCTACGTTGACGCAGTCTTCGGCTAGAGATATAAAGAGAACTCATCGGAAGAAATGATGAACACACACACCCTCCCCTTTTTTCACCCAATCGACCAATTGATTGCAATTGTAAACATTAAAGCGCGATCGCGTGATCGGTCGGATGATTAATAAACGGCAATAATTGCACAACTGACGTCGGATGGAAGAAACCGTCCAGAAGAAACATCATACGCCACATGTCCGAGAGCATTACGATGAAAATAGTATCGACTTTATTGGTATTCTTTTGCAGTTGGTATAAGTACAAGATATTACAACAAAGCTACACAGAATTACAAGCGTGCGATTCACGCACATGCTACAATAATATTATGTTTTCCATATCGTAATTTTTACGCATTTGTTGTTCAAAATCGTAAGATCTCCTTTTCCTAAACGAAACATTTTCCTGCACCCGAGTTGCCAGCTGGACACCAGACAGAGGCCCAAGGCGGAGACTTATTCGCTAGGGAAATAGAGGGCTTTTGCTATCTAATCACCGCAGCGTGATGCGAATCGTAAAATCAACTCGCACTGATTGATTGGCGTAAACGGGGAGGAACACACTTTGAAAAGGACAATGCATACATAAACCAGCGTTTCCCAAGCTGCATATTTACTTACAGCCGTTCGCAGTTTCTACCATCGTGTGATCCACACAGTGTGCCGTTTGCTCAACATTTATTATTGTTCGGGCAACATTTATTGTTGTTTCGTCCACCGTACCGACGAGTGGGCAAACTCTGCTAGCTTTTTCGCAAGCACTACCGTCTTTTCAAGCAGAGGCGGATCTGTCAAAAAGACGGTAGTGCTTGCGAAAAAGCTAGCAGAGTTTGCCCACTCGTCGGTACGGTGGACAAAAGAACAATAATTGTTGCCCGAACAATAATAAATGTTGAGCAAACGGCACACTATGTGGATCACACGATGGTAGAAACTGCGAACGGCTGTATATCATTAAAACCGACTTATGCATTCAATTGAGAAACCCAATTCTGAACAAATGGTTGAACTAAGGATAATGGAGAGGGAGAGAGGGAGAGGGAGAGAGAGAGAGAGAGAGAGAGAGAGAGAGAGAGAGAGAGAGACAGAGATGAAACAAAACACTTCTAAAGCCAAATTCCCACCGCTGCCACTTCAAAACGGTAGCTGCTGCTGTTGCTGGCGACCGATTTCGAATCTGTACGAACGAACGAACGACCTTATCAGCGCAGAATATCGTTTGATTGAACTGAAGGCTGAAGTGACCAAACCGGCATTCGTTACACACGATAAGCTCTCAAAATTCATCAACTGTGTATTATATACCCCAACGGTGGTAAATATGCTGGTCCATGTTACAGTATACGTTAAATCTAATTAACACACTTGCTCAGTGACTCAAACAACCAGCCCAAAAGCAAGTGGAGAAAGTTGTTGGTTTTAACAAACCCAAGAGCTAGGAAAGATGCCTGGAGAGTTGTTTGTTTCATCTATTGATTTCCGCCATCACTTACAAACATGTGTTTGGACATTATGAATACACGCAGTCGATCCAATCTTTCCCTCTATTTCTATCTTAAACCTAAACCTATCCGCTAAGCATGGAATGTTGTTCTGTTTAGGTAAAATGTGAGAAAAATGTATTTAGCTTGCTGCTTATAACCGTACGCACTATGATAAGTTACACACTCATTGAAAAATGAATCCAGATGGTGATCGTTACATTCGTGTAACTGTACGAGCTGTGTAAGTACTATGGGCTGCTTTTTTCTCAACCCGGAAATTCCCCCACTTCTCCCCGGAAACATGCGTTAGCTAAGCATTGCAGAGACAAAGAAAGACAAGGAGAAAATTTCTCACGGAATGGCATTGAATCAATCAGGAAGAATCCCTTTTTGTTACATTATTAAGCCTTTGGCCATCATCTTTCTTTATGAGTTCTTGTTCAAGCTTTGCACCAAGTGTTGCCGTGGACGCCGTGGATTAGTAATGGGGAAAACAGATCATGTAAGAACACCGTTTACGTCAACATATGTTATTGCCACCACCTGGCTTCCTTGCGCCCAGGAAAGAAGCATCGGCAGCAACGTGGAACGCGTTATTTTGTGAACCGCCACCGAATACCGAATTAACGCCCTTCCCGCACCAGAGAACATCAGCAGTCCCACAAATACAGACATCCATCAGACGACGGGCCTTAAAAATAGTTTCCTCAAATTATGTCAACGATGCGCGATGCGCAGTCACGTGAAAAAGGGGAAGTACGTGACGTAGTAAAAAAAATCCCACACCAAAATATGGGTCACATGAAGCCGATCGTACAAAAGCGTTCCGAGACCGTTGCATTAAAACTGAATGTGATTAGAACTATAGGAATCACAATTGGACGATGTCGAGTGGCCAGGAATGTCTTCTGGACTAAAATGGATTGAGAAAACAGTTAAAGCGAAGCGATTCATTAGCATTAGGGCGGTTGTCCATGTAGGCCCCCTGTGATGACATCCCGAAGAGTAATCTCTGAATGTGAATAAAAACACTGATAACTATGGGTACATGGGCATTACAGCTGTCTTGGGTTGCATCAACTTAAGCGGTTATTATTTTCGTTTGAAAACTCGCGTATCACTAGCGTAATCACCAACAAACGATTACGTTCAACTTTAGCCGGAGAAGCGCCGTACATGCATTACTTTATGAGCCGTACAGTAAGATGTTACACCAAATACTGATAAAGAAACTATTTACCGATACTTTCAGCATAGCATAGAGAGTATCGACACTTCATTCCATAAGCGCCGATCGCTTCACAGTATGGCACGATACGATAACATTCAACAAGTTATGAGGATTTAACAAGTATGTGGTTCACGACATTTGCCACACGATCGGCGATCGTGAACTTGGTGGCTGGCTTTTACAGGAGCACCAACATAAATTCGACTTTTTCTACTTTGAAAAAATGCCAAAACATTTTCAAAAATATACGTATTTCAAATGATCTTCGGATACGACTTATCACCTGTCTCGATATGAAAGCACTTCGCATTCTTCATAAACCACGAATTTAAGGTTTTTGTAATTTTTGCATCTTTTCTTGGAAGGTCTTTTCTGTCAGTTGCCTCTTCTTCTGGAATTTAGCCGCTCTGCCCAAAACGGACGAATACGCTGAGACAAGCAACAGTTGGTTCTACATTAAGACCTTTTACATCTCCTTCTCATTGACCATGTTTAAAATGGTGGACTGAGGAAGGAATGAAAAAATGAAACCAAAGAATTGTCGAAAATATGCAAAGAAGCTTAACCGAAATGCTTCTAAAAACGTCAAATTATAATTCGAGGAAAAATTATCACTTGCGTTCAAACCCACTGCTTCCAATCGCTTCTGTAGATTGGAGCACAGCATGGAGGTGATACGAAGAACAGAAACGATGGTCCACCGTTTCAAAATCATCCCTTGCACGAGTACGAAAGTGCTTTAATTTGCAGACGAAGGTAGCCATCATCGTTAGTGTTCGTTTCACCTAAAATTATTCCACGGTCTTCTCCGTTCGCCGGGAACGAAATCGACCATTCTGCTTTAGATTCTTCTCAAGAGCGTTTTTTTTTTCGTTCGCATCTAATTATGAATTATGAACACTTATGTACGCAGGAGAGCAAGAGGCAAAATGCTTCCAACTGCGTGTACCGAAGGTGTTCGCTCCAGGCGGAAGGAGAAAATGCGTCCCAGGCGGAAGGAGAAAATGCGTCCTTCATCCTTTTGTGCTGGAAGGGGAAGCAAAGGAAACATCGTACGATTTTAAGGGGAAATCGGCGGACTGACTACAAAGCTTGCCAAAACCAAAGAAAGGAAGATAAATTGCCAACGCATTCTGAATGGTTGAGGATGCAATAATTCTTCGACTGTAGAATCATTTTTCGTCAACGCCCGAAAGATGAGCTTGGTGCTTACCATAGTGCCTAGGTTATTATCTTTTATAACCTACGATACATTTTTTAGCCTATCTGATTGTATCGATATTTGTCTTTTTTCTGAATGTCACCTATCTGAAAAAAATCAGGCCTTTGTCAGGCTCGTTAAGTATGCTACAGCCTAGTCTTACGGTGAAATCGATTTCCAGCCATTGAAAAAAAAAACCTCGCCGCGGGGTTCGTCACGCATCTTAATACTTTTCCTTTGCCTCTGTGCCATCGACGGGCGGCTCACTCGGATCACCGGACGTTGTCGGTTTACTTAGCACCTGCATTTCTTCCGCCGTACGTTCGATATCACAATCGCCGGCGGCATCCCCGCTGCCACCGGGGATCGTTTTCCGCTTGCCAAAGTTCTCGCCGTCCGCTATCGTTTCCGGTAGCTTTTGGTTGTGCGTTTCCGGCAGCAGCAGCGAAAGCACTCCACCGATAAATGCAAGCGCCCCGAAGATGAGCAGGGGCAGCGGCTGCCAGTAGTCGCCGAGCAAATTGAAGTATGGTGCCAGTATGCCGCCAACGCGCGCACTCGTGGACGACGCACCGAGCGCCACGTTGCGTATGACCGTGGGGAACTGCTCGGCGGAGAAGACATAGACCGTGCCGTAGCTGGAGGTGATGGCCATCTTGCCGAGCATTGCCAGCACCACGATGAGCCACTGCTCCGAGGCCGGAACGATCATCGTCGTGAGGAGCATCGTGCCCGCGAAGATCATGCACCCGCACAGGATCGTCCGGCGGCCCCAGCGGTTGAGCGTCACGAGCAGGAACGAGTAGGCCGGAATCTCCACGGCGCCACTGATGACGAAGTTGAGCAGCGGATTGCCACCCAGATTGTTCGTGTTCCAGGACAGCCCGTAGTAGGTGAGGCTGTTGACGAACCAGTCGAAGAAGATGAGCAGTGCTTTCTGGCGCAGGTTCGGATGCTTGAAGATGTCGAGCAGGGACGGTTTCGCTTCGTTCGACATTTCCTGCTGGTGCTGCTGATCCTTGTCCTCCTCGACCAACTTATCCAGCGCCTCCTGGGGTACGGTCAGCTTGTTGCAGTCGGCTGCCTTCAGGATCAGCTTGATCGCCTCTGTCGGGCGCCCGTTCGAGAGCAGCCAGCGGGCCGATTCCGGGATGAACCACCAGTAGCATAGAAACAGGATGCCTGGCAGCGTGAGGGCGATCTGCAGCATCCGCCAGCCGTGGATGAAGTAGGCAAAGCCGGCCGTCAGCATGTAGCCCACCGAGAAGAACATCATGCAGACGACACCGGCGTACAGTCGGTCGTTCGGTCCGACCATTTCCATCGCGATGACGTACGCGACCAGGAACACACCGGACGTGGTGGCGCCCACAATCATTCGCGCGAGCGTGTAGGTGAAGAATTCCGGTGCCACCCCTGCGAGCACGCCAAACACCACCTGCAGCACGAGCGAGGCGAAGAAGATGGGCTTCCGGCCGTACTTGTCCGAGAGGTAGCCGAACCCGATGCTGCCCAGCATGACGCCCACCATGAACAGGGAGTCGGCGGACGCGCGGAGCCAGTTCCGGTCGCACACCATGTCCCACTCGGTGACGGTGCTGCTTTCGAACTTGCTACGATCGTAGACCCACTGATCGCATGGACGCACGCCGGCAGCCGGTGTGCCCCCGTTCCAGTAGGCTTCGGTGAAGTTCGCATCGAGGTAGTTGCACGTCGAGTACTTCTTCGTCAGCGTATCGATCGGGTAGGCCAGGGTGAGTCGCTCCGCGGGCAGCGGGTAGGACGCATTTTCGAGCTCGTACGGCAACCGGCACCGATAGTCTGGGGCGGCAAGCAGGAACACACCGGCCAGCTTGTGGAACGCACAGCTAATTGCCGGTAGGCATAGCAACACATAGATTCGCCGCTGGTACCGCCCGAAGCCTCCTAGATGCTGCAGAATGTCATCGTAAGCCATCCTTCCGCTTTGCTGCTTTTGTCTGTCTCGTCCGTTGTTGGTTGTCAATCAAAACTTCTGTACGACAAGACAACTGTCAAATTTTCTCTCCGGATCAGTAGTGGCTCTCCCTCCGCACAATTTGTTATGCTGCACTCGTCAGTGGTTTGCTCTCAATTCGTAGAAATGCGCCCTTCTGCGCACAATCCCAGGTGATTACACACTTCCTTTTCCTTCCTTCTCTCACGCTGCGCGAAAATTTCTCTTTGCCTAAGTTTTTCCAGCTGTCTATAGAGGAAGTCAGGGCAGAAATTTCACTCTCTGGAAAAGCATTCAGGCATGTCTCTTCCACATATACCACATCACGCCATACGCTCAGCTTCGAATTCGCGCAATCGTGTGAAAATGCCTTCAAACACGCCTTGATTCACCGCGCTCCTCCTTCTCTTCTAACGGCAGTGTGGTTTTTAGGCTTCTGTAAAACGTGGCTGCAGCTCGACCATAGGGTTTTCTTTTCCTAGCCCTGCGACTAATCCACCTTAAAGCGCGTGCACTCGTAAAGGCGTCACCCGCCTTTGCACAACAACTTCCAACACTTGTGGTTCAATCCGACACGACCAACTACCAAAGATGATGATGAACGGAAAAGCTTGCACCGTGCGCCGCCAAAAACCGGTGAAAAACACAGGGCGATGACGACTGCTTCGTCTGCTGCATTAACGGTGGCGTTAAAAATAAAACGACTTTCAGTGCTCTATTGCTGCCACTCAAGGTGTGCTTCTATTCCTGCCGCTTTAGACCGCACTGTCAGCGTCCTTTAATGGCTTTCTTTATGATGACTCGACACACGTTAAAGCTGGAGAACTTTGCGCCATTAGTTGGTACACTGTCCGTAACACGTTGAACAGATTTTTTCCCTCCTTATCGGCGGGGTAACGAATGCACTGATATTAGGAACCCTTCCTGGTTGGGCTGGCTGGGTTGCCGGTGAACAGAGTGGTGAAACAACCCGTCCGTCCGCGTCGAACATCCGCTTGCTACTCTCTGATCCGGCGAGACCTTCCAGCTCTCACCACCATGCGTCCGTAAAGTCGCGAGGGAAGGGACGGAACGGGACAGCACGGCAGGCAAGGGCAGGAGGCGCTTCGAGTTTACGCGAGATGCGCGAGAAAGAGCAGTAGCTTCGTCGTTCTGTTACGTCGTGCTGTGCGTGTATCAAGTGGCGCCGGTTGTTACTGAACACACCAACACTAGCGCAGCGCATGGCACAGCACAGCGCACAATGGGCATTCCTCACATTGCATATTGGTCGCGCAAGATAAGAAGCAAACCAAGATTTTTGATCAGTGTTCTGAGAATCAGATACTCTCGACCATGATGATATAGAGAAATAAAAAATTTGAGCAAGCAAATATGAATACACGGGGTAAATCTGGAAGTAATTTATAAAAATTACACAAACAGATTTATTTACTTACTTATTTATCATAAATAATATTAAAAAAATACAACAAACTTGCAACATTGGCAATAAAACACGTTTTCTTTTCCAACTGATGCATTTAACAGGTGTGATTTGACCCATTGCACCTTCCATGTGCTGCACCCAAGTGGATATGCTTTTCTTCCTCGAGCAACATATGTTTCAGATATATCATTTTAGCGATATTATAGCGATGCTCTGCGAGTGAAAAATGTTTCAGCTTAATATTGGTTTTTTTTTGTTAATCCATTTGAATATTATGCTGAGACCAAATTTTTGAAACATATTCAACATAGAGACATACATGCTGACCACAGTGCATCCGGAGGTTCACTGGGTTGTTGAACATATGTGTGTGTGTGTGTGTGTGTGTTTGTGGCGCAACACGCTTCCGTGAAAACTGGCAATCGCCCGCGGCTCTTGTGAGAAGGAACCACAACCTCATCCTACCTCCCCGTCATCTCGCGGGTAATATGTAATAGCCGCCGACCGAATCCGTCAAAATGTGGCACCCGACATGCTTTGCTAGCTGCTGCCAGACACACATATTGATGTGACGGCAGTTCCGAGCAGCCAGAGGAGAAGATTTACCCGGTGTGCGAACACACAACGACTACACGGCGATGCCACACACATGTGGTTTGTATTTGCGCAATCGATTTTCTATCACGTTTTAAGCTACCAGCACACCACCATGATGTTTCGGGTTCCTTCTCAAGTTGCCCAACATTCGCGCATTCTTAGGGTTCACCTGAACGAGAGAAACGCAACCACATACGAGCCGTCGTTTTAGCTACTCACATGCTTCGCGGCTGGGATACATATTTTTCCTGTCCCACTTCGTCCCCGGTTGCCTAAAAAAATCCCGTCTTCGTCCGCCATATCATCGGTCGCATATTTGAAGGTACGTGTACGGAGCATAGAGGACATGATGTTTGCCTACCGGCACTTCTTTATGCGGTAGTGATCGTCACTTTTCAAGAGCACCACAAACTATTAGACACTATCAGGTGCCGAATAAATTGTAAAGCACATAAATTCCCATTTGAGACACACCTACTAGTGCGCCTTAGGGTTGGCATAACAATACTCAATTTCGTACAATCACTTTAAAATCTATTTTCAGAAGAAATCGCTTAAATTTCAAGAAGTATGAAGCCGGAACTGGAATGCAAATGCATACTTTCAACATGATACATATGACTTGCATTACGGTGCTTTTTTCACACCGTGCACGCTGATTTAGTAACTTCACGAGAAAAACTAAATTTACGAGCCTGTTTTGTGTACACTTCCGGGTTGGAAATATGATGCGTAAATACAAAACCAAACACACCTCCACAGTACCGACATTGCAACAAGTGTTGAGAAGCGTTGCACAAACTATTTGCTTGATATGATACTTATTGTAAGGTAAAATGTAATATGAATTAAGCTCACTCTACCATACATATATGCAGCTCCAATAAAAATAATAGAACAAAACTAACGTTGTAAACAGTGTTGGCATTGACACGCGAAAAACTTGGCTACGTGTTGTGGGGGTTTGACTGTGGCAATAACTAGTTGTTCAGATTCATGGATACTCACAGCGGCCAACAAGTAATATCCAGCGAATAACAAAATAACGAAATTTGCCAAGCACAATTTCGATGGATGTTGTGTAAAACTTCCTGCTGCACAAGCCTGCTGCCGTCAATCTGTCAAAATGCCTTTCCTGCGAACATCTCGTTCTTTACCGCAAACGATTCAGCGGTCCCCCTCACACACATACAACTAATCTCAATCAAGTTTATACCACAGGGTTTTATAATTCAAATCAGCTGGGCGAAGAATGCACGCACAACCCATCGTTTCGCTAAGCAAAAAAAAAAGCTAATCATTTCATTTTACTACTAACATCTTTGTTTAAGAGCTGTATAATTACTTAATCCTTGTAAAAACTTCCAAAGTAAATCATCTTGTAAAAATCTTATTCTTTACAATCAATGTTTAAATAAAAAGCAACGCCAACAATATGCCATAACGGTAGGATAATTTACACCTGAGTGTATTTTTGAACAAAACAAAGTTCAAAATAAACTGCTTTACCTTCAATTAAATTATTTTTTGCAAAACACAAACAAGTTCAGTGTAATAATGAACGTGATTGGAATCAATTTTTCAAGCTTCTATCGCGTCGATTACCCGAAGTCCTCAATGAATGGATACAAAGATGTAAAACAAATGTTTGTATTGCATAGCAAACCATTATTATTTCATTGAAGCTACCTAACGCCGGTAAACTAGTTGATCTTAATAATTCAAATTAAACCAACCTATTTGCTGGTTTTCCTGGGCTCGGTGTTTGAAACATAAGCTATCTAACAGCACCAGATAAACTAGTATAACTTGTAACCATCAGGGAAGATGGTCTTTGCTCAATTGTGCGTGCATATGGAAAACCGAAAACGAAATATAACGCACATTGACTACAATTTTTCGTCACATGATTGTCATAGTAGAAGGGAACTGGCTTCTTACGAGAACGGAAGTGTATGCATTCGTCTCACACCTATTCATTTCACTGAACAATAGCTGCACAAGAAGATGACAACCAGCTCAAGTAAATGGCAGAATATCAAACGGTACGTGAAATTGTGTATCGAAGAATTTCCGGCACCACGGTCGGTGCAGTTGCCCACAATTTTGTAAACACACTTCTCATCCAGTCACAGCAATGCTGCACACAATCTTCATGAGCCTCGTGAGATTTGAGTGAGGAGCTTTGACGTTTGACTAACCTAAAATGACAGAAGAGAACGGGAAGAATATTCACCGTGAGACAATTTTGTTAGGTTATGTTTCTGGTGCACACACGATTATAGAGAAGGAGAGTTTTTCTACCAGCTGGCAATGTGTTACAACGCCAATTTTCGTTGCACTATCAATATCCACGATATCTTTCTACCCATGCCACTCTTAACCTTCATACCCTGAACGGCGATGGCTGCTAGACGCATAAAAAAGCAAAAACGAAACTGAAAGAGGCAACAAACACTACCGATTGAGGTAAAAACTGAAACGAAGGAGCAGCGACGATAGACAACTACTACTATCACATCTTGCAAGTAGCCAAGGTTTCACCGTTCCTCGCTACGAATGAAATGAGCTGTACTCAAGCTTCTCATCACGGCGATCTGAGATAACCAAAAAGAGCCAACATTGACAGTAATAGAATTTCAATTTCATCTACTTTCTTGCTAAATTTAGTTTAAAAAAATTGTATTGCAATAACGCAGAACTATGAACACTGCATACCATCCGGAACGTAAACGTAGCTGAGAGCAACAATTCTCACAGCAACTGGAATTGCAACGTAGTAGGCGCTACAGTCGATCGACCCCATGAAGCTATCCTTTCATCACATTGCCCCGCTTGAACATCACCGAAATACCACACAATGCCTGCATACGTACCTCCGATGCACTGCAATCAACCTCCTCGTAACTGTTGTTGAAGGAAAAAACGATGCACTCAGTTTTTCATAAGAACCTCGCAATGATTTCCGTCTGAATTCCGCAAAACGATTGGAAAAATAGCTGCGATATTAAGTCTCGCTCGCGCGAACAAATCACGACCACGACCACGATGACGACGACGACGACGACGACGACGATAGCTAACGACAGACTGCTACCACGACGATTGGATGCAAGAAAAGAAAGAATTCGTGCTGGCTGAACCCGTTGCTCACACTTTTTTCTTTCAAACACAAACTGCACCACACACACCTCGGACACGTTACGTTACGTTCACTTACACGCTTCTTTGCACACACAAACAAAACTCCACCGAGCATAACATTCGTCACCACACCACCACCACGTTGCGTGCAGTTTCTTCAACTTTGCGTTTTTGTGAAACACTGTTCATGCAAGTCGTTTTCAGTGGCAACTTTGCCTGCTTTGACAGGTTCTTTGCGTTTCGATCGTCCGCCGTTGTCTACCGAGGAACTTTTTCCTTCTGCACAACAATCGCCCTATCGCCTTGCACAACACGCACACCAACAACGAATGGTACACTAGATAGAATGCAAATGATAACCAGCATGCCACCAAAATTTTCCAAAATTGTTCCAACTCTTGGAATCCACCAATCAACTGATACTCCGAATTGAGATGCCAGCAACCATTCATTCGCCAGAAATCGAAATATATTGTAATACGTAATACGTCCAAAGCTTCGAATGCCTGCCAACTTTCGCGTTGCTTCTTTTGGCCGAGAATTTCGTTTACATTAAGCCGAATATATGTTTTGTAGATTCAAGGTGAAATCAAAGTTTTACGTAGTATCTGGAACAGGAACAGGCTAGTTTTGCTGGTTTCCCAGAGCACTAGCACCACGTTCTTTGCCGTCGTGAAACAGCCGCTCAGCCCGAGGACGGACCAGACGCGGCAGTGTTTAACCACTAGGCGAAAGAAATGTATTTTTCCTCAGAAAATACCTTTTTACCTTCACTTGATGTTGCCCGGCACGTCGCGTTTCGCCGTGATGAAGTATATATTTCGTAACGCTCACAGGAAAACGAAACAATGCGCGAATAATACGAGTTGGAATATTGCCGCTGTTTTCAACAACAAAAACGCCATGAATGGAAATGGAGTGTGGTTTTCGCAGTGAGGCCTTTTTGACAGTTGCAGCCGTTTTGTTTCGCGTTTTTCCCTTGTGCAGGGTTGCCAATAATATCTTTTTATTTATTTCGCGAATCTAGTATCGGGTAACACTGGCAATTTTGACAGCGACAACTCTGGAATATTTACCTACAAAACGTTCATACTCGCCTTGCCTATTCCTTGTTCGCGGTGAAATTGGTTAAAAATGAGCTTGCCCATAGAAAATTGCGATGTGCAAACTGCAAAGCAAGCGCTGATGCAGGCCCTCGGAGAAAAGTGGACCATGTATTTAACGAACATGAAGCTCTGGTTCCGCAAAAAACATTCCAAGGAAGAGTTCGATCTCGAGTGCCGAAAATTGTTCAATCCCGACCAACTACATCTTCACAATCGTTTTCTGCTGGCCATGCTCAACAAAATTGATGCCGTTGCTCCACCACAATCTTCGGCAAACCATTACGATGGTACACAAATGACAGGATTTTCCGACACATACGGCGGCCTCAACGATGATTCCCTTTCGGCGATGCAACAGAACGATGGCCGCAGTGCCAAGAAACGAAAGCGATCATCGAAATCGTCATCCGACAGGGCAACATTTGAGCTAGTTTCGCTTCACGAGTATATATCCCGCGAAATCGGCGCTGACCAAGAACCAGCGTCGTCGCAGAGTGGACTGTCTGGCATTGGAGCTTCTCATTCAACTATGCGTTATGCGGCTCAGGAATTATTTCTACCAGATAATGGTCTTGTGCTGGGTAGACTTCTGGTGGGCGCCTGGGAGAATGGGCTTTCCAGTGCCGACGATGCAGCAGTTGAACTGATCGTAAATTCAGTGCAGGTTTTGCTGAAAAATATTCTTTCTGCCATCATTACTGCTCGCAAGCACTACCGCATTACGGCGAATGGTACCTTCTACTACGACGTGGGAAGTGAGCTCAAACATCCGTTTGTGCGTAATACTGTCACGAGGGCCAAAATAGATGATGAACCAATGGACCTAGACAAGGAAATTACTACCGTGTGCCACCTGAAACCACCACCGGGAGAGTCAACTTTTTTGGCAAGCTGCGGTCAATCGTAAGATTCGCGTTACAATGATTACCATAGTTTAAGTGGAATAATTCTACCCTGGTACATTTTCAGATATCCAACGGTGAGCCGAAAAATCAACGCTTTGGAACTTTACAGGGTTCTTCAGGATCGAAACCTTATTTCGTCGCATTCAGTGCACTCGATGAACATAGAACGTATATCAAGTCAGTTGTCATAAATGTGAAAAGTTTTAAACATTTAACAACTACTGTTAATATCATAGTTTTATTCCCAGCAGTTGTAAGATCGCTTAGACCAGAAGTAAGGTTTATTTAAATAGCGGTAGCCCATAAAATGTTTACAATGTAAAACGCAAATAGACGCATCACCAGTGCCTCTTTATGTGTTGCTTCATCTTCCATACTTCATCAGCCGAAAAAGCACACACGTTACACCGCATTCTACTGTTATGTAGTTTCTCGTAGCAGTCAGCAGGCCGACGTTCTATTTTCCCATTCGTTTTAAGCTCCTGCAAAACATCTAAAAGATCGAACGTATTTACACATCTAATCGATTAAATTTGTGCACTAAGCAACGTTACCATCGAATGTCATGAACAGTTTTGTGTTGAAGATATTCCAATGTCTTATCCTTTTGAGATGAGGCGAGTCAAAGTCACACGAGATGACATGTAGATGCAAGCGTTTCATATGAGGCTCCATGTGAAAACCGTAGCGAAATACATTGAGATCCAAACCGCTCGAGCTCGCCACACACTGCCCAAGTTGAAACATATGCTCCAGTAGTTCAATATCGGCAGTAGTTAGCTGGGTAGGTTTAACAGGCCGGTCAGGGTGCTTACCACGAAGCGTTTAATAATCTGCTACTTACATCGTATACGGTGTTTATTTCCTTTCGTGGAAGCACCAGATAGTGTCTGCGAGATTTTGGAAAACGATCTTTAAGCACAATTGCGTGTTCCGAACTATCGATGTGCAAACTTTCATCGGCGAGTTCGCGAATCAATCGGCAAGACCAATCTGCTTCGTTTGCGCTAATGTCCTTAACCGGGTTCATTGTGTTCAAGGTACGAAGTAACGAATAATGTTTCAGCCAAAGCCTTATGCGCAGTTTAGGGATGCTATTTGGATGATCTCGAATATAAGTTACAGACAGACGGATACTCCTGAAAACGATCACAACCACCTTCAACTGTCCACTGAATCCGAATCCCGGCACAGTTTGCAAGGTTTTTGATGTTCGTTTTCTTGTTCGTGTTCTTTCTGTCAATTCAACGCACGATATACGATATGGCAGTTTGCAAGGAAGTATGGGCGTGTACTTTTTTCGAAATTTAAAAGTTGCTCATGCAGTACAATCGGACGGGTGGTGGATTAAACCGTGATGGTTCAACTAGACACGAATTATCAAAGCCTGCGATGACCAAACTGCTTCGTCGTTTGAAGACAACTGTGAGAGATAACAAGCCCGCCGCTGGGGGGTAGGACGATACAGGCAACAAAAAGCGAGAAAGCGCCCAATAACGGTTAGCTTCGGACGGCCATTCGAACCCGACCCAAGGTATAGCCCAGAGACGGTCAAGCCCACTAGGCCGTCGTCTTTGGTATAGCCCTTCCGTTTTCCATACGACACCAAGAAACAAGTTCGAAAACAAAAACTTATTTTATGGTCGTCAACCAACGACGTAGTAACAGAATTGACAGAACAGAATTGACTTTCTCATTCATTTCATTTGTTACAAATTTGCAACAGTAACCATTGGTTATTTTGTGCGCCTCTCTCTGTGCTTATATACTTGCCTGCGTTCAAAGTGTAGATTTTTTTTTAAATTCTCCTAGCGTGGCTCTGTTGAGGCGCATGTGCCGCTAAATTTGATTTTAAGTTATTTTGATATTTTAAAGGGGCCAAATGACCAACGTTGTTCCACGTTAAAAAGCTATAGTTTAATCCTACGCTTCGTTGTTGCTGGTTAAGTAAAATATAGCTCAGCAAAATTTATATAGGTCCCAACATAGGCCAACATACAAATTCACTCATCACATAGGAGATCAGAGGCAACTTTATAACAAGTTAATGAAGTATATTTATTGATTTTTCAATCATAATTCTGTTTGCTCATCAAACACTTTGAGAATTGGTGCTATCGCAATATCCCGACAGCGGAGCGAGAGTCTATACAACGGGTCCTCTACACGTTTGGCAAATCCTGGGTAGGTTTCTTCCTTTATTCCGTCATAGTTTTCTAAATTCTTTCATCGACGTTTAGTAATTTGTGGCCTACGTCATCGTCTCTCGAATCACCGGTTTCACTTTCATCAATGCTGAACTCCGACTATTTCTCTTCCATACTAACATATGATTGGGGTGATGTGGATGGTTGTGGGTCATCCGATTTCTAAATTAGACGAAAAAGTTGTTGTTACGACCAGAATGCGTACGTTAAATCAAATACATTAACTCTACTCACATAAAAATAGGGGCGTTACCATAGATACCTTGCCGGGTAAAACCAAAGTAAACGGTGGATACAAGTTTTATGCAACCGCCTTATATTGTGGTTTTATCTTTACATTGAATGTTCAATATCTACAGCATGTACAGTAATCTATATCGACATTAAATGCGGTATGAAGTCCATGTTGCATTCTTCTCAGCTTCCTAACCTTCACCAACCTTTGAGTTGCTCACATCTAAATGTTCTTTAAGGTGTTGCTTTAGTTCCTGAAAGATGGTGGCTTGATATGTACACTGATTGCACTGTAGCGGAGAGTCCAGCAGCTCAAGAATTCGTTTCGCGTTCGGACGTTGTATGTGCCCTTCGGCACGAATCTTTTCGATAACGTCTGCAACGATAAGAATGGTGGTCGATCAGTGTCGATTTATTCAACGACGCACTACGGTTACTCACATTCATGTTTCATGAAGAAATCCGTATTGAATGCGGTCCAATGATACGGATGCGTTAGACAAGGCGAATGATAATCTTTAGAAATAACGTGCAAGTGAAGTCGCCTCATGGAGGGTTTCATATGATAACCGAACTCGAACCGTTCGGCAGGTAGTCCAGTAATGTCAGCTACCTTCAAGGCTAATTCGTACATTGCCTCCAGGAGTCCCTCGTCGTCAGAAGTTAACTAAAAGTGTACATTATATCACTATACTGTAGGGACAAGCATACGAATGTTCGTCGTCGGATACGTCCCGGATCCTTCCGCCCATACTCACATCGTACACGGAGTCTATTTCCTTCCATGGCAGCACCAGGAAATGGTGCATCGCCTTTGGATACTTATCTTTGATAACAACCGCCAATTCGGTAGTGAGTAACCGTTTGCGTACACTATTTATTGCGTAAATCAGCGCATCTGAACAAAAATACGACGCCATATCAAATATAGTTGGAAGCAATCGTAAACAAATATCGCACGAAAGTGTCCCGGTGAAATTAGTATCACACATTCTCAGGAGCATTTGATAACAATTTAAAAAAAAACCAACCTCATATTCATTTGACTCTTCTTCGAGAAATATTTGAAATTTGTCAATTAATTCAATAATTTATTGCATAAGAGAGAAACCATCGAAAATAAAGATTTCGAAGTATCCAGCAGGTAATCATGCCCGCCTGATAAGGGGAGGGCTGTGCTCACCCATTTTCTCCAACCCTATTCGTAAACTCTAGAACTGTCACAACAATCGTCCAGACTGAAATACGCCGGTAAAAATCAAAACAACCCATATTGGCACCAGATATGGTTGGCGCACAGTTTAAAACATGCATTCGCGCAATCGCCACCAGCGCCCGAGGCCACAAATCTTTTACGAAATGGTACCAGAGTTTGTGGCGGGCGAGAAAAAACGAACCGCCCTTCGATCATGTCGTGCAACTGGGGGATCCAACGTTGCGGCAGGTGGCGAATTCGATCCCGGCAAGTGAACTGAAGTCGCCGGAAGTGCAATACCTGGTGAAACACCTCACCGCAGTGATGCGAGCCTACAAATGCGTAGGCCTGGCCGCACCGCAGCTGGGTCTATCGCTGCGCGCATTCGTGATGGAATTCAGAGACGATCTACGAGATCAGTACACCAAAGCCGACTACAAACTGCGGGAGATGGAACCACTGCCGCTAACGGTAATCCGGCTAGAATATTCATTAAAATATTCTTTATACAGCTATAAAATATTGCATAATGTTTATCCTTCAAAAATTTGCATCAGGTATTTCTAAATCCGGAAATCAAAGTCCTCAACTACGAGAAGCTGGTACACACGGAGGCTTGCGAAAGCGTACGCGGGTATCGCGCCGAAGTTGCGCGGTACCGGGAAGTGCTGGTCAAAGGGTACGATGGCCACGGTGAACCCCAGGAACTGAAGCTGCGTGGATGGAACGCTCGTATTGCGCAGCATGAAATGGACCACCTCGATGGAACCGTGTACACCGACATCATGAATCGAAAGAGCTTCACCTGCACGTGCTGGGAGGCCGTCAATGCTAATCATGGCCGCGTAAAGTTATCGTTTGCGAAGAAATAGTTTATCAGTTGCGAAGCGGCTCTCACTAGTACAACAAATAGGTGCAGAATTTTGAAAATAAAACCTATTTGAATATTAATTCTAACCGTACATGGTTCACAGCTCTCGAGATTGTCAACTGATCAGTATTTAAAATCACAAGAGAAACACCACGAATTTTATGTTTTATCTGTTTATTTCACTAACAAAAAAGTGTACCATATTTAGAAAAAGCAACATCCATGTCCAGAAATGACTTCCGGGTAAAACGATAAACGATGGCATTCCAGAGACATTGAGTAGACCGTGTTTATTATGTACGCAAACGCACATTCTGCTCCCAACCGCTCCGTGCATGCTTCTGAAAACACGTGTTCAAGTTAAGTAGCACGAGATTTGGCCGTTTCCGCGTCCGTCCGCCAAACCCTTCCGTCGATATCGTGTGTTATGTACTTGGAGTAGTATAGAATGTTTGCTTTAAATTTGGGCATTCTTTATGAGTATTTAAGACACATTCATATAACCCAATTATGTTGCGTCATAAGCAGTCTGGACGAGCACGTAAAACGAGGATTTTGAATATATACGTTCTTCCTCTACCACAGGAAAACTAACTGTGATTAAATTGCCTCTTGGTAGATTATTCCATAGATCCAACATGTGGTAACAAAGTATCGCTTCGAATCCTATTGGGCAGTGTAAAGTGCCTCAAGGACAAATAAACTCATACTAAACCGTCGTTTAAAGCTCATAAATGGAATTCAAAATTGTAATCGGGACCAGGAAATGGGACAAACAGAATCTTTTAAGATTAATCATGGCAACGCACCGTTATCCAATATCCATCAGCAAATCATTTTACATTTAAAAAAATAATAGACTAGACATTCTTTTGCTCGACGGTAATGGAACATATCCTTATGAGTGGCTCAGTACACACGTGAAGACAAATGGTACAAGCATACTTTTTCAAGGGAAACATTTCAATTCCGAAGCATGTGGAAACGGGTTCAGTTTTGCAAGCCCATTGTCGGTCCGGCTGAGTTGCGGGCGTTCAAGCAAATCAACCCGTTCAAACGTAGCTGTACTGATTATCCACCGCCCGCTGGCCGTCCTCCGTCATGCCGGGCTGTTGAGCTCCGGTACCCGAGCTCTGGCCCAAGCCGCTGGATCCTGGCTGCGGGCCCGATGGTTGCTGCTGCTGCTGCTGCTGCTGTGCGTGAAGCAGCAGATGCTGTTGGTGCTGGTGTGGGTGGTGCAGGTGGTGCGAGTTCATCTGCTCCACGGGGACCGTTTGCAACGACAGCTCCAAATCGCAGGTCTTAATCCGGACGCTTCCATTCAGCGTGATCGCCTTGGGGGACGTGCGATTCCGTGGGCGATTTTTTTGTTTGTTAATTTTTGTTTTTGGTGGACGATGGATAATTTTTAACCAACACCGTAAAGAAGGCAAGGAAGAGACAGATAGACAGAAAGAAAGAGAGAAGTAGGTAAGGAACCATAGCAATGAGCATGGTTGGGTGGTTGTGATAAGAGGAACATGTTTTGTTATCTGTCGTTGTGTAGCGTTTTCTTTTTGTGTGGAAATTGTTAAGATTATATGGCCATGTTTGAAGCACTAGATTGTATGATATAATAATATCTGCGCCACGGTTGGAAGATTTAATGCAGGCAAAACTTCGAAAGTCAGGACACATGCTATACTACTTGAAAACTTATAGAAAGAAGTCGGGCAATGTACCAAAACATTCTACGAAAATAAAATGGACACTGAAATAACATGTGCATGGAACAGTAAATCATTCAAAAACCATGTACCGAAAACAAACAAAAAACAGGCATAATAAACCCTGACTTTGGTCAGATATTTACGTTGCAAATATTAGAAGAAAAAAAAAACGCGTGTGATTGATAGCATAATGCAAAACAATGAAGTGGAATCCATTCTTCCTTCCTCTGTCTGTTCCTTTCTCCTACCAGCGCGGGACACCAAAGAGAACACGATGTTTTAATGCACTTTGCAAGTGCATCGATAAATGTGGCAAATAAGTTAGGCAAACTCAATGCGATCTCGATACCGCCGACCGATGGAAAATTAAACAAGGACCATGGAAAACGAAGTATCGAAACGAAACGGAACGGAAACAAAAACCCATCTCACAGAACCAAGCGAAACGCAATCGAAACGGATAGAATAGTAACATCCAAACGGCACAGCTAAACACATCGAAAAGAAGGATCGCAAGTAGATGATGGTGGCGATTGTGATATATTGATGCTGCTGATGATGATATAATACTACAATAAATACACATTTAACAATCAGCGAGTTGCCATCGCTGACCAGTGAAGAAGAAAATGGCTATTAATCTTATACAGCAAAACAGAAGTGGATAAAACGGAGGGTATCCTTTGGTCCGAGCAGAGAGAATAGAGCAAAAAAGAGAAAAAGCTGGCGAGAGAGAAAGAGAAAGAATGTTTGCAGGACATAACAGCCGAGCACGGATAACAACAAGAACAATCAAGACAGAGGGGTAGGCACACGGTTTGATTTTATGTCCGCGAATTTTGGTCTCGTTTTTAATCGGCTTATTATTCTTAAAAATGTACGTTTAGCTTTAGGTGTTGCGTGTAAGTGTGTTTCAGTTGCCTTCTTGTGTATGCATGTGTGGTTGGGCGTGCGACAGCTCGAAGCTCGGGGGGAGGAAGCGAAGAAAGAGAGGGTTTTGCCGTGTGTCCTCACTTTCTTCTTGCCCCGGGTGCCGGCACCGAACACAACGCCGCATGTGACTGTGTGGTTTTGCGTTCCGTTTTTGTTTGTTTGTTTGTTTGTTTGCTTGGCTTTGCGACTTCCGCGCAGCATTAATATCTCACATGTCTCGGGCTGGTCTGCGGATTGTTGGCAGACGAACCACCGCCGGCCACGTTGGAGGAGGAGGTGTTGGAAGCACCGGAACTGGCCGTCGCGTTGCCGCTGTTGCCGATCAGGGTGGTGGAGTAGTTGTTGCTGTTCGCGTGCTGTTGCTGCTGCTGCGACTGTTGCTGCGATTGCGCCGACGATTGCTGCTGCTGCTGCTGCTGCTGTTGCTGCGTAAACACGTGCTGGTGCTGGGGCGTTAGCACGTATCCGGTCAGCGTGACGTCGGCCGTGCCGCCCGATTCCAGCGGTATCGGGTGCTGCCGGAAGTGCTCGAGCATCTCGGTGATCGAGGGAAACCAGAGGTGCTGCACCCGGCACTGGCCGAGATCGTTCAGCGTCATGCGCAGGTGTTTCGCCTTGCCCTGGAAGTTGAACGTCAGCACGAACTCGCCCTTGCGCGTTTCGCTCTGGCGCACCAGGAACACGCCGTGACTAGAGGTGCCTTCGCGCAGCACCAGCTGGGCGGCGTCGAAGCGGGGCAGCGTACCGTGGAACCAGGGGTACTCGCGCATCATCGCCGTCAGGTCGGTGTCGGTTTCGTGCGCCTGCTCGAGGTCGTTCTCCGTCAGCTCGAAGTTGCTCGAGGACGATATCCGATCATCGGGCCGCCTCGGGGGTAGATCGGGCGCGCTCGCGTTTAGTCCAGTGGATTGATTGGGAGCCGCGTTTCCGGCGCCCGTCCCGGTCATCCCGGGGGTCCCGGATGACGTCAGTGATGCCGTGGCCCCGACACCTCCCGGTGGCGTCGCGTTGGCAGCCGAAGCGGACTGACTTAGGCTCAGGTTGTTCACATCTGTCGCCAACGATGACATTCCGCCTGCACCTCCTCCCCCACCACCACCACCGCCACCGCCACCGCCTGCACCAATACCTCCCCCAGCGCCTGCGCCGGCTCCGATGCCGCCGCTGGCTGCACCGTGGGACAGCGAGGTGCTGAGGCTCGTGTTCAAATCCGTAACCGTCACGTCGGCCCCGCCCGAGTTTGTCTGCGTGCTACGCATACAGTAGCGAATCGTGGCCAGCCAGCTGCGCATATCGTCCGTGTCTCGGGCCTCTATGACGTACTCCATGTTGTTACCTGCCTTCAGCACGAACGTGTTCTCGTGGTCCGGCATTTCCAGAGCGGTCGTTTCCCGCGCTTCCGTTATGAGAAAGCAGAATACACCGCTACGAGGCTACAAACGAAAAAAATAAAAAAATAAAAATAAAATTGGCCGAAAATGCATTCCATGCTTGAAGCATGTAAACGATAGGGCTAGTGCAACTGACCCGTACCTTTTGAGACTTTGGTGGCGAATAGAACTCCAGCATGTATCCTGAGACCGTTTTCACTAGCACCAGTTTGCATTTTTCCCACTTCTGCGAGCCGGACGGCTGGTCGAGATTCTCCGGCGACAGATAGTTGACCGTGCCCTCCTTCCGGCACTCGACCACAATCTTGGCGAGCTTCGTTTTGCTTGCCCGCCTTTCGGACAGCTCCACCTCGTCGGAGTGCTGCTTGTGAAAAAATGCCTACAAAGAAAAATATTGGAAAAGATCCAAAGCGGCACATGCCTTCTTCAGTACCGTTGGGACGCTCTCGGTAGGTGCGATGCAGCGCCGCAGTGGCACCGCCGGAAAACTGGGGGATGCTCACATGAATTACCTTGCCCTTGCGCAGCCCTTTGAACGATAATCGTCGGAAGAACGGTTTGTGGTTGGTTTTTGGCGAATCTGTATCTTCGGAGTAGTCACTCTCCTCTGGCAGCGTGGCAGAACCATTTCCAGTCTGGGAAAAGATGGAAAATAAATTAGAATTCGTTCACAGGTATGATCGATGAGTCACTGTCAATTTTACCAAAAAAAAAAAAATTATATTAACATGTCTTTCTGTAAATCATCGTAGTAGGCATCATAGAAGTACATCTCGTTTGACTTATTTTTACCCAGTCTAATCGTAGGCACCATTGCGAACACGGTTGTGAAAGCCGATAGAAAAGTATTGAACATCCGTCTTGGAGTACGACGATGTTCCTGTACGACGACTGCATCCTATCAGATTTCTAGCGTTCTAGCGTTCTACCTTGGCCTCGTTATCGTTGACAAAGTTGCTGCCGGCACGCCTTTTTATCCTCTCCCGAAAATGAAAGCACAGATGGCAAAAGGCAAAAAAACCCCGCCAAACAACTCTCCGAGCTATCAAGCCAGCCAATAAAATAATCAGATCCAATTTATTCTATCTATTCGTGTGACACGACGGTACGCAGCGCGATCCTAGTCACGGCCCGGGAAGATAAATTAGAGCAAAGACATCTGCCAGTAATGCTGGGGTCTTCGCACAGTTCGGAATCGATCGGTTGCTTAAACTAACGTGAATCGAAATGAAAGGAAAGGAAAGCTCTATTCTTTTGAATCAACATGTTAAAATTTGTACCGCCACCAAGAGGCGGAAGTAATTCATGCTTTTATACTCTAACCCCGTAACGATACTAACAGCAGGAACAGGGGGAACATTTAGTTTAGAATTGATTTCTAATGTCCAACGCAAAATTGTGGCACACTCTACTATCCACCCTATTCCTAATGCCACACACGGACCCGGCCGCTAAAAATTCGACCGGAAACGTCGCCAAAGGGACGGGGGTAAT
The DNA here is from genome assembly GCA_914969975.1 of Anopheles atroparvus. NCBI lineage: Eukaryota > Metazoa > Arthropoda > Insecta > Diptera > Culicidae > Anopheles > Anopheles atroparvus. The sequence goes on along the minus strand of CAJZCY010000001.1, from coordinate 22,521,445 downwards.
GTGTTGGATTGGGAGCGCTTATGCGTTCCAACAATAGATACAATCAAAACAATGCGCCGTCCAAACGAAATCAAACCAGACCACCAAGCCAAGGTGCTAGCTTGCCGCCGCGGGACAAATTGACGGTGCCTGTATGTGTGCTTGTACGCGATCATCACCAACGACCGACCGCGACGTCGGTTACCATTTGTGGGGCCTGTTGGAACAATCTTGTGGTTTTTATTTTTTGTGTTTTGTTAACACGTCGCACTAAATGTGGTTAGGCGCCAATTGGTGAAGTTCATTACCATCGGCAAACGTGTCGCGATTCGCAGTGACGATCGTCTGATTCCCTCCCTCCCTCGGGTGAAACCCATCAACCTTACCCATCGAACCGTGTCCACGAAGCGATGCCGTGCCGAGAAAGGGAACAGGACCATCCTGGGTGGGTACGTGGGTGGGTCATTGATGACACGTTAAAAATCCAACCACAACACGGGCGCGGTGGGGAGAAAGTTAGTCCAATCGATGGAACGCAATGCGATGGGAGGCGATGGGAATTTATGAATGAAAACGCCGGTTCCTGGCGTTCCCCTGCCCGCTCGGTGGCACACTTGAAGACACCCAGCGCACACGCAGCGGACTCTGGCGTATACCGGCGAACTACTACTACTCTGGCACGCCAAGGCCAAACGAGTCAGTAGCTTGCCGCGGAATCTCGCACGGAGACAGGTGTAACAGGTCGACGCATGCCGACACGCACATCGCACCCTGCGTTATGGGTGCCTCCCCTTTTCCTCCTCAAATTCCGGAAAGGGGGCTGGTGAGCCATTTCTCCCCCCCCCCCCCCCCCACACACACACACGCAATGCGGGAAGGTTCGACGGGCACAATTATTCACAATGACCGTTTGGTCGATGGTGGAATGCCGGAATCTAAATAAGTTGCCTCCTTTTTCCGAATAAACGATTTGTTCGCCATATCAGCGGTTCTCAAATGCCATGCTCTGTTTGGCGTACTGTACTTTGGCAATAAAGAGGAAAACTCGACTGTCAATTCCAAAAGTATGCTAAGGCAGCATGCTTCTACAGTTGTTTTTTTTCCGTCGGTATAAAGGACAATTCATGAGGTAGAGGAATCTTAGAGAAACGAAAACCACCCATATTCTGTAGCTTATTTTATTTATTCAATTAATGAACTTTTCGCAACCTGCTGGCTTGGAGCTTTATGTGTAACAAGATACTGACACATATCTTAAAGGAACTATAACGCTGCTCAAAATTTCGAGAGCGCAATTCAGCGAAAATTTAGCGTCCACAATGTCACCACAAAAGCGAGGAGCGAGGAAAGGATAAAATAGGTTGGCGGAACAACAATAAACTAAGTCCAAATTTAGTGACCCCTCAAACAAATAATTCATCTGTTCGCATGCACACCTTAAAATTCTACAATCTAATGGGATTCGACACGTTTTTACTATTTTAACATTAAACAATGTAATGTTGTTAAGCATGCTACCGATCAAAAAGGAAATGTGAATGAGTAAAGTTAAATAAACATCATATAACATACTTCGAATGTCTTACTTGTGACTACATAACAATAAACATCAAATTCTTCGACTCCTTTTAAAAATGGTCACCTAATGTTTCTTATCAAATTCAGTGTGCTACAGGAACGTTATGCTGTTTTATCGTCAAGTTATGGAAACATAAAATTAAGGGAAATTTTATTGAGAAGCTCTGCGCAGCTAGCTGCCCGATGGACATCAGTTGTGTCCGTGTACCGTGTGCAGCTGCTATCTCGCTCGTATCGCTCGTGCGCTGCTCATGATGATGCTGCAGTGGAGGACCTAAATCAATTTAGGAACCAGGCAGCATCAGCTCCACCAGAGACGGTATCATACGTTTCACTTTGCGTACTGCAATGCTTTTAAAAATGAGGCACCACTGTGACGCGATGATAACGGAACACCAAAATAGCATACGTGCTCTCCTCTTGTTGTCCCCACGCTCCTTTTCCTCCCCTGCTCTCTTATATATTCCTGCATTTTTTGCAAGAGCAGAGTGTAGTATTTGATAACCGAATCGTCAGGGGGACTGCAGGGCAATGTTTTGTTTTTTTTTTCACACTGTCTCCGAAACACCTCAGCATGTTGGAGACGAAGAGATTCCTAGAAATAGATTATGTTTGCTCAATTGGTTACAGCGGGTTTAGTCCACGAATATGCAGGTTTTCATCCGTCCATCTTCTAAGGATGGTTTCTTGGAAAAGGTACACAATATTGTGTTTGCCAAGATTGAATTTAAACCGAGCATTCTAATTGAGGTTTGCTTAGGGAAAAAAGAAGGAAACTCAGACAATTGCGGGTAGCTGAACCCGAACAAAATATGGTAAAACAATATGTTCGATTCGTATCAATGTCTCAACTCGCTGATAAAGGAAGTATAGGATTGTATCTCCCATTAACTATATAAAAATTACTAAATCACTAAAAGTCCAACTTCTTCTGCCTGCTAACAACCTGCAATCTCTTGTCTTTCCACCCGTCCTCCAGTCTGTTGTGTGTGTGTGTGTGTATGTGTTTTTTTTTTTCAAACAACTCATGCACTATCGGAGATTGTTAAGTCCTTCTTCAAGCAACGTTCGTGGACGTATGGGGATCCTTAGTTCAGAAGGTCCTTTCTTTGCTTCGCAATCCCCGTGCGTTGTAGGTTGCGGCCCGATCCCGTCATTCGCTTTTCCATAAACACGATCTAAATCGCAGAGATGCTGTAAAACATCCACAATGTGCTCCAACCCCAATGCCAAAGGCCCACAGTAAAAACAAATCATGAATATAGCAAACAAATACCTGTGCCCTTTGCAAGCTTGACATTTTTGATACGCCCAATAGCCCCCTGCAGGGTGAGGGTGGTGGGGTGGTGGTTCACTGTCGAATGGTAATGTTAACCTTGTGCCAGTCAAGATGCGTGGTTTCGTGGGAATTTTCCGGGGACAAAGGATCGCAACAGTGTATTTCGCTGTGTGGCGTTGGTGGCGTTAGGACGAGCATAAGCCTGATAGGGCGCATCGTGTCGAAGCAAACAGCTCTCGCACCGAGACTTCCCGACCCACGACGAAGGCGAGAATAATTTTCAAAGGTTATGAATGAACCCTGATGCTGTTGCAGACGTTGGGCGGCGCTCTTGCCTGGCTAGCTGACGTCGTCGCGTCGGATTGCGCCTGATTTGGTAGCGCCGTGGTAAGTGCCCTTTCCGTCGCTCGCCCACCGACTTTTAACGTCACTGATAAGGTTTTATTATTTGTTATTTTCGCTGAGCAGAGCAGAGGACGCGGACAAATCCGTTGCAACGTAACGGAAGGTTCGAGGGTACGAGGATTTATGAAATTGCTGAATCCACAACTGGCAGAACCAAAGAAGGTGAAATCCAACCGAACCGCCGCCGTTGGAATTGAGTTGTACTTGGAATTTGTTTTAAAAACTAAGCTATTACACATATTTAATATTTTTCTCGATAGGCGTGGGGAGAAAGGAAGGCAATAAATCCAGCAATTATCATCGGATGCCTTTTGAAAAAAATAATACATATATATAGCTGTGTTTTTAAGCTACTGTGCTTTCAGTTCAATTCAATCAATCCCCCAATTCCCCTCTAGGTATTCTCCTGTGCGGTTATGAATGGGTTCAGTTGTGCCTAGGATCTAGGACTATTGATTGGTTGTGTTTTGTGTTTTGCTCAGTTATCTGCGAACATTACGCGCAGCACTCGTTTTCCACTGTTCCATGACCAACTGACAGTCTATGCATCTATGGTGACACCTTTCACTTTGGCCAGGGGGCGCCCTATCCTAGGAAGAAACCAAAGAAGAAAAAAACCCACCTTAGGTTGCGTTTTCCGACGTAGATACTCCTCCTCGAAGCGCGCCTCGAAGCAGTGCACGAAGCGGTACATAAACTCCCGATGCGGCATCATTTGGCAGGTGACTTCCGGCAGGGTGTTGACGTAATTCACGCACGCCCGGGCAAAGTCCGCCGCGGCCGCCCGTGCGTGACGCTCGCAAAATTCCACCCACGCTCCCACCGTCGGCGGTGCGGTGGTCGCCAGCGGCGACGTCGTTGCCATTGATCCGCTCGATCCCACGACGGTAGCGCTGTTGTTGCTCCCTATGTTGCCGCCACCGCCACCCTCGCCACCTTCATCACCGGCGCCACCGCTGCCTACGTGCAAGGCGTTACCGGTATGCGACGACACACTGCCACCTCCACCGGATACTTGATGCTGTTGTTGTTGAACTGTCACACTGCAAAAACTTTGATCACCACCATCTGTCAGATTGGCCATGATTTTTGTTTATATCTCTCCCACACGTCGCTCTCGCTTTCTCTCCTGCCCTATTGCTCTTCTACTCTCTCTCTCTCTCTAGCTCGCAATCTCCCGGTGCCCTATCACCCACTTACTGCGGTCCGCACCCTCGGGGCAGGGGGGGGAGGGCAACGCAGATTCCACACCCTTTTGCTGCTCGCACTGCCCGCTGCGACCAATCTATATCTCACTGGAGCGTATTTGTATAGCGTGCAATCTAGCTCGGCTCCCGGGAAGCGGGATGTGTTGTAACCTGCGCTGGCGTACACTATCTCCTCACCATCGCCACCATTGTCATAACGCGCCTGCTGTGCTCGTGATTTACGGTATGGCGACACACTTGCAACTGATGTGTGTTTATCAGTGCCACCACTTATTATGCATGGTGGACGTCGGTACAACACAGCAGCTGACAACGCGATGCAGCGGCAGCATCTTCATTCGTACGCATAATTTTAAACCACCAGTCGAACGCAGTGACAGCGGCGAGACTGCGGAACTCGTGTTTCGGGGCGCAGCAGAGGCGGTCGGAACAGCATAATTATTTTCCATCGACAGTAAACGCACACGTCATGTGCCGCCCCGACCGGGCCGGGGACGGACGGAAAGGGGAGGAGAGGACGCGTTTTATCCCACCGATCGATGCTGCTAACAGCTGCGACGTTCGGCTAGTTTTCAATCGCAACTTTCCTGCTTGATTATTTAGAGTAGCACTTTTTCTTCCAACACCACTACCGCCATCGGCGGGGAGTTGCAATAACAACTCGTCGTCGTCACTGCAGCGCAATACGGCGAACTTTACCCCCACCAGTGAACTCTTCGATAAGAAAATACCACCGTCACCATTATCACCGCCATATGCACTTGATTTCTGCTGCCGAAACCGCTTCACTTTTGCTGCATACCGCCCGTGCCCGTCTGCCACTACACGGTACGGAAATAAAACACCACCCAAATCAACCAGCAAGCGCGGAGCCCAACAATTTTCACATCCGTAGCGCAAAGGAATGGCTCGCTGGTTGTTCGCGGCGAACACTATTTGTGCATCGTTAGTAAAGAGAGGAATCTTATTTCACCGTGTTAGCAGCAAGAACGTCTTCTATAATCTTCTAAAGCTACTTCCGTCTACCAGCACTGCTTATATATTTCACAATATTTCTGCAACCAAAACACAGAACACGGATCCGAAGACCCACGACGCGCAACCGGGAACGCAGTAAAAATTCTTCCAAGAAAGTAGTGTGGTGCACCTGACGTGAGATTCATGGAATCTGTTCCGATCCAATGCAAATCCAGCTAGATGAGTTCGTACGATGGTTCGCAAAGTCAATTTTGAGACTTTGTGGAATCCTGAAAAGGCCCCAAGTAACGATGTATCAAATAATGAAAAGATGTATTTTTTTAATTTTCTACGATCTTCAATACGTTGCAAAGATGATTCAGTTCGAAAACACACACCAAAGAGTATGAATTGTCATCTGACTCCTCATCGTGCTGTATATGAATCCGATCCGATCCCTTTAGTATGTCTTGGATTCATATCACTCTCCCAATTTGAGCGCTGTGCGATAACTGCAAAAGTGATCTAGATATCAATGAGAGCCGAAAAAGGCTGGTACGGAGATCTCTTCGAAGCTTTACGGCACGACGAAATGTCAATTTAGTGATTGTTTTTATTTCATGCATCGCATTTACACAATCGATAATGTCTAACCCGGCTGGAACGGCACTTCGTTTTCCGGTTATCTTTGGAAGCATTTTATTGGGATTCGGTGTAGCTTTCTTCAATCGGTAAGGCACTGAGGCACTATTCGTTACTGGAAATCGGCAAGTTATGATCAAGAATCACTTCTTTCATTCCGCAGGGACAAGTTTATGACAGGCCTTGAAGAAGAGCGGGAGCGTTTGAACAAGGAGGACCTAGTAGGCAAACAAGAGCTTCTGGAAAAGATTGAAAGCGTGAGAAGAGCACGAATGCAATAGCTAGGATAACGCTAGTCATTACTGAGAAAATAAAAGCAACCACAGCTATGGTTTTACATCAGTAAACACAATTTATTATATCTAACCAGCCGATTGAAACGATTCTAGTCCTTGCGGATGTGCGCCGCTCTGGGATCGTCAGGACGCATCACGACGTACGTTAATTTGTAACGACGGTTATCAGCATCTTTGCGGTAGTAGTTGGTTAATCCGACGACACTCAGTCCGATACCGATCAGAGCAATCACCGACGAGCCGACCACTTCGGGGATTTCGTTCCATCCTCGTTTGAACAGAGCCGTAAGGCCGCGGCTAGCCTGGGACGACGCTGCCATTTCTGCGACGGATGAACCGGAGGATCTGTGACGAAGGAATGTAAAGGAACACAGCCTAAGTGATGCTTCAATAAATTTACGCCTCAATCAAGACTCACAATTCACGTAATCGTGTTTTTCTTTTCACGCCAATCCAGTAATAATGGGTACTGTCATAATGACAGCATCAACCATCCGCTGCTCGAAAAGTGCTCACATCTGCCGACGGTGTATAGATGTACACGATTTTTGGAGGTGTGCCAAATTTTAATGCAGATATTTCAAATCGAACGGTGACCGACGACGAATGTCGACATTCTGATTACAGATAAATTAGGTTCGGAAATAATTTAAAAAAATGTAACACTGCACAATTTCATTTGATAGTCGTTTTGTGTCTGAAGAAGTTTTTTCAAATTCGAATATGGGAAAATTGTGATTCTTTTCAGAGTTATAAATATGATCAGATGTTCCAGCATGCATGATATTTAGAATACAATACCCAATCTGAGTTAGTTAATATTTATTGTATGATAATACTTTAAAAACAGTGAACGCAAACCTTTACAAACTTGGCACAAGCACACGCTTCTGAATCTCATAATATCATTGAATGGGCGCGGAGCTAACAGAAACGAATGTAGTCTACATAACATCGCAACAGTTATAGTACCCTGGCAAGTGTGACCCATTTTCGATGAACATGCAAAGTTTAGATGTTTGCTGTGGCGTCACGAAACGTGAGATGGGGCCAGCTTTTGCTGTTAATGTTTGCTCAGACAGCAATTCGTGCTCCAATCGCTCCTGCCTTACAGGAGTTTCACACGATCATTTGCGGCTAAAGCTTCCCGCCATACTTTTGCGCATGTGCTGGAAGGTGAGTGGCAAGCTTAACCGTTCATCCCGGTGTTTGTAGTATTCATTGTAGTCCAATCGCATGCACAACTGTGGCAAGGACTCGGTCGACGATATGGCCAGGTTGTACAGAAATTGGCGCACGGAGCTTTCGTACTCCACACCGATCATGTGGAGCGCTTTCTGGCACTGCAAGAGCTGGTGTTCAAAGTGTTGCACCTGCTCGTCGCGCTCGAGCGTCCGTTCGGCCGTTACGCCGTAGCTTCCCTTTGCTTCGCTGCATTTTACGTAATCTTCATAGGTTTTAAGCGAATCCATCTCACGATTGCACACTTTGTAGAAATTCGCCTGCCACTCGTCCAGCTTGTGCACGGAGCTGAATATAAGCTCCAGGCAGCTGGTGTACTTGTGGGTGGACGAATCCAGGAAGATTCCCTTGCGTATCCGCTGGACAAACTTGTCGTGTGATTCGAGCACATCATCCAGTCCCTTTGCCTGCTGTACGCGTGCACTGAACTGCTCCCAGGAGCACTCAATCACCTCGAACAGTATGTAATAGTGCATCTGCGTAATAATGTTAATCATCTTCGAGCAGAGTGTCTGAAGGTGTTGCTTCAGGACGCTTATTTTGTTGGCAATCGGTTTGTAGCAGCGCGTGCTCAGCATATGATTACGCCAGATGCCGTACAGGATGAATTCGAATCGTTTCATGTTCCACAACTGCTTAAATAGCGCCCTGTAGTGGCACTGCACCGGCTGGAAGATGGTCACCAGCGGTCCTCGCACGTTGTACGTCAGACAGAATACGTCCCAACCCGTGTCGCCTTCGCATGGGCTGAGGAAATGGACGTCCAGGTTGTTCAACACTTCCGGTTCTTCCTGCTCTGCCGCAGATGTGCGTACCGCCTCCGCAACGATCGAAAATAGATTCTGCTGAAGGATGTCTTTCGCCGGATTATCTAGCTGCTGTTTCAGCTTTTCCATCAGCACGTCCGCAAAGTGTCCGTGCCCCAGCAGCAGGTAGCCTCGTATTGCTTTCAGATGCTCAAAAAGCTTGTGCGGCCCCAGCACAATGTCCAGCACGCGTTTGGACGTCTTCAGATACACGCTGTCTATCAGCACGTGCAGCTCGGTATTGTTGTGCGGACTGTATAGATAGTCCAGGCGCTCACTGAGACATTTCTTCAGATCCGTCCGCTCGGGCACCTGGGTGCGGTCCTTGCAAGTTTCACGCAGAAAATTTATGCTCTTGCCGATAACCAGTATCTGCTTTGCGAATTTGTCCGAGAGGAAGGATGGGACCATCGAGGTGCGCAGACGGAATGCATCATGCCACAGCTGGTTATTGCAGACGTCCGTCAGCTCCTCGATAAAGAACTCGCAGTGCGGGTCGACGATTTTGCCATCCGTTAGCCACTGCGTCAGCATTTGCTGCAGCGGAATGCACGCCGATTGTAACAGCTCTCTCGATATGGTGCGCACCATTGGATCGCCGTGCCAGATAAATTTGTGCACAGCCGAAGCTAGGGCACCACCCTTTACCTCGCGGCAAGATTCAGAAATTACCGAGAGCCACTGCAAACGCTCCATCGGTTCCAGCAGCCAAACCATCGTTCGCATGAGGGTCATCCGGTCGGTACTCTCCCCGGTTTGCCGTTGCCGATCCAGGTGTTCCTGCAGATTCGCTATCAACCCGTAGTAGTTGGTCAGCTCTTTTTGCAGTGCGGTAATGTAGCCTTGCCCGAAGTTTCCCATCAGGTACGAGTCACTCTCCGGATTTGTAAATTTGGACACCTTGTTGTAGAAATATCCCACCTCAGCCAGCCGTAGTAGCATTCCTGCATCACATGCATCCAGATTGCGACCGTGAATGTGATCCAGCTTGAATTCACCCGTCACAAAGTTCTTCCGAAGGTACTTTCCCTGTATTCCAGTGCAGGCGTAGATGACGTCCTGTATCAACAGATCTTCCAGCTCGTTACGGTCGGCAATTTGAACCGGGGCCTCGTCCATGTTGGACACTTTTGTGTCAAAGAGACTACCAGTGGAACCCGCAGCAGGCATGCCACTGCTGCCAGCCAATGACATCATAATACGCTGACTTCCGCCGCTGCCAATACCAGAGTCGATGCTGAGCTTTGTCATCACACTATCCAGCGCACCGGCACTACCATTATCATTGCGGAGGTCTATCTGCAACCCACTGGCACTGGCACTTTTGTCCGCATCAGCAAGATTTAGTAGAAACTCCAATATCGGCGTCCTTTGCTTGGTTTCAGTCTGAAACGAGTATTTAAATTCAGATAGATTGGTACATCCGAGTAAGCGGTATGATGTTAATTCTCACTACCATGGAAACAAGCTCCTCGTAGAAGCCATTGAAGATGTTTACAGCAGCTTGGCTCCTAGAGGACAAACGACGATTTATACGGGCCACTATCGTGGACTCATTTGCAGCCATCGAGGAGCTGCCATAGTATGCAATCGAGTTCGGCTTGTTGGCGATGAGCTGTGTTACCTCTTTGAGGACATCATCTGAGGAAGATATAGTGCAGAAAGTCGAAATGCAAATCCATTGCCTTCAAAAAAGGACGAAACAAAACAGATGCGTCGAGGATACGGGCATCCGGCCGGGAGGAGGGTGGGGTGTCCGGGTGCAATCAGCCACCGCGTACTTACTGGATCGTTCCCCCGCGAGGTTTCGGCACAGTTGTTTCAGCAGCTCGTAGATGACCGGGAAGTTTGGCTGGTTGTTTCTGCTCATTGTGATATTGATCGCATTATCGGCAAGCTCTTTTCACTTCTGCAAACGGTTTGGATGGCGCTCGCTGCAATGATGCAAAGTAAAATGTCAGTTGTTGTCAAAACTGCGGTGCTCGTGTCGTCACAATCGATATGCTGGCGGTTTATCTTATCTATGCATTCCTTGGTCACTGACGGTTTTGCTGTGAGTGTAGGAATGCGTCGCGGTCATGATGACAGCTGACAGCCCAACTGTTCTGATTGTTTTGTTTTCATCCATTGTACGCTATCATTGCAAGCAGTTCATAGTGGATTGTTTTAGCAGAACAACGACAGTCATCGTTGTATAATTAAGTTAACTTGAAATGGATTGGAGAGAGTATGCAGTGCCGGATGTGAGCAGTACACAACATCAGTGGGACATGTTGACATCATTCCGTATATGCGAGTACATATTAATTCGCACTCGTTTTCATTACAGTGTCCACCGAGCATTTACTATGTGCCAAACTTCATTACTGAAGAAGAAGAAACGTCTATTCTGCAAGCAATCTCTAAAACCCCAAAACCTCGCTGGACGCAGTTATCCAATCGACGATTGATAAACTATGGTGGTATTCCCCACCCGAAAGGTATGATTGCGGAAGATATGCCGGTGTGGCTAACGCAATACGTTATGCGCATCAATCAACTCAACATATTTGAGCAAGGAATAGAGGCAAATCATGTTCTGGTGAACGAGTATTTACCAGGCCAAGGCATCATGCCCCATCTGGATGGGCCTCTGTTTTACCCCACAATCGCAACGATATCATGTGGGTCGCACACTGTTTTAGAGTACGATCGACAGATAGAAATGGGACCATCAGACAACACATCCCTGGTGCGTGAGAGCGTGACGAAAGTTTTAATTGAACCCTGCAGTCTTTTGGTTGTGAAAGAAGATATGTATCACAAATACTTCCATTCCATCAAGGAGCAGGAACAGGATACAATTGATGGCAACATAGCTAACCTTCGTTTACTTAGTAAGGGTAAGCTAGGTGATGTATTGCCGCGGGGTACAAGGGTATCATTGACGATTCGACATGTCCCTAAAACGAGTAAAATGAAAATAAAAATATTTTGAGACTTAAATTGTACCATGGTACACAGGTGCCCATTATTCTTGATTCTGCCGAATCACCACACAACATCATGTTGTTATATTTTGGACTCTGTTTAAATTAGTGCGCTATTGATGAATGTTTTCATTTAACTCCTTCACACTATGCGAGCAGTAGGAATGTTCATCTATAATAATTTTTATGAATTTCACTGAAATGAGGTGAAATCTAAATTTCCTCTTTTTTCTCAAAATTAAAAAATATCCTATATACACCTTATTATTGCAAAGGAAAAATTTCATTATGTCAATCACATTGTTTTAGTAACCTTAGCTCTGCTCATCAAGTTGTCAAAAGCCACACAACAAACATTTGGGATTCTTCGTGGGTTTTGGGTGGCCTTTCGACGGCAGTCCTAGAGCAATCGATACAAATTCCTGTTGCACAGAGCCTGTTTCGTTTACTTTGTGCTGAGATGGCTTCCTCTTCTAATGTTAGCGGAAATCTGGTGGATGAACTCGAGGAGGCCTTTCAGGTAGGTTTCGAAAAAGCATCCACCACGGATGGACATTAAAAACAGTGTTTTCCATTGGCCATGCAGTCATGCATCCATGCATTGACGAAGGAGGAATCGGCAACCGGCATCGACAAGGATGAAATCAAAGTGGAAGTGGATCAGACGACCCTGAAGTTCATTGATCTAGCTCGCCAGATGGAGGCTTTCTTCCTACAAAAACGCTTTCTGCTATCAGCGCTCAAGCCAGATCTGCTGTTGAAGGAGGAGAACTTTGACCTGAAACAGGAAATAGGGCGCAAGGATGAGCTTATACGCAAGCACTACGAAAAGATTGAAACGTGGAAACAGTTGCTCTCGGATCAGCAGAACTTTAACAAACCGATCCAATCGATGCCTCCCGAAATGCGCGCCAATTTGGCTGGTGGAGCGCCTGGTGCACCGGCCGGTTTATTGCCCGGTGGCGGAATGAATGCGACAATGCAGGTAAAGCAAATGATTGATGAAAAAGCAACCACATCGAAACGTTCGCTCAAAAATGGGTTTCGTTCCAGTTACCGCAAATGCAGAACCAGCACCAGCAGCAACAAATGCAGCAAATGCAAGTGCAGCAGCAGCAAATGCAACAGCAAATGCAACAGGCCTTACCAATGGGCGTGGGCAATGCCCAGCTCTTCCAGCAGGGCGGTATCCCACGAAACGTAGGTCAAACCGGGGCCGGTTCCGGGTTTCAAGGAGTCGGCCCGAACCTTCAAGGGCCGTTAGCGTATCTTGAGAAAACGGCTAGCAATATAGGTGAGCCAACTGTCCGGATCGGTCCTACAGTCGCTACAGCATGGAAGAACGTGGACGGTTCTTTTCTAATGACGTATTTGTTTCTTCTATCCCTTTCAGATCTAGTGGGAATGGGAGATGGTCGAAGGTGACGCGGGCGGGGCAGGGGACGCGGTAGAGGTCGTGGTCGAGGAAGAGGTCGTGGTCGTGGCAGTGTGGCCGAGTTTCACGGTGGTCCACTAACCTGAGGCTAGGATGTTCGGTGGAAACCGCGGTGTACGCCACACGGCAACCAAAGCTTCCACCCGCTCCCATGCGACGCCACCTACCTTTTCCTCTTCCGTTGTTGTATGGTTAAGGCCAACGGCACAACTAGACCGTTGACATTATCACTGTTAGCAAAAGGAGTGAAAGCAAAACTGAAAGTATAGAGTACAGCGAAAAGCAGCAAACTATGGTTCCCCAACAAACAACCACCTTAGGTCCGACCCATAAAGCAACAGATTGAACAGAGTGCAACAGGAATCAACGTCCTTCACATCGTGAACAACAAATTTTGAAAAACAAACCCAAACTTTTCGGCACACCTTTACAAGCACTTCATGAACATGCATGCAACGTCTATTTGTTATCTCCACCGCTCCCCCGTCCCTTCGAGAGTGTTATGCCGATGTGAGAAACATCGCGGGTCGTCCTCTACCGGAGCCGCCGTGCACCGCTGAGGATGAGGTCTACTTCTATCTATTTTTTTTTTTTATATGTAAAAGATGTATAGCAAATTGTCTACTAACAACAACGATGAAATGAGTATATTCCGTTGAAACGATGCCTGGGCATTGGCTATCGTATGTAAAATGTGTGCTCGCTTTCTTGTCAATCTGACACCATTTGGACGGACCATGTACATTGCCGTCTGCATGCGAGGATTCAGGTTTTTTCCGCGTTTGCCTTCGTCAACGTTTCCTCCGCCGTTTCCGAGCTAGACCCTCCCATTCTGGTCCGTCCGATGGCAATGTAAGGAAATTCCCCTAGATCGTTAGGAGTGCGCTGCGAATCGAAGGTAGATCCAGAATTTGACTGCTTCTAAATTAAGTATGTAAAGTTGAAGAGAGAAATTATAATAAACAAAAAAAGCTTATTCAGAAACATCAATCTTGCTCCTTTTATTTTTGTATATTTGGAGTGTAACAGCAAAGGGTAGCATTCAACGGGGGCTGAAAAAAACTGACCAACATTTTGATTTTATCATTTTTTCAATCATAATCTCTCGTAGAAAATAGAAGCTTCTTACATAGTACTATCATCCGAGAAATGTTCAGTGAAGCAGAACATTTTTCCCCTTATTTTCTAACTAAGCGAAGAGACAAACCACGTGGAACCATCCATAGCCTCGGAAAAGCTTTTTAAACTCGCGTTTTCAACGCGGGACCGTTGTGGCCTTGCTCTTCAAATACCGATCGCGCCTGATCATCTGTACGCGTTGCGCTGGCGAATAGTTGATGAAAATGTCGTGCAGTCGGTCCAGACAGAAGGCAAAGTGTTTGCCGGCACTGCGCCGTACGGTAGCATCGGCTGTACCATTCTCCTGTGACCAGGAGTGCACGATGAAGCACACAATATCTACGATCGTCCGTTTGAGGGTCTGCACTTCCTCGGTCCGAAGCAGCCGGCGAGTCAAGTAACCCCGGGCGTACGCATTGATGATCGTTGCGGCTTGATGCTGCTGCAGTTGCTTCATCCGCTGCGGCAAGAGGGCGAATCGTTCGTTTCCGTTCACATCATTCGTCCTGGTGGTGTTAAGAGAGAGTGCTCGATCGCTAATTAAAGCGCGATCGGCGTCAGGCTTCGCCAGTGAATTATTCAACATACTTTCGCCCCCAGCTACGTTCTCCTCGGATGTTCCGTTGGCGTGGCAGGTTTGGTACGCGGCATCGTCCGTATCGGTGCATGAATTGTACGACATGTTACAAAGCGACAGTTGGCTGACGCTGGAAGCTGGATTCAGTTCAGGCGTTATGGATCCGGCCGGAAAATTCGAGACCGGACTCGCTGTCGTCAGTGACTTCGAACAGAGCGCAACCAATTCCTGCGTCTTTTCACGAAAGCTTTTCTCCAGTAGCAGCCGTTCCTCTTCTTGCCGTTTCAATAGCTCCCGCATCCGATGCTCGTGAGCAGTCAGAACGTGGGCAACATTTTCTCCGATGCGTTCACTCGTTCCGGAGCCCGTAGAACAGATACTGGTCGTGCGGGAGGACGGTTTTCGTTTCGTTCGTGGTTTTTCAACGGTTCCTTCGTTTGCCTTCTGCTCTTGATGTGTTAGTTGTTTGTGCAATACCATTGCGCTCACTTTCTTTACAAGGGCTACTTCTCCATTCGCAAACATTCGTTTCTTCTTTGGCGGGGTGCGTTGAAGCGCTTGCGGTTTCAACACATTTCCGGGGCTACTGGTGGTACGATCAACCGGAGTAGAATGTTTTGGCGCTTCGGCAAGGCTCTGCAAATCCATGGTTGGCTTTTCCAAGTTGTATGTGTTCGATCGCACCAGTGGGAGCCATGGTAAGGATTCGTCGGATGTAGGAGTCACCGTTCTTGTCGACGTTTGCCAGGGTGGTAGATCAGTTTTGGATGTTGCGGAGTCCGATAGGCAAGTCGTTGCTATTTGTGGCATCGTGCCCTCCTTCATAGTGGCAGTATTGTTTGATGGGATGAAAGAAGGATGTGAAATTGCCGATAAACTTCCAAGGCTTACGTGGGAATCAGATTCCACTTTCGCAGGAGTCAGCGTTCGGGACGGTTCCTCGTGCAGCTTCCCCGGTGAGTCGGACCAATCTTCATTTTCAATGGTTGTATTATTTGAGGCGGCAGTTGTTGTTTCGATTGAAGAAAGTTCGTCACACAACGGATAACCGTGTGTATCGTCCTGTTCGTTCATCGCCGGATGGTTCTGAAACACCGCTGGATCTCCATCGTCCTGATCACTGGTTTTTGTGTCGATTTGGATAGGGATCTTCTTCCGTTCTTCGATGCGCTTTTCGATTTCTATTGCCTTTTGTCGGTAGATGGCCACCATAGCACGCACTTCATCGTTTATCTGTGTGATGGGCGATAATCAATAATCATCATTAACAACTATCCTTCACAGGCACACAGGAAATGGTGCTGCGCACACCACTTACCATCGGGGGCAGTATGGGGACGCCGTCCAGTTTGAAGACGGACACAAAACTTTTCGCCATTATTAATGCAAACGAAAGTTTGAGAAACAAATTAAAAACTTTTCCCCCTCCGGCTAGCTGCTAGGCTAGAGGCCGATGCGAGTAGGCACACGTTTCCTTGGAGACGCTGTAAACATAGTAAACAACGCCGCTGACTGTGACCGTCACGATCGACGTACGCTCTGGCGATGCGAATGGCGCGAAAAGAGATACAAAACAAGAGGGAAGGAAAACAAAACTACAGAAAACAAACAGCAACTTCAAATAAAATACAAATGATGTGCAGGGATACGCATGTAATTGGGATGGTAGCAATTTACGTATATCTTACATATTAACCTTTCGTTACGTTATACATAAGTCAAAGTAATAAAATATGGAGGTTCATGACATATTTTTCCTAAATTTTGTTTCGATAAATAAACTGCAATGAAATGAAAATTTATGTTATACTCGAGGTAATTAAAAATTATTCAAAACTTTTCATGCACAATATTTCTGATGTAAACTAAAATTATAGAAAAATTGAACACCAGTAGTTTCACTATGCCTTTACTATTTATTAACCAACAACCTTTTCCACAGTTTTAACAAATAGAAAAATAATCTTGCCACAATGGTCGCACTTTTAACAGAATAACGAAATATCGCATTGAGGCAGTATTTTCATACTGACCGTAGACAGATTTTTTTTTTTTTTATTTTCCGCTGTAGATCAAATGCTGTTACGTGATGCTCGATTTCTAGAATGGCAAAAAGGATCAGCTGAAAGCAAATTTTCAAGGTGACAGAAAAAAGATTGAAATGCAAGCGGTAATAAAGAAGGAATAAAACTGGATCAAAACGGCGTTGTTTACTGGCACTCTGGCTCCGTGACGCTCCGCACGAAAGTGGTGCGTACGCCGGTATTTCTGATTCTTAGCGCTAGACGGCTTTGCTAGCCTTGGTAACGAACTCGACTAGCGTACGCATCGGACGTCCCGTCATACCCTTCGATCCGGTGTAGCTTTGGTCGCTGCAGTCACCCATCACGCCGGCAATATCCACGTGCAGCCACGGGGTACCTTTCGGCACGAACTCGCGCAGGAAGGCGGCGGCCGTACAGGAGCCACCGCCCTTGCCCTTACCCAGATTGTTCAAATCGTAACCGTTGTGGTCGCACATCTGCTCGCTGTAGTGCTTGAACAGCGGCATACGCCACACGCGGTCACCCGTCTGCGAGCCGGCCTCGTGGATCACGTTCCACAGCTCGTTGTTGCTGGCGAACACACCCGAAACGCAATCGCCAAGGGCCACCTTAATCGCGCCGGTTAGTGTCGCGATGTCCAGGATAAACTTGGGATTGAACCTGTGGAATTTTGCGGAAGATATGATGTGAATTAGTTTCTTGTCTTGGGAACACTTGGGCGCTTAGCAGAAACTCGTCCATGACAGTCGATAACTTACGAGGACGCGTAACAAAGCGCATCGGCCAGCACCAGCCGACCCTCGGCGTCCGTGTTGTCGACGCAGATGCTCTTGCCGTTCATGGCAAACACCACATCGCCCGGCTTGGTGGCCGTCCCGCTGGGCATGTTCTCGCACAGCGGCACAAAACCTTTCACGTGCACGGGCGCCTTCAGCTGCGCCAGCGCCAGGATGGTTGAGACAACGTTGGCAGCTCCGCCCATGTCGGCGCGCATCTGGTCCATGTTGGCGGACGGCTTCAGGCTGATGCCGCCCGAGTCGAACGTGATGCCCTTGCCGACCAGCGCTACGCAGCGATCGTCCTGCGAGCCGCGGTACGTCAGCTCGAGGAAGCGGGCCGGTTCGGCCGATCCGTTCGTCACCGACAGGAACGAGCCCATCTTTTTCTCCGTTGCCCAGGCTTCGTCGTGTACGAGCACCTCCACACCGGCCGCGCTCAGGCGTTCGCTGACGTTTGCGGCGAAAATACTCGGCGTCATATGGTTGGCTGGGGTTTCCATTAACCTGTGCCAACGCGAAAAGAGAGAAAGAGCGATTGAGTAAAAAAGAAGCACGTACACGCTAACCGAAACCATTCGCTTCATACTCACAATCGGGCCCAATTTTGTGCCTCGGCAATGATAACTCCTCGGTTCCACTCTTCCTTTCCGGTGGCATCGTCGGCGAAGCGCACCGTCGGCAGCGGGGTCTGTTTGTCCTTGCTCTTGAACGCCTGGAACTTGTAGTTGGCCAACGTAGCCCCTTCGGCCGCCTGCTGCGCGTGGCGCTCCATGTCTTCCACTACGATCTCACCGATCTTGTTCGCCGATAGGGCGCGTACGGCTGCGGCCGCCGCCACACGCACATTTTCCTTCGCTCCATCGATCTCGTCCAGCTCGTCCCACTTGCTAGCATCGCCCAGACCGGCCACGGCCACCGCCGGATATTTGCCCAAATCCCAGAAGATGCGCGTTTGACCGGCTTTCACCGGACCGCAGCTGTTGGAAGAAAAAGGAGAAAATTGGAAAGA
Source organism: Anopheles atroparvus (assembly GCA_914969975.1). Taxonomy (NCBI): domain Eukaryota; kingdom Metazoa; phylum Arthropoda; class Insecta; order Diptera; family Culicidae; genus Anopheles; species Anopheles atroparvus. The sequence continues at coordinate 22,503,120 of CAJZCY010000001.1, read as the reverse complement.
ATAGTTTAAAATGAATCACTTTTCCTCACGATCGCCAATCATAGCTAACACGAGAAAGCATTCAAATGGAAACAAATCTTGTTGTTGGAAAAGGTAATTAACTGATTCTTTATTGATTTTTTGAATGCTTTTTTTCTCTCTCTTCATTTTCAATAGGAAGGAATCATGGGCGCGGCGTGTTTCACTAAGTTGAATTGTTTTTGTACGCGGACGAAACCTTGTAACAAAGTGCGTACATTACAAATCTAAACCATACAGTTACTTTAACCTTCTTTTGTGTGGGTGTGTGTGTGTGTGGTTATAATTAGTTTATACTTTTCGTTACATTTCGTTTGCGCAAAACACCAACTGCTTCCAAAAGGGTTTGCCTTCATTCTGCTACTAGGAATAAATGCAGTCAAGGTGTAAAGTATCAAAATATTTATGATCATTTGTTCATACCTTCCAACACGTTGCCACTGAAACATTAATATAACCCTATTCTCATTAGAACGATCTCTTGATGTTGCTTTACAACACCTCTGAATAAAAGGCTAAAAAACGAAATCCAGGTAACGTCCATGCGCACTAACCGCCTATGACCGTTTTGTAGAACCATCCAACGAGATGGAGATCCCGCGGAACAGTTGCCGCGAGCCGGTTAGATAACTAAATACATTTGAGAAAAACATATCCAACAACGAAACAGCTACGGGTATTGTAACACATCATCTATCAGAGAATTTTTTCTATGCGGGATTCTCTGCGCTATGCATCTAAAACGAATGAACTCTTTACGTGTTACTTACAAATCGAATGTTAACTAATGCCGCAGGCATCATGGAGGCTTCCCCCTTTCGACTCCAAAAGCTTCGAGGACCTAAGGGCTTACGGGGTTAATAAATTGCATTGCTATTCCATCTGTGTGTTTTCTCCAATGCGATTGAACCAAACTGGACCACAGGTTTTTTTTTTATAATCCACAATTGACTTACGAATTCATGGGATGAGCCATCTCCACTGATAAGATATTGTCTTTCACTGTGTCCGATCCTTGTGCACTGTGGTCACCAATTGCTTGCTCCCGCTGTACATGCTTTTCGCTTGCCGTTTCATTAAGTATATGGTACAAACATGCCTACATGCACTCTACACATTTGGTTCCTATCGGTCAAATTAGCTCCAAAGGGACGACACAGGTCACATGCATGGGTATATTTGTACATTAGACGTCCGATTTACTACTCTTAGCTATATGGTTGTTTTAAAACATACTTCTTACATAAAGGGAGGAAATCCTTTTGCTTGGCTTTCCCTGCTTCCTTCTCTATGTGTATAACACGTGTAATAAAATAAAGAGATGCACAACCTTCTCATTCTACATTCGGTCGTCATATGCTTATTCTACACTCCCAGTGGGTAAAGACGTATGATCTATTGGCCCTAACACTCGTTCCAGTTTCCACCATCGTCCTTTGAGTGTTGGGTACATTGATTCTGTTTAACAATTATTACTTTCACGCTGCGCTGCCAGAACGGACGCACCGCAACGAATAAACTTAATGGCTTAATATTGTACATTGGAGTTGGCCACAACTACACGATTTCCAAAATCTTGATCACGCCCTCGCTGTTCCCGGCGATGATGATATTGCTCTGCTTTCGCCAGCATACCGCCGACACAAACTCGTTCCCCTCGGTGCTGCTGCGCTCCATGTCGGACGACGACAGGCCACGGCCGCGGCCACTGCCCGTACCGCCACTGCCTGTGCCACCGCTGCCAGAGCCACCTCCTCCCGAACCGCCACCACCGCTCGTGCTGCTGTTGTTGGAAAACTTTAGATTGAACAGCTGCTTTGAAAGGCCCTTGTAGTACACGCACAGCGAGTTGTCCTCGCTACCGCACGCCAGATAGTCGCTGTTGGTCGCCAACCCGGCAAAGTTCTTCTCGTTGATGTGCCCGGTGAAGGAGCGCAGGCAGAACGGCGGCGAGTTGATGTTCCACAGCTTCAGCTGGCCGTCCGTGCTGGCCGACACGAGCTCGTCCGTGTTGAGAAACTTCACGTACGACACCGCCTTCCGGTGGCCCTTGAACTGGCACAGGGGCTGCTTGAGATTGCGCAGATCGTAGTAGTTGACGCCGTGGTCGGCCGTGCCGAACGCCAGGTGGCACGAGCTTTTCGGGTTGAACTTTACGCAGCACACGTTTGCGCGCGCCTCGATCGTCGCCACCGAGTGGTCGACGTTGAGCGACCACAGCTTTACGCGCGCATCGTCCGAGCCGGACGCGAGCAGGCGCGTGTCCACCTCGTTAAAGTCTACGCACCAGCAGCGCTTGTCGTGCTCCTCGAACGTTTTCGTGCGGGTGCGCGTCAGCACGTCCCAGATCGTGACGATGCCCTCGTAGTCGCTCGACGCTAGCACCTGCTTGAAGTAGCTGTTCCAGATGACGCACGAGATCTTACTGTTGCACGTCATCTCGTTGATCGGGTAGTTGATGTCGACCGCCGCGTCCCGGATCGCGGTGTAGTAGTCGAATATCTTGATGCGCTTGGTGACGCCGGCGATCGCGAAGTACTCGCTGTCCTTGTCGAACTCGATGCTCGACACGATCGTCGACGCGTAGTTCGAGTCGTTCGAGTAGTTGAGCGTGGCGAGCGGCCGCAGCGCGCTGTACTTCGAGAACTTGATCAGACTCTCGCGGAATGTGTCCAGCGACGAGCGCCCGCTCGATCGCGTGGTGTCGAGCGTCGATCGGCTTGAGGTGGTGTTCGAGGTTCCCACGGCCGGAGCAGCGCCTACAGCAGCGGTTGCCGGCGTTTCCCCCACCGGTGTCCTGCTGCTGAGGGAAACTCCGCCGCCGATGCTGGTGCTGCTCGCCGTGGTCCGATCGCCCACCAGCGAGTCGGAGCTGATCGAGCGGTCCTTGCCGAAGTACAGATCTTCGCTCCGTGCCGCGAAGTAGCACTGCACGAAGTCGTCAAAGTGTTGATACATCCGCTGCTTCCGTGCCAGAAAGGACGACGACGTGGACGAGTGGGACCCGATCGAACCTGAGCAACCGGCAACACCGACACCACCGGCGCCGCCACCGCCGTGCCCCCTCCGTGGGTTCAGGTTGAACCCCTCGTACGCCTCCGACACGTTCGAGCACGTGTCGTCGACGAGCGATCGGTTCGACGGTACCGTGATATTGTCGATCGTGTCGATGATCTGGATGATCTCGCGCTTGATCGCGACCACGTTCTCGTCCTGCTCGTCCCGCACGCTCTGCTCCACCTCGGCCACCGTCGGGCAGCTGCTCTGCACCTCCTTCAGCACCTTCTCCACGTCCAGCAGGTCGGAGCTGATGAGTGCGATCTCATTCGCGATCTGCAGCTGCTGCTGCTCCTTCTGCTTCAGCAGGTGCTTGAGGAACTCGTGCAGCAGCCGGTTCTGGGCGGCGCACGATTCCGCCTCCAGCAGCATCTTGCGCTGCGTCAGTATCTCCAGCATCACGTTCACGTCCGAGAGGGACAGCTTCTTCGACTCCGTCGCCAGAAAGTGCTTCAATGTGTCGCCTTCACCGCCGGCGGTCGCGTCACCACCACCACCAATGCCGCCCCCGCCCGAGTGCGACTGGGGTGAGCTTTCGCCGGGCAGGGAGGCCTTGTGCCGATGCAGGAGTCCACCACCAACGCCGCCGCCGCCCACCTTGAGGCGGTGCTTCGTGATGAGCTCGTTGAGCAGAAAGTTCGGCACAATGTGCTCGTGGGACGCGAGCGGATAGTTGCACTTGGGGCACTTTTTCGCGACGTCGATCGACCGAGCGATGCACTGATGGCAGAACGTGTGCCCGCAGCGCGTAATGTACGCCTCGGTGATGATGTCGAAGCAGATCGGACACAGGAAGTCGGTCGTCTTGTCGTCCACGCTCGTCGGGATGCCGTTCAGGGTGGCGAGCCGCTTCTTGCCAGCGCTACCACTGCTGCCGCTGCCGCCAGCACCTGCACCGCCGACGCCGCCGCTACTGCTGCCACCGCCCGAAGACATCTCTATCGCCGGATCGCTCGCGCTACCACTGACACCGGTGTTCGACGATGAGGTTACGCCACTGGACGTGGACGAAGACTGCGCATCGGTCGGCTGCCCTTGCCGCCGACTTGTCATCTGGGCCTTTCCGCTTTAACCGACCGCGGGCTTCCCTATAGCCATTCGGGTCCGGATCGCACCACCAGACGAAGCCAATGAGCGAGGTTAGAAGAGTATATCCGTGCTCCACCCGGCACTCGGGTTGCCTCCCTGAAGTGTGCGCGCGTGTACAAAATAAGCAACAAGAGCGGTCGACAAGCAGCAGGCAGCACGCGGCACAGGCACAGGATACCCCAATCGGAGAATCAAAATAACGTTACCAACAATGGCAGCGTGTTTCCTAGCAGTAGTACTAGAGTAGCAGTAGTCCTTGATTGCCCTTAGCAACGAAGTACCTAGGCGACTTTGTCGTGTACGAAGCCAGGCATAGGGAAATGTCAAATTATGATTTTTATGTTTATCCGTCCAAACGGTGGATTCGTGCCACGGTTGGGTGGCGTTCGTTTTACGCTCGGAACTCTCGGAGCTTTCGGCGTTGCAATTTTTTCCCTCCAGCATCAGAGGTAATGGCGGCGTCCTACTGGACAGGCGTGCCGCGCCATGTCCGTTCGATAACGTCAGGCTTTTCCCGCCTTTGTGCGACTGTAAGCTGAGCAGTCGGTTTGTGCCGTGTGCGCTATTGATTGACAAAATGGGCTCGTGTTTGTAACGTTAGCTTTCGCGTTCGCGAGGTTTTGCACTCTTTAGTTCTCATGCACTATACTGGGTACGCATTGGCTTAGGTAGGGCTTAGAACATAACAGTGGATCTGAAACGAAAACACAATGCGAAAATACGGAAGTTGAGCTATGCCATTTCTAGGTGGTACTTTTGTTTTTCTTTATTGGGTTTGGGGGGGACGGAGGAGCGTCGTTGGATGTTGAGCTGAACGTGAGGGGGAAAGAGTGAGATCGGAGATGGGATGATCGCGCTCACGTGATTTTCTTCCGGACGGGGTAAAACAATTGTTTATGCTATTTTTGATAGCTGAGAAATACTAATCTACTTGATTTCCTCAACAAGTAAAAAAAAACCATTTTAATTCAATCGAAAGTTCCAACCAGCTTCAAATTTGGAAATACCGATAGAAAATGTTTCAAAATCATCAGTAGTAGAAATCCGTTAATTCGTCGAAACTCCACACGATCTTCGTCCTTGGAAAACGACAGGGAAGACAAGCAGAAAAAAGAGTAGATATAGAAGGAGAAAAAAGATGGAAGTGCAAAGCTCAGGTAGCATCTATTTTCGCGATTTCGTTCCAGATTCCACAGTTACATTACGTACCACCGTTACTAAACCATCGTTACAAAGTACAATAAGGCGATGCATTGCAATTAAAGCACCTAGTTTAATATCATCTGTGGTTTGTCTAGATTTATGTCATATTTCTCCGTTTCAGGAGAGCAGCATTATGTCATGTGCAATATTTAATTTTTGTTTTTTTAATTATAAAAAAGGCTGCAAAATATCACAAAGATGGAAGCCACAGATACATACTTATGAACCGACCACAAACGTATGAAGCGACAGATGCACAAGCAAAACGGAAGGACAGACACAAGATAGTGCGACGAGAAAAGACATTATAGATTAATTTTCCAATAAACAGGACACTTCGAAAAGAAACACTGGTAAGGATAATCGCCCATAAATTTAATCCTGACGCACTGGTGCCCAAAAGGAACCAATACTCCAAGCGTAGGCCAGCAGGACTATCGTCCCCAACGGTATCTGTGGGTGATACGAATTGGCCACGCTCTTTAATGGCACACTACCAAAAACTGTGGACTACGGAGGGTCACTGCCGCAAAGAGAGAAAAAAAAAAAGATTCATGCTTTCAGGACGGCCAGAATATTACGGTTAAGGAGGTCAAGTAGATTATAAGTGAGTTGTGACAATCCTTCTACCGTTGGCTCTATTTGCCAGGCGGTGCTGGTGTTATCAACACGTGTATCCCCTTCTGTTGCCGAAAACGAACGGGCATAAGTGAGTCATGGCGCTCGGGAGGTGCAATGGGGTGTATTTTTGAGCATTTTCAACATCGGCAACCCCAACCCAAGAAGGTTACACAATATGGTGCATTGTTCTGCATTGGTTTGCAGAGAAGCATCAACATATGCAGATGTAAAATCGATCTGTCGCCCGCTATGGCTCATATGCCTCTTGTTGGCTGGTCTGTTTATCATCATTTATTATTTATACAGAGCTTTACTTATTCATACATATTTTTTAGCCGTGACAGTGTAATAAAAAGCAAGTTCTGTATAGTTCTGCGGTAGAAAATAAGTTTAAAAAAACCAACAAGTTGGAAAAAAGCAAGTTTAAATTACAGCAACGGGACTCAACTCCAGTGAAAATATATGTATATATTTTTTTAGTTTTTGCTTGAAGATGTGCCACACTTTGTTGAAGCCGTTCTTGATTTTTCATCGAGTCACGAACTGTCCTTCAACTGTGACTTTTGTGGAAAAGGAAAACGGGGAAGAGGTACGCTGGGGTGGCGCTGTTCTCTGCACGACACACAGCAAGCAAGCAGGACGACGGCTTAAAGAAGGAAAACAAAAAACGCTTCCTCGGGAATCGGCAATTCGCGAACGATATTGTCGATATTAGCGAGGAGCAAGAGAAAATCACGTTGAGGAGCAAAAAAAAAAAAAAAATGCATTGCAAAGAAAAGCGATTCTTTCGCGACCTCGTCAGTTTTTTTTCTTCTTCTTTGCGTTACTAATGCCAGCTGATTGCGCGGCGGATTGTAGCACCGATTTCGTGTCACAGCTGGTTCTTTTTTTTGCCAGCGTCGCATACGCTCGCATATACGGTTTCGGTGCATATGATAACGGGTCATAATCGGGCGCGAGAGGTGACAACGAGTGACAATACCGGGAGGCACATTGTCGTCGTTTGGGGAACCGGGGAGGTTACCAACCTATTTTTAGGTTCAACCCCGGCCCCGGCATATGCGCTTCGCGATCGATATGCAACGCTGCTCGCGGCACTCTTTGCCTCCGGGCTCCCCCGCTTCCATCAAACCGCTTGCCGGGAACGGGCGCCAAAACCGCACGCTCCGGGGCTGCAAATGGGATTCTCGTCAAGTTTTCGTGATTTTTGAATGACAGACATTCCAAACCCAACCGACCGACCGACCGACGGGCAGGCAAAACAATTTACCAAAAACCTCATTCGACCCCATTTTTTTTTGCTGATTGTTTTGCCCGCTGTCTCCGAGACAGTGACCGCCAAATTGATGGGTAACACAACAAATAAACATTTTTACAGCTGCATCTGGTAAAGATACCCTCAAGTACCGGAGGGATTACTTTGAAGTAATCCTTGCTCTGTAATATCTGGCGGCCGCTTATCAATCATGGCCTGAGTACATGGTGGTTGTTACCAGGATCCAATACTAGGCACCTTTTCTTTTCGTTGTTCATGTGAACTGTGCCTTATCGTTGGCAGGCTAGTGGACAGAGAACAAACATTGCTGAAGAGATTAGATATGGCACCAGCTACGTCTATCAGCATCCAGTCCATCGAGCCATTGTGCGGATTGGGGATGGATTCACTATCCGTAACGAACTACACCGTTGGGAATGGAAACAAAATTATGCGGTACAAAGAAGGCTGGGCTCGGTGGAATTAGGCTGCAGCTCACCAATCATATTTTATCGTTAAGGGCATGCAGCAGATGCAGCCAGAAAGTGTTCTACACCGGAGGTGAGACACAAGAGAAAGCTTTGAGACCGTTACCAGCGGGCTGGCCGTTGGGTGCCAGCACGGAAAGACATATTTAAGTAGTATGCCCCAGCCGATTCCCTATGCGACCGTTGGACAAAAAGAAGCAGCTCCCTTGTGGAAGCACCTGATCGGGTATTTGGATTTTTTTCTTTTGGTTTAATTTAAGTACTCAATGAAAATGGACAATTGACTGCTACGGAACATTTGTCCTCTTCGTGATGGATGTATTATGGAAAAGCTATGTGAGTGAGTTTCGCTAGAAAAAGGTGATTGCACCGTTTTGCCATGGAAACGAAGTGCATTGGGATGTGTCTAAAAATGTACACCGGGCAGATGAAGAGTGAGCAGTTTTCTACTTGAACGAAACGATCGACATTGAAACGGGTGGGTAGAGCAAGCGAAGTTGGAAATAGACAGCACAGGAAACCAGAGGACCGCCACTTTCGAATCGCCCACCGGGAGCAGTTCGGAAGGGGGAAAAGATGCACAATACTTACATGTTGATTTGCTCAAGCAACTTTCCAGCTGTTGATTCGTTGTACTTTTGAGCGTACGGTGTGAACTTCACGTCATCCTTGCCTTCCGATGAGTAAACACCCAAAACTAGTCCTTGCTGTGATGCATGCAGTAAGCGAGCGCCAAACCCGCGTATGGTGACCGTGGCAACGAAGCGTCGATGGACCGCACATCGGTGGTTACACCCGGAGCACCGAACAGCAGCGGGAACGCGTACACAAGCGCACGGCACCGGGGGAACGGAATGGGGGGGAAAAAGGTTAGCTCAACTTTCTACGAAACCGTCGGCGAGACCGTTCGCCGATCGCTAGTGAACGTGTTTTCTATTGCCACCAAACGCAGTGGCACACGCCATACATACTTTACTCGACATTGATCCGTAGCAGCGTCTCAACAGGAGCGAATAATTGCCTCGAGCGAACTGAAACGTACGAAAAACTGCCATTATAATTACATGATAAGTTCCAGATAACTATTCATGTGTTGAAGTGCTGTCGTCTAGTGGTGGGAGTTTCGAGAAGGACCTACTCGGATCGATCCGTTCCAAGAAGAGAAATGATGATCACCGTTCCGGGCAATGGCCGACTACAGGGTTTTTATTAGGAATGAAAATACAAACTTCTATCTCAACCGCAGTGGGGTGGTCCGCTCTACCACTTTTTAATGTGTAAATCCAGCTGAGGTTATCAACGAAAATGAACCTGTTTATTCGAAAGTTGGAGCCAAATATTTCAACGGTCGAACAACGCGAACCCAGCTCCTCGAGTCCCCCAAGGAACCACGGAACTGTTAATCACCTGATGAACAACTGGAACATTACCGGGTGATTAAGGACCCAATAGTGGGTTGATCACCGGGTGATTGGAGGACCTATTCCCCCTCGCTGTCAAAATTTTTGTGGCGGATCGAAAAAGATGAGTGTGTCCCTCCTTTGGCGCTGCGCTCCTGGTGCGCTGGTGCCGGTGCTTGAGTTATCTTCCTTAGGTTTTGTGGTGAGAATTTTTATTATATCGCATTTTTAAGTGATTTTACATCACGGCAGTACTGAAATATATCCAAGTAAATTTAACTATTTAACTTTAAAATTGCATCATATTAATTTTTCTAATGAGATTCGATCGCTTATCTTTCGTGTTGACAGACTTGAATGCATCCTCTCGACCACGGGAGCTGTTGTTGTATTTGAAGCCAATGATGAAACATAAAGAGTCTTCAACGTCAGTAGAGCGAATGCTATCATCCAATCACCAGGGGTAGTTTCATTTGAAACTAGTTTGAAAATATTCCATTCCAAACCATTCTGAACCTAGATCATCAATACACTTTTCACGTACATGCGTGGGATTACGCTACAGTATAAACAACAACTAGTGGTGGATAACTCAGTCGGACCGGGGGAATAAGACTCTGACAGGCCGCTTGGGCCGCTTCCGTTCGAGACCTGAAAAATACATCAATTCCCAACACTACTCTCCCGATTGTGCACTTTTTGCGTGAGGCTATGCTACGAGATCGAAAGCTTCTCATCTTCGGTTGACAGTTGTCAGATGGTCCGAGCCGGGGAAATCTATTGAGGTTAGCAAAGAGGTAAAAAATGCCGATAAAATGAAGAATTGAACTCTGCAGTATAGAGCATAAAACATTTTTTTGAAATGTGCTTCGTATGCCTAATGAGCTTAGGCATTTGGGAGTATCCAACATTAATATATTAATGCATATTAAAAACTAAACGGACTCTTTTCATATTGGTGTGGAGTGTTAAACAGTTGTATGGCTCGTTGAAGAGGAATTTAAAATATTTGCAATTGTGTTCATGCATTGTTTCGTGTGGGTTTCGACACGACGTAAAATTTTGCACGATACTGAAGGGATTTTCGGTGGTAAACAAAAACAATGAATGTGACATTTTGTTGAAAAGAAGCGAAAGCGTCGTGTTCCTGAAAAGAATACTTTTGGAGGCAAATTTTTGGTATTTAGTTTTACTGTGCACAGTATCGAAAAATGTCTGACGGTAAAATAGAAGCTGTGCTTTATTATTTTGACTTGATTGTAACTTGTTTTGGTTGTTTTCTTTCGATTGCAGAAGAAGTTATCAAACGCCGGCTACAAATTGACGGCGATGGTACCGGCGACGATAGACGCTTGAACGATTTGCTGAAAACTTTTATCAAATGGTGCAATTCGAATGATGCTCCTGAGAATAGGTAAACTTTGTTTTAACTATTATTCTAACGATTTGTTAATCAAACACATCTCTTCACCCAGTCAACCGATATACGATCGATTGCTTGCCCAGCTAGCGCAGTGTGAGTTCGATATGAAAAAGTCCGACTTTTACGCTAGCGTAATGCAGCAAGAGGTGAAAAACTACGCGGCCATCTCTGAAGCCATCGAAACGGGCATCGAAACTGCCAAGACACAGATTGTGCAGAGCAAACAGAACCTTGTATTGGCGAAGAAGATCCGCAAGAACCGGATGGAGTACGATGTACTAGCGAAGATTATCAACCAGCAGCCCGACCGGAAGAAAACCGTGCAGGAACTAGAGTCATTGAAACAGGAGATGGACCAGCTGAAGGAAAGTAAAGCGGATCTAGAGCGGAAGCTGGAAGCGAAAAAGAAGGACTTCACCGTCCTGATGCGCTCGATCGTTGAGCTGCAGAATAAACTGGACCCAACGATGTCGGTAGCGAATGCCGGTTCATGTGAAGAGGAGGTAGCGGATATGAGTGCTAGCGCCGCGGATGACAAAATGGTTTGCGACGAGCCGCAGGTACCAGAAGAGGAAGATGATGGGGCTAGCTCAGATAACGACGAGGTGATATTGTCGTCCCCAGAAAAACTAACCTAGATCATATTTCCAAACGCATTTGCAAGATTTTACAATATAAGCATTTAAACTGATTATGTCTCTTTTATTTATAGTTCGAAACATATTGCAGGTTTGAAACTAGAATTCGTATAACATCGAAAAGGAATATATTTTTTTAACTTTTTCTCAGATTGTTTATTTGGTTAATTTCACAGTAGACTGAAAATCGAGTTCGAAATGTTGGTGCTATTACAACAGATGAAATGTTAATGATTTGATGTGAACACGCCACCATCTTGCGAAGTGAAATAAACTCACCACTTGCCGTGGCGATCAAACAGTAGTTAAAAAGGATTATTTCATCTGAAGAAACCTCTTCGAGGAAACCGGTTCGGGCACTCCAGGTGGCGCAAATCGGCCGCCGCTGGGGCTGTAAGCGGTCACGACCATGCCACTGCCCATTTTATTGCTCGATGTACTGATATGAGCCTTCCATACGGGTGAAGCTTTAAAGGGAACATTGTGGTAAGCACTTGTCTGAAGTGGCCAATGGTGGCCGTTCGCTTGTGGCGCGCCTGGTCCATTTGAATCGCTTGCCTACACTTGATGCTGCCACGATCTTCCACACGTTGAAGCGCGGGTTCTCCTTTCAACTCGTGCGTCCATCGCCCGCTGAAGAAGCTACGGAGAAGTTTATCGAGTGCTTTCCGCGGCACGATGATTCCCGAAAGCTGATCCGTGGCACTGCTGTGTAGCTTCCTCGCTAGGCTTTTCCCGTCATGCCTCATGGTGGGGCGCTTGGAGGAGCCTTTCGGCGTACCGGCTCGACGGCCACTGGAGGGTCATTTCAGAATCGATTGGCCACGGAGGTCGGCCTGCTGGCTTTGAACGTCCCACGTTGGTGCCGTGCGTGAAGCTTTTCGGGTTTCATTTCGCAGCGTGAAACGGATGCGACAAGTTTGTACGTGGCGAACGATGCGGATGATGGGTGATAAGTGGTACTTGAAGTTGTTGCCCGTTTCAATACGAGGTTCGTGGAAAATGTTTCCACCCTATTTAGAAAGCTGACCCGGTGCGTTGAGCATGTTGTCTTGGTAGCCTGGATTGGAGGATGCCAACGAAACGGTTGTTTCACTTATACGGGGTCTAGCAATTAAGGAGAGTTGATTTTAATTCAGGCAAACGTATCTTTCGAATGTTGATCTTTTTCTTGCGATGCTTCATTATTAGACAATGCGCAACCGTACAATCTCACATCGCCTTAAGGAAGCATGTTCCTTCATCACGGGGGAGAGTTCGCTCTTCATCAGACAGATGTTTCTTGTCAAGAAGTCGATACTTTTTTAGTTTCTTCTTCTGGTTGTCTGCACCCCCTGTTCGTGGCCTGCCTTACAGTAGATCCGATGACCCACTTGCACTTACCCTCGGCCCCGGCGTTGCAACGGTGGAGTGCAACGACGTGACAAACCAAACAAGATCCCTTCGATCACCGCAATGTTTCGTCAGGAACGATTCCTTCTGGTAAATGAAAGACTTTCCCACGTCTCACCACCTCACCACGCTAACATTCCATCCATTTCTTTACCCGCTCCCACACTACCCCCCTTATCTTCGTCTTTCCTTTTCCCTCCTTTACTAATGAGTTGAGCGGTTTGGAAAATGGGCGCGTTCGATGTCACCGGGAGCAATACGCCGCAGTTGACGACTGTCTTGGCTCTAGACTTGAAGGAAAACACTTTGAAATTCGATACGATGGCGCGGACCGGGCAGAGGGGGCTCCCGAGAGTGGCCAGAGGTGACAAGATTACACACGAAAGGTTAAAAATAATCTTCCTAACTCGGGCCGCAAGGGTTATGACACGTTTTAGTTCCCGATTCACTCTAGCGAGGGCAGAGCATGATGGAGAGGTGGTGGCGCCAGCGGAAGAAAGAAGACCATTTCTGCGGCCATGCGATCCCAAATGGATACAGAAAGACGAATTTTCCGCCTCGTCTCGTTAGCACGTGTGGTGTGTTATTATGCGCGATGCTTAGGATCAATACTAAAATTGGTATTTGAGGGTTCGAACCGAACCGTGCGAACGGAACTGTTCCGAAAAGCAACCGAGTCAAGCTCTGGGGGTTTATTTTCATTGAAGTGTTTAAACATTCTTGCAATCCTTTCAATAGCAGTGAATTTCGTTCATTTATGTAAGTAAAAAACGTGGTTATTTCGCGATTTCTACTTAAATAGAATTTCATCGAATCAAAAATTGCTCCCTAGGACCGTGAAAAAAATCGGTTACGTTTTGAATTTTATTTTATTCTTACCACATAAAAATGCATCAATAAAAAAGTATTTCTTGGTTTACCTATGGGCGCTTATGATCCTAAAATGAGTCCTATCGACACCAGCTGTGCACGAAGTGGCCCGGCTAGCCACGCACATGATAGGACTACTTGCACGGTGTCCATGTTCGGCTCACCATCGACCATTTGTACGGCAGATTTGTGGGTGAGTAAGTGTTTGAAGCAGCGACGAGGATGCCGGAGATGCAAAGAAAAAACGACCACGGCTCTCTGTCACTTCATTCCAATCCAAAAGAAAAAAAAAACCCGTTGAACCGTAGAAGCCTTTTTCGGTAGCATGCCGGAGACGACGCGAAATGACGATGTCAGCAGTCATTGTCAAAAGGACAGCGATGATACAAAAGCGAAGGTTTTCTAAGGGATTGGGGAGGGGATGGTCGTTGTCGGGGGCAGATACTGAAACTCGTATGTTCTGAAAAGTTTGCACATCGTCCATAGTTGCATCCAACGTTCACGGTCCCCATCCCAGTTGCTTTCCATATGCCGCCACACACACAGGCACCCTTCGCGGGCTGCCCGTGTGTGTTGGTGCAGATCGATCTGGGCGTGGGTGACGATCGGGGATGGATTTCCTGGCGGTTTGACGGAGCACGCTCCGGATGGAGTGCGGTAAAAAGCAGCATCAGGCCTCAGCTAACGTTTCAATTTTGTACTACAACGGCAGCGGCGACAAACTTTTGTGAAAACGATGCTGCCGATGGTGCATGGATGGGTTGTATCATCCAACTGTTCGCCCTTCTCACGCCTGGGGCTAGTTGGTGGGAGGTGTTAGTGGGTTGTTTTTGGGGTAAAATTGTAAAAAGAAAGGATGGTGCCACCTCGCACTGAAAACCGTAAAAAGAAACGGGTTTGAAAGGATAAGACTAAACTAAAATTTATATGTTTTTTTTGTGATTGAAAATCAATACAAGCAAAGAAAAACATTGTAAAAAAGATTGGATTATTCTTCTTCCAAACCATGAAACTGGTCTTAGAAGCTGAAGAAACATTGAAGAGCTTTTCAAGAGCATTATGTTTTATTGTGTCACCATTATCGCAGCTGGGTTACATTATCGTTTCGTGTTTTATTATACATTTTTTTCAGGTTCGAAACCCTTTTTTATACTTAAGATAATCAAACCATGTTGACTCACTTGAATCAGCTTTATCGAACGATGTGTGTTTATGTTTCTGCCCGGAGCACGCGTTTCGTTTGTCGCTGTTCGCCATTCGGCTTCCAATACATATGCTAAAGTAGTATCATCGTACATACTACACATTCTACTGGGTATCCTTTTGCATTCCAGACCTTTTCCCCCCTTTTCGGTTCCGATCCATGCATGACTTTCCCTGCTCCTGTGCCAGGGACGAAGTTAAAATAAAAGAGAGTGAGTATGAAATAGAGAGATTCTGATGGACAGAAAGAGTGAAATTCAATTTACAGAGAGAGTACTTTCACCATATATCCCCTAGATGGCACGGAAAGTTTCGGGGCTGTGAAACGTTTCGGTGTGTTGGTGAGCCAGAAAGTGATCCCTTTTTGTCGTTTGGGGCACGACAGGAGCCGGGTGGGTTTTTCTGCGGGGCCTGGAAAGAAACGCACATAGATTCGCTCGAGTGCGACCGGAGTGTTGGCTGAAGCGGCTCACAACATGATACTCTCTTTTGCTGCCCGGAACATTCGCCGGGCCGGCGTGAGGATGAGTGTGGGAGCATGGAGTAGCAAAAAACGATATCATTAATCCCTCCCAAGGTACCACCGTGTCGGGGCGGCAGATGGGTACTCCCCATGTACTAAGAGGGAGTGATCCAAAGGCACAACGGAAACGGTCGTGTACAAGAGGATCTCGAAGCTCATGTTCAGCAAAGGTTGAGCCCTTCCTTCCGAAGTGGAACCGGATACCGAGCTCGCCCGAAAAATGCCGTCGCGCTCGGGGCGAAGTATGCCTTTTTTTCTCGCACTGCATGCAACGGTGCAATTTACCCTTGCCACGTCCTGCCGGGCATTGATTACGGATTTCGTCTTTTCTCGGTTGGTTTCGTAGAGGATGAAGGAAACGAAGGGACGACTGGGAGCTACTTTGTGCAAGAACGTGTAATTTCGACAACGACAACGAAAGCTGTGTGCACGTCTTCACATTTCAATTGGGTTTATTCCGCTGGAGCCGTTGTTAGTTACAATCTGGTTCGGTTTGCAAATTAGTTTCCTGCAAACGCATTCACCTTACTTATCTGTTTGGATGGGCACATTTCGGAAGTTGCTTTTGTAACGGTTTGCATCCTGTTTGGACAGGTGAATAAAGAGTACACAAATAGATGGATGAATGTTGTTGTCATGAACACCTTTCTGTTCTTACGTGGGCTTTTGTTACGTATACCTAACATTTTAGCTTTAATCGAGTTGATATCTCTTTTTGATCTTCATGTCTTTACATAGGTATAGTTTGTATAGTTTTATACATTAGTCATAATATTCAAAACCACCCCGTTAAAAAGGATTTGAATTCAAAACCAGCCAGGTAAGTTGCACAAGAAAAAATTGCACTGCGTCACCCCGGGACGACACCCCTAGCTGTTACATACCAGCAGAAAAGACTTTTGACTAAACCAAAGTTCGGATATGTTCTGCATGTTTTTTCGCTTCTTTTAATTTAAAATTCCCTTACTGGCTTCACTACAAACGGCAAGCTGCAGGTGTTTGCTTGCCTTTAACCGGGCGGTCGGTAAATTACGACCACAATTGTCCGTTCACTGTACTGTGTCGCCATGCATGTCGTGTCCACCTGGGTTGACCGTACGGCATGTGTGCGCTATAGTTGGCTAATTTTAGTCGGCTCACTATCGCTCGCCAGGACGAAAGGATGTGTGCCCTTTGCGTAGCCAGCTCACGGTGGCTCGCAGGCTCGCTGATATTGATCCGGGCAAAAGGATACCCTTGGAACGGTGGGGAGAAGGGAAGCAGGCAGAATCAAGGGGGCCATTGCAATGGATAGCTGGGAGGGCGGTGGGAGCGGCTGTGGGGTACGACCAGACCCAGGACCCGACCAGAGAGGAAAATGACGTTTACATGCGATGATCTGCCACACGGCCGTGCAAATGTCGGAATGAGACGGGAGAAGCCCTTATGTGCGTGCTCACTCACTACCGTACTGTCGGTACGGGCGCGTGAGCGAGCGCTATCTCACTCTTTCTAACGCGGTCTGTCGAGAGCTTTCTCCGTAAACGGCGGGGCTGGAGCAAGCTCACCGATGGAACGCCCCTTTCGGTCGCTGATTGGTGTTCTCCTGGCTAATCAGCGCACGGCAGCACCGTGTCAGCACCGCCGCCATCGTCATGCGAACGGTCGAGCGGGTTTTGTTTACTTTTTTCCCCCCGTTGTGCTTTACACACGAATGGAAAACAGTGCCAAGGGGAAGCAAAAACCATCGGACGAGTACGGCAGGTAGCCGCAGTTTGTGGGTGAGTGAAAGAGAAAAAATAATATTTGTTGTCGATAAGGAAGAAGTGGGGTGTTGCGATGGGAGGGGGAGGAATGGAGATTATGTACAGCAAATCAAATAAGATATCAGTAGCTTTACAAAGTTCGTCCACGGCGGGGCAGCTGCAGCATGCGACGCGAGAAACAATCCCGGGTGCCTGCACGACGACATTGGGATTGGGAGCGTGTTAAAATAAATATACCCTATTAGCGCAGAACCACAATGGAACGAGCAAAACACACCAGGAGAGAGAGAGAGATACAGAGAGACAGAGAGACAGAGTGAGGCCAGTACACATAACGCCCTCCAAGAGAGGGAACGACCGTGAGTGAACGGGAAGCCGCGAAACGAGAAGAAGGCGACGGCAAGAGCTTCTTCCACGTTCCGTCTTCCATCACTTGTTCTGCAGCATCTCGCGCACACGCTCTAACCTTTTTTCTCTCTCTCTCTCTCCCAGCGGTACAAGCACGCCCGCCCGTCCGTCAGCTGAATCTCATCTTCTCATCCCGCCGTCGGGGAGTTTCATTTCTCGTGCATGACGACGGGTCCGTTCGCTCACTGCTGCTCACTCACTGCTCGGAAGGTGATTGCGTTGCGTTGCCGTTGTACACGCGCTGCACCACGGTTTACGTTTCCACGGTACGCGTACGGGTTTGGTTTCGATTCGTTCGCCGTTCGAATGACGATTACGAGAAACTTTAGAGTGTGCAGTTTGCGCGAGGTTTGATTTTGTACCGAGCTAGGGCCAACTTGAGATCACGGAAACCGGTTACTTTTGGCCGTGGGCAGTGTGCTGATAGCATTTCCTTCGAGACTTGTGTGTGGTTTTCAAAAAAACACATCGCGGAGTGTACCAGATTTGATTGTGACGTTTCCGGGTTTTCGAAACTACCGATCGGTTTTCGTTGGTTTGAAAATATAATCTGGATGTAGTGGAAGTGAAAATATGATGCCCTGCCGTGCGTAGAAACAACAGAGCCAATAATTATTGTCAAATCATTTTACCGGCGGCAGTTCGGTGCACAATTCGCGTGTGAGTTTCATTTGTTGCAATCGCATGTCCTGTTTTGATCGGGCCGTTTTGACGACAGTGCAAACGATGGAAATAAAATTGTGGGACAAGTGCAACCATCAAATGATGCTGTGAAGAATTGTTCCCCACGTACAAAATCTAGGAAAATCCTAGTTTGGTGTAAATAGGCGGTTTGATGAAAGATGACATCCCGGTGAAGGCACAGAAGTGCTGATCTAAAGCACGGTGAACCCGGCCTGGCCGCAATCGCAACAAGCGTGAAAATAGGGAAAACAGAAAGAAAACATCCAAGTGCGCGAGAGTTGTGTGCGTTGACATCTTCGACTGCAGTGCGTGTGTTTGTGCGTGTTATGTGTAGCTGAAGGCGTGCCAAACCGCGTGGGTTATGGGTGTAGTGACGCGCCCGCTTTCCGAGGGTTTCTTATGGGTGATAGAGTGATACCGTGACGACACGCGTGACCAACCTCGCGGGTGCACGACCACGGTTGTCCGAGTGACGCGTCAAGGCGCCGAATGTTCCCCAGCAGGGCGGTGCGGTAGAGGAGCGATTCGGACCGCAACAATCCAGAGCACCGATCCGGGGAGGCCGCGGCCCAGCGGCACCGAGCGCACACACGACGGCCGGCGCTACATAACGAGGCCAAAATTGCGCCAAACACAAACAATCTGGCGGTGGTCAGACAACCATCCATGGCCGTCGGGCCGCCGACGGGAGGATCCGGCAATCCTCCTCCACACCCGGCCCCGCCGGTGCAACCGCATCCGATACTCGCGCCCAGCCCGCTGTTTGCCTTACCGACGCTGAATTTTACCGCGTCGCAGGTCGCGACCGTCTGCGAAACGCTGGAGGAGTCCGGCGACATCGAGCGGCTGGCGCGGTTCCTATGGAGCCTGCCGGTCGCACACCCGAACGTGACGGAGCTCGACCGCTCCGAGGCCGTCCTGCGGGCCCGGGCCATCGTTGCCTACCACACGGGACACTTTCGGTAGGTTTCCACCGTCTTCGGCGTTGTCCATCGGTTCGCAGTCTATAAAACACCAGAAATTCATGGGGAAACTGCATTAAAAACATCGTTTTGCCAGCCAACGGGTCTAGCGAAATAGTTTTCTAGTAGTTAAGCACCCAAAACTTATAAATGCCCTTAACTTTTCTTAACTGGTTGGCTCTTTAAAAAGGTATTTTCTCGAGAGGAGCATCAGAAACAAACTGAACAAACTCTTACATGATTTGTTCTACTAGCTAAACGTGCGCCTGCAGTCGCGATGACTTTTGTAACGTGATACCACTGTAAGTTGTGGTGATGGCACTGTCAGCATAAAATATGCTCGGCAGGATCTGTGTGGTACGTTGATGTTGTTGTGGATAACTTGGAGTCTCCATTCAAGTCAAGAATTCGAATAAATTTCGGGGTAAGAAATAGTATGTTGAATTGCACAATAGCATACTCTATGGTGCATCGTAACAACTGCAGATTCGGCTGAGTAGAGACAGTCTTCATAAATTATATGCGTAAATTGATTTTATAGGGATGAATTTAAATATGACAAATTGGACTAATATCGAACGTTAAGGAGTTTTTTTTTCGATAATCGCGCTAAGAGGTTCGCTGTGATGTGGTAGATCTTCAACATCTTTTGTTAGGAAAAAAAAGTTGCTAGTACTCTCATTCACGAAACTATACGAGATTAACTTCTTTTTCTTTTGCACAAATTTGGAAATTAACAGACTTTGAACTAACTGCATGACGCCACCGCCGTATCATATCGTAACGCAACTGGAAACACAATTTAAATCCCAGTGAAAAGCTGACGGTTGCTAGTTCTCGCTCCCCTCCCTCCTATGACCTCCCCGAGTGGAGTAAGGGTGGCCGGATAATCGACGAGAGAATTAGGAAAAATCTACGGGTGGTTTCCAGCGGGTGGAAAGCTCGCGTTTCGGTAATCGATCAATTCCGAGCCCCAATCATTTCGTTGCGATCGAACGATCAGTTTCCACGATGGGAAACGTGACTAGCGTGCGTGAGGGGACTCGGTAGGGATGGGAGGTTGGCAGCAGTGAATGAAGAACGAAATTTGTAATAATGATCTCCAAATCGGCAGATTACACCGTTCGCTTCACCTCTGTCTCGGTTCGACGGCCGTGGTCAATTTGCGGGCGATCGATCTAGTTGACTTTTCGTCGTTTTTCGGCCGAATCCACACACAAATCTGCATTGCATCGGAAGCGATCGCTGCCGGGTGGTGCCCTGGGGTAGCCCGGGCGTTAGGGAACGGATTCACGAACGTGCAAATTATCGATAAATAATTTAATTAGCCTGTTATCCGTGTTCAGCTCAGTTTGGGGTGGTGCGCGATTGGCAGATGTTCTTTCGTAACTCTTTCCCCGCGAGGGACGAAGAAAACAGTGATGGGAGGACTATTATAGAAACAAATAGTAACAAAGCAATTGTTTTTCCTTCTTCCGAGCGTATTCACAACAATGAAAAATCGATATGCTGAAGAAAATCTGTAACGACCAATTGGGAATGAATAGACCTTGCGCCCGTAATCGGTGGAAGTAATTGTAATTTATTGGTACTTATAAACACACGCTTCGTAATTTCGTTTAGTTTCACTTTGCGTTGGCTTGGTTGTTGTTTGCCTTTGGTGCTTTTTTTTCGATGCACAAACGTTTCCAAATATGATCTGATGTTTGAGCGTAAACCTCCGGAAAAGATACACCACCGAACGTCGATTTGCGAACGGTTTTGATGCTTATTTGAATCGATAAGAGAAAATTAAGTGGCAGTGAAACTTCAACCTTTAACTTTAACTACAGATAATCCTCGCTCGTGTAGTTTTAGAGTTGATCGTACACTGGGGATACATTTCCTAACGCTCATCTTCTTCGCTTCATTTCCACAGTGAACTCTACTCGATACTGGAACGGCACAAGTTCACGAAAACGTCCCATGGCAAGCTGCAGGCCATGTGGCTGGAGGCGCACTACCACGAGGCGGAAAAGCTCCGTGGACGACCGCTGGGTAAGCATGATCGTGTGTATTCCTGATTGATTAAATCGTCGAATGTACGGAAAAAAGTGTCGTTCAAATGTTCCCCTGGCTGATTCAACTTCAATCCTTTTTCGATATTTTATTTGAACTATTCACCGTGTTGAACTGTTTTAATCGTGGCTGTTAAAACACTTTCCGCTAATTGAACCCCTTGAACTGAGTTTTTTTTAACTTGGCAAAGTTTCTCGACACAAGAGTCTAGGTTCTAGGTTGTATCTTAATTTCCCTGTATGTCAGCGCTAAAACAATTTGAAGTAAATTTTGAAGTGAATTTTCAACAAACAACAATATAATTTGAACATTAAATTTGGAGTGATTTAGAAGATTATATTGATCGTTCTATCGACGCAATTTCTGGCAAATTTCAGAATGTGTATTCTAGTGGAAATTGGCAACAAATTGCAGTGAAGATCAAACGTAGGTGAAGATAGGTGAAAGTGTAACAGACACTGGCCACACGAGCAGTTAGTACCTACTCCCCTTAACACGGTTAGAAAGATACTTTTTTGTTACTACCCAAGCAGAAGTAATCTCCTTCGATTGCGTGTATATTCCAATGTCCGGTCCAATTTTTTGTCTTACCATCAATGCTACGAAATTGAGAAATTGGTCTGTGTGATTTCCTTCGGCTTACCGGTCCGCGGTGGACATCGGCAGATGGACTTCACTTGCCAGTTCAGCGTTCCAATCGAATGCACAAGGAAAGAGATATAGCACCAAAAAAAAATTGGAAGCAGCTCACAAATGGACCAGAAAAAAAATCTGGACCGGTAGCAGAGCTCTAAGTGCAGGATTGTCGAGGGGAAGGGAAAGCCACCACCAGAATTGATCCTAGCTTTTTTTGTTCCTTGTTTGATTGTGTGTGTATGCGTTTGACAGCTTCTAGCTTAACACCTTCTAGCACGGCGTCGAAAGTAATAATTTGCCTTTCTTTCCGTTTTTCTCGGTTCCCGGTGTTCCTTTTCCGTATCGTCCGCGACAACGACGACGACGACGACGACGGTCTGCTTTCCTGTTGCGGCTGGCAAATGGCTGTCCATCATCGTTGTCATCGTTCATTCATTCACTCATCCATCCATCGACTCCTGATTCGCGCGCGATTTCGTCCTTCGCGACTCGCCATAACCAATATCCGTTCGCAACCGGATGCGACCATCCCGGCGGGAAACGATGGTGTGCGCGAAAAAAACTCACACAACAAAAAAAAAAAAAAAATCAAATCATCTGGCAAATCCTTTCACAACACGACCCGACGCGAAGGTCCGGTCGATAAGTATCGCGTCCGGAAGAAATTTCCGCTCCCGCGCACGATCTGGGACGGCGAGCAGAAGACGCACTGCTTCAAGGAGCGGACGCGCAGTCTGCTGCGCGAATGGTACCTCCAGGACCCGTACCCGAACCCGACGAAGAAGCGCGAGCTGGCCCAGGCGACCGGGCTCACCCCGACGCAGGTGGGAAATTGGTTTAAAAACCGACGCCAGCGGGACCGTGCGGCGGCAGCGAAAAATAGGTAAGTGTCACCCTCGTCCTCGTGCGGGATTTTTCCGATACTGTGGGGTGAGCGATTATTTTTTCTCATTGTGATTTGCTTGTTTTCCCGGTAACGATGGCGTGTTCCTTGCGCCAGCAAGTCGGAAAAGCTAGACGACCGATTTCGCGAGTCCGTTTTTCTCCTGACCTGCAACGGGTGTGTGTGTGTGTGTGCTTGTTTCAGACTTGCCAGTGTGAAGATTGAAATTGAGCGGATGCACGGATCGGGTTCATCATCCGCTGGTTTCTTGATAGGGATATTGGGGTTTTGTGTTTTAGCGCTGCCCTGCCTTTTCGTCTGATCGGTACTGTAAGACAAAATGTTGGGCAGAGCTAGTAGTAAACGGATACTTGGAGGTACAAAACACTCACACACCCACACACAGGCACCAGCCCGGCAGTTGATCTAATCGATCCGCTGTCGCTGTCGTTCGTCCTGTGACGGTTTTCCAACGGAAAATGACGATTAAATGATTTATGTTTCGTTGCTCTTCTGCACCTGCATTCAGCACACGGTGTGGATGAACTTCTCGGGGGACATCATTTGTTTTTAGTTTTTCATTGTTTTCCTAAAGCCGTCTGTCACTTCCTCGCGGTGCCTTTCATTTTGTCCTTTCTCCTCAATCGTTCAGTTCGGGCGACTTTGAACAAAAATAGGCACAACGGACGGAAAGACATCGGTGGTTTTTTCCCTTCAAATTTAAGGCAAAGGAAATGACGAAAAACGTGTCTTCTTGACGCTATGGTTTCTGTTAGAAATTTAACGGATAAATATTTTTTTAAATTCAACAACTCTGCCACCTTCTCCTGGGCTTGTTCATTTTTTTTTAATCTTTCAAATTTATTTAAGTGAGTGCAAAATGAGCGAAAGTTGAAAAAAAACTGCGCTCAAGCCCTGCTAACTAATTATCATTTGTCGCGCTATTGTTTGACGAGTAAATACAGAAATTTTAAATGTGCTGGGAAAAGTTTCAAACGAGAAACGGCACGGGAAGGATACGTACCGTTTTTTTCCTGTTCGGTTGTTGTTATTGGATGTCCTAGCGGTCAGCGGACAAAAAATGACCAACGGACGGACGGACGAATGGTTTCAGATGGTTCTCCGGGCGCAAATCTCCGCGCGTCCGGCAGAATGTGCAAATGAGTATAATTGAATTTTAAGTCCCCGTTGCCATACCTACCACCGAGCTCCTCCGGGTCCAACGGTGTTATTTCAGCCAAATGGATTCTTGAATCAGCGTCACCGAGAGTGAAATAATTAAAATGCCACTCGGAACCAAGAGAACCACGTGCTCTGCGAACGGTTTGCATTAGAGCCAAGAAACGTTTGTGTTGTGCTGTAACTCATCGCCAGTTGACGAGACGAGACTCGTTTTCATTACATCGATTTCAATGCCAAGCTTTTTGTGCCAAGACATTTTAGAGATGGAACCAGGACAAAAAAAGTTTACCCTCGCCCAACAGCATCATTTCACATTTGTTTGGTTCACATCGCAGCCAACACACAAACATACCGTGCGAAAGTCCTCGCATGATGTAATGAGTCTTGTGTCCACACTCCAAACTAAATAGTATGGAAACTAAGCGGGGAAAAAAAAACTCAAACTAAACAATGGACATCCATTTCGTTTTTCTCGCCGTTCGGTATGGTGGGGAACAAATAAACAAACCATCCAGAGGGCGTCAGGTGAAGAATGATTTGAGATAGAATGCTTCTTCGAGAGCTGCGGGCGAAACAGTCAATTGATGGAAATTATTTATTTTAGAACCGCTGGTTGGGGGCATGATGGAAAGGAAGTAAATTAAGGCAAGTGAGTCCAGTCAAAGTATCGCTCACATCGTGTATGACCGAAACGTTAAAATCAGAAGTGGTTTGTTTAATGTTTAAAAATAAACATAAGACGATTTTAAATTCAGTGGAAAGGGATATCTCCTGGACAATATATTTGATTAATTTTGGATATTTAAGTCTTAATCGACGTTTCAATCTGTAGTAAAGTTCATGTGCTTATAAGAACCCTTGGATAGTGAAGATTTGTTTTGCTTACTAAACTGGACAAAACATAATGATACTGAAGGAGAGTATACAAACCAATACCCATGGTTGTCACTCATCTTGAAGCCCTATTTTGTGAGCCGGAAATATCAGCACAAAGGTTCAAAATGTGCAATGCGTGGTTATATCAGGTATACAGAAAATCATGGACAAAACGACCGCAACCAAGAGGGAATCGTTTTCCCTGGACTACTGGGGTAGCCAAAAATGGGGTAGCTGCGCATGATTGTTTATTTACGACTCGGATTGACTGTCCACCGAAAAACCGCAAATCATTCACACCCCCTGGTCGCCCTACTGACCTGTTATGACTTGACTGCATCATTTCCTAATCGTTGCTGCGCTTAGTGCCCCTGCCGTTTATCCATTGGACGAGTTGGACGGCAAACTCTTTTCCTCGGTTTCGTCGCTTGCGAATCGAAGGGCAAATCTTCGGGGCCTTAAATCGCAAATCCTCAGGTCAGCCAGCACTTCTATATGCTTCTGCAGTTTTGCAGGGGCTGGAATGTTTTGGGAAAGGCCCGGATTAAGGTAAGCGTCTTCCTGTAAATATTGTGGCTATTAGCGCAGCTTTGTGGCTAATTACCAGACCGTCCTCGGTCACAATTCCGGCTTGGCGACCGATCGCGACGTGGACCTGAAATCTTTACCCCTCGGCCAGCAAACACTGCGAGCGTCGTTTGTGAATGGAAACCACAGGAAGTGACGCCCGGCAGGTTCTGGGTCACCTACCTGCAACAGTGAGGTACGTCCTTTGGCACAGTGGCAGTGGCACAAAGTCTACGGGGAGCTAATGATGGCCGGCCATGGGTGGATTTAGTGCCGTCGTGGGATTTGTTTTGATTGTGCATTATTATGTTGGGAATGTCCGGGTTTTACCAGAACGTCGCGAGACACGGATCATGTTTGAGGATTAGGCGCATTCTTCCGTTATCGGTCGGGTTTCTCGATCTCTCCGTATCGGCAGTAGCAACTATACCAGTTTTGTTGGTGATTTCTAGCCGTATTTGTCAGAAATGATCACGTTTGTGTAGGGGAAGAAGTACCAACACATCATGCATTCCTTCCATTTATTTATTTGGTTTATTTGTTCCTTCCAAGTCTCGAGAATTTACCAGTGAACAAAGAATTTGCTATGCTTACTAGGAGCTAAATTCCATTGGAAACACAATTCCTCGAGCCATTCATAACTATTTGGAAAATTATATATTTATGGCAGTACTCATATCTGATCGCTTTCGCATAACGATTGCACGATCAATTCAATTCTTTATTTCGTTAACTTTCACTTCTGTTCAATGCCTGCGTAATCTGTTCGTTTTGGAGGGAAGCTTAGAAACGGGAAATGGGAGACGCTTATCGTTCCAAATATGATATATCAAACGAATCTGTCGAATACCAATGTACGGCTGCCATTTCTCAGCATCTGTGCAAATCAACTTGGCCAACGTTAGCCATTATGGATTCAATTTCAAGCTCCATAGGCGAGGGCTTGGCATTTTGGATAGCTTTTTTTCGGGTTGTTTTCTCTCTTTACCAGGTATCTGCCATTTATTCCTTATCGAAGCTTTATTTCTCCACCATCGAATATCATCAAACGGTCATGATATAATCAGGATGTTCGATATTGATGTGGTTCATTCATGCCAGGCACAGTCAGCGTTTTTTTTAAACGGCCTTTGCTGAGAAGAGGAGAAGAAAAGAGGAACGTGATTGCAAGCGGATGTTTTCCCCGTCTGGGCCTCGTTGGGCTTGCGATTGTTGCTTGCAAGCCGGGCGAACTCCCCGAATGACTGAGGTTGGGTGGAGGTCTCCCTTCTTCGCTTTCTTTCCCCTTTCTTTCCCGTGTTCAACTGCCTCCTTTCTCCCGCGACAGTTAGGAGCCGCTACTGCCACGCTTCCCCCAAGAGCTTAATTCACCTTTTGTTTGCTTGTTTGTACTCTTCAACAGCTCAATTTTGTGTAACATAATTGATTGGAAATAGCTTCTGAATTACTGGTAGGTCTCCTACCCCCTCCCCCCAATCCCCCTCTGTACTACCCGGTTCGCCAAGTTTTGGTGGGCAGCAACATCAGGCAGTCGGATCTTCGGGAGCTCCTGCCGATCACGTCCACGCTTCGGTGTTCGCCTGGTGGCGTGATGGGTTCGAGCTTGGACGCTGGGAGTGCCCGGGAGTTGATGGGTTTTGTGCGATTTGGCCAGCGATCTCCTGCCACTTGGTGGCAGTCGTGTGGCACGCCGGGAGCGCGTCGTTGGGCGTAGGAAAATCTTGAAACTCATCCCACCACAGTAAGGGCGGGGGAATGGCAAAGGAGGAGTGCGAGTGGAACGAAAATTGAAAGATCTTCGATAAACCCAAATGCTATTCTTCCCAGTCACGTAAAACGAACATCGAAAAATTTGTTGAGAAAGACCGGGTCCACGTTGCTCCGGGGGGAAAAGCGTGCTGTGTAGAACCTTTTCTCGTCCCGGTCGAGCAATGGGAATCGTGGAAACCGAATCGACGATTAATGGAACGAGACTTCATTGGAGAGAAGCTGTGTGGTTCGCTTTTAGTTTGCTCATTGTGTAGCGTAATTGTCCGGAATGATCCCAAATAACTTAATCAAACTTTCGCTGTCGATCCTAGAACCACGGTATGGTGCATGACACTATCATCCATGATCGAAATGGTATGCTATTGAAGTTTTTGGTGGCATTTACTTTACCGTTGTTTGTTCATTGATATGTTTACTTCAGATTGAGCATTTTTCAATCCGAAGTTTCAATGTGGCAGGCAACAATAATATTGCTTAATTAATTTTTATGAATGATATTTCCTTGCACATTATACCATCTCTAACGGGTCTTTAATAACTCCTGTTCGAACCTGTTCAAATGTGTTCAAACGAAACGATTGTCAGAATCTTGCTGAACAGATCCCTACTTCAAGTTTCAATAAACTCGTTCCACTCTGACCCCACCGTGAGGTAGATGTGGCAGGCAATCGCGATGGCAACAGCGACTGGCAAAAGTAGGATGAGAAATAAATGAGCCAAGACATGGACGGCTATTTGGGCCGGGAAAGGTGAAGCTGACGACGCGATAATAACGCCGCGATCGACGATGACGGTGGATGTTTGCGTTTCACTGCGTGCGTTGAAAACGCGCGTTCATTAAATGCTATAATTATTATTATTATTATTATTATTATTTTATTACAAAAAGTTTGCCACGCGGGCTATACAATTCAAAACTTAAAAATTAATATTAAAACTAAGTTAACAAACAACATGAGGAAGGGTGCGGGCGATTATAACGGTTGAGTGATAAGACGTAAACGAAAGGAAGGGATGGAGACGTGGTAATCGAACAGATGGCTCAGACCGTTGAAGGCAGACATGGCGCGGATCAATGGATCATTTTGCGTGAGGCGCGTGCGGCGGGTAGGAAGAAGGAGAGGAGGCCTTACACGAAGACTATGGGAAGGGACATAGAGAGGGATAAGGGAGAGGAGATCTGGAGCGTCAGTGTGGTGCAGGAGAAGTTGGGCGATGAATATAGCCTGAGCGTTCCGATGACGAGACTGAAGTGTGGACAACCCCAGCAACTGACACCGCGATTCGTAAGGCGGACGGGGAGAGGCATTGTACCCAAGAAGACGTCTCACGGCAAGGCGCGTGAAGCGTCTCTGCACCCCCTCCAGCCTACCCCAGGCGGTGACACCCGCTGGAGTCCACACCACTGCAGCATACTCGAGTATCGGTCTGACCCAGCAGCGGTACAGCGCCATTAGGCAGCGCGGGTCCCGCACCTCCGGCGCCAGACGAGCGATAAGGCCCAGTGTGCTGTTGGCCCTGGCTACCACCTCGTCAATCTGCACGCAGAAGGACAAGGAAGAGTCAAGCCTTACCCCCAGGTCAACGATCGCCGACACCCGCGACAAGACTACGCTACCTAGGCTGTAGTTATGGTGGATCACGCCAGCAGAGCGGCAGAAGGACATGACACAGCATTTTGACGTGCAAAGGGTCAGTCCATTCGAGGAGCACCAGTCGGAAAAGCCGTTGAGGGAGTTTTGAAGAAGTGTGAAGTCAGAGGGAGAAGACATAGGAAAGAATAATTTGACATCGTCAGCATACAGCAAGTGTCCTTTCGGAGGCAGTACACTGACGCAGTCATTGAGGAAGAGGGAGAAAAGGAGAGGGCTAAGGATGCTACCCTGGGGAACTCCCGACACTCCAAAATACGGCTCGGAGAAGGCACCCTCCACTCTAACCGAATAAGATCGTCTGAAAAGAAACGATCTGATCCAAGAGTAGAGGGGCTCCCCGACCCCAAGCCGCTCGAGTTTAGCCAGCAGCAAGCCATGAGGTAGGCTGTCAAAAGCGGCCTTCAGATCAGTGTAAATGACGTCAACCTGACGCCCAGAGTCCAGATTAGGGTAAACCATGGACAGTAAGGTCATCAAATTTGTCACAGTCGAGCGGCGGGGCATGAAACCGTGTTGGTTGGGAGAAATGTACGGAAGAACGCGGGGGAGAATGGAAGAGTGGAGAATGGATTCGAGGACTTTAGAGGTAGCGCAAAGGAGGGAAATGCCTCGATAGTTGATAGGGGATGAACGGCATCCTTTTTTGTGGATCGGAACAACCCATGCCGATTTCCACAGCACAGGAACATCACCTTCACGAAGACTACGCGAGAAGAGACGCGCCAGAATTGGGGCAAGGGAAGCCCCGCACCCACGTATGACAGAGGAAGGGATGCCGTCAGGACCGGGGGAGAAGGAGGGCTTCAACCTGGCTAGTGCTCCACAAACATCCGCCTCGTCGATCTCCACCAAGTCGCAAGTGAAGACGTCACGAGGGGTGTGAGCAAGACCCGCGGTGCCCGGGGCAGCCGAGCGGGCCGGGTCGACGAAGACACTCGCGAAATGCTTCGCAAAAAGCGTGCAGACACCCTGAGGAGAGGACGCAGTCTCGCCATTGAGAGAAATGGATTGGGGAATGCGGGAGGAACCGCGCCGCGCGTTCATTAATCTCCAAAACGCACGTGGATTCGTAGACAGACGAGACTGAATACGTAGCACGTGCGTCTGGTATCGGGCTCGGTTATAGCCTCTGTAGGCAGAGGCTGCGAGTTTATATATATGTTTCCAGAAAGGAGAACGATACCGGCCGTACATATGAAGCGCACGTCTAAGGTCTGTCTTCAGGGCCCTGAGGTGCCTGTCTGACCACACGGGGCGGGGAAGAGGGAAAGCAGGAGGACAGCATGAGGGGAACAATGAACAAAGAGTATCGGTAAACTTAATGGCAGCTGCGTTACAAGAATCTTCCCTATCGAGAACAGACCAGTCGCACTCGGAGATGAGATGCGCAAGTTTAACATAATCCATTTTTTTGAAATTTAGCCTACGCGGGTTAAGCGTTACCCTCGCCGGCGCAGAAGGCAGGGCGCTGGGAACGTGGAGGGTTAGAGTGAGCTCGAGCGGGGGATGGTACGCATCAGCGGGCACTAGCGGAAGAGGCGCAGGAGAGACAATCGAGCACGAATCTAGCGCAGCGGGATTTGTAAAAATAAGGTCTAGCTGGCGGTTAAAAGAGTTGGACACCCCGGAGATCTGTCGTAGGCCGTTGAGTGCCATACCATCCACGAAGGAGGAGGCTGACAGCGAAGCACCAGTGGTGTGAGAGGACACGAAGAACATTGGCGAGGATTGTGGATCGGCGATCCACGATAAGGCTGGGAGATTGAAATCTCCGAAAAGCATCAGCTGGTCGTCGGGTCCAATGTGCTCCGCGATGCGAGAAACGCTCTCGATCAAATCCTCCAGAAACCGAACCGACGAGCTACGATCGGGGGGCAGGTAGCACACACCGATGTAGATCGCTGATCGATGCCACTGGATCCGAATCCAGAGGAGCTCCAGCGATGAGAATGTGTGCGCTACCCGAGATGACAGTAGCCTACTCGAGCAGGCAACGAGGACGCCTCCGCCACGAGAGTGGGAGCTATTGTCAGCGTTTCGGTCGCAGCGATGCACCACGAAGTCATCCTCGAAGAGCAGCGAAGAGGGCAACGAGTCGTCCAGCCAGGTTTCCGTTACGATGATGACGTCATGCAGCGATCCGGAGACTGCGTGACGGAAATCGCAGGTTTTGGTTCGAAGTCCTCTCACGTTCTGATAAAAGAACTGCAGCGGGGCGTAAGCCGGCGGTGCGACCGGTGCAGAAAAGGTGAGCGGGACGATGATATCGGCCGAGCGTGCGGCGACCGGCGATCGATACCCTTCGGGCGAGCGGGCGGTTACAGGTGAGCGGGATGTAGCAGGCGAGTAGGCGGCGGCAGGCGAGAAGGATGTGGCAGTCAAACAGGCGATGGCATCAGTGCAGGAATCGGCGAGCGGGCGGGAGTTAACAGGTGAGCGGTTGGTGGAAGACGAGCATGTTGTAGCGGCAGACGTGCGAATAACGGACGGCAAGCGGTGTGTGTCTGGTGGTGTGGGGCTATCGAGCTATATTACAGACGGCGATACCGGACTATTCGCTGCTCGACATTCGTTACGTGTCCGCTTCCTCGGCGAGGCCGGTGTTCCTGGTAGAACAGCCATCAGATCGGCAGGCGGCGTGGTAAGTGTCAGGTCATCAGCTGATGTACAAATCGGGGTAAGTACACATAGTCCGTGGCGCGCCCTATCGTCGACGAACTCGCGGAATATCAGTGCTGGTGGCCAAGTGTTCGGTGACATCGCGACACTGCGCATTGACGCAGGCAGCCCAACTTTAAACGATACAAAGTTGAGCGTGCTACAGTTGGTGTCACGCTTTACCAGCTTGTGCACTATAACGTCTGCTGCGCCCAGTGACAGTCTGCTACACGCCATGGCCAAAATGTTCGCATCAGTGACGGATGGCTCCAGCCGGGTGATGAAGAGCCAAAACAGATGAGTATTTAGCGGAACGCATTTTGGGTCCTGCGCGTCCGGAGCTCCCGTGCCGCGGCGGAGAGGGGGCGGTGAAGCAGGTGGATCGCCGGAAGGATTGGAGATGTTAATGTGCGCGGGGCGCTCGGCTGGTATTTGTGACGGTGCAAGTGTGATGCGTGCTGTATTATCAGTGCTCGTGCCAGTGTTTGTGAGTGCATGCGTCGTGAGCTGTGAGGACGCAGTAGTGAGGACGTCTCGCGAAGTGAGAGAGCGAACATCTTTACGCATCGCAGCAACTGAGAGCGTCAGGTGGTTGATGGCGTCCTCAACCATCTCAAGACGACTGGTCCCGGCAAAATCCTGCTGGCCCAGCCGATCTTTAAATGCCGGCGCGCAAGTTTGGCAAAACCAAAAGACGCCACTGCTCTTGGCAAGCTCCTTTAGCACAGTCATCGTTAGGCCAGTACACTTATTGTGGAAGCTCCCCTTGCAGCGCCCGGAACAAAGCACTGGGCTGCCGGCAATCTCCAAAGAACACGAACGGCAAGGCATCCTGGGCGGTGCGCACAATACGATCACGATCAAGATCAAACAGAAGCGCGAATACGCGAAAGTACGGCGCGCCGACTCGCGGCGTATGAAGGCAGGCTACGCGAGAATGAATGATCACACCGACGAAAGGCGAAGGGCAGTGCCGGGTAGGCAGAAACACGAGCGAAGATAAGGAGCGTCCGACCGTCTTGACAGCTGACTGCTGATCTAAACAAGCTATCGTTTTAAGAGATTTTGTGTGTGTGTGTGAAAAGAATCCCTTTTCCCATCGCGGAACAACGCAATGAGGAAAGCTTGCTACCGTTCTCGCGGTGCTACGGGGTACGCTTCCGGCCCGTTTCACAAAAAGCTGCCCATCGTCATCGTTGGTGCCTGCCCGTGGGCCATTTTCTCATGCGATGATTAGTATTCAAATTTATGAAGATTAACCATTAACGGTGCTTTCGTGTCTGTAATGCTAGGACGATCGCACTTATTGGCAGGGCAGAGAAAGTTTTCCTCCATATGTTGTGATAAACTATTCGTATTTTCGTTGTTGTCTGAAGAAGGAGTAGCGCGAATCCAGCCAAGCTCAGCGAAAGGCAGAATCTCAGGGGGCGAGTTCCATTCAGTGGTGTAATCATCTGATAATCTCGCGTATGTCTACGAACAACGTACGATCGCTCGGAAGGTTTCGGCTATTGAGTGTCATCAATCATCGCACCGGCTTACGGCTACTGGCTACGGAATCGATCGTCGAGGAAAACTTTAGTGCGTCTCCAGTTTCATTGATTACGGGCTGGACTAGGGGTCGCTGGGAGGGAAGGTATTTAAATTGAATTTACTAACATCGCTCCTCCACCATCACTGCCGCCAATATCAACCATCAATTTATCAATGAGCAGACGGATGGGGCTGTTTCGATTGATCGGAAAGATCCTCCGATTACACGAGCGTTGAGAACTCGAGTCAGAGCATCGTCTCATCAAGCTCCAACTTCCACTGTAATTGAACGAATCACAAAACCGTCAGAGGCTTTTCGAAGAGCCTCCCTTGCCTGTTCGGTTTCAGCCAGGGAAAACACGATGTCGGACTAGATGGACTAATTTAAATGATTGCATTCAACTCGGATCTGCGCACTCATGAAATAGTGGGTGAATCAAATCGACCCATTGCCGTCGGTGGATGCTAAGTTAATTAAAACTGTGCACCCTCTCGTCGACGGGATGTTGTGCTCTGGCTTGCCGCTCGTCGTGCTTTTTCAGCGCGGCGAGGGACAGTTGTGACCTCGGGACATATTGTGTACAGCAAAAGCGAACAACTCTCTTAATCGAGCTCAATTGATAATTGAGAAGTTAAAAAAAACACTGTCACAAAAGTCGGCGATGCTGAGGAAGAAATGATGCCCACAATCGTTTGGCGACCATTCGGCCAGTCAAAGATCGGACTAGGATAGTCAGAAGGAGGAGTTAGAGTTATACTTGTTCCTTCAAGTGGACTGAAAAAATAGGAACATACAGTTGCTCTTCCCTTGTTCACTACGTTCAACATCTTTTGCCACCGTGGGGAGTTTAACCTACCCGGGGGCACTTTTTGGGTACAGCCTCTTGAAGGGCTAATTATGGCCATGCGATACCACCGGGTGGCATTTTTCCGCAGCAGAAGTAGCAACAGAAAGCACACTAATTACGGCACTAAATTATGTTGCCGCGCTTGCGTTGTTTGTTATGACAAACGAGCTCAGGCTGTAAACTGTCGCTAATAATTACGGTGCCACGCAGGGTTCGGACAGATATGGCAACAACCGCCATTAGTTGGGCCTTACGGCCTACCATATTCATTGAGGTAAGTCTAGCTAGCCAAAGGCGCTGAGTAATCCGTATACGGACCTGCATTCTCCGCTGCCGAAAGTGTCGCAAAACATCTTGTATTTGGTCGTGTTTTCACAGCCTCCGTGTGGATCCTGGAAGTAGCTTACTTCTCGCAGCTTCTTGGCCCTGCTTGCGTCCACCTTGGCAGGCAGCACACACTCCTAATGAGGTAAACCTATAATTGTTCCACATCCATAATTGACAGCGTTTTCTGGCAGGCGGGAGCGTGTGTTGCGCGTCCCTGCTGGGAGACCACGGAACCGGTTGCTGCCAGCTTTTGCGATGAAGGGAATAATCATCGTCATAACTCGCGGTATGCGCGAAGCGCTTTTCCGCGAAGAGCCGAGATGGACATCAATACTCATATGCATTATGCATGAGCTGGTCGAAGTTACGGTTCTGCGTCATTTTTAGACGTTTTCAATTATTTTAACATTGTTCCGGACCCTATTCCCGCCGAGATGCGCCGGCTGGTAAGGCGCCAGGGCTTGGTTTTCTTTTTCTTCGTGGAACGAAGCATCCGCATCTAAGGAAGAGTGCGAATTGTGTTCTGTGTGAAGCAGCGCTCAACTGTCGCTGACAGCTTCACCGTTGTCCGGCACCGAGGACACTCCGGGAGGGCGCTCGGAAACGGAATGGGTTGGATATGAACCTGAACGCCTTCTTCAGAACCGTACCTCTCACAAGCCTCCGTTGGAAGAACAGAAAGGTATCGATAATTAACCGTGCTAATTAATTCCGGTTGTGGCAGCTTGTGGTCCAGCACACGATAGTCCAGAGATTTTCGGCCCGCTAACAGCCGCGCTAACCGTAACCGTTTATGACAACTTACTTTGGCCAGGATGGAATGACGAACGACGTAGCAGCGTACTTTGGAGGAAAGCAAAGGCCAAACAAAAAAAAAGCAACCAAAGCGAGGGCAGCGTTTCAGCCGGTTTGTTTTATTGCGGGGAAGAACGAAAAATTAGCCATCGGCACAGGGGAGGCGTGCGAAATGTGAAATGCGTTTCAGTTGCACCGATCCTTTTTAGGGGTTCGAAACGATCCGCGTGAAATTATGACAGCGCAGAAGTCGTTAGAGTTAGACGACCGTATGGTTGACATGCGGTTTGGCCAGCCAGTTCGTGCTGTAGCGTGCTTTAGTTTCGCATTTCTTGCATCGCCACGCCACTCCGCCTTCCGGGGGGAAAAGGATCTGGTAAGCAACACCGCCTGACCGGAGAAGGATGGCGGTTTATTATTTAATGCTTTTGGAGCATGAAACCTTTTCATTAGTGTGCCGCAAATGCAGCTTTGGCGATTTGTAACGCGCCCCGGCATGGAACGGGCCGTTTTGTTTTGCAAAAGAATTTCGTTGAAAAATTGCGCCGAAACGCGCGGGGACCTCATAAAGTGATCAACGAACCTGAGACTGCTCGTGGAGACCGTGAAGAGAATCCTGGAGATTCTACGAGTAGCGCGGGGAATTGCTTTTCGTTTTGAACCGGGTTGCCAAATACAGTGAGACAAAGTATGTTTCACGCTCGTATTTGAATGGAGATCATTAGCGTCATCTGCGCTTCAAAGTTTTCATAATCCGAATTGCAAGATATCGCAGAGTTGATGGTTGCTCGGCTGTCTTTTCTGTCGGACTCATTCATTGTGGATAAATTCACTGGAAAACCAAAAGTTACATAAATGTGTTACCTCAAAGGATCTTGGGAAGAATTCGTTATGATCTATTTGATGGTTGGATTGTGAATTTGTATAAATTGTCAATTTATAAAACATATTTCAAGCCACTTTGTAAAGGAAGCTACTGCAAACGGAGGCATTGACCATTTCAATCTTCCAACATCATTTGAGTCCCATCGTTTGCCGGCATACAAATGTACCAGCATCGGTAGAAATGGTGCGTTCTCTACCCCCGAAGGACTTACCACACTCACCTTCCGCCGGTGCAAGTATTCGCACATTTCGCGCTAATGATAATTGTTCTGACACTTAGCAACCCTGCGGCCATGAGCGCGAGGTTCGGTCATCAGTTTTGCACAAAACTAAAGCAGCCTCGGTCGGTTTTGTTGATATTGGTCGCTGTCTTCCCTTTGCGCCGCGTATCCTTCCGTGAGGGCCATGGTTCGCGCGTACGTCGTTTGAAGAGCGCAACCTTTGCAAAGCGTTCTGGCTACATTAACCCGCTGCCTCTGTTGGTGCCGTTGATGGCGGTGGTGGTGTGTTTAGTTGCTATTATCGCTGTTTGCTGGCAGGAAGCATTATGCATTTGATTATAGGTATAATGCACGATCAACACCACCTCGGAGCGGTAAGGATTTTTTACCAGCTGACCGGCAAGATGAAGGCATAAGCTAGAGGGAAAGAGAGGGACATTGAAGAAAGTGTGTTTAAAAAGACGACATAAACACAGTGCGAGACGAATGCATGAACAAAAGGTAGCAATATTTCCACCCGAAAACCGTAATGACCAAGTTTACGAGGAGAGGTTCCTGGAGCAAGATGGACGCGCGATGGGAGGTGGGCCATTAGTGCACGTTATTGCAACTGGAGCGCGCAGGCTTCGATGGCGGTGAAGGGGGGTCCTTAATGAAGCCACAGGGAGGTGCCATTGCTCTGGTGGGGATAGCTGGCTGGTGATAATAATCATCAGGACGCCGGGGCTTGCATATCGGTGACAAGGCTTAACATTGTAATAAGCGGGTTTGGCAGCCAAACTGACCGCGGTTTCATAGGTGTCGATGCGTGACATAAATGTGTCACCATGTCATTTATATTTTTCTCTTCACGATTGATCGATCGAATTTACGTGGTGGATGAATTATTTTGTGGTTTAATAGTAAATTGTATTGGTACACCTACGTCTAGATAATGTTTTAACATCAAGTTAAAAAAAAAATGGGATAAAACGATCTATTAAAAAAAGTTCACAAAATAATCTGTAGTTGAAAGCCAAATGTTGTTTAAATTTCAACGTATTTCGCCGTATTTCGTTTCGTTTCGTTTTCGCGTATTTCGTATTAGAATATTGGTAATGATAGCTTTATTTTGCCACCCAAATAAAACTAAAGGCTACGCCCAAACTGTGCGGCCACGATCCGCCATCAAACGCATCGGCACCTTTCTAAACGGAAACCAACGGGTAATCCGGAAGTGCTATAATATGTGCCACACCATTGCCGCTACGAAGTAGGGATTTTCGCAGTCTCGCCTTGCAGTACAGTTCTTCTCATGGCTGTTGCGATTGAAATGGCTGCAGGGATACCGATGTGTTGGCTCTGGTCAAGGTGTACGGGAGATGCACCTTTGACAACTGCCTTGATGAAAGAGGATAACAGGATGGTTCCACTTTTCTCGCTCTTGGTCTCCGGAAAAAGGGAAAGCCAAATGCACTGTAGCGGCAAACCCTCAAACCACGGACCTTACTCGTTGGCCGGAGCGGATCAGGAGGGATTTCAAATTTGCTCCTATTATTATTGCTCACCGTTGTGTATGCTGTTTTTTTTCGACGTTTGGCATTTGTGTGATTTCCCCCTAATCACTGGCTGATGAAGACATTACCGTTGCTTCCCGTTTGGCTTAGGCAAACACGCTGGTTGCCTATGACAAGCTGGTTTTGGTGACAGCGTTGGCAAACAACAGCATTCAACACAACACGCTCGAGCAGTCATTGTTTTCGTTCAACTTTGTGGGTAGAGGATGGCACACACACACACACGGGCTCCGCTCCGTTCGACTTCGAGCTCTTCTTTCCACCAGCTGGAGTTTGCGTATGTGGCCTGCATGCTGTAGCTTTCCCGTTTCCAGCCAGCGCCGCGCTTAATGCAGTCACGCGTACCGAATATCTCGCCTATCCGGCGACTCGCAGACTCAATAGAGCAATCACGGTAGCCGCCGGAATCCCTCGGTTACCGGCAAGCTGCTCATTATTGCCGACAGCTCGGCAGCATATTGGATGGTTTATTTTGGGTTTTTGATTTTACTTTAATTGCTGGGATTAGGAGTCACACCCAACCCGAGCGGCTTGCGTTTTGCGTCCTTCGCTGCTGCCTGGCTGGCTGGCTGTTTGATAGGAAGTATCGATACGTCGGCATGGCAGCACATCGAGCACAGCCCTTCGAGCGAATCCAACCATTCATAAGAACAGCAAGCTACTGCTCAACCCGAAGCATTCACAAGAGCCGTCGCTAGGCAAGGAGGGAACGCAGACGAGTGTTACGAGCAGCCGCCAGGCACCAAGAACACTTTGTTTCGGCACGTTTGTTTTTTGCTGATTCAATCGGTGACCTTTTTCCTCATTGCGCTACCGAATGTTTGTTTTGTGCGAAAGGAGAATGGACCGGCAAGATGTAGACAACATCGATCTCGAAACCGCTTGCCGCCCCGGGACCTCGGAAGTTATCTCGGTACGCATCGGTAAAAGTAACACCACCCTTGTGGAAACCCTTGTGTGCCGCCCGTTGCCTCCAGCTATCAGCCGGATCATCTTGGACCAATCGTACGTCGTCTTATTTGGCGGCGTTGCTCGCTACTTCATGGCTGCTTGATGTGCCAAGTTGGCGGGAGTTTTCGAGTGGTCTCTGAGGATGTACACATGTAGCGGCTTCTAAGAAACATTACCCCAAGCTTCGTCCATTGTGCCGGCGTGTTGGTGGTTTTGGATCTCTTTTAATTTCTCTGTTGTCTATCAGAACCTCAAGTGCACAGCGGCAATACGATTCATTCGAGGGTACCAAGCGCACCCGGTCTGTCTGTGTGTGTGTTTGTGTCGAAGGAATCATTACAAACATATACAGCCTCAAACACAACCCGCTACCGATGGGCGATTCATGCTTTCCCGAGCGTGGCACATTTCGGTTCGCCCAGTTGAAGAATGAATTCCGCACGCCGGCCTTCGCTGTTTCCCTTCATTTGAAGCTCTCCTTATCGCCATTTTGATGCTGTAAAGTGTAGGTTGCATGGTCGAACTGAAACTGTGAAATAAGCCGCCGAAGGTGCAGAATTTTGCGGATTGCGGATAATTCAACAAAAAAGCCCTCTTCCACTCTTCGACGGTCGAGCGATAAGGCGAACAATGGTCGGGAAGTTGTTCAGTGTGTCGGCCGGCTCATGCGATCATGTTGCAACCATGTCGTAGCAAGTTCACCAACGTTCGCCGGTGTCTTGTGAGGTGATTGATTATTTACGGTATAATTTGCGTCGCTTGCAGTGCACCGAACGGATGATGGAGTAATTAAATCCTTGACAGTGCGCTCGGACGAACGATCGACTGTGGGTAGGACGTATTTGGAGGCGCACGTGGAGGAAGGTACACGTGGCACGGGTGAGGTTGAGGTTGAAACATTTTAAAAGGTTTCTTTTCACCCACCACCGGAGTGCTTTTATTGACGACTAATTAGATACGATCACTTTTCAACGCTCGGTGCGCAATAAGCGCAATGTCCGCGTGTAATAAATAGTTGCTACATCACAGTGATTTTAAGCGTCGATCCATGTGAATGGGTGCCTACTTTGTAGCTTCTTTGGGTACTTACTCGACCGGGAAAAACCGGACAACAGATAGTGGAAATGATGGATTATAGGACGATCGATTGACGCTTCTACCTCTGAAGGTTCCCGTTTTTCACGGCTTAAGATATGTCCTTACGTAGCTGTTGTAAATTTGCTTAGAATTAACAAATGTGTATCTCAAGGCTCTTTATTGGAAAGTTAAAAAATAATGTGTTGATTTAACGCGTAATGTTGATTATAATGCCAAGTCCTGCCCCGAGTATATCTGCCAGAGAACAGAAAACGATGAGGTTTCATGCCTTCGATTTTATTGTCTCCACCTCTCGAAAGAACAATTTTCTGTCCCTAAACTGGTTAGACTTTCAAAATTTGGCGATGGTGCATCTAACACACAAAAAGCACCCAGCTTCATTCCATAACGGTCTACCGGTAACAGTATCCACCGTCGTGGCTTGTCATGCTCCATCTCGCCGACGGTGGGTGATCTGATAAAGGACAACCTCTTGGACCTCCCAAAAACCGGACTGGCCAAAAACAGATCAGTAACAGCAGTCAACCCGAGGTAGCCCAAAACGTTTGTGCGCAGTAGCGGTAGCGCATCGTTTAGTGTAGTAATGTGCAAATACATACAGAAAAAGGAAGGCTAAAAATCAAGGTAGTCAAGAAGGGGTTGCGCAGAAACAAAGTAACGGCGTTACGCCGTTTGCTTGCGCCGAGTGCCCGTTCAAAGTCGCAGTCTCACACGGGCAAGACGAGAGAGGGGCCGGTGCTGGGGCCCAGCGGACATTTGCAAAAAGCGATAGAATATCACGTCACTAGCGATTAGTCAGACGTGATTTAACATTCTCGGAATTAATCGTCCACCGCGCCCGGGCGGGCTCGGTTGAGATTGAGTCCAGACAGCTTCTGACTTCGAGCCGGTAGGAGTCGGGTCCGTTGCTGATCTTGGACCTGGCGTGCTGGCATTAGACTGTAACTAGCTGATCTTGGTGGGATTATGTATCTTGTAATGCAAGGTATGGAATTAACACTGAAGGCATACTACCTCCGCTTATGAGTATTGCAAAAAAAGAAAATGGAAACAAATTTATTTCCTAAGTTTGAAAGTACTTATAAATATATGAGCTTTTTATATGGGATATTCCTCTGGTCAAAGACATGTGCTAATTATTCAAGATGCAACATTTATTGACCACGGGCCTTAGTCGACATACATTTCCGATTGGTCTCATGATACGCTCGTTTTTTTCAAAGCGACATCGATACTATGCCACCGTTAAAAACGTTCCACGGGTGCGGGTTTGGATCCCCGCAGGGCACCCGAATGCCAATGAGGGTTACGGGGATGAAAACCACCCCCGGAGGGACGCAACCCGCCGTAGGTAACACAATATCGGTCGTGTGCGGTAAATTTTCTTCCTGCCCAGCCGGGCGTAAAATATTCATTTAGTTCGATCGCCTTCGGCCGACGGTCTCGAAGTAGTCCGTCGCTGCTTGGGTGATGGCTGGCAGGTTGACCCGGGGGGGAGGAAGAAAAATTCCCTTTGATGGTTTCGAGCCCAGGAGCTCGCAACCGCAAATTTACGTTTGAGAGAAAAAAAAAGCGGGGCAGCCTTCCCGGTGCCTTCTGCTGGTGTCCGGTGGATCGAGCCGGTTGGGGGCCGGCTCCTTGCGGTCGATTTCTAATAAGGTTCTCGCATATCATGTGTCGCACCCTACGCTGCGAAGGCGAATCAATGTCGCATGTCGGTGGTTTGCCGAGCTGATGGAGAGTATACAGCTTCCCCCACCCGCCGACCGGTTCAGCATTGGCCATTTGGGGGATGTGGTGTCGCCTTAATTGGTGGAAAATGACTTGACTTGGCGAACGGATCAGTTACAAAGCCGTGCGGGCTCTCAGGCTCTCCGAATCAAGCCCACAACCTGTTGGAGCTTGCCATGTGCGTGGTTCGTTGCGGTCTCCTGTGCGTGTGTTGGTCTTGCTTTTTTCCTTCTATTAATGTAAGTCGCAAACATTTTCCCGGCGCCGGTTTCTCTCCATTCCATTATCTTGCGAACCCTGCTAGCCATGGATCGACCTTTGCAAGCCGGCGCTCATTCTTGTCCACAGCAGCTGAATCTGGCCAGAAAAGGACCTTAATCAGCGGATGCTACCGTCCGGTACCGTTGTGTTCGATCGTTTGCGGACGTTTGGCCTTAAAAGCAATTTGATACGAGCGAACAGATTGCTTAGATGCAAATGGTTGGAACAGGCTGCCTCCAAATGCGTTCACTCTGACATATGGGCCAAAGATGAAAAGTGATATGGTTTTATAAGGACCAACAATGCATGAACCTAATTCATGAATTTTGCGCTTAAAAAAACTGCTCTGCGTTAAAAGTTTGATATTGAGTTTATTTCAAATTATTGGAGTTAATTCATTGTTTACCACAGCTTTCCAAATCATAAAAAAGTTAGAAATCAATAGTAAAGCTTAGTTAAGATTCAAGATCGGGATTTGAAAAAAAGTCGATTAAAATTCGATCATTGATTTAATTAAAATGCTATTTCCCAATTTGTGGATGAATTGTTAAACATTTTTTTGTCTGCGAAGTGTGATTGTTGCTTTAAAGTAGACCATATCATAAAT
This sequence comes from Anopheles atroparvus, assembly GCA_914969975.1. Lineage (NCBI taxonomy): Eukaryota > Metazoa > Arthropoda > Insecta > Diptera > Culicidae > Anopheles > Anopheles atroparvus. The sequence continues at coordinate 22,461,043 of CAJZCY010000001.1, read as the reverse complement.
CAACTGCAAACCCTATCGGAAGAATCTCGGCGTTCGATAGCTGAAATTAATTCGGTTTCCGGGACTGTGGGAAAGGCCCTAAAACAAAAGGATCGACTGTCGGACTGCAAATCCGGCCAGCCAAACCGTGAAAGCGAACAAATAATTCCGATACGATCTCACCTCGTGGTCATTATTCATCCTTCGCAGTCGTGTGCTGGAGCTGCGTGGCGTTCGTGGAGACGAGGTGAATGGAGGGAACGCCTAAAATACTCGCCGTCGTAGAATCAATCGTCGAGCTCGTCGGTCGACGAATGGCGCCGTACGCTTGACGCGATGACAGTGCATTTAATATCCTTGGCACGGGGTGTAGTATGTTTCGAGGCACTTCTCAAGTGATTCCAGTGTATCAAACTCCGCAAGACGTTCTCCCCGCGATGGCTTGCACAGTTCGCTCGCCTAAAGCTGCTATCGATCAAGGAACCCCCAGGCGAGCCCTAGAAAGGTTTGCACTGAATAGTTTCGAACAATGGCGGCAATAGTGCAGCAAAACAATAACAATCACAACACCGCGGTGCACATCATTCAGGCATCGAAAGCGTAACCACGAACAAATAGGGACGCTCGTTGAAATGAATACAAATATGTGCCTCCTTGAAAGAGCGCCTGAAAAGTGAAGCTGAAGCTAGTCGAAAAAGGTGGTGAGGGCAGGCAGGGAAAGGGATCAGCAAGAGTGGTGGTAGCTGTGGAAGCCGTGACTAAGCAACTCGAGCACCAGAGCACGCGGCGGCACTTGCGATCGTTTCGTATGCGTCCTCAAATCGAACGAAACGTCGGGTTTGCCCAGGTTTCCTTCAGCTTAAACGGAAGAACGAGTGTGTGTGTGTGAGCGTGAAGGAACAGTTGGGACTGACAACCGCGAGTCCAGGAGTGGTTTGGGTTTAGTGGTTGATTCTTTGTTCCAGGTACTAGCAAAGCGGGAGCTAAAGCAAACGTCGTCGGCTCATGTCTATCGGGCCCATTGAAGCATTTAAGGGCGTACAAGAGCTCGGCGGGCGGTAAGAGACGAACCTTGGGTGAATCTTTAGCAAAGGAAGGATTTAGACTTCAATCGTGTGCAGTTACTTTTGTTGAGCTGTGAGATAAAAAAAAATCGATGACTCCTGGATTCCTCTTTTTAACCAAAAAACCTCTTCATTTTTTTTCTCATAGTTTATTTGTCACACGTTTCAATATCAAACATTACCCTTCGGCTCGGTGTCACCCAATTGCCGTGTAGTAAAACTCACAAAAGAGCCGCCGCATCCCGTCTCGGTAAACCATAGGACCATTGGCCACGCTGAACCCGCCGTGCTTAATTACTCAATCATCTACCCCGGGTAGCATTTTTCGCCTTTCAAAATGGATATCTCCTGCCTTGACACGACGTGCGAAGGAATTCTCGGCAGGCTGTGGTGTGCCCGGTCGCCTCGGTGGAAGCGACCGATATGAGGTCAGTTGCGCCGCCTGTAAAGTGCCGTGTTTCTTCTTCACTTCAGTGCCCACTGCTGCCCTTCTCCAGTTACGCCGAGCAAGCAATTATATCTTCCGCCTCGCCGTGACGCGAACGACGACGACGACGTGACGAAGTGGTTGACAGGTTCGGGAGATCGTTTTGACACCTCAATGTTATCGGCGGGCAGCTGCAACCGGCCGTCCGTACTGGGTTGCGTTGAACAAGCCGAAGCAAATACCGACGATCGATTACCGAATCCGGTAACTGTTCTCAATTACTAAATGACGCTGGTTGTTTACAACGTCTTGCGCAAATCAATTATTTCATTTATTGAGTTTTTTGTTGAGTGGTCTTTGTATCTGAGCTTTGGGGAGTTAAACATCATCTATTTGCGTATTATCGATTGACAAATTCCTACAGTCAATCCCGATAGTACCAGGTTCACCATTTCTCATACAAGAACATCCAATGAGTTTTCTCACATTTGCCACACAGTCCATCCCGCACGGGGCCGGGTCGCTCGTTGTCATATCAAACGTCCGTCCAACATATCACAGCGCGTGACAAGATCGTATCCCGATCACCCAAATTAACCAACAACCGAGGGAAGGATGTGTCAAAATTTCAACAGGCATTTATAAATCATTAGCGATACTTAACCCTCCCAGCACACATTGGCGCACGATGTGGGTTGGCTTGGCAGTCGCTTCCTCACCGGCCGTGAAACGTGTTTTTGTTTTTTGGTGCATCGTTCTCCCCGTTCTGTACCGTTTACCAGAAAGCCACCACGTCACCATTAACGTCACCATTGAGAATGAGAACGCGCAGCCTCTAACCGGTAGGGCAAACGGGTTTGGTTTTGTGGGACGGAACTGACGGGACATCATCCGTCTGTTTGACACACACATATACTCACATGGGAGACGAAAACCGATTACCTGCTGCATGTTAATAGTATTCAAATTTGTTGCCCGTGTGTCATCCAATTGTTGATGAGGACGATGATGAAGATGATGAATAATAAAGATATATCTCCACCGCTCCTCATTCCCGCTGGGGTAGGTTTACCGTGCGGGGCGGGCTGATCCGGGTGATCCTGACAGCCAATCAATTATTGGCGCGAGCTACGGCGAGTGAGAGCTGTGAATTTGGAAAATTTGGCGCCTCGGCTCGGTCCGTACGGCCTCTAGTGCGACTAGGTGCCTTCCCGTTCGCCACTGACATCTCAGTCGAGACTTTAAGAACCACGTTTCCGTGCTGCTAGAAGTCTGCGAGAGGTGATAGAAAATAGTAAAGAGGGAGGGCAAGCGTGGATCGAGGGATAGATCGAGATAGGAATTGACTACGGGATCCCCCCCTGCGGGATGACTTAGAATCTATAATCCGCTGCGAGCATCTCTGCGCCTCGGGATCAACGAATCCGAGCTGGCTCTGTATGGGGTGCACGGAAATCTTGTTAATCAAATCTCACACATGAGTCGCTTGGATCGATCGAAGTCCGAACCGGTACCGGGTGGATTGAGGTGAAAGAGGGTTTGGTTTGGGCGAGTGGCGCAATCATGTTCCAGTCTGGACGCCTTGAGACAAATTGAGCGATCGTTCGTTCGCCGGCAACGTTGTCCACCCGGACGTCTCGGTGTCCACCCGCGACACTTGAAGGTGCAGAACCGTGCCCGTTTGGCTGCGAGCCGGCCTTCGCACACATACACACAGACACACGGGCACTGACAAACACGACTCTCGTCGATCTAGTTCACGATCGCATTTCTCAGCCTAAACCAACCCTATCGCCGTTCGTTTTGACATCTCTTCTTGTGCTCTTCTCTGCTGTCTCTGTTTCTGATCCAGAGGGGAAACAAGCAGAAGAAGTAAAAAAAAAACAACAACCACAACAACAAACAACATACTTACGAACGAGCCGGAATCGTTCATCAATCATTGACTTATGATACATCTTTATGATAATGTTTCTTCGCCCCCGACAAAACCGTTGTGGCAGCAAGGCCTCAAACTCTTCGTTCGCTTCGATGCGTCTCTCTTTACCGATATAGTTGTACCTTTTACCTTTTTTTGCCCTCCTGTCCTGTCTTCCTGCGCGCACACACACACTCTCGCTCTCTTCCGAAGGTTCCCTCCCGGTTGTCCTCAATCTCAATCCGGGAACGCTTTCGCTCGCCCTCTGCGCTGCCCCATTGGGGATGGGGGCGAAATGGTTATGAAGATGGAAATTAACAAACAACTTTATTATTATGAAGAAACGATTAAATAGAATGAGGTGTACCTTTTTTTCTTGGGTTGGCTCTCGTCCCTCAGCCGCCTCCTCTTCTTTCACCCCGTTACGGACCGATCACAACACTGACGCCCGGCAGCCGGTTCTTCCAGGGCTAAGCATCGCCTCCTCCAGGGTCGCCCGCGTCGTCCGGTGGTCGTTCCAGGGTGGAATGTGAAAGGGAACGAACACTTGAGCTCGAGGGATGTAAGTGTTGTACAGAAAACACGGCGCAGCGAGCAGAACACGGCGGTAGCAGTTGGCCATTTTTCGTTCTCCGCTCGGTTCGCTCGTCAAATTGGGCTGCGATGCCCCGGTGCGGTCCAGCCCAAGCTCGAGTGAGGCCCGGCGAGGTCGATCTTTCGTACTACGACGCTCACTTTGTCCCGGTGCACTTTCGTGATAATGATGAAACGCTCGGGTGGAAGTCTTTTAAGGGAAGAGACGCTGTCTCGCCCCTCTTTCTCGCGTCCCGGTGTTGATGCTGTTCTGAGGAGCTTTAAGCTGGAAGCACTGCAAATCGAAGGAATACGCTCGCAGTGGAACCAAGCGAAGTAACTGACCAATCAACCAGCGTCCTCGGACAAATGCAAACAAATCCTCCGGCAAACACTGGAGCCACTCGAGCCGACGGTGGGGAAGTTCTGTCTGCCCAACGGTTGGTACACACACGTTCGCGTTAAGTCGTTGAAGCGTCATCACCGTCGGTCAATTGGATGGCCCGGGGGCCCCGTTGTGGCCCCATTATTACAGTAATTTGTCTCTGAGCTTCTCGGCACTAGGTTGCTGTGGTTTTTCTTTTTTTTTTGTTCGCTCCCTTCCTCGGTCCCGTCCGCCCGGGGCCTAGTGGTCCGGATGTCATGGGACAGACACCCTGGCACGGGGTCGTGTCGCCGAAGTCATGGACGACGAACTCTGGAACTTTGGCTGCGCCGTGCCGCGTCCGCCCGTGCCCATAGCGCGCCGAAATGCGTGGATATGTGTCTATAATTACATTAATGTGACGGCTAGATTACGATCTTGACAAATGAAGATTTTTACACCGCTGATGGACTGCAAATGGCACCTTGCCCGAAGGGAAGGTGTAGCTGTCAATTCCACGCCACTCGAGGGTGCTCGAGAGTGGTGCGCTACTACTTACGGTGGCTCGGGATGGTGCGTTCGGAAAACCGTGGACGATATTGTTGGCCCCGGGAGAGCAAGTGGTGTGCGGAATTAGCGGATCATTGAGCTTGCGTCGGATTCGGCTAGGCGAAGTGTAGAACATTCCGATTCGGTTCAGAGCTAGTGAATGGGTGAACCCCCCCACTTTCCATCTTTCCGGTATTTTTTAAATAAAGTGTTACCTTGTAAGTTTGATGGTTAATAAGGAACCTCATATAAATAAGGAAAAACAGTTCTTTGCCCTTTTTTTTAATAAATCAAACCAGCCACTTGCGCGTATTGCTTCTATTAAGGCATCATCAATCAATCTCTAGAAAACAATAACCAGTGTGAAATCGATTGGACACACTTGAAATTAATACATACATTAGCCTCATCATTAATTCTTCCTTTCTGGCGTTGTTTATTTCGTTATGAACGCTTCTGGAAGCATCGTTTCTCGAAAACAGTTTTGAGCGTTTGATATTTTCTTTAGCCATTAAGCAATTTTTTTATTAAACATTGACTGGTTAGCTGATCGTTTTACCATCATGTGATGGCTATTTTTTGAGCAGCAGTCAGATTCTGTAGAAATATTAGTCATGTGTATTTGATGAGGGGAAACTACGCAAAGAATTTCCCACGGCATCGAACCATCCACATGATTGTGAACGTTTCGTTCTGCTTGATTCTAATGAGAAAATCGCGGCAAACCACCAAAAGGCCTCCGAGGGCAATGGAGCAGTATCGGAACCAAAACCTTCCTCCCCACTCGGCATTTTTGCGTTGCACTTTATGGCGGCTCCGAACTTAACTCTAATTGATTGGGCCACTCGAGCAACATTTGTCAAGTGGTCGAGCTCTTCGCCGCGAACCGGAGCGAGCCCTTTTCCTATTCGAGGTGTCCCCTACACCGCAATCCAGTTGGTTGGTGGTGGTGGTGGTTTTCCCAACGAAGCTACGATAAAACTGTTGAATTTTCCGCACTTTGATAGCACCTTCGAAAAGGGGTCGAAACGATGGAACTGCCACTGCTCACACCAGTGTTCTCTCCATCCAGCTGAGGCGCTTTCGAGTGGCGCAAGATGGAATCGGTTCGGTCAAGAAGTTAACTGCTACCCTTTTGCACCACTTTGGCCTGCTCGTTTGCATACTGATGCATAATTATTCATCGAAATAGGGGAATCTTTCGAGCTCGGCACTTCGAGTTGGAGAGATCTCAAAAATCGATAGTTTTTCTTTTCATGCTTGCTTGCACCGCACAGTTTCCCAGGCCATTTCCCGAACGCTCCTTATTTCCGAAGTCGTCCTTACTACCGTTACTTGACGTCTGAAGTAGAGCAGTCTTACATCGTGAGAGGAGATTTTGGAAACAATTACCTTTTTTGATATCAAAAGTTGTAAAAGACCGGCACTAAGGGGTTGTTGGTGATTTCTGTTGGTGCAACAATCTTTTCGTTCGAGAACGGAACAATTAACCTGTTGAGTTCTACTTGAATATGTTTTGCCTGGGAAAGTCATCGGAAACTCGGGGCAAATGAAAGAATTATGCTATGGAGCGTTTTGGTGAGAGTTTAGCAAACAGTGAAGGCACTTGGAGGGCATTTTTCGTCCGTGAATTTTCAAGAAATCTGGAGTAAGGCAGACATTTCTGTCAGAAAAATCCTGGGAAATTACAGTTTATAGCATATCGTGATGAATCAATCATTGGTAGCTTTAATATGCATTAATTAATATAATCCTTTCAACTTAGAAGGTCCTATACAAAATGTTAATTTAAGACTTTAAGGAACATATATATTTTATCTCTTATGTTTTGCTCAAGCGTTTTATGTTTGTCGCACGGGAGCAACGAATATTTTGTTTGCTTGGTTATTTGACGACACATATCCCCATCTTTCCAACGGAACATGAACAAAAAACATTTCTTCCTTCAACAGGGTGTAGATATTTCCTTCGTCCTTCTTGCATTCCACCAGGACGAGTGAGCGTTGGATTGTTTTCAGAAGTTTTTTTCATTTTATTTGTGCACACATTTTCGACGAATCCTTAACGCTTTCCAGACGGCACTACGGATCTCTTGAATATCCCTCCTGTTTTCATTGCCGGTGGAAAACAGCGTATAAATACAATTCTTCTATTTCCCCCCTGTTCAATGTTGTGACCCGATCAATTTGGGACAATGATGCAAACTATTTACATTGCATCAGCAGCGCTCACGCGGCCAACAAAAGAAGATCGGGCAACGGGAGCAGCGGGGGCACAAGGTTGCTTCTGGTAGTTCCGTTGCCGGCCTTCGTTTTTGGGTAGATTTTTTCTCCTCAACGCCGTTAAATTTCTTTACATTCCCTTTCATTTTTTACGCAGTCCCGCCTCGGGACCTTTCCCTTCCACAATCGAATGTTTGTTCGCGTTATTTTGCTTCCTCTTCCGCCGCTCCGGCCCGTTCGGATGGGCGCAAACATAAATAAACAAATGAACTCACAAATTTGTAACAATTGAATTAGTGCGAGTTTTTCCCTCGACGCAAGCCCAGTTGTTAAATCGCGATAAGGACCTGTCAAGAAGTTGTCGACGCCGCTCGCCGTTGACGAAGTCGGCGAAGGACGCGAAACGGGGGGGAAACGGTGGGCCTATCGGCGGCGTGATGACGTTTTAGTTTTTCCAACGTGCGGTTTCCGCTTTGTTCTGGCCGGCGGGAGCAGCTGATCAGTCCAGCCGGGCAGCTTGGTCGCGGACGCCGTGTTTGTGGGGTTAATGTGTTGTTATTTTATCTACGAGCGGCCGGCCACCTACCGAAGTCGGAACGCGACGCGACTAAAGTAGTGCAATTATGACGCAGGCATCCTGCGCCGACTGACAGATGTTCGAAAGGCGTTGCAGTCCCGTTTGGTGTTTGCTCGCTGTCTTATTCTGGTCTTGTGTTTTTTTGGTTCAGGAAAATTGATTTGAGTGTGTGCACTGTCTGCTGTTGTTTTTCTTCAAGAAATCGAAAACGTGCGTGTGCGGCGTGCGGTAGGTACTGTTGACCTGCACGTCACTCGACGTTTCTGAGCGTCAGCTGGATCGGCGCTGGACGTAATATGAAAGCTGATCTAATGGGGATCCACTCGGACCACCGTTAGATTGTTTAAGGATCTCCCGGGCTGTCGAAGGAATCGAAATGGCCTGGCGGTCTGTGATCTACCTTCTGGCGTTGCGATATTACGGTTAAATTTAACTTACAGCTTGTTTTCGAAAGGAGTAACACTAGAAGACAATGCCATTTGCGTTTAACGGAGCAGAGCCGACAAAAAATCTCGCTGCTTCCCTTGCCCGCTGTTCCAACTCGTTTCGGTTAGATTGCGAGCTACTAGGGATTTTTGGGGTAACTTTTTTTTCTGTGTCCGTGCTCCGTTGCTCATCGGGCGTAAATGATACGTTATGCCGAAATCGGTAACATGATACTTTAGATAAATGACACGTTCCTCCCCATCCCGGACACGGGACGGTTTTGTGGCCACCGGTAATTTATGGTTAATAACGCGTGTACTGCTGTGGTCTAAACCGGCAACTCCGCCCGGTGGTTACCCCAAACCTGGCGGCTTGGAGGAGCCGAGTTTTCTTGTTCGCTTCGAACAGCTCGTCGCACATCTGGGACATTTTGGTCGCTCGTACCAGCATATGTCTCAATCAGCTCGCAGTGACGTAGATTGAGAGCTATTGGGCATGCTGATTGAGTGAAATGCATGCCCGGTAACGAGATATCCAACAACCAAAACGGCCCTGCCAGAGGAGCCTGTGCACAAATTTACTCTTTCCACACGCGAGCAAACGTCGTTGCGCGATGTTCCTCGTGGTGTCACCTTTTCGTCTCATTTACGGAGGTGAATTATGCGTAATTAAATGGTGATGTCGCGGGGGTAGAGCATCATAATTACACCGTCTTCCTATCCGCTATTTAATGTAACCCATTCGCAGCATGTTGACGTTGTAACGTGCCGATGATTTGGAGGGAACTTGAATGATGATGGAAGGCGCTGGTGCATTACCGGTATGTTTGATGACACATTTTTGAAGCAATTTTCTACAGACATTGTTTACGGGTTTAATTTGATGATGCACATTGATCAAATTAGTTTCAACTAACGTAATTCATACACAATACATTCATCATTCTGGTGAAACGTGATGGTAATGATTATTAAAACAAATTCAATGTTTATAAGCAAAAGGGCGATCCTTCTTTGAAGCATGTTTATTCCAAAGGTTATTTACGCACAGTGATTGCGTGACTGAACGCATCAAAAATTGTAAACATTTTGATACATGTTTGAGATTAATTGCCTCATTCCCACTCGCCCCAGAAGGATATCTGCAACTTCACACCATTAATTTTCGTTGGTTCGTTGCAGTAGAAAACGAATTGGTGGAAACAGGAGATGGGAATCTTACAAATGATATCATTTATCCATTTGTTGATCGATTACATCCGTTGCTGGTGTCCTTGAAAGAAGTCCATAGGAACTTTTTAATAAAACATTATCCTTCTGGCGGTCCTCACTCTTCGAATAATAAAACCAAATGATGGAACGACGGAAGGTGTCAAACTCGAACACGAATGATGAACATTAGGCGCAACACTTGCGTCCATTACGGTGGCAAAAGGCGATCAAAACGCTGAACGCGACTACACGTCGCTTATCGTGCGCCACCGAGGGTGTTGTCACGAGAAAAAGCAGCACTTGGTAACAAAACGGTGGGTTAATGTTTGTAGGACCGCCGAGTTTCGTTGCGGCAGGCCACGGGGTCGGTTGCTCCTTGGAAACCGCACGCTGCCGTTCGCGCACACGCTATTGCTTCATTAATCATTGGTGTGGCCTCTGGCCATTGCACACCAGCGTGGATCTGGTCGGTGGCCGTATGTTGGTTGAAAAACCACACACACACTGAGGATCACCTGGCATCAGCCCAGTCTCAGTCAGTCCTTGAAGATGGGTTGTTGAGCCACGAGGAGGAGAAAACAAAAATCGACAAACAATTGTCCACTTCTATATCCACGCACGAGATGAATCTATTTGTTTGCGGTAGAACTATTTGAATTCACTGCCATCGAAAACCACGGAAAGCACTTATTCGCGCCTGCAAATACAAATACGGCCCGATGGCGATGGCTATCCGGCGATCCGGGGGCAAGTCCGGCTTAAGGCCACCGGGGGGACACCGGGGACGATAGGTGATATCTCGCGTGGGTAATTAGCCGGACACCTTTCGCCGGGTGACGTGCTGCTTCCTTCATTCCGGTCGCGCTTTGTGCTGTATAATTAAAGCGAGAGGTCGTAATCTATCGGAAGGAGCGACATGGAATGGGACGGAATTCCTATTTTGTGCGGCGAGACTCCGAGACTAGCAGGAGCCGTACCGGTTGAATGTGAATTACGCCGGTCGCATGAATCATGTTGTGGCAACAAAGCAACAAAATTGATTATCTCATTTATCGCCGTAATCGGTTGAAATGAACGTGTTGGGAAAAACCAGGAACCAGTACCCCAGGGAAGGAAATTTGTAAGCTTTTCTTTACCATTGTTCGACCGGGATGGATGGATCGCTCGTGAAACGGTACATTGGAGCAACATTTTCATCTCCTCATTGATGCCGAATAACTTTTTCTTCCCATCGTAATAATGGCCGGCTCGAATGTGAGTAATGTTTTATTTATTCATGATTCCAGCATTGCAAAATATTGATGTTTGATAGAAATTGAAGGAAAACACAGAACACCAAACAGTTGGTGTGTTTGGAATAGGTAGGACAAAAATGCTTCGGTGCTGATATGCCTTATTGTAAAGTCCTACAAGAACAGAATTGTTTTGTTGTTGTTAATAAATCGTAGAATAAGTAAATGAAATGCAAGCACAAAGAGTTACATTGCAAGATAATCCAATCCAATAAACCATCCTCATTAAGGAGTCGAATAAAGGCGTAATTTCGACATTCATACGACTGCGGTAACGGTGCATAGGGCCCGTTTAGCTCGTGTTGCTGCTAAAAGCTGTCAAAATTGCTCCCGTCAAACGGGGCAAACAAAGTAAACAGCAGCCATCACACGCGAATGGGCCTCTTTCGCACGTATCCTTTCACCTTCGTCGGTGTGCGGTGTCGACACGATCATACCCATTGTCTTGTGGGGGTGATCGTAGATCAGCGCAGTGTTGGTTCCTTCTTTTGGTCTTTCGACGAACGCAACAGCGATAAAAAGAAAGAAAAAGAAAAAAAAAACCTTTGAGCCTTCTTGGGTCGCCGGATTGCGCCTTCCGAACGCAATGGGAGTATGGGATGACGAAGCAAGTTCTGCGGCTGCGAACTCAGACAGGTGTGGACGGGCACGGAAATGGCACACCGTGGTCGATAAAGACCCCCGTCGCTTCGGAGGACGGCGAGCCAGTGCTGCCAGCTCATGCTAAGAAAACCGCATCGTGCCTGACTCGATCCGAACGAACTACCAGAGCCATTTCGTACGGGAGGGGGCAACGGATCGTTGGTTAGGCGCGAAGGCTACTGTCTCCTCCCTGTGTATGCCAACCCGCACCACCCCCAGGCTTCGGCTTTCGGTTGATTCATTAATTGCTAATGGGAATGCATTTTGATAATGCATCACATGACAAAGGGACTTGTAAGCGAATAATCATGTCCCGGATGCGGTTGGAGCAGAGGGTGTTTGCGATGGATGGAAGTACGGATCGATACATCCACATGCGCGCGCCATCGATGAATTATATATATTTTACTGACACCGTACGTTTACAGTGGAATGGCGCAAAGTGGAGAATGTGCGAGGGATTGTATTAAAGTTAAAAAAAAAAAACGAGCAACTTCTGTGCGAAGTTCCCTGGGAGGTTCAGAATGGTGAGGTCAGGATCCGGATATGGATCAGCAGTGGTGCAAACTGGTAGAAAAGTAGACATCTTCCCGTTTCGCTGCTTCCCACTTTCGCGCTGCAGACTGTTGAACAAGCGCAACTACGCCGTCACTGTTCCCGATTTCTGTTTTCTCTATAACTATCATCCCTGTCGCCTGAGCTGATGCTGAGTGGCGTAGCAATTTGCCGTACCAGCCAGTGGTTGTGTGTCTGTGTGGTCGAGAGAATCCCAAATGTAGGAAGTGCAGCATTAGTATGATTATGTGATAATTGAAGGCAGTATTATAGGGATTTATCATTTATGAAATTCGTAAAGAATGGGCTCTTCGAATCATGATGGTCATGCACTCGTGACGACGAAAACGATGATGACGATGATGATGCACAGCAGTGTTCGATGGTGGTGTTCAAGTTTAGTCGCGCTAACGTCAGTGCAGTGGAGTGTTGTGTTCTTCCGAGGGAGACTATCCTCAAACCGGATAAGTCTACGATGGAGTATAAATGTGGGGCTCTTTTTTCATCTTCATTCTTGCGGTTTATGGCAATGAATTGGCAGTTTGTGTTCCACTTTTCAGCAGCACCATTGAGGACTGCGGTGGTGGATCATGCCTGACGCAAGACACACGCTTCTTCCAGTCAGCCGAGAAGTTCATTTTGCGCCGAAAATGCATGTCTGTGTAATTAATTTCGCATTTTGTCCGAACTTAAACTGATCTGAAGTGTTGTCCGGTTGGCCAACAGCAGGCTTTACAAGTCGATAGCTATGGGAGGTTTCCTGTGTGCACAATTTTTATGCAATTCTCTTCCGCTTATTGGTATCCATTTCGTGCTTTTCGAATGCTTCGGGCCACATCGGGCGCCCTAATGATGGTCAGCTCCGTCAGCCAACCCCTCAAGAATGTGAGTTCATGATCGAAACATTGCACGTGCCAACGGTACCGGCAAACACCCGGACGGTTTGTGGCTGTGTGTGTGTGTGTATGTCTCTCTGTGCTGATGAGGGCACCCATTTGCACATTCAGTTACGGGTCCGCCAGGAGGCATGGCTGCGCAACAGCTTGCCGGCGTGCCGGATGCCCCCAGGGGGGTTGCACCTTACAACGCCGTCTCCGGGCCAGGGGAACGAATGGTTAATGCATTTTTATCGGCTTGCGCTACCGGGTGCGAGCATTATTGCGCGAGAGTGGTGAAGTGCACCATTTTTTCGTTTGCTGTAACTTCTTCCTCTTCCTCAGCTACAAATGACATTAAAACCCCCGTTTCCAGGGGGGATTGCAATTGCACCCTGGTACAACTGAACTGGTTGTGCAATGGAGAGCGGGCGGAAGAAAGTAATGGTCGCCGGAGAATGGTGAAATGGTAGAAAAGCAGGTGTCACCAGAGAAAGAGAAAAAGGTCGCGACACAAAATGGTGACTAAATGGCACGTTCGTGGCTACTGCGAATCGTAAAAAGTTAAATCTGGGAACACAGGCAATAGGTTGTTTAAAAAAATTCATACGCGTACTTCCTCATAAAACAGCCAATAAATTCTTTAAAAATTGATTTCTAATTTCCCTTTTCCGTTTCGTTTGCAGGTACGTTTAAAAGTGGATTCGTTCGACACGCAGTCTTACGGAAGCGATCATCGAGCTCGAACCTGTGTTCCGGTCGAGCCAAATCCAGAAGCGCGGGTGCCAAAATGGAATGGATATCCCGTACGTGACATCCTGTTGGTTGGTTTCGCCGGACCGGTAAGGCCGCAACTTAGCCAACCCTCGAATGTTCTTGTTCGGACTCGCTGGGATCTGGCCGTCGGCGATAGCAAAAGTTTTCTTTTCCCGTCGCCGATAATGAACAGTTCGATTTACGATCGAATTGGAAGCAACCGCAATCACGGCACCGGGGGATTCCAGAAGAAAAACTTTTAAAAGAAGTTCCGGTGGATTCGAAATGTAACTTCCGTCATGCCATCGCTTCGGAATTTTGCAGGTGTTACAATGCGTTTTACAACTCCGTTACGTTTGGAGGAAGCCTTGAACGGTCATATAACCATGCTATCGGAAGCTCAAAGCGAACGATTGATTATTCTGTGCCGAGTTTTCGACACGAATCGAATTGCGATGTCTATCGTGCGCGTCACGTTCGAAAGTGTGCTTGTAGGAATCGAAAGGCCTTCTGAATGGTTTCGGTGTCTTTGAAAAGATTCTATGAGGCATTTTTTATATCCTTCAACACCCTTCTGTTTATGGTAGATGCGTTCGACTTAGTTCTACTCGCCGTGAGAGCAACCAAGTGCATCTGCCGGGGAGATTATAATAACAAAATCAAAATATTCGGAAGCTACCAACGTGGCTTCATTGCAGGGGAAGGTTGTAGGATTTGTACGACTTCTGCAGCAAACGTAACACCGAGCAAACCACTAATCCTATTTGCTCGAGCGCTGCCTTTCGACGGATTCGATGTGGCCGGCATTCACTCAGGCGACTCATTTTAATCTGCTCTCGATGCCAGAGTGTCGTGGCCATTAACTTCCCCGGGGACGGTGGGTTGTTTTAACCGCGTTGTTTCAACACTTTCAGCACGGAAAGTCACTGATCTTCTTACGTTCACCCGGGCGAGCGGGGCGTGATTAATCCGGCAAGAAAAACTTGTGTGGTCTCACTTTGCGGCAGTTGCATGGGCGGTTGACGTTTACCATCGGTCGGTACGGATGAAAAGAATCGCTACTTTCGCGGGGAAAGGCGTTGAACAACTTCAAACCGGTTCGAAGGATTTGGGACGTTTCGGCGCGGCTACTCATTCTTAAGGAATGGTTCTAAACGCGGGATCTCTTAAGCCCAGGGACTTCCAGATCGTGACAATATCTTGCCCAAACTATCACCCGCTCTGTTTATAGGAGTTTGTTCATGGACCATTTTAGATCAAAGACGTCAGCAGGATGCGTCCCGATTCGTCGGGGAGCATTGGTCGAGTGTCAAGTTTTTGAAGCTGTGAAAAAAGCTTCTTAAAAAATTCACCCCAGTAGGTGTTTTAATTCCTGCCAGCTTATCGGTAACACCCAGGCGACGAAAGTTTCGTGATATGAAACTTGTCGGTGCGGGATGTTTTAGAGATTGTGACGACTACCTTCTGAGGGGAAACGCATCTAGAAACTATATCACTCTTGCCGGATTACGTTGGTTGACGCCACCGTGTCGAATGTCTTCCGGCAAACTGGACATCCATCCATCGTCGCAGGCGATGGTGTTAAAGATTGATGCCCACGGCTGAAACAAAGCTCTAATGTGTGAAAACCACAATTCGGTTATCATAGTCAGCACTGCTGACAGCTGTATCTAAATACGACCACCGGGGCTGCGCTTGTGAGATGCGAAAATCCCCAAAAATCTCTTCTGTCATGCCAGCGAATCCCCGCGGAGACTTCGGGGGCTCACGACCTCCCGAAGGAAAGAAACTAAGGATAAGGCAAGTTGGATGCTGCTTTAAAAATTTATATAAATCCTTCAGGATGGAAATCCCAATGGAAAGAAACCCAAGCGCACCGGATTGGGGCTACCGGGGGCATTAAGAAGGTACCTCGTTGGACCTGGCTGACTTTTAAAATGAACACAGGCTGGTAGCGCCAGATTAGGGCAAGGTATTGGAGAGTTTCTATCTAAACTTCACCTGTTCTTACACTCGGAATCGCTAGAAAGATTCACTGTGGGATTTTCCGGGTATATGGCGAGGAATTAGCGGTGGTCTAGTTGTAGTTCGAGGGGCTTAAAACCACCTCTTAATCCGACCCGGGGTCGAGGTAATATCTTCGTCAATTTAAAGCTCTTCACTGCGCACAGTACGGATTGGTGAAATTTGAACCTTTTAAAGCACCAACCTTCCACCGAGTCGAGTCATGCGCTGTAACCGGAACTCGTCAGGCTTCGGCTGAAGGGCGGTCCCTGGAGTCTAGTCCTAGCTACCGGGGTGCGTCGGTTCTGGCTTCTGTGCCGATACCCGCACCGTTCGCGACTAATAATTACACTGTTCTGCTCCCTCTCGCATTTATCCGACCCAAAACCGACGATGGCTCTAATGGATCTCGCCCAAAGTCGCCAAAAATGTTGCGGAGTAGTGGTGGTCATGTCAGCGGTAGCATACAGCAGCCCATCTAGCTCTGCTGGCTGGCTGGCGAAATGTACACCGCACCCCGATGACTATTCAGGTAATTTAGAGCGTGAACGGTTAGTGGATCGAATTTCACGTATTTGCAAGATTTAGACAAACTTATCGGTTGGCTGATTTCCGTCGGGCGTTACTTGATCTCAGGGAGGTCGCGTCGGTTCTCCAATGCGGGCCACATGGCGGACGCTAACGGAGTGTTGGAAGTGAGGTTCGTTTTTGCTCTGCCCTTGTCAGAAAGCCCTCCATCTAAGCCGACTTGAACCAAAGCCATCTCGTAACGGTTATGAGAAGGAGATATTACACTTTAATCTTTTAATATCGTTACCAAGTGCCCAGATGTGTGTGTGTGTGTGTGTGTGTGTGTTTGTGCGTGAATGTGGTTAGCCTCAAATAGCCCTTAATGTGTGCATATGCCTCCTTGATGAGTTTATTGCAGCAAGTCAGTTATTTATTAATGGAATCATCAGCAATCTGACGAGACGAGTGAGTGGAACAGTTGGTCTCAATGGTGTATAGCGAAGGTGATGGTGAAAAAATGGGAAACACTACCGTGTCAGAGGTGATGGTGCTGGCCTCCGTTGCATGGGGATTTTCTCGTCGCTCGTGGCAGAAGTATTAGCGGATAGTTATCTCGGCGATAGAGAGGAGAAGAATAACTTCGGACGGAGCTCTAGGAAATAATTTGCAAAGATCATGTTGTCGCAAATCGATATAATTGAAAGTCACCACCGCTGCCAGCCGAGCACAATGTATCAAGTGTAGCATGACACCCTCGTATCGTTTGCATCTCTCATTCGCCTGTAGTCGTGGGTAGTAATCATGCACCTGCCCGGTGCGGGATCGGCTGGAACCCAACCTTGTCATTAGCGTATCGTAATCAGCATAATGACTCCGTGTTACGACTCCGTTGTCAAGCGTTGCCATGCTCTGATCATCTCTGCCCAATGCTCGGCAATGTCACGACGATTGACATTCAACCTTCGCTTCGTTGGCATCACCCAGACCGGGGCGGAATCAAATTGTGCTCAAATTACACGTAAATGATTCGGTCTCGTCTGACCTGCTGCTGGCGTACGGCAACGAAGGACGAAGCGGCGCAACGTTACCCCTTTTTATATTCTGGAAAATCCACCCGGGAAAATCATGTGGCATCATGTTCCACAGGGCAGTCACGAGAGTGGATTACAATCCTTTGGTGGTGTAGCACCGTCGTAGAGGAACTGGAAGGAGGCATTTCCAGATGCTGTTAACGTTCTTTTTATTTGTGCCAGTTGAGTTATTTTAATGCTGGCAAATTGGACGCATCCAAAAATACCCTTCGGTAGGCAACACGTGTCTTACATGTAGATCAAACCCACTCCAAGAGCCGTACCAACACTGGCGAGACGCCAAGACGAGGTACTTCTTTTATCAATCAATCGCTAATCCGTTACCGAGGGGGAAATGGGTTGTTCTACGAGATCCGAAGGCCGGCGGATTCCGGGTGGGTATAAAAATTGGCTACGGGAAACGGTAACGGCCGAATATGAAGTCTTTCTTTCTCCAAGGATACAAACTAGATGCCGTGTGATTCCTCGAGAGGCTGAGGTGCGGAAAATGTTTACTTTGCAGGTTAAATCTGCAACGCTGAGAACAGCTTCCCGCTGCAGATTTTCCACTGTTTTAGCCGGAGTTGAACTGTACTCATCTGGGTATTGTGTATATGTGTGTGTGTGTGTGTGTGTGTGTGTTTTCCGAGTATCCTGCGCCTTAATAAAAATCCTTTCTCCCCGAGGGACCCCGGCGGTGCGTTTGTTTTTCCCTCGTCCCCTCGTTGTGGCGTTGAAAAGATCGTTTCTTTTCGCGTTTCCTGGAATCTTCGTCACGTGGCCCTTCCGTGAACGTGTCGGTGAAGAGTAGTGATTAGGGCGATGGCATGATAAGAACGGAAGCAGGCGAAGAAAACGAACCGAGATCCGATCCGTCAAGATCCCTTCCACCCAACGGTCGTGGGTGAGGATGATTATTGAAAACACTTTCCACCGGCTCGTTTGGTTCCGCGTTCCGACACGGGAAAGAAGCAAAACAGAGTCACGCAAAAAGGCGCATTGAAAACTCTCTGCTAAGCCCGAAAAGTCTACGCTTACCCCGGGGACACGGCAAACGCGACGGCTGAAGGGGTTTGAGTAAACACATCGTCGTTGCTCAATTGGAAGCCAACCAAGGCGACGGCCTGGCAAGCTTGAAGGAGGGATTGAAGTTCGCCCCGATGGAGCGTTAAGGAGACACCCAAAAAGGCATGTAATTTGAATTGCTACAATGTCAACAATTTAAATTCGATAGTCTTTCATGGATGTTTAGTTGGGGAAGGAAGGTTGTGTCCCCGACCCTTCGCAGTTCCTCACACAACGGCACAACCGTTTTCAACAACCGTTCGCGAGGGTGCTGGTCGTTCGTCTGTTCGTCCCGGTGGTTGTAATTTGTCTAAATCATTATCCTTTTGCTGTCGTCGTCGTTTGCTGTGGCGTTAGGTGAGGCAGATCGAGTGGAGTTCGTTGATGAACTGCCAGAGTACTACCCGGTCGCCTGTGCTATGGGAATTCACCCTATGCAAAGGAAACGGACATATCTTTCAACTGTCCTCTCCCTCGGTTCCATTTTCAGGTTCGCGCATTTATTTGGCATGCGTTGCAAGGGTAGGGAAATTTAGGCGGGGATTCATAGGAATTTCAATTCGTTTTCTTTGAACTGTTTTTTTTTCTGGGGAAAAAGTTTCTTTTAGAAGAAAACGAAAAAAATACGATAACGGATCAATCACGCGCATGCGATGAGAAGCGTGAAAGTTCCTCATGAAAGCAAAACAAAATAATTGTATATGAACCGAAGAGAAAAAATGTTTGATGTTTAGTTTAGCAATGAATTGTAACGGAATGCTGAGAGTCAAAGCAGAAAGTTTGTTTGAATCTTCACTTGAACATTTTGATTTCCTCTCATCATCTTAAAGGTTAATGGATGTCAATGTTAAGGATGGGTTACGAAAAACTTCAAATCATAATCCTCTAAGCACCACGCCGGCTGGAAGATACTGTTTGATAGAAGTATCTACCGGAAAAGATTGAACAAATTGTCGACACCTGTAGGTGTACTCTACCGATGCCTGCGGAGAGTGCAACAAATTTCCAATCTGGATGACTAATTATTTCGTCGAGAATGATTCATCTCGCTGTCAGGTCTCACGCTGGGGTGGAACATTTTCTTGCCACATCGCCGGAACAGAAACATTCCTCGAGCTCGACAGTTTCTTTTACCCGTGTTTGTCCTGGATTGCTAGTCGAAACGCCCTCATTTTCTTCCTTCCGCCTGGGCCAGCTTTCTTTCTTTGCTCTTTGATCGTGAGGCTCACCACCTTAGATATCTCACGCGCACTCTTGTTCCCATTCTTAAGACATACTGCCTACTGACTTTCCCGCTGCGAGCTCCCACTGCGTTTGTACCGCCCGCCACGAGCGCGATGCTGTCGAAAAATTGGCTGGGAAACGCGACCATGGCCGATGACGGAACGCGGAAGAACAAAGTGGAAGAAATCCGCTCGCCCCGGTGGTGACAAAACGCGCAGAATGGCGAGGCGTTGAAAATCGCGATCGGTAAGTGCGATAGATTCTGAAAAAGGTGGTGCATTCCAGCACGTCGGTAGTACAATACATTTTGCTGTATTTGGCGGCCAATCTAAAACGATT
The DNA here is from genome assembly GCA_914969975.1 of Anopheles atroparvus. NCBI lineage: Eukaryota > Metazoa > Arthropoda > Insecta > Diptera > Culicidae > Anopheles > Anopheles atroparvus. The sequence continues at coordinate 22,441,401 of CAJZCY010000001.1, read as the reverse complement.
CCTGAGTGTGGAAAACCTTTAGGAAAAAGATTATAAAGCATCAAAGGTATCGTTTAGGGCAATCTTTGGAGAATCATAAAACAATAAAGCGTCCCGCTGTTTTGGTGCTGGTGTGCTGATGATATTCTGTCATTAAAGCAACGCATCGTGACACTAGCTTGGGCGCTCAGGTGTCGGGACAGCACGCGGTGAGGCTACAAATTGGCACCGAATCTACGTCGCCAAGCAGCACAGCAACAAGAACGGACGAAGGTGGAAGGGACTTTCGCTGCGGGCGGTAAGGCGAAGTGAGAGAGAGATCAAAGAAAAACTGTCAGTGGCATAATGGCCGTAGGTTGAAGGTGTTCCCCTCTACGTCCTCTCGGCCATCAAAGCGAAAATAGTAAGAAAGAAAATTAAGCGGCTGCTAATAGGGGCGCAAAACAATAAACTCCAGTTGTCCTGGAACATGATAACACTCCGGGGAGTCTCCGACGGGACGATCGGGAAAGTGTCAGCCAAAGCCTACAGTGTCTACAGGACCTGCCATAAATGTTATTCGCTGTAATCGATGGCAGTGCTAAAGACGATGGTTCACCACAGGGAACTGGCGAGAGTTGACTGACCATTCCGAATAGGAAGTACAATGCTTAACCCGGTACAGGTTTCGGAATCTGGCTAAATACTTTTTAATGACTCTCTCTTCCTCTCTCGATGGATCGATTTTCGGTGGGCCTGTTCGTTCGACCTCAGAAGCCCATATAACTGCCTAAACTGCATCTCGCAAGCCAGCATAGGAGTGAAGAAACTGCGGAAAGTGCAACGCCTGAATGTGCGAGGGCCTATCTTCAGTGACTACCGATCTCGCTACCTCGTATCGTGACACCCGAACGCAACGGTTTCCCATAAATCAACTCATAAAATGCCCCGTCCCGTCCGTGTTCCACTCGTGGCGAGGCGTACAGCATTCAGCAGCAGCTCCAATGCTATCGGTAATGCATAAATCACTTTTTATGCAGCCCATCATGTTGGGGCGATGGCCTACCTGCACGCCCGCCTCCCAGGGGGGGAAAGGTCATTACGCAGATGTTCGCGTGCGACCTCTCGCCGTATGTGTCATGTCGTGGTGCGCATCGAGGAACAAAATTGATGACCTCCATCTCGCCGCGCTCTGGGAAGTTAGCCGCCGGTCGCTACATTGTCGCCGTGGACGTGTGGACGACGGTGTCGGCGTCACGGTGTCAAGCGTCAAGCGGCGCATTCCTGCGTCATCGGAAGAAAACTAATAAACGTCCACCTTTTCGGCCGAAGTTACCGGCGCTGTATGCGCTTCCGAAGGCTGACGATGGTGAGTGTGCTACTCGCGGACATTCTTTAACCCGGCCCCGAGAGCACGGGCCAGCATCGCATCCTGCTGGAGCTGTACGGCTTGGAGATGTTGGTGTTGCGCTAAAATGTTGCCACACGGTTCGCTCCGTCCTAGTAGTGGCCGGGGTTGGGAGAATGCCGGCGCTTGATTGATGTTTTGTCATCCTGTGGCTCGACGGTCTTCGCGTTCGTTCGTTCATTCGTTCGTCCGGGTGGTGTTTTTTGTCTCTTCTCTTCGCTGCAATTCCGGTAGCTCGCATTCCTGGTCCACGCTTGACATCTGTCTAATCACGCTGACAAACTACGTCCTGCGTCGATCGTTATCGGTTTCGATCGGCTGTGTCCGCGGCGGTGGACTTTGTCGGTGCTCGAGGAATCACAGCTCCATGTTTTTCCTATGGTACGGTTCAGTCTTTTCTCGTCTCTGTTTTCGTCACCAACTCGCTTCACCAGTAACATTCTGGGGTCTGCGCTGTGATGCTTTCCATGAAGTCATCAATCGTCTATCGTTCGATGTTGCTGGTGGATCAATGTGCACAGGAGCGTTGAGTTTTTGCTTTGCAATACGACACATGAGTGCAAATTTGGTCAGAAAAAGTTTGCCGGAAGTAATCAGATTGACTGTAAAATCGAAGAAGAGTTTTCTGCTTGCCGGATTGGTAGTAAGAGAAACAATGTTATACGTCGTAAAAGATGTTTTTCACAATAACCAACCTAAAACGCTTTCTGCTGTTAGTTGTAATCAAATGAATTTTTTTTGTCATATGATCTTTCTTATTTTTCCTAGAAGATTTACTCAATTGAAATACATTGAAAATAAAAAATACCGTAAGAATCCAATTTATTTATGTTTTCCCAACGACTCGCAGGACGGCGTACAATTTTCAGTACTGTGAGCCTTTTCAACACTTTCCAACTGATGAAACTATGACGATGAAAAATACAATCCGGGAAAATTAGTTTTCTGGCGAATTAAATTTTCATAAGTCATAATCGCCAGCATTGCCCGTGGGATAACTCTTGCCGAAAAATCTCTTTTCCAAACATAAAGGACACTTTTCTGTTCTTGTCGGGTGGGGAAGTTGTTTGTGTCAACGCTTCAGCAGGATTTTTGTTACAAACAAACCACAAGTAAGCCGGACCCATCCAGAAAGCAAATCTGTATGAGTCTGAAACCTGTCCCGGCGCCTGAAGGTATGAAACTGTAATTAGTGAATTCAAGTAACGTGAGGGCGGCATCTCAAAGTGGTGTGGTTTTCGTGTTTCGTTGAATCTGTGTTGGTTTGGTTTGTCTGGTCATTGTGGTCGGTTTTATTCTTGAGGAGGTTTATGTTATTAGAATTTAATTTATTTCATGGAAAAAGTTTGAGAAATAACGAGGCTTGAAATAATACTCCTACATGAATCATTATCGCGAAGACTCTAATACGTCAGGAATAAAAAACGAGAAATGATTAATTAGAAAAAGGAACTAGAACTTCGACGGAAGGATCTCAGTCATGTTCGGAATGTTGAGCTCTGTCCTTCCACGTCATGCTGTAGCTGTTGGTTTCTAACTCCATACATCCATGGAAAGGCTGCGAGTGTAATATTTCCGAAGCATAATTTGATTTTCCCTAATCCTCTCATCCTTATCCCATAGCTCGCAGTCGACCGGGATAGGAATGCTGTTTGTTTGGGTTCAGTGTTTTAAATCTCTGACCCAAAACAACAGGAAAACAATACGGTTGTGAGCGAGGGAAAGGGAGAGGCACGTTGGTCTCGAGTCGAGAGTTGATCAAATCCTGTGGATTTTAACGCGCCACTCTTGGCGGGGAAAGTTTTAGCCCGAGCAGGCAATAGTGTGAAAGTAGGAAGTTTTCTTGAATCCAAACGTTCAATAAGCCATTCTTCTGAGCAGCAGCAGCAATTCCACGCCGCTCAACAAACGAATGGACAAAAAAGGAAACCAGACTGGCAAGAGTTTTCAATCCCATTTGACCGACCGCTTTGTTTTCCATGGAACACACATGTGGGACTTAGATTATAGATACAGGGGGAATGAATGAATGAAGGGAAACTCACAAGGATACATCCGTGATCCTGAAAGCAAATTGTTTGTCTGCGCATGGATTATGTTTCATCTTTTCTGTACTGTGTTCCGTGCTAGCATGTTTTAAAGCAGAGAGGGAAATTTAAGGATCAATACTCCGCGTTATGGGGTATCGAACAACAACGGCGAAACTGTATCGTGGTGTTTGTGTATGGCAGCCGAACCGATACATGAACAACTCGAAATTCGACGAGAGTAAAGAAAGGCCTTGATCATGTTGAGATAAACCGATATCCCACTGTCAAAATCCGATATCAAACTTTCTTTGGAACAGTTAAGAGTGGGTCGAAGAAAAAAGGGAACGGAAAAATCCTGTGCCATCCGACTTCTCCTAAAGCGCCCGTTGCGGAAAAGCGTTGTCCAAGGTTTACCCCTGCTAAGCCATCGAAGGGAAAATCATTTTGCGCGCGGGTGGATGGGGGATGATGTTGTTATTCAAATTGTAGTAACAATGGTAAATCGACTTTTGGCCTAACGAATTTACATGGAAGGGCCGCTCTGTGGCTGTGCGGTGAAACGTGCGCTGCAGGGAAAATCTGAATCGAGAACATCTTATTTGATAAAACGACCCGGGTTCCTAGTTCCATTTCGAACGGTATGGGACGGACGTCTTCTTGGATGAAGGGTGGAAGAAATATAAAAAAAAAACGCTCCCCCAGTCATTGTTGTTGCTGTTGCCACACACTTTTCCCGTCGTCTGTTTATGTTAGGGGGAGTGAAAACGAAACGTCGTCCGTCCCGAGGAAGGAGCTGGGAAATTGATTTGTTGAAGCGCCCGGCGAACAATGAAACAATTATTGCCCAGTTGGTGTAAGTGTTTCCGAGATGCTTGTTGAGCTAAGCCCAAAGGGGAGAAAAGGTGAAGTGAGGACCAGACGGAGATGTAATACCTTAAGATGAGTGACACGGACTCCATGCGATCCTAATAGGCGCTCGAATCAACAAACATATTCACGCAAAACGGATGCTTTTCCGATACTTCTTTATCGAAAAAAGGTCCCGAATGTTGACTTCGACCATTTGCAGATCGAAGCTTCCGTATATTGATTCTTATTGTACTGTTCACTGACGTAATTTTCTTTTCCTGCTAGGAAGCTTCACGCTAAACACGGTATAGTTATTTTGTCAACGTAATACTTTACTGCATGTAAAAGATGATGACTTCATTTATCGTTTGTATTCCAACCCGTGCTCCTTGTCCGCAACAATTAAGAAGAACCTGTTGCCCTTATTAATTATTACAAACACATGTCGAAGCACAACGAACAACCAAATGAAAGGACCAAAAGGGTAGGGTTTGTCAAACTGGCAGAAACATTTTGTTGCACTAAAGACTCCTTCCCGTTCGGGCCTGACGAAATGTACGCGATCGTGCAAACCCATTCAGTTTTATGGGTTTCAAATACCTCTTTCGACAGCAGAGAAATATTAAACGGTCAAATAGTTGTGAAATGAGTACGATTCCAGCCGGGAATGTACTTTGTAGTATCTGTCCCACCACGCTCCGTGTCGTCGTTTTGGGAAACGTTCCTTTCCGGACCCAAAGCACAAAAGCAGATGTTTTGTGAAGGGGTTGCTGTCTTTTTTGTTTCGCAACATCAACTGACAAGATAAACAGACCGAGGGAGAAGGATGAAACCCAAAATACAGCAGAACGAAACACTTGAATCACTCAATATGACTTTATTACTGTTTCGCGCGTGGTTTTTGTCATTTGGGTGTTTTACAACGGTTACGGTCTCGGTCGGTGTCGAAGTTGAAATATAACCGCGTACAAAGGTGATCGACACATGGAAAAACTGGGGAAATGGAGAAGGGAAGGTAAAGGTGTTTGCGCACACAAGTGGAAGCTGCCGCCGTTCGTGAGTGGTATAATTATTACAAATAATCTTGCCAAGCGACCGGCCAGTCAAATTCTTTCCTTCACGCACCTTGGTCGAATTGTGAGAAGTAAAGCAATAAAACATGTCGAAAAAAAAAAACCTATCGCGAGCGCGAAAAACATTCCGCCAAAGAATATTTGTCATTCGTCGACTGGTCCTTGTGTTTCGGTCACAGTTATGCTGCGTATGCTGCAAGGGCGCTCGCGGCAAGGCAACCCGCATAGCCCGCGGGCAGGCTTAAAATATTTTTATCACTTTATAATTTTAGCCTTCGAGCCAGCTCGAAACGCTCCGTGCTTCGCTGCATTTTGACCGCATCATTGCATTGGCTAAATGGCCAGTTGCATTCGTTGCAGTCGGAAGCCGCTTCGAACGTCGATGCTTATGTTGACATTCCGTCCGTCGTGTGAAGGTTAAAAGTACCCGCCGGAACTTTCCGCCGCAGTGCGTCCTTTGGTTTGGAAGCGTTTTATTTGTTTTCGGTTCGGGTAGAAGTAAAAAAAAAAAACGATCCTTGGAAAATTGGAATGAATATCCGTTTTAATTACTTAGTTCGTTCCACACTGGCACATGACGATCGAACGGGTTTCGATGCAGAGAATTGGCTCGCTTGCCGGGGCCACGGCGTCGCGACCTGGAGAGACGCTTCTACTCTGGCAAGCCGAGAACGCATGCGCATCGTTACCTGATGAATTTGAGAAGAATAAAAATTTATGTTATCGTTATGGGTTTGCAGAATACATATTGCGCCCGGCAGCCCGTCGTCGTTGACCCGATTTGGCGTGCAGCATCGATCGAACGAGCCTGATCCATCGATCGTACGTGGTTTATAGAGCCGGTTGCAGCAGGTTCTCCTTCTTTCCCGTCGAGGACAGAATTATTTTTGCAGCGACCAAGAAAATGCATAATTGTCGTTCGGTCGCCCCTGTCGTCGTTCGGTTTGATGATGTTGTTTTCGACGTCGTCAATTGGTTGCCGTGAAGGCTTACGTGTTCCTGGCTGAATATGGGAATGGCAGGATACTGGAGCACAATCGAGACACCAGGACTGGCAGTAGAATATGGCCATATGGGTTAATTCTCGTTCAACTCACTTCCAATTCAATGAAAACGATCAGTTAAAAGCAAAAGTGTCCATTCAAGGGTTTATCTTCTCTATGAGCTAATCAATCACGAACCTTCTCGAAGGTAATTTGTCTAACAATAAAATAATGGTAAAAATTTGACCGCCAAGAAAACGCAGCAAAAAAGATAAGCTTATCAAGAAAAAACCGTTGTCCCTACGGGAAGGACAACTTATGAAACGGCAGCACTCGGGGAAAAGGGCATCGACATCGCGCTTCCATCGGCGGAGGAATTTTTCGCATCATATGTTTCTGGTTGCATCGCTTCCGATGCGGTCGCTTATTTTTTGTGTTAATACTACAACGAACGATTAAAAGAATGCGTTCTGGTGTGTGCATAGAAGAGCGGATGCGAGAAAGAGCAAGCAGAACATCTCGAAAGTGATCACTTATTGTCAGTTTGCTGACTCAAGATCAACTGAGAAGAAAACAAAAAACGCTATGAGAAACTAAATACTTTGGCTGTTCCCGTTTCTTTTACTTTTTTCGTTGTTGTTTTATCCTGCGGTTGTTGCTTAAACGGGCATCTTTTTCACCTCACCAAGGGTAATGATGCACCCGGTGCGGTGTGGATATCTTTTTGTTCTCAAAGAATGCTTTGCAAGGGTTGAAAAATGAGCTAATAGACGCGTTAACCCTTAGCGGGAATGAACGGTTGATGGTGCGGAGGCGATTCGTTCCTAATTAATTTTCACACCGTTGAAACGCGTGCCGGGTGAATGCTACTATCCTTTTCTTCTTTAGAAAAAGAACCTTAGAGATTTAATTCCGTTTCACTGATACAACAATTTAATTAAAAAAAATGAAAAATTTAAAAATTTAATCAAAAACCTATCATGCGTTTAATATACCTTGTTGTACGGTGTTGTTCGGTAAAGGATTGACTCACTTTCACCAACAAATGCAGTGCTGCTTTATATTGCCTGCCTTTATTGCCTGTTTGAACTGCAATTAAAATTATGGACTCGGTCCGGCTCCACGCGTTTGGAATTGATTCAACCCACGGATACATTCAACACCTGCCAATTGCTCATCGAAGGGTTAATTACCCAAACCGGAGGGAGACCTGGTGGGCCAGGGCTGGCGAGGGATCGAGTGACGGCCCGACGGGTGCGAGCCCGGTGGTATCATTTTCAAATTCACTCTTTATAATTTTGCCGCCGTGTGAAGTTGTTTGAGGTGCTTGTGGTCGTTTTCGCAGCAGCCGCACAACCGCCGACAGCAACAAGGCGTTTGTCTGTGCCGTGCCGCTATGGGGTTTTTTTTTATCGAAGCCCACTTTTACCTGCCTCAAACCATTGCCTCAAACCCTATCCCCACCGCGCCCGCGTGCGCATACCGCATGGCGTCCGAGGCGCATCGGGCGCGATACAATACGCGTGATGCCGATACCGACGCATTCCGTCCGGCGTACGGGAGCGCGGTTGGCCACATTGTTGTTGCCGATGCGACGGACAGGAGGCGATCGCGGGGAGCCAGGTGAGTGAGGGAGGGCTGTTGCCAAAGGGGGTAATAACTTTATGAAGCGGAGTGTAACAACACTCCGCGGCGCGCGGGAAACGTGTTTTTCGGATCCCTTTGACGAGGCGGCTGCGACCGCGACTTACCTTCGCCAGGGTGTGAGAAGCGTTGGCCAAAGCTCCTCACCCCCCGTTCCTCCCGCTTTCTTCTCAGCCTTTCCACCACGTTCCATCGAAGGCGCTAAACTCGGTCTCCGATCGAGGGCAAGATCTCCCGCGGATCGGTGCCGCAATGCGATAATGGTCCGGGCTCCGGGACGCGAACACACGGCGGGTGAGCCGGATCGCGGGACTAGACGCCCGACGCCGCTCCGCTGGCTGCTCCGTGGCTAATTATCTTATTAAGTGTAACAATAACTTAATTAATTATTTATACACGTTTCGATACAGCTATTGTCGGCCGCAAAAGAGGCGGATTCTCTCGTTCGTCTCTATGTTTCTTTTTTGTTGTTGTTGCTTTGCTCGCCGCAGCGTAAGAAACATGATCCGTCCGTTTCCAATACGCTGAGATAGGGATCCTTTCGTTCGGCGTCGAGTCCGACTTGGATCCCGCCGGAACGGAGTGCAAACAGTGCGTAATGATGCCGGGACGACTCGACGGCCTCGTCGGGATCAATGTTTCCCGTGCTCCTGCTTGGTGAAAATCTGTTTCGGTCGCCAGACTAATGACCAGCCAGCGCGATCCCGACAGCGAAAGCCGAATGATTGATCCGCCATGTGACCGTCCGCTGGGCGCAGTTACACCTCCGAAGGTAACCGAGCCGCCGCGTGCAAATGGCGGACGAGTAAGTAATACTCCCCGAGCGGCGCAATCGGTTGAATTAACCGTGACCGAAGGCGAACGTCGGGGCGCGCAACCGCAACCGGCCATACGGCGGCCGCAACATTGTGCCGCCCTTCTGGCTGGGACGTGCCTGGGACCTATGGCCTAACCCTTTGGCCGCTCACCGGTGGCTATTGTTGGGCGGCGGTGCCGGAGATAATAAAGTCATTAGCGGAACCGCGGTTCGGATGTGCTTGCAGGGACTGCATGCGGAAGGGCGAGCAGGCATGTGAGACACGACCCAAAGCTTGACCACCGAAGCCTTCCGTCTTGTGCCTTCAGAAGGAACGGAATGGAATATCGCTTGCCGGGTTCCGTTTCTTGGCACGCCGCAAGAAGTTAAGAAGCAATGAGCGAACAGCTCAACAAAAACGTCTTCATTATTCATTTATTCAGATTCGCTTTGTTGTACGCCCGGCGGTGAGTTTATGATGTTTGCAGGGAAATAATGCGATCGGCTCTGCTTGAACGAATGCTCCGTGCCTTATTGCAGAGATTATCTCGTCCAAACAGTTGTTTCTTTGTAAACATTTGTCGATAGTTTATGTATTTACACGTGACACATTCATTAAACACAAACATTGTGAGGATTAATGTTGCTGGAGGCAAGTAATTTAAAATTAAAGGAAAATCATTTGAGCAGAAAATCCTCTAGATATAAGTATTGGTGTTTCGAAGGTTTCCTACCGCGGATAATCCACAGTGAACTATAATTAATCGGAAAAAGATTATCAATATATTTTACATATCGAGTATATATAAAATCTATTCGAAAAAATTTGGGATTAAGTCCAATCAAATGATTTTTTTATGTTCACACCACCTTCAAAGATTTTATAGAAGAAAAGAGATTCACACAGTTCCGTGTTTATCTGAAAGGATTCACCCTGTAACGTTCACAGGCTGCTACAAATCCGGAAAGGGATTTCGAGACCTATTTTAAACGTTACGATAAAGCCAGGTTCTAGGACAGGCACACACGAGTGGATGCCTCAACTCAAATAACTCATCTTTCTCAGGCGCAACCTCATTACTCAGTATTCTTCCGTAATGTCAGCGAAACGGTTAGATTCCCCCGGAGCAGCACTCGGCCGAGTGGTTTTCATTCCGTTGGACTTTAATTCGATAACGGTTAGCTTTGTCTCCCCCCGGAGCAGAACGGAGCGATGGGTTGATGGATCGCGCCGTTTGCTCGGAAGTCCCATAAGCGGTATCATGGCTAGCAAACAACTGATGGAACGACCGACGACATCATTTTGGTTCGCTAGTGACTTTGATGGTGACTTCGTTTCCAGAGAGGCTGGGAAAGGCACATTTATCGTCTTCACCACGGCAGAGGCGGAGGCGGCTTCGGCGTCTGGTAGACATTTTAGCCCGCGGCGCTAGCCAACCCGATTACTTCCAACTCTGGTCACATTCAAAGAGAAGCTGCGGGAGAACGGGAGAAAAAGGGCAAAGAAACGATCCTTGCGACTGTATCAACTCTAAAAGTAGTGTAAACTCCTGGAACGTACTTCCGGCAGCGTGCTCCAACTCGAGTATTTTGCTGCAGCCCGGGGGCGAGTGATGACTTCCGCCTGCCTAAGGAACCCAGCAGTCAGCGAACGCACGCGCCAAATGCCACCGGCCCGAGCACCGAAATGAACAAGCTGGGATTTTAATTTTTCACGCTAATTTATATTCATTATTCGGTAATGCCTTAACGATTCGATTCCATTACGAGCGAAGGCTTGATGCCCGGGGTGCGAAGAGGATTGCGGCATTTTTGTACAGCAGGTGCCGATGGCTGACAAGCAACCCTCATTCCCACACTCCTCGTCACCAACTTACCCAGCCAACGAACAGAGGGCGTGAAATAATGGTTCTATTGTTGTACAAATTAAGTTTAGCTGTAAATATATTCAAATATTTGGCTAACCGGATCGAAACCACCGGGCCGAGGGTAGCCGGAGGATTTGCAAGGGCATGAAGACTATTGTGATGTTGTTGATGACGAGAATGATCAGGATCAGAATCGCCTGAGGGTGGTTTCCGGGGCCTGTTTAGGGAGCGTAAAAAAACGTACAGGAAAATAGGAACTTGCAGAACCGGTGGAAAATTGGGCATTAAAAAAAAAAGAAAGAATGAAGGGAAAATCGAGAATCAACAATATTACGATTATTGAATCAAATCTGGCCATACCCGGTGCGGGGGATTGGATTATGTATGGAAGGGGTTCAACAACTCGTATCCTGTTAAACTGTATGACTGTAGCAGGCAGCATGCGATTTGCGTTGCGCAAGTATGGTTTTGTTTTGATTTTGTGCTGGTTCATTTTCGGATGAGCTTAACATCGTTAAACTGGTGCCCTTGTGTGACCGATGACGAGTGGCCTGGCCTTGGCTCTGCCTGGAAAAACTGCGAAAACACGACTCGTCATGCAAGTCATCTTTGCAGAAGAAAATATCAGTGAAAGTTCGTAGATCCACGCGCCCGGAAAGGACGAAACGAACATTTTCCAATCCAACCCCGTTGAACGTTCGGGGGGATTCGGTTTTAGGAAGTTGGAAGGATTCGGTGTCACGTGAGTCCCGGCTGCAGCCGTCCATGCACGTTTTTCGGGACATTATACTAGCGATATTCAATTACCCTTTTTTCCCATCCCATCACCTAGTCTCGGTGACGACGCTCGGAGCCTAAAGATTTCCTTAACTTTATTACGTGTGAAATAACTGTCGAGACGGAGTGGTAGGCCAAGGGATACGTCTCTCCGTACTCAGGGCTCAGGCTCATGTGGTCGTGCCGTGTCAGGATATTTGATATCTGACCGTCGGTCCCGAGCCGGGGAGATGGGGTGCAAATGATGCAGTAACTACACCCTAATAGGTGGCACGGGGTGACGACTGGCTCCGGTATCTTTATAGCATGGTTGACGTGAAAAAGTCCTTGTGGAAGCAGTAATAAAAAAATCAGTCGGAGGGAAATTTTAGGATCGTCTGCTTGGGAGTCTGTCAATGGGAGGATTAAAGAATGAAGGATTAAAGTTTACAGACTATGCACTAGGACAAATCATGAAATTTTACATGCTCCCGAACTGCTTGACATAGGACTTAAATTAGTGGCGTTGTGGAGGAGGAGGAAGGAGAAAAAAAAGGAGAGTTGTGTGATGAAATCAAAAGTTCATTTATAAACACTCCACCAGCCGTTTACTTCGTTCTTCCGCGAACCATTATACTATTGCCTTCGTGGATAGTTTACTGACCACAATTTGTACAAATGTCCACTAATTGTACATTTCCCCCGATGGAACCGGGGGTGCGGGAGTGCACAGGACACATGCACTCGAAAACCTAATCGTGTGCGTCGGATTGATGAAGACCCATTATCCGACGTTCGAGTGGTTCGGAAGAATGTGTTTGCAATCAAACGAACACTCGACGTTGTCTCGCTGGCAAATCAATATCCAATCGCTGGAATACCTCGCCCCCGCTGGTAGGAAGTAATGATGATTGCAAGCCGATGTCTTCCTCCAGTTTCGTAGCTCTCGGGACGTGGACGTGTTGCGGACGTGTGGAATACCGTCGCCAAGCTCCCTCGAGCGGAATCCTTGAATTGTAATGCGCCACCGGGCCAATCGAGGAGCCGGGAGCCCCAGTTGGGCTAGAGCTGTTCCAGCAGTGTGGTGCCGTTCGACGCCTTAGCAAACATTTTCCCCGCCCCAGTTCGATTAACCTGGTTCCTACGCTACGAAGGACACAGGTGCTGCACATGGTGGCCTTCGGCCGGAAGCAACTATCGAGAGTAAATATTTGGTGGCATGTTTTGTAAACATAACCTGCGTACGTTGTGCTGTACTTTCCGTTTGTGTGTGGCCTTGTGTGAGGGATAGGGGGAAAAATCACGAACCAATCATTCGGTGTAACGTGTAAAACTTGTCCTCGGACGATGTTTACGCCCGGGGCTTGGAAGAGTCGATGCACCAGAAATGGGCTCCTCCATAGTTGGCGATGTTTACACGTACCGGTAGCCAATCGTTATTACTTCCTGCCGGTCTGTCCCGAGACCTCCCGGCGATGGTCCTGATTGGTAACAGGTCTGCTCCATCGATGCCATCGCACGCAGGTTTGCCCTGCAGTTGGAAGAAATAAATATTGATCGAATGCTTGCGCCATGTGTCGCTCATTACCCACGATGGCGTCGATTGCATTTGGCTGACTGCAAACTGCATCGACTGCGCCGACTTTTGCCATGGAAATGCCATTTTGAAATGCAACAACGACAAACTCCTTGCATGCGTTACGGGTGGTGTACTGTTCTGTTTGTTTTAAGCTGTGAGCCTTTTGTGTCGCAGTTGGTTCGTCTCATGTGGCAAATATCCATCGACATCTTCCACTGGATGACACATCCATGGCAAGAAAGGGTTTTGTCTTGTCGTCCGTGAGTGAGTGTGTGTTTGTTTGCTGTTCAGTTGCAATTTTATGCGTCGTTAGTGCTGCGGAAACGTTGTTGTCTTTATTACCACTGCCTGTCTGCCCCGCAACCCTTCGTCCTCCCTGAAGACCGGTTGTGTCCGTCGGCGAGAGGAACGATTCAATTCAATTATCGTTAAATACATCGGCACCCCTTCCGACGGTGGACGAACCACTCCGGGGAATGGCGCGCATCCCTCAAGGCCATGGCTAGTCCCCTGGCTGTTCGGGAGAGAGGATCTCTTTTCGGAAAAGGGTTCATCGTGCCAAAAACCACGTGTTGGCAAACGTGTAAAGCATTGGGAGAAAACCTCGCCACAAATCGCCGCCTGGAAGCCACTAAGTAAACACGGTGTTTTCCGGAAAATCATAACGCTCATATCGTTCGCATTCCCTTTATCGACCGCTCGTTTACTGGCTTGCGTTCGTTACAACGAGATACCACCGCGAGGGAGGTGAACCGGGAATAAATGTGCTGTGGTGTCCCGAGGCCGACCCCGGGGCGCACTGTTTGCCAATCTACCCGCCTTCCGGATGATAAATCGTATCTTTTAGCTGCGGGTTCTCATTTGTCACAACAATCATCGCGTCGTCACTGTTGGTCTGTGTGTGTGTGTGTGTCTGTGCTCTAGTGTGTCGCGTCAGCTACAAACCGTTTTCCGAGACCGGAAAGTGTCCCTTCATCGAGCGCGAGAACGAGGGATGTTCGTTGTGGCTCATTTGCTTTCCTGTCATTTAGTTCCGATGCTGTTTTTTTGTTTCGCCCTTCACCCCTGTGCAAATTAGCATATTTTATTGAATTTAAAGCGTTGCTATTTATTTTGATTCCACAATTAATTGCAGCCGTGAGGATGCACTCGTGCTGCTGCTGGTGCTGCTGGAGTAGTTTTTCTTTGCGGTATGAATACATTGTCGTGGGTTGGCATCAGACAACTTCGTCCCGCACGGCTTCATTAGCAAGGACCGGTTTCTTTTTTTTATTCCGTCTTCTTTGGTTGGAATTAAAATTGACAATTCAAAAGCGGTTTTCAGCTCATTGTTTGCACATTTGGCTGCTGCTGTCTTAGGGGCTCATCGATTGCCCTTGATTCCCCTTGGTTCCGAGGCTAGATACTGCGTGAGAAGCGTGGGATAGCCCATCGTTTATGACGCCGTGACTGGCGCGATCACAAGGAAGCTCATTTTCCAAGGATCCTATTCTCGGGTAATTCGACACCCCGGGCGACTCTTCGGAGCGACTTCTTGGAGAATGAAACGCCATATCACGAACGTATCGCCGGCCTGGTTCGCCGGGACACTGCTCGGATTGGCAGCAGGAATCGACTCCATTTCCATACGACAGCTCGGTGTTGTTGTTTTTTTTTTCCCCCACTCTATTCCCGTTTCCCATCGCCCGGGCTCTGTCCACCTTCCTCCGGATAAGTGTGTTTGTTTTCGTTTTCTTCGAAGAAAAGCATCGCATGGGGTTGTCCCGCGGTGAGTGGAAACAGTTTGTTTAGGATTAAGACTTTGTTTTTTCGTGTCTTTCAAATAAGTTCTGCTGTGTTCCTCTTTTCCTTTCGTTGCTGTTGCTGCCTTTGTTTAGGACTATCTGTCTTTGTATCCACTCCAGTCACCATGGCTGAACGAAGGGCCACATGGCAGGAAGGTGACGGTTCGCGAGGCGCAGCAGGAGTGCGCCCTTTCCGTTCCTATATGCTTAAATGGGCGACGGTGCATTAAGCGCCATCGCGACTCCACACTACACGCGGCCACGAGGTGGCGTCTTCGTGACGGATTGGGTTATTTTGAAATTTCAACCGAACCTGACAGCTGTCAAACAAATGGTGCATCGCATTGATACAGTGACAGCTTGCTTCCTTTCTCGTTTTCTTTCTTTCTCTGTTTTTTTCTCCTTTTTTGCCCCAGTTAAGCACACGTGTGAAGATGATGATTTAGTTAAGATGTCTTGGGGTTAGGGTTGACAGAGTAAATTACGCATTAAGTGTTGGGTGAATACTGGATCCTAAAAAAAATTGGAAGTTGAATTGAATAAACACTACCTTCGATATCTATCTTCCCAACTCGAATTGTCTATAAAAAAAGTTTTAATTTAAAGATATTACCCTCTTGGATCGCACTGTCCAAACGCAAAATGATGCGCGTAGGCAAACACCGATCTGGCGACGAGCTCGTCGTAGCCAAATAATGCAACGCCAAACACACGAAACCACTAAACTACGGTTCTCAATGGCATATTTGCGGCTGCTGTCGGGCTCAAGGGCCTTCATCCTGGTACACTTCACCGTTCCGACATTGCTGACCGTGTGTAAATCGTCTCCCTCGGGGGCTCTCGAGACGTGGCTCAATTTTCCGTCTGCCCTGCCTTTCGGCCACATTCCGCATTCCTTGTGTTCGCATGGAAGACAGCGTCTGCCAAGGACGACGTCTGCCCCGATGACCGTGTCTACTTTCATCGATGGAAGAGAGAGCTAGAGGAAGGGAAAGGAATATACAGAAGAGGAGAAAAAAAAAGAAAGGACACCTATTAAATCGAAGTGTGTAAATATAGACGCATGGTATTTTCATTTCCGGCGCCATCCTTCCCGAGCTGCGTAGGGTTTTGGCAATGGAACACGGTTTGATGGGTTGCGGCTGCTAATGTTGGGGGTGAGGGTGGAAACGTATTTAGAGTTCGCCTCAACCACTGCCACGACCATCATCATCATGCTCTTCGTCTGCCAGTGCTTTCCTTCCTGGTGATTCTGGAGACATTCCCCCGATGGCTGATGTCTGACATAACGTGATACTCTTGGCTTTCTGCTGCTGAGTTGCTCCCGGAGAAAATTAGAATGACTGTCAATTTTGAGAACACAGGGTGATGTGACCCGAACCTTTTGAAACTTCCCCAAACATCGTTTAATGTGGCTAACGCGTTTTCGGATGCTCTCCGCATGAGCGCACAGGCATAGCTTGCAGGAATACTTCCTGCCCATAAATGGATCGTAAGATGACACGTGAGGTGTGTCATCCCCGATGATTAGAGACCGTTTAGTACAGCACCGTCTGATGGTTCCTAGTTTCGCTGGTTTCGTCCGGATTCGAACACTCGAATCAGAGACCCTGCGCACAGCCCGACCATAGCTAGCCTAATTAGCATTCTGAGACAGATGGGCCAAGTAGGCTGCGTGAGGAATTCCGGGGATTAATAATCTGAGGTACGATTCCAGGCCCAGCTCTGACGTACCATGTCGTCGTGTTACGCTCAGTGTCAAACAAGACGCAATGCTACCCGACGGAGCCCAACGGATATCCTTCGTGATGGCGTCTCCAAGAGGGAAACCTCGTATTAAATGCTATGACACTGCAAGTTCTGTCCGAACCCGAGCGTTGATGCGCCACTCCAAGAGGATTCGTTCTCTTCTGGCCTGCGTTGCCTGCCTTCACTTGGGTCCTCTCGTTTGTCTCGTCTGAGAGGAAGATTATTGTATTTGGCGTTTTTCGAGCGTTAGAGATATTGCTATTAAGGCTTCAGGCAGGCTACGCTTGAAGCGGATCAATTTTGGGCCACTAACACGGGGGCCCGGGTAAATGGCAGACTTATAGAGAGCGGGATTAACTGGAACTTAGAGGTCAGAATGGTACGAGGTTCGAGCGCCGATCGCCAGCCACTGCTCGCCACCCTTGCCGTAACCATACCGTGGATCGATTATTAAATTACATGAATTTTCAATTTACCTCAACTCTTCGCTTGCTAACCATGTTTTTTTTTTCTGGGGCTTGCACCACTTGCCTCTTGTTCCATTGCAGACACAATCAGCCACCGCTGTCCGGGTCCGGATCGTCCTCACTGACGCCAAGGCGCGGCGACGGACCGCTGTCGCCGACGGACACCGACTCCGACTCGGACATCTCGCTCGGTACGCACTCGCCAGTTCCTAGCATGTCGATGCAGCACAGTCCCAGCTCGCTGCCCGGCTCGAGCGAGGACCGGCTGAACGATGAGCGCGACCGCGAGAAGGACTTCCGGAATAGCTTCGCCTCGCTGCACTCCTTCCGCTTCGGGGACCACCTGACCGGCGGCCTGTTACCTGGTAAGTTCTAATCATGATTGAATCCTCCTTATGTCTGCTATTCTCTAAACGATTAAGAGATCTTGTGACTCTAAACGGCCTTGAAATCAAAAGTAAATGATTAGATTTCATTTGTTTGAGCAATCCAGTGAATATTCCGTAGAACGAACAGTCATGTGTTTATCAGTTATGGGATTAATCCAATCCTCTCATCATATGCACACTGTTTTTAAATCTCAAATGAGATATACATATTTTAATACCAATCTTAAAATATCTGCTCTGAGAAGTTTATTATACGATTTCTAGGCCAAGTATGTTGTACGAATTTACGTGAAACTTTTGCCATTTTTTGTTTAGTTTTGAGTGAAGTCATGTCACGTTCATGAATATTAAGGAGTTAAACTTTGAAATCGTCAGGCCAAGACCGCGCAGCGGTTGTAGTGCGACCTATGTATGTATGTAAACTATGAAATTTCTCGTCGAAACCTTGATAGTAGTTGCATTTTGGAGGACAGCATTGCACTTTATGTCAATCATCGTCGGCCAATCCTCGACACCTGTAACTAACTGTGACATTTTGCATTGTTTCTTCTTTCCCAACTTTCCCCGTTCCCCGTGACAGGTTCGTTCAACAGTAGATTCATGCCTTATCGTCTGGGCGACAATTCGCCCCCGATCAACACCCACTCTCCGCCGATCGGGCTGACGCACCTGCCACTCACCCCGACCGTCCTCCGACCGCAGCCTCACCTGCCCCACTCGCTAGCCGTCAGTGCGGCGTCCCTCGGCGCAGCCAGTGCAGCCAGCGCTGGCGTCCTCACGACCGCGGTCAGCATGAGCGACTCGCCCGGCAGTACCAGCAGCGCCACGACGGCCTCCCTCGGCACGGCGCTCGCCGGTGCCGGTGGTCCCACCCCTACGCCCACCGTGGGCACACCCGGCGGTTCCCTCAAGGACCTGCAGCATCCTGGCGATCTGTCCGGGTCCGCCGATGGTCGCCCCGGAACGCCCAACTCCGAGGGCAGCCAGCACACGCACACACACAACGGTGTGCCAGCCGGAAGCACCCCTACCAACAGCACCACCACCTCCTCCCAGTCGCTGATGCAGCCGATGTCTCCGCTCAGAATACGGGTCAGCTCGCCCTCGCGCCTAAACGCGGAACTGTTGCACCACACGGCGGTGGCGGCGGCGGCAGCAGCGGCAGCGGCAGCCGCCTCCCAGCAGCCCCAACACCACCCACTCCCCCTGCACCACCCACACCACCCGCTGCACGTGCATCATCACCCGCACCATGCTCACCACGCGCACCACGCGCATCACGCGCACCAAACGCACGCACACCATCACGCGGCGGCCCTGACGGCGGCCAGCATGATGAACGGACTGAACGCGAGCGGCATCGTGCGGATCGTCCCCGGCACGACCACCACCTCGCTCATCCATCGGCCCTTCTCGCCGTCCCCCAAGCCGAAGGAGGCGTCGTGATAAGAGCGAGCAACGTGACACGGCCAGCGCACCGGTTCGACGGTTGACGGGCGATGATGAAAGGGTAGAAGCTGTCACCAGAGCATCGCGTGGCGAGCTAATATGCAGACCGAGACGGTTGGGGCATCGCCGACACACCGTTTGACAGTAACGGGAGAACGTAACCACAGTAACCAGCGCCCGGTATGACAACCGAATCCGCAACGGGCACTTCCGGAGTACCTAAAAAAAAAGGAACGGGTGAGAAAGGCAAAGGAGTTAAAAGATGGAGCAAATGAAGGCTGCATGCCAGAGGAGCTGGCCGGAAAATTGGTTAGCAGAGTATAAAAACCCTGACGGGCACACGTCGACGTTTTTCCTTCCTACCTCTCCACAAGGCCGGCAGTGAATGATGGGTGGTTGACATTTCGGGAGGAAAAACGTTAACGTGTGTGTTGCACTTCGGTCTCGTTTGGCAGTAAATTAGATTCTCTTTGAAGGCAGAGGTTTCCTCAACCCGTTGACTTTTTTTCCCCCTATGCCAGTGAAAACGATGACGAACTGGGAAGGACACAGTTTTTGTGCTACGTGGCTACCTAGTTTCTTTTTTATTTACTTTTTGGCTTGGTCTCAATGTATATACGCCGTGATCGATTTTTTCTCCACACCGGCGCATATAACGTTCCAAAAAGAATCTACCATTCTGTGAGGCCGGATGTTTCT
This sequence comes from Anopheles atroparvus, assembly GCA_914969975.1. Lineage (NCBI taxonomy): Eukaryota > Metazoa > Arthropoda > Insecta > Diptera > Culicidae > Anopheles > Anopheles atroparvus. The sequence continues at coordinate 22,421,920 of CAJZCY010000001.1, read as the reverse complement.
GGAAAACTTTAATTCAATTCAATGTGATCTTCCCTGGAGAGATGTAGTGCAGGAAATGTGAAAAAGTTTAAACTTTCGCAATCGGAACAGTTTTATAAGACACTGCAAACACTAGGTCGATGATTTTTTAGTGGCTGTTATTTTTCCATGCGTAATCTTTGTTTCTATCGGTAACTGTTTTTTACTGCTAATATGTTTCCGGAACATCTCCTTCGCTTCACATTTCCCAGTCACGCTCCCGTACCACCAATTGCCTCCAACTGGCAGTACATAGAACGGATGTACATAGCCTCCATATCGATTCCATCCTCGCAGCAGCCCCCTTCCGATTCCGACGGATACCAGATTTCTGGCACATGCGCATACCTCGCCGCATTCCGATGGAGAATGATGATCCTTCCCGCTGGCAACACTGTCGGTCGGGTGTGTTCGTTCCCGTGCTGGCATTGTATAGAGCTGGAAAAGTATTCTCCACCCGGACGGAAATAGCGAAAATGTCATTTGCGACAGGACAGGATGCGTTGTGAAAGTGAAGGGTTTTCTTCTCGACATGATGTTTTTGTTTCGAAAAGAATTTGACTCTTTGCTGGATTCGGTATCGGAAGTTTAATGGCAGCTTCAAATATCGGGAAAACATAACTACAGTAGGCAGTGCGAGTCAGTGGTTTTCGGGCCTGGTGTCGTTACTACCGAGACGTTTTGGTGCAACAGCAAAATATGTTGGATACGTTTTCAGCCAAATCACTGGCTTTACTCGTTTTTTCCCGTGCATTTTGTAAGTCTTAGTCTTTCATTTCGTTACGCAAAAAAAAAATGAAGCGTCATCTAGTGAAATGCAGCCAACTTTTAATAAGCCAGCAGAAATAACTTCCCACTCCCAGGGACCTCTCGAATCTCCCGGCCTCCGTACCATCATTTTAAAATAAAAAAAGCAAAAACGAAACCCTTTCCATTTCATACAGTCATTAAGTTAATGAGTCTACTTGTTTGGTTTTATGAAAATTCAAGCAAGCGATTACGGTCAAATGTTGCGCCCCGGTGGCTCGCTGGCGGAAAAAGAAATGCTCCGTTCGGGATGGTTAAAGGGAAAAAAAGGTGGCCGCGCCTGCCTCCAGCCAACGCCAAGGACGGAAGGTACAAGTTGGGGGGGGGGGGGGGGGTACGATGAAACGAAACGTGTAAGAAATGTAGCAGCAGCAACTATATTAGCAGCACCGCAAACGTTGAACGTTGGGTCGCGCGGCCGAGGAAGATCGATTGAGTGGCAGACGTCAGGACCAGGGCGTAAATAAGTAATAGATGAATACACAAAAAAGGGAAGGAAACAGGAGAGACAAAAAAATAACAGGAAAAATAAAACGAATCGCGTAACCAATGCCGCTTGGACGCGCATTAAGGTACTAGTGGAAATTGAGCATGTAAGCGAACTCAGAAGGACATTATTAGCTGAACAGAACATAAAGTAATATAAATATTGTAAAGTATATCGTTAGCAAGTACCGGTGGCACATACTAGTGGATAGTGAGTAGTCGAATATATTGTGTATCGATTTGATGTAGTGTGAAAGGAAATAAATGCAAATAGTGTGCACATAGTAGCGCGTAGTTATTTGGAGTTGTATTTCAGGGCTGTAAAGCAAGCGCAGAAATCGAAGATAAGAGGAGGTACCTTTACTTCACAGATACATTCGGCAGAAGTTGGCCGATAAATATGAAACCCTAAACGGTGCACGAAAGGCAAGCTTACACAACTCTCGCAAACCATCCCCAGCAAAAAAGATCTACATTCACTTACCAGTAAGCTTATGCGGACGTTGAAAAGAATTGCAGTACGTTAAGAGGCACTCCGACAGAACTATTAACGCTTCGCGTACCCGTTATCCTCCGGTGATCGAAATCATCTCCCTCGACAGCTTTTGTTTGCACATTTGAATCCGTATAAAGGAATGCTTTCGGCAGCTACTGCAAGGACAACTGGCATTTTTGAGACACGCCAGGACGCAGCTATACAGAGGAAACAGATCAGTAAAAGTGACTCTAAAGTACATTATTCGGCACTGCTAAATTAATGCAATATTTTAAAGGGTGGAGCCTTGATGTAGTTGGCAAAAAAGAAACAACTTCAAATAGCTTAGGGCCGGAGTCGTACCTTTACGCTACTGTGAAAAGTATACCAAAAGGGGCAGATGGCGCGAACGAGAGCGATTGGAGAGTTCTCTGGGCACGTTGAAAATACCTGCAAAATCGATAAAAGCTTACAATCGGTGCCGATGCAATGACTGTGTGCCGTCGTAGACGTGGGGAGCACGCGCAGATACAAATACGTATGCATTCGAAGGGAAACGACGGGCAAATGAAGGACAGCGCAGGATTACTAGAACAAACACGCTAACAAAACCGATGTAAATAAATTGCTGCAATCAAATTATATTAATTATTACGAAAATAAATTTAATAATTAAATTGAACCGTTTAATCATGCTGCTCTTTCATTTTCTCGGCTTCTTCTGCTATGATGAGATTACACTTTGAAAAAGGTAAGTACGTTTTGTAATTATTTGTATGAAACTTGGTTGCAATGAATGAAAGAAGGAAATCATCATTGCGCATTTGTTTGGTTGACCTTGTTCTTCACTATGCCAATGGGTTCCAGATCCAGAATCTATCCCATAAGGGCTTTAAATTAACCTAAAAAAATACTGCTCTCTACCTTTACTTTGTGTACCCACTTGGTGGTCCATGATTGCCGACGGGTGGAGAACTTTAATATGTTTAAAGTTATTGCCAAGCTAAACTGAAATGCGATTTTTAATGGAGAACTAGTTCTTAACTTAGATAACTTACTAGCAAGCTTTGAAATGTTTATTTTAAAATAATATTATTTGAAACTAATTTTAAACAAAATAACTAAATAATTTAAAACTTACTCCGAACGTTAATATTATTGCAATTTCCGTGTCGAAGGATCGATAGATGTTATGAAACAATTAAAAAACATTTGAAAAGAAAAGCGAATGTAGAAAACCTTGAAAAAGAAACATTACAAAAAATACCTTTACCAAAAGTATAATACTATACCGCATAGCACACATTTTACTACATTACAGTGCAATACGATTTCGAATAGATTTATACAAATGTTCAATAAATATACAAATCAGTTTCATGACGTCGTTGCGAATCAATCAATCATTTTCTGACGCGTCCAACTGGCTCGATTGGGAAGCTTCCACCATCGATACACATATTTGTTTCTGGCCGGGTGTCAAGGGCACCGAATGAGCTAAATAAACCCCTACCACCCGGTGCCCGGTGGATCATATCCGTGACATATTGTTGGCGTGTATGTTGTCCCGTTTTTAGTTGTTTGTACAGCTTAATTTGATTCTTTTACACCCAAAAAAGAAACAGGATTTCCCAAAAATAACACCGAGAGTATAATTATGTAACGGCGGGAAGCGGAACGGAAGCAAAGGAGTGCGTGTAAAGCTCACACAATCACGCCAACGGATAGCGAGTGTACAGCAGGTTCAGCGTTTGTTCTTTTTTCTTTTCAGTTCTCGAGCACATATACGCAACCACATAGATCGAGGGAACATACATAACGATTCTCGTGAAGCCCTCGGCTGCGCGTTACTGGGCGGAGCTAGATTAGGCCAATAATAAAGCTGCTCATGTTCCGCACCCGTCCCGGCCGCGTTCCGTCTTTCAACGTCCCTTCGAAGGGACGGGCTGGTCGGGGATTGCGTGCTGGTGCTGGCGAAGGGCTCTCTCTCTCTCTCTCTCCCTTTTTCTTGGACGGCTCGGAAGACGCGCGTTTTGCCGTATTTCAAAGGTTTCTCTCTTGAGTCCTCGCAGTCCGGTGGTGCCATTCGATCCGGAGTCGCGGAACATATGTCCATCCGTACAGTTGCCAGAGCTGTGGTGAGACGCTTACCCGACGTCTTGACATTATGATCGGTGGTATCGAATTTGGCTGGCTGTAAGGACGGTTGTTTTTGCCGTTCACAAAATCAACGAACAGCGATGGATGCAAACAAAAAACAACATAACACACTCACGCAACGCGGAACGAAGATGCATACGAAGGGAGATAATGACCGAGACCAGGGTCCAAGCAGATGGGTTATGGTGGGTTATTTTTTGTGTCACGCAGAATGTGATGGCCGTTCACAATTGGTTCGATTGAATTATTAAAATAAATGTTACAATGTCGCCGAGGGCACGCGGTGGAAAGCGATGCGATGAATAACAAATTGCGGGCCGAAACAGTTGGACAAAACGTTGAAGAATGGCGAGCTGGAGGCGATTCCGCTGCCTTGTGGTTTAATTTGTTCGTTTGTGGCTTGGTGTTTTTAACATTAACATGAGGAATATAAAACATACTAAATGTATGTATCAAATACAAGTAAAGCAAGCTTTTTTTTTAAATAAAGAAATGCTCTTAAGTGGCATGTTATTATATTGTGTCTTTTCCAATATGCACGACGAAAACAGGTAACCTACATCTTAACTCAAGCAGCAATCATTTTTTGGGTTTGAGCATCCATTATATTTACCTAAGTTTGTATCCAAATCATGGTTCATATCACACAATCTCCCGTTTGCACCCGTCTCCCCTCACGTCCTGCAGAGTGCCTGCTAACGAAAAGCCATCCATCTAAAATTCGAAACCGTAACGTCTAATCTTAATTGGTGGCAATCTAATTCGTTGCCTGCAAAGCAAAAGGAAGGTTCGAGATAGCGTTGGGTGTAGCTTCTTGAACGGAGAAAAGGTTTTCCATCATAGAAAACGGTGGAAAAAAGTCTCCGGCCGCCCTCTTTGTCCTGCGCCAGCGAGCTTTGTCCTGGAGAAGAGCCCCATTGTTTGGTGGTGGCTCACTTCCGTTCAGCGTTTTCCACCAGCCAGCATGACGAAAGAATCGCCCCCGTCCCATTTTGCCCACCATTCCACCATTTTGCTGCAGGTAACCTGCGGAGCGTGACAATCATCTTTACCACCCCCACCATCATCAGTCACTGGGGAGCTTTTTTTTCATTTCGGGCCGAAAGCGGCAGCATATTTTCCCGTCATCACCCAGATTACAAATCGTCCTCTCGCGGGCGCAATCGCACCTGAAGCCATCTAAATTAGCCCATCCGGTTCGGTGCGTGGGCTTTAGTTTTATTCGAGGGCATTTTTCGTTACAGCTGTCAGGATAGACGTCCGAATGAATGAAGCAGGCATTGGATCGGGACGGAATGGAATTTATGTTTCACCACTCGAATTCGTTTTCTATTTGTTATCTCTTTGGTTTACGGTGTGTTCATCCGCGCCTTGCTTTCGTTACTATCCGTGCTGGAAAGCACACGAAACCCAAAGGAGGAGGGCCCCTCAAGGGTGGAAAACCGTGCAACCGAACCCAGGCGTAAGTGTCAACACAATGTTCACTCATCTTTTTTGCTCAGTTTTGTCGGTTGCGTGTTTTTGTAGTCAGTTTTTTTCTTACATTTCAGGTTCCGAGTCACGCTCGCGACACTCGCGATGACAAATGGTTTTGTGCCCGATTCACGACAAAATGCCCCCCCTCCCTCTCCCCCTTCCCCACTACCCCATTTTCCCCCTTGAGCCTCAACAAATATAAAACCAATGGCAGTCCACTTGATACTTGCATTTCCCATTCGTCATCCGAAATCATTTGTTAGCCTGGCCTGAAATCCATTTCCACGGCCATTAACGCTCGCAACAATGATGGTGGTGTTGATGGGGGAAGGAGGTTTTGAGGATAGCGGAACGTGGTTAGTTTTCACGCCTCCACCGCAACGCCATGGATTCCGATGGGTGTGTAACCGCATGAGCTGCAACTGTAGCTTGTCCCAGTTTTGCTTACAAAAATGTTTGGTGCCTTTCTGCTTGAAAAGTAGTTTCATTTAACCGATCATTTGAGTCTTGCAATATTCCCCCTGCCATCAGTGCAGTGAGAGATGTTTCAGGAAGCAGCAAAACATCAACTCAATCATGGAAAATGGTGTGAAAATGAATAAACAATGGCACCCAAAGGTGTCACATTAGAATGCATTTTCGTTGTTATCACTTCCGTTAATCTGTAATTCGTTTGTGGTTCTTTTCCCCCCTGGGTCGTGTCATTTTTCCCGCTTTGTAACCGTCCCGCGTCGCTATCCAACCCAAGCTAGAACAGTCCAGATGTATGGTGGCTGCGGCGACCCTTCGAACGTTGATGTCGGTCTCCGAAAAAAAGAATAAAACTCTCTTTAGTTCTCTCAATCTCCCCTGTGCAGTAATCTTTGGCCGCAAATCTCGATTTGCTGGAAGTGTCCTCGATTAGGATCCATTTCATCTACGGGATTTCCCAACGGTGCCAAGGCGAGTTGGAATGAAAAGGGCCTCTGGAACTGGGCAAAGCTCACATTGGCTCATATGGTTGGCATGGAACACGGCAAAGTGGGCATGAATGGGACGAGGACAATCGCTGCCCAACCGCAAACAGGGCACACAGAACGATCGCACCCGACACGAATCTGTCAACCGAAGCCAGGAGGCGAGAGGATCCTTTCGCTTGAAGGTACCGGTGTGCGCAGGGAAGAGTCAAGGATCAATAGACGGAAATATTAAACTAATACCGTCCGTCCGTCGCCGTTCCCGGGCGCCAAAACGAACGAACCGAGGTGTCAAATTCTGAACATATTTTCCCAAAATGGCTGATAAAGATCGGTTGAGCTCTGAGGCAGGAATTTTCGATAGGTGATACCAACACGGTGCCAGGCAGAGCGCATTTGCCTGTTGTGTGTGAGCACAGATCTTTATCCAACCTGAGAAAGGAGAAAACAGGGAGAATCGAAAAATAAATCAATGAACCGGTTGAAACTGTGGACTAGAATAGTCGGCCGGATGGTGAGTCAAGGGTGTCCCAAGATTTAACATCTTTTCTTTTTTTTGGATACGGTTGACATTTTGACGAGCTGATGAGCTACACGTACATTGTGGTACTTGTTGAGACAGTAGAGCCAAGTGTCGTGTATTCCTGTTGGAGTTCCATCGTGCTCAGATATCCATAATCCGGTCATAGTTCTATTCCTAGAAGGCTTACCTCTTGATGGCTATGGACTGAAAGGATAATAATGTTCGTTTTTTTTCTAATTAACAATATAAACAAATTAATCGTATTTAAAAAACAACAGAAACTGCATTAAATTTGAATGAATGTTTCATTCACACCAAATAAATGATGCCATGCATGGCTAAGCTGTTAGAAAAACGTTTCATTCTCTTCGGTAGACGAGTAAGTTATTCAAATCAGGTCTGGATCGAATGCCAGCCGCAAATCAACCATAAGCCGAATATTGGCAAACGTCCATCTCGAAATAGACAGCAATATCATCACCGAAATGAGCTCCAAATGGATCGGGAAAAAATTTCCCACGGACTGCCAAACAAAACTGCGCCAGCAAATTGCTCCAATGGTGGGGCATTTATTTGGCCTAACAAATACACGTTTTTCTGCTCGTGGAAATCATGTTCCTAATTTTCGGCGCAGCTGTATCACCGACAAAACATGCACATGCCCGGACGCTGGGGCAGGGATACGTTTCGCCGGCACATGGGCTGCGACACCGGCCCGACACAACAGTGACAATTTGATGTCTTTTCCCTCCTTCCAACCACCGTTGATCGATAACCATCGATGGCGTCGTGCTACAACAGAGCATTGCTTTCAGATAAACCGCTTTGGATAGGCCATTTTGTTGGCGATACGCTCGGACGTTGCCAGCTCGAACAAAAATAGTCGAGCTCGAAAAGAACCCGCTCGCAACCAGCCTGCACCCAATGTTGGGCGCTTCAAGCCATAGCCGGCCGTAAATAATCGGGCTCCTGCAGGCCGGAGGGTTGTCCCTGCTTGTCCCGAATGTCCTGGTGACGGCGGACGGGTGATGCGGATGTGTTCAAACGACGACAAACAGAAGGACGAGCAAGCGAACCGCAACAAACACAGCTCTGCCCGGCACAGATGTGAAGGTAAACGGCAGCGCAACGGAGCAGGAAGGGGGTTTAAGGGAAAGACTCAAGGGTTGCAAGGACGGGCCCACTGAACTGTGTCTGTGGCACCATCTTGCATTGCGTCCCGGTGCGTTTTTCACCCAGGCCGAGCGTGATTTTCCGTCGCCGCTGCTGTCGGTTATTAAATTAGATCGAACGATATCCGTGAAATCTGTTTATTGCAAGCACACCGAAAGGGGGCAACGCGTTGGGACCTGGGAGCTTATGGGATAGAGGGTAGATGCCTTCAGGATATAACCACGATTCCAACGGGTTACGATGGCTACCATGTTCAGCTGCAGTGTATTTAGTATGCGCCGACAAGGAAAGGATTAACAAGGGCTGTGTTTTCAGTCAACTGTTTCTTTCGACAGATGGGGAGAACATAATATGTAACATTTCTCTGTTTGATTCCAAAATGTAAGAATAGAGAACAGCTTATTTCCATACCAAACTCCATAATCCTTAGCAAATCAGGCTTCAAACGTGATTCAAGCTTGAGTTCGTTTCTTTTGTTAGTAGAATTATTATAATAACCTTCATCGGACATAGTTCGGTAGAGTTTAATTAAATTCATGAATTTCCTAGCAATTACCAAAATTGTACACTTTCTACATTTAAAAATTGTTTACCGGCACGAAGTATTTAAATTCTGCAGAGATACAGGAAACATATTTTCTCGTTCTGAATTTAGGATGACATCGAGCTGTTTCAAAAAAATAAACCCCTACTAATTCATGATGAATTGATAGTTTCGACTTGAACAGCTCGTGGTACTAGTTTCTATAATTTGCCTTGAACTTTATATATACGCTGAATTTACCGTAAATCTTAAGAAAATACTATCAACCCTATATTGAGATATGTTGATTTTTGAGAAAGAGTTCATTTTTTGTGAACAAACGTTACAGAAATTTGAAGCACGATCGTGATTGGAGTGAAAACATTTAAAAAACAGTGTTGCATGGCAAAAACCCGCCTGCCATGCCAGACGATCGACAAATGAGGTTCCGTTCGAGGATGAAGTAGTCCTCCTCCTACTGCTGATGCAAATTATGGTGCATCATTTTCGATTCCAGCGCATCACCGTTCGATCATTCACGAGGAAAGATGGGAAAAGAGGTTGGACGGAATCCCATCATGGCGATTATTGACTGCTTGGTGTGCCGTATTATTTGCGACCAGAAGTCGGGCGGAGTACGCACCAAACCACCCAACAGGAGCACCTTGAAGCCATCGATTCTCGGTAACGCAGGGCATAAACAAGTCTCGATCAATTGAGTTGGATCACAGAGATTCTCAAAAGAAGCAAGAAGAAGAAATGCGTAGCTTAATGAGCAATCGTGTGCATCTTATCTTATGCATCGAAGTGGGTACAAGGTTATCGAAAACAAGTAAAATAAAATGATTTTAGAAGCAGAAGAACACTACAAAAAACATTCATGAAATAAGTGGTTATTGGTGTTCGGAACTTCAAGAAAGGAGATGTTTACAGATACTGTAACGTTGTATGCGAATAGAGAATGTTAATTCAATACATTTTGTGGGGAAACGTGTAGTTTATTCAATTGGAGATATTGCAATATAAGTCTGTCCACTATTTACTTTCTCTTCCAGTATGTTTATTAATCCTAGTAAGTGCATTTGTACCCGTTACATTCGATCCTCAATCCTTCCATTCCATGCGATCCCCAATCCTTCGCCTTCTCGAGTCTGGCGATGGGTTCGAAATCGATGGCGTCATGCTCTTCCATATTGGTGAATTTGGCATGACGATGGAATGAACGCAACTCTTCGCAGCAGAAGCACCATAATCGGTCGTGATCGCTCGATGGGTCAGGAAGAAAAAAAAACCATCACACATACACACAACCTTATTCCCGAAAGCAACTGTTCTTCCCGAGGGCATCCTCAGGCGAATGGGAAGAGAAGAAAGAAGCAACGCGAATGCGCAACGTCTCGCGATCGCCAGTCAGCTAACGAGCTCTCCGATCCGGCCAAACTCAAAATAGATGTTTAATAATTTCGCTCAATGGAATAATTGATATGTTATTTATACTCGGTAATTTCCAGTGGAGTGGAGCAATGTAAATAATTATTGCAGCCGGGCTTCTGGAGAGAGTGGAGAGAAGAAGAGGAGAAAAAATATGCTTGAATCCGCATCCGAGGAACCACAAAAGCAAAGTTCGTGCGTTTCCAGTGCAGCGGGTGCCCTTCTGGTCGCCCTTTGCTGCTCGGTCAGTGCTGTGCCTGTTGTAGGCAGTGAGGTGAGGTACGTAGTTGGACGGATGACCCAGCACCGTCGAGGAGGCCGAGATATCTTGCGAGATCGATCGTGGCGCCATCGCGCACTGTCTGTGGCGTGTCCAGAAGGTGTCGCGACCGTTCTCTTCCGTCCGTCTCGTCTTCAGCACGGCTCGGCTAATCGGCCGGGTTCGAGACTGCAGATCGATCATCCCCGGCCAGCCGCGGAGGTGGAAAGGAGTGAAAGAAATTAATTTCTCATGCTCACCTCACTCGCCCGGCGAGAAGGACACTACAGGACAGTGTGGTGTGTACGTTTCATGACCTTTCCCGGAGTTATCAGGCGCGGATTAGGTGGGAGGGGGGTGGGGTTTAGACGCTAGAAGCGGGGATAGCGGTGGGTTCTCCTAAAAACAATCACGAAACAATCCGTTTGTGGGGGGGAATGGGTCGCGATCGATTCGACGCAGATTACGACCCGGGCTTCGTTGGCAAGAAAAAGAGGGGACAGGGCGGGTCGGCGGGGATGGGTCGCTGCCGTGGGGAGGCGAAGATTTGTTTTATTGATTATGAGTTCCATTTTGGATATTGAGTTGTAGCAAGCTGCTCTGCTGGGACGAGCGAGTCGCGTTCAACCGTTTTCGTCGAGCCCGGCGTCCGGACGAACGAACGAACGAACGGTTTTCGCTGTGGGACTGATCGCGCTGATGGGCGTGATGTGGCAGAAAATGGGCCCGCACCGGGGTGCTGGAGCCTTGAGAGGGTTAACCGAGGGGTAGCTGAAATTTTGACCAGCTCATGGTGGTGCAGTGCCGAGAGAAGAGAATTGAAACATCACCGTCCGCGCTGGGAAGGATCCGGTTCTCGACAGCCCCGCTGCCAGCCCAACCGTGGCACCCGGTCGAGCACCAAGCATATCGGTAACATGATCAATCAATCAACATAATGTCTGTTTTATTTTGTTTTGCCTGCGAGCTGCTGGCTGGCTGATAATTTCATTTATGATATGTTTTGGGAAGAAGCATTCCAGCGCATTAAAATGATCCGAGGCAAATCGAATTGTGATCAAGCTGGGCGGATGGTGATATTGGGGAAGGAGGGAGACGGTGAAATGAAGGAGGGGAAAGGTACGGTGAGGGAATTTCGACAACTAGAAACGATAAAAAATATTTTTACGAGAAGATTTTGTTTTAGTTCTTTTTTCGGACTTATTTATTAAAATTAAAATGTTGTTGCTGTAAGATTAAAATTAAGTAACAATTTTTCCATTCTTGATCTGTCTTTTTACATTACAAAAATTGAAACAAGAAGGTGAAAAATTTGTTTTGTTCACACGCATTTTTTCAGCCAAACATATCTCTTTTATTGATTTTCAACCAAACATGCTGTAAAACTAAATTGAATTGGAAAACAACATACAAAATAGCATATGAATGAAATATTATGAATGTTTTATACAATCGTTGCGAAGTTAGAAGCTTCTTTAGTTTTTTTCAAAGTTCGAAAGTTAGACGGATTAAAATACAAATTTTAAACATAACATAAAAGAATTAGAATTCAAAGCCAATGCACTGCATTAAGGAATGGAGGAAACCAACTTTTTAATATTCAACTCCAACTGTGGTGGGAAAATACTCCCGCTTAGAAGTAAGTCCACCCTCTCGGGCGAAACGAGAATCGCAAAAAAAGCACTCAGGGTGCATTATCCCTAATCCTGCGCGCCGACGCCGCAAATCCACAGCCGTAAATTTGGCGCAAATGCGGCGTGAAAGAGTTTTATCTAAACACAAACTCGCATCGCATTCGATGAGGGGGGAAAGTCGGTTCGAATCGCATTACCATAGCAAATGCTGCTCGTCCCGCACGGACCGGACGCAACCGGATCGAACATTGCACAGTGAAAACTCCCTCCGCAAGCGGACATCCCGTGGCACAGAGAAAGAATATTGGAGAGGGAGAGCAACAAACAAAAAAAGGCCATCCTTGAACATCCCGGCAGCGGAAAGGATTGAGCGCAATCGGCGATTGGTACCGTTAAAACAAAACCGCCCGAAAGCGAACAAACCGCCCGGCGGGGAACGGAAGGAGACTTTGAATATGTTTGTTGATTTTAAGATTTGGTCGCGTTTAATATTCATCAAGCTGGCTGCCAGGTTTAGCTGCAGTCGTTATCGGCGTTCTCGGCGTCTGCGGGTCGCAAAGGCAACCCGTGTCTTCTTCTTTGCAAAGTCCTGGCGCAAAGAATCCCAAGGCATGCCAAATAGAACGTCCCGACGCAGCTTCTCCCCCCAGCCCGCAATGCTGGTGTTGCCTTTCGGGGTACAAAGTGAGCGCTTAGGCTCTCCTCCGTAGGTCCTAGACCTCTTCGCAAACATCGAAATATATTGTAGCGAAACAGCGGATCGATGCGAAGGGAGCAGCGTGAAAGTCAGGAACTAAACTGGATCAGCGTTTGGCGCTGATTTGGTCGATTTGCGTTTCGACCGGAGCGAGCGTCGCTAGAAACGCGGATAATCCGCTAGAAACGAGGCTTTCTCCTCTTGTCTTGGTCACTGATTTGGCGTGGTTCGCTTCGTTCGGTGGGGTGCATATATTTGAATGTAAATTCTGTGTATATTTCAGCAGCCGCTTTGGCGACAAACCCGACAGTGCGAGTAATTATTTTAAGCGTGGGTACACTGTATTTCCCGTTCTGCTTATTTAGTCGAACAAAAAGGAACCTTAACTTAGGTACCTAAAGTTTACATGCGTGTTTTCCCTATTGATATAAGGAACTAATAATTTGTATGTTTCCCCTTTTTTATTCAGCTTAATTGTATCTCTCCAATATGACATTGTGAATTGAACAAATAAAAAAATTGTGCTGTTTTAAGCGTCGACTTATTTAAGCTTCTTTCGTGTTCATACCCCTTCTTGTTTTAAGGAATACATTATGAACGGTTTTTCCCCGTTTGCCATAACAAGTTGCCAAATTTGAACTATTAAACCTTCTCCAAACTGTAAACACTGTAAAAAGGACGGAATTCAAGCTGAATCGGATCTTCTCGTGGTTCAACTGCTCGGATGGTTGACTAACAGATCGCAATCGGCACCACCATCTCCGTTGTTCCCTCGCGGGAGCATAGACCGTTGCATCGGCTGGAAAACATGAGACGGTGCGGGGACGCAATCCTTTCCAAGCCCTAGGAACACTCGGTTGCGGTGAGATTCGCAACTCCGCCTCAGCGGCCCGCCATGACACTATGCTACAGGGCCTTGGCGGTTTCTGGGATGCTACGAATCGGGCGGTGTAAATGTTTACACTGTGGATTACAATAATGATGTTTGGCGAGCGAAAACCACACAGAATTTATTACCATCACAAATGATCCGTAAACCGAAAACGGCGCCAAACGGCACGGAAGGACAGAATGGCTGTAGCAGGGTTTGAAACCTGCGTCAAGATGTTGCAACGGAAGAATAGAACGCTAGATGGTGTGACAGCATTGGTTGAGCAAAGATTTGAGACTGGTGGCTTCATCAGGACAGGTCAGACTTGTAGGCTTCGTGTTAGTCTGGAGAATCAGTTTGATTTGCTTATTAAAAAAAGCTGGACAACTAATTACTATGCCGAAGAGTTTGATGGATACAATGTTGATATGTGTATAGCGGCTATTGACTATAAAGTTCCAAATGAATATTCAATGATACTTAACACAGTCGATTGGCACCCCTTTGATTTGAAAAAGATTCTCGCCGTTCTATTTGCTCCCAACTTTTCTAACCGAATAACCCATTATCGGGCAAATACAACCTATTTTGCAAGATCGCGTTCGAGTTGTTACGATTCCCGCATTCCAACTTGAACTCGAGTGCACATCGAGACGCAAATTTGGAAGATCTGGACCAATCTGGAGCTGGACCGAAAGTGCACGCTCTCAGGCCTCAGCCCGAACGGCAGCAGCAGCAGCAGCACCAGCGAAGGACCCTTCTGGTGGGCAAACGAGCCCCAATTTGGGCTAAACGTTGTTTCGACCTCCATACTTCGCTGCCAGTGTAATTACGGCCGCGGGAGCCAATAATTCACTACTAACTATTCCTGCTAGCTAGGGTACACTCGCCATTCCACCACCCACTTCATTTAACAGCGCAGCAAACTGCGAGCAAGATGATTATGATGCTTTAGGCATCGATGGCTCGATCGACTTGGGTTCGCCTCCTAGCGCAAAACCATGGTCCGCCCTCCCCCGCGAGCGTGGAGTGCAGGAGGAGAAAAGTGATTCCCATGCGATGGAGCACTGGCAGCAACGGAAAGTAGAATCGACCAAACGGAGATCACCTTCCTTCCAGCAAAGCAGCTCTAAAGTTCACCGCAGCTGCCAGGCTCGACGAGAAGATCGCTGAAGAAAAAAGGCATGGATGGATAATGTTGATGATCTACGGGCAACGGTGGAATGTGGTGGATGGAGAATGTGAGGACACGGGAGGGGAAAGAAAGAGAGAGAGAAAGAGAGAGAGAGAGAGAGAGAGGGAGGGAGGGAGAGGAAAATGAAAAGAGTCAAAACATCACAACAGACAAATTATTAGTTAAAAATCATTTAGCTCTCAATTTAGCTGATTCGCTGTTTTTCGTGCCCTCCATCGTTTGCTCTGGTGGTGCTACTGGAATTTAAATCGAACGATGAATTTCTGCCGTCCCCCCCCCCCCCCCGAAGATCATTCCCATTCCTCCTTCCGCTTTCGCTCCCAGTCGTAGTCGTAGGCTCCCCAGCAAAGAGTGAAGCTAGCAAACTAGCCGAGGATGGCCGTGGACGGGCTTGATCGTGCAACGTCTCATTACTGCAATCGATGATGTTTTGTGGGTTTGTGAGTGGTTGATTGCCTGCGCTGAGGCCATCTCGTGTTTTCCCTCTCGAGCTCGAAACAGCCCCGAGCCACTCCACGCGAGGACTCTAGGAGCATTCCAACGGGTAAGTTATATGTTTTATTTTTTTTCCTTCATCGCCAATTCGCTGGCAGAGGACTTCGTGGTAGCGTATGGAATCCATGGCAGGGCACCTGGAGCCATCGAACGTTACGCATCTCCTTCCAAGAAATAAATAAAGAGGGAACTCTTTCCCGCATAGATAGAGAGGGAGAGAAAATACGCCAGCAGAAGGGAACTGTATGGGTTGCGCTTATTAGAAAGTATTACGAATGGAATTTTAATTTATAAATGCGCTGGAAAATTGACTCTAATTTCTCAATCGAAGTCGACGGGACCTTCCCGTCCTTCCTAAGCGATCGCGTTTTTTTTTTTTCGCCTATCGCCCCCGATTGGATCGCCTCCTTGCCCAATACTCGTCACGACGACGGCGATGACGGCGACGATCGGTTTGCTTGGAGTTTGATCGCTTGGAGCAATTTGTGAAATGTTTTCATTGTAGTTATTGATTTTTCCTACTTCTACTCAGCAGGAGCCACCGTGCTCCTTTCTCCGCTCTTTTGGGCTCGGGAGGTCCGAGGTTCGCGATATTGGCGAGTAGGCTGCTCTGTCTTGGTCAGCCCTGTAGCACAGCCCCTTGTTCTTCGCCAAACAGATCTCTAATGTGATTGAGACGATTGTTTCCCTTCGCCTCCGGCCGCTCCTGAGTGGACGGGCCGCTTTCGTGCCCTTTTGTGGTTCGCTGCAATTGGGTTTTGATTCCATTATGATTTCTTGTGTAAATTGCGATTATCTGTGTGATGGATCGTCGAGGAGCAGCGGCCGTTAGGAGGAGTAGTGACCTGGGCCTGGAAGTAGAGCGATGGTCCTCGATGGACAGGAGGACCATTTGGCCAGCCATTTTCGATAACGGTGCAGTGGATGCGCGGACGTGTAGAGCGCATGTGATCGATGTCGGGATTTGGATTATCATACTTTCTGATTTACGTACCCGAGCAGACGGGCGATTCAGTTTGCGGTCGGTACCCGCATGGAGAGCCAATTACTGGGACCCAATTACGAGGCGTTTGTTTGTGCATCATGCAGTGTAAATCGTTTAATAAGTTTTTACTTCTGTACAGCGCAACGTCGCTCAATCGGCGTCCGAAGGCTGCACGGGAAAATCCGTTGATGTGGTCCGAAATTAACAACGATCTTTGCCTCGCTAAGTGATTAGATTGAAGTTTTCGATAATTTACTAGAGGTAACATTTGTAGCAAATAATTGACATTCCATTACAGGTCGAGCAAATGAAGGCTCCGACGTAATCTCAGCGGAACCAACATAAAGAAGGGTTCAATTTGGAGCAAACAGAAATCGGCAGCTTTATTATTACACACCATATTTTAATGCAACTGTTTGTCACATCCAGCATTACTACGATATTGCTGCTGTTCGTTACGATAGTTAAGGATAGTTATGTAGGCCTCTTAAGCCAGATGACTTTATAAAATAAATAAATAAATAAATAAATAAATTACAGATGATTCAGGATTAATTCAAACATGTTTGATAAGCGTTTGTTTAACCTCAGGTCTTGAAAATATGACTGAGGCATAAAGTGATGAATGTTTTTGTGGAAATGAGCTTATCAGCTAACACCAGAAAGAAGAACAACTCAGAAATGAATTGAGTATACTTTTGCATATTTCAAATGAATAGAAAACTAAGTTCCAATGTGTTATTTGAAACATACTTAAACATTTATTGTTTCAATGACGATCTTTACAAAAAATAGTTTTACAATAACTATAGTGTATTTCTACTGTCAGACTTTTATTTTTCATCAATTAGGCCATTTATTTTCAAAATATGTCTCCTCAAAGATTTATTGAATGTTTGACGTAAGCTTTCAGCATAAGTCAAGTATGTGTACAAATATGCGCTTGGGTTATAATGATCAATTTGACATCATTATGAGCTCCAACCGGGCATGCTTTTCATTCTCATGTTAATCGTTTTAAATTAATCGAAGCTCATGGGGGCAACTCATTTTTCTCCCTCGATTTTCCCATCTTTAAACCACCGCCACTTAAATGTTAAACTAATTCGGAATAACATCAAATTAACGTACCTATTCCTAGGACTCTGGTGTCATTCCGGCCTACAGTTCTTCCCAGGCTTCTCAACGTTCATGCATCCGCCTCAGCGTTACATCCAAGCGGGAGGCCAGAGGTTAGCCGGAGACAGTCGTTTCTAATTGAGAAAAATTAACAAATCCTTTGTGCGGACAAATTAATTCATTAAATCCACTGCACGACCGAGCTGCGATCGACTCGGATCCCGTGTCCCGTGGAAGCTGAAGCGGAGTACACACACACACACGCATGCATTAGAAGAACCAGAGCAGATCAAATTTCACTGCTTCCCGGGTTCACCGTCTCAACGGACTGGATTGAATTTCATTCGTCCTTCGTTGGCTCGCTAAGCGAAGTCGTGCGCTTACAACCCGTAGCGTTCCGGAACTGCCAGCGGGAAATAAAGGAGGAAATCGGAAACAAACACTACGCGATCCGAGCAAAACTGTGGTATGCAGATCGCCCTGATCGGACCACGACAAATGGAACTGATGGGAAAATGGCACGAAACATGTACCGCGCACATTATGCTTACGCCACAACTCCGAATTCCGCCGACAGCCGGATGGGTTGATTTCTGGGCTGATTGTTGTCGCGAAATAGTTCCGCCATCACCTCTCCCACCCTTTCCTTTGCGCCAGAGCTTCCCCCTCACACTCATCTGTCCACCGCTGCACGGGTGACATTTTGGTCAGCGATCGTGAGGCTTTGTGCTGCCCTCACTGCCATCGCAATCGCATCATGATGATCTTCCGGTAGGAGGATAGTTGAATAATTGAATAAAAGGTGGCCAGACAATGCGGTGCAAAAATGGGATATGAGGTTTTTATTTTGTCCTACTCTCCAGCGCGGTTTTCCTGTGCTTCCGAGCTTATTGTTGGCTTTGTTTTAGTAATATCAATCTCACCCGAGCGCAAACGCTCTCAGCCCTAATTCCCGGCACACTCGAGCCGCGAAAACAATGCGCGCTGAAGTAATTGGTCGTGAAGGGTTCGTGAAAGGGGGCGAGATGGCCGGTGAGTATGTGTTTTTGCGTTCCAGGAATGGAACGGGAGGGGCGCGGGAGGCAATGAATTGAAATCACTCCCTGGAGGACCGCGGTCGGGAAGGAATGGATCATATCCTTGCAGGCATCCTTTTCAACCCATTCAAGTGAGTGTTATGGCATGGTTTTATGACAAATGCGAAGACAAATGGACAGTATGTTTTCCAGTTTGAGCAGAACATTCAAAGCCTATTTACATTTTGCAACAATGTCAAGAAGTATTTAACACGTGCTGTCCTCAATCTAATTCCATATATGCTACTGATTTTTCTTTTCGGGTATTGCGTGAATTTTTAAGTGATAAGTGAATGCTGAGAAAAATGGTTTTCGTTTTGAAGTTCAGCAAAAAGGATTATACAATGAGACTAAAAACGAAGGATTGTTAAAAGAATGAACCGATCAGATAAACAAAAACTTCAAATAGTCCCCTTAGTAGATAAGTATAACACATTTATGTTATCCGCAACTTCATTGTACATCATTGTAAAACGGGTAATTGTACGAAGGCTCATATTTGCATGGCTCATGTCGACAGGTTATGCATGCGAACGTCTGACCATAGCCGGGAGCTTGAAGGGGGCCTCTAACCACAAAAGCCAAGGATATCCACCCTTTTCAAACAAACGAACGAAATCAGGGCTAAGCAAAGGTAAGAAAGAAAAAAAAGAACGAATGCAAAATCGCAATCGCACATTAGCTCTTTTACGGATGGCATATAAATGAATTAGGCACCGTTCAAGTGCTCTCAAGTGTCATTTCGATTTAAATGGAGCGCTTGCAAAGGAGGTGGAAACCCAAGCAGGCGTGCAGAGTAGCATATGTTTGGCAAATCAATCGTCACGAAAGATCCTGCCAGCCAGGCCCGGGCGGATTTGTGGTCCGGATATGTTGTTGTGCAAAGCGCGACAGCAGCAGAACCACGCACAATAACGCAAAGACAAAGCAAACCCACCGTGCTCGATGTGTAATCAACAGGACTTTATTAACCCTTATTAATTTCCGTTCCATTGTGTTATGCGATATGTTTTTGTGTTGTGTTGTTTGCATGTCCTCTGCTTTCGGGTCTTACGAAAACGTTCTTCTTCACGCTGGTAAGGAAATTCTTTCTGCTCAACCACTTCCGCGATATCATCTCTGACAATGTGGATGCGTCCGCATCGGTTTTGAGGCAGTTCCTATAGAATTAAAAAAAAAAAATCGAAATATTCCATTGTCTGCAAATTTTGACTTGTAATTTAATAAAATGTCTGGTAGTTTTGGGAAATTTGTTATGATTAAATCAAATTAAATTCGTCTACAATATGTCCGTTTTTAGTGACATTGCTTATTTCATTTCATAGTTGCAAAGTGATCGATAATGTTTCAATTTCTCAATACAAGCTTTCTGTTGTTGCAATTGAACATACAAACACCGCTTTGGAAGTTCGTCAAATGAAAAGAAAAAAACAAGTTAAGTCAATGCTATGCAAGGAAACCGGCAACACTGTAATTATATTCTCATAGACTTAATTATCGTTAACGCCATTGCACATATGGTGCAGTGATAACGCTTCGCAAAAGCTCAACCAGCACCATACGGGAGAAATAATTACACACAACGATGGGCAGTGATATCCTCGAGCACATCCTTGCCCAAACCCACTGGGGACTCTTCGTCTCGTGTTTCTCCCGGTTCGCCTCTCAGGCACGAAGCATCAGATTTGCGTAAATGGTCACTATAAAACTGGAGTTTTGTGAAATGAATTCCCCAAATTGGCTGAGGTCATAAATTCAAAGCACCACGTTGGAATCGGTTGATAAATTGAATCGTGCGAAGCATTATACAGATTTTTCGGCGTGTTGCACCGCTCGTTTCGCTGCAGGTGCATTCGCAAGGTAACAATTACCGATAAACTCCGGTCAGAGAAATGGAAGCGATCGAGTGAAGATGTTGCCAAACAAAGCGACTGAGCACCTCGGGGAGGAAACAGGGGTTTTCGGGCATTCCAGCGAGCCCAGGATAATCGCATAAACATCTCAATCGCCGAAGCCGCCGTGCTCCGGGGCTGCCAGCAGTCCTTCGACGGCTTAATTGTGATATGCCACCATTAATTATCGAAACAAATGCGGATGCAATCGCTGGGTGTGCCGTAACCTGGTCATTAGTCGAAAATACCCCGTTGAGTATCGCCGTGATATGGTAACTAAATAAAACTGAAGGATAAATTTTGCCGCAGCTTTTTTCTGGCAAACACCATTTAACAGTCGGTGATGGCTTTATACCATGGTGCCAATATTTTGGATTGTTTGGCATTATCCGAATGTTTCGCTTTTACTTGTTTGCATAAATTCTTTCTTCTGAAAATCGGCACAGCTCGAACTACCTGATGCAGTCGATATATTTAGGTGCTATTCTTTTCTCCACCTCCTTCCAATGCTGGGAAGTCGTGGCGGCGCCGGCGGTGGCAACGTGGGTGGACGTGTTTTGGGGTAACATCATAATCGACATCTCGATCGTCGAACAACCACCGTAGGACCCACACGATCCGTTCGATATTTTTTCTTATTTTTTATTTTTTTTGTAATCTGAATTGGAGTGCAGTAAAATAAAAAAAAAATCCCTGGGGAGGAAACTACGACGTGATATCTACACCACCAAGTAGCAACCGATCTTTGGCACGTTTAAAATGATTAACGACAATCCGCACACTCCTTCTTTCGCTCTTTCTTTCTATCTCATAATCCTCCTTTCTTGCCGCAATCGTAAAAATGGGACAGGAATTTCAAACATCCTCGACTCGCTGGACCTTTTTTGCTGTCCGAATCCCGATGCGGTTCTTACCACTCGCGGCGCGAACTAAAACAAAATGATCCTTACAAACCTCAAGGTGACTCAAAATATGATCGCGATCATGCCACCAGCCGACCCGGGGCCGAGCCGCGATCGGCGTGCCAACTTTGTGTTCGCTCGTTTGGCCTTTAATTATCTGCGCAACTGTGCAACACAGCGCTCCTTCCTGGCCTGTTCCTGGCAATCGGGTGTTAATAAGGGCTATAAAAGTGCAGTAAATTATACGTCCGCCGTAAAACGGGAAGTTATTCGAGAGCATAATACTTTTGCGGCTGCCGAAGCGTTTTCTCTGGCGTTTGCCTTTATGGATGTGGGGCTAACGTAGCTTTGCTTCTTCCTTCGGGTAGCTCAGAGGAATCTTATCAAAAGCAAACCGCATCCTTACAAGCTAAACACGCACTCTCTCTCTCTCTCTTTCTCTCACTTTCATGATCGTGGTATGAGGAACAAGAAGGGCAGTTGAATGGATGGGAAGTGAAATTTGTTGTCCATTTAACTACCATGTTTACCATGACACTTTTACGCCTCCTGCCTTTAATTGTTGGCCCTCCAGGGTAATAAGTAGCACGGTGCGTTCAAACGTCGTTTCTTCTAAGGTTGTTTTGTTTAAGAATATTACTTGGTTTAGGTTATGTGTAAAGTGAACAGCCAAAAACCAATGACAGACACATTCGTTATATATGTTAAAATAGACAACATTTATTTAAAAAAAAGAATAAAAATAATCTATCATTTGCTCATGAATCTTTCGTATGTTATGGTAGTATATTTTATAACAACGGATGATTAATGAAGAGTAAAACTTTTCTTGTACAGGTGAAAGAAAAAAAAAGTCTTGTTTGATTTTCTTCTAATTGAAGTAAAAAAAATCAGAATTCATTTGAGTAAGAATAGAAACGAGAAAAAAAAAATTACAACATTTGCCAAAAACTGCTCGAACTTTCTGCGTTTGTTCCTACGCTCTCAAAAGATCTGTTTTATTACCATCATGTGATTTCTCCGTTGTTTTAAAATCATCATGCGTCATAAGAAGCATGCTGTGTGCAACTAATCCCGCAACCATGCCGGGTCCGAAGGTCTCAGTCAAAACAATCATTAAAAAAAAAATGCTTACACTCCGTGGGCCCTTCCGTCATCACGACAATGTGTTCCGTAGCCATGTCACCAAGTTATTTGGACCGGAAATATTGGCCAGATAATCCTCGACAGACACACACACACACATGTACATATTGATATCCCTTGACCCCGGGAGCCCCGGATGAGGCTGGGCGTGTTAGGGCCTGCTAAGACGTAGTCAAAACAGTGGCGTCGCTAGATAGGACCCTAGTGGATTGATAGGGAAGACTTCATTACCATAAATCGGGCCGGCCGGGGAGAGCAGACAGAGAACGAAAACATTAACCTAACAGTTCGAACCTGAAATCCCCGGGAGTGCATTAACTCTGCAGCCGATCGATGGAATACCGAAGGTCCACGGAAGGAAATACCAGGCCTCTGAAGCTGTGAGGTGCTCGTACATACACCGGACATGGAGGCTTCAGCCGGAGCTGATCCAGATTCGGACGTCTACCCTAAAGATCCCGAGGAAGACTCGGTAGACCCTAAGCCACACAAAAATCACTCTATTAAAAACATATTCGACAAAGCAAAGGTGCTACTTTGATCCGGATTATCGGCCTAAGCAGTAAAATATCCCGGGGTTTGTTATTTCGCCTCTACTATATTACCTTCTCCCGCTAAAGTCCCCTTCTGCGTCTTTTTGACTCTAGAATGTGTGTGCCCACGAATTCGGAAGAAATTGGACGGAGAGTTAGGCGTGTTAGAGCGGAAGGGAAAGAGTGTTTTTTGCCACAGTTTAGAAAACTAGTGAAAATAAAACAAAAGCATGACAGCGAGACGCTGCAGATTTTCAAGGAATGGCTTCCGTCTGTCACCAGCCAGCTAAATGGTGAATGCTGTCCTGTTCCTCTTTCATCCTGGTTGTGCATCGTCTCCATCCCGCACAATGCATACGAAATACATCTGCAAGCGGGCTGGGTTCGCTGGGAAGGTCCCAAATCCTTTAAGGCAGGGCAAGAAGGATAAAGCTAGCTGCCGGAATGAGAGGCAAACACGAGGCATACGACCAGGAGAAGAATGCCGATCGATGCCGATAGCAAAACATGCCCGCCGATGGACCGACAGCCCCGGTCCATTATCCGACTAATAGCTGCCGGCATCAATGGCCGGTGGAAGGATAAACACTGCAGCACACTCTTGGGTTGCCGTGGGTTAAATGGAGAATGGGCCCGGTCGGGCCTGGCGACGCGATCGTAAGTGACAGCTCAATAATTTACTGACATTTCGAAGGACTTCGCCACGGATCGTTGAACGGAAAGTCGCCACAGTTGCTGGCAGAGGGATGGATCGACCGCACTGGGGTGCGGTTTTTGGTGTTTACGTGCCTTCGGGACGCATATAAGCCCCGGTGGGCAATGGGATAAACCCGATGCAAACAAAACAAACAATCGCAAAATGAAAATTGGAAAGCGTAAACACGGGCAGGATCAGGAAGGAAAGCTGAACCATCGGTTCCACCCGATCGTTTTCTATGAGACCCGTAAAAAAAAACGGACAGTTTATCTGCAATCCTAATTATGCAAACGTACATTCAGGTTTATGTTTCTAAAAATAACCCACCTCCCAGATGTTCCACATTGTATAGTTTACGAAATTGTTTTATTTTTGCCACAAAATTTCTTCAATGGATATCCGAGCTTCAGAAAGTTCTATCGAAAGATTCCTCAATCAAATTGTACGCATTATCATTTTCGCAATGGAAAGCAACAAGATGAATGGTCAATATAAATGTTTCCAAAAGAAACCTTCTTCTATCTATTTCTTATATTTACGGCTTAGGAATCTGATGTAACTAATAACTATAGCAAGTCCACACCTTACCATTAGCCCTTTACATACTTTCAATGTGTCTGCTCACACATAGGCGTCCATTTTCTCGTCGAACTCCGAAAATCGATAAACATATTGTTCAGCACCTCCAGTGAGAACCCCATAATCCCCCGTTTTGACCTGCCCAGCATTTCGACCCCATGCAGCAGATCTTGGTGAATCGAGAAGAATTACGGCAACATAAAACAATGCAAAAGCGCACATAAAAGCACGCTCCATAATACAACCGGTAACCGATTCCATACGTCATCCTAATGACGGCCATCAATATCCGTTTATCATTCTGTCAAATTAACCTTCCGGAGTGCCGGCCCTCCTCATAGTTCGTAGCGCATCTGGTTCCTCGGGTGCGGAAAACCTCCACCGCCATTCGCACGGGGTACACAACCGATAGAGTGACGCTTATGGGCACATTTTTTTTTTATTTTTCACCGCCCGGTTTCGCGGCCCGGAGCCGAAAAAGACGTGTCGTGGACGAGTCGGCGAACTTTAAAGGATCCGGCAGATGTTGCAGGGAAACGATCGCGTCCAATCGCGCGGGACGGGACGCGCGCCCTATCTGCCAACCCCGGGAAACTAATTACAAGTGGCCGCCGGGGTCAAATAATCATCATAAGTTATGCAAGAGGTGTATGTGGCGTGTGTTGGTGTCTCGGTCTCGGGAGGTGTAAGCTGGGCTTCTTCTGCAGCTTCGTCCTACAACAGAGTGACAGGTCGTTTTCCACCGACCGGTACTGGTAGTCGTGGAATCACTGACGACTCCTGCTTGACATCTGAAGACCGAAACCGCAGCTATTGCTGGTAACTTGTAACTCATCGCTCGGAATCATACACGGTTGGGTCGCGCGCGATCGTATGCTAAATGTCTGCAAAGCTGCCGCCCGAGGCTCGCTGCTTCTGGACTGCACCGTAGCCAACATCTCTGGTGACTCCATGGTCGGAATAAAGTTGTTCCGCGCGCAACCCGATCCGGAAAAGATGCGGAGTAATTAACGGAGCGGCACCGACACCGCGGCAGTGCACCGCCCTTGCTTCGGTTCGGGTGCTTAAATCACTTCAAGTCTTTATTATTTTAAACCTCGGACCGAGCCTCAGGTGGGTGTGGATGGAGCAACCGCCGGGTGATTCATTATTTATTAATACATCAACGTGCTAGTCGTTTTGTGCTTTTCCACAAGCAAGTGTTCGGGAAAGAAAGAAGTGTAACTGTGGCGCTTTTGGGTATGCTGGCGTATTATGTTTTTTTTTGCGTCCCAAATGAAAAGCTGGCCTGTGGTGCAAGAAAACAGGCCATAATATTTATCTTGCTTTTCGCCCTTTTGTGTGCCTGAACTCGGGTGTGGCTTATGTTGCAATTGCTTCATTCGTGGGATTATTCTCTTGTTCCTGTTGTCCTTTTCATGTTTCCAAAGTATTGTCCAGCTCGTAGTCAAACAGTTTCCTTCGAAGCATTCCTATCCAATATCACGTCGCTCATTCCGTTCCTATGATGTGAAGAAAAACAGCACTCTAACGGGAGCTATGAAGGGTGTGCGCCCGGAAAAAGAGGGCCTGTTTAAGCGGTGGTGAAATGATTAATGAACGATCGCAAGGTGGACGTGTGAGGAGGGAGAGAACAATATTTATCGCTATTTGTCAAAAGCTTCCAGGCTGGGATGTACACGCGGCTTCACGTCACCTGTTTCGTTTTGTCGCTTCCTGCCATCATTAATGTTCCACCCGGGAGCCCTGCCGGGAGTCGATCAACTGTTATTTCGTCACATTTGCAGCGTGGATTTTCGTGGACCAATTCTCGCGGGAAAACAGATGAAACCCCCTCGAGTGTCATCCCAACGGTTCCTTTGCGGTGGAGGCGATTAAATTAGACACGATAATGATCGGTACACTCACGCACGCATTAGCTTCGGTGTACCTTTTCGGACGAATACCGTGACGAATCGAAATGGGCGCTTGCGGAGGTGTTGCTACCGATTCACCGATGCGTTTGCAGCTTTGTAATCGTTTACTTCCGATCGAGATAATAAAAAAAAAACAACAACAAACTTAAAAACGGAAACTAGGCCGCAAAGGCAGGTTGTAGCGCTAGGTTTTCAACGGAATAGGATCACCCTATTTTTTCCAGACCAGAGTTTCATTTTTTTTCTGTTGAATATAAATTATGTTTGAGGAAGGCTGTCGTTAACTAATGATCATATTTTGTACACACGTCACTCAAGTGACTACGCACATTTCCATTTGAGTCCACACGTTTTCAGTCTAACGCAGCGAGCATCGCGACAGTGTAGCTAAAGAGCTACCGCTTCCTTAATATGCCATATTCCGAAAAGTTAATTGTATGATCGGAATGTAACATTATTATTACTCGTGTTATACGATCGTCGTCAGCTGAAGTACAGCTAGAAAAAAGGTAGAACATATGTTTTGGTAACTTTTTGGTCTTTTGTTATAGAGATCCACTCGGATCAATCTAATTGGATAAAATGTCATTTAGATAGTTAGTGTCCTCATTTTAGATAGTGTCCTCATTTTAGATAGTTGTAAATAGTATAAAATATGCACTGAAAATAGTGCTTGATCATTTGCCAAACACGTTTAGAATTGGCTAGATCCTAATCATACCAAATACACACACACAAAAACAATTGTAATGCCTTTCAAATGCAAACAAACCATCAGACATACGATGAGACGATGTTGGAAAAATTAGCTAGCCTGAGCTAAGATGATATCTGAAAATTAAATTATGCTTTGAAACAATCTTGAGTGATAATTTGTCCGTCAAAGTATAATTCCCTTTGCTTGCCCCTTTGTGCGACCGCGGCGTCATCTATTGGAATATTTTGAAACAGCGCTAATGTGTCCTCGCTACATTTGTCATGTGTGTCTAGATGCGTTGGAATTGCAAAATCATGTACATTTTAACATTTTCTAAGCCAATTGCAATTTCGTTTCATCACTGACACTTAATTTTTACTAAACTACAATCTCAACATAAATGTGGACAACTATTTTATGTAAATTAATTGCACATTTGCACACCCATTAAACTCGCCCAAACACGTTTCATTTAAATCAAGATTGCGCAAAATTGGTGATAACAGAATAACGACATGATTTGAGCAACACCATTAGACTACTGAAGAGTAGCGATTCGTCTTCATTCGTCCCGTCATCCATTACCAACGAGCCCGGGCAATTCAAGCGCGTTTATAACGCGAAAAGTAAATAACGGCGAGGGGCGTGGCCTGCGCCTGACGCGTACGTGTATGGCAGTAACAGTAATGGCAGCCATGGATCGGGTTCCGTTTCACCCTGCAGACGCCGTCAGCATGCCCCATTCTCAGACACAGCGCTTTGTTCAAGTTTGGAACCCCGTCCTTGACAGGACGTCTACAGATGGAATACAGCGTAATATTGGTATGATACGACACAACTCCATGACAGGCGTCATGTTTTGAACATTCTTTGAAAGTAGTGCATGTGGCATTGATTATGTGGATCGTAAATTTCATGATTGAACATTTCCGAAAAACTTTGCTGGAAGAATTTACTAAACCAAATTATTTCTTCATGCAATACAATTCAACATGTTTGTTCAGAAATATTATTGATCGAAATTTAGCAGGTTGACAGTTGTTTTTAGACCTGAGTTCTGTAAAGAAGCTTCTGAAAGAGAGCAATACAAAGAAAGGATCGTAATAGGGCAGGTAAAAGACACAATTTTTAAGGTGTCAAAAAGTTCATATATAAAAACAATCTGTTTGTTATACTTTGGATACATTTTGGCACAATTAAAAAATGAAACAAAAAGCACTTCCAGCCCCTCAGATTCTAGCATATTTCTTGAGTAAAGTTAGAGGGCCGCATGCCATCGGAGATTTCTCACGCAAATTAATGGCTCGTTGGCGCTGACGAAGAGCGAGATGAGAGTGTTTCGCGGCGCACCTTCTTGGCGATAATTAAAAATGATTGATTTAGAGCCCTTCCACTACACTAAGGGGGCACGCCAACAACCTCGCGTGTGGCATCGGGAGCACCCGGACGATGACACTTCATCATCAAAATTGTGCCACTCATTATCACCGTCTTCGGCGTACGGCACGGCACGATGTCGATCTTTGCGCCCGTCGGCGCGCGCTAAAATGGTGACGAAATTATTAGTCAAATTAAGCCAGCCCCGAAAACTCCACTAGCAACCAATTTTCTGGTAATTGCTGCACAAGATTTTACCCCCGAAACCTTCCGTCGGGAGCGATCGATGAAAAGAATGTCTGAAACTTTCGAAACTGATGCACTCGGCTTGTCGAGAACTAACAACTCTGGTGAAATAAAAAAAAAGCTAGATTTGAAGTGGGTCTTCGAACACGTAGGTTGACTAAAGGTGGCTTAAGTCAAATGAACAATTGTAATTAATGATTTTTACTTTTGATGTAAATAAAAATCCATAAAATTTTATAGTTATTCTCAATAAAATATTTTCATAGACTAAACTTTAATGGTTTTCCCATTCCCATTCCAGCTAACCTAATGTGCCAGTCATTTGCAGCACTCGTTCTTAACTCCATAAAGTGCTACATGTATGCGCTTGCATGTATTCTTTCTTGCAAAAGTCAACAATTACCCAACCGAAGCAAAAGTTTACCACTTCTCGGTACAGAATATGTCATGCGAACAGCAGCCAGCAGTGTTTGAGCATCCATATCGTTCTGAAGTGGTTTTCCACTTTCAGCAGCCCCGTCTCGTATCGTTCTCTACCTGGCCGTCACTTCTTCGCCATTCCACCGGAAACCACTCGTCGGCCTGACAGACACACTCGAGGGCCCTACTGCCAGGTCCTTCAAACCTTACGGTGTGCAAGTACGCTAGCAGAGCGCTGAAGAGCGTTAGCCCTCTCGGGTGTGTGGAACCGTGCCAAATTAAAACGCCAGCACCTTTGCGCGCCGGAAGTCAACGAGCAGGGATCAAGAGAGTCCTGGTTCCTTCTTTACGGTAAGGCTTGCGTTTCGGCAGTAATTAGAAGATGCTGTGCTTTTGCATGACTTCGGTCGGAGAAGCAATTGATGAAGCGCCAAAGGTATCCCGGCGTTATTGATGAACGTTTGGTTTCGCATGGCAATAAAATTCGTTACATCGATTGTAGTACGTCGCTTCTCGCAATAAAGAACAACTAAATATATTTTGAGTAAGAGTAAAAGTAGAGGAAAAATTTCACCCGATGTGGGTTGATATTTCAATCTTTTACGTCCATACTCTACAAGTCTTAACACTAAAGCAAACTATCCAACAAGCGATTGCTTTCCAGTTTCACGCATCATTTTACGAGGAGCTTTGATGCATCGGGTACATTATAGGTTTTCTTGAATGTGTGCCCCAAACATTCCTGATAAGCTCTGCAAGCGGTCCTGCGTTAGCCATGAAAAGGGAAAACCCTTCCCTTACAGGTATTTTTAAATAGAAAGTGCTACTGAAATGTATTTTCTGCATATTTCATTTTGACTACTGAAAAATAAGCAGCTGTTGACATTGAAAAGACGCCATACGGAAACTCAACAATTTGTGTCCCCCGTACACGAAATGTGACATTTGTATGTTTAAATTGTGTTTAAAATAAGTTTTATCTGTTACTTTCTTTAGCAAAGACATGTTACATACTAGGAAAGCTAAAGAAAAGAAACATGTTCCCTGCCGAAATAAGCAAATGGTTCAGACGAATATGGAGTGTTATCGTTTTTCTTTCTTCAGATCCACGCCGATCTGTGTTAGGGCGTGTTAGGAAATAGCCTTAAAATAATCTTGTAAGAGTGTTACGAGCAAGATACGGGAGGGTTTCCCTCAAAACATCCCAGCCGATTGAAATGCGAAGTCCTGGCGCACCCTACCAGTGTCAAAAACAACGGAATCGATGCGAATGGCCCCGCAGGGAAATCGACGTTCCGGGGCGTTGAACGAACACAAACGAGCACTCGAGCGATTGCGAAGGATAATTTCGTTATCTAAACCATAACCGTTCCCGGGTCCGGGAACTCGGGAAGCGCCCGGGAGATGGCGCTCGGCAGTGGAGGACACGTGAAGGGCAGCGGGCCAGCCTGCCGATGGGGTGATAATGACGAACACGCCCGAGCAAGCACGCACACAAGCATTTCCAACCGTGGCTTCCCTTGTCATCCATTCCGGGGACGCCACCCGCTGCCAAACCGATCCCTGCGTAACGATTCCCACTCTCCAAAGACGCAGAGCAATCGTTCCCCCGTGCCTCCCACTACCGCCATCCGTCTCGTCCTATGGACCATGCCCTTCCCGCGCACTCTTTCGCACACCGAGCAACCGGGGGAAAATGGATCAAATTTATGTAATAGGAAACGCTACCGGAAAACGAATGTCAATTATCCAAGTCGCTTCGGCGCAACATGCCCAGGATGGTCTCCGGGACCCTTCCGACGTGTACCTACCCTCCCCGCCCGTTTAGGCGTACGCTTTTGTCGAGGCGTAAATTGAATTACCGAATTCATACGCCGAAATCAGTCCCGGAACCCTCCGGGGAACGATAGAAAGTGAGTTTTAGTAGGGGATGGTGGGGGTGTTGGATGAGTCCAGAGCTAGGTTAGATAAAGGGCCACGGCCGTTAGCAAATGGATGGTACAACGGACCCCGGCCCTCATGTGTCCATCTCGTCAGCGTCACGCCTGCCATCGATAGTCCTGCCATTCGGTTACGTGAGCGCGTGGCTTGGGCAGCCCTTCCGGCAACCGGTCTGCAAGCGATGCGTTCACGTCCCATCCTTTACCGTGCACGCCCTTTGCCCAAGTTCTTCGCCCAAGCGATGTGCGCCTTTTATTGGAAATGGTTTCCATTTACAAAATGAAGTCAGAGTGCCTTCATTCAACGGAGGAGGTTTTAGCTGAACGGGCGGACAAAAGCGGCGTGTCGCGTCGCGTCGCGTGGTTCGACAGATGACGCAATGGTCTGTTTCGCAGAGCCTTGGACACGAGAGATACCAGGGATACAGCCCACAGTACACCGGATTGCCCTACCGTCAGAGCAGATTGAATTGATTCCAGATGTTGTCCTTCTAAGAAATGATTTCCACTCGGCACCGGTAAATCGATCGACGGGAATCCATGGCGAAACGAAATACTCTGAAGCCGGTGCGAAGCGATCGCAAGGAAACGCTTTTCTCAAAACCCCACGGCGAACGGCAATTGTAAAGGTTCCGTTTCGTCTTCAGCGCTGCTGACTGCCTTCCGGTAGGGGAACGTGTCCTTTTGCAGGCTTTGAGCCTGAAATAGACCTTTACGCCAGCACAGTAACAAGGCATCGTTCGAGCAAGCGGAGCGTTGGTGTGTTGCGAAGATGGTGGAACGATGGATTCTTTTTGTACTTCAGCCTTCTTAACGGGATAATCCTCTCCGGAGCCGGCCGGAGTCGACGGACGCAAAACCACAAAAGCTGGTCCCCGTACGTGTGAGTTGACGCACTGGCAAACTGCAAAACAGAAGCGATCGCTTCACGCGACACCCGAACAACCCGAACGGAGCAGCGTCGGGTAAGTGGAAACCTACCTTTTCTTTGCTCGTTTTAAAATCTAAGGTGACAATGAATCGAGACCACATTGTCGCCTTACACACAGGCAAACAGCCAGCGTGTGGAAAGTCCCGGGGCGGATTTGGTGGCATGAAAAGCATGAACCTCCTCCCGTTAGCACCCGCCGAAGGCAGACCCGGGGGGGGTTTTCTTTCACTGGTCCTTTTCTTCCATTCAGGCCGATTTTTTTTTTTTTTTTTTGAAGCTGTGGCTTTCTTTTGCCTTTGATAATCGTGTTACACTTGCATTGTGTGGAACAGAAACAAATTCCGATTCCCTCCATACCTGAGCAGAGTTCCAAGGCGAGCCAGTTGATTAAATTAACCGTACTTCATTATTGTGTTGCTGATGCGTTTTTCTCCGAATTAGATCGCACTAATGTCCTAACCCGGCGTCGTTTGGCGTAATTGAATAATGAGTGCTAGTTTGGTCACGTTCCGTAATTTCGCTACTGTTGCGATGTAGCAATCTGGATAGATTGATAATCTGCTTATTTACCTGCTTGTCTTGTATCGGACTTAAGTGGCGAATTTTTCGAATACGTAGAATTATTCCAAGTGAAATGCAGTGCTCTCTACGCACTATTAAATCATGCGACAGATATCAACTTCTTAGCCAGTAATATTTAGCTGCGACTAAATCATTGTCATCCCTTTTTATTGAAAACGTTATCGATAGTAACTTGGTGTAATTAAAGGTTTGCCTCAACCCAGGATTGAACGAGCAATATGTTTCTTTTAATTTTACAATTAGTGATAAAAACTATCAATCACGTACAAGTATCCAACAGAACGTTTCTTTTGTATATTCCTATATAACAGTATTTTGGTATCGCTCCAACAAACGTCATGCGCTACACATCATCATCAAATCGATCACGCTCCAATCTTGAGAGCCAGTGACCGTAACTTCTTGACCAAGTATTCTTGTTGTGTAACTTTCGAACGGGTGTGCTATGCGCCATCCGCCATCGGATTCGTTAGCAGCAAGCTTCCGTCACTTTCGTGCCTTGCAAAGCACGTCGGTGCTACCGGACAGAGATACAGTAGCAACGATAATACTCAAAATGACCACACACTCTACCAGGGACGATATCACCACCGACACTGTGCGTCGTTTGGGAAGGTATCTTCCAGCTGGCAAAGAGAAAGTCCTTGTTGGGCCGAGGAACCGCTATAGGCTCATAAAGTGGATCCCCCGTACGTCGGTTGTCCTCCATCCAGAAGAACGATCTCAGCGGCTATCCTCGGAATGCATGCGTATCAAGGATCAACGCTGAAGTATTCGAGGTCCTTTACAAAACCGGCTCAAAGGCGACAAGGACGGGAACTTTGAGTGCGAGCAGGGGGGGTCTCACTCCAGAGAGTCGATATCGCATCGTGATTGCTCGAGTGTGGTGAAGTGTTGCGTGACGTGAATTAATATGGTATATTCGATACGAACAAACGACTTCCTGAAATAAGGTATTCATACATAAATCTAAAACATAACATAACATAAATCTAAAAAATACGGCAAAGCATAATGTTAATTTACTAACAATACAAAAGAGCCACTATGCTGACATTGCAAAAACATCTTACTTCGCAATATATTTTAACGATGTGCAAAACCGCAGGAAAAACTCAAACAAAACGCAATATAACCGGATCGATACGAACAAGAATGAGACATTCGTTGAAAGGTGTCCTTTTAAGTAATTTGCAGCTGAGCCTTTCTTGAAGCGACTTTTCTTTTTTCACCAAAATGAGCTCAAATTGAAAGTGCGAAACAATTAGAAACACGAATGAAGCAGACGTGCAACTTTGTTTTGAACAAAACAGTCATCGGTCCAGGGGTTTTAGCTTTCCTTTTTTAGCGTTCAAAAAACTTATCAAAAATTACAAATGTTATGCTGCCAAAAGTTAATAAAAAGTTAATAACTGTGATTAAAAAAAATGTCTAAGTGTACTTTTTAAAATCAAACGCATACATTCATCATTTTTAACCATGAACCAGTCTGATGAACTTAGTGTTGTTGGAACATTATATTTTGTTAAGTATTGATTCTCATAATATAGTTAAAATTGCTAGCAATCTGTACTATAATTTGTCTGCACTTATGGTTGACAATATGATTGCCTATTATTTAAATTTGCTTCAACATTTTTGTATAAGTTAATGTTTTGGGATTGATATAGAATTTCGATTTGATTACCAATATTGTTCCACAAAAAGTGTATTAAGTGTAGATATTTCTTTTTGAATATTTTAAACAGTTTCAATACTTCTATCGAGCGCTACCAAATTGAACAGACAACCGTAACTCACACTCAAAGCCAGCTCAAGTCTGCTCCTTTTGTGCCTCTATGTATATCAGCAAAATGTAGTGCCGGTATCGGTTTTCTCATGTACACGATATCTCGCATCCAAGGCGGGCCAGATTTCGCTCCGATTGAATGAACAAAAAAAAAAAAAAACAGTGTACGCCATTAGAGAGTTTGAATAAAATGGTAAAAGGATAAGGCACGCAGTGAGGGCAGCCGAGGGCGCGAAATGGAACAGACGGGAATGAAAAAAAAATAAAAAGTTTTTTTTTCATCACATTTGTTCGGTTGAAAATGAATTTGTATAGAATTGTTTCCTCCATCGCAGCTCCTGTCCAATTCTGGCTGAAATCTGAACTGGAGGGAGAGCTCGTTTTTCCGCTGGCTGCATTGTTCCCCGGGCAGACGCAAACCGTGGCAAGGCAAGCTATGGCGGGGTCTGCACTGGTGCGGGCCGGGAGAATCCCTCCATCGTACGCCATTTTTATTCATCTCATCGCGCCAACGGAAATCTGCACCCTGCGGATTTGACGAGGGCAGAGCCGGAGTCGATGGCGAAGATGAGAGATTTTTAAGGTGACGCAAGAGCAAGCAGTGGAAGAGACGGGGGCAGGTATGTTGTAGCGGCTCGAAGTGACGAAACGAAGTCAACGACAAAAGCGCGAACGCGGACGCCTGGTGTGGAATATTGATATTATAAGGGTGTGAAACGCCATTCTCTTTGGTTCGCTGTCGAACATTCGACCCGACGGGTTGCGTTACGTTGATGGGTTCTTTGTTGCCTTTGTTGCACCGTAAGGAGGAGAAACTGTTGGAAAATCCGCCAAGCACAGTGCTGTGCAAAATATTGATCATTTTAGTATAATATATACTTGTTAATTGTAAGTTACTTGTAATAAATCCATCTCTTGTATAATATAAATTCTAAAATTATTTTAAAGGTTATTTTCTGGGCAGAATATGATTTATAAAATATTTCATCAGTTTTTTTCTTTCAATTCATCAGTTAGGTTGCATTTTAAATAAATTGAGCTCTCCTTCCTTCTTTTCATAGCATAATTTAATGTGAGAAACTTAATAACTAATTAAATAGCTATATTTCAAGATGGTGGAAGATGAACTGGTGAGATGTTTTATGGTGTATTCTATAAAAATTGCATAAGGGAAAACTTGGCGCCTCCATGTGAATCAAATGTCCTAATTGAAATCAAATGGAAAAAGTGGGTACCTGCAATCCAAAATACTTTCACTATCGAATGCTATTCCCTTGTTGGACCTAACAAAATTCCGCACTGTATTTTTCAACATTTCCACTGAACATATTCCTGCACCTCACTGTAAACCGAATGGGTGAGAAACCGCCGATCGTGCAAACTGAATCGTGGCGAAACACTCTTATTCGAACGCGGCTTTACACCATCCTGGACGCCATTCGCGAAAGCAGTATGATATCGGGCACCTTTCTCCGCCTTTTTCCGCTTTCTCCTCCATCCGCCATGCTGAAAGCAACCCGCCGCTACTCGAAACATCAACTCGCCAAGTGATCCCCTCCTCCCGCTGGGAGCTGCCAGAGATTCATTACCCAGTGGCAGTTTAATTGTCAAATGCTCGGGACGATACAGACTTTTCCAGCACGAACCGTGTGTCGCATGTGTATTGCGATTGGAATTGCGTTTTTTCGTCCGGACCTAGGAAAAACTAGCGGGAGACCTGATTACCAGAAAATGGAGATGGCAGAACGTAACAGATGCGCCCGAGTCAACCGGAAATAGTTAGCAAATGTTCTAAGCATTGAGAAGATTAGAGTCATGCTGATTTCTAATTTTCTTCCCTTAAGATCGATCTTTCTATTTTGGTGGAAAATTAACTTGAACGATAGTCGTAAAATTAACTTTCGGGTACAAAACAATCGAGCCAATAGCAATAGATAATATTTTTTATAGACTAAGCATAGACAACATTTCGAAGGCATAATAAAAATTGACATTAGAACTAAGATTTGGCTGCGAAGCGGGGAAAAACCCACCAGACTCTAAGCGTAAAATCTTGTCAATATAGCATCCTTCATTAGTCAGTAGTCAGTAGACGGAGGCTGCTGAAGCTGGCTGTTAGGATCAGAATTCAGTTATGCAATTGCATTTTCCTGCTGCTGACGTTTTGTGTTCTTTTCATAAAAAAAATAAATGCTAGAGAACATAGAGCAACTGCCGCCAGAAGTTCATCAAAAACCACCGGCCCTAATAAGGCCGTATTCATGTCGTTCACGGCACACGATTTAGAGCTGACCGACTGGGGCATGATGATTGGCAGGTACTTGACTGTAATTTATGACACTTTCGGTGGCATTCGCCGGCGCCCAAATGGTGGACCCCGGGCGAAACCGGAACCAAAGCGGAATCGGAAGCAACGCCAGCTGACAACCCGGCATGGGACACTATTAGCGGGTGGACTGTGTTCCGGGTCCATCATCATCGTCACCATCATCAGACCCGTCGTTGTGGAGTGTACTGTCCGTGTTCCACACGGCGCTGGTGGTCAGATCGGATAGTGACGATGGGTTTGTGAACCTTTGGAAGCCGGAAGAGGGAAGCCAAGTGAAGGAGGATCCAGGAGCGACGTGGACAACGTGAGTTGGATTTCAAATCGTTAAATAAACTACCGACCACCATTTGGTCCAGCCAGCCTTCCCCGGTCAGCCGGCTCACTCACTCGACAGTCACACGCACACACACATACAGTAGCGCGATGGCAATGGTGGCTGCAAATGTGCAAACGTGTAATTTTCTGTTTCGCACGAAGAACCAATTTATTATCAAATATAATTGACCTCGTTAACAACAATGATGGTGCACAAATTTGCCTTTTCTTTTCACCACCTCACCACAAATCCATTCCAGGGGGGTGGAGGGGGGGGGGGTGGGAGGGGTGCCTAGTGGCTCGGGATGCAGGGCACCATCTGTGCCATCGTTCACGATATTCATCACTTTCTTTCATTCGGTTCAACCTTCTTTTCTTCTTCCGCTGGATCGCGCTCGATTAATTTTCCACTCGCTAGGCAAATGCATATGTTTTTCCACTCGCGATCGCTCATTACAATGTTGTGGAGAGGGAAGAAAGAAAAAAAACACAAACTAGTTTTGACCTAAGCATACACTTAACATCAATAATCTGCTTGTTAATAAGTGCTTTTAGACGCATGGACGTTGTGATGCGTGCGTTCCGTAGTTTGTTTTGGAATGGTAATCGTTCCTATTTGATGACAAAAAACGTTGATTCTTGGTTATGTGGTAAAAGAAGTTTTACAGGCTAAAACAAACAAAAGTTGCAGGATTTTTCCAGCCATCAAAAGATATTGACCATCGCATAAGCTTATCCACCCGCTAGAAAATCATGTCTCAATCTTTTTTTTCATATTTTGTGTCCATCATTTTAAATCGAAATGCATACTTTTGTGTGCATAATTTCTCTCCTGTGTCTTGTGTCTTTGCAAATATCATTTTCTTTCGTTATTCTATTTTTTCTCTGCCACCTTTTTTTTCTGTATATTTCCATCGATTTTTCCTTTTCATCAAGTTCATTCAAAACAGGTACGATACGATATTGGTTATAGCATGAGCGCCTCGGTTTCAAACTGTATTGTGCGGTTGCTGAAACGAAGCTTTTCTTTCTCTACCTTTCACCATCTTTCATTGATCGTTGTACGTATTTCTTATCCTCGTATCTATCCGCTCTAGCGAGTCGCTCTTGATCGCTTCACCCCGATAGCTATCGACCTTCGATGGCTCGAGATCGAGCCCAGGCACGGAAGATTACGCGTGAAACAGTCCAATTGTTTGTGACGATCGTCCGGAGCTGAATCCACCAGTCCCGAAGCCGGTAGCAGTTTTCCCGAGACGACAACGACGACGACGACGAAGACGCCCTCTTGGTTCAGTTCTTCTGCTGCGTCATGGCCGACGATGGACGTGGAATTAAACACTTCAAACTCGAGGGCGGAACGCTCTTCCCCCTCGGGTGTGGAGGTATGCACATCTTCTGGACCGTGACCGGGCAGCAGGAACGAGCCACCCAGAGGTCCAACGATGATCAGGAACGGCGACACTCGACCGATGGTCCACACGACGATGGAAGCGACGGAAACGAACTCGTGTTAAGTGGCTCGTGTTTCTGTGTGGCTACTCAACCCCCCCCCCCCCCCCCCCTCCCCCAGCTTTAAGCAACTTTAATCTGCTGGCCATCAGCACTGGGGAAACCGGTTGATGGCATTTTTCCCTCGCTCGCGCTCGCCAGTTTCGAGGGAGGCGAAGGCGTGGCTGATGGTGATGAAAATGTTTCATGAGATGTAATTTAGCTGACTGCCTACAAATGTCAAAAGGCGATCAAACCCCATGTACCGGACGGTGAGACAGGAGGGCGGGAGACTCGGAACGGAACATTTAATTCGTCAGAGACGCGCAGGACTTGTCTGTCAAAACATTCAATTTGAGCGTTCGAGTGCACGGGCGTCACGGGGTTGCTATCTGTCCGGGGAGATCGACGAAGCTGCGTTCGAAGTACGTTTTGAAGCGGTGGAGGGGGGGGGGGGGGGGGGGAGAGGGAAGAGTTTGCATCACCTATGCCGGGGTATTCACGGAGAGGAAGGGCACAGAGCGACAACGGCGATCAGTCTGCTCACCAAGCGTATTTTATTTGCGTTGCTGGCTATCGACGGGAGCTCATCGCAGGAACGAAGAAAACAATGTCTTTCACCCTTGTGTTCGTTGCGGTCATATTTAAATGCATGTTAATGTGGTAGGAACAATGCATGACGGTTTTGTTCACAAGCACAATGGTTGAGGTGGTATAAGCACAAACTTGGTTTTCTTTTCACTGTAACTAGAAATTTCTTTGTTGGCAGCATTACATGGATACCATATATACCATAAACTTTTCGATAATATCTTCGTACATTTTTCATTCTGTAACAAATGTTTTTTATACATATTACCACCTCGTTTGCATATTTGTAACAATTTGAATCCAAGTACAGAGCGATTATAAATTGTCTACATAAGTTGTTCCTAGGTTTCATTTCATGTCAAAAGAGGTGTGCTGGACTACATGAACTACTGTTTCATCCACTTACAAACGGACAGTCAATATTTTAAACAACATCCATTCTTTGTGCTCTCTTGTCTTCTTCCTGAAATGAAACATAATTCGTCTGGTCAAAATGCCTCCTCAACCATCTGGCTGTCACGAAATGCTGCTGATTTTGGTTAGTAATTTGAATGAAATTACGATGAAATATACGTAGCTTACGAAGTCAGATGATGCATTGTATGCGGCCAACAGTGGCGTTGGTGTGATCTATTATTATTTCAATCGCTATACTGGGCTCGTTAATGTTTTGTTCAATGGCGGTGTTCTCACTGTAAGTCGACAGACAAACAAATTCTCCTTAGAGGAATGATTAACGTAATCTTCGTTTCAAGTATGAAGTAAAACGGATGACTGTTTCAGCCAATTATTGTATATTTATATACATATATGCGCACGAAAACAAAAAAATAATAACATTTTATTTTATAGGAATAAGGCTTTCTTCCAAATGCTTAACTTATACACTGAACTAACAGATAATCATGTCTCAAGAAATACATGTAAATCACACTCCAATTGACAAGCATGAATGCTCTGTTACTAGCATATTTGCATACGTTTTTATGCACGTGATAAAATAAACTATTTTGCCTTGTTATGGTTAAACGTTTGGCGAGCAACCAAAGAACATTGACCACAGCACCGAACCGTGTATAGGCTTAGGTGAAATTATCCCGAATGCAACCGAAACCCGCATTCCACTCCATAAACTACTTGCAAACTAAACGCATCGGACTGGTTGGCCTGCGTTCATTTCGTAATTCTTTCAAATTATCCATTCATAGACTCCGTAGGTTCGATTGAGTAGCCCTAACCATCCATTCGAAAGGTGAAGGACGAAGCGGAAGAGGGGTACAACACCATAATTTCACAATTAAGCCAAACAGCAATCATACGAAACCGTTAATCGGCTCGCGGCGAAGAAAGCCCCAGCGATGATAATGCGAGAGAATGGAAAAAGGGCCACAAACGGGCAAAAATGTACATATCCTCATACGCCCAATGGCGTTCAACGTCCCGATAGACGCCAGGCCACCCCGGGCGAGTGATAGACGGACATCGATGTTGCGCCGTATAGCGTATAGGTTTGTTTTGCGTTCCTTCTATGTTCCAGCGCACTCTTCGTTGATTGTCGAGTCTGTCCTTCTGGCTGGGATGCATCACGCCACTCCTCGAGCCAGTTCGTTCGATTCGTTGGCCTGAAGGGAAAACTGCCGACTCATGCCAGCGCTACCTTCCAAGTTCACTCCACGTCCTTTGGTCTTTGGATGCTCCCGGAGTAATTCGCGTAATGGAGAAGGAAATTTTTAAGCGGTCGGGACGAGACCCTCTCCGCCGCGGACTGTGTGTCTTAAAACCAATGCCATGTTTGGGTAAAGCACCGTTTAGTCCGGCCCGGCAATTTTCGTTACGATTTGTTTCACGGGCGTTTTTTTTTTTCGTTCGTTCGGTTTTGGTCTACGTGAAGTGCTGTTGCCTTTCGATTGAATCCGGTATTCGGTGTGCCTGCGCGTCGCCTCACGTTGACCGTTTGTCTTCCGTGGTATGCGGTCCAAATTGATCTATTATCCTAATCCAGCTAATCTTGCGCCTGTAGAAGTGTGGAAGGTAAATTAGGACCGAGAACAGGAGTGGATTCTTTTCGAGCTTTTGTGCCTTTTCTCGACCATTCCCATTGTCTCGCCGTGTCTCATCGTTACTGGATCGCGAGCGTTTACCGAGAGACACGTTGTTGAATTATTTTTAATGGGCAGGCAAAACAATCGAGTAATAGAGGGGAAAAAAAGGTCTCATCGCAATTCGAATCGGAATTTATCGGTGGCTACCGTTTGGCGTCGTCCAAATGTTGCGGTTGATTCGTGGAACGATTACGCGCGTAACAATTGCGGCATATGGAATGGTTGTTAAACTCCCTGGCGCCTTCGAATTTCAGACGGACTCCATGTGATAAGTTACTATCGTCGATTGATCTTGACGAGGTTCATTTTTCTCGTTCGCCTTAATAGCTCTCAATCTTCAATCTTCAATTCTTCGGTACCATTCGAGATAATCATTTGGATATGTTTTACTTGTTCGCTGTTTAATGTTCACTTGCACCGGAGGCAAATAAACGCAACAATCTGAGGCATTTGAGAGCTTCTGGAGCTTAGTGAGGATTAAGCGATTAAGATACTCTGACATCTTTCTTATTTCCCTTTCTTTCGTTTCGTCGAAGATTGCACAATAAAAACTACAAATAAGCTTGCCTTCCTAACACGGTGATTGTCCTGCATTCCACTCTGTCTTAAATATGAAAAAGATGGCTTAGGATCAAGAAAATAATTTATTGGAGAAGTTGACGTATTTTTATTGCATTGATCTTTTCACTAACGTTTCAAAAAGGCGTCACGGTTTTACAATTTTAGTTTTTGCTAGTAATTAACTTAGCTCTTTGCCTTGATTCAATGGTGGAATGAACTTTATTTATTTTAGACAAGCGCTTCGCGCACCAAACATCCTTTTTGATGCACTTTTTAATTAAAAAATCTTCGTTGATGGAAGATCCACAGTTTGTTTTAAATGTGTGCTGCACGAAAATACTGCTCAAAGGACTTTATACAATTGGCATCGGCTTACTCACATACAACAGCTCGTAGAGAAAATATTCAACAAACAAGTTGTGTAAAGGGGGTTCAATATAAAAATTGAAACATATCTGATTTTAGAAAATTAGAAATAATATTTATCACGATTCTTTTTCAGTTATAAATACCAAACTTACAATAAATGTGGTAATAATTTGAGAAGAAATTAAACCTACGCAACATATGCCAAGCAAAAAAGATAATAAACATAGTTACATTTGCAAGAAAACAAAGAAACAAAATTAGATGGAAAAGATTTCTCATATCTATTCTCATTTCTCACAGTTCGTTGATTCTTCAACGCACAAATCAAGTATTGATTGAACGAAGTGAACGGATTTTCTAATAACTCGCAAATACACGGCTGATCCTTACGATTTATGCTGTGGTAATGATTTCCAGTGATGATGAAAGGATAATAAAATTTCTATCTGCTACCATTACCCCATGATGATTGACTGCATGCCGACATCATACTGCGCAAAACGATGCAACCGGAAGCATCTTCCGTCCTGATGAGTGCTGCTGACAAAAGTTGCTCCGGCTGGCTGCCAATGGGAGTCATCGATGGGATTGCGTTTCCTGCTCGA
This sequence comes from Anopheles atroparvus, assembly GCA_914969975.1. Lineage (NCBI taxonomy): Eukaryota > Metazoa > Arthropoda > Insecta > Diptera > Culicidae > Anopheles > Anopheles atroparvus. The sequence continues at coordinate 22,379,551 of CAJZCY010000001.1, read as the reverse complement.
TCGTGGGAAGCAAACACACGCGTTCGACATGCTGCCGGCCAGCTTTCAATTAGCGGACCAACTGTGAAACAGTGTTAGCGAAATAGTACAGCATCGAGACGAGCAGCTCACCTCGAGTTTCGCTAACGACACATTGACGGGCGATTCTCGCGCGGTGCAAATAAATCGATAATTTTTATCCACCCATTCCCGCAGCATGCTACAAAATGGTGGCGTAGCTGCTAACAAGGGGGCCCCCCGTGCACCCGTCGTTATCGCGTTACAATTTATCGAAATGAATACGAGCGCGTCGCCACCATCTTTGCTTGGCTTGTTCTGTCCCCTCTAGCCCCGGGTGGACGCGCGGTCGCCGGCTGACGTGAGTGCTAACGATGCGTATCACATTTTGCCGTATTCAGGCCGAGCCTCAATGGGATGAAATGTATGAATATTAATAATCCCCTTGACTCAGCCCCGCATACCCCTGCGCCGTGGGCCAACCAGGCCCAACCTATCTACGGAGACGCAGCGGGGCACGGGAACAATACGCCGGTGTCAGTTGGACACGTCGCCCGAGGACACATACACCCGGCATTCGTGTAGCCCGGGTGTAATAGAATTTCGACCCTTGTTCTCTCGATAATGATACACCATTCTGGGTTTTTCGATACATAGGAAAGGATGTTTACCGCGTCGCACACGCAAGCAGGGGAGGGATGAGTAGTGACAACAATGGCGTCTGGGTTTCCGATGATTGCCTAGGGTTGTTTTTTTATCCCCTTCCCGTCTTATCGAAATGGATTCATGTGCGCGGACCAGCTAACGCGTTGCGAGAGTGGTTGCGTCACATGTGCTGAGCAGCAATAGAACCGAGTTGAACAGCAATGGAAGCTGGTATTTCAATGAAGTAGGCGGTGCAAGATAGTTGTTCTTGTATACGCTAGTGGCGCTAGAAAAGCTTGGAGTGTTTTCTCTAGGCAGTACTCTAACGATATATGACGTACCGACTTTTATAGACAGCTAGTTATAGCAGCGATTAGTTCTTCTTTATACACTAAAGGTGACGCTAAAGCAAGAAAAGAGACATTTTGATTTCACCTCTCGAGATGTTCCGGGACTTGAACCAGTGTACCGTCGGTGAGTGAGAGTCGGTCTCAAAAATACTACTTCTGAAAATTAAATTACATTTTGTTTAGTCCCCGCCGATGTTTAACTTGTCAGCTTTGTGGTAAACCATTTATAAATCTTTATTCTCAGTCACAGTGCGTTTGAAGCACAAACATCATGTCGTAACAAATAGGGAGACAGCTTAATAGCATCGACAGCTTTGCATTGCATGCCGTCCTGTGCATAACAGTCAATGGAATAAATAAGAGCTTCTCAGCGAGCATCCCTTCACCCGATCAGTGCCTTATTCCTATTTCTCGCTCAAATTGTTCAGCCTTCAGCGTGCCGTCGATGGCTTCGCAGTTCTTGTTAAAAACACTGTACGCACTTATCTCACCAGGTGCCCGTTTGGTTCGTGTATTAAAGTAAATACCGAAAAGAGCCGAAAGCATTAGAAACACTACCCCAAACCGAAGCTCGATCGCAATGGCGTACATTGTAGCCCAGAACAAAAAATATACCAGATAAGTAACATAGGTAAGAAGCGATCGGGGTTTCACTTGGGGTTCGGGTTGATTGGTTTCTTCCGACTGGGGATCCGATAGGTCCGATTCAGATGCTGCCCTATTCAAGCTGGTGTTCAGGCGTACCGTCTTTGCGTGAACGCCCGGCGAAGAAGAACAGTGCTTCTTTCCTTTGGGAGATGTGTCCTCTGGCTGTGATTGATCCTGCCAAATGAAAAGGTAATGTTTTTAAATCGAGTATAATTTTCTAACCGCAATTGACTTACATCTGCCACGACAATGACGTGTTCTGATTTTTCCTCCCCACGCACTTGTTGAAAGGATACCATGTTGTATACGCGTTCTTTGAAATCGTTCAATAATGCTTGACGGCGCTTTACTTTCCGATAACTATCCAATTTGGATTCCATGCGTATTACCCTAAAAACTGGCTTATTCTAACGAAGCTCAATTGTGGAAAGTAATGCAAAGTTTGTTTTGCAAAAAAAAGAAGCAACATAAACAAGTGTTGACAATCTACTGGCAAGCTGATGGCAAAGTATTCGTATAAAATCAGGTGAGGTTATGCCAATTTGGATGAGCGAAAATGGATTGTACAGTAATAACCCGAAACGGTGCAACCGATCAGTAAAAGATTTTTTTATTATTTTAGTCTTAAAATTAAAAATCGTTACCCTAAACTACTGAGCACGGTGATCTTTAAATCAAATTAAGGATCTAGCTGATTTCTTTGGTGGAAGGAACTGTCAAAACATTCTCAACTGACCCACCTTGGTCGCAGATTAGTTGTCAAAATGCACCACCAATCGTTGACGCACATGTGTTCGGCGAAGAACATTGACCAAAGCATCAATGTAGTATGACTGGATATTTCTATTTTGATGTTGAAATGTAAGTATATATTGCCTTTATTTAAAGATTCGTCTGGTAACGCGAGTTTCTTTAATGTACCGGCAGAAAGCTCGCTGAGGAACCGAACGATCTGTCGGCCATCTACGTGAAGTCCGGTATAGAACATTCGCTGGTCAAAGTGTTTGGCGAAATTGGCGGCCAAACGGAGATAGATTTGCTAAAGTTCGACAAGGAACGTAAGCGCGTAGTTTTGCGGGTTCCCAGAGAGTTCTGCGTCAAGCTACGGGCGGCAATCACGTTGATCGGGTTTTATCAGGGTGTACCTTGCCATTTTCTCGTAAGGAAGATTTCCCCGGTTCTGCTATCTTTGGTGGAAACTCATTTAGAGTTTTGAAAGCATGTCGGTGTGCAAGAGCTACGGAAAGGATAAGGTAATCTTCGCCACCAAGGAGGACCACGCAACACCCAGCACGATCAAGCTACCCGAGTCGGAGCCCCGGCAGGGTCTGATATTGGAGAGTGGTGAAATCAACTGGAACTGCCCATGCCTTGGTGGGATGGCCATTGGCCCCTGCGGCAATGAATTCCGAGAAGCGTTCTCATGTTTCCACTACAGGTAGGTTTGATGCACGATAATGAATGCAAACGGATTGTTACATAAATGCCTTTTTTCCTCCGCAGCCAAGCACAACCAAAGGGATCTGACTGCTACGAAGCATTCAGTACGATGAACGAATGCATGAGAAACTATCCTGGTGTTTACAAACAAAACCTGAACGAAGATGAAGAAGAGGATGCTGGGGCCGGAGTTGCAGGCATGATAGCAGACGACGGTGAAGAGGAAGACGACGTTGACGAACCCCCCACAAAGACGGAGGAAGAGCAGAAAGCCGTAGCAACAAAAACAAACTAAGTTGTATTAGATAAAAAGATGGAACAGTTGTTCAATAAACGGTATGGTTAGCTAGTGTTGTAGCCAAACAAATTGGTGTACTAAAAGGAAAAACTAGCAGACAAAACTAGGGGTAAAGGATTGCTAGCGCGCAGGAGCTCTCGTTTATATTACACAACATTTCAAATTATGACATCAGTACCGTCAAACGTGTTTTGCCATGTTTTTAATTACTTTAACGTTGCGCGAGATTCTCTCGCTGGCACTACCTCATCTATCGCATGTGCAGAACGTTGTGAATACGATTCTTTTGAGTCCTTCCTCTAAGCTTGATACTTTTTCCTCATTCAAGCAAATTTTGGGTTTTCCTTCAAAACATTTGAAAAGTTTGACATTTGTCTATTCTGACAGCGCCAGGGAAAACACCAGCAGCTCGCCCAGCTGTCAACCTTCTTTTGACATCAACTTTCGTCAGTCGTATTTTGATCGGGTCGTGATATGAAAGTGAAAAGATTAGAAGTCCGTAAAGGCTAACTTTTTCGAATGTTTTCATAAGATTTTATCGCACAAGGAAAGCAGAAGAGATCTGTTGAATGGGCGCATTGGCGAGTGCATGTCGAGCTCACTGTCCAGTGTGGTGACGAAGCGCAGTAATCGCGATATTTTACGGTGCTGTTCTCCAGTGCGTTTTCGTTCGTGTTGTGTTTGGTCGAGTAGTTGGTCAAGGCCTGCTTGTGTCGTTCTTCATCATAACAAGCGTAACCTTCTGGCAAAAGGCTCAAGCTCGAGCGAGAGAGTGCGTTGGAAACACAGTGGTCATTTGAAAAGTGCAACGAAACGATAAAGTGGTGCGGTAGGAAAACGTGTCAGTGGACCGGAAGGCAAAGCCAAAGTGCGTGAATGCTGTGAGTGCGGTGGCAAAGTGCATATGCGAGAAGCTATCACCCTGCTGTAACGCACCTCAACATCCTCCTCCCCATCATCATCATCATCCGCATCTCGGCGCATCAGCGGTAGTGGTAACGCGTTCACCGGACCTTCGACTGATCGATGGTTGTTGTTGCCGAGCGCAGTCCGTTTTGTGGAAGGTGTAAGTGGAGCGCAGCAGCACCGTTGGGTACGGAGGAGCGAAAGCGATTTATTTTGGACTGTTTCGAACGTCGGATGTGTGTCGTCACGAGCTCTGGGAGGCGCCTGCTGATTAGCCGTGACGTGAAAATCGTGAAGCAAAGGTGAACTATTCGTTCGTTGGGTTGTGTTGGAGATGTCCGTGCACCACTGAATCTGTTTGTGTGTGTGTTTGTGTGAGTTAGGTGTGAATTTGTGTGCGTTCGAGTGTTTATTTTGGTTTTTCCACCGTGCGTGGCGCGAACAAGAAGTGCGTGATTTCGTAACAACAAAGCAGCACCGTCGTGACACAGCGAACAACCTGCAGGGCGAGAGAAAGAGAAAGCGATAAAACGCCTCAAACACGTTGAAGTGCTTTCACACAACAGAAGCAAAAGCGAGAGAAAAAATCACGAGTTTGTGAATAATCGAAGAAATATTGTACGCGTGTGTCAGAGTGTGTCCATCGTCTGGCTTGTTTGTTGTGTGCATAATTGTTTCTATTAGCTCAATAGTAAACCATTAGCGAAAAGCAGATCGCGTTCCAGCCGGCGCATACTTTCAATCCCGGGAATCAATCTAACCCCCAGCGACTGGAAGGTCAGCGGTCAGGAGTTGCTGGCGAAGAAAGTACTCCGGCCCAAAAGGGAAGAAAGAAAGCCTCACCGAACCATAGCGCGATAACGGACCGTCGAGATGACGAAGACGGCCACGAAGCCCGCGGAGGCAGGCGGCACGGGCAAGGCGACGAAGCCCGTCAAAGAGAAACGAAGGTAAGACAAACCGTTTCTAGCCGAAAACTTGAAAAACTGGCCAGTCGGCCCTTTGTCCCTTCGAACGGTAGATAAAGCGCCTACTCCCTTCCCCAGAAGCGACAGGTTGAACATCTCCAAATCCTCCCAACTATGTGATCATATCATTGGAATGAAACACCAGATCGTAGATGGAGTTTCTTTTAAAATAGGTTCATTTTTTCCTTGTACAATCTTCCCATTTCTATCCTGCCGCAAGTTCAAATTCGCTAGTCGCTAACGTTGCTAGTCTATGTCGAAAAAAAGAAACGCATCAACACCATAACACAGGTGGCAATAGTAGGCGATCCTAAAATCGAACCACATCAAGGCAACCTTTGCATCCACCCTTCGACCGATCGGTCGATCGACGTCTGTCTCTCTTTAAGCGATGGAAAGGACAGAACCAATATTTGGTCCCCACCGATCTCGCGGTGTTGAGCATAAATTATGTTTCAAAGCATCTATAAACGCGAGACAGTGTGTTTGTGTTTTGTGTGGGTTGTTGAAAAAAAAAGAAAAGTGTGGAGACTACTACACCCAACTTTCGGCCAACAATCGATGACGTAGTAACAACCTTGCGCATGGCATTTTATGCTTCACGAGTGTTCCAAATTGTTTATATTTCAATTCTCCCGTGTAAGGGGGACTACGAGGATTTGTCATTGGGAAAATTGAATGATCCGTTTTAGTAGTTTTTCATCCTAAGATGTTTGTGGTATAAAGGGAACCCTGGAGCAAAACATACATACATACATACGCAATCTAGCTTTCATGAGAGCTATACCTATTTATTACAAACAGGATTGGACACGGTTAACATCATGGTTGAACCATATCGCTTAGAATTTGAATAACATGTGTGCATTTTTGCGTTTTGCGCTGTACTCAAACAATATTTCCGCGGCGTCGTCATGCCACGGGCATTCTAATGAGCAAAAAAAAAATAATAATAAAAAAATGGCGCGTTAAAAATCCTACCTACCGACCGGTATTTATTGATAATTACTACATTTCAAGCTTCACTACAACCGATTGGAACCAGGACAACCCCCGGTAGGGTCGAATGAAGGAGGAACTAATTGCATGTTGGTGCACCCAGTCTGCATCGTTTATTTGCGCGCTTCTATTAGTATTTTGTTGTACTGGTTTCCTGAGGATTTTTGTGTGCGTGCAGCTGGAAGATTAAGTAATTTTTTTTTTCATTCGGTGGGATCGCCAAATTGGTGTTATAACATCTACAAATCCCAAAGGATATCCTCAACAGTATTGCTTTCCGCATTGCCATAGGAAACACTCTGATTTGATTGCGTAATGCCTCAAATTCCTTTGCCTGTACGAGTCCCTGTCGGCAATGCGTCGTAGATTGACCCACTTTATCGCAGGTAGGCGACGGATGAAAAATAGGACTAGATGGACGACGGTGGGTTTGTTTTGACGTTCGCTTTCGATAACGGCAGTGACGTCACGGGGGCAAATCGGTACTAAAAAATTGGGATGGAGAGGGTGCGTGCGCAGTCGTACTGCTGTCGATGCCACCGAACACGATATTCGCCCAACGCAAGACATGGCTGTTCGTGTTTCAAACGAAGGTTTTTTGGCCCAACCTGCCCTGTGGGTCCCTGCGATTGAAATTCATGTTTGAACGCATGCTTGATAGGTTTCATGTGTTTGAGTGTCCAGTCCAAGGCAACGGTGGCTCGGCCGGTTTCGAATATCTCCACGGTGAAGAAAAGCGTGTTGTTATTCGTTCCGGTGTGCAGGGGTGTGCAGGCAACGACGAACGCCCGACAAACGACTTTTGGAAGTGGTTGAACCTGTTGCATGTACACCATGCGCACAAATGGCCAGAGGCGTCCCGGTGGACGTGATTCCTGCACCCGGCTACAGGAAGAAGCACACGACCCGGGCAGATCCGGTCGATGACTTGTTTCTTTGTGCACTCTGGTGGTGGTTTATTTTGACGCTCCAAAACGAATGGAAACAATTCTCGTTGAAGTGCACAAAACGTTTATCTAGAACATTTGACCCATCCATAACGTAAAAGCATGTACTACAGATTGTTGCACATTTTTGTAAGAGTTTATCACAACCTTTAGGGTAGCAGAAGGACACCAGCCACTGTTGCTATTTTTAAATGTGCATGCTTTTATGCCATTTATGTTGATTACATTATTAAATAAATGGTTACGATATGATCGGTAGACATTGTCTCCTGATTGGTGATTGCATTACCACCTTATGGGAAGTCAATTTATATGACATGTTAATTCCTGGCAAATGTTTCGTTTGCCTTCGACAGAAGGATGTTGAGAGGAATTTAATTTCACCTACTGCTCTTCCAGCTTTCTTCGGCGATTCCTCTGCCTGTTGAAGGTGTGGTCCAGGCCCTTTGCACGGTCGGTCCTTTAGACGAGCCCCGGAGTCCTGTCGCGGACTTCCCCACGGCCAACATGATTCCAAAGTTCATCATCTCCCGGTTTATCAGGTTTTCGTTCCGCTCCGTTCCATTGCCCATCCCCGTCGGTTGCGAGAAACGTACAGGGATAGTAGACCATGGAACGATCCCTGTTTCGATCTGTTCACCGAATTGCCAAGCTGTTTACACGCGTTTAAGCTGAACGATTCCGTCTCGTCTGCTTCGGATGCAAGAGTCGTCGTGTGTGAAGCGATACAGCGTTTTACAGGTCAACTTCGAAATCCAGCACCATTCTTCGTATGTCAAACCATGATTTTCATCAATGATACAAAGGAAGTTGAAATGGCAACAGCATATTTCAACTGAGTAAAAATATTTTACACAACAGGAGATATTTTTACATATTGTCTCCTTTTAGATTCGTTATTTCACTCTCAATCAGACCAGATTACAATGTACAAAAAACCGAACATGCAAAATGGGCGCCTTGTTTTGGAATTTTGAAAGGTTTACACCCCGGGATGGTACACAGAAACTGTAGTATATTTTTACCCCTGTGAAAAAAGTTACCAGCACTGCGCGAAATGACATCGTGTTGAAAAAGGTTGCACGTTTGACTACATTCATTCTGATGTTGTCGAATTACGACGTCAAAGTTGAAATATGCCGCTCAGTTGAAATATGCTGTTGCCATTTCAACTTCCTTTGTATCATTGATGAAAATAATGGTTTGACATACGAAGAATGGTGCTGGATTTCGAAGTTGACCTGTAAAACGCTGTAAGCGTTTCGACTTAAGTTCCACTCTCTCCTCCCCCACTTACCTCTGTCTGCTGTGACCTCAAAAGAATCTTTACTTGGGCATGCTGACCGTTCACGATCGGTAGCTTCGTAGGAAAAGCAGCATCGCTCTCGAGTGGCATAATCAGAATTTCTTTTTCGGTACGTTCCGTTCGGCCGGAGTTGATTCCGGTTTTCACGCGAACCTGACTCGAAGCTGATGAAAATTTGCGAAATGTGGACGTGCCGTAAGAATTTACCATGTTTTTGCGAATTCTTTCACGTTTTTTCTTCTTTCCACAGCGTCTTGTTATGTTATGTTCATCTAATGTGTGTTTTTCATTCTGAAATGCGGAAGTTACTCTCGGATGAAGGTTTTATTAAATTTTCGACTATTTCTTCTTTTCTGACACAAAACGATGAATTATGCTGAATTCTTTTTCTGAAGCTCTGGGATAATTCGTTAACGACATGGTTAGTACGAATATAACCAGTTTTGCGTCGTTGAAAAGCAGATGTTCAGGTTGTCTTGTTGAAATTTTAACTCATGTTCGTAATGGTCAGATGTCTGAAATGTACTGCCTGTATTCAATTCAAACGGTTTCAATTATATTAAATTTTGTTCGAGTAAAATTTATTGCTGCCCAAATTGGTTTCTATAACTTTTTATCTTGAGAAAAGGAAAAAAAAATCTTGAATCTGCAACCCTAAATATGAATCTACAACCCTTCGTAACGAATTAATCATCGCCGGAAGCAGTGCGCTTCGTTCCATCGCTTTTAAATTCTGCTCATGTTGGGCAACGTCCATTACTTGTGTTACGTGCTCCGATTTTGTCAGTACCGCGTCCCTGCCCGTTCACGTGTCCCGTTTGGTTCGATTGAAACCTTTATTTAAATTCTTGCTGCAACGTCACAGGTGGCACGTTAATTCCCGGCAAGCTGTATGAACGGATCGCAGAATGCGTCACAATTTCCGCTTGATCCGAGGTCGGGGGAAAATCCGCAGATGCAATTCCAACGCGACTGTCGGATCGGCGTTCATCATCTAGACACGTTCAGGGTTTTTTTTTTGCTACTGCACCCTCGTGCATCGCTTTCTGTGTGTGTGTGTGTGTGTTTTGGCCGGGTTTTGTCTCCTACATTGCGGTTCTGGCTTCACCACGAAAAACACAAATGCACAAAAGAATGGTAAATTGATTCGAAGGAATGTCTTGGGCAAACATTAAAGAAAAAAATCAACATTAGATGAAACAACAGATTGGGCTCCATTCGGCTCCACTGACCTTCGACACCGCTGTTATTCGAATCGATTTGCTTGAAGCGGGGGCCTGGTTTAATGTATGCTCCAGCTCTCCAGTTTGCCTCGTCGGACCTTGATTGAACATTGCGGCGCTTTTGGGGCGCTCGCATAGAACCGCCGTGTCGGCCTCATGTGCGCACAGCCGGGTCGCGAGATAAAGTTTGAATCTGGACGAGAGATCGACCTCCGCGCGAGATGTGCACGTTCGTCTTTCGCCGATTGTTTGTGGTCGTCGAGTGCAACCAGCGTCTGACGTGTGCTATTAATTTTAATTGAGTCAATCACTGTTTGCAGCTGCGAAAAGACGAAGGCTAAACATGTATGAACTCGCTTGCAGGAAACTTGATAAAACATTGATTTTTGCGCGATTAGTTTGTCGGTTTTTTTAAAATGTTTTTTTTTGCAATGTTTTGCACGTTGTAAGATTATTTCCTTGGATTGTATTCCCTCCATTATATTATTGACTGTCTTATCTTTTTTTCATTTCATAATTGCAGCTGGCCATTGCAAAATAGTATCTTTCCCAAGAAGCTTTCAGTAAATTAAATAATAATCTAGATGTCTATCAGCTATGTGGAATTATTCTATCGGAACGTATTATTTCTAAATATTTTTTTCAGTAATTTAAAGATTACTGAACTAACTGTTTTTAAAATAACTTCCTGTTGACCGAGAACGCAGAGTAAGTATGTCGACTACTGTGCCATCCCTTTCCCAGATGCAAGAACAGTTTTTATCTTTACTACCTGACCTTATCAGTCAATTCCATCCGTCTCCGTACCTGCAGGGTGCTGTAAACCATCGACTGGCAGCTACTTGAGAAGGTTGCGGGGTGGGCCACTGTGCAACCATGAGTCGGTGGTTCGCCCACTTTCCCGCTAGAGGGCAGTCCGCGGATGTTTCGCTGCGAGTGAGTTCTTGGGCCACCATCAGAGCATCTCCTCCGGGTGACGGCTGAGGTTTCTTCTTTCCTACTTGACGCGCTCGTCACAGCCGTCTTCATCGTCGTGTGTATCTTGTTATCAGACATGCCGTTCGACAGCTTCCTCCTCCTATCTGCCGCTGGCTGGCCGCGCCCCGGCGCAAGCAGTAGGGCAGTTGAATTTTGCGTTCTCCGGGTGGTGCTCCTAGGCACCGCGAATCGGCTGCTCGAGCCAGTTTCTCTAGATTTCTCCGTGCCGGTCGGGTTCGTTGGCTGGACCTGGGGCCCCGAATGTCGGTGATCGGAACCGTTCCTACCGATAACACCAGCCACAACACCGGCCCCAGGCGGAGAGAGAGAGAGGCCCATAAAAGAGAGCCCTCCGTTTGGCAATCGTGGCTCATTGTTTGCTCTTGTTTTTCTTCTTCAAATTTGACTTTATTTATCGGAAACGCCGCGTCGTTAACGTGCCGCAGATAATGTAACATTATAAATTACCAGTATTGCCAATCGGATTACGATTAGACACCCTTCAGTCTTCGGTGGCGTCGGTCGCGATCGGTTCTATACGCAGTTTTCGAAGCGGCGAGAATTATTTTTTGTGGCTGAAACTGTGCGGATCGCCCTTCTGGTGAAGGGCAAAGTTATTGTGTGGTACCATTTCGGTGGCTGCTTCCGTGGGAGTGTGTCCCGAATGCAAAGGACAAGTGGACTAGTGGAGCGTGCGTGAAGAATAAAGATCAGTGAGGTGAGGGTATTCCTCGGGGACAAAGACAATGCAGTCGAGCTGGTACGCCAACGAAGGCGGCGGTGGTGGAGTCGGCAGTGTAGTGTACGATGGTGGTGGTGGTGGTGGTGGATATTTTGGTGGTGAGAACGTTTCATTCTACGGACCACCATCGATGATGCCCAACGGTTACGTGGAGAAGCCCAAGTCCGGGTTCAGCGGGGCGCCCTGTTATCCCGGGGGCTCTGGATTTGCCGTGGGTCCTGGAGGAGATTTCGGTGGTCTCGGTTGTGCTAGCAATGGTACCCAACTGGGGCCACCCTACGAGTTCCCGAACCAGGGCATTGCTGCTCCACCATCGCAGGGTGTGTTATATCATCAGCCCCAACTGGTGGCGCCTGCTTCCATCGGGACGGGTAGCAACAACAACGATTACCACCATCGGCAACTGGTCCCTCCGGCTGCCGGTGGCCCTTATCATCAGCCGTTCTATCCGGGCCCGCAGGCGTCGCTGCCGCCCCCTCCGCCCGGGCCGCCAACGTACACCGAAATGGGTGAAACGACCGAATTCATGTCGCCGAATGTGCCACAGGCGAACGCGTCGTTTCTCGAACAACCGTACGTAGCCGCAACTTACGCGCCCTGCCAGGGTCCGCCGCCGTGGAATTACGCCCACTGCTACGGCTACTACGGCCAGGAGCCGTGTCCTTACGTCAACATGATCGACATGGAAGACTTCATGTAAGTAAAGTGCGCCGACGGTGTCGTCCAATCCGAGCGCTGTCCAATCGGAAAGTCTTTACTCGTCGGTGGATTATCTGCGGGATGCGTATCACCTACAACCACATGGTTGCGATGTCCAAGTCCAAGTCTATATACCCGAATTGTTATGTACATTCCAACGCAAAGAGTGCGATATCGCACCGATGGTTTTGGAGCCTCGTCCTGATAACCACTTCCACCGGTTTAAGTCATCTCGGTTCGAAGAGGGTGGTTTTTGGGGCTCGTGATTGGTCCACGGGAAGGTATATCGCAATCGGGCACGGCGGCTTCGGTGGTTTTCGTCGGTAAGCCGAACAAATGGTTTCACTTTCCGGAAGGGTTTCTCGTTTTTCGATTGAGTCTTTCGTTCCGATGTCGGAAAGGCTGAAGTCTTAAAACTCATTCTACTGTTCAAGTGGCAGCGGCACACGCTTCATACATAGTTGAATGAAAAATCAAAATAAGTTTCGTCTTTGTTGAACACAAACCTAACCAAATAGACGGCGTCGGATTGGTCCTAAAAATTATGACAGTTCTTATTATATTTTAAGCATAATATTGGCTTACAGTCTGCCATTTTGTACATCATATAATAAACCTTTATCGTTCGAGTCGGCTTTACTGCTCGATTACGTGCAAGGTCCTTTTGAAACTGGCTCCACCGTGAATGTAGTGCCAACCGCTCGCTCATCAACCCTGCACACTGTCGAACGTTGATTGCAGTGTGTTAGGTCTCATCTCCACCCCCCTCCCCCCCCCCCTCTCCTTGTCCCTTTCACCGTTGCTCTAAGATGCCCTGCGAGAGAGTGTAGCATTAATCATCGTTCCACGGCTCCATGATCACTTTATGGCAGTTGGCAAGATGTACGCGAGATGTTCTCTGTTTTCCTTGCCACTATCTTCCTGGGGCACTGTTTGCACTCGCGCGCACCGTGTACTCTGTTTGTGCGAATCCAGCAATAACTTAGCGATGCTCTGCCTCTGTGGTTGCTCCCGCTTCCATTAAGGGTGAGCATTGGCCCTGGCTGAGTTGGTTACTTCATTTGGTCCGGCGAGCTTGTGCAAACAACACCTCGTTCCATCGGTCGCGACTTTACAGGCTCCGCAAACACACTCACGAAGGGTCCTTCTTTGTGCCAGTTGGTTGTTATCGGCCCAAGATGAACACCTGGTCGATCGAAGGAACGAAAGTCCGGGACGGCAGCATCCTGTTGAAACGTCCTGGTCGATGTCTCATTAACCATTTGTCTTGCGCGGTACGCCAGTTCCGCTCTTGATTAGCTCACTCTCGAGTGTCACGAGACGCGAAGGATGTGAATGACCGGCGCGCAGCGATGGGACTAATTGAAAATATGTCGATCACATGCGAGCTTCCGCCGTGCATCCGCGGGTTTCGTATTTTCCCGTTCGTCCCCTCGCTCTGTCACATGACGGTTACGTCAGCAAGTGTCACATTCTCGCACTGGCGATTACTCTCGGTCACGTTGGGGAACAATTTTTACAAGAAATGTCTCTTAAATACCATCGATGGCATAAAAATAGAACCAATCGTCAAGGCGAAGCTGGGATCTTGCCGTTCCCCGCGCGCATTGGGGAGTGAAATTGTTCCGACTTGCCATCTGGTCATTAGCTTGACTTGAGCATAGTAGTACATGGTGAAAGTGGAAATAATAATTTTGGACTTTTGTTACTCTTTATTTCAGTGTACTCTTCATAAGAAGAAGTCAAAGTTTTTTCCTTTTCATCAACCGATTCATGTAATATGTAAGGGTGTTCTTTACAAATATGAACCAATCCAATATTCTATATCGAAATTTGATGCTTCAGTTTATACAAATCGAATGCGGTGCAATTTTATATTCAAATGATTTTTTGTTTGTTAAAAAAGTTGATTGTTTGTTCGTACTGCCAGCGAATGTGACTTATTTCGACTGTTGGTGCCGTGTTCAAAAATATGACACAAGGGGATGGTCGTTGTACACCCTTCCAAAAGACGAGGGAGTGAATTATCTTTAAAAATTGATTCGCAAAAAACGATAAACTTGTTCACTCGTGCCACCAGAACGAACCCTCAGTAATACATGCTGATGTCACATCAAATTGATGATTTACAATATGGTCACATGGCCGAAAATGACAAAGAAAATAAACCTGCAGAATCTTGTAGATGCATCTTCGTTCCCTGGTGATAGACTTTACGGCCTCTGACGCACAGGAACAAGGCAGGAAATGGTTTTACCCCAAACATTGGCCAGGCCAATGCACTTTGTGAAGCTTATTCAGTGTAATCCAACTTCACCCTCGAGTGGTACGGATTTTTCTTCTTTTCCTTGGCTATAATATCTCCTAGCTCAGGGTTGTCTATAAATGTGTGATTTTTATGTATTTACGATAGATTATTGACCATCATCATCATCATCATCATCATCAGTCTCATCAGCTTCATCAGCTTCATCCCCCATAAACGACGGTATCTAAATCGTGCGGGTTAATCTCTACGTGCTATCGCGGGTGTCTGATAATTGTCGATTAAGCGCCAACGCAACTTAGGATGCTTTCAAAGTTCCTACAATACACTCGAAACCTGGAGACTGGTGTACTAAAAGTGTTGAGGGTTTGCTGTTAAAACAAATCGAATATAAATTGAAAAAAAAGTTCATCTCATTCTTCTCGGGCTTTCATCATGAATCTTATAATTTAAACGAGATGTCTTCTTTTCCATTGCCCTGTACAGTTCTTGATCTATTGTCAATGCTTCAAACTTGCCGTTGTCTGATCGATTAAGATAAATCAATCGAGTTTGTTAACCCTTCATTGTTCGCTGTTAAGTCGTCCAAAACGGTCCCCGACGCTCTACCTGGCGCAATGCACGGGGCGAAGCACTTGATAAGGAATTCGTGATTCGTCTTCCCTCCGTTCGCACGTTCAGCGCGGCGTTTGATATCAATGATCGCCGACATGGCCCAATGTCATCCGTATCGCGGAACATATCGGTGGCGGATGAATGTAGAAAGAGAAGTGCCGCTCCTAGTTGCTGCCGCTTGCAGATTACGATAATCTTTGAAGATTGCTTCAGTATGTTTCCAACAATTTACTTGGGCACACTGTTCGCCACGCAGGATTAGATTGTACAAGCTCCCTGTTCCATATCGTTCACTTAGTAGGATGTCAAATCAAATGCAATAAATGTCAAACCGGCTTAACAGGATTACCTTTTTGCCTACAGCTTGTGGTGATTGTAGATTTCATAAATTAATCATCGAGACCGGTTTTGTCTACAATGACTAGAAGTGTTGCCATCGCGACAGGTAGCTGTCATCTAATCAGCTACAGTTTGGCAACATGATACCCTGAGATGATGAATATAAAAAAGGAGGTTATTGATCACTCACTCGGTCGCTGATAAGAAGGGCTTCGTAAATGAGTCATATTTTCGAATCTTTGATAATCTGGAAGTATCTCTAATATCTATAGCATCTTATTTTAATACAGCATTGTTTGTGCCTTTAAGGTCCAAGGATAGATTTTTCATATGTGTTCTCCCTTTTTCTTCGCAGGAACAATGAGAAGCGCAAAGAAAAATCGCGTGATGCGGCACGCTGTCGTCGTTCGCGCGAAACCGAAATCTTCCAGGATCTGGCCAGCCTGTTGCCGATGCCTGTCGAAGAGGTCGAACATCTGGATAAGGCGTCGGTAATGCGCTTATCCATCGCATTTCTCAGGGCTCGAAACATGCTGGAACTATGTAAGTATCCCCGAAGCGAATACTCTCTAGAAATCCTTTCGAGTGGTAACTATCAGCAAATGAAAAATAAATCAACCAATTCTTGGGTGATTTGGTTACGTTATATATACAAAATTGCTCGCACACAATTGGGTAAACAATGCAAACTTTATCCTCTCGATATTACGTGTCAAGAGATAAACGAAATAAAGTACAGAAAAATGCAAACTCTAATGCAATGAGGGTATTCATAGAATCGAAAAATGCGAAAAAAAAACCGATTCCGAGTTTGAACCGATTTTGGTCCAAGTCTACCGATTCCGTTGCAGAAGCGGTATTTTTTGTACCAACCGGTAAACTTGAACCAAAACCGGTTCCCGAGACAGGCGAATCAACGGTTAGCGACATCTCGCACCAAATTGCGGAAACGTGCCGAAGCTTCCTCTCGTTGCCGCTAGGTAATGCCACTGATGAAGTGATGGTGTAATTGATGGTTTGTATCTCCGCTTTCAATGCAGTTCCCGAACTGGCGCAAACTGGCGAGCAGGTTGGGATCAAGGAAGACAACGATGACGTTTCGATGGATCCCGAGGGTGAGTTTGAACCGGCCGATGTTAAACATAACCTGAAGCTGTTGGACCTGGAGCCGGAACTGGCT
Source organism: Anopheles atroparvus (assembly GCA_914969975.1). Lineage (NCBI taxonomy): Eukaryota > Metazoa > Arthropoda > Insecta > Diptera > Culicidae > Anopheles > Anopheles atroparvus. The sequence continues at coordinate 22,363,005 of CAJZCY010000001.1, read as the reverse complement.
GCCATGCAGGCGTTGGACGGCTTTCTGATGATTCTTTCGGCCGAAGGAGATGTGACGTACATTTCGGAAAATGTCAGTGATTACCTGGGCATTTCTCAAGTGAGTTTAAATACATTCCCAAGGGGGAACGGAACACGATCACATGTGCATCCTTGACCACTTTTACAGATCGACATCATGGGACAACCGATTTGGGAGTACACCCACCAGTGCGATCACGATGAGCTGCGCGAGGCGCTGAACGGCCGTCACCATTCGCCGTCGGAGCTGCTGAACGGGGTGGCAAACAGCGATTGCCGGCCGATGGAGAACCGCGACTTCTTCCTGCGGCTCAAGTGCACCTTGACGAGCCGCGGCCGCAGCGTCAACATCAAGAGCGCCTCGTACAAGGTGCTGCACGTGACCGGACACATCGCTTGCAAGGATAAGGAGGGTCAACGCCAGCTGGTGTCCATCGCTCGTCCGCTCCCACATCCGGCCAACATAGAGGTGCCGCTTGGTTCGAGCACTTTCCTGACGAAGCATACGCTCGGCATGAAGTTCAGCTACGTCGATGACAAGTGAGTGTCCTTGAGGAAGAGAGAGGGAGGTAAAGAAATAATTAAAAATTATGTTAATATATTTTTTTCCGATTACCCTTTATTACTCAGAATGCTCTCGCTGCTCGGATACGGACCATCTGATTTGCTGGGAAAATCGCTGTACGACTGCCACCATGGCAATGATGCGGAGCACTTGATGGGGACCTTCAAACACGGTAAGTAATGTTTCACGGTGTTATTGGGTTAAAAGTTTATAAATTCGCAAAATAATTTATCAAAGTTCTATAAAATTGAAAAAAAAAATCCGTAAGGTATCTAGAAGCAATGCAAACTTGCCAGGCGTTAAGCTGTTTAAGTCGACAACCAGTAAATTGTTTTCTATTGTGATCCTGTCTTTGTTTATATGAAATTTATCACCACGCGTGCAAGGCTTTCTCAACTCCTTTAAGATTATCTCCACTCGATCGAACTGGGTTAACCGCTGTGCTAGCCAGGCAAGGCACCATTGTCGCTGTTCTGTGGCCTCACGTGCGAGCGCTCGTCTCCGCTTCGTTTTCAATGCAAACAGGGAGGAAGAGCCACCTTCCACAAGCGAAAGTCGAACGTGACAGCGAAAGTCGTCAATTTTCGTAATTATGTCATTTTCCCGAGCGAAAAGGACGGGGGAATGTTGTTCACAAAATTTGCGTATTGGACGAAACTGGAACAAACTGTAATTGAATACCACAGCTGCCATCACTGTCGAAGTAATTGTTGCGTGGGCTCGTTTTCTTTTGCTTCGGTTTAACATTACCACGCTCCTGCCTTCCCGGGCACAATTTTGACAATTTTCCGCGACAGTCTTGTTAGTGTGTTAGTGTATCCTTCGTGCCTTTCCTCGCAATGTGTTCTGGAATCCACGCCTCTTGCAAGGTTCTGACCAAGCAATCGTAAGGCGTAGAGATTAAATAAACGGCAGTTTCCCTTCGCAAGTAACCATAAGCGCCCTTAATTACTTAATAGATTTCGTGGGTTATTAGCGAAGCTATGACTCGGAAGAAGCCGGAAGTAACTCGTAAAATTTAAAGACTTTAAGTCAACTTTTTAGTAGCCATGGCCTGCTACCGGCATTATTGTTTTATGTTCTCCATGGCCGAGAAAAAAACAATTTCTAATGTACGAAGCTAAGGTGCATGGACAGGACGAGAAACGGCTGACCAGAGTGCAAAGAGTAAACAAATACAGCATCAGTTCGCCTGAATAGTAGAAATCAGTCTAACGAACCACTTTGACTCGTTTGGTCGAATCTGGGTTTCGCTGTTCTATTCTACCCATTTCTTCCTAATGTACCCGTACTGAGTGTTTCACATCCCGCATTCTTACCACAATTTCGTTCTAAGGCAATCAGTAGAACCAAGAAAGCCGGCATACCGTTTCATCCCGCTGTCAGTGGCACGAACAATTGCCATCTACCAAGTTGGTGGACCCATTTTTAAAAGATTCAGTCGTCCCATCATAATTTCGTTTCTTGTGACGCGGGTCTATTCGCTTTTTAGGGTGTATAATTTCGTCGTTATGCCTGCCGACTCCAAAATTAGTCCTCCCGCGCGGTGTTATGTGGGAAATTTTTCCTCGAAGCTATCTAAACCTCCGAAGGGCAGGGTACAAGGGCGAGGCAACACGAAAACGAACCGGAAGACGTGGTCTAGATCAGTGGCTTTCTTTGCGGATGGCTGAAAGCCTCAGTCTTCGTTGTCTTTTCCGTTGCAGATTGTACTGAATGTCGTTAAACAACTTTGTTACAATTTGATATCACAAATCATATATAATTTTATTAAATTAACTCAGCCCGTAAAAACTCCATATGAGTCACGATCCGTCGAGCCCTCGCAAAAAATTACCTCCACATCCTAACGCAATTTTTGTGCCATAATAAAAAGCGAAAAAATCTTGACGAAATGTTCTCGACTGCGACGGTTAATAAAAAAATCTGTATGCATGCAGGTGTGTTAAGGCACTGCTATAACGATCTGGTATCATTTAGCGCGACTTGAAAGTCGTCCCCAGAATTTCGCTATGGATTAGGATCAGCATTACATTTTAACGTACGTACGTGTCTGTTTTATGCCTTTCATGCCTATCTTTCTATAAGCCCTTTTTTTATTACGAACTTGTCTGCTAATAAAATTACATGGGCTGGCTTGTGTAAATGTAAAGTGTTAATTGTTCGTTAATTTCAAGTTTTTTTTTCAAACCGGAATACAATTTAAGGTAATAGAACTTAAGCTTTTTTAATACTTTGAGGAAGCAATGTAATAAGAATGAAAACATGTTTAAAACCTGATTTATAAAATGTCTCAGACAGTGGATATTCGATGTATGCCATGTGATCCACCAACCTTTTTTCTAGTTTTGGTTGAATGAAAGTGCGTTCGAACACGTAAGACTAATTCTGTCAATGGAAGAAGCTAAATTTCACCTAATTAACTCTCAAATTTACATGTGACTGCAACACTCCAGTCTGATCTTTGTTTATTTGCTCCAATTCTTTTACTCTTTTAAGTATCGTAATTTCGCCGGCAGCTGGCCTATGTTAGTTTTTCATTAACAAGCTTAACATAATTAAGGTCACACATATGGGTATGCTGCCCAAGCATCGATCGGAAGCGTATTGGTTTGCCCATGTGTGCATGTTTTCACCGTTTTTGTTTTTTTACAACCAATTCACTCAGCGCTTACCATTTTCTTGTTCCATCGGTATGAAACACACTCTCGGTGTCAGTAGGATTGCTGCACATTTAATTCCGCTTGCCAAACTCCATTTCCACCATTATTCAAGTCATCCTCCCAAACGCCCGAATGATGGGCTGGTTGAGCGTATTGACATGTGCGTTTTTAAAAGATGCTGCCCAGAATTCTTCGGCTGTTTGAGTGCGAAGACGCCCGAATGTCTTTCAGACCAACGATTGCACGCACGGTTCGCTGCATTAGTCGATTGTTGTTACTGCTTTGCCGGGGTTGCCTTTCACCATGCGCGTATGTGTTCGATCTCTAAAAAAGCCTTTCAACCGTTGACAGCATGCACACGCGCCCGCACGTCGTCGTCATTATGATCGACATTCGATTTCGGCGAACCCAAGGTGTTGATAGGATGGCTAGGACGGCGGAACGAGGCAGGTGTGAGGTGGCAGCATTTCAGCGATCATGTTTTGAGCGCAGATATGTTTCTTTATTTTGCTCCATCTCCGCGTCGTTTGTTTCACCCGCGGTGGAATGTGTAACCTAGTTTCAGCAGAATTACTCACGCAAGAAGAGTTGCGCAGGGGGTCGAGGTGTTGTCTTATAATTTAGCTCGCCTGGGGGGAATCACGCAGGACATAGCTTCTCGAGTAGGGAGGGTAAGAGGCCAAGTGTGGTTCGGGGAGATGTGACCGAATGGTGTGTTTAGCTCATGTCGGCAAAGTGTGCGGTCGTCGTCGTGACTGCTGCGAAATGTTGCGGAGATGCAGAAACCCACTACCATCGTTCCGAAAAAAGCAAATCTCCTTCCCTCGTTGTTATCCGTTCTATTTCCTCTCGCAAGCGGGGGAGCCACGGATGGTAGATGGCAAGGGGAAACTGGAAAACGAAGGGCACAGATGAAACGTGTCAAATCCCGTGCACCGCTGGCGCACCACTGAAGGCGTAAATACTATCCTGGGAGAGTTGGGCCAGGGCTAACTGCATATCGACAGCGTACCAGCGTCGTCACCATCAAAGTCATCGGTGACTCGTGCTCCGTGTTCGGAAAGGCTAGGCACTAACTCTGGCATCAAAAGCATTTGCAGATACGCAACCCGATCGCCGCTGATTGCTACCAGGTGGTCTGGTTTTTTTTTTCTTGGAACGTGTTATTCTTTTATACTAATATTTGGACGTGAAAAGGGTGTTTTAGGACACTACTTATTTCTTCCTTTCTCGTGTTCTGCACTCCCGTTTTTTCTTGGATTTACTGTTCCTACGGCTCAACGAGAGACAACTGAAGGACAAAGAATCGTTTTGGCTAGCCTACATCTAAGAACAAATTGACCCTTACGTTATTGGCTTATTGACTTAAGTTAAGGATGAATGAACCTGTAAAATTAGAGAAATTTAAGGATCGTGTAAAGAAAAATGCTGAGCAATAATAAATAATGAAGCAATTTTTTTATAGTCATTAAAATGTTTACGAGAAAATCAGTATTTCAGTAAGAAACGAGTAGCCCTCCAAATCGTGTCATAGGATAGGGGTTTTTATGCAACCGAAAACTGTCGATATTACTGTCAGGCTTTTTGCTGTTTTTATTACTTTTTACAATTGTTTGTCACTTGTGACAAATCGTAAAATTAAAGAAATACAAATTTTATTGCTTTAGCTTAATCTTCAGGTGAAGGATATTTGGATTTAAACCGGTCTTGCGAGTTGTTTTCGGAACAGCCTATTGATCGAACATAAAACAAAAAACCTTGAACCAGTTGTTTGTGCATCACGCTTTCAGCTACAGAATAAAATCACACAGTATTTATTTATATCATCAGCTCTTTTTTATCCAAACGATCTATAACTATAATGCAAAAGTTTGCCTATTACACTGCTTTATATTTACTTTCAAAAACAAATGATTTCTACAAACATTGCACTCGATTTTTTCTTCTTATCCATCATCATCATCCTTGGAAAGCTGACGCGACGCAATATGCATCATGCCTTTGCCCCTTGTGGCCGTTGCTGACCCCGTGCGTCAACTGGGTATCGTTTCGATATCACATAATTGCAAATTAAACATCGTTTAATTAATCAATGTGTCCGTTTCGTGTTAGATCTCGCTCCTCGCTCGTCTAGCCCCCCTCCATACCCCGTGTGCCATCCCAGCTCCGGTCGTCCGCTGCTGATGGAGGTGTAATTTTTGTGTTTTTAAATTAAAATGCGCTCCGGTGGGGCGGCCAGTGCAACACACGAATGTAAACTATCCAACCCTCTGCCCCACGATATCCTGCCCCTACAGTTGTTGCCCGCCGTCTTAGCTGGTCGTCCATAATCGTAATCGTCGTTGTTGTCTAAATTTATTAAACACACCAAGGTAGAAATCTGATTAACCGCTCTATCTCGTGCGTATGATCCATTAACGCTTTGCGTACGCGGTCGCCTCGTTGAGCTTGTGCTTGAGTTTGAGCTTTCGCTCCCGGGGACTACGTTTAGGAGCACTGCGCCGTCTGGCGCACAGCTCGTTCGATCGATTGACTGACGCTACGTCCGCCAATCCGTTCTGATCGGTTCATCGATATTAAAATGGTGATCGATAGTCGCCTGCGTCGGCATCGGCAAGGGACTCGATCCAAATTACCTGCGCCCTTTTCAGTCGGCGAGAAGAGGCACTGAGAATGCAACTGAACCTACGCGCTCGACTGCACCAGACCAGCAACACTCAAACGCATGCACGTGGATGCATGCAGCGGCGGTGGAGCGTGGGGTCTTGCAAATGGTGCGCATAATGGGTGCATTCGCTTAACCTCAGTTAGGTCGGCCAGCCTCGTGCTTGGATCGGCCCCGCCACCGCCGCCGCCGCCGCATCTTGAGACACGGATCGTTGCTGACGAGCTCGTTTTAATTACCATCCTCCGTGCAATCGTGTGTCCTTTCCCCCGCACCCTGGAGCACCATGGTGCAGCCGCAACAATCACACCGCGCGGCAGCAGTAGCACCGGCATCGGTTGGATGAAGCTGGCAGGGTCTCTTGCACTAAACTGTCATCACGGTCCACGGAGGGTGGTTGGCGCGCCGCGCGGATGTTGAGTTAGAGCTTAATTTATTCACCATTTACTGCGATTTACAAATTAAAAAAACAGCGATCGAACTGGAGAACATACTTTTCCGACAGCCCACCGCTATCCGGCCTGGCGGTGCCTTTTCTCTCGCTCTCCTGCGGAACTGGGTCACCCGGGCGGTGGCTTTCCGATGTCGGCACTTTGGCTAGCGCAGGCGTGTCGTTCTCGAAGGGGTTGCGAGGTTGGTGATAGGTTATTTTGATTATAGTAAATTTTTCCACCAAACACAACCCAACAAGAGGCGGAGGGCGTCCCTGGCTGTTCGGTTGTCTCGCTGGCTGCCCAACATTATCGGCCATAAATCATCGGGCGAAATGAATTAATTTACCTTCGGTTTCGTGGTGTCCCGTGTTCGGTTCGGTGGTCTGTGGCCATTATTTCTTTTCTTCTTTTTTTTGTCTTTTCCACGGCTACCACCGATGCATATCCATATCCCGTGCGTTCGCTTGCGCTTGTACGCATTTACGCAGCGGAGACGTATACGGCCAGCTACCGTAGAACTGGTTTCTGGACGTGATGTCGCACATTGATCACTGAGGCTGGTGTCGCGCAGTGGTCGTTGTGTTGCGTACTAGACTGCTGATTGGGATCTCGCAGCGTCCACAGCCAGAGCGTCGTCGACCCAACTGCTGCTGCTGCTGACTCGGCTCATGCGCCTCGAGGCTGTAGGCTATTTTCAATAAACAATTTCAGATAAAAATCTTTCGCCCCTGCCTTGCCTGGCCTTACGATTTGGCGCCCTCGCCATCGGTCCACACCGGGACAGGCAGACAGGCTTGTGGGACTTTTCGTGGGATCGTGCGTTGTTGATCGACGAACGTTGATTTTTGCGCTCCACCACCTTCCGCGCGTTAGAAGTGGATCAGATCCGCTTGGGGACAAGTGCATCACGTGCTCTCCTCTCCCATGCGACCAGGGGTGAGACTGTCGAGGGGTGAAAGGTTGTTTTTGCACCGAACAAATGGTGTCATTTACAACGGGGGGTATTGGAGAACGTTGAGTTCGGCCTCCTGCGATGCACGCACAGCCGAACGGGCCGCAGATAAATGGTGCAAATCCCTCCCGTTGCAGGTTGCATTCATAAATTCTACGGTTAACTGAATGCTTTTCAGTGGTTGTTTTATGATGTTGGCGTTCTCCTATCCTATTTTTAAAGCCAGCGGCACGATAATTGACTCGCCCGGCCCCGGTTGGTTGGCCGGTTGGGCCTCGATAAATTAATCCCCACACTGTCCAGCACTGTTGTCTTTCATTTGTGATAACCGTACCGAATCGAGTGTATCGCTTTATGTGCCCTCGATTTTTATTTATATTTTTATACACTGTCCCCAGAGCAACCGGCATTTATTTGCATCCTTCAACGGCTGGGCAGAAAGAAAATGCAATTTACCCACTGGCGAAATGACATAAAGCAATCAATATTATTTATGTTTGAATGTGGTTTTCAATTGGGAATCATTAATAATACGCTTCGATGTGATCGAATTTGTCCCCACTGTCCTCGATCGTATGGAAGATTGGAGATTGTTTTAGTGCTTCATATTATTCATCTGTGTTGTATATTGATCAACTCCAAGACTTATGTTCTAGCTTTAGGTTGTTTTCTATATCAATCATGCAGGCAACAAACAAACCAGTAAATTTATGTGCGTAATCTATTAAAAATGCACGATCTTTAACTTTTTCTTCGCGACTCGCTCACCCGTTGCCAATTTAACAACAAACCTGTCCCCCGAATCTGTCTCGTGGGGATGAATGAATCGGATGTAAATAGGCACAAATGTTCTGCGTTCGGTTGCCGTGCGCGGAGTGTATATACCCTTTTTAAAAATATCCTCCTTCCGCAGGAAAACGCGCTCTCGGCCCCGTGAACGCAATTAAAAGTGTGCAGAAAAATCGTCCGAAATCGTAACATAGACGGAGCCCGAAAGCGAAATTATACTGTCATCTCGGTGGAGATCAACATAAACCGTACACAATGTGACGCAAAACAAACACGCGCCAGCTTGGGTCAGGTGGTGTCAAAAACTTGCGTTGATTTTCGTGCAAAGGGGTGGGAGATCTGGCACAGTGGTTTTTTTTTGCCTGAATTTTTCCGCCGCTCGTTTGTCCTTTGGCTTGTTTTCCTTTCGTTCGATGAAAACATGAATAAAAACAGCGGTTCTATAGGCTCGTGGGAGTTTTTGCTGTCGTTGTTGCGATACAATTGTTAAAACGTGCGCCTGGTAGAGCGTCTTCTCGGTTGTCCTTTCTCTCTGAAATGTTTGCCGTGTAATTTATGGAGATTGCAGATTTGCTGCAATTCCTTCCAAAAATTGTGTCAGTGGAGGAGTGTGCCATAATTTTCTCGGTTTCACGAATTTTCGTCGTCCGTTTCTTTTTTCACATCCCGGCGAGCGGCTCAGCATTTTTGCTCGCGATGATTTGGCGGAATTTGTATGTTTCTTCTCCACCGGGTGATTTGTTTTTTTTTTTTCATGGTGACCACATCTTTTCATCTGGCGGTCATTGAACCGGAAAAACACCAATCTTAACTCTATTTCGTTCAAGAATCAAAGGAAGCAAACATGGAAAGGGGCTCGCGCTCGTTGGTTTCGTCGTTTATCATTAGCGCAGGGAGGGTAGGTTTGAACGGAAACGTACATCTCGCAGTATCGTTTCGGAGGTCAATAATGCACGCTATGGTCGAGCGAAATTTCAAACGTGATTTTCCACCCAATTTGAACACTTGATGACGTTTGCAAAGGACCGGTTTTGAATGTTTCATTTTCCGGCGCTCTCGGTTGAAATTATTCAGAGCTACCTTTTCACTTCTACGAACTGATCCTTTGGCCATTCGTTTGAATGTTTCCGTTTCATTGGTAAAAAGGTTTTTCCTTTTGTGTGATTCATTCCTCTTATGGTGGAGAGAGTACAGCTTCGGCGCTACAAGGTTGAAGGTAGAAAAAAGGCACGATAAATAACCGATGCAAACAAAGGCAAAGGCAAGGCGATTATACTGGCCCTGTATAACGAACCTCTAGACCAGCATGGAGCTGCGTTTTTAAGATTTTCCGGTAGCTAACGGGAAAACAATTTAGGTACTCAAGTGTGCGCCGGTAATTTAGCATCATTTTACATTATTCAATGGGGCAAATCAACATGCTCGAGATGCGTGCCGTCTGGGCGATGCTGATGGCAGGCGAAGCTTAAACGAGCAGATTATCAAACAAAAAGAAACTCTCCTCCTCTCCACACACTCTTCAGGAACTCTTTGTGTTTCCTCCATCCCAGCTTTAAATACTTCAAGTTATTTTGGGGTTCTATTTTCGTGATCGTGGATACTACCCATCCCTCTTGACCGTGCGTTCGAAGAGTTCGCAGCATGCATCATGCACGTGGTATTTTATTTTTATTCGAAACCCTTAGTGGGAAATAAATATTGTCGATACCAGTGTGTAGAAGCATCCATGGCATCCGATGCATTACCGCATGCTCGAAAGAGGATTTTTTTGGATCATTTGTCAAATATTAAAGGGATTTAAGAGGATGCGGTAGTATGGTATTTGGTAGACAAGAAATTAAACAGTCAAATTAAAGACTAACAAATGTTTCCAAAATATTGCTTTTTAATAACAGGATTGGTCAAAATGGATTTGCCAAGGAACGATTATTGTACCTTTTCTGATGACTGAATGAATTCTTGTTCTTTGACATAATAGTACCCATTCATAATGTCGTTCCTAAGCTTCATAGAAGTGCGTCATTGTCTTAAATTAACCTTTATTTATCTTTGAAATCCAGAAAAAATAAATTCTGGAAATATTTCCCAAGAACTCATTCAAACACTACAATCAAAGCAAAGAAAGTCTGATTTTCCCTGCAGCCTCAAAAACCCTCCATTACATTTTTCCACGGTGAACATTTCTTTCGCCCCTAATGCGTAAGTAATTTAATAAATTATCACACTTTTTAATGATAATAATAACAATAACGAGACTGAATGTCAACCCGAGCTTCGCACGATTGCCCCCATTTCTGGCCCGGACGGCGAGCGAGCCCATAAAACGTAACGTGCTTTCGCGGTCGTAAACGGGCGTTTGCCGGCGGCACATTAGCACGCACACTCAAGACCAGGGCCACGCTCGAGTGGACCGCACGCCGGCCAAAGCCGATGCACTTACGCGCGCAAATTGCATCGCTCCGTTCGGCCGGCTCGAGATGTCGAATTGCAGAAACACAATCCACTTGACGTCCGACGTCCCTGTCGCCCATTCGAATGCGGGTCGGGTTGGCTTCGACTCGGGTGCTTGTTTCACTATTTGAATCCGCCCTATCGAAGAAATCGCGTGACATATAGTCGCAGAAACGCGCTCCTCCTCCATGTGCCGACGTCTGGCGGGGCAGGTCGGCCGGTCGGTCGGTCGGTCAATGACATTTATGCTGCACTCGCTGCACTCGGCGACCGAATGCAGCTCCAGTTCTCTGGCGTGCACCGTTTGCACCCCGCTAAAACACCAATGCACCAGTGTCGGGCTGGATTAGTGGTTCCCCTGGTGGCGTGTTGCATAAAAGGGCGAATGGAACCTCTTGTCGCCCGTTGTGTGTGTGTGTCCCACAAACGTCCTGCTAGTTGACGCTTCTTACGGTTCTCCCTTTGATTTCATGTTGCTTTTATCATCGCCAATTGCGCAACGTGTTCCACATCGAGGGAAGGTGATCGTACACTTTGTCACGTTGTCTCGTTTCCAGTGGTTTCGTCGTTTGCCGACACACCTTTGCCAGCGCACCTAGCGCACCAGATTCGTTTTCGCTTGTCTCCATCGACACTACCGAAAGCTCCGACCATGCTCCGACATCATTTACAGGTAAAAATTGGTCCCATTCTGCTTCATGTCGGACGGGCAAGAGAGAGCACTTTGGAAGCCCGTTTCACGGTAAGAGCCAATCGCACGTGTGCCCTGAAACCAAAAGTCTGTTTCATCGTATGAAGTACCCAGTTTGCTTAAGGTGTTGCGAAGGTCAGTTCTGGAGAATAGAGGGGAGGATGCCACCGTTACCGTCTGGGCTTAAAGTGCCCAGAGAAAGGGAGCCGACGATGGAACTTGGACGAGAAAGGATGTTCGTTCGTAACCAGGCTGCCGAGAATGACTTTGTTCGGAACGAGGAGCTCCTTCGAGAAAACGGTGCCAGATGGCTGCTCCGTTCGAAACGCTCCCTGCAGCCCGGTGGCACGGAGTGGCAGTAAAAATAAACTGCTTCCATTCTTTGACACTTTTATGTTGACCCGCGGCAACGTGCGTGGCGGATGAGATTTTCCGACCGGCAGCCGCTTGACGACGGCTTTATGTTGGCCTAAGGGTAATGGAGAAAGTATTTTCCTATGGTTTATGCGTGGGCAATTGCATTGCATGTATCTTGGAAGAAAGGCAGCTACCGAAACATGATCTTCGCCGTTGAATTGCTAGATTGGGTTTATGTTACCTTATTCAAGATATGTACAAGATTGGCTGACCGGGGCGGTCAGAAGTTTTATGGATATATGAATGAAACATACGACTGTTGCCAAATTTCAGACCATGTTTCAAACTTTTATCAGTCGTAGTCGTCGGCTAATGCCTGGGCCGGACGGTTCACTCTGGTAAACACGAAAAAGTCGCTGCACAAGACAATCTTTTACGACCGACACTTTGACACAAGTTCGACTTTAGAACTGCATAAATTTTCCATCGCAACCACATCTCCCTTGACAAGCGGTGCACCTGAGGGAGTGCAAAAAGATTGACCATTATGGCCCGTGTCGGATGGCGGTGAAGTTTATGGGCAACCACTATCGGACACCGAGGACACCGGTCAGCCCGTCAGTGATCAGGTTCGTGATGTTGCACATAATAATGCCTTTTTGATGGGTGTTTTTGTGGAGCTCCGGACGCTGTTTCTTTGTTGGGGTTGGAGTAGTTTTTTTTTTACGGGCAATCAACTGATGCAGTTTTCTCGTACATGCGTCATCGTGTGTGCGGGTTGATTAACTCGTTTTACTTAGTCGATTGTTGGTAAACAGCTCGTTTTTCTGACAGTTGGGTCTGTGCAGAAAGAGCAAAAAGTTTATGTTGAGTTCATAAAAGGCAAAGTTGTTTGATTTGATGGTTCTTATATGCATACTTGTTTGATAGTATGATGATAAGTAGAAAAAAACAAAACAAAACTCAAAAAAGTGGTATACCGTGTAACCACCTGAAAACATGCATCCATCAGTGAAATTGATATCTCTCATGCACATGTTCAGTGTATGTGGGGTTTTGAGAAAATAAGACCAACAAAAAAATTCACCATGAACGATATAGATAAACAAGTATGTCGGGCAGGAGACTGACTGGGAAAATTGTATGTATGGCGTTCCTTTTTTCATCTCAAATTACCACATCCGCGGTCAACGCCTCAACGTGGTACTGCACGTTGACTGACTACAGCAGCACGAAGTAACTCGTTGCATGCAGAACAAATATTATTTCGTTTGCTCTCCATCAGTACAGCTTTTCCAAACATAATCTTCCCCATCAGCATCGATAGTCGGCACACGAAAGCAAGAAAACCATCTCCGAGCCACGTCGGTTTCCGGCGCGGCAATGCACCGACGATGGAAAAAAAAACACGATCCGTACCCTCTCAAGGGCGAAAGAGGGACGCTTTTGGGGGCGAATGCTCGTACGGAAATTCCTGGGGCGTATGGTAGCCTCCGATTTCTGATTTTATTTATTTACGTTACCCCTTTTCCTTTGCAAAGGTTTTTTTGACGTGATTACTTAAACTTTTGCATTTGCGTCGCCTGCTTCTTGTCAAACGACTGCGACGTTGCATCTCCACTTTCGAGCGGCATCGATTGGAGGTTTTCGGACGCTTTATTTGTTTACATTTGTAGCTCTCTTTCCTTTAGCTCGTTGCCTTTTTCCATATTTTATTTTTCACCCTGCGGCGCTTGTCGAATTTGCCTTATGCAACCCTAGCGTTTGTATGCTTGACGCTTGGAGTTTTCCGTTGACTCTGTTCGTCCTGACCACACTATCCTCTTGGTAGTGCAGTGCTTGGCAGGGCGGTGCATTCGTTCAATGGGAATGTGTATGTGTGTGTGCTTTACCTTCGGCTATTTTCTCTTTGCATTTTCCATTTCAATTTCCATGTCCCATTGACTGCACCTTCGTGCCTTCGTGCCGTTGCTTTGCGTTTGCATTGTGCACGGCACGTTACTTTTGGAAGCTGGTGGTGATCACGAATGGTGCTGCGTTATTTTTTTACTCTTTTGCAGTTTTGTCCTTTTGTCGGTGAGAAGGTTGGTTAAGGTCCGGTTCTTGTGGCGCGCACTAACAATGTCAAACATAGTCGCGGTTGAGTTGTATAGCCTTCTCGACAATGAGACCAGTGAAGGGTACAGAAGCAACGTAAACACCGTTGGAAAGGCAAATAGCGAATAGCCAAAGGAAGCATTCCTATATTTGCATATCCCTTCTTTTACTGAGCATGCAATGAAAATGTCAACGTGTATTTAGCCAAAAAAGTTTTCAATATTTATAAAAGTAATTTCAATCTCTAGTAATTCAATAACCTTAAGTAAGCTCAGAAAATGGCTGTTAGGTTAACCATTGATGGTTGAAGTAGAAGTTACCTACCAGCAGGTTGCATTCTGACGAAGCTTATTGTTGATTGAATTAAAACTTTGCGCAACCAAAACAATATCTTTGCCTTTGCGCATTTCTTTTTGTTACTTTTTTTTTGCCTTGCAGGCTTTTAATATGGATTGTGAAATGTTTTTATCTAATTGAATTTATTCAGGCAAATAATAAAAGAACATCTTTATTTTGGTTCGGTATCTGCTTGCTTGAATCTACTTCATGATACTACAAATTTTTCATCATGTTGTTTCTTTTAATGTACTTGCAAAATTGTTGATCTACGCTAACAGAAAAAAATCAAACAGAAATTAAATACTAAAATTAATAAATTCATATGAGTAAATATTAATCTTTATGATTCATGCATTTATTGAAATGAATGTAACGGACGTTTCTCAAAATGTTACATTTACATAAGTTATACTCAAAAAGCATTCTTCCGTTTCGCCAAAGAAGGCCTAGAAACATAAAATTAATTATGTCAAGATGAAGTATATTCCTGCTCTCGCGTTGATAAGGATGAGTTTTTAGTGTTTATAAGTCCTTATCGCCTTTGCAAATCTCCTCTATGATGGTTATAAAATAGGTTTTGATGTTTACAGAGTATTGTAACATGCTGGCTTGCGGTAGTAGCAAAGTTATGTGGAATAATTTTATAATTGGGATAGTCCTGTTACAGATAAAGTTTTTCATTTGCTTAGAAGCTTGATCGATTTCTGTTTGGTCTTCAGAAATTGCCTCGTCTGTTTTTCTGGAGACCAAACATCCCTAAAGAAATAAAGATTGACTATTTTATATATGGTCTTCTACTCGGGTGATAAAGGCGTTGATTATCAGGAGCTTACAAATGTTTTCACTAATTGATAAAAACAGGAAAAATTAAACTCATAATTTAAAAGTGATCTCCGTACAGACGAATCCGTTCATTAGCAGTCTTATCATGTTTTCTTCAATGTTACTGACCTACCGTAATCTAAATCATCCTTTCTGAGGTCGTGCGAACGGGCTTCTTCCAGCGTCGTCGCTGTAACGCGGTACGTGAGTGTTTAAATGCATTGGTGTTGCTGCTGGGCATCTCCTCCGTCGTGATTTGATAAAAGCCAAATTAGAAATATATTTTTCATCGACCTTGTGCTAGGTCAGTTTTTATTTGAGTGACTGTAGCTTGCTCTCGGTGCTGCAGTTTTAGTTTGGTCGAAATGTGTTTTGCATGCGACAAAGAAACATTCTCTTTTACACAAATAAAAAAAACACATATATAAATAATGAACACTAGATGCTCCCGCTTGTTTTCATCTGCTTTCGCTCGGTAATCTGTTTTTCATATATATTTTTCGCCAAGGTGTCAACCGCACACACACACAAACACATTTCGAACCATCCGCAACAATAATAGTGGCAGTCACCTGCGATAAACTGTGCGGTGGCGGAGTTACTCGTGTGAAGTTTCGGTTCTAGTCCAACCCGAACGAAAATTCAAACGTAAAACTGCTTCCCCGGCGGGTGCATTTTGAGCCACGCTGCTGCATCCAGCTGCTCGGTTGTCATCAAAAATCCCTCCGTCCTTGTTGTTGTTTTGTGGAAAGGAAAGCAATCCCTTCGGCACCCTGGGCGTACTGCTTCGACCCAAAAAATATCACTTGCTGCATTTCATTTAGCGAACTGGCATGGCGGTCGGTGGTTAGTCGTTTGTTTATAAAGCAATCGACCCATAATTCGACGTTTTTCGCCCGAGACACACGCCCGGCAGCTGTGCGATTCTCTGCAATGCCGAGCTTTCCGTGAGCCAGCAAGCCGAGGACTACCCTAACTCGCTTGGACTGCTGGCGGCAAAATGGTGGCAATGAACTGGATTTTGAACCGGCACCATCGTACCTCCGATGGGGCAATTTTTCGAACATCTGCCCCAAAAGGGCAAATCTTTCCATCTATCTCGATTCAGGCGAAAGCAGGACGAACTCATTTATTGGAGTTCACGAGAAAGCACGAGCGCCTGGTGGAGGTTAGCCAAGCTAATTTAGAGCAGCGGGGGACCACTCCACCAAAAAAATCCACCGGCAACGAAGCTCACGAGCTTTCAGAACGGTGCACGTGATGACAGAATATCCTTGTGTTTGAGGCTTGTATGCGTGGCTGTGTGGTTTTGGTGAGTGACCTTGGCTTTCGTTTGCTTGTATCATTTATATCTGGTCCTTGCCGCGCTGTTTGCGGTGCCGCTTTGTTTACAGCACGTTGCGACATAATGAGAAAATTAACCACCGCAGGATCGGTTGGCTTTGGGGGCTTAGAGAAAGAGAAACCATTGCATTGTGCGGTGCATTGGTGGAGGGTTTGACAACGGATTTCATATTTTTAGATACCAAAACAGCAGGAGTATGGGAAACCACGGTGAAATAAATTGTACGGCAGTGCGAAAACGCGTTTGCTCATTTTTCACGGCGTGTCTCCCAAAAGTGGAAAGTGGAGAAAGAGACTAGCTGTCCGTTTTCTGTCCGTATGTTAGAGATCTTTTTCTCTGATGTAGATGTCGTCAAGAGTCAGCTGATTGTCAGCTCCCAGTAGCATGTGGCATGTGGAGCTTTGTTGTTTTTTGTTATTTTCAATATTTTTCAACACATAGTTTAAACAAAAATGAAAGCGTTCTTATTCATTGTTGAAATTAAGGTTTACAGAGGGATAATGAAGTTGGCTCCATCTTTGAATCCTTGAACAATACTGCACCGTTGCTTCTTAAACCTTCCACACATTAAGTTTCAGCACTGAAGATGTTGTTGAATATTTGTTTGATTAATGTTTTTTAATATAATCATCCAAATTTTACATTTGAAACTCAGTTTTACAAACACAAACAATACAACCATGGACGCTCTTTACAGTTCTTGACAATATAACATCTCACCATGATAATGTTTTAACTCATATTTTTGTTGCACAAACCAAAGATTGACTGCAACTTTCTGTAGTTTTACCGTCAAACAATAATCATTCGTAGCATTATCGAAAAAAAATTCGTTACCTTTAAACTTAATTTAGAATCATAAATGACTCTAACAAAAATAACTACAACTCCGCGTATGCATCACTGGCCACTACTGTAATCCAATGACACGGACATATCTGTCAAGGTGTATATATGAAAGCAAAAAAAAGGTGAATACAGCAAATAGGAATCGATGAAATATCGCTCACAAAGGGGGAATCGATGAAATTGCACAAGACATTTTTTTCTGTTGGAAAACTTGCTGAATTCTTTTATTTCTGTTTTGCAATTTGTTTATATTATGTTTTTGTTCTGAACAGATAAAGCAAAAAACTGAGAAATCTGCTCTTAAAATGCAAATATTCTCAACATCATACATTATAGGGTAAAACAAGGTTTACCGGGCCTGCTAGTTCTACTTAAAATTTAACTTGCAAGTCAAATCTAAGACATTTTTGGCAAGTTTCATTTAACTGTCCAACAAATTGCTTGTCTGGTAAAACAGCTCTTTGGGGCTATTGATTTCGCTTTTGTATGTTTGCAGTTTTTAAGATTGCACTTTGCTTAACCGTTTCTTCGTTTTACTTCTGTAACAGAAGTGAATGAGTGTTGCGAACACTCGCTAATGGATCGTTCTGTCCCAACGCATGATTTACGTGGACATTTTGTATTGGTTGATACTGAACTCTTTTTTCTTATCCTATAATCGGTCATTTTAACAACCTAAAAGCAGTTTTCAGTAAGCGAAAAGTATTTTTGGTTGAGTTTAATTTTGCTTGGTGGTGGTTGCTACTGCACTCATCAACTTTGCGATCGTTCTTTCGAGTTGGTTTGTGGTCGGATGAATAAAAATGTCTCGTAAATTAGATTGCAGGCGTCCATGTGGTGGCGACCAGCTGCGAAGAAGTATCGTTCGATGAAACCGGGTGGCCAAGGAATGGCTCATGTGATGTCTAACGTGACGTTTCCGCAGAGAAATCCCCTGGTGAATAAATTACTTACGTAAGCGAACAGCAACAACGCAACATGTGTTTTGGTGCACGCATGGCGGGCGTCTGGTTTCGTTTTCATCGAACCAGAAAGGAGATGAAGCGTTTCAGATTTGAGTGAAATTATCAGTACAGAATATGTTGTTGTGTTAGGAATATAATTTGATCTTTTCAATCAGTTAATATGCTTCAGTGTCCAACAAATATCTCCTCACTTTCCCACAATGTAAAGAAATCTAAGCACATATCAAATTCTTTGCCATCAACTTCAACTAGCTTCATTCATCTACAGACAGTTGCTCGGAACCTTGCCATGATAGAAACCATTAGGTGAAAATTCAATTCAACAAAACTATTCCAAACTTTCGCAACAATCTTAGCTGTAGAGACAGATGGATTTGCCTTGACTGTTCTTCAAGCCAATGAAACGATCGGATAGTCAAACACTTAAACAAGATTTCAGTGTGATCAAAAACACACGAACACAGGGGGTTGAAGTTGAACCGCTACAGCAATTCATGTTCAGCAAACTCGACGTGCCACCAAGGCCAAACGCAAAGAAGGAGGAAAAAAAGGTCATGTGAACCGAAAACGAAAAGCGAATGGCAAGCATTAGAACATCGGCGATGATCGGGAGCGCGCGTGCTGCGAGCAAAATTAAATCAATTGAATCGAAATGTTAATTTACTCCAATGAAGCTTCGCGTTTCGCTCCATTACACGCTCGTCTCGCGCTGCTCCGGTCGAGGGTCGCACGTCCGAGATGCTGCGCTTCCATTTACTTCTACTCCACTTCAGTTCACTTGCACGATAAGAACTCTGATCTTTTTTCTTCCTTCTTTCTGTTCTTCGTCGAAAAGGGACGAGCTCGCTCGGTGGATGTCGTTCGCCTCCTTCGCTGCACCTTCCCTTGGAGTGCATCTGTGCGAATTTTGAAATGCACTGGAAGCAGTGCACCATTTGTCTCGCGAACGTTCTCGGTTTCCTTCTTCTTAACGGTCGACCATTAGTTTTCGGCTGCTCGAGAAACTGACGGAGCGGCCAAACGATCCGGCACGGAATGGCAGCTAAATTGGCACTCATAAACGGGGGTTCAACTGCATGGCTGGAATACGTTGTGCTTTTGCTCTATTCCGTTTACGGTTTTTATTTCTAGAGAGGATACTTTGTCGGCTTAAACTGTTGAAGCATTTTTGAGGGAAGCAAATAAGTACCCTAAGCGACCTTCTTCGATTTTTTTCTCGTGTTGAAATTCCACCATCTCGTGTTGAAATGTAAAACGGCGAGGAGATTGTCGATTGGTTGTTGTTGATAAAAAATAAAACCGTAATCGAACCACCATGTCGGACCGATCCGTTCGAGAATGAAATGCGTTTCGATGGCTGACGATATTATTAAGGGTTAAATACCCGGTGCGGCGACCTTCGACAGGCAGTAAAAGGCAAATGTCATAACGCTCGGTGGCACCGTTCCCTTGTCAATTGCATTCGTCAAGGATCGTTAGCGAAAGTCGTGCAGTTGCATCCTTCCCTCGTAAGCTCGACGATATTTGCATAGGAAAGTGCTTCTACGGGGCTTCCCTTCGTGGAACGTGAATTGATTTTTTGAGTTGCATCACGATAACGGACGCATGCTATTGTTGGCATATGACTTCGATCGCTCGTTGGGTGGAGGGAAGAAAGAGATACCGAACGCATCAGTGAAACGTGTTCATCTCCTAGCTGACAGGATGGATAAAAAATCAAATCCATCCATCAACCCCGGATAGGGATCGGATGTAATTTCTCGAATTCCCCTACCGCTTGGCTAAACCATTTTTCGTACGATTCAAATGGCCCGTTACAGCTACTCCATTTCTCCTTGCGTCAATTACCTCAATTCAATCAAATCACTGACATTCGCCAGAGCCGAACTATTGCGACGGTATCCGTAGGGCACGGTTCGACCAGCTTCGCCACCGTTCGTTAGCCACGATTGGAATGATTTGACTCCCGAAAACTCCCGCTACTACATACTAATGAACAGCGAGATGACCCAAAAAGGTAACAGCCCGCTTGTCCGCTATCGAGCTTCGAATAAGGCCTGTGGCACCTATCCTCTGGAGTCTGTGTGTGTAAGTGGGTTTGAACAATGTCTTAGGGGGGGGGGAGGGCTTCGATTAGCTCGCACAATTCATCTTCATTTGTGTTGTCAAATTTTTCTTCATCACCTAGTTCTTCATCTCGCTTCCATTTCGTTTTGGTTTTTTTGTGCCGGCTTCGTTTCTGTCCAGTGCCTGCGAACTGGTAACTTATGGCGTAGGTTTTCCCGCCATCCCGTCGCCCTCCAAAACCGTGCGCAACGAGAACGTGAAAAATGACTGCTCGCAGGACGACAGGCAACAGCTTTGGGATCGACCAATCGGATGATGCTTAAAGGATGGATAACGTTAAAGGGCGACGATGTGAGACGTAACACTGGGCGGGTGGAAGTTGGCTAATCCGGGATTGCTACTTACGTACACACCTTGGCTTTGGTTGGTTCCTTTCCCGGAGCTGTCCGCATTCCCGTGCAGTGCAGTACGAAGCCAATTTTTCAAACGAACGAACTACGCCTGGACAGGATAAGGATTTCGCTCGCACTCACCGAGCCTGACCCGATTTTCCTTCTGACGTACTTGCGACTGCATCTTGTTGGCTCCCCTCACACCGCCGAGCAGCCAGTCGAGCGTCACCAAACGAGGCTAATATAATTTAGCGATAATATTGAATTATGGCAAAATTACATCCCAGCAAGTGAGAACAAGTGGCCGTCGTCTTCGTCGTCGTTGTCGGCAGCCGTGTTCGTCGACCGCACTTTTGGTGCGAGACGCTGACAGGAGGGATGCAGCCGTGTGCAGCTCACGATGGCCAGTGAGGATGTAATGGATTTAAAAATAAAAGCAAAACCGGCATAGAAAACACCTTCCCCGGACGCTTGGCCGGCCCGATGGAAAGCCGTTGCAAGCGGAGGCAAACGGTCATATGGCAGGTGCCGAGGTGCTCGGTCGGTGGCAGACTGTTGACCGAACGTGATAAGAGGACGAACACAAAGTGCATCCGTTGCATTCGCCACCGGCTCCTTCTACCATTCTTCGAACCGTCGGTGCGAGGCAACACGCAACGCTTGGGCCCCACGAATCGTAACAAATGTCGTAAAGTGAGTGCGCTGCCGCGGCTGCTTCTTTATGCAGTTTGCATGATTTTGCGCCCGAAAAGGCGATAAAAATTTAATCACATTTATTTGTGTTGATTTCTTTGCTCTCTACTGCGAGGCGGGCTTTTTTCTTTGTATCTCTTGCACCCATTTTTGTGTAGATCCTGTCATAAGCGTTGCTGACGACAGGAAGTGCCGACTGGCATGGACGGAGGAGAAAATGTGTATGTGTGTGCCTTGCGATTGTAGATTGCAATATTTATGCCCTCTATTGCAAGTGCAAACCCGGTGTCTTTTAATGCGATCGTTGACCGTTGGTTGCTTTATTGCCGTGCACTTGGTGAACACAAGTGTGAAGAACATTATGGTCGTTTTTTGTCTCTGTTTTTGGAAAAGGATGTCCTGTTGCTTGGGTTGTAAAGTAAAGTGGAAATGTGAATTTTTTTATGAATTAGATTCTTTTTGGCTTGCTAACAACCACAATAATTCTTTCTTTGCGATGGACACACTTTGACTCTGTGGATCTTTCTAACTGCTCTTACAAAATGTCATTCAAATCTGAACCGATCGCACGGTTAAAAAGTTTCCTTTCCTGTTCCTTCTCGCTCAACCGAAGTGTTGTTTTCATTCGGTGCGTCGTCCTTTGTCTTGCTCCGGGTAGTTCGTTTTTCTGTTCGTTCGTGTGACTTTATGCGATGTCAATCATTTGCATCGGTGACGTTTTAAAACTCATAAAAAGTACCATTTTCCCCTTGAGGCATGAAGATGGAGCTTCTGGTTGCCTGTCGCCCCGAGAAATGGCCGTCCTTCCACCCTACGAGGGCACGAATACTCACTTCTTTGTTCATGCAAATTGAGTTTTTTTTCCCGGCATTCATGAAAATGTTAAACTTACCAAAAGGAAACAAATGTTCCATTGCATTTCGGGGCAAGCGGTGACGTTTCGACGGAGGTGACGGAGACTCCTCGGGGTGTTCCCAGAGCTTCATCTGCTGGCACGACCGGCGCTGTCGGTCGTAAAGAATGCAATCATAAATGCACCAACCGACCGTCAAGTGAACGTTTAATTTCCCCTGGATTACTGCCACCACCCGGGGTTGAAATCGTCCACCCGATGCGCCCGCGAGTGAAAAAGGAAACGAATCGACTCCGGGAAGGGATGTGTACAACCGCGTTCGAGGTGTGGATTTTGGTCAGCAAAAAAAACATCGCATCCTTTCGCTTTGTGCCCCACCGCAACCGTCGCGTACGATATTTGAGTTAATCAAGTTGGGTGTTTTCCTGGGCAAACCCTATTTTTCTTACAGTGCAAACGTCGCAGGATGGGAAAGTGGTGGCTTGGAAGATTGGGCGAGCCCGAGCGTGTGGTAAACATTTTTCACTCAACTTGTTTCAGTGAAAATCTTTCGCGTGGAAGGTAAACTTTTCTTGCTGCTAGCGCTCGTCCGGGGTTTTTTTTTTAGCGAAGGTAGTGCAAGTGGTTGCAAAGTTGAGCTTGAGTAGTGTATCAAGGCTGGTTGTACTGCGCGAAGAAAGACTTTGTGACTATCGCTCCAATCCGCTCGATTTTCGGGAGGTATGAAAAAAAAAAAACAGAGTGCAACAAAACCAACCGAAATTCAACAGCTGCACCGACAGTAACAAATTCATTGCAGCGAGAAAATAACAGAGAGTAAGATAACACCACTGCAGTGAGGGCAGGAACGACACACACACACGGATGAGACGCGAGCGGCGAGAAGCAAAGACAGTCAGGTATTCGCTTTACGCGGTTGCTTTATCCCCGAGTCGGTGTCAAGATTTCTGTTAAATTTTAACGTCCTCTCTGCTCGCCCGACGTCCCGAATGTGGAAAATCGTGGCTGTGTTTTCGGTGGCGGGAAGGAGAAAAGGGGTGCATTGGTCGGCGAAGTGGCGAAGGCAACGCCGGCGGTTAGCTTTTATGTTTTTAACGTTATTACATCAACATACAGTTTTCGGAAGGATGCATTTCGTCGGGTCTGCTTAGCATAATATCGTTTGCGACGAAGCGAGAAGCACGTCCTTGATGGAATCAAACGGTGCTCCTGGCTGCCGGGCACACGGGGTTTGGGGGAGCCTGCGGGGAAGCTAAATAAAAAGCTCTATCAGCGGAAACGGAAAAAGCGAACGAACGACGTAAAAGTTACGATATCCCCCCGGTGCCGGTGCGACGAATCACAAGAGGGCGGAAGGTGCACGGTGTAGGATAAATAAATTGATAATGATAATTTACTTACACATGCAGCAAAAAACAGTGGCACAGGATGGAACGTCGGAAGCCGGATCCTGCCGGGAGCCGGGCTGTAGCAGCTCGTGTTTCAATATTTTATTATTTTAATCACGGAGCATTTATTACGAATGCATCCCTGCGCCGAGATCAGACGCGACGGTGAAGGCAGTGCATCATCCTTGTTCCCTTTCATCAGTTTGATGTATGCACACAGGTTCCCTGCTCCACGGGGCGCTTCCTCGGGCGACTTACCCCGTCACGTATCCAACACAACCGATGAAGGATGTACGGCTTTGTCTTTGTCTCTCTGAATGTTTTCCCAGCTGCGGGGAAGCTGTAAAAAGAGCGAAGTTTTGGGTGAGGCAACTTTTTAGCTTTCATCTGCGCCGTGCCTGACGATATTGCGGGACGATATTGTAACGGTGTAGCTTCGGTCGCTAGCACGGGACGTTAGTTACAGCATATGAGTTGATGAATCGCTCGGTGAGGCGAAATAATTTATCATCGTCTCATAAATTTAATTGAATTTTCGATGCTCCAAGTAACTCGCATGTCGGAGTGGACAGGCGACGCAAAGGTGGTGACACTGCGGGCAACAACGTTCCGCGTCAGGTCGACGAGTAAATCGCCCTTTCTTTGGTCCGTAAGCAGTTCAGTGGTCTCTCGCGGTGCTGCTCAGGATGATTACTTCCCGCGGTGACACAGTGCATCGCAGGACCCGATAGGACGATTATTGGTAAGCGGAAGAAGGATTTTCCATGAAAAGCATAAGGCTTATTATACTGAGTGCAATTGGCGAACCGGTGGCGCGAGGACGCGGCACACGAGCTAAATCCTTTTGCCCGTGTCTCCCTTTTAACAGAATTGAACTCACGAATGGTTGCGCTTTCGTTCGTGCTGGCGTTTGGTGTGGGCAACTCGTATTGGTTTGGGACAACAAACACTTCAATCATGCAGCGTTTTGAGCGTCATTCTTTGTTGCTTCCGTGGAGCACAATCTGTTGGATGTGTTTGGATTGTGAAATCGGCGGGAGGATCTTTTCAGGTTTGTGAACTAAGTTTAAGTATCGCCCGTAAGCCACCCACTGACAGGAAGGTGATGAATGAAGGCGCCCGGGAGCGCATCGTCGCACAAGAGCGCAATCAAGCGCATCATTAATGGGGGATTAATCGTTCAAGTGCATAAGCTTTCGTTTCATGGCTCTTGCAGAGATTAGTTTTTATTGTATGATAAATTGTGCGGTCGTTTTCTTTTGGCAGCGCGAACTGCTGGCTGCCATACGCTGCTTTTCCAGTGGCATACTCATTCATTATAATATGAATAATGTTAAAGCGGGAGTACTAACCGACTATAGGAGAGTATTTAATTATGTTTAATAACCTGTCAATTGAATTTCATGAGTGTCGTATAATGGCGATGAAGCAAATACCAGATAACATTTGTGGTGGACACTGAGAAGAAATCAACGACAGTTTTACCAACCTGGTTTTTGTGGCATAAGTTTGCAATCGCAGCATTATAATCAACTTGGTGCGGTTTCTACACACAAACTTCCAGAACCCTCACCCCCAAGGGAAATCATCATTGGGTTCTGAGAGCAAATTGCCGCAATTTGTGGCTGCATCAGAGGGTCGAACAAAATGGAGGAAAAAAAAATCACACAGAATAATCGGCTCGTAACGGTTAGAGAGTGGAATGAAACGCGCCAATTATTTGCTTTTTTGCTATGCCTTTCGTTCAAACTTTGATCGCAAAAAAAAAAAAAAAAGAACGGAAACTTATCGGATTGAAAGGTTTACTGCACTCCGACTTGGA
Source organism: Anopheles atroparvus (assembly GCA_914969975.1). Classification (NCBI taxonomy): domain Eukaryota; kingdom Metazoa; phylum Arthropoda; class Insecta; order Diptera; family Culicidae; genus Anopheles; species Anopheles atroparvus. Next base: position 22,337,786 of record CAJZCY010000001.1, on the reverse strand, counting down.
AGTTACTTTTGGCCCTGCCTCCCGGGACATGGGGGATGCCATTTTCCAACAAACGCGATGGAAATTTGGCAATTGGTCACGAGCTGGCTGGTTGGTAAGCGGAGGATCGCGCTGTGCAAGAAATGTCCTCCTCACGCGGTCATAGTTTTGAGCGGCGAATTTGCTGAACTGTGTCCCAGCTGAACCGACTGATGGAAAACCATCTTCCCGTTGTGCAAATGTGTATTTCCATTCATTCGTGCGGCCACACAAAGAAGCCACTAGAAGCGCGCGGGTTCGGCATGTCAAGCAGGAGGCTTTGGTGTTTCGGTAAAGGCAGGGAAGGAGCGATCGGAGGGTATAGTTTCGTTTGTGTCTCCTGATGCCATAAAAAGTAATCTTCACAATTTACGACATTCCATAAATCCTCCATGATGGGAGGGGGTCATTGGTGCCGTGTTTGTATATGTGTGTGAGTGTGTTTGTGTATTTATTACTGTAGGAGTGCATTGGAAAGGATGGAGGAAACAGAGGCCGAAGACGCCGTGGTTACGGTCGAAATGAAACAATGTTTACATGATTATAATGCGCTCGGCGTTGTGTTTGTGCTTTATGTTGGCTAGTTTTGTTTGTTTTTCCGCTCGGATGGAACGTGAACGTGAGTGCAGTTTCCCAGGCTCTTATCTTCTTTCACCTTCCCACTGGCCCCTCTCCGTAGGCCCTACCTCCCTTTGCGGCATGAAGATGCTCGATGGCATATTCTTTATGTTGCGGTAGCGCAGAATTATGGCGAACCAAATGCAAACAAACCAGGGCCAGAAAAATAACACTCCCTTGAACATGGTGACATTCGAAGAAGCGTTGCGCTACCGTTAGATTATTCCCAGTACGGTATGTGTGTGTGTGTGTGTGTGTGTGTGGTGCTATGTCCTATGCTGTTTATTTGTTCATTCCCTTCGGTTCGGTCCTTCCGCTCGGCTTGGAACAAAGGAAGATCTGTAACCGGCAACTAACAAGGCCACCACGAAGCATTCAGCAGCTTCATCTTCGGTGCATTAAGAATGCAAGACAATAACTGGTTTCGGGGATGGGTTTTTGAAAATTCAATTATGCTCAACCCCTAATAAATCTTTCATGGACTTAATAAGCTTATTTAGTAGGTAAGGGAGATTTCGGTCCAGGGATTTCGTTCGCTTGTTTTGTTTCAATTTCATCCCGTTTGATTATTGTTTTTTAATCCGTTTGCTGTTGCACATTTGCACATTTATAGCAAGCAGCTGAGGGGTATTGCGCTCGGGTTCTTCGCTTTCCATTGTTTTAATATTTACCATATAACTGGAAAGGATTAAAAACGTTGTCTTGCTAGCACAAACACCAGGGAAGCTATTTTGCCCTAAAAATACTGCAATTACTTGGGTGGAACAAAAGCAAAGGAAGAGGATCGCGTGTTATTATACAAAGGCTGCACAGTTGCGGTGAAACTAATGCACGTCACTCCTGGCGTGCGCTTCACTCCCGAGCAAAAGCCCTTCCGATGGAGCCGCCCAGTCACTCACTCACTTGCACAGCTAGTACCACCTACCTAGAAGATGAAGCATAAAGCGGGCTACCTTACGATTGTGCATCGATTTTTATAGAGCAACGATAAAATTCACAGCAAACGACAGCCATTATTGCTTCACTCAGTGCACACGGCCCACCCCCAGCGTAAATTGTGTTTAACACCGTGCTGTGTTTGGGGTGTTCGGGAAGGGATTTTTGCTGTGCGGTGGCTGTACCCTGCAACGGAAACGTAGCCGGGTGCTGCATTGTTGCGGCGTAGGTAAATGTCCGGTTACGTGCGCCATCGGGTTAAGCGCGACTTAATGGGTCGGGTTTTCCCTTTTGTTTCTTCGGTTCAGGATCGAAGAATCCCCGCAGTCGGTAGGACGGGAAGAAGCTGGTCGTTGCTCCTTACCTGGCCTCTGCCGGTACGATTCCCAGGCCAGTGCTCCGGAAGCTTTGATTTTATTATCCCTTTGCCATCCCCAGAACGCCCTTTGCTGCTTCACTTTTGGAAGATGGGAATTTACGCGCTGGTCTTAAAAGCTCAATCGATTCGAGAAATTACTCGTTTGATATCCATTAGCTCTCGCAAGGCAGGCCCTAGGGCTGCACGGAGGTGGAAAAGATTTGGCTTTGCTTCCCTCGGTCTCTTGCTGGCGCACGTCATTGTGTTCTTTATTGTATCGTATTGTAAGTTAAGGGTGATGATGACGCTAATGATGGGATTGCAGCCCGTTTTATCAGATATTTCCTTTTACTTCGAGATTCCACTAGTAAATGTTTGATTCGGAGGTGAATGCGCTATCTACGGTTTCGGGTATTTTAGAGATCAAGAAAATTGTAAGATGGCCAGGGCGTAGAACAAAGCGAGCGGCGGACAGGTTTGGTATTTTTGTTTAACCAGCAACGATAAACACTTCCGCCCTTGGAAGCCAATGAAGGCGATGAAAGTTTCCAAATGAGCACGCTGCATTTGATGTGTCGGGGGGGAAGTTCATCGATTTGGCGGGAAAGTCATTCGCCGTGAAATTCTACCATTGCAAGAGTCGATTTTTTTCACACGATTCAAATGTTAGTTTTCGACGGTTTCTGTGCTAATTACAACTTCACCAACGCCAACCGCACGAGCGCGAGCCGGGTGAAAAATTCACTTAATTTCTCGCTTCTGGCGTCAAATTAAAATCCCCCAGCTCCAGCGCCGTGGAGGAGTCCTGCGGCCCAGCCAGTGTCCCGGCCAGTGTGTTCGTAAGCTCAAGCTCCAACAAACCGACGGAAATTGTCCGTAGCTCTGCTACCGACGGGAACAAACATGTTCAGCTAACAACGCAAGGCGGGAGCAAATTAACTAAATGGAAAAGTTTTTCTTTGATTTTCTGCTTCGTTTTCGCTCAGCGTTCACCACTCGCCTGCAGCAGCGTCCCTTGGTGTACTTTGGGAAATGAGAAGTGCTTTTTTCCTGCTTTACTCGATTGCTTTTAATTCTAAGTTTTCCCTTTTTTATTTCCAAGGAAAAGGCGAGCTGCGGTAAAATGGTTAAAAAGTTTAACCCATTGCATTTTGCACCTTGCAATGCCATTGTTCGAGCGCATCTTTTCAGTTTGAAGTGAAGCCGCACAAAGGAAATCGTGCTTGTGATTGCGTTTGATTGGTTTTTCGGTTTTTCGGTTGCTCGATCTCTGATCGGTTGGGTGCGCGTTATTTTTGTTCGCAGAAACGTTTCATCCGCCCATTGATGTCGGAGGAGATTGGTCTCGATTGCAGTTGAACAATCAGATGTCCGTTCCAATGCATCCTCTTTTGTCTGACGTGGTAGCGAGAAAAACTTTTGTTTGAATGTTATAAGAACAAGAAAATGACTTGCTTGACCTTTGGGAGCCAAATTAACTTTTTATTCATTTGTTTTAATGTCAAATAGGTTGTAAAATCCATTAGAATATTACGATGATTGTCAATAGAATTAAAAACACTACCTTATAATTTTTATTTCATCACATCGTCGCTTCTTTACCTAAATTAGTTTGTTTCTTTAATTTTACCATTTTCAGTAATCAGCAAGGGTCAGAGCGAAACCTCCCAATATCGGTTCTTGGCAAAAACTGGTGGCTACGCATGGGTCGTCACCCAAGCCACCGTCATCTACGACAAGCAGAAACCGCACAGCGTCGTGTGCGTGAACTACGTCATCAGGTAAGTGATTCAATATTCTTCCGTCATGCATTCGCGGCAACTGCATCGTTTGATTCAACTCTAACGACGGATAGTTAGTGCAATGTTAGACCAACCCACATTGCCTTTCTTTTTAATTGCTTAATAGAATAAGCAGTGTGTGCTATGTTCAACGCTTAGCTCCCAGAACGGAAATATGTATTTTTGTACGCACACGAAACAATCGGATGCTTCCATTTGATCGCAAGCTTCCTTTATAAATATCAAATAAGGTTTGTTATAATCCGGACAATCAAGAACATTTAAACGACGAAACGTAATATAATCCTTTCTTAAAATATCTGTCAAATCTGTCACTTTTTTTAATTTTATTCTCATACTCATATGATCATCATCATACCCTAAATGTATATGGATACAGTACGTTATGAGTCCTTAGACGGTACGCAGGAAAGCTACAATGGAACTCCTTAAGACCTGGAGAAAAAAATCCACCTTTACAGAATGAAAAATGATCTTCCGTTGTTTGGTAAAGTAAGTAAGATTAGTATAGAAATATAGAGATCTATCGCTGTGTGGCAATCGTCTAGCTAGCTTAGGACTTGCATTCGGTAAAGCACTGTTATGCCTTGCTATCACCGTTGAGACCCGGTCCATGCCCCTCGTCAGTAACGAGAAGACAAAATCCGCATTGTCACTTAATCTCCCCCATACGGGACGTTACTTTTTTCTTCTCCACTGATGCCAAACGGTATTGTCAACTGCATTAGCCTCCGCAGCGTGGGCGAACGAACTAAATTTCAATTATGTTTGTGCAGTGCACCGACAATCATCGGTAAGCTTTGGCACGGCGAACCGTGCTTCTTTGATTCCTTTGCCTTTGCTCCACCGGCGTGGCGCTAGGTGTGATGCAACGACAGTTTTCTTCCCAGCGTGCCCCATTATGTTCGCGTTGCATCTCGGATACATTTTCTTGTCGCCAGCGAAAAGAAGCCTGCGTTCTCGCCCATCTCTCCCAAGCTGCCCGGGCGGATTCGTTCCGTCCGTTTTCGTTATCTTTGGTTCGGTGCGGAAAGAAGCTAGTTTGGTTCGAGATTGCCACCGCATTTTCCGTGGCATCGATTCCTTTCCCAAACGGCACCCCCGAATGCTCTACTGCTGTCGGCGGTAAGGTTGGGCAACAATGGGCGGTCGCGGTAGACAAAGAGAGTCAAAACCACATCGAGCGAGCATAATTTCCGCCCAGCGCAACCAGTGCCGGCCGGGCCGCGCAGTTGACACCTTTTCCTTTGTGCAACAAATGGAACGGTGATGGTGGTGGTTCAGGTTCCTTTTCTTTTCTTCAATATTCCACCGAAAATTGACATAGGGAGGTGGAAAGATTGGTTGCCTCGGAGAGTCAAAAGGCATGCACGCGCATTGGTCTGCTAGCTGCAAGCACCAAGCCAACAACAGGTCCTTCGGTGCTTCCGTTTGCTTTCGCGATACGCTCGAACGGTTTCAAACGAGGGCGAACAAAGATATGGGGATGTCCTTCGAAAAATGGTTCTTTGTTTGCTCCGGCCACGGCTGGGAAGCGTGGGTCGGTTCCAGCGCAACTTCCGTTTCGAAGCAACTAGGACCGTGTTGATCTCATCTCGTTACGTTCTTATCAGTGGCGCGGGTACTAGCTGCTAAGTCCAGGTCTTAAACTCAGCACCGCTTGGTGTGAGAAGGTCGTCCATGAGCTGGACTGTTAATATTTATTGCAAATCCCCCTTTTCTCAGCAAGATTTTGGCACGGTCGAGGTCATTTTTCCGCACGTGATTTAGCAATCCCCAGACACATATCGAAAATAGATCTTTCTTAATGATCCATTTATCTACAATGCTTTTTTTTTTCGTTCGGCCTTGAGCTGCGATGAGTAGGACACCGACCCGTTGGAGCACTGGTTGAGGACCTGATTATCAGCTGCTTCGCTGTTAGGCTGCTTAAAAACTTGCAACCGTGTACGTTACTGTTCGAAGGACTCATAAATGTCACCAAATTATCATATTCTGCTAACGATTTGTGTTTCAGCTGTGTCGCCAAGGTAGGTGCTTCTTTCTTTCTTTGCTTTCGTCTACTCATAATCTGCGTCATCTTCTGCCAGAACTTTATTTGCTCTGCAGTAGCGTTCACTGTTCTGGCAGTAATTTAAATGTCGTAAATTGTATCTTGATTGAGTCCGAGATTTGCGCTGCTACATGCCCGCCATTCCATTGCATGTGTGTGCATACGCAGAGACGTGTGTATACGTACAAATACACGTTTTTTCTCCTACTGTGCTCGTGCCGGTCTTCGCAAGGATCGCACTGTTGCCAGAGGTTCTCCGATGCAGTTGCCGTTATAAATCATGGGGCGAGGGCGAAAGTTAAACCCCTCGTTTGGGGTTTGAAAAAGTAAACTCGTTACAAAAAGTGGTGCTTATGTTAACACAAAAAAAAAAACTCTATACTCACGAAGGTACGGCTCAGGAAAAGGTAAAAACTTTGGGACTAAAGCTACGACTTTTCATCATGAAGGGGAACCACACTCGTCGAGTTTCCTCAAGTGTGTTTTCTGGTGAACTCTTCATTGTTTCTCGTATTTTACTTCAGCTTGTGCTTGTGTGCTATTTGTCTTCGCTGTTGATGCTAAATAACCTCAACGATCATGAAGAATGTTTGAATTTCTAAGCCCTTCCTTTTGCTTCGAACTGTCCATCAATGCAGTAGCGGTCGTTGTTTACTGCAGTGTTTAAAACTGAGCGAGAAAATGTTGGTCGTTTCAATTTATGGTGAGTTTATTTCTTTACTGTCAAAATTCGGTGCTCCTGCTCCGTCCACTCACATAAATTACCTCATAAGTTATTGATGCACCTGCATCGTTTCTTTTGCAGTTGAAAATAGAAGAACTTTGGGTTTGCTGAATCATTAACTTGCATAGCAAATATAAGGTGTTGTATAGCCACCGTATACTTTTATTATTGGTTGAAAAGGTGATCCTAACGCGCCCATAAACTTAAATGCTTTGAAGCACATTTGAAAATAACAACTGTACAATGAAGTTTTACATTAGAACTCCCACCGAACCACGTTTCTTAGTGCACAGCAAACCATCAACCAAAACAAAGCTCATTTCATCATTAACGCCATCGGTGCACAGCACAAGCTATCTTGAGTCTATAATCCAACGACGACGAGAAAACACTTGAGCATGTCCAATTGTTGTCAATTGATTGACTTGTTGTACATACTTCAGGGAACTATAATCCGCTGCAGAGATAGTGGAAGTTCTTCCTATCACCAATTAAAGAAAGAAAACCCGTTGATTTCTCGTGGGTTAGTAGTGCTCGTTGTGATTGTTGATTGACTTGCGCGGGGTGATCACGTTTCCTCGTGGCGCCTTTTAATCAGTTCCGCATGGCATCCGATCGGCACGATAAGCGATCGCGTGGGTTTCTTTCTGCTAAGCTCGCATGTAAACTTATCTCTTGTGCAATGTCATGATAGTCCTCGAGCATCGGAAAGCATATCGAAGTGAAGGAGAGCATCGGCTAACTGAATGTACTGAGAGGCAAACGGATAAAGCAGGCGAGGGTTACAAAAGTAAGGAATCACATTCCTTCCTGATGGTGGACACCTCAAGAACGTTGCGGATCGTTCACTTGTGCAGCGGAGGGGTTTGTTTCCTCCGCTGACTCGTCGCGTACTCGATCGCAACGCCCCACCCCACCCAGTGGTTTATCAAAACGCTCTTTAAGTCATGTGATCGGATCGGATGATGTGTGTTTTTATGTTTTATTTTTGCACGACCATTATTGTTTCGTTCGCCACGTGCAACGAATGATGGTTTGTTTTGTCTTTCTTTCTCTATCTTGAGTATGTGGTGTCACCCAAGCCGAGGCTCCTCATCAAAACACACACACAGACACCGTGCAGCAAGCGCCATTACAATCAATTAACTCGAATCAAGCCATTCAGCATCAAATCTGCTCTCGCTTCTTTCCCGGGTGGACAGAGGTGCGGTGAAGTGGGCTGACGACACGACAGATGTGTCCCGCAGCATGAAAACACCACGTTGCCGTTTATGATCGTCACCCAAACCGGCCACAACTGTCGTTTCACGGTTGCTATGGCGCTCGGACGCTCGACACCGAAACGATGATGATCATCTCAAACTGATCTCAACATGTCCCTGGTTTCATTTCGTTCCCCATTCATAGCTGTGCGCATGTTTTATGATCCTGTCTGATCTTTGACAGGGATGAGCAGGTAACGGCAATGGTATGGTTCGTGGCTACAACCAAACCCAGCCCTTCGTTTCCCTTTCTGTTTATTGTCGTTTTAAAATGAAAGTGAAAACAACTAAAATTAGTTATTCCACCGCTCGTTTATAGTTCTATTTTTCCTCTGCATAATTTCAAATCAGAACTTAAGTATTGCTTCTGATAGATGACTACTACAAACACTTCTCCTCTCTCTATGGCCAAATCCCGCGGACCGAAGCTGTCAGGAATAGTTGAATAATTTATTGCCCTTCTGAAGAGGGTGGTCTTAAATGTGAGAAGAATGCTATTGTGTTTTAGCTTGGTGCCTTCCTCCCCTTTCCGGCACACACGATCCGTCGTTGGGTTACTAGGAACGGTTTTGGCGCGTCCAAGCACTCTTTATTACTTTGTTTGCGTTGCGTGGCTTTTGTTCTGGCCGATCGTATATTTAGAGAGTCGTCATTGAGTGAGAACGGATAGTCAATTCCCTCCGATTTTTTTTTTTCCGAAAGAAACTAACCCAGCGAGACTCATTCGTCTTCCTTTCCACCGATGCCTGGTTTCCGAATTCGACGCGATCCGGTTATAGTTGGTTTGGCTTCTCGTTCTCCGTGGGGGTGAAGTGATTAAAAATAAAAATCTTAAAAGATAGCAAAAAGGGGGGTTTGTGATAGGTTTTTTTCCCGCCTTTTTCGTTTGTTATTTCTATGCAAGGAAAGGCGACCCACAACAGACACCCCGACACGCGAGCGGATGGAGACACCTTGGATGCATGAACAATTTGCTCATATGTCCCTTTCGTGTTACTATTATGTTTCATTAATGCTCTCAAACCTCCACCTCGCGCACCAGCTGCGCTCGTCACATCGGACAAACTAGTGTTTTTGAAGAGGCGCGCTCGTGTCGATGGATCTTTCGTCACCCCCTTTCGTCACCGTGGGCCAATGTGAGTTGGTTAGATTAATTTTGGCATACGGAATGACATATCTTACATTTCATGTGATGGTGCCGAGCCATTCATGCCTAAACAGCGGCACAACAGCCGCTTCATCCACCTTGTCGCATAAGCTAAATTTTCGGCATTCTCTTTGTCTTACGAGTCATGCAGAACCCGGGCGTGAGATATCTCGCAAAGAAAATATCCGCACTCGAAACACGTACGCGAATCGGATGAAGATTATGTTCGTTATATGAACCAGAATCTGCACTCATCGTTCTCTTGAAAACGGTTTCAGCTTGTGATACAGTTTCCGAAAAAAAAATCTTCCTCACGCCTGTGTTGAGCATTCTGAGCACAATAGTAAAACTATTCAGGGGACAAACATCGTTCTGAATTTTTAAATTGTTCCTAATAATAGGCCAAATACCCAACTGCTCTGCTAGAAGAAAAATACCCATTTCAATTTGTTCGTCAACTTTATATGAGGTGGCAGGAAGATGGGATGGATCGAAGTAACATTTTACGGTTCAACTTTCACACAATAGCACAATAGTGTTTGTGCAAAACCTGATAAAATATCGGCTGTGGGCAATTTCAGATAGATTTTTTTCATAACGAACGATGCTAGTTAGTTTTGATAGTGTTAAATACACGGGCACCTTAAAAACTGTACCCGAGCAGCTCAGAAACAAGCCAGTAACATTAAGCTTGATTTTTCCTTGATACGGCTTGTGGCGTGCTTGTAAAAACACAAAAGTATCATGTAACTAAGCATGATTTCTACAGCAGAAACATCAAACTTCGCAGATCGAGAAAGTGGTTCATTAAAGTCGGGACATCTTCTCTACTAGAGAGAAAAAAAACAATCCAGCACGGTTTATACGTTTCCGATTTTGTGAATGACAGATATAATTCCTGTAACGATCTGTTCGATTGCTGTGACGTGCCGTAAGAAACGAGGCTATAAAAATGATTGAAAATCACGGAAATGTAGGACTAAGAAGAAATCAACCGTATCAAACGCATATTGGACGGACACGTCCATACGACACTCCCTTCGCTATATTTAATATTTGAACGGCTCCCCCTTGTTTGACGTCCTTACGGTGTTGACAGGAGCCACGGAAACGACCCCCGAAGGAAGTGACGGGCAACGTGGGACTCTCGGTTGTTTCCACGAGATGCCTACCGGAGTTATAAAATCAATACGCCACATGTCACGTCCATGGTGTCCGAAACATTGCCGGCATCCACGTGCGCCAGTGTGTGCAGTAATGACAAAAATGTCAGAATCACACAGGAAGTTCGCAAAAAATCGTGTATCACATCGCTACGGCTGAATGTTCTGTCTGATGCCATCCATTTGCAGCACTTCAACGCAGGAGGGTTCCTTATTTCCGGTATAATGTGTAAGACTGAGACCATCCAAAAAGTATCCGGAGCTGTAGCAAATGGTCCATAGTATGGTCTGGCTTTCAAGGGCTTTTTATTATGTTGGTTTGATTTTGTATTTGTATGGTAAGCTTTCAACGTTGATGAAAATGAATGGCATTTCCTAACGAAGTGCGCTTCATTTTGTTTCTCTTCTTATCTCAAGACGGAAGATAGAAGTTGACCTTTTGTTTCACGAAGTTTCCTTCTCCTACCGTTTATCGGTCTGGCTTTGTAGCATGATAATGGCTAGGGAAATCTTTTGCTAACAAGCTGGTGTTAAGCAAGCAATGCTTTCAACACCACTCGTGTTGTGCCGATTGTGGATTTGTTTATCCTCTTCAGTCCGCCTGTCATCTCCGCAATTGCCGGGGTTTTGCAAGGCGCAAGGAAAGCTAAAGAATGTTCCAGAAAAGAGAATGTAGGCATTAGCGTAGTAGCGAGGTTGATTTGGATTTTGGAGGAAAAAGGTTGAACTTTGATTGGTACAGTGATCATCTCTACCATTCTTATTATCATAATAACTTCTGATATCCCTGTACGACTGCACGTGGCGCTTACCAGGATTTAGACGAACACAAAGAACCCGGCGTTGATTCGTTTTTACTGACTGGTTGGGACCTTTCCTTTATTCGCCCTAATCCTTATGCTCGTAAGATCTTGTAGGGCTGATTAGTTCGCTTGTGAGGATCCCGCTCCAAGCAATATGATATGGTGTAAAATATTCGTCGCGTCTTGTAGAACGATGACATTCTTCCGGTGGGTCAAAAAGCGACCCTCGTTTACATTCCGTCGTCCGTTAATGTCAAGTATGGAGTGTAAATAACTCCCCGGCAGTAGTTAACAAAGGCGTATGCAAATAGTGCTCGGTTGGCCCCCAGTTCCTAGGATCTGTTTCGTTTCAAAGCACCATAATTAAGTAAAGTATTTCGTTTTGTGATCCGCCCGGAGGGACCTCCGTTTCGTTTCGTTTTTTTTTTTTCTACATTCGGAAGCAATTAACTCCTGAGAGCCATCCTCAACGCGGGGCATAGTGGGACCTCAAACTGCCGAAGGCGGTAGAAAGGATCTCAAAGAATTTTTCCAAAGAAACAGGAACCCGCACGGGTTCTGATGGGAAGGCATAATTGACAATTCGTCTACCATCGCCAGACTCGTGGTGAGAAGGGGCCCGATTATTATCGTCAATAAATAATGGCCGAGTGGGAGTCGGGGAGCTAAAGGTTTCCACGCCGCCAACACGCAACCGTGCGTGCTTAGGTGATCAGAAACGAACGTCTTATTATTTGCGTCTTGCGTGCAGTTCGGTCGACTTTAACGCGCCACCAGGAGCCATTGCTCTTCGACTTTAGGAAAGTTGGAGGACGATCTCCGGTGTGTCTATTTCTATTGAGTTGAACAGGTCAGGATTTTTGATTGGATCTTTCCTGTACAGTGGATTTCCAATTCGTTCGTGATGAAGAAATGACATTTATTTTGTATTACTTTGTTCTGGCAGAAAAAAATTCAGAATCAATCAATGATCAAAATTCAATCGAAAATATTGTCGAAGTAGCCCGCAAAAGACAAACAGAACGAACGCCTTTTTAGAACTGTTCGATGGTATAAGTGATGCCTCTCTTCTGATATCCATTGTACGTCCACATTTCCATTTTTCGTAGCTTGGCGCGGTTACCAAAGACCAATTTCTGAGCCAGAGTTGTGGTGTATTTTGCCGTCAACGATTATACCTCTTGCTTTTGTTTTTGGGAAGGAACTCTACGCCACCTTAGTTCGCTTCATCGTTGGTGCGTTGGTCGAATGCATTTGCTTGTGGCTGCCTGGAGCTACGGAGGACGAGCAACGAATCCAAAAATTTAATCAACACCAGCTGAGCCACTTGAACCTGACCCGGTCTCAATTGTGGCCTATAAAACTACTTACCGCAATCAATCGACCGTTCGCGTTCGAAGATGCAGAGGGAAGGGGGTAAATTGATGTTGCACGAGGAGACGAGCGAGGATTCCAAGGTTAAAGTTATGAGATATATTTGGCCGCTGCCTGAAGATGTAAATGTGCGTTAGAATGCCAAACCGGGTAGAACAGACATACTACGCGGGTAAACTTCTCCTGCTAGACTTTTTTCTTAGTGCTACTACACTTCCATGCTAGGAGTGTTCGTCTTAGCATACCGTCCGTGTTTCTAATTTGATTACAATTTACAAGCATTGCATCATAGTGGCACGAGCTGCCAGATGGCATTGTTAATTCGTCGTCGCCGAAAAATCGCCAGAGGATGGTCTTTAGCCGAGATGTGAAATGGAGGATAAAAACCGGAACACATTCATGTTTTGCTTCATACTAGACTCTCCTATCTTCCTTAAGACTAGTGATAGCTGCTAGTAATACTGGTGTTTAGATAGCGTTTGGTAGGAAAGGTTTTATTTTTTAAAGAAAGAGGATTGCTTTAATTGATGCTTCAATGCATGCGCTCATAAATTAACATGCAAGATATATTGTGTATCTGAATAATGCATTTGATCAACACAGCCACTGGTTAAATAGCATAACAACTTAAACTATGTCAACCGGTCGATCGTGAGGTCATTCTTTTCTGTTCTCTGCTCGATATTTGATATATGGATTCAATCGAGCCAGAAAAGGTGTAGATTAGTTTAAAGATTCAACAAAGACATTAGACTTTGCATGTTTAATTGATGTATGGGCAAATCTGCGCGTCAATAATCGATGAAAACATGCTTCTTGCGATCTGCCTTGATTTTTCTTGATCATGTTTAAACTTAATCGATCATCTCTCATTGCATGTGCTATCACAAGTTTGTTTTAAATGTGCTTCTTTCATATCGCTTCGTTCGGACGTCATTGGTGGAAGAAATAAACGATAGTGCAGTCCGCTTTGAACTAGTTTCAAAAACGTGCATTCGTGCTGCTGGATCTGTTGCTGTTATTTGTATGATTTTCGCTCGACCTCACAAGCAACCTTTGCTTTTGCACGGTCCGTTTCGACTCGGCGAACTATTGATCAGTTCGCAGATTGGTTGTTTATACTCTTGATACTCTATACCGTTTTTTATTCTCATGGGTCAGTTAATTTGCGTTTGTTTAGCCCGCTGAGGATTCAGGCAGTTTTCCATTATCGTACCGATCAAACCCAGGGACGCGTAATCTATTGCAAATGCAAAGATCAATTAATTGTAAACATCTGGAACTGTTGATACATACACGTAACTGGTGACTAAGTACGTCCAGTTCGCTCATTGAGTTGGTGAAATGTCATGCGCTTTTTTTCAGTAGATTTAGAGTTCACAGCTGCTCAGTAAACTCCATCTTGATACTATGACCAAATCTTAAAACGTAGGCTTCATACTACGAATTGATCCTTAAAGTAAAAAAAAGCATCTCGCTCATGATTGACAGACTGATTGACACACTTGCGGCAAGCAGATGACTCGGAACTTGGACGTAGCGTGCAAACCAATCTGTCTATCCCGCGTGCAAGTGTAGGTAAGCAAGATGTGAATATTTCCGGGGAGCTGCCAGAGCTTTTCTGAATAATTCATGAACCGTTCCCGATTCGATGACGGTTAAGCAGCTGAGCTGAACAGGTGCGATTCGACGCCGACAGAATCTCCCATCCCATCCATAATCTCGTAACCTTCCTGGATGTAAATGTGAGAAACTTTTTAACTAAAGAAGAGTACTGTGCGCTGCGCTATGTGTCTGTTAGTTCTCGTTCGCTTGAGATTTTATAACGGGATGTTCCATCCAGTCAGCAAAATTTAAAGTAGAAATCCAAAGATTTATGCCACGAGGGAAGCAGAACATCCCGACCCAAGAGAAGACGCACACAGAAGCCATAATACGCTCAAAGTAAACTCCCTTTCTGTCTAAATCCCCTATCTCCATTCGTTGGATGTTCACTCCGGGATTGGATGGACGGACGCATGGTATTTGCCGGAACTCACCCGTATCAAATTTACTCCTGAAAGATGGAGGGGATGATATTCGAGCGCCCTGTAGCAATAGTTGATTTCAAATTTACCGAAAATGTACCGTGCAAGGCAGCGGAAACCGGATGGATCTTCCTTTGCCTTTCTTTGGGAAATGATTTCAAAATAATCGCTTTCGGATTTCTCAACTCTGCAGTTCAACAGGCTCTATTACAAGCCAATACCATTGATAATTTTCGGGAAGCAGTTCGGCGAAAGGAGAAACGTCGATTTACCGCCAAAATTTAACAACCTTAGCGGAAATATCTTGTTCATTGATAAAAAATGGTTACTATTGAAGACAGATTACTGACATATAATCCTTGTAGACATATTTTTCTGTAACTCGTCCCTGCATCCTGTTTCCTCAGACTAATGGTTGAGGGTGGATTGGCAATAAACGTGTTCCTCTTTATTGTTTCACTTTAATTATGCCTAATTACCTGGAATTTGAATTTTGCTGAAATCAACCAAATTTAAGCAGGATTATTCCACTAATTGTTCCAAAGTTTTCCTATTTGTTGATGAGGTGCGCTTAGCAAAGGAGATGAAGAGAATCTGAATAATAGATAAAAAATCTGAATGGATACCTCTTTTATTTCTGATTACCGGAAGCTTTTCTGAAATATTTTGAAAGCTTGATAGCTTCATTTACCTTCAACCTCATTTTATGGCTGCTAATAAAGTAAACGTCTTTGTGAGAAACGGAAAATCCATCACGTTGATCTCGGATGACAATCAGCATTCGCTTTTCGCAGAAGGCAAATCAATTTGTTTTATTTCATTCCTGCCAATTCCGTACCGGAACTGCCTTTCCAACTTTCACCATCGTTTGTATCCATTTTAATTGCGAAACGGAAAAATGGCAGGAGGTAATATAAATTAGGGCGGCGTAAAACCCAATACACATGCCGTTTTTATCTCCTCTTTCCTGGCCAATGGTGCCGCAAATTGGTGCATAAAATCTATTACCAAAAAAGGTAACTACTAGGTGTGCAGGTAAAAGTGACCAAAACGTGAGGAAAATTAAGGCATGAGATCGACGGTCAACGGACAACTTAATTAAATTCACTTGCCGAGGAGGCGGGAGGTATGCCACGTGAAGTCAACATTCGGGCAACAAGGATAAAGGGGGGTTACGTAATCTCTTCGATCGTATCCAGAGTCAAATCACTACCCGGTTCGTTACCCTCGCCACCATCGTAGATTTCCTACAAAGAACTGTTGTATAAAATCAAGCGTGAGGACAAAAAAAAACATTGCTTCCACAGCGCGTGACAGAAAAAGAGAATGATTTTATTATTTCATAAAAACGTCCTGCCCTGTCCAACGTTAGCCAGTTGTTTTCTTGCTATTCTCAAAAAAAGCAAAAAAACAGTCACATTCATCATCATGCGACATGAAATCCAGCACCGGAAGCAATTGGCTTCGAGATCCGAGACTCTAACTGATTGTGGCATAACGTCTGTTTTTTTTCTGGTTCTCCATCAGATATTGTTGGTAATATTTGATCGTACAAAGAAAGGAAGGCAAACAATGTTCAACATCAATCTGATCTTTTTTTTTACCATCTAAATCCCCAGTAAAACGAAGTGTGCCAAATTATAATATCTGGAGGAAAATCTGGCGGTTGAAAAGAAAAGTTGAAAGTTTTTTTCTCTTTTTAGCATTCATTGAATAAAAAAATATATTTCGATCGGTTCGGGTTGACGTTGGCGGAGGGTTAGTTATCATTTTTGCTTTTCCTTCGTTCTACGTATTTTTTTTTTCATTGAAATATTTTCCTCTGCGGTTCTAATAGATTTTTTGGTTATTTTGCTCAACTCCGTCAAAATATACCGAGAACCAAGCATGGAGGAAATGAAAAACCTAAAAACTGTCCATCCCAAAACGGAATTATCATCTTCAGCGAAACCGAATAGCCCTGTGGTAACAGTGAAATGAAGAGAAAAGCTCAGTCCGGAGGCGATTTGATCGGTGATGAATAACCAAAGATCTTTCCAGTCTTCTTCCATCCGAAGGGCGGTAGAGACGTATTAAGAGTTACAAATCCAATAAATTGCTTACCGAAGGTGCTGCTCTGCAAATCGACTTAATTCTTACCCTGATGTTATTTTTGCATTGGGTAAAAAGATGAGATTTTCCTTTTGTTTCATTTTGCTTTTCAACCCACGTTTTTTTATTGCTGATTTGTCTACAATCGTTTGAATTTCAAATAGAAAACAAAATCATTCTCATCGCTTTTCCACGCTGTTACGCATGGTAAAGAGCAAAAGGCGTTCACATACACACACGCACATACATACCCGAGTAAGTGTTGCTCCAAACAGCACCGTTCGCTTTCATCCCATTTGTTTACTATTTTCAATGTATTTTCTTTCTTCTTTTCAACGTATAGTCCGCTCCTTCCACTCGTAGGTATTTTGAGCTTTCTAAAATAAAAACCGATCCATTAAACCATTCTTGGGGCTGGAGGATAAACCCACCAGTTGGCAATGTGGGTGCGGGGGCGAAGGAAACGGAGGGGAGCCCCTTGAATGGAAGCAAATTACAAATCAAATTAACATAACTTTTACAACAGCTGCAAAAGAAGGAAGCAGAAGAAGTGTAAGCAACTGCTCCTTCCTGCTGAGTGTAAGTTTTGGTAATCCATGTGTGCGTGTATTTATTGCGTAGTGCCGTTACGGAAGAAAGCACTTACCCGTAGGGCGCAATCTTCGCCGTTCTTTACCCAAAGCGGACGAGACGTGGAAACGATAGCCCCAAGAATGTGTTCAACATCGGGAGCTTAATCGTGAACACTCCTCCCGTTTCTTTCCAGAGTATGTAAGGAGAAACTACGTACACGTACGCATGTTTTAGTTTTTCCGATCCTGTTTTTATAGTAAAAAAAAAACAAGAACAATTACCGTTTCCTTGAAGTTCTTCGAGTTTCCTCTTCAGCGAACCCAGGAAATCCATGTTTGCTCAAAACGCAACTTTGGCATCCTAATAAACTCACACACTCTCTTTTTCTCCTGCGTACGACCAGTTTTTGGTTCGTTGCTTCAAGCTGCGTCACTTTTACGCCTAAAACTTTCCTCGTGGTTTCTATCGCGCTTGTTCATTTTTGTGCATTACAGGCAAAGCTTGCTCATGCTTCTAGTAAAAGTCACCATGGTCGAAGACGATAAGAAGAGGAGTTAGCTTTTTTGTCGTTTCCGTTATCGTTCTTTCGATTCCCGTGGAACCCCTAGAACTGTGCGAACATTTCCTTTTCTTTGCTTTCGCTTCTTGTGGAGACCTACACCTACACGTGCATGTTTTGGGTTGTAAAATTGTTTCCAAATTGAGTACATCGACCGACTGAAGTAGGCGTATTAAGAAGTGGAAAAATAAGAATCGACTGTGCAGCTTCTACGGAAAACGGACGCATGGCGTCCTTCGACGTCCTGCCGGTAAGATTATCGACTCCTAAAAACCTTCCACTGTGGGTGATAAAACTTCTGACTTTCGACACAAAAGTCCCAGCCGTTGAGGCTCCTGCTTTCGTTTGACTTTTCGTAGTGCCAAAATTTGTCGCTCTCGCTCGAGCTTTTTCCTTCTCATTTCCTCCAAACTTATTCGGCCCTTGGATTCCTAAGCCCAAAGCCTTAGCCTGTTTTTCGACGGGTCTAACGAAACGAGTGAGGGCGGATGTTCATTTTTTTTCACCAGCGTAAAACCCACACACACTAGGTTTATTGTGATCGAAAAAGTTTGCCAATGGTTTCGACGGATAGATGTGTGTGGTTTTTTTCTCGGGTGTTGGATTAAACGATGCTTCTTTTTCTGACTTTCTACGTTACCTTTTTTCTTATGCATGGATATGGATTCAAATTATATCCTTAGTAAATGCAAACAGCTCCGGGGTAAATTTATTCTTTTTTGTATGCAACACTTGACCGTTAGTTGTACCCGAATGTTCCCACGCAAACCAAACTCGAATCTAGATCCCACAGGAACATACTTAGGACCTGAAGAGAAGTCACCGTGCTGGGAAGAAAAGATGGCCCGTTAGCTTAAGGAAATGATCCCATTTTGTGGTGCACAGGTTTAGTTGAGGTGCTTATGATACCGATACAGAGATCCTTCGATGTCATCTTTATGTTTGTTTTGCTATAGTGTAATGGTGTGAGAGTGCAAATTCTCTCTCAACCACTGGTTAGAAAAGGTAGTCATTGATTGTGATTCATTTTTTTGGTCTTCCTATTTCATCATTTGACCACTGCCAATTTTTTCTCAATTTGTATTTGTAACAATTGGGACCCTTCGTGGAAGGATTGGATGCTTAATGATGTATTCGGTTTTTATGGAGCTTCGATTTTATGGAAAAAAAAGGCGAAAGGGTGCTTTTCCTCAGCGAAAGTGATTCAAAAATGAGTGGAAACATTTTGGATTATTTAATTTTCAATATGATGCCGTCCAAAAATTGTAAAATAATGATTTTAGCTTACAAACCGTTTTAATGAACACAATAATGGGTAAAATACTTTTGCTCTGTATTTAGTTCACTAAAGCTTTCATGTTTAATATCGAACCAAGAACGCAACGTTTATCAACCTGACGCATAAATTTGTCGAATTAAACAAGCTCCCCGCACGCAACGCACCCGCACGACAAAGCATCGAAGTCTTATCGAAGCGGAATTAAAATGGTCCCTTTTTTCCCTTCGAACGGGTCAGTATTTATTATACGACACATTTTATCCCTCGGCCCTTTGGAAAAGCGGCATTACGGTCTTTACAACCTCCCTTCGGCGAAGCATTGCATTGTACCCCGGAAGCCGCCGTAATGCCTTCCGAATCCTTGAGCTACTTGTCCGATAGAATGGGCGTGCAGACAGAAGAAAGTGATACGCTTCTCGGGCAGTTATCAGCCGTTCGCCATCGCCCTGTTTTTTAAGCCCTGGACTGGAGGAGCAATCTCATTACTTACCCACAAAATTGAGAAAGAATTTCTAATTTGTGTACGACACCCTCCTAGGCGTGCCCGACCGCTCTGTTGTGCCTTCGTTGTTCCGTATCCGTTAGACCAAATTCCAAGAATTAGAAAGCTCAAAGGAAAGCTAAACGGGTTATTCGGTAGGTGGATGCGGCTCTGTGGACGCCTAGCGAGAGAACCTTAGCAATTCATTTTCCCGTTCCTAGTCTCCAGTACAACGAAGAAAATGAACATAAGCACGCGGGTCCCGTGAATCCGTTGCTTTTGGCGCTCACGTACGGAGGGATAAGGAATCGCTTTCAGCACCTTCCCAAACGCGTCGATCTTTAATCACATTAAAATTGTTCCGTTTTTTCATCGTTGGAGTGCTCGCGTTTTGCCCCAGCCTCGACTGTTCTGTTGTTTCCTTTATATCTTTAGGCTTTTGCCAACAACCTCTCGGGTTGCCTCGTTGATGTAAGCTTAAATTGTGCCCCATTACAGACGCTGCACAAAATCAGACTTTTTGATCCCATTTTATGCCACAAATCGTCTCGAAAGATTGTAGGCCGACCTTTACCGGGAAGAGGTATAAAAGCTAGGAGGGAGATGTATAGAAGTTTCCAGGGTTCGTTTCCGGTGTTGGACAAAACCTTTCCAACAGAAAAGCGGCAAGGTTGGTCCACGTGTACGCGGTACGCGGAGAAATATAAAATGCGTTCTGCATTTCATTCGATGGGGTTTATTGCTTCAATAAAAAATCAGATTACGGCACCAATTCTCTCGGTGTCGCTGGATTGGACTGGGTGTCAGGAGCAGACGGGACGTACCACACGTGGGTGGCGTAAATGCGAGGGCCATTGTAGCGTCAGAGTTCCTCGGAGGGACGCAGTCACAGGAAGCTCGCAGGATTGCACCGCGGCTGGGATATAAAATAAGTGTGCAATCGTCGGGCGAATGAGCTTCGAAAATTTGTAAGAATATAAAATACCGGCGAAAAAGGGAAACGGAATCTGCTAAAGAATAGGTTCTCAAATACCAGACGCTCACTTTTATTCGGAAAAAGAACGTTCCAGGAACCAAAAAAAAAAAACATGGTTTTATGTTTTGACCCTTTGTTTTCTTTTTTCTTTTCTTTTGCATTGCTACGGCTCTTTGTTGTGAAGCGAGCACAAGCTCTTCCGGTGCGCGTCAAATTTTTCGTTTCGTGAGTAAGAGTAGGACGAATGGCTGGCGGGGAAGCAGGTTCAGTTTTATTTTCCCTTTTTTTTTATCTTATTCCTATTTTCCTTTCCGTTTGTTGATGAAAAGATCGTACACGCGATAACGCCGTCTGCTACTGTAGTCGTCGTCGGAAGTTCGGCGTTAGAAAACATAAAAAAAATGTTTGGTAAAGTATGACTGGAATGGGATGGAGTGTACACACGTGTCGCCTTTTGCTCACTAACACAGTGCCGTTTGGTTACTTAATGTCTAGCTGAAACCGTGTAAAACCCCGCCGCAATTCACTGATGGATTCCTTAACACGGTGGTGCATGTGAGAGTGGTCAAGTTTGAGTTTCCCAGTTCCACTTCAGCAAGGCTCCTCGACTGCGGTCTATGGGTTTTACAAGAAAAAAAGCGAAAGTCGGTCATTGCACCAATACACGCGTTAACCGATTACAGTACGTCGCAGACGAAATACAGCCACAAGGCTGTTGAAAAGCGAAAACAACCTCTTGTAAACGAAAGTAAAATCCGACGCACGCGCTATTAACGTGCCATTCCGGGCGTTAGTTGTGGTGATGGTGCCGAAGCTTTCAACCACTTGCATTGAGTGTGTGCGTGCGGGGAGCGTTGCCGTACGTGTTTAACTCCTTGCATTCTGGGCTTTACGTTGGGTATTCCACTGTACCACCACAGGCGGAAACTAATGTTTATTATTCCGTTTTCACCTTCCCAGCAAATACCGGCCACGCAGACAAGGGAAAGTTGGATGGCTGCTTAGGCACTTCTGTTCACGTCGATGAAGCGAAACCTCTTTTATCTCTGAAAAGAAAGTGGTAGAAATATGCAACGGAAAGTCATCCTCCTCTTTCAAACTGATAGGAAAAACTTTCCTTAGATTTAAATGTGGAGACGCCTGGTGCTTTTCCAGTGCCAAACATGGAGACGCCTGGTGACCAGTCTGCCAAAGACTGACGCAAAAAGCATAGCAAACAACGCTTCGTAAATTATTGATTACCACTCAGCTGATTTTGGTGATGAGATGCAATTGTATTGGTGTTCTAACTTTTGCTTACACACAGACACCCTCTCGCATTCCAGAGGGTTGTTGTTAGGATGGCCACGAGCCGTTTGAGAGGCAGGCCAGCTAGCTAGCTGGCTGGTTGGCTGGCTACAGGAAATTATGCCCGAATCGAACGAAAGAAAATAAACACAAGCTTCTGCTTTGTCACAAACTGGTGGGTTACACTGGCGTGAAAGGGAAGGTGGGAACGATGCAACCGTCTGGTATCGGAAGCGGCGAAGATTTCTCGGCCACGATGCGTTCCCCGGTGGCTTTGCCCGAGGCAGCCATGTAGAATATTGTGTACCGGGTGGAGGAGTAGCATGAAAACCGGCTAAGAACGACAATGGGAGGGGTTTTGGGCTGGGTTTAGGGTTCTCAGCGTGGCGTCTCGCTGAAAATCGTACAGTTTTCGGTGTCGTCGCTCGCCGTCAGTTGTGCTGCTCGAGGGCAGTCTTGAATCCTGCTCGTGTTTCTTCGGTGCGCACAACCTGTGTCCTATGAATTATTGTGTCTAAAGGTATCGCGAAGCTAAAGTGCAGCATTTAAAAAAGGATTACCTTCGGTTGGTGCATAACAAAATTTCTCTTACGACGAAGAGGATTATCCGGTGCAAAGTGCCTGCAGATGCGATTAGTCTGTTTCAAAACACTCAATTCTCATATAAGCTCAACGTTTCAATCGAATTCGGCGTTCTGACATTAAAGTCTTCCTCATTCTAGTGACTCGCTGTTATGTAACTCATCAGGGTTTTGTTTTGTGGCATTCGCAAAGTCGACAAACAATTGTTGCAGAACATCCTATTAAAGAGCTGATGGATGTAACTGAACTTGAAGCTGTGGTTTTCTTTCAAATTAGCACAACAACCTTAAAGCACAAACACAAAAAGAAGCACTGAACGTGAGTAAAAATTTAAAAAAATACTTCAATGGCAGTGAAATTTATATTTCAGTGAGTTTTCTGTTCGCAGCAAATAAAAAAACGACCCGTTCCTCGGTCCTTGTAGCGTAAAGGAAGAAGAGGCAGAAAAAGGTGATGTGAAAGTATAATTAATACCGGTTGGATGGCAATAAATTTAACCCGTCGCACGAGGGGGAGAAGGACCACAGAGGCCTAGACCTACAGAGATGGAATCACACCACCAATCGTGTGAGATAAGTTCCAGGACGGCGGCTGTGGGTTGCGTCTTCTTCAAAGCCTTCTACATCCGGCAATCTAGGCGTTTCGAAATATTCATTCCGCTCCGCGATGTGTGGTCTTGGCAGACCTGTTTCGTTGTGATATTTTCGTTTTCGTGTTGGGCTTGGGTAGTAGCATGTAATAATAATCGCCACCGAACCTCAACCGCCATTCTCACCTAACACGAACGACCCAACGTGCTCGTTATCTTATATTAATTATGCTTGGATAAATCCTGCGTAGAAGGTATTACATTTTAGGCATTATGGAATGACTATTTTGGAGTAGTCAAACCGAAAATGTTGTACAATGATGGTTGACACACAAGCATATTCACCACGCTGCTGGCTTGTTTCTATCGTTCATTGTTTTATCAAGCCGTAGACGGAATACCGTAGGTTACATTAACATACTCCTTATCATCTCTTTAGAGACACCCTCCCGTCTTGGGAAGTTGGTATGCTTTCCCTATTCGCAACTTTGTCACTTGTGGTGGAGAATGCTGGAACTAATTGTTAATCATTTTGAAAAGAAAACCTCCTAATGTACTAAAGTGAAGTTCTCTTATATCAACCGTGCTGCGAGCGAGCAATCGGTACTGTAGTACTCTTCCGACGCTCCCAACGATGTAATCCGTTGAATTAAACGTTATTCCTCCCATTGCCTGCCTCGCTTAGTGTAGGTTGGAATGCATTAGAGTGTGAGGAGAAGTGAATTAAATTTCCTAATGTGATAGCAAAGGCACGTATCCGCGTTTAAAGACATACAGGACGAAGATAGATGGTTCGCCGTTTGCGTATGGCGTTCCCTATATTCCCCAAATTCTTTACTGAGCTGTCTGATGAAATCGGAAAGTTTCCACACTTCATGGTTTGAAGAAGTTTTAGAAGCCGAGTCGTGTGATTCGGAACCTACTGGTGATCAACTGAATTTGTTTAAATTGTAGCCGCACGAAATTAGTTTAATAATTAGTTATGTCATGTGTTTTGTTCGATAAACTTTTTACTAGTTTTTTTTATGGGGCATTTAGATTACGTGCGACGCCAGTCTATCATTAAGTTAATGACTGTTGTTGAAATCTGTTTTCTAGATGGGTAGCTTTTCGGTAACTTTTTACAGCAATTTATAGCGCAATGCGTTGACAGGAGACCCAAAACCGGGGGAGTCCCATTATTATCAGTGGCTGCTAAATAGGCTTCTTTCCAGCATCGATGTAACATGGAAAGCGGTACCCGTAATTAGTAAACGACATTCAGGATGAAAAGATCGAGTGCCTTCATCAAGAAGGTTATTTTTGGCCCAACCCACCAGCGGGTACACCATCATACAAGGTGCTAAAAGCCACCCTAACGGCAAATTTTCCATTATTGTGAACACCTTCGTACGTTGCCTTAGAGGAAGGTGACAAGTGAGGCAACGGAATGGTGTGAATAAAATAGAAGGAAGTGGAAAAGAAAGAAGGTATGACAGAACGGAAAAAATTAAAGCAGAAAGCATGTAGAACATTTTTCTTCGATGTTTTTC
Organism: Anopheles atroparvus; assembly: GCA_914969975.1. Classification (NCBI taxonomy): domain Eukaryota; kingdom Metazoa; phylum Arthropoda; class Insecta; order Diptera; family Culicidae; genus Anopheles; species Anopheles atroparvus. The sequence continues at coordinate 22,313,552 of CAJZCY010000001.1, read as the reverse complement.
ACTTTCGTGGAAGTGAATACCGTGCGTGTGCAATTAAGGTGTTTTTTTTTCCTTCGCGATTTTGCACACCGCGCGCTAAGCTCCGTTGGGTATTTTTCGATTTCCCTTGACGTTTTTTACGGCTCAGGTAAAGTCGGCGCAGAGTTTTATCGCGGGTGGGTTTGCTTTCTGGGAAAATAAATTAATTACAAAACTTTGCCACTTCCCAAAAACTGCCAATAAAGGTCAATAATGGCCATAATGAAGAAGAATGTCGGCCATCGTTGTGACTGCGAGGCGAAAGCCAACTCCTCCTATCCTCGTCCCACTGAAATGCCAAAACTTAGATCATGTCTTGTGCGGTCAGATAAGACGATGTTGATGAAGCCGGAAGCAAAGCAAGCCTACTCGGGGAGACTGTTTTTCTGCATCTGTTTTCCTCCCTCTTTATTTACGGATTATGGTTATTCTGTTTACCTCGGGGAATATCAAGGGACAGCCTCTCCGTCTCGAGCAAAACCGGCCAGCTAAACGTCTCCCACGGCACATCGTAGAAACATTTCGCTAAAGCACATTTTAAACACAAAATTTAACTTTTAATTGGACATTATTAATAGGTCCGATAGAATGCTCCGGTGGGATGGCATTTTCGCAATGTCACGCGCGAGTGCTAGGAGAAACGCGATAGGTTGGAAAGGTTTCGTGGAATTTGGTTTATTTCCTGCACGTCCTAGTGTTCTCAGTCGATTCAACGCCTCGGCTCCTCATTTCCACAGGAGTTTGCTTTGTCTCTACGTCAGGGCGCCTCCCGTGTTGTTGAGAACGCAACGCCAAACCATGGAACAAAACCTTTAAGTGGCCTTAATTAAATTTTCAATTACGAAAACTGTCCGTCCTGCCACCGACACTCTTCGTTTTCGCCAAAGCAGGCCAGCGTCGTCGTTTGGTTTCGTGGGAAAAGATTATTTTGGTCAATGTTTTAATTTCAAGAGGCTTGATTTTAGCTTGCCGATGAAATGGAATATTCTAGTAAAGCAAAGCTGTTTGGAATAGAGTCTAATCTGTTTAAAACCTATCACCCTGCAGACCAAGAAAGTGTGCACAAAGGTTCTGTACTTTTATCTTCGCATACGATTACATTATTGCAAATTATATTTCCCCTAGAAATTAGCAACCGGCAATTCATTCTGTTCTGTGTTTTTGTCCAGCGTGGGGCACGGCGAACCTACGCAAACTTATGCAACTGCACAACCACACAAACACCGCTTGAAAAAGAATAAAGCAATCGAAAGCGAATTAAAACGAGCCGTAGACGTATATAGTCGCACACTGACATAGTGTGCAAATGCCGGTTCTCAATTCAATCCGGTTGTATGCTCTTTCGTCGAATAAAAAAAATTAAAAAAGGATTATCCTCTTCCGTTCGGGGGAAAATTGAAAACGAAAGTGTAGTATGTGCATTACGAAAGCAGACTGGACTGGGACGAACAGAATGAAGCGTAAAGCAGAGAGCAATCGAAAAAAGAGTCTTATAACGAGCTCACAAAGCACCATGCGGCTCCATTGCCACATTAGCTTCGGGTGGTACAGTGCATAGGGCCGTAAATGTGATTTTGCTGTTTAATATGGTACGCAGGATAGAAAGAGTGCGTTCTTTTTGTATATCCTTGATCGAAAGTGAGAGCAAGAGAGTAAAAGCTAGCGGACGAACAAAAAAAAGGAAAAAACAAAACGTCTACACGCGAAGCGTCTGAGCATGCGGCCTTGCGAAGACCTTGAACTACGGTTCCAAGGCAACTTGCGTTCATCGGCAACATCATGCACCACCAATACCAGCGTATCGTGTAGGCTGTGCCGATCGGAAGCATTCGAGCCCATTCTGAATCGTAGGCTGGCGCAGGCTGCCATCGACTTTTCCAGAGCGACTGACTCCGACTAGGGGGAAACGGGATGGAAATAAAAAATGCAATCAATACTCGCCGGAGCGGCCACGATATATTCGAGGGACTTTCCATTTCCGTGCGGCGGAAAGTGAGAGTGTGTCGTCCGACAGAGAACTGGTAGATCGCAGTGAGAGTGCTCGTCGGCAGCGAGTGAGACACACTGGCACACTACCACAGTGAAGGGCCGGAAAAAACTCGCACTCTGGTATTCCGACTACCTCAACAGTTTTCCATGCACCCTCGGGATCATCCCGGGGCCCGTTTTTCCGGGAAGTTGCTGGCTCTCTGCACGCAATACACGCGCAAACGCAGACAAATACACGTGTATTCATTTTCTGGAAAACGTTTGTGCGAGTTGCTTCGAGACAAAGAGACTTCTGGTTTTTGAAGAAATCTAAAGGCGTGCGTTAAGGCGAAGGTAGGACGACCGTCGCCGGCGAAGCAGCTTCAGTCTCACATTCTTGAAGAGCCAAGTGGTGCTTTAGACAATCATTTCTTTGCTTTTGTTCATGTTTGCTGTGTATGCCGATATGTGTCTGGGGAAGCCCCGGGGATGACAACTGTGACGTCTGGGAAGTCTTTTCGAGCCAAGCAAACAGTGAGCCACGGGACAGTACTTGCCATGATGAAAAGCTTCATTCTTGACTGCCCTGCGGAGGTCGGTCCCCGGTAGCGTGGTGAAAAAGAAACCGGCGGATACCCACGTTGATCATTAGTTCTACCCGGAACCGCTCGGAGCTTCACAGCAGCATCCTCCTCTAGCGTTAAGGTCGACGGCTGTTATGGCAAGCACCGAGTCAAGGGGGGGCGAAAAAGTACAATCCAACAAAAGGAAACCGAAAAACACTAGAGAAAACTTGACGCCAGGCGTTGTTCAGGTCCGATGTTGATCGTAAAACTTGCCGGCTGCTGATGCTCTTCGGGCTGATGCCAACTGCGCAATAAAAGAAGCCCCACGGTGGTCCGGGCTTGACGAAGACATCAAGCTCGAGATCTGGCTCTAGTTTAGTGGCGTAGTGGAAAAACGAAACTTTTCCGCTGTTATATCCGTAATTTATCGCTCCCCGAACACACACAGCCAGGAGGGCTAAGAGGCATACCGGCGTTCGCAGCGGTATCCCTTCTGCACGTGGAGCGATATCCTTATTAATCGCCCAGCAATCGGTCAACTGGCTGCCGACTCGCCTTGGTCGCCTTTTCTGAAACCATTGGCTGAATGCGGGTGAATACGCGCTGGCTGTTTGCCCTGTTTGCCCGAAAAGGGTCTTGTCGAGAATGGCGAAGACGCTTCCGAGTCACGCGCTGCGTCAAATCTTGTGCCGAATTGGTTTCCACTGGAAGGCTTTCCCATGGACCATCGTAATGCTCCAATTTTGTCGGTCATTTGATACGCGCTGCAGGGCGCCATTGATCGCCCATGGTGTGATTAGAAGATTTCCTTCGACTCAAACTTCGGACCAGTGCGTTGCTGGGCAGCAATTCAAACTTCTGCCAACTATAGATACACTCAATGGCATGCGGGTTGCCTTCGTTCTCCGCGAAACCTTTTCTCTTCTTTTTATTGTGTTGCTGACGTCGTGTTTTGCTTGGTAGGAAACGATGGCAGTTATTAGAGTTGTTGCATGAGTTTTGTCGGAGATGAGATCCTATCAAGAAAGGAAAGCTGTTTTGCTCCGGTCAAGCTCATGCCGCCGGCCTTCGAAGTGGATTGTATTTTGTTTTGCCCACAAAACCAAATCGGCTTCAAATCTAATTATGCGTTCGCGTTTTGGCTGCAAAGCATGGAGCTCTCTAGCAAGTTGTGTGCACGAGTGTGATAGAAACATTCCAGAGTGGAAGAAAAAGGACAACCGGATTGTGATGCACAGGCAGGCTGGAAGGACGACCGTGAGAATGGCCGGCGTTTATTTTTGCGTAAAATCCTACCCGACAAACCAACCAGCCCAGCCAACCGCCCAGACGGAATATATCGATCAGCTTAGGTCTGAACCCAAACAATGAAACCTACATAATTGCTGACCCCATGGCATGTGCTTATATATGTGTCGAAAATTTCATAGGATGTGTAGGTGAAAAGGTACACGAAAATCACACTGGAGGTTTTTCCCCCCTTTCCGGAGGATCATTTCGCTTCCGGCTCAGAATCCCTTCATCTCGCCTTTGTACTTGCCTGTGGATAGTGTTTGCCGAGCTTGGGCACAAAGCGCCGCTCCTTTGTAGGGAATCCGAATTGGTTATCCAGAATTTGACACGGTGACTCTTTACACGGCATGAAACCCGGGCGCGATACTCGGAACTCACGCCAAAGTAAACTCCTATATTCGATGTTCATCAGGAAAAGGAACTACCTCTGTGCCTTCTAGCCCTTGTAGAGGGACGTAAAAAGAACGAACTCAAATTAAACTCACATTATTCTGGAAGCAGATTAGTTCAGTTAATTGTTAGCTTTGTTCGTTCTTCGTCCTTCCCTTTCTCTTCTGGGCATCCGTTGCCATGGTTGGAGTGTTCCAAACCATGGCACGGAGAACGAAATGCCATTCCCATGCATACCCGAGAAAAATACCATCGCCTACCGACAGTGCTATTGTTAATTCGATTTAGCCCACTTGGTTGGTCTTCAGGTTCAGGACTGTGCACCAGCTGTCTGTTTGAATAAAGCCGTATTTTTCACAATAGCGAGTTTTGAACTCACCTTCTCAAACGTACTCTTGAGAATCCGGAAAACAGCCTCCAAAATACCATTCAATTTAATGACTGGCCACCTTTTTCCTGAAAAAAGGACTCGTTTCATTAATGGGCACGATGTCGCTTTTTGGTTTTTCTTCTATTGAGGAGTATGCGTTATTGTTCAACATCGTTTTGCTCGAGCTTGCTTCTATCATTGAAAGCCAAACACCGCCGGTATTTTTTTAAATAAAAAAGTGGAAGTAGGGAGTAGGAAATTGATTGGAAGTAGGAAAAAACCCAGGGATACTTCAGAGAAACATTGTGGTACACAAATGGTGCGTCTGATGTGAGGACTGATGTTCTTTCCTGGAACAATTCAACGTTCATCGAACGCAATCGATGTGGAACATCTATTCTACTCCACTTTGCCGGTGATTTTCTTGATTGTTTGTTTGATTCTCACTAGAACTTTGGCTGTCAAATTGATTAATGTAGTAGGGTGTAAAATGAGTTTTCTCAGAAGACCTCCACCAGAAGAAGAAAATGACATATGATTTCGGAGGATAAAGGAAAACTGAAACCGATGGAGCGTATTCAGAAACACAGTCACGTCTTCTCGAGACATACAAGAAAAATATGTCAAGGGTTTTTTTTCTTTCCAGGTGTTTTAATGCTTTTTGATCAGGTTGTTTTGGTTTCTGTTAAATTATGAAACAAAACACGTTGCTTGTGTATTTAGTACGCCCAAAACACATCAGAGAACAGTCAGATCAGATCTGGAAAACTCATCTCATCTTTTTTTGCTTTGCCCTCTTGCCGTCAGTCACAGAAAAGCGGAAGTGGAATTGCGCTCCAAAAAATTGGGACGTCATCTGATGCCAAGCGCAAGATAAAATTTTCCCCTTGTGAGCTGCCGATCGATTCTGTTTTGAAAGGGAAAGGTAAAATAAAATAAACGGTATGTACTGGTAAACCGGCATATATAACCATCCCTGTGTGACGGTGCCCAGGAGTGAGGAAAATGTGGTTGTACGTGGCCCTCCTTCGCGTTTCGCGTATGGTGTGCAGCAAGCAGAAAAGCATGTTAAGAAAAACCGATAGGAATATACTTTCATTCGCCAAGATGCCAATTTATTCGCTCGTTTTTGTCCTCCCCTAAGCACACTGCAATAATGGTCCCATGCGGAAAGGAACCACACGATCTCGTCTAGATATGGAACTGTAAATGGGTGAAAGCTCGTTCAAACAAAATGATGGAACCAGCACCTCGGCCACAGCTCCTTTTCCTGACGTCGTGACAAAATGTCTCTTTCCATGGATTGGAGAAGATTGTGTTCTTTCTCCCTGAGCACTAGCGAGCACTCCCGGATGGGTAGGATGAAAAAGAATGGAAATAGCGGGTATGAGAGTAGATAGCGTCAATTTGCACCTACACGGCGGTTGTGAGAGATAACGGAATGGCCGATTGGTGCTCTCGGGAAACAAAGCGCAGCGTGCGAGGGTAGAAAAGGCAATAATAAATAAAATTGAAAAAGCACGACTATGGGCCACCTTTCTCCAGGATGTGCTGCAGAATGAGGGCACGAAGAAATACTTGAAATTCCTACCTCTTTTCTGCCGGTTCTGTGAGTGTCCCATCCCTGCTCTCTTGTTCTAGTTGTTATGGTCTTTGCTCCAATAACTTCCTGGGGATTTTTTTCTAAACCTTTCTATCCCCCATTTGCAGTTGATTCGCGATCAAGAGCACAAAAACCGTAGTAAAAACACAAATTGTAAGTCGACCGTTAAGGTTTCCGCACATTCGTTCCTTTCTATGCTGCTGGGTTTTATTTTTGCAAAAATGTGTCAGGGGTGAGTTGGCGTTGGAAATATCTTCACACATTAGAAGTAGAAATTCGTTCCTGGCAGTCTCGTGTGCTCGATTGGTGCTGCTGGAAAATGGTCCTAGGCGGGAGTGTTTCCCACCATCAGATGACAAATTGATGTTTTATCGTGCTCATCTTCATGCGCTTTCGTTGGTCGTTGTTTGGAATTGATTTTGAACAACTCTGTGTGCGGTTCTTCATTTACTCAAATTTTCTCACATCGTCTTCTGAACCATCAATCTGTCGCATCGTTGGAAAATTTCTTTTTGACATAAGCGGGACAGGATGAAACGTTTGCTTCTACCCCGGCCTACCTGAAGGCGATACGCTTGGTTTCATATAATCGATTATGAATGCGGGGGAAAAAGATTATCAAATAATCTTCTTACTCGGAAGTTATTTATGATTTGACAGATACGAACTTAGATATCCGGCAGGAATTCACTTGAGAAAGAGAATGTAAATGAGACATAAAAGTGGAGTAAGCGGAAGAGCTGCGTGACAGTGGTAGAAATGTTAATGATGCTCTCTTAGGTTGCTACATTTTTATGAGTCTTATGTTCAGATTAAATCAATATACGCATCGTGAAATAACCTCGTTTGCATATGCTAATGTTGAGACTGCAGTTTTAGATGAGTCATCATTTTATCCAAATCAGTTTCATTTCAAATGCCTTGAAATTGAATACGGAAATTAAAACTTTCTAACTGAATTCAAAAGATGAAATAACCCTTATCATTTTGATGAAACCACAATTTATGCATGCATATACTGACACACAGTCGCACGTGGGCCTTACGTGACTGTATTTCATATGAACTGATTCTGTGCTTCCAACCATCCAGCCTACCAGAATGCCAAGTACTCTCCATATGACAGCTGTCAATTATCAGCAATCTCATCGCAATCAGGCTATTTTCTCAATGTCAAAAGGAAATCCTGCACTTCTTCCGGGCCCATACGAATTGCCATCTTTTGGGAAAAGAATAAGAGACCACAGGAAGCTGTGCAGGAGTGTGCCTCCAGATTGGAAGTGACACCTTGAGTTAAAGGAATGGAAACAAATGTTACAACTTTCTTACTCGTACGTTTCATTGTTTGGTTTTTTTCCGAGAGGTGAAACCGAATTGTCGACATCGGAATGTGACTGGCGGGAAAATGGTTAAATCATCCAGAACCGTCGCCCCTGCCGATGTGTGACAATACAATTAAAAATATATCCCTAGCACACAACGTCGCACACCGGGTCGACCACCTTATGCCGTGCGAATCTTCTCCGTCTGTCTAGGTGGCGTTTAGAAGAAGAAAGAAATAAAAACGTAAGCACACAATGGGTACACACTGATTGCCGGGTGTGGAACCCGATTTCCACGAAAAGTTGTGCATCTGATCGTAGAAATGGATGCTTCCACTGTCCTCGAACGGGAAGTTATTTGACGCTCCCCAACCGTTGCTGGTATGCGAACGGTTCCTTTTTTTCCTGTACCGCTCTGTGACAATTTTACTTCTTTCACTGGACTGATTTACCCGTGCAGGGGTTTCCCAGGGCAGCGGATGAAAGCATCGTCCACTTGGTGTACAATAAAGAAGGACCCTCGTCCCTTCGTTTATGTAGTCGGTTTGCCCTCGGTGTTTTTTTTTATTGTACTCTAGTTCGACACTTATTTTGTCATGTTTGTCCTACTCGTATGGTGGGTAGGACACCGTATGGAATGGTTCGTGCGTTTGTCAGTTTTCCCATTTCCATCTGCCTCAATCAGATATCCATTTCAATTTGATACAATTGAATTCACCCCCTCAAGTTCGCTGTTGCAGAAGGAGTTAAGTGTGTGGATGCTGGAAGAAGGGAATGAGAAACGAATAAAAGCCATGGATGGATGGCCGATTTGCTTTTTCTACCGTTTTTGCAACGCTCATAAAAAATGGGTTCTGAAGGACTCAAGGAAAAGTTTCGAAGCAAGTATAAAGTATAAGAAAAAGAATACAACTTTCCTTTCTTTGTTTAAGTTGGTTTCGAGAAATGTTTCTATTTGCAGAATGCTGCTTTTAGATTTCATGCTTTCGCAACAAGCTGTTGAGACATATATTTTCCTTGTCCAAATTTGCAAGTATAGCTTTGTTGTTTTTCCTCTCAAATTTTAACCGTCATTTGGGCGGCTAAGGGACACAATATCGATCGTATTTTATTTCTAGCCACAAGGGGCAACCCGGTAAAGCAAAGAGCAGGGGTAAATTTACAATCGGATGAAATAGCATTAATAATTCTCCCCCGATGTTTCGCCAGCGTCTTTCTGTGTTTCTCGTGTTTCTCCCGAGATTCCTTGCACGATGAAACATAAAATTGATCTTCGTCTTCTTGGATTCTTTTTCGTCTTGATTTCAGCCTACCTTTTAAGGGACATTCTACCTAATGCAAAAGTGGCACAAATCATCGAATAAACAACAATGGGTCTGAATTCGAGCAGAAAAAGTCGCAACCAGAATTAATTAATTTCGTTCTCTAAGTTACTAAACGGGCTATTTGGGCTGGTGGAGTTCTTCCTGGCTTGGACAAGTGGCTGATGGAATAAATGCCTGTAAAACACATTTTCACCAAACTCGTCCTTGGTATAGATGCTTTTCCGTGTCAACTCCATCATACTGCCTATTGAAGAGGGTTACTACTGCTCGATTTTGTGCGCAAAAGAAGCAAAATTTACTCTTGGCGAGAAAACCTGGTTAAGACTAACGTTAGAGCCCACATTACTACCCTTCATTGTTTTGAGTGTCCTGGCTAGCGGTTACAGCACCAGACGGAGCGGTTACGGCCGCCGCTGCCGTCCGGTCATTTTCATTCTCATTAAGCTTTCAATCATGAAAATGGCGATAAAAGCGAGCATTACTTTAATTGTTTTCAGATACCTCTGTATCGACGCTGCCGATTCCGTTAGTCGTCCGCTTCGTCCTATCTTGCACCTTTCTTTCGATTACGGAACTATAAATTCGAAAATTTCCAGAGCAATAAATAATCCGATTTATCAAACACGCGGTGCTCCATCGCTCAATACCGTGACGCGGCAGGCTTGATAGGCGAGCTCAAGATGGAAGTGGGCCATACCCAGTGATAAAACCCTTAAGCACACGGTCCCTTTGCCCAAAAGGTAGCATAAAGATGCTATCGAACTCATAATGCGCGATATGCTTACCCACCCTTTAGCCCCGGTCCCGTGCATGGTGTCGTGGCGAAGAGTATACTATCGTGTGTGCAGACACACAAAACACCCAAACGAGAACAACGTCTAACGAATGGCGAAGCACAGGATCTCCACTGAATTCATCGGCGATACGGTCGGTGCCCGGAAGATCTATAGTCGGCTGTCGTTGTGCATGAATAACGACAGATGGCGCGCGTGGCATGGGCTGGCAGAATGTGTAAGTTTAGGGTTTTCGTTGTATATTCACGCATGAATATTTTGTCCCATTATTTGCTGCAAAAGCACACAGAAAATATGACAGCACCACTTCAATAAGAACCCACGCATAACTTCTTTCTCGCGAGAAAGAGAGAAAAACACGGAGTCCCTAGACCGAATCTACTGATTTTTATCAAACCTTTAATGTGATTCTCCAAAAGGGTACTCCAAGTCCACTACATAGATACACTCGAACAGCGAGTAGTGACGCTCATGAACGAAACGCACGGTGCCAGAGATACGCATCGCTAGTTTCGGGTTGTGTTTTGAGTTATGTTTCGATGGGTCATACCTGCCCATGGCCACGCCTTCCTTCGTCTTAGCTTCTCGTCCACTTATTCTCCCTTCTTACAAGCTCGTAGTGCAGCCTCCAGGGATCTTTTAGTGAAGCACCTTCAACACTAGCGGCGCCAACACGTGTGTCAGACCGGAATGAAATCTACTGGAACCGATAAGACACGCTGAAACAGGAACTCCGCCCTGGATGGCCGGTATTTTGGATATCTATAGAGCCGCGATGATTAAATTTACGATACACACCCCTACAGAAACTTGTTATGACTGAAATGTGCTACCAGGGAAACGCATCAAGGGTTTCTATTCCTACATCAAGCGAGGAGCAAACAACACGTTCACAATTACGACAACACAAATAAGGGCGAATTATTTTTCAACATCCCCACTAGAACTCCTATTTCGCGGAGATAAAAAAAGTTTTAACAACAATTTAACAAAAACAAGCAAACAAATGATAATAAACCACAAACGCCGTGGAAGAAATGTGCATACACTACTTTGGCAGACAACAAAATGCTGATCCACGCATCAAAAAGCGTTCTGGCGTAGCTCACAGCGACGGAAATTGCCGGTTGGTCGTCGGACTAGACGCTAGACTGTGGGTTCAGAAATGCAGTGGAAGTAAAAAATGATCGTCGACGGTCGTTGGCTTTGGCGTTGTCGCTAGACTTTTCAGAAGCGTCATAAACGGTCGAACGCCCCACTAGGACTTCCTATAAAGCTAAAAAGCTAATGGAATCTTAACACCCTCGTGGATGGCAGGAACTGAACATAACCTAAAAACTAAGAAAAAAAATACACTAGACACAGTAACGCACTACTGCATGACCTACATGAGACAGGCGACATGTACATGTTGGTTATCCTTTTTTTTTTTTTTTTTTGCTTGATTAACTCGAGCTCGGAAACCTAACCATGTGCCCAGCGTTGGCGCCATCTGAGGTTCTTTGTGTGCCACAAGAGCCAGCAGAGGCCGATAGCCTCAGTTGCGTCGCAAACCGACAAAAAGACCCAAGTTTGGACACTTTGCAAGGAATTGTTCGTTAGCTCGTTTCGTCTTACATGGGAAGACACACTGGAGCTCTGGGATAAACAAAAATCGATACGATTCGAATGAATGAATTCTTCGATGTTATCGGCCCATCGGTCGATGACAGTAACGGGTGGCTTGGCCAGCGAAGCGAAGAAAAACAGTCCTGTTTAGGCAGCATGGTCAAGTCAAATCATACTACAGAAACATAACATTGAGCATGTGCAGTCCGTAAAACGTGATAAGTCTTTTTGGAATGACTGTTTTTTCATCACCCATCAAACGATTTGATGTCTAAATATTTGTGAGCCCACATAACGATTTTGTTTTCCATTTTCGAATATAAGAATCTTCACAGCCTTTCCTTTGATCCTTTGCGAGATGTCTACCCTTTGGCCCCGTGATTCATATTAGAGCAACTAAATTATTAGCCCCTCCTAGTTTTTGTTGGTGCTCCTCATTTACAGTTTAATTCTTTACTATTAGGCAGTGAAGATTTTTATAGCATTCCTCCGTTAACTTTTTTACTTTCCTAACTTTCAACCACCTTTCACCATAATAGATATGATCGTACGCCACCGCCTACTTTTTTGGCACTACCTACCTCTAATCCTCGCTGTTGTGAAGGTGGAGTACACTTTGACGTTCTTTCTTATCTTCATGCCTCTGCGCGACCCTCGGGTCTTTAGTTTGTTTAGAACAGTTGGATTGTTTTGTTTGTTTCTTTCCTTTCAACCAATGGCGCTGCATAGGCAACACAGTGAGAGCGATAAAGAGGGAAGCAATGGTCAAATACTATCACTTTGCCCCGTTGTGTGCCATAATGCCCAGAAGCGTGCTCTTTCCTATCGAGAGGCAGCACAAATGTCAACAAACGCTTCCAACATGGATCCGACTGGCGTCATTCTCGCGTGGCGGACCGTACCGGTTGCGATAGTGCGCCCCCCCGTACATTAGATCGAGCGTCAAGATGTGTTTACGGCAGCCGATCGTAGTGCTTATCGCGGATACTTCTTTCCTTTTTTCAAACAGTCCTTCTTCCGCTTACACTCAGTTTATTTCTAGATTTTTTTTCTGATGTGTCTGTTTTACTTTTGGTTTAGAAAACATGTTTGAAATTGCATTGATTTGTATTTTTCCTATACTTTAATACGCTTTAGCTTTAGAAGCGACTATTGAAGCTATGTACATGTTTTAAAAAAAACTTCACATTATGCTCCAATGCAAAATTTTCCACCGCGTCAGGATTCATACGAGCAAGAATTTTGTTTTTACTAGGTCTGAAAAATAATTTACTGAAAAAACATCAGGATCGAGTGGATGGTAAAATCTCGCCACAATCGATTAGCAAGTGGATTATTACAGCAGTGGCCAACGGGTATGTTATGGTGGGGTTATGGTGGTACTATGCGCAGCGGTTTCGCACAATGAGACTAAGGTATGGTGTTGTCTATCTTTTTCCTGTTTCTTGTGCCTTCCCTATTTACCATCCTTCGGACTAGCCGGAGGTGATAATGTGCCACTATCAACATCCGTCATGGGATGATAATGTTTACGTGTAGCAAACTAATCCACTTCACTCTGGCCAAAGCCACTCGGCAAGGTTGGACAGGCACGAGGCGCCGCATCGATAGAAACGTTTTTGTGTGTCTTATTTTTCTTGCCGTGGCCGATGATTAGAGAGCGGTATCAATCCTCTTTCCCTCTAGCGTTAGACAAATAGAAAGACCCTTTCCTTTTGACCCTCTCATTAAGCCGAATTCTTTTGTATTGATTTTCTTGGTTAATTGTGCTATCTTTTTCTAAATCCGATGATCGTTGGCAACCAGCCAATGTAGTTTGTTAACGATTTTTGTAAAATCAAGACCAAAGAATCAGATAGATAGCAGCTTGAAGAGAAGTGCGATTGGTTGGATTTATAACTTCTTCATAATTTGTACCCCGCTAATGCAATCCCAAGCCCTTTTTGGATTTAATATCTTTTAACTGTAATCAAAACAAAAGATAAACACAAAGTTGTGCGATGCGTTACTGTATTTACCAAATCATTATCCAAACCATCTTTGTTAATGATTTCATGGAAAAAAAGGAAGTTCATTTTGATCTTTAAAAAATCATTAAATCTAAAGCAAGCACGCAAAATTCACATGCTCTCGGCATCAGTGGCTTTCATCGTATTTTTGAACGACCAAGATCATCGAAAAGAAAGGGAAATGGTCTGGTTTTTTTTTATGCAGATGCCATTAATTTGCAACGTTTGGCTGCAAGTAAATAAAAACAGGAAAATTTGATGGCAAACGACGCGTAAAGAAGGAGCAAATCGTCATATAACGGGGGCGTAGTAAAAGCTTACAAAGCCATATCCTCTGCCTGGAGTCAGGGTTTGCTTCGCCCTTTTAAGCAGGCGCACCATTTTATCGCCTTGTTTTGTTGCTACCGTGGCTCGGATTCCGTGCAGTTGAAAATGGCGATGAAAATGTTGTTGGCGGCCGAAGGATTTGCCATTCCCGGTACCGGAAACAAATTACACATTCTGTCGGTTGTTCGTTGGTGTTAACGCTGCTCTACGCGGCAGGTTTTCCCCGAGTTTGCCGCGAGTTTGTTTCGCATCTTCACCAACTTTTTTCCGGCGCTAGCATGATTTGTCGCTTGTTTGTAGGGTGAAAATTGCTAACGAAGAAAAATCGTGCTCATCAATCCAAATAGCAAAGCAGCCACCGTGGCTCGTTCTTGGAAGCGCGAGCAGTTGCCGCACGTGTGACACAATCGGTTTCTCGGGGTAAAAGTGGAACACATCTGCGAGAGAAAGCTTAGGACATAGTGCAATCCTCCGATGTCAATCAATATTTACCTTGATGGTGTCTGTGTGAATCTGCTTTTGTTTTTGAGTACTTTGTTTCATCTTCCTCTTGTCAATACTGCTCCAAGAATGTATGAAAAACTCAATCAAAGTAGCATAATAGGAGAAAACTTAATCTTCACATTTAATCTTCTTTGAGTTAAGAAACATGCTGTATTCTCCTAAAATAAACTCATCGAAACTTGGATTATTCATAAATTACGATTTTGAACAAATTACAGCCCAAGTTATGAAAACATATTTTGTTGTTATCAAACAAGTCTAATATGTTTGTCTTAAATCAAGAAAAGCCATACAATACAAATAGACAGCAGTTGCACATGTTGTCTTTGGCGGCACAATTTATCGGAAGTGTTGTCGTGGAATTCATGAGCTAAGCTCGTACCTGCCTGGTTTATCTTATATCCCACTTTGTTGTGCATGTCCAAAGAAAAACCAATCAAGATTATGCCGCGGAGGCGAACTAATGTGCGAAACGATTAGATTAATAATAATTGATGCTCGGAGATAGCAAACCACCGTTAGGCCGATAGATTGGCGTGACTTCTGCGAAAGATAAAACTTTCATCAGCCGCCGGTTGTGTGATCGAAGGAGAAGCAAACGAGATCACGAAAGAGTCACAATCAAACAAGTGTTGTCTTTACCATACCCAGAATGAAACATAATTTTTTCGTTTCTTTCCGTGGAGGATACTAAAAGCTAATAGTTTCTGTAAATCATAAATTCGTTCTATGATCATTGAAGCAAATGCAAAGTTTTTTTTTTTTGCTCTGTTCAGCAAACACTTCCAGAATCAAGACAAAATTAAGATCCTGTGCACAGCACGCAATGATTGAAAAATTGCAGTAACCGGATTTGCGGGAATCCCAGAAAATGGGACACATGGAATGAATGCTGAATTGAAGAATGCAGCAAAATGCTAAAAACAGTTATTCACATCCTCGTCCAAAAGATGGCATGGTTTGGGAACACAAGAGCACAAAAAGCGAAGCGAAGAATAACTCGTTTTCGAATTCTCTTCCTTCTTCCTCTTCCATCCGGAGTTACATGCACTCAACGCCGTACTGGTATATCACGTCTCCATCATTGCCCTGCACATATTCATCTCGCATATTTATATTCATTGCAACGTAAAAAAAACGCAATAATGCTGGCTATACTAGTGTTTGTGCTTCTACCGGTGTTCTTCCTCGCGATGAATCTGTAATTGTACAGATAAATCAGTCGCTTAAGGTACATTTTTGGTGTTTGTGAGTGGCATTTCAGTATGAAGCAGGCTCCTGCTTGTTTTCCAGTTCGCTCTAAGCAAATACCATTGAAGAACTTGCGCTCGAAGTGCACTGCAATGATTCCGCAGTTGCTGCTCTTGGTCGTGGTGCAATGTACGCCGACCTGAAGTGCTGTAATGGTGCTCGTGGAAGCGGTGCATCCACTGGCCCAATGCTCGATTGCTCGAGTTGTAAGCGATGCGACGATGAGAAACGGATCTCGGCTGGCTATGCTTTCTGCGCCGTGTGTGCCTTCGGGGAACGCGTCCGTTCACGTTTGTTTTCCATTCGATCTTGGTCTTCGGTGATGGTGATGGCGTGTGTCTGTGTGTGTATTTGCCGGGAGACACTGCAAGTGCAACACGTGACTTCGTCGGGTGTTGAGTAATTGTAGAATGAAGCAGAATCACGCAAAAAAACCGCAACCTCGTGACCGAGAACAGACGGATGGACCCCGCGGGGGGGAACGGCTTGTTTGCAATGGTTCTTCTCCTGGAGAGAAAAATTTAATGGAAAGGCGATCGGGGGTACCGGGAGTGGGCTTTTATTCTCTGGTGTGCGAGAGACTCGAGAGATCGCGCGACTCGCCGCGATGGGTGGAATCTTGTTTATTCGCTTCCATCGGACTCCACCGTTACGTAATGCGAATGTGCGCGAGCCGGCCGGCCGCGTGCTTTGCTGGGCCGATTCGCAACCTGAAGGGTATTTTCTGCTTTTTCTCCACCCCTTGTAATTGCCCTTCGGTATGTGGTTTATTGCGCGTTCTGCGTCACTCGCACGCGTCGAATTCGGTGCGAGTTGCAGTTCCGGTGTTGAATCATACTTCAAGTTTTGAATTACTTTGAGTCTAAATCACTCATCTTTTAATCCTTTTTGAAATCTCACAATACGCGAAAATCTTAAAAGAATCATATACAGAAATATCATCGAGCTTGCAATAAACAACTAGTCGAATTCGTCTGTGTAAAACATTACGATTTTAAACTTCTATATTAATACTGACAAATCTTCTAAATCATACATTTCTTATCGATTTATTTTCAAGTCAAGCGTCCGATACCTAAACGAGTGGATCTCTTTTTCAAACAATTCCGGGGTGAATGTGATTTTTTTTTTCGTTTTTGCTGATATGCTTTGGTGGTTTCTGTCAATCGGGGACCAGTTGGTGATTAGTTGGAAAGGGTTCCACGGTCTGGTTCCAACCACACCCAATCAGAAGGTTTCCTCTTGCGAACATCATTCACCTGACAACAGACGAAAGAGATACCTTAACGCTTGGAAGGCGGGCAGTGGTGCATGGGCGAAACGTTTGTCCGATCGCGATCGACCGTCAGAGAGGATCGCGTTACTGGTTGGGCGTCAAGTGTCACTTTCATCGCTGACAGACCGCAGTCTGACCGGCACGCACACGGGGAAAAACGTTTTACTTTTTGGTGCAAAGATTGCGCGACACACACTTTTTCACATTCCCGCACTCGCACATTCGCATAGGAAGATACGTCTTTATCTTCAGCGGGGAAAGGTTTGAGTATCGGATTGCCGGATTGTTTTTGCTTTCCAGCATCTCCCGATTTATAGGCCCAAGGGCAGTTTGGTAGCTTGTACGTCTACAGGTTCGTGTTAGAAAAACACGTGGTTTTGGCATTTTTATACTCTCAGAACGATTGTTTTCTCTCAAGACTATTTTTCGCTAAACTACAAACTAAACTACAAAACTAAATCTGGTGCATTATTTTACAATAGGTTTTTATGAAAGAAATAATAACTTTATCCCGTTTTATGTGGGCACCCTGAAAAACATAATCCGCATCTTTCCCTTCCCAAAATCACAACAAAACACAACACATTATTTAGACGAGATTTGTTTTCGCCCCCATAAACATATTTCCCGAACCAAAACGATTCGTGGGAAAAACCGATTGAGACGGTGGGATGGGCTTCAATGCGGCGCCGATGTGGTGATAAGAATGTTTATGTTTTTGTTTATTTCTTCCTTCCGTCCATCTCTTTGCTGGCAACACACGTCTTCAGGCCACGAATCAGTACCAATCCCAACAATGTATCAATAATGTTTCATCGCTGCATCTTGAAGCACTTCACTGGATGCACACGTTTTACTCACTATCAATTCCTTGCTGGGAAGAAAATTTACTTCAAAAGTGCAGCCTAATGCAATTCGATGCAACGCTGCGAAGCGAGTGAAGCGACAGCCGACGTTACACACAATCAACGTACATCAATCTGGTAATGACCACTTGAAGAGGCATGGGTATCAATTTGCTCCTTGAGGTTTTGCTTATTCTGCAATCATTTGAGTGACAAAATCCCCTTTCATTGCAACCCACAAACCTGACCGCTTGAACAGCTCAATTAGAACAGAATAGTGGATACGATGGACGTTGTAGAAGAAATGCTTCGCTACAAAGTAGCGCGCAGCGATTTGGTGACCATAGAGGTTAATTATGCAATATGAATAAGAGATTACAGCGTCATTACCTAAACTGGCATCCGGGGATTCGAGAACATTCCCACTTGGTGCACCTGTACAGGGTGGAAATGAGTGTGCACTTTGCACTTGGGAAAGCTTCCCCCATTTCCGAGCCAGGCACTTACATTCGCCACACTCCATCCAATCCCATCCGCAAAGGACGGGTAGCGGTGGCTAGCCATCCTTGAAAATGCACGTCCGTCAGTTGCCCGGAATCGGATACCTTTGTGCATAGTTAATGTGCACAGAAGCGCGTCAAGGTGAAGGCAAGGTCACCTTCTCAGAAACGCCCCCACGCCAGGAGCAGCAGCACGCCATTGGCCTTCGCGGATCCTTGTCCTTAGCAACAGGGAGTACACGTCGTCCTGCCGCTGGGGATTGCAAGCCGGTGCCACTGCATTGCGGCTTGCAGGACCGGGTCGCTTCACAAAACGCCATCGTTCGCTTTCGAAGCTGATCGTCGTGACTCGACAAAGCTTTCGCTTGTGAATCCTTGGGTGTACCACCGCCCTCTCCAAAGGGAGACTCCCTCAAGGACAGAGTCGCGTCACAAAAACCATCCGTCAAACATTTCGGCGTGGACGACAGGAACGAAGGTATGTCCCGGTGGGAAAACGTAGCAACTGCAAGCCTGTGCACATTGTCAAATTTCCGAAACGCAACTCTACGTTAAGGATGCCCGATAACCTTTCCCCACCTCCCAAATGATGCACTCCTTGGCCCGATCATTTGATCGATTGGCATCGGGAGCCGATGAGACTGCATGGGATGCATTTTCAACCATCCTAGTTCATCATTCGTCACTCGACAGCCGATAACATCTATTATTGTGCCGTTGTGCTGAGTTTGCAGCGAAAAGCCATCCGTGGCGTGTTGCTTGCTCGGGGACAAAGCAGCGGCAGCTTCACCCACTTTTGCGAACGTTCCAAAGGAAGTGAATCATCGCCGGCAACTGTGTGCGCGTTAATCCGAAATCACACTTTTACCGCTTCGTCGAACAAGCTCCGCACGCCAGTCCGGTGGTGAGCATTGTTCTGCTGCATCAAGATTAACCGTTTGTCGAGCGGAGTTTTCCGAGAACAAGGAGCTTTTCCACGGTTGAGAGGGGCTTAGGCGGCGGGTGTGGTGATTGCGATGGCCATAACCAACACTGTAAAGATGGCGTGGCGTGGCTAGCGCCCGTTGGATTCGTCCGAACAGCGTTTAACAGTACATTGTTAAAATGTACATGAACGTTAAATGATACGAGCTGAGGATGCTGGTTGATTGGCATTCGTAAGGCAACATACCGTGATGGAAGGCAAACGCGATAACCCTTTGTGAATGTACTTCTCTAAACAAGATTTAAAATGATTGAGTAGAAAGAGGAAGATGATCTGAAAGGTTTTGAGCATTCCTTGATTTAATAAAAAATCGGAAAATTTTTCATCGTATAAAATATAGTTCCAAGAATAACAAAAAACATCGTTTTTAAGATAAAAAGCAAATTTAATTCAGCAGGTTGCATATGCTTGATTAATACAATTTAATACCATGTCACCATGCTCTCTGTATGTTATTTCCCGACACAATGCCGCCATTATTCATAATTTGTGTATGTTTTATGAACTTTCAAACCACCTATTCGTACATGACTGCCATAATGGAAGCTGTGACAAGGGATGAGTATACATTCATGTCGGCAAAATGTTGCTGTCATAATACCGACAAAAGTGTGCACGATAATTGCACTTACCTTGAAGCTGTGCCAGCGTCCCCATCCCCGTTTGATTTCACTCCCGACAATATTTCAATCAATGCTCCCTTTCCCTCAGGAACAGGAGGACGATTTCAAAATGCCAAAACACCCATACCTGTGGCGTACAATGCCCGTGCATGGCGAGTGCCTGCAGCAAACAACGGTATGGTTAATTTCCCGTGTTTCGTGCACTAATCACATCCAGATCATTCTGCTAATTCTGCTTGCAGCCGGAAAGGATATGGTTTGTTTAACCATGCTCGAGAGGACAGTTGTCAACTCTGGCAAAAAGGTTCGGTTTACCGGTGGACAAAATAATACCCCACGGCATCGCACGCTTCAGCTGCAGCGCCGGGCCCGAGAATAGTCGAAGCGAAACGAACATCATCGCCAACTGCATCATCATCCTCATCATCATCGTCCATTTTCCTGAACATCCCCCGCGCTAAACGCTGCTAAACGACAGCGGTATTGTTTTTTTTTTGGTACCGAATAAAGCTTCAGGAAAAAGTACAACAGCAAAAGAAAGACATCGGGGGGAAAAACAATAACACCGATCGGATGAGCGAAGGATAACTCCTTTGTGTCAACCTTGTGATGGGAAGATTTCGGTGATGTAGTTCAATTACCCAGCCCACCCACCCGACGGCCAGCGATGCTGCAACGGTACCGGTTGGGTTGTTGCACATCCTTTCAAGGGAAAAAAGCACTGCCGCCTGCGGCTACAGCTTTGGATAAGGTGCGTTGTTTCCTTTTTATTTTTCCTTCCTTACATTGCACCCCAACCGAATGGTAACGGCAATTTTATTCGTTTTTTGTTCGCGAATACTTTCCGTTCTGTTTGGGAAGCCATTGCACCGTGCTGTTATTCTGGTTTGTATGTTATTTTTGTTCCTATTTTTCTCCGTGGGTGGACTTCGAGTACCGTTCATCCGCTTGGGGATAACAAGCCAAACTGGTCCGGTTGTGCGATTCAATTGAATAATAAAATCTTGCGCTCGATCAAAATCTCCACCGCCACTCGGGGCGTTTTGACGGGTTTCTCTTCATGTCACAGTCTCCTGGCGTTCGTCCGCCGCTCAGATTGGTACCGATCGGCGAGAACCCTGGAAATGGATAGCGTGTATCGAACAGCATTATGCTGACGTTAATAAATGTAAATGTTATTATGGCCCAGCCCGCGCGATGGCGAAGCGGAACGAACAAAGAGTCGTCGACAGTTTAGTGATTTTTATGCCGTCATTGCAGTGCAGTTTCGCCGATAAGAGCGTTTCGTCCCTTTCGCCAGCTCACACAACCTGAAATGTGCGTTTTACTTGCAAGAGGCAGAAGACTTGATTAGCATCGAGATTGATTTAAAATTGGTTAACTGCACGCGGGGTTTGTTCTGAGCTACGGAGTTTCGTTGTACACTTCTTCTAGTCCCTGCGGATTTCTATGAGTATCTTTTGCTTTCCCTTACCTCGCCTTAAAATTTACTCCGGCTACCGCGGATCCCGTAGAGGACGACGCAAATGGAGGATTTTATTTGTTCGCGGTTTTATGTTTGCTCTTAAAATAACATGTTTTATTCAACGTGCGGTGCGCTTTCATCTTGCGGTAATTATCCGCCACCATCTGGTACTACTCTCTCAAAAAACCAAGCATGGTTCTCGAGCTAAGTGGGCAATTTTTTTTTCATTTAAAGGTGAATATCGAAGAATCGCGTATATTTGTTCACTCGCGGGTTACTTTACCAGTAGTCAGTATGTGATGACTCTATTTTGCAGCCAAGGAACGAGCGTTGGGCAGCTGAACAGAATGTTTAACCTTTATGTGTCCACATTATTTTCCGGTTATAAAAGACTGTAGTCGAATTTAAAAATATGTTAATTTAACCATGAGCAGTAGCAAATTATTTCTGGATGCGTGCAGCGTGCGCCTGTTTCGCGTTTTGGACCTTTTCCCCTCCAGTTAACGTTCGGGAATGCCTTCCTTTGTCCGTACATCATCTGGGCAGTCATGTTCCTGCATTTCTCTAACCCCACTCATGCATATTCAAATGGGCTAGTGGTGGAAAGTGCTTGAGAAAACTTTCGGCTTCCAGGAATATTTGCCAGCGCTGGGCGATCCGATGCTTGGAAGCAAAGGATCCCTGGCCGGCAAAGTGCTACCTTACCTGGTTGCGGAGGTTAAACAGCTTCATTAATTTGATAATTAATTTCAAATAGAAGATTAATTACCGCCCGAGCGAGCGTTTCTTCGCAAGGTGTGCAGGAATGCAGCAGCATTCAAGTAAAAAGGAATTAAAAATACACGACAGTTACAAATAATTAGTCATTGTGGACGGACCGACAACACCCCCACTGTCTTTTCCATTGGTTTCCTCTCTCCTTTGTTGCCATGTTCACAAATTGTCATCGTAATGGCAGAGAAGATGTTGAGAATTGTAAATTAGGCGACGCTGTCGTTTTGCCAATGTCCTTTTATCCTTTTGTTGTCCGATGGACATCCCTCGTAAACTCAGGACTTACATTCGCAGTTATACTTAGTTCAATTTGCGCTCATTACCTTCATTACCATACTCCATTTCTGGTGCACTGCAATTGCTGGGCTTAGAAAGTCATTTCCCTT
Source organism: Anopheles atroparvus (assembly GCA_914969975.1). Classification (NCBI taxonomy): domain Eukaryota; kingdom Metazoa; phylum Arthropoda; class Insecta; order Diptera; family Culicidae; genus Anopheles; species Anopheles atroparvus. The sequence goes on along the minus strand of CAJZCY010000001.1, from coordinate 22,291,350 downwards.
TTCTAGGCTGCTGTTCCTGGCCAATCAATTTAAATCGTTGCAACCAATTGTAATTACGTTTCTTGGTAGATTTATCTCGCACGTTTCTGTGAATTCCTTGGCTTCTCAGGACGTTCAACTTTTTACAAATTTCATAATATGCAATAATTGATTTTATCTCTTGCGTCAACTTCTAAGAACGCAGCGGTTAATACTGAATTATTTATTCGCCTAATTGAAATCTGCAGAAATGCTTTACGACTAGAAACGAGTAAGAATTTTAGAGAAAAAAGGAAGAAGATACTACATAACCTGTCTTCTGAATGTGTTTACCTGTTCTCGTCATGCGCTTGAAATAATCGAAATGAAGCAAAATGTGGCGCCATCCGACGGCACTTAATTCCAGCAAGGCTCTTAGCAAGTGGAATGGTATCCCCACACAACGAATCAAACGAAACGGGTCTTCTGCATCGTGTCCTGCACCTTGAACGTTGCACACGACTAGTTCCCAAATGGGAAATAATCCCTGGGTCGCTCGATACACAAACGCCTTTTGATATCTTCATGTTGTTTTCCGTTTCGGGACCTTCTTCGTCCCTTGCTGGCCAACCACCGCCGGTTGTACGTCTTAACGTTTGAGGTTAGGACGCGCACCGTCCGTGTAGCACACTCATCTACGATACGCCCGGTCTGGCAAATCCCCACTAATGGCAATCTAATTAATGGGTTTTATTTATATTAACCCTTGCCAGCGGTGCAAGAGGAACGCAAGGGATGGTGCCGAGGACGGTTGGGGAGATGGCTTTCATAAATAATATTTTAGCAAATTAGTTTTTCCACCCGTCACAGAAAGGCAGGAAGTAAGCTGCGTGAAGCGAATCAAGTGGTGGGGTGGCAAATCAGGCAGCTTCAAAACCGGTAAGCTTACTAGACTTCCAAAGACTTCCGGCCGTCCACAAGCCATTGGACAAGTCATAACCGCAACGATGGGACGGTTCACTCCCGCCCTGACCGCAGACCTTCTGACACATCGTTTTCGGGGGTAGAATCGAACAGGGGGTTTTTAAAGGTCTCGGAGCGATGGCTACTGACATTTGCCAGCGCGTCTAACCTCTACCAAGGACCGAGACCGTTCCCGGAGAATATTTGATTAAATCCCGAACGGACCAGAGACAAAACCTCGGTTTGAGGTGATGGTAGCACGTTTGAGGATGTTAAGTTATTACGGCACGGTGCATGGAACGTCGCTAAGCCATCGGGACCTTCATCACCATCATCATCCTCGCCATCATCATCTGACGCCCAAGGACCCAACGGATTATGCTTAGGATAAAAAAAAAACTGTGGGTGAATCCCTCCCAATCCTGTGAACAATGGAATCAGGGAAGCGCATGATGCATCTGACAGCAGCTGTAGAAAAGTTAGTTGTACACGTTTTGGCCAGTCCAAAGTAGAACCTTACTATCGAAGAACTTCTAACCCTGAAGCACCAGTTGCAGGATCAATCAACCATCGACACCTATCGCCGGGTGGGAAGAAGTTGCCACTACCGTTCCCTACACTACCGCTACTACTCTGAAGATAACGACTTGAAACACACCTGCGAAAATAACTATTCTCAACTCTTAACGCTCTACCTCTTCCCAAGGCAGCGCTGGGTAGTTGTAGAGTTTGGCGAAGTTTAAATGAAACGTCAAGCCACGATGGCACCACCAGTTAGCTTCTCACGCTTTATCATCTAAGGCACTGCTCCTTCTGCTCGTCATCGCTGGTTCTGTATTGTTTCAAACTTCTTCTTCGTACTGGGTTGCTTATCGTACCAAAAAAAAAACGGACGCTCGCCATACACTGAATAGAGCATGGTTTGGCATAGGTCAAGATGTAGGCCACTAGCGATCCCGCGCGTTGGCAGCCCGCTGCACTTGTAGCTCCCTCTGTTGTTGAACTCATTAACCACCAGCGATGTTTGGTCCATTAGACACGTACACGTAGAGAAACAGAAGCACCAGCTACCTGCGGTAAAGATCTCTATCGAACAACCGACCCGTGGCCCCACGATACCTTTTTAGAAGCTGTTCAGTTCCAGTTATCTCGCGAGCTCGAGCAACAACCATCGACGGCAATGGAAGGGACAGTGGACGAACTTTCGAATCTGCGCTGCTTTTTCAACTTTTATGCACATGCTATAGTTGTCCCACCTCTCTCCTTTTAGTTGTGTATGTTGTCCCAATGTGGGATTATTATTTCACTTATTTTTCGTTGTCGTACGATCGGCTGTTTATATGAAAAAAAAAATCCCATTGAAGGGTTCGTGTAGGATTCCCACTGGTTCTGCACCGGGGCTCATGTGCTAACTCTTTCTTCGATCTATCCCTTACTCCTTTCTGTGTTTGTCTCTCTTCACACTTTAGCTCGCATACTGTCCCTCTCTTGCCTTCTTCTTCCTTTTTTTGTTTTTTCATTACGTCCACGGATTGCTTTTCATTTCTTTTTTGGCAACCGGTTTTCGTTGAATGGCGTGTTGTTCATTGTGCTGGCCGCTATACGTAACAAATAAAAAAAAGTCTCGATCACGTATACCGTTGTACAGCAGTTTAGTTTCGTTGGTTCAGATTGTTGCCATCCGTGAATAAATGTTCATCAGTTCACATTGCTTGCAAATTATCAGTACGGCTTCTTACACGCCTCCCTTCAAGATACTCTTTCATTTTGAATATTGTGTTCATCCTTATGGCTTTCATTGTAGGTTAAGGTTGTACATGTATAACTCAGCTTTTTAGTTGAGGAACATGATTCCTTTTTCTCACTGTTTTTTTCCATGACTCTTTTCCCTCGGTCACCTGAACACAAATGCCAAAATTGAATATTTTAGATTTTTCATACCAATTGTTGCCTCTTTCCCTCCCAAAATTGCAAAATGAATTAATTATTGGGAAACTTGTTCGCTGTTCCTAGTGGTTTTGTTTCTGGTTCCATTTGTCTCTTTCGACTTTCGAATGCATTCGATACATTCTGGTACAATCATAAAGTTCAACACAGTCATCATTAAAGCTGCCGTTGGATAATATTTGCCCGAAACCACCTTCGTTAGTTACCTGGCGGAGAAGAAAGTAAGCTACATTGCTGTACGCCCTCCGCACGATACCCACCTCTGCCCAACGTTCCTTCACGTTCGAAATAAAAAATTACGACAATGCATTAATGTTGTTACATTGTTGTAGTTATATTTTATTCGGTACGTTTTCCTGCTTTGTTATCGTGAGTTGTGTATGTTTCGATTGCGTCTTGGAGTTCGGATTTCATTCCTCCGGCATTCTGTCCTGGCCATTTCCGGTGCCCCAGGGACCGAGAGAAGAAAATTTGTAGTGGTCATTGAATTGATTTCACATTCAACAAAACGCCCAACGCTGGCCTGGGGTCTTGTCCTTCCTTTGTCGCAGTGAGCAATTTCATTTTCATCATTTACTTTCTGCCGCACGTGGCCCTTGTGGAAGGAGGGAAAATAACGAATGTAGGCATTTAACCGTTTATACTTTATTTCATTCTTCAACTGCTCGCTATAGTGTTTCTACGCTTCGCCAGCTTCGTTCCGTTCTTTTTTTTTTTTGCATCTGCTTCCGGCTCCATTTCCTGCGCTCGATTGTGATTGGGTGCGGTATTGATACTTTTCCTCATGGTAATTGGACATAGGCGTTATGCAAGATGCTTTTTGGGCACCCAGATGCATGGAAGTGTTTCTCGCGTAGGGGCCATGAGGCGATAAAACAATTCTAGGTCTACAGAATTACCTGCAGTCCAGTATCACTGAAAAAAAAACATCTCTCGAAATAATGAAACATTATTTCATGTACAAAAAGTATAGTGAGAAAATTTGTATCGATCGTTTTCTCATATTGAACTGTTTAACATCGCCTTGTACGCTGCCGCTGAGAGCGATTTGGAAATCGATTCTAAGCAAATCTGCGAACCTTCCTATCCCAGAGTTTTGCTTGCGATTCTTCTAATATAAGATACCATGTAGTTCTTTCGTCGAGCCGTTGTCAGTCAGCGAACGGGTGGATTTTGCATCACGGAGAGAGAACTGCTGTTTGACTAGAAATCTTTGTAATCTTTTCGTAGCGATGGATTGTGACCGGCAACTTGAGACTTTTCCCTAATAACTCTTCGATTCGACGCGGCCCCGGGTTGGTGGAAGACTAATCACATTCCTGAGGTAGAGTTAAGGCTCTGCGAGAACACAGACTTGCCTGTGTTTCGAAGTGCTAATTTTAGTATCCCTACCGAAGGTCTTCACTCGCGCGTAACATCCTCCCTCCACATGGTACAACCCATTTTCGAGGCGAGCAAAAGCAGCTTTGTAATGGATAACTACTTATTCTGAAATTTATGATGCTCCGTAAATCAAATCGCGAAGAAGCGAGCGCCATATCATCGAAACATCTGAACCACTGTTTTGTATTTTTTTAACTATCATCCTCACTCTGTTTCTTACAATGCGGGTGTGTTTGCCTGTGGCCTTTTTAGCTGTATTTATCGTGCGTTGTTTGCCGAAGGGAAATGAGTCAATTTATTTTTGGTTAGCTTCGATCGAGCAACAGATTTGCATTAACACGTTTGTCGCCCTTTGGTGTGGTTCAGACGTTCATCATAAAAAATCCGAATGGTTTCACCACTAAACATCACGTTGATTTGATCAATCCCATGATGTTTGCTCTTATCAAACGAAGGTACTGTTTTGCGCAAGGGGAACAGAATGACGAAGGATTTCGACGAAGGGGGAAAGGGGGTATTGAAGGTACATGCTCTAACGAACCGGTTTCGGTCGGTTCTAGTGTCTTGGATGGTTTAAAACTACTTTCCCGCTCACGGTCGACTGTTTGGTTTCACAATGGAGCGGTCCTGATTGATTTGTTTTCATTGTGCGAGAGTATTTTAATGTGGCAATCAAGATTTGGGACACGATTACGGTTCAGAAGAAATAGAAAATTTCATAGAAGCAAACATCCGACTCAAGCGGATCTATCTCTAAAACTTAAAGTATTCATTTCAATGGGAGTTCGAGGGCTTTTAAAGTACGATATTTGCATTTCAGTGAAAATGAAATCAACAAGTGGAAAGGAGCACCATGAAACGCGTAAAGTGTTAACCATAATTTGAGCCCTAACTTGCTCGGTTTAGGAAAAAAAAAATTGTTCTGTCAGAGTATACAAATTCTAGGAAAATGATTAATGTTTTCGCGTATTTGCTCATCTCATCACAGAAACGTTTTTCTTGTCTACACCACCCTACTTGCTTAGGTTGTATCGCAAATGATATCCAGTTAAACTATGCAACTCGGCCCAGACACTTGATTTGACGTTTGATACTTTTTGACAAGTGTCACACATCGGCAATCGGTGGACACACACCATTAGACCGTTTGCTTCCTTCGTCGCCGTTCTTCCATTCTCGCACAGATGTACGTGTGTCCACGTTGGCCGTTTTTTGGCATCACCTAAATACTCGCACCAAAGCCGCTCGGTACCGTTCATGTAGTAGGCAAACATAAACCAGTCATCAATCTCAATTTTTGCGCATTCATGCCAGGCGTCACGTATGCCTTTTCGTCAAAAGGGCCGGAGTGCGGAAGAACTGAAGAGCCATTCGGAACCGGTTCCTGGGTGTTTAATGCTTACACTCTAGCTTTAGAAGAGACGAACGACGGGAGAACTATCGTAATTTCCAACATCAACCGCTCTTACTACTACCACTGGTACTTCCAATGCTACTTATAGTACCCAACATTTGCATGTGCACCAATAGTCGGTAGTAAATGAAAATACATTAGAAACTCGCAACCGGCTGTTTTGCAGGCCTTTTTCTAACAACTGTTGCGTGTAGCCATAACTATAGCCACAATAATTTTTGGATTTATTAACTAGCTTACGATCTTGCCGATTTACATTCCGTGTTCGGTTTTGCGTCAGCATTGTGAAACAGAGGTGACGTTGCGCAGCGTCACGCTTTCCCCTTCCTATTTTCAAACCAGCCATCGTTCGATGGACTGTGTATTCCAGGGCTTGTCAACGCTTTTTGCACTCACGTGCACCACAAACGTGCTGCTCACGAAACGTTCATCCCACTGTTATCTGGCATTAATCATAGACGGGGGATTGGCCTTAATGATGTGTGCACTGCTCATAGTCAGCTCACAAACTTCCATGAAACCAAAATAATTTGGTTGACCCAGGCCCAAACTTGGAGTGTATAAAAACGTATCATTCCATGTTCTTCTTTCTTTGTTCTGATCTTCTAAACAAAAACACCTAAACGCTCCGAGAAAAAGTGGTAGTACTTTTATTACTTTCCCCCTTTTTTTGTCCTAACAAACAAAACAAACGATGACAGTTTGACAGACGAGCGTTGAGCAAATTGTTCATGATGACGCTGCAATGCTAAAGGTTGGTTGAGGCTGATGGAAATCTCTTTCATTTATTAATCCGTCAAGATTATTATCATTTATAGCATTCTTCTTCAGAATTGATAATATATTGTCTAAATTGTTCCTTGAAAATGAAAATCACAATGAAGCTGAACTCCCATTCAGTAGGTTTCTTGCAAACCTCCGGGCAAGAAATTAAAATTATCGCCGAAAATCACGCGGCGAAAGGGTGAATTATTTATTGCCAATTAACAGAAATCTATGGCTTAGGCATATGAACAAATTGTTCCTGAGCCAATAAGCGGCCCCTTTGAAAGAATCAATTAAAAGGAAGATGCGCTGCAATAACTTCTAGATTTCGTAGAAGTGATGTAATGTCTCTCTCCATTGGTATACAATGGATATGCAATTCCAATGAAGTTGCATCATGTACGTTTTGGCACTGCGATTTTCTATTTACTTTGTTAAAAAAAAAGGTTTCTTGCTTCCGATTGTTATTTACTTTATTCTTCTACTTGCAAACACACCACACAGAAGAAAAAAAAGAACTCCAAGAATTTCCAAACCCAATCTATTTCAGATAGTATCACATGATGCAAGCTCGCACAAAGGGATGATTTCTCAGCTGTGCTAGAAAAACTTCTCCGTCACGTTCACTCGTATTCGATTACCCTCTCTCTCTCTCTCTTTCCCTTCCGTTCTCTCATTCACTCTCGCAAATGGGAAACTCGTCAACCTGAACACAACCAAAGAACAACCGTTCTCGTTCCATCCATCTCGAAAGACAGGGTTTCCCGAGGGTCCTAACGGTGTTTGTAACGATTTTTCTCCCTGAGCATAGCAAACGCACCGCCCTCGTCCTCCTTGCCTACCTTCCCTCGCTACGCCCTCCAACGAACCTCTGGCGAGAGTGAATCTGGGGCCCAACGAGATCGAAACCATTTCTCTATGGTGCGCTACTTCAATTTCTTTTCCCGTCGGGATCTCAGATGGAGCCTCTCAGAAGAGTTTTTCGCACGAAAGTGAAATCGGGTCGAACCGGGAATGCAGCATCGGTCCATGTTCCTTTTGTTCTCCCTTGTTTGGTCCTCCACCATCATACTTCCCACTTTTTCCTTTGCGCCAGAATCTCGGCCAGAAAGTTGAAAAAGTGGTCCAGTGACGCAAGAAGGCGTCCCGTGATGTTTGTGCCTGGTTCGGACGAGCTGGAGCCGAATTTTCCCACGGATTCGCTGCAAGAAGACATTTTCTAGGCGAGAGAATCCCTCTTGTGGAGATTGCATTTTCCTTGCGAAATGAAGGCAGAGCATAAAACGAGCGACAGCGTGCGAGAAATAAACGGGATAACGGCTGGCTTCGGAACTTCGTCTGAGCAAAAAGCCCCTAGATGGGAAAACTTTCCTTTTTTATCGCACGATTTTAAGCACATTTGTCGAACAATCCTTTCCCGGCTCCCGCCGTTTTTGGCATAGATTTGCAATGAAAGCATGATTTTGAATTTTCTTCAGCGGTTTTTCAGACCATAGGTAATAGGGCAGCGGATTGCTCCCTTTACCGGAACTCGAACAAATGAATAACAAAAATAAAAATAAATCAGAGATTGCTGTGACGAAACAGTTGGGCAGGATGGCGAATGTCCACCGCTTACTCATTCATCAAACGTGCGCTTGTCCCGGTACATGCAACGGTGTGTCGGAGAAATGATGACGACATAAATGCCGTTCGGTCGGTAATACCATAGCATAGCTTCGGCTGTCCGCGTTGTGAGGGGTTGGTTTTCCCTCCCAGCAAACGCCAACTCACGATAACCAACACCAAAGTGGAACGAGCCCGACCCAGTTGATGACGACACAGCTCGTCGTGCAACTTGGACCGTGGGATTTTCGGTCGTGGCTCGATAGGGGGAAAGACGCACGACGGGAGCAACCCACAAGAAAAGCATACCGGCAGACGGGTCCTAGACGGGAGGACATCAATAAAACAGAGCGCGGGCAACACTGTGTGCGTTTGGGGATGGTTGGTTTTTTTGTTTTGTTCGTGGCGGAGGTGGATGTTGCTGTGTGGCCCTGTGACAAACGTGGTGCGACATTCTGGCTCCCCAAGTACAGGCGTCTTTTCTAACGTCTAAGGGGTGCAACAAACATTATTCGGTTGCCTGTGTGACGTTTCATCTTTATTCATGGAATATTCAGTAGCGTGACTATCACTGTGTGTGCCATTCGCGAGAGGATGCATACTCGTCGTTTTATTTGTTTCACAAAACATTGTTGTTTCCCCAACACGGCCGAGGGTCTACGGGCTCCATCCGCGTGAGAATGGCGATACTGCAAACAGCGCGAGCGATCTGGTTTGGGGATCGCGAGCTTGGTGTGCGTACCGTTCCGCAGAAATACCATCGTCGTCGTCGTCGTCGTAGCTTCGCGCAACACAACACACCACCGCGCTGCTGTGTGGAGCGAGATGACGACGACAACGCAACGATGTTGGGGCCGTCGGTAGGATCCGCCGACGTTCGATGTATCAGTTGAAATCGCGCCGTTGCCAGAGCAAGTCGGGCACTGTCCGTTTCTATCCGTTTTTCCCCCGGTCTCCGGAGCTCGCCCGTTCGTTTCACGTGCGTGCGTGCGTGCCCACGTATCTCACACTTTGTGTGCGTGTGTGGCTTTTCCCTTCTGTCTTCTTACTTTGGAAGCGCTAACCAAACACCGCGTTCGTCGAGTCAAAACAAACCACCGAATCTGTCGCGAATAGTGCTTGCAATTTTTGGCGTATTTTGTGATTGTTCTCCGCGTTCGCCATCATCATCGTCCCGGCTTGTTCTCGTCGCCGTCAAGTAATATTTCGCATGGCAATCGCAACTGGCTAAACCGACGAATATCAAAGCATCAATAGCAGCAGCAACAGAGAGACGATGGCGGCGACCGTCGTTTCGTGCCATCCGTCGTCGCTTTGAATCGGCGAGTTGATGCTTTTTACTCCACTGGTCTGTTATTTATTCGGCAATCGACTTTTTTTTTTTGCTTTAGGGGGTTACTGTTTCGCGGATATTCCCTGTGCAAATTCGCCCCAGTGTAGATGTGTATTTTAGCCAACCTCTCCCGTGCTCCCTCTTTCAATCCGGATTCCGGCTTACTCTCCAGCGTTTGATGTAGTGTTCGTGTTTGCTTCTCCATGAACGCCGCTCCTATTATTATTATCTTCATTATTGCTGTGTCTGTTTGCTTTCCTGCCGGTTGGTCGTGGTGACCCTGCACCCTGCACCCGTGTACCCGGGCCGAATCCGTTGCGTTTGGTCATGCTAGGCGGCGACACGGAGATGCGGCGATGACAGATCCGCCAATTGTTTTCATCACCGTCGTCGCTATCTGTCAGTCAGAATAGTGGCGTGACGCTTTTGACATCTCGAACTGGCAAATTTTTACCGGTATATGCTGGTCCGAAGTCGGTAAAGCAGTGCAGTCTTTTGACTAAATTTCAAATGATTAACCCACAGGCAAAGGCCGTCAGAAGAGCACGCGAGCTAGGAGCGATGCGATGCCAAAGCATGAACAGAAGGAAGCAAACGTTTACCTAACCTGCTTTGTCTACGTCCCTTTACTATAAAAATATCTGTGCGGTTCGATACTTTGTGATGAATTTGGTGCAGTTTGGCAAACAGTTACGGTAACAGTGGGCAACGGAACAGAATTGACGTGTCAATTGCGCGTAACTTCATCTCAAGCAGCATCGCGTGGATGGTGCATGGTCGGTGCAGTTTGTGCGGCTGCATGTTGGGAATAACGTGCTTGTGTAATACCCACGTTACTAACGACCGAAAGTGATTACCATCGCTACTAATTTTCATTGCCAAATTTGATCCAGGCACCATTCGATGGTATTGAAACACAATTTTAAGCTCGTTGGTGTGTTAGGAACATTTGCAATGTGCATCGAATAATGTGAAAAATAGTGAACATCTTTTCCTTTAAATTTCGCTATGTATTTTTACGCATTGTCCAACGTTTGATTGAGTTTGGAGCATCCATTGCAAGGCATCAATCCAATGTTGGCAAGAGGTGAGCGAAAAACGTGATCTGCACATCGATGAGGAGTGCGCGAGTCGCGAGCATCGTCCGCGGGTTTCGCGTTTTCGTTACGTAACCAATTAGAAGAACGGGACGGTTTAAGAAGAACACAAACAAATCTTAGCGCGACACACTGTACAATCTTATGCAAGAGATCCTCGCGGCAAGGAAGCTAACGTTCTTGCTTCTCCTTTGTGTTCGCCACAATTTAAACATTCATTCTTCTCTTCTACGACTCTGCGTTCAAACTTTACAGCCAAGAATGGTCGTGGAGAGAAGATTTAAAACGAAGAAATAATCGCCTCAAATCGATCAAGTGCAATTTACGCGACAATGTGTTCGTATTCGGAAGTTTAGTTGGTCGATCGTGAAAAACTGTGAAAAAGAAATTGCTTGCAAATGATTAATGTCAAACGCATAACTCAACTGTTCACCTACCAATTCACAACCTCTGATCGTCGGTACACAGTGGCAAAACTAAGTGTGAAAATGCTAAAAACTACATACCGCGATGGCGTCGTGGTGTTGACGGTGCTGATAAATGGGAGGTGATAATCGCTACGCGATATACACCTCACGTTGTTAGTTGGTAGGATAAACGAAGACACGATGGCCTTTAGCAATCTGGAGAAAAACTACAACCGATTAACGATGTGATTTTTGCTTTTCACGATCGTGTAGGAAAAGAATACCAAAGAAGAAAGCAATTAGTAAACATCTATAACATCGTTTTCCTCTGTCGAACGTGATCGATTGCATCGGTCACGGGGAGAGGTTTTTCGTGGTCGATCTGGTTTTTTTAATGCGGTTCGTGTGTATGCGAATATCGTTTCTCTGAGTGTTTGTGAACTGGTTGTTTTTTTTTTTTTGGGAGAAATTTACATAACCTTTCACCCATCCCCCACCATCGACCGATCACTTGTCGACCGATCTCGTCTCCGCGAACGGAAACATTTTTGAGACTGTGCGAGTGAAAAAGCGATAGGAAGAAGGCTTGGTAGTCGCAATCTTCTTTTCCCTGATGCACCGAAGCCGAAAAGGAATTGAAGAGGGAAAAGTTTGTATTTTTTTCTTGAACACAAACATATACGAAGTACCCACTTACGCACACAATCACCGACGATAGGATGTGCATCACTGCAGTTCGTTGTCGAACCGTGGTAGATGCAGTCCGCAAGATGCAACACCGAAAATAGACAACGTCCACCGAAACGGCCGTGGTTGATCATGATCGCGAGGTTTCGCTGCGCGGTTGGGAGTGTTTATACTTTATTTTTCTTTTTTATTTGTATTCCTTTTTTTGCACCACTGACAAGATTCCTTGTGCCGGCCACGTTCGGTCATCATTACCGAGATTGAGCCGATGTAATTGCATTGAAAAAGTGCGTTCAGTTTGCCATTCGCACTGTTTCCTTCCAAAGTATCTCCCTGTTCTAATGAAGCGACCATGTTGGTTCCGATTTGGCAGTGGTTGATTTTTTCCTCGTTCGGGGTGGCCCAAAGCGTTCTCAGACTCTGAAGGTGCAGCGAGTTTCTTTAATGATCGTGGCGGCGAAACGAATGCCTATTTTTGGGAAGCTCACTGCCGCACGCTGCACTTTCGATATGGAGCCGAACGTGGAACGGAACGCTTGCCTTTTCTCTGCCCTCGGCATCCTTACGCGTGCCCCCGGGTGGAGTTTATTTACGAACTTGCTTGCCTTCTCCATGCTCGGTTGTCTCGTAATGCGCGGAGGCGTTCCACAGACCGATCGCTCTGATTAAGGGCAGATTAAGGGCTTACCAGCATCACAAATCTCTTACGCTTGTCACGAAGAAATGGTGAAGCGGGTTTCATACACGACCTGGGCAGAAAGGCAGAAGGCGCACAGCAAGCAACAGAACATGAAGAGTGGGAGAAGAACGTCTTTGCCGTGGTTATGTTGCAGTGCAGCATGCTTTTAATTCAATCATTGCGAGTTACGTCCGGGTCGTTTGTTGAATTGAGCGGAGAAAAAAGTTTGGAGCACTCCACACCAGGTTGATACGAGCCGCTGCAATTGCGCGCCTGGTTACAAGCAGTGACCACCTTATCAACCGCGTGGAAATGTACTCAGGAAAAGATTACCATTATCGTTCTATTTTTCGTTCGACCAGAAAACGACGCACTCTGTTGTCGGCCCGAATTGTACAGCCGGCTCGAAAAAGGAAGGAAAGTTTCCAGCATTCATCAGCTTCACTGCCTCGTGAATAAACCAACTTACCTGATACGGCGGACGAAAATGAGGGATGGAATGAACGGAAGTTCCTCGGAATGTGGTTCATATCTCGCTGGGCACGTGCTGCTGCTGCTGCCAACGCAAGCTGGCGATGGTTTTCCATAAATCAACAGCACGCGCATGGAATGAGCTAATACGGGCTACAATTGTGGGAAGAAACTGTCTCCAGAATGTTCCGTCCACGTCGTTCGTTGCCGCAAATGGCTAAAATATTTTATTACCATTTAGTTTTCCTTTTTCTCCCGTGTTTGGTTTCGTGCAGCATAACTTTCACTTGGCTTGATTGATGTGAATGTAATGCATGCAAGAAGAAAAAGAAGAGTGCTTCAGATTTGTGGGAAGAATCTTTTGCCTCTTGCGTTACTGAAATGTTCTTTAAAGTCCTTTTCATTTTCTTTCAAGCAAAAGAACCTTTGAATGGCACCAATTCTTGAGCTGGCAATCATCGACCCATTTTTTAAGCCCGTCTGCTAGTTGCTCTCGCTTTTCTGTAGACATAGTCGGTCTTGCGGGATAACTCCACGCTGTGCGTTTTATTCTTCCCTCACACGCAATGATACAAAGATGCATTCGCTCCGCTCCGGTCCGAACCGATTTCAATTGCTTATACTCTGCTTTTGCCGCTGCCCGCACGCCCGTCCGGCGTTTTCGCATCGATGCCAATCAAGAAACCAACACCGAAACGGTGCACGGAAACGGCACGGCAGGCAAATTGAACAGAGTCAATGTTGTGAGCTTGTAGGCCGGCTGCTGCGCCGAACACGAAGTAAAACAGTCCAGTCGATTGATAACACTCGGCCTGACCCTCCGATGCTCGCTATGTCTTTCGATGGTTGACCACTCTTGCCCTCCCGGTGCAAGGGGACGGCGCATGTTGGCAGGGTCTCACTTGCCCCAGCGCTTTCCTTAGTAGGACCGTTGAGACGCACCAGCACAACGATTCGTCCCGTTCCGTTCCCAGTCGCGCGTTGATTTCGCCCAGTCCGCTGTCGTCGTGCGTTCCACCAATCATGCCTCGGCTTGGTGATGATGGTAATGATGATGATTATGATTACGATTGTTAATTCGGTTGACTTGGGACCTGCGGGTGTTGGAGGGCAAGAAAGGGACGGTTGCTCACCCATGGAGAAAGATAGTGAAGGTGGCGTTCTCGGTCTACCGGAGCGTCAACACGCACACGCAACAGGCACGCAAAGGAAAGCGAGGGGGACTGGCAGGGTTCAGGCCGCCAGGTCAGGCCGAATATTGTTTTCCGTCGCTCGCGGCCAACATCGACCGAACCGAGGCGTTATCAACGTGTTCGCAATAAACTGCCGACTGCCAATGTCGTGATCGGAACCCCGCGTTTTCTTATGTTGCCTAGCCCACTCTCTTTGTCTCTAGTTGTTCCATTTTATTTTAAATAAGAGACAGTAAAGTCCGAAAAAGCGACAGTAAAGTCAATTGAAATTATAATAAGTTTTCCACTCACTTATTGCATCTGAGCGAAGCGCCTTTATAAACGTGCACAGCGGTTATCCGAGCAATTATAAACGTTCGCATTTATAAACGTTCACCAAGGCAGTCAACTTGGTATTATCGTCCTGGTATGTTTTGTGCATAGCACCATTTTTTATGATCGATGTGCACATGCTTTAAAAAACGTAACAGATAGCATATGCTACATATAACTGCAATACGAGTCGTTTTTTGGTTGCATTTCAGAATAATTTGGACAATAGCATAGCATTCCTTACAAACACGAAAAACAAACATGAGTAATGTTTTTATTTTAAACCTCTTGGCTCACTAGGTGCTGCCTCTAATCACGCTTTTTTATCTCTGCTACGGGGTGAAATAACTCGAGTTTTATTTTTCTTCTTATCAAAACCGAACGCATTGCGATGCATTTTTTTCATCCTGTTACCTTTTTTTTTATTGCTGGTCATTCCGTTCCTCTTTGCCATGCCACACAGCCGGTGACAATTCAATTTTCTGTATGTGCCAACATAAAGGGCATCCCAAAACCCGCAACTCCTACCAAACGCCGAACCCCTTTCCTGGCCGTGCTTGTTAAGCCGCTCACTTGTTTACCGGCCGCTCAATCGCGCCTACATTGACTGCGATGCGTTGCTTGTCGGATGGATTGTTTTTCTACCCTTCCCTTCGACAATCTTGTTGCCCTGCCCAGGAAACACACTTGAAATGCGCGCAAATTCGTTTGAGGGAATGATCGCGCCGACCGAGGCGTCTATTTGTTCTAAACGACTCCCCGCCTCCTTCAGGCCAACGCTTCACCGCTCCCGATCCACCGATCTGTCCGTTTCTATTTGAATTTCTTCCTGTAAAGTGATTCTCAAATCAGCCCTCCCTGCGTGTCATCGCCGTATCGTCCGTAGGCGCGTCCAGTTTAACATCTTTTTTTCTTTTCGCTTCACTTACACATCCACACCGGACCAATCCACAAGGGGGTTTGTTTGGGGTGGTATGAGTTTTGCTCGCGCTAGAATTGCGCAAATAAAAAAGCAAAAGATGCGTCCATTTGTTTGCCCTTTGCACGTGCGAGAACAGAGTTGTATTATTGAGCACCCCTAATACACGCAAACCATCGTTGAAGTGGAGTTTGTGGTTATAACATTTGGTGGAGATATTCATATGACGTCCTATGTAATGCTCTATGGGCCTGTTAAGTACATTGATTGTTGAAATACTACAAGTGATCGATAAGAATTATATGTTTATCTTACTTAAAGTTACTTGTTTAGTCCTTCCGGGATTCTTTATACGCTTCATTACATGGAACGTTCCATTGAACATGTGTATTCCTCAAATCAATCTTCAAACAGATTACACGAAATGTAATGGACTTGTTGATAAGTTTTGCCGCGATTAATGGGAACAGAAAAGCAGTATCCGTTTGTCGGTATGACGAAATGAAGAAACGTAAACCGGTTGAGTGATGATGCAAACATATTTACAGTTGTTCACACCCGGACTGGGACTCCCTCTAGGAAACAGAACCCTAGAAATTTCCCTCCAACGGTTGCTTCCGAATCAAGAATTGGTTTAAAATCAGCTACACATAGTTTTTTTCATTGGCTACTAAACGATCGATCGCGATCGGATGCAGCTTCGCGGGCCATGCAATAATGCCACACAGAGAGGGGGGGATAGCGGGGAAGACCAAAACGAAGACATGCAACACCCTAAACACCCCCTCGTGCACGGTGGCGACATTGAACTGAGCGTTGGCTAATTTGGCAATGGCGGCAACGGCACAAGCAACCGAAGTAAAACCTGCAAAAGGCACAAAGTGCAATCGGTTCGAACCGCACATTCGATCGTGCGCACGCGAAAGACCGTGGTGATGTGTGGTGTCCATGAAAAGGGTGCCAATGACGCTTTGGCAAATTTCAAGTCCCGCCCTTCTCGGCTCCAACCAAAGGCACTACCGAACTGCACTTGCTCAGTTTCTCTTTGTGAGCAGATTGATGGATGGGCTAAGGGGAAGGGAGGGATAGACAGGTGTCGGCTGTTATAGGTAAAAAGAAGAAGCATCCGACCAAGGCCAAATGTTGTGCAGCTACCCAAAATCATCGCATTTCCGGCTCAAGTCCATCGAATGACGCTACTACCGTGCCTTCGCCACGTTCGTTTACTGCCATGCGGTCTTTTTATTGGCTTTTCTTCCATTGCTTTTTTATCATATCAACAAACAGAAAATGACGCATTTTGGATTGATGTGATGTTTTTTGCGCCTTTCCTCCGTATTCAACCTGAGCATGAAGTAAATGAGGAACATTTTTAAAGCAAATCAAATGGTCTTGATAATAAGCTTATACGCTGCTTCAATGAACAACATCCAGTTCGATGATATGAATATGTTTGTGATTGATATTTGCTAGATTCGGAGAATTCGTAGTGCTATTAAAACATCAGTGTACGCTTTAACGCTTTACGCAAGACTACACCAGAGAGCGGATTTAAGCAGAAAAACTGCAAAACTAGTCTTGATGAAACGCTGCTTACTACCAGACATACGACCTTTTGATTCTCGATAATAACTCAGTGATGGAGAAAAAAAAACACGCACACACTTTAAAAACAGGCATCCTCCCGTCTGTCGTGAGATTCGTTGTCTTCCGTTCTTTTGGGCAAAAACAGCCACCTTCATGTTCCCGTCGTCCGGCAGTCCCGGTCAAATTATTTTACCATTAGTTTGCGAGCGGTTTTTGTGTTGGTTTGAATGTTTTTTAACCAACACCGGAACCACACAGAACCACTCGAAGATTCGTTCGAAGTTCGATGGGATCGATGAGCGACGACCGACGAACAGATGATTTTTTTCTCTAGATGCCCTCTGATGGATGTGAAAATGTGGCAGCAATAAGTTACAACAGCAAAAAAAAAAAGCATCCCACACACACGCACAGCGCATTTAAAAATAGCCCCAATGGGAAAGGCGAAAACATGCAGTGAGCATGCAACAGAAACAAGCAGAAATCTACAGGTTGTGGTTTGAAGTATGCAGAATCGATCGAAGCAAAAAATACGACCAAGGAAGGTTGAAAAGATATGTGAGCGATCGTCAAGTTTGCGTTTAAAGAATTCAAAAATAGCTTAATATGGTTCCTTCTTTTTTTCGCCCATTCTTGCATCGATCCGTGGAAATGGTAGTCTCCATCATGTCTACCAGGATCGGTTCGGTCAAAAGCTGTGTAAGAAGCAGTTTACTTGGTTCTAAAAGACGTAGAATTTATTGAAATATGATCAATAACATCAACAGCAAGTACTCAGAGATCAAAAGTTTCAAGTTTTTTCAAGCACAAATTAATTTTCAATAATTAATCTTAATTCAATGTGTCTTAATTCAATGTGTATTGCGAATATTCGACTCGTTGCCGTTGGCTAAGATTTGCTTCTTTCAAAAGAAAATAAAATGACAAAAGATATTGAAAATACACAAGCATTCAAGCACACACGCACAAACTCAATCACAGCATGTAAAATACTCCCCCAAAAACCCACTAACCTGCACCCGATACGCTGTTGGGGAAAGCAAAAGCACATCAGCGCACCACCGGCTGACAGAGTGATGTATTTTTCGCTTTTCATCGGCGAATTTTCACCGCTCATCCGTGCGCTCCTGCTCGGCTTTACAACGGCGTCGACGCTCGTGGCACGGTCCGGGTGCGTGCGATTTTTTACTCTTTTTTGCCCTTCTTTGCTTTGCTATTTTGATGTCTTCAAAAATTTTGCATTCAAAACCAGTGGACCAGCAGAACCAGCGCCCCCCATGTGGTGGGTGGAGTGTGTGCCTGTGTCCGGTAGTGGCGAGGGCCGTGGCGCGAAATATTTTCACGGTGAAGGACAACGGTGCCAATGGCCTCAGCTCGTGCACGAGCACCGTCGTTTGGAAGAGAAAAAAAGATCCACAAGAAAAGGAAGAAATATAAAACATCTGCACAGTACCACCAAGAAGCGAAAAACACATGATGGTGCGTTTCTTTGTGGTAAGTTGGGGCAAAGGAAAACAGGCCCGCGCGGTTAAACTTCCTTCCGACGCGATGCGCGCGATCTTTCCTGCCCGTTTTTTCTTTTCTGCGACGAAAGGGAGAGCTCTAGAGGCTTCTAGACAGATATTTGTCTGTATCCTAGCTGTGCCGTAGGCCACCTGATGTTGTCAATCGTGCAGAGGGGCCCGAACACTAAGAATTCCACGAGTTTCCTTTTCATGTAGTATGCATACGTTCTAAAATGTGCAAACCGTTGAATTGGAAAATTTTGTTTGTTTTGAATATTTACTCAGCTGCTTCACTTTTTCCGAGCCGTTACCGTTTACATCGTGAGAAAAGAGTAATAGGAACAGTTTCTGTTATGCACATAGTCAAAAACGGAGAAATCCGGAGCGAAACAGAGAGCACGGGAGACGCTTCTTGTCAGTCGGGTTGCGCCGCGAGAAAAGGAGCGCTGTTTACTTATTGTTTCGTCACCTGTCAATTTCGCAGTGGTGTGGAGAACAAAGATGACATTTTGTCGTATGCACAACTGGAAGCACGTCAGCAGCTGTTGCCAGAAGAAGCAGAACAGTGTGTCAGTGGTGTCGCCAGTGGTGTCGAACCGCTCAATGCAACTGCAGTAGCAGCAGCAGAAACAGTGCAACCGTCTGGCGTTCAAATAGTGCTAGCTGAACAAACAATTGCAGCAATTCCGGCGCGCCCGGGTATCGCCCAAGCGCCAAACGTCAAACTTGGCGTCAGCAGCAACAACAACAACAACAAAAACAGTGCGGAAGAACTCATCGAACCGTTCGCTGGTGGTGTTGTTAGTGGTGTTGGCAAAGTGTGCGCAACGATTGTGGCGGAAAGTGAGCAGCCAGCGGCGCGTAACCGAATCCTGCGCGAGTTGAACAACAACGGCAGTGGTGGTGTCACAAACGGCAGTTCCACGCCGAAACCTTGGTCCGTAGCGACTCCGTCCGGCGGTCGGCCAGTGTCGGTAACGGCATCGATCTTCACCAGCCTACCGAGCGGTGGTCAGAGCGCCGAAAAGCCGAAAGCACCGGTCAAACATATCGGCGCCACACAGCAGCAGCCGTCCGGTTCGCAGCTGCAGTCCGTTACGGCGAAGCTGTTCGTGACGCTCCCGGCAGCAGGCGGCTGCAACGGCGTCAGCGGTGGAGGCAGTGGCGCGGGAAGCAAACCCCAGCACGCCACCGAGAAAATCTTCGCCCCACGGACGGAAGATATGAATAAGGGATTCCTGATGTTCTCCGAGGAAGAGCCTGGATTGACAAGTAAGTAGAAAAGGACGATAAAATAATTCTCCCAAATCCAGAACAAATAAAGTAGGATCCTCCCTCCCATTTGGTCCCCCTTATCACGACATACTCTGCACGGAATGGGCCGGGTTTGGTGGTCATAAATTCAGCGAGAATTGATTTCCAACGCTCCTCGCCTTTGACCTCCCACTTCGACCCATAGCACCTATCCATCCATCCATCCTCTCCCTGGTATAATGGGGGTTTCCTCATGATTGTCCCATTTTTTCCGGGCAGTAAAAATTCCACTTTGGCCCTAAAAGTCCTGGCGGAATCAGGGGGAAGAATTGCATGTACGTCCATTTCAGGGCATCTTCACTTAACGTCCTCATTTCCTTCATATCTTGTCTTTGTCGTTCGCTATGAAGCGTTTCCCATTTGTGCTGCGTCCCCGCCCCATACTTTCGGGAGTGGTGATTGAAAAGGATTTTCCTTAAAGTGTGTGTCCACGGTGTGGTTCGCCATCGGTTTTCACGCCTTCCGCCGAGTGTCCCGAGGGCTCCTCGAAGGAGAGGTTTCGAATCGTTAGGTCCGATCGTAACGTTACGGACCCGTTCGCACTGCTCCCGTTTTCCCTTTTTCTTACGTCGGGTGTCCCTCTTCGACCGGCTACTGCGCGGGATTCCTGTTTCTATTTAATGAGCTCAAACGGCAGCGGTCGAGGTCTTTCTCTCCTCCCCCGGGGTCGTTATAACGACCAATTCCCGTATCCTTTTCCGTGGCACTTTCGCTTTCCCAACTACTCCTGCACGCTATGCTTCTCCGGTTGGTGTAAGAAGCGCGGACCTGTCAAGAGAGAATGGGAGGGCACAGCGTGCTTCAGAATTGGCGAAAGTTGCTATCACGTGATGAAAGCTGAACGACTTTTTCCGAGGCGGCAACGGCACCGATACGATGATGGTTTCGGGTGTTCAGCTTATAGCTCCCAGGCTCAGCTAGAGGGAGGAAAGACGAGCTGCAAAGGTGGCGCCGACAGCAGGAGCAGCAGCAGCAGCGTTGGCGATTTTGTGTGTGTGTCGTCCTTCCTCCCAGAAGACTTTCCCGTGCTCAGGCAACAACCCTACAGCGTCTGTGGATGTGTGCATGTCGCGCGCTCGGTGTGGTTGATTTTCATCAGTTCCGTCTTCATAGGCCACGCGAGTGGTGGAGCTAGCACAACGATAAACGAGAGAGAGAGAGGGGGGAATGGGCTTTGCCAAAGGAAGCTATGCTCATCCAGTGCACGCCCCGACTTCGTTCCATTCCCCTAACCCCCCGTCTTGTAACAGTGAGGCAGGATAGTGTAACAGCACACTCCTCCACTGACCTAGTTTCCCTGGGAACTCCCACCCGGTGGGCGAAGTGGCGGAAAAAAGCGCAACGAGAGCGGGACCGGGACAGACTGCTATCCAATTTCCTAGCGTTCAAACGGGAACGGCATGGCCCGGAATGGACACTGACACCGAAGCGGATTATTTCTTGCTTGCTGACTGCGACAGTACGGTCCAAGTTCGCCTCGGAACTGGCAACGCATTAAGGTTGCCGTCCGTTTCTTTGATTGCTCTGATTGTTCCGCCGCAGCCGTGCCGACAGTTGCTTTTCTTACTGTTCCAATTTTCGCTCTCTCAGGATGTGTGTCCCCTACAGCCTATTGTGTATTGCAGACGGGGTATCTCTCCTACGGGGAGCAATACTTTGTGCTTTTTGGAGCTCGTAGGGAGTAGGAAGGAAAAATAGGTCCTCGCTAGACTAGGCCCTCGTCATCATCGCCAGCATCATCGTCATCATCATTCATTCATTCAAAATAGGTCTCAAAGCAGCAGTCATATATTTAGGCAGACGACTTTCGGTAATCCCTGCATGGTTGAGTCAAGATATGGCCAAACAAATTGATTTTG
This sequence comes from Anopheles atroparvus, assembly GCA_914969975.1. NCBI lineage: Eukaryota > Metazoa > Arthropoda > Insecta > Diptera > Culicidae > Anopheles > Anopheles atroparvus. The sequence goes on along the minus strand of CAJZCY010000001.1, from coordinate 22,269,952 downwards.
GCATTGTATTTCTTGTGGCTGTCTGACGGTTTAGGCTAAAAATGTTAAGTGGGTCGAGGCTAAACATGCGGAAAATTATTTAAAAGTGCATGTACTGTACAGTACGATCTTTCAGAAACAAAATGTGTCACTTGAAATGTGTGCTTCTCACTCAGCTTACAAAATACAACCCCCTCAAATGGTACCCCTAATTAATATGTCTAATTTACTGTTTGGTCGTAAAGGGAAACTAAACCAGGGCCAATCAATTTATGTTTCATCAAATAAAAGAACTTTATTCCAAGCTCTTTTCACTCTTTATGCAGCTCTTAGGAGCCAAGGAATGAAAAAAAAACTGTCTCAGAAACAACCAAACCCTTTTGGAAATATCGATCCATGTCCCAACGCGGGGATGCGTACGCGAGTCGATCGTTTGGAGCTTGGAATAGAATGGCGAGCTCTTGGGAAACATGCCCGTCTCTCCTTGCCTCTTCCCCTTCGTTCCATTGTAAAGGAAAAGCTTAATCTTCATAATCCACTTGTCATTACGCGTTGACGAACGCACGACACCCTGTCCCATCGGTGCCGTTCCTTGCGTTCTAAGCCGGAGGAGCCGTGTTCCAATTTTTCTGACAAGTTATCGACCAAAGCGAAAACGAGTGTTCACGTGCGCTTCACTCCTTTACTTGGATTTTTTTTTTCATTTTTGCTTTCTATTCGTATCCATCTTCCTATCGCATGGGGGATCTTAATACTTCATCTCATTTTCCCCGCCTTATCGTGCTCGGGTGAATATTTGGCCTGGTTATTAAGAATGCAGAAAACCCTTATCTTCTGCCTCTTGCTACTGCTTTCTCGTGAGCGGCAATAAGGATATGGCTTGGATGAAGCCGAGTTGGTGGTGTCTGGAGTCGGAACAGTGACGCAGGCGAGAAAATGTCTCGAGTAGCTGGAGCATTTCACTCTGATGAATTTCGTTGCGAGAAGACTCCCTCCATAATCCGCTTGTGCGAAGGTTTATTGCGTACCGAGTACCGAAGACCTTAGACCGAAGGCAACGGGCCCTGGGTTTAGCAAATGACAAAAATAGTCGGATTAAAGTTCGAAACAACCCATCTCCGCCCACCAGAATGGCGCGTGAAAAGTTAAGGAATGACTAATGAATCAACCCTCGAATGATAGAACTTCGTCCAATTTTGGGTCGCATTTTCAAGCGACCATTCCATGGCGCACACCCATCGTGGTGCGTCCCGTCTGGGCAACTTCTTCATGCCTCTTCCCCTCCACCTTCCACCGTAAAAACTCTTGATCATATGGTTGCCTTTTTTCTTCTCATATTTGGAAAATTTCTTCATTCCTGTCACTTTTCCCGTCTGCTCGGTCAAATTCACGGTGGGTCGCAAAATTCCGGCATAGCCCTAAATCTAAAATGTATTTGTCGTTTGCATTTACATGGAAATGAAGCACTTCATTCTTTTTCGGTGTCTCCATTTTTTCCTCTCCCATTGGGTTCCCAACCTGGTCAAAGCTGACAGTCGTGGAAAAAGCTGATATATTTCGGCACTCGCCGATCAGACCTACAATACGTTGCAGAATGCGGACCTCGGAGCTGCGCAAATCGGGAGAACGAAAAAAAAAAGAGAACCCTCGGAAACATTACCTTACATAAACGTTCTTTCCCTGAAACGATTTAGGGTGTCTGTTCTTCAGAATTCAGTACCCCACAACGCCACGGTGACACGGTAAAGCGCCGGAAACGATCCCCGCTAGAATGTGTTTGGGCAATGTTGGCAATTTTTTCGTTCTATTGCATCTGCCTCGCTACGTTTTAGTTTTCATATCACGCCATTATTTTTTATATATTCCTCCATTACACGCTTCTCCCAGTGCGTCAATTTGCTGCCGGTCTCGTCTGCTGCTCCGTTACAAACTCGCCATACGGGGTAAATCTTTCGGTTTTCGCAGATTTTCGAGAGCTTACTCTAATACCGTACCATAAGACGGCAGGTCTCCCAAGTGTCGATCTGCCCACACCGGGATTGATGGTAATGATGAGACGGTAGAGTTTGCAGCTAACGAATGGGAATGTAGAACCTGTCCTTCCTCCCTTTCTCGTTGATTGGCCTTGACCGCATCCTCCTCCATACAAAAAAGGGTGCAAGAAGCCTGAAGCTCCTCCCCGCTGGGTAAATGTTCGCAAAATCATTCTGCACTATTGCTCCAGGAAATTATAACCGTGCCCCGCAAACGGATGGTCTGCCGTAAACGATAGAGCGGACGGAACATCCTCAAAGGTCGACGGGAATACCTGAGCCTTCCAATGGTGGTAAATTTTTCATCAGTCTCTCCATGCTCTACTTCCGTGTGGGCCCTGGCAAAAGGCCACCAATACTGGAGGTGTCAAACATCTCACCTTACATCCCTCGTCCGACCTGCCTGTGATGTTGTGACATAACAAATTCGATTTGTTATTTGCCTTCGCCCACCAACGTGCCCACGGGGGCTTGAGCTTGCCGGGGGTTTGTTCGTTTGTGGCGTAGAAGTGTGGCACCACGCAGAGGTTGCTGCTGATTTGGCTACTTCGTTAGGAAGCCAATTCCACCAGGGGTGAAGCTGAAAACTCCCCGGAAAACTCCTCCTTCCCAGTAGCTGGGTTGTGACGAACGGACACACGCACACATATATTCACTTCAGGGCATGCCGCACGCCTCCGTTACGGTTCGACGACCGACCGGATGTAGTGAAGTGCGTTCGGGTCCTGGCACGACAAACATCACGCACGTAACATCGCGTCCTTCATCGCACACCTTTCAACCGTCCTTTCCACCCTCACCGTGCAAGGGAAGAGCCGGTGAGGAAGACGGTGCAGGAGGCCGACGATGACGACCCAGAACACCCTTAAACACCGAAATAATCATGTAATTTGAATATTCAAATCAAAACCAGCAGCAAAAAAAACCCCTCTCCTGTGCATCCGGGGGAGTGGAGGGAAAAGAAAAGCTCGAAAGCGTCGTTTTCAAAGGGCTCCATCCTCTTCCGACCTTTGACCCGAGTGAGGCGTAGGCTTTACTTTGCTACGTGTTCCTCGTCCTGCGACACGTGTCCGCCATATTATGCTTCATTATACCGTTCATAATAGTTGCATTTAAATGTGTGTGTTTTATAGCACTTTCGACGATATCTCTGACGATCGTCGGCAGGACCAGGCACGAGAGAGCGATCACGCAGTGTATTTTGTCACTCCAACTGCCAAACATGGCAGTCCCTTCCTCACAGTCTTTGAAGAAACGGTGAAACTCAATTCCCTCTTTCTTTATTTGTAAACATTGAAAGTATTACGGTTAGTTTTGATTTTGTTTTCTCGTTTGTGTAATGTCTTTAACATACACTCACTCCACAAAACGAGAAGCAGACATTTTCAATCTGTGACCTACGGATAACGTTCATAGGAAGGAAAAATTGGCCTTTTTTTAGGGTGACGCTTTCTATCCTTCCATTTCTCCGCTCCCTAGCTTGCGCCACAGGAACCAGGCACAGGAGGAGGTCTGTCGAAAATGGCGTCCATCGGGCATGGAAAGCACGTACCAAGTCCATCAGAACGACGATATTTGGAACGAAGCATCACCTCGCTTCCGAGATCGTTTATTATACACACACACATACACACACAATGCTCAGCTCAAGTGGCGGCAGACCAACCGCCCATCTCCTCTTTTTGCTGGGGCCCGCAAGCGCCACGCAGCTTGAATATTTAGTGCACTTGTAATGCAAATCTGTCTTAACGACTTCCGTCTTTCCGACTCTCGTAAAACCGACCCCTCTGGAGGAAAAGTATCGAAAGGTTAACGCCAAGGCCCGTCATCTAAATCCAAAGCTCTCCCGTATTATGCCGCCCGCGGAGAATGCCTTCTACGATGTCCGCTACACGATGGCGATCTGCTCTTTTCCGGTCCACTTTTTCAGCTTTTCCGAGCGCGTCAGCACTTAGGAATATTTTTTTTAAGAGCTGCTATTAAACGGTTTATAATCATGATATGGTGTTCATCTCGGAGCATTACAAGGAATTTATACAGCCCTGCTTACGTCGTTGCGGCTGCAGGCCGTGTGTCGACTCGTCGATTTTAGAACCAAGTAACTTGTGATTTGAATATGTTTGTAGGGCATGAAAATCGAGCTACAACCTCGTTATACCGTAGCCAAAAGGATATTAAAAGACAATCTAGACATCTAGCCATCGAGGAACCTCCAATTTTGATTATGCCATTAGAACCTCTGCCTGCTTTTTCCTCCAATTCGTTTCCCCCTCCCAAATCTATTTCAAACCATAACCAACGACCCAAATTTTTGCTAACATCTATTTCCACTGAAAAGTGAGACAAAGTCACTACTTCCACAGTTTAATCTAATTCTTCTCTGTGTGTCTGCCTTTTCCGTTTCCATAGTGCTTAAAGATGAGCCAGATGACCTGACACATCTGGCGCCGACAGCGGGCGACGCATGCATTCCGTTGGAGGAATCCGGCACCTTCTTCAATGAGATGTTCGAGGACTTCATCATCCCGGACAGCTACACGCTGCTGCAGGACGAGCTGTGCTCGCTCGACTCGCAAGACGCGCGGCTCGACGGCACCTCGATCGTGGTCCAGTCGGTTTCCGGCCTTCCGGTGTCCATGTCCGGCCCTGACGGCATCACCTCCGTCTCCCCGTCCGCTGCGGCCCATCAGAGCCAGCACCAGGAGCAGCAACAAGGGTCGCATCAGGCGCAACACCAGCACATCCAAACGTCCTCGGGCTCGTCCTCGGCCTCATCGCCCGTGCCATCGTCCCCGAGCCGCTCGCTCTCCTCCCATCCCGGCTCACCGTCAGGCACGTCCGGGCTCGGCTCGTCCGCCTCCAGTGCGGTCTCCGTGTCGCTCAGCGACCACAGCCCTAGCGGCCGCAGCATAGGCAGCCAGCACAACGCCACCTGCAACGACCCGTTCATCAACTACCGGGACGAGACGAGCGAAATCAGCCCCTCGCCGCATTTACTGTCGCCCGGCATATCGAAGGTAGGTTTCGAAATCCCCCAAATCGAAGACTCACCGCGGGAACTTACCGAGTCAGCGTGAGACAGCTCATCGTCTTATAGCTATAGCCTTTGCCACCGTTCCGTTTCGGGTCAAACTCTGAAGTTCACGTCTTGAGTTGGTGCACGACAAACTGCTCTATCCCTTGCCACGATTCGCACATCGCAGCAGGTCCCATTAAGGAAATCGTTAAGTTCCGATCACACCATGGCCTGCCGCCCGTGGCGTGTGCATCGCTAAAAGTTTTCTTCGGCCAGCAAAAGCTACTCTTCCCCTCTGCACTGCGTTGCTCATCGCTCGTTCGATGCTCACGATGCTGCCTATCGTTATCACGAATGCTGCACGGTCCTCTGCAGGGAGTTTGTCTACGAGGGGGGGCGAAGGTTGGCAAAGGTTAGACGTGTATGTGTATTAAAGCCAGTGAAGGCAATCAACGGCACATACACACAGGGAGGGCGTGAGGTGCAATTCGCGATAAGGCCTTAACGCGACTTTTTCGCTCTATCTCTCACTCGCACGATGTCAATTAGCTTATCTGCCGACAGTTGTTTTAATTTTTATTTTATTTTTTTGCTGCCCGCTTCCCTGCATTCGGCCTAGATGATGTGCCCCAGTGATCGATGGCATGCGCCCATTATGAAACTTCCGATGGCGTCGCAAGAGTCATGGAGGGTTCACGATTGCAGCGGGTGGTATCAGGAGGCAGAGAGACCAAAAAGTCGCGCGACTGCATTCCGACTGTCCAATAGCTATCCACCATCTTGATGATGAATAACTGTCATGGTTTTGTCCGGATCGTTCAATTCAAACTTCCCGAATCGACTCTTTCTTAAAAAATCTCTCGGCCCCCTCTACGTTTCTTCCCGGGTGTAGAGGGAAATACAAAAATTCGATTAGCCATCGGTTGATTATTTTTCACTGCCAAGACCACCAAGCCAAGGTTAGCAATCGGTCGATCGGTTCGGTTTGTCGGTCATTGGACGATATGGTGGCGAGAGCTTTTGGGTGAGATAATGCGTTACAACTCCTCTCCTGGCCGGGTGCACGCATGTCGCTGCTGATTGCCACATGTTATCAGCCGCCCGGAGTGTGTGTACGCTCCCTTTGACGCTGGCGTGATTGTACGGCGACCCTTTTGCTGGCCGTTTAACCTGCCATTTACGTCCAGCTAGTGTAGGTTAGGAGGACTGATATCTTTAATCACCTTATGTGGAGATAATTCAATCGGAAGTGAACGAGATGAGGGTTGTGTAGTTAATTGTGGCGTATTAGATACACTCTGGGACATTCTGCCTGCCTGATAGCGAGAGGGTCGGCAGTTTCTTTTTGTTTATACTCCAATCGTACGCCTCACATTTCTGTAGGTCTGGATCTATCTGGCTCGGACAATTTTGAGGCACCCCATCCACAGTCTGATAAAGGGTAGTATTTGTTTTCGTACTACACACCGTCGCCTCTAATCCTTGCGTAAGGCTATCTGAAGTGGATCATAATCTCGCCAATGGCACTCGTTTACGACTCCATTACCCGAAGTTCCTCCTGGCGCACACGACATCGGTTGCCTTCACCCACAGACGAAGTGTAAATGTGTGTGGCCTTTCTTCTATTCCATCGGTTACAAAATCCGTGCATTACCATGAAATCTGTCTCATGAGGAAGCTTCAAGAAACAGTTTAAGCCTTGCCAATTCTGTTCAGGAGGAGCAAGTAAGAACCCAAGATGCAGTTCAGAAGCAAATTAGAACTTGACTTCAACCATAGGGTGTGAGGTTTTATCAATGAAATTTAGTTTAGTTGAGGCACAACATACTTTCGGTTAGCTTGTGCTAGATGACCGTGGTGTGTTTGAAACTTCGTTTGCGCTCGGCAGAGCTAGATTAGTGGGAAAACACTATTGCCACCACCACACGGCATGGCGCACTGGTACAGTCAATTAGATATAATTAATATATCTCGCGGTCGTCAACGTGCTCGAGGGTAAAATCAATTAGCGTTTGTGGTTGGAGTTTCACTTCGACTGTTTGTTTTAACGTGGTTTTTGTTCCTCTCTGTCTTTCACACACACACACCCTCTGCATCTTACTTTTGCGCTTAAAGTTTGTCCTTATTTGCTCAGCATCTGAAGCTTTCATTGCTTCCGAAGTCGGTTCAGCACGCCATCCACAAACCTGGCTTGGCGGCCGGCCGTGTGTCACGTGCTGAAAATTGCCTCGAGTGGAACGTATGTTTCTAATTGTTTTTCATCGAGTGGCGCGTGCACAACTACATGATGGATGGAAGAATCATTTATCAAAATGCTGCGAACGTGCCTCCGGTGGGACCGGGAGCGTGGGACTGGATCGAAAGCTTCCATTCAACGTAGCAAATGGGTTGTCGCGCTCCGTCCACTCTCGGATGGCATTTTGTATCCGTTTTGTCGGAGAACCGACTGTTGACATGCTTCCACCATATCATTCATCTCCAGTTGCCGAAAACTATTCTTTTGCGATCGACCCTTTTTTCGCAGCAGCCAACAACTTTTCCCATTCGATTCCATTTTGATGCCGCCTACACGCTCCTCTCCCGAAGTGGCACATTTAAATTGCTAATAGGCAACCGGTGTGTTGTATGGATGTACGTTTGGAAAACAAAGCACGAAAAGTCGGTTTTCGTAGTGTCGGGAACCCTTGTGGGAAATCGAGTTTTCCTATCATTGGTATCTTTTGCTTTATTGACACCTTTTTTACGGTTGTCTCAACATTCGTCTCGTGCGCACACGGTAGACAACCCACACACGAAATCGATGAGATTTAACCGTACGTGAGTGTGCGCGGGCGTGTGCTTGAAGGGTGAGAGGATGGCGACACGTGACGAATATTTGCAATTTGTCAGATTCTTGTGCGCCCTCGTCGGGGGTGGGTTGGTTACCTTTCGCGAATGGCAGGGGCGCGATGGTTTACTGATCCACTGCTCTAGTCGAGAAAAAGTGTTTCGAGGGATTGTGAAAATCACCAACAAATGACGGCTTGCGTAGGATGTAAAAAATGCTTGAAAAGGAGCGTCTTCGAGGCATGAATGGAATCCCGAGCGCTCAACATCATCTCCCGAAAAAGGGTTATTGGGGAACCACAACTTCCCGGCACTCTCAAAATATGAGGTGAGGAAAGTGGCAAAACAGTGAAAGTAGTACCACCAGGTCGTTAAAATTCAGCGCATGATCTTGACATGGTCGGGGGATTGCGATGCTTTCGTTTGTATACAACAACAAAAAACCCAGGGTGGAAACAGAGAGGAAAAATAAATTGCCAACTGCCACCCGCCGCCCGTAAAGGTTGGCGAAAATGAAAGCACAAATGGCACGTGAGGTGCTTCGTCGATGGCTTTTCCTTTGTTCCATTCCTGTCTAATCCTACCATCGAGCGTGTGCCATTCTCTGCCAAGAACAGCGAAAAGGGAAAGAACTAAGTTTTGCCTACAAAGAAAAAAAATACCTTCCGGTTCGGATTACAGGTTTTTCTTTATTTCTTGTTGCGGGCAGGCGTTCTGAAAGGATGGCAGTCTCCGAGCAATGGGAATCTATCTTTCTGTGACACTCTTTGATACGGCGGATATAATGTTGATGATGCTGGCGATGGTGTGGAGATTGCCTAGAATGCAATTTATGATTTTACTAACGCTACTTTTCGTTTTTTTTTCTGCTCTCTTCACTTTTTCAGAGTCCCGAAAGCAGCAGCCTGCCTTCGCTGTGCAGCCCGAACGGTTCGTTGCCGGAGGATGACCTTGCATTTATGAGCCTTAACATGGACGAGATCGATCTGACGATGCGGGCCCCGTACATCTCGATGAGCGAGGTGGACGATCTGCCGCTGCTTACCTCCGACGATCTGCTGTGGGGCGCGCCGGCGGCCACCATCGATGGCAGCGCGCCCATTGGCAACGCGTTCGGCCTCTCCGGGAAGTTCTTCATCAAAGACGAGTTCGGCGCACTGGAGCAGAGCCGACAGCAGCAGCAGCAGCAAATGCTGATTGGCAAACAATCACATAGTCTCATTACCGACATCACGATCGGGGCCGGCAGTGGCCCCGCCGGCTCCTCCTCCCGCATTGGCAGCTGTGGGCTGACCGCGAACGATGGCAATAATGACAGTAAATCAATGCTGACAGCACCCACACAACCAACACCACAAGCACCACCGGCAGCGCAGTCAATTGAATCCAGCCTGGCGGCGCTCCTCTGCGGGGGAAATGTCATCAGCATACACTCGGAAGCGCAGCCGAACGCCGGCGGAAACAATGCCAGCAATCCAATGCTGATAGCGCACACTACCGCCAACGTGACCCCTGCCAATCAGCAGCAGCAGCAACAGGAACGTCAAAACAACAGCCAGCAACAGCAAAACCACCAGCAACTTCCAGCAACAAACGCTGAAACGCCCAGCCAGCAGAATGGCAAGCGCATTAAGCTTTCAGAAGATGGCCTTCTTCAACACTCACTGGTTGTGCTACCGACGAGCTTGAAGTTGTGTAAGTGTGTTGCGTGCGTCGAAAGGTTCTTCATCCAAAAAATCACCTGCAAAATATTCTGTACTGATCCAAACAGTGCCAAGAGCGAGGGAGAGAGGTTGTACATTCTGATGGTTAGCTCCATCCATGAATGGTTATATCCAGTTTTGACAACGCATCGCCGCGTTCCGCACGATTTTCCACGAGGCGTGTAAACTTACCTCGGGAAGCAATTAACGATTGAACGATGCAGCGTGCGATGACGCACATCTGCACCTTATTGTCTACCGTCTGATCCGTCCACACTTCGATGATAATTGATAGGCATGCGGGTAGCCCTTGGCGCATGACTGGTTAATTAATCTGGTAGCTAAAATAGCATATAAAAGAGTCCATTCCATCACCTTTAATATTCGGAACTGTCACTGATTTGTTTTTCTGGACGTCCACCGTTGGATTTGCACCTGTATGAACTGAATTTTTATGCACTATCGATTGCATCCTCTGCGATCAATGACCTCGGAATGTGTGTATGTTATCCTTGTTTTTCTTAAACTATTTCAAAGCACAACCAACGTTCTATGTGTATCCCATTCTGAAATGAAGAAATGTAATATCTTCATTAGGGATAATTAACCGCGTACACGCTTCCTTCGACTCGGTGGTTACGGTTACAATTTTCTCGTTTTTCCTCTATCGCTCTTTTGATAAGCGTATGTCCTCCCCCTACCCCCTTCTTTACAGTGACCTTCCTCCGCTTGCCAAAGACTGCGGATACAATCTACGGAATGTTGCGTACCACGTGCCGCAGTGAGTTTGTGCAATAGCGATCCAATATCCACAGCACTGAAGGCAGGCAGTTTCATACTATCTCTTCGAATCCGATTGGTGCTCGGAGATGTACGTGGGAGGGCTAAAAATAGTGCCCAAATAATGATGAAGATCTGCAGCGCGAAGCAAGTGAGCAATTGGCTTCGTTGCCGTTGATCGGTACGTAGCGTATCGGAGAATTTCTTAAGACTGACAATACCTGCTTGGCGGTAAACGCGCTACCACCGTGGACTAATGTTGCAATCTGATGATACACTTCAGTTGAGAACTGAAGTTTGACTCTCTGTGTTGTTATGGGTTCTGTTATTTTGCTCATTTAATCTATATCCTTCTACACCTTACTGCCACTGTCAGTGGAGGGTTCGGAGGGTGGATATTTTTAAATATTTCCTCCACACAATCAACCACACACTCCCACCACACACTCGGGGATGAACGGGAATATCAAAAGACCGGCAGAGGACGGGATCAGGTTGATCTTGCGTTCCGGCATCGGACCGGGGGTTTCTGACGAGGTGGTGTACTATTTCAACTTTCGAAACAATTTCTCCGTCAATCAAGTATTGGTGTTTCTCTTTTGCGTGATGGCGCATTACTTTTTTTTTAATTGGAAAACAGCATCTCCTTGGAGCCAAAAACGTGCATAAGGAAAACGGTCTCGATTGAATCCGATCAAGAAGGGAATGTCAGCAAGACGGGAAGGGACAAGCGTCGCGTTTGTGCGCTTTCGGTTTGAGTTGTGGATGCACCAGCAAGAAAAAAACCGTATACCTGGCACATCGTGTGAAACCCATCATCTGACTGAATTCCCGAAGAGAGTCCCAAAATGCACGAGATGGCACCGGTGAACCGCGGTGGACCCTTATGTCACCGAACAGGGAAAGGAAAAGGTGGAAAGCTGCCACCAGTCGATTGCGACGAACGAAAGTGAAAACATCGCAAACAAAGAGCAAGCGCAAGAAGGGCGGTCGCGGTACGTTGGTACTATGGTAGGTTGGCGCAAGGCTTAGTGGCGTGACACTCTGCCACTCGAGAGCAAGAAGACGAAAACACTGGGAAGCGGGCGGCAAGCCGCACCGTTCAGAGCCGCCCGAAACACGAAAATAAACGTGAGAGTCTTTTTATATCGCCATAATACGCTTTCCACATGGTGTGCCACCTCCGGCCGTTCTTTACTTTTGCTGTCTTTCTTTTGCCCCGCGCGTGTTGGATAAGTGGAAGTGGAAAGTGGAAAGTGTATCCTTTCCCCCCGCAGCGCTCTTTCCTCCAAAAACTCCGCCAAGCAGAAAAGAAATCGATCTCGAGAGGAAGCGAAACGAGCGTTGCTGTTAAGCGTCTTTTTACCTTGGTTTTTTTTCTTCTTTTCGTACCACTCTTCGGGCGGGAATTTCAACCATTTGATGCAAAATGTAGGTGCAGGAGCTACTTGGTGAGTCCTACAGGGATACTGGGATAAAAAGTTCATCAACACCCCTGATATTTTTAAAGGTCTCCCGAATGTTGCACTGCACCTTTGCTAGATGTTGGTTGCAGTTGGAAGAGACATTCGTTCAGGGTTTATAGCCGCGAGCGATAAATGTCGTTCGCTGCGCTACTTTGTCACTTGGTTCGATGCGTTCTAGCGTGGTCGAAGAATTATTTTAAAGCACTTTGCATGCTTCAGTTTTAAAACAGAATGTTTATGTGTAATTGTGATGCACTGGATATAATTGTTTGTTTAAACGGACTGGATAGGGATAGACTTTTCAATTTTGCATAAATGTTGGCTAAAACCGATTCGTTTCGTATTGACATATAACGCAATTTTTCGAACTGACGAATTAGTAGCCTCGATTTTTGTGATACAATTTAGGACAGTACAGAATATTTAAACAGTTTGTATAGTACGATTCAAATCCACCATCTACACCAGTGAGGAGTAAAGTCCATGGCACATCGTCACACGAGTGGGAAACACACAAACAGAATTTGAATATTAACATGCTCTGTCCTTCCTTTTTAGGCGACGGGTGGAAATTTGACGACCTGCTGCACCTAAACGGAACTACCGGCACCGTCAAAGTGAGCCAACAGCAACCGGCACCGCAACAGACGCACACGAAAAAGCCCACTGCCGTCCCCGGCTCGGCGAACGGTAGCCACAAGCGCGCCAATGACGGCATTGAGCCGAACGGCGCCGGCGGAACCTCGTCCAGCAAACGCCTCAAATCGGTCGGCACCTCTAGCCCGTCCGGCAGTTCCTCGTCGGCGCCGCAGTTGCTTCAGCAGCTGATGGCTCCATCACCCGTCCCGCAGAAGATGAAAGGAAAGGGGCGCTCGGGTCAGGACGCGGCGGGCGGACGGTGGCCGAACGGGCAGGCGGGTGGAGCCGCCGGCCTGCAGCAAGAACAATCCGGCAACTCGGTGCTGATGAACCTGCTCGTCAGCGGATGCGACGTAAGTGCCGGCTACAGTTGCTTCCCTCGTCCCAGCAAGGCGGCCAAAGCATAATGAAGCGCGTAGCAGGGGAGAAGGTAGCAGTAGATGAGGTAGATTCTGCACGTGGAAACCCACTGGAAGAGGGAGGAGCGAGCTCCCCTTTGCACGGTGCGGTCCCCGCAGAGTCCATCCACTCGAGGCTGCTAGGCAAAGAGACAAACTAAAGGCTGGAAAAGAGAGAACAGAATACAGATTTAAAGAGAGCACGAGAATAATAGACAGGGAGGCTAGTGGTTAGGCGTGGAGTAGCGAAGTGAAAACCCAATTACTGTGATAGTTGATATAATTTATAGTTTAAATAACAAAAAAAGAAAAGAATCCCAAGACTAGCGACAGCAGGCAGGGAGGAAATATGAATAAGCAGCGGCGAAAATCGAAGGAAAATGTGTGGAAAAATCCCGTCACTTTTCCCTCCTAGAAAGGGAGAAGAGTGAGGCGAGAAGAAAAACGACTGTAAAATAGAATGCGTATAGTAAAAAGAGGAAAAGGGATTGTAATATACACCAACATACGAGCAAAACGCAAAATGTTTCACTGCAAAAATGCAGATATGTTGTGCGCGTATGTGGATGTTAAGTGCATAAGCGTAAGTGCATTCTATGTATGCATTATGTCTTGTTTTCCCTCCACCAACTACTCTTCTCCCGACAAAAAAAATCTCCGGCTACTTTGAAGCAAAGCGGCGAAGAGACGGAAACAAAAAACCATTACGGTTTTATGTTTCTTTATTAAATAAACACCTGTTTTACTTTTTATGGTTTTTTTTAAATTTTGTTTAATGTTATAATTGTATAACTGTCCATTACAGTTTCTTCCATTTTGCTTCATCTTCCCTTGATTACCTTTCGTTGTATGAGTTATAAATGCGCCAACGATTGAACTTTTCTAAACTTCATCACCAACAAAAAGGCACCGAAAGAAGAGTGGCATGGTTTGTCGAAATGATCGTTATTCCTTTCTTTGCTAAAGAACCAAGAAACCCTTATTAAATGAACTAAAATTACGCACGGCATCCGGCGGCCTCTCCGACCCCTGCACTCACGCCGCATGTCGCTTCTTTGCGAAACGATCGTACGGTACAGGTGAAAGGGGGAAAAAGAGAGTGCACGTCAGTCGTATGTTAAAATTTATTCGTGAGCTCCGAAGGTACAAACAAACAAACAAAAAATTACAAAACAAAAGCAAAAACGAGAACAGAAAGGGAAAATGGATCTTAGACGATCGTTTTTTAAGCTCGTCGTTTTGCTTCGTTTGGTGTACAAAAGACAATGGTGGAAGCTTTAATTCGACGGTGGGTTGTTTATGGACGGTATGAAACATATAATTAGCGTAAGTAAACGAACTTTCGATCTTCCTTTCCATATACGCGCAGAGTCGGGGAAGTTAGTCTTTGACGAACTGTCGCTCTTCATGATTTTCTTCTTCACACTAAACAATGGTCCCATAAAAAGCATACCGTTTCACCGTTAAATGCTACTTTCCGTTCAGTCTTTTCTTACGTTTCTATTGACCCTCATTTCCGTCTTCTAAATTCGGAGAAAAGCTCCTAAAAGCACCCTCTTGTTCGGTTAGTGAAGATATCAGATCTAAATGAAATTAATCGTAGGCACGTAGCCAGTCCAAGGACTTTACAAGAAGCCCCCGCCCCAAACACGATTCTTGCGTCGTTCTAGATCGCTAGAGTTCTATGTCGTCATTAGGGGAGCTGCATAAATCGGTAGAGGTGTTTTGCCGGAGAAATTCAATTAAAATATTTTGGACAGCTTATCGTCAATCTTGCAAAATCGGGCTAGGGAGTTTGTTGAAAAGCAAAATGTAAAGATTTAATATAAATCATGCAAATGAAAATCTAAATAAACGTAGATTATGACTGGCGCAACACTCCCAAAAGAAAAAAAAGCTATTAAAGTAAAACAGGATAAATATTGTTCGTAACCCTCGTTACTGAGTGCATGTATAACCTTGAAACAAAGAAGCAAAGGTAGATGTATAAAAATAAATTTACACACAAACACATACTTTCAAAGGAAAAGAAACTAAAAGTGAATCTACATTATAAAATTGAACCAGTTAAAAGAGGAACCCTGGTCTAAGCAAACAAACGAGTAGAACAATAGAACAGAATATAAAACGGCGAAATATATATCAATAATGTGCGGAACGTATTACCTCTTTAGTAGCGAAACGAAACTTCACCCACAGAAGCAGCAAACCGATTTACCTCTGATGCATCAAACAAACCAAATCAGTGCAACCATCGTACAATGGAGGAAGTTTAAAGTTCAAAGAAGACGTTCAAAACCAATAAATAAAATATTCAATAAAATTGCGGGTGTCCGTCGTCGAGTGCTACCATTGCCGTTGAGGTCGAAATACCTTCGGAAGGGCTATGGTTACTGAAATATGTGCGCCTTGATCGTAACGGAAAGCAAAGGAATATAAATTTACAAATTCAATTTTCATAATCGCTACTAGGCGCCTCCACCAACTGACCGCGGTGAAACACCAGGAGCCTCCATCGGAAGTAGCACTTTAGACAAGAAAACAAAAAAAAATCTTGCAACTTTTATTAGGTTTCTGTTTTGTCTCTGCTGTTTTCAGCCTATCGTGGACAATCATTTTAAGTTGGTTGAAGAAAATCGCATCCCACAGACAACGCATCGTTGGACCGCGTGACCATTATTGGCTGATAGTGCGGCACCACGACCCGGTAGTTGCATTTGGAAGTTGTTGATAAGAAACCCTAGAACAACACGTGCTCTACCGCTCACGGGGAGCGAAAACAAACAAACCGGCTCGAGCAGCTTCCAGGCGGATTCCGTGTCACTGGTTGCGCAATCAGTTGCCCCCCTGGTTCCATCACAAGCCTGACCGACTTATGATTCACGACGGCGCGTGAAACAACCCATTGAAACCGGTTAAAACAATGACCAACCATACATTTGCAGCCGCCGGAACATAGTGTTCCGTTGCGAGACTACCAATTCATGTGCCCCATGTGCCATTTGCATGGACCTCCACCAGTCTAGGCAAATTGTTGTCACACTTTTCCGTCCTAGCCGTGTCCCAGAGCAGTAGTAAACATTTGCCTGACAGCACGCGCAACCAGAGGCACGTACACACATTTGCGCTCGGTTTTGGTTTTGGCTTTTCATTCAGAGAAAGGTGGGTGTGTCGTGTGCACACGAACGAACGTAACCGCACCGGTAAGATGCATCGGAGATGGCTGACGGCGGGCGAATCGGAGTGTTGCACCGTTATTAATAGACACCGGGAACGAATGCTTCTTCCCGGTGTTATATAATTAGCACCACACACCACTATCCCCCCCCCTCCCCCCCTTCCCCTTACCCGCAAAAAAACGTGCGCGTTCCGCCACGCTTCGACTTCAGTGCGGTGCAGTTGATGACTGCGACCTTTAGCTTTGTTTTCGTGCATCGCTGCACGGTGCTGTGTGGGAGGAATGCATTCCACCAACGGGTTGGAGGATAGGTGCCAAATTGAGGTACCGCTAGCCGTCTCAAACGGCGTAGTTGCGCGGCCGAATGCGTGAGTCTAATCGATTTGAACACGCATGGAGAAGGCCTTGCTCCAAAACGTCTATGTTAAAATGTTTTGTTAATTTTGACCCTTGGTTTCACTTCATTCTTGATGGATTTCGAGCCGCAGGGAAAATAAAATGAAATGTCGTGACGCTAGAGCACAGAAGAGAGAAAAAAAGATTGGCAAACAAATAAAAAAACAAAGCGACAGAATGTCTGCAAATCCGTACTCCGTCAACACTACCGAACATCATTACCATAAGCTTTAAATTGAGTAACACGAGAACGAAAAAGTCTTACTATATTCTAGATGTACAGAAACCGAACAAAATCAAAACTTAAACTGCAACTGCATTGGGAGCAGATCCTTCCAATTCAACATAAAAAAGAGGGAAATTAACTGACCGCATTGAAATCCTATAACCAAGCGTACTGATCGAAACCGGCCTCTCCGACCCTTAACGTAATGTAACAAAAACGACTAAGATAAACTCTTATGCTAATAAAAAAGTAAACGAAAAATGTTCACTCTTAAAACCCAACTCCGGACTGTTGGATAAATTGCAAAGCACTGCATCACACCGAGCTTGTGCGTAGGTAGTGTAGTATTAGCGATTTTCCAGCGTTTTCCGAGCCACGACGGAAAACACTGTGACGCTTTTTCATCTTTGTGTCGTTCCATTACGTTTCGCGTTAGAAAATGCACTTACTCGCTCGAATGAAAACGAGTAAAGAGCATCTGAGAGCATAGTTGTAGAGAGCTACTGTATTTAGTTTCATTCGATAAAGCAAGTATATCTTAACGGATGCAAATTTGGATCCGCCTAAAACTATCGTAGTGTACCCTTGCGTAGGACAACAGTTGTCAACATAAAATATTGTAACTAAAAAGCAAAGAAAAACCTCACGCAACTTCGACGCGTCGCAATGGAAGAGTTCAAAATTCGTTCAAACCAGTAAATATCAGATGCTAAGCATAAGGGACGGTGGGAATATTTATATGAGTTTCTCCAAAATGTGTATAAAAATGTGTATCGACTGATATTTTAGGAGCATTTTTTTTTCCTTCCGTTGAACCCTCGTTCGCTTCGTTGCAAAGTCAAAATGAAAAGAGGAAAAAAAATAAGAATGTTGTTGGTAATAGTTAGGTATGGGTGGTGAAAAGATGCTGAACGAAGGCGAAGTGTTGTGGCAAATCAATGTCAAGCTTAGCGAAGGTTTATCCGTAACGATTATACAAGATGTGAAGAAAAGCACACCAATATTACTGTTGATGTTTGGAAAAATTGTTTACACCAGAATGGCACTAAGGAACGGAATAATCTAGTAACGATCGTAACACCACAGTCCCTGGGAAGAATTATAACTTGAAAAGGCCATTATATATAGCCTTTAATCTTGCCGTATTTACAACCGCTAGTCAAATTATACCACTGGAAAAAATTTAAGGGAAACCAAAACGACGTTTTAATTCACAAAATTACCGTACAAAGAACCAAGTAGGGAAACCCTACTATGTTTTCCACCATCCTCTACCTCCTACATTATTTGAATGTCAATCTTTGGTACAAACGGTTTTATTGATTCTCCCAAGTAGAAGTACAATGGGTGGGAGTTATTTCTGTTTCAGATGTTTAAACGGAAACAATATAGCTCAAATAACATTATCCATGGCAGTTGAGATGGTGCAGCATACAGTGTTGGTTATTTTTAAACAATTGTTAAATTTTTCTTTTCTGGCTAATATGCAGTATTTTAGACAACGCGTCATGGACGTCAAAGAACAACAAACCCCCTTTAAAATTGACAAAATTACCTCGGATTCTAGGCAACTTTCAGAACAAAGTGTTTACTTTTAATGGGATCGAAATTGCAGTATATATATATAAAAAATCGAATAGGAATGTTTAGATCCGCAAAGAATAGCGGCGAAAGGAGCGTTGAATAGAGTCAATGAAAAGGTTATAAGAAAGAAGCATTTTACTTTGCAACTATTAGATTTAATCAACGGAACTGCAGCAGAAGCAAATTAAGAAAAAGAACTGATTAGACAAGACAAGAAGAAATTCATCAAGTGTACAGATCGCGAAGGTTGTTTTATTGTTGTAATATACGTACGTCGCCCGGCGCAAACATTGTGAACGGGACGAGGCGAAAGCTTTCGGTGTGAAAAGTGCGCCGGGAGCCGAGAACTGGAACGCCAGAAGTTGTATCAGCTAGTGAGTTAGGTGTGACGCACAGATTGGTCATATTTGGCTGCTGAGTTAGATCGTTTTGATCATGTTTGAACGGATCGGTCAGATTTGCGAATGATTTTATCCATATTCTTCGATTCGAATATGCCTCCATGTTCTTCGCATCACCACCAAGCATTTCAAATCCATCGTAGGGAGAAAATGAAACAATAACAATTCTGTAGAACCACCGAATAGAGCAAGAAAGGCAGGAAGCGTACCAGAAAAAAAGGAAATACCAAATCAGTTGAATAATGGCCAGTCACGTTGTGTATCAAAGCATAAAATGTCGATGAAATCGATTCTGTACGGGGTAAATCGCATGATTACGTACAGCCAGCAAATCAACGCTTTCCGTCCCTGGTTTAATTTTCCCCGAACACTTTCGCCATCTACGAACGAGAAGAAGTTAATTGGTATTCATGTCGAAACTTGTTTTTGTGTTCCGAAAATTCGTTATTCGATCATTTGCAATCGTAGTAGAGATATTCGAACAAACCAGTCTAAATACTAAAATCATAGCATTTAAATGTTCATCCTTTTCTTCACGGTAGCTAAGCTAAAATAAAGGAACAAACAAAAAACTAGCATGAACGTAGTTTATAAACTGCATGGCGCTAACATCTTATCGGCTAAACTGGCGAAAAAGCCACCATCGCACCTCCCGATCATTACGAAATTATGGCATTCCTTTGCACCGTAGGATGTCCTTTGTACGAACCCATCAGGGAAGGAAGGAAACTGCAATCTAAATGTCACTAAAATATCTTAACGAGTAAGGCAGAACGCAACGGGCAAAGCGACAACTAATCTACAGAAAGATCAAACACATCAATAAGAGGAACTGAGTGAAGGAGGAGGCAGAGAGGGGGAGAGAGCGAGAGGGAAAGAATAAAAGCGCAGGCGTGTGTGTGAACATTATTCCAAAAGACTTACTTATATAAGTAACTAGCCGTAAGTTAAGAAAATAAAACTTCTTTGGTGAATATTTTACCGAAATAAACATGGTCAAGGCAATTTAAACATAAGTACCCGTTGGAAGAAAAGGCAGAAGCAAAAAAAATCAAACAAACAAACGAGCAAAACTAACAAAACTGCGCAATAAACGATGTGACTAAATTTGTAAGATCGCCGAAACACGAAGCAGCAAAAGGTCGCGGGCAATAAAAATGATAACGAAGCAAAAACAACAATTAAAAAAGCAATCGCAGAGATAAAGCCCCCATCACTATCACAAAAAAAACTATTGGCAAAACAATTGGGTGCATCTAGGTTGTAGGAACGTACAAATTAATATACCCGCTACACATAAACTCCACTTACGCTACTCGATCGGAAATATTTCGTTAGGCAGCCCGGTTAAGAAGGTAGACAAAGGATTCGGGAGAAAGGAAAAAATACAAGAACAAGATGAATCATAAAACGGCCCGTCGTTGACACCGGCACGTGCCGGTGGTCTGTTGGGACTAGGAAAAGGCAAGGGAGGGCAACAACCTGAAGAAGTGACCCACTATCGTCGTCGGAGCAAGCAACAGCAAAATAAACAAACCCCGGAAAACTGATCAATTGTCCAAATGGTGTTTTCTTTCTTTCCCCGCGATTCCCGCCTGGTGTTGACTTAGGCCGGCATATTTTAAGATTTACCCATTTCATTCGTTCTGCCGTTCCGGCAACACTTGCTAATCCCTTTCTCCTTGCAGCAACGCAGCAGCGGCACAGCACGGCACAGCAGACGACATACGTCCTAATCCGTCATACAAATGCATTAAATTGAGCTACTTTCCAATCATGCGGTTGACGTGCCATGCACGAAAATATTTCTTATGTAGGTCATGTAAACGAGAATCCCCTAACTGGGCTGGTAGGTGGTTGGAGAGGTGGTTGCCGGTAGAGTGGCCGATCCATCATCATCATCATCATCGTCAGGGGGCATGGGGTGAGCTTTCACTCAACTTACTCAGCAATGGGAGGAACGTCCTGCTTCTATTCGAGTTATTACTTGCTATCGCTTCTCGCATGGAGGAGGAGCGAGTAGAATCTAAAGCCATATGTGCCATTTATTTTCCTCTTTTTGCATCGTGTCTTACTAACGCGCAAACTGACAGCTGCCTGTGACGTTTTTGATAGCTTGGCACGATCAATATTTATCGTTTCTCTGCTTTGCGTCCGTGAGCCTCTTTTTTCAGATAACACAGAGAGAGAGAGAGAGAAAGAGAAAGAGAAAAAAGAGAGAGAGAGAGAGGAAAAATGCAATTATCTCAGATGGAACCAGGAAAAGCTATTACGCCACCTACGTCACACTTTTGTGACGTCATGGATGAGTGAAAAGGACGAAGTGCTGATTTTCTTAGGCGAATTTTGAAGCACATGCACAGCAAACGATGTTTTCTTGGGAAGGTAGCGTTTTCCCTGCAATCTCACTCTCTTTTTGGTTGCTAATAAGAGAGAAAGGAATTGTGAAAGTGAGGGAATGGCGAACTTTTCGTGCGGGTTCGCCTTACGTCCCGCCATTCGCCCGTGTGACATGCTTCAAACAAACGTCGTCGTCGAACCTGGTTGTTACGTGAACCATCGTACGAATCCTCGTAACGAAAGCCGTGGAAAATTCTCGTTCGGTGTTGGGTGAGGTAGGGGCCTTGCGGTGCACCCTCCAGAGGATGTTGACCTTTTACGTCAGCGTCTGTCTGACGTGGGCTTCTGTTTTAGCTTTTTTGTTTGCTTTATCTTTCTCAACAAAGTTGCCTTCTTTACTGTTGGCAGTAATTGAAGCAATGGGCTTTTCTTTTTTTTTTTGCTCCTTTGCTTCTTCAAAGCCAGACGAAGCGGAAGAATGCCTTTTTTTCCAGTCTGCCTCCTGGATTGACCTGCTTCCTGGGGAAGTCCTTTGCACATCCACGTGCGTGGTTCCATAGTCCACGAAGAAAACTGTGTATTATCAATTTTCAAGAACTAGTTTTTTTTTTTAATTCAATATCTTCTTCGCATTTGATACATGTATGCAAAAGAAAATCAATAATTTATACACCAATTCAAAGCGTTGTGAAGGAGAACTAATGCGTATGGACTAATAAATGACCCGACAATTCTAAACTATAATGAACCATTTTAGATACAAACCAGGCTGATTCGATTTGCCTGCGATGCCTGCGTTTTGTTCTATAAGTCCATTTACCGATCATTCTTTTATCGATCTATTGTTGCGTGATAAGCCTTATTTTATCTACTATCGTTCTCAACATAGTTATAAACTATGGGTGTATATTTAAGAAAAGAGTTTCACTCATAGTCTCACCCGATTGATGACGAGATTAATGTTGTCTCGTTGGCGATGGCGTGGGTTCGAATCCAGACCGAACCTTCCGCTGTACGAAGGATTGACTATCCACGTACATTTCAAGGGAAAAAGTCTCGTAAGCCCTATAAACCGGTAGGCATGACCAAATTGGTCGTTACGCAAGGAAAGATGAAAAACAAGATCACAATGAATGCAAACCTTTTGATTGGCTGTATTAGTGATTAGTGATTAGCCACTAGCGAAAGGCATAACTAACTAATACGTGAATATTAGCTGATAGCTCTGTACTATTATGTGGTCACAAAATCACCATTTAGTTATTTCTAGTTTGAATCGCACTTGGTGTCTAGGAGAATCAAAAAATATTGTAAGCGGGGTTTTACAAAGCTAAATGAATAGTATAGAGAACACAATTCTGTTATTTTGTTCTTTATTGGTGCTGGAATTCCAGTAAGAACTTGCTGGTTGCTTCATAATTTTGACCATGGGTATGGGATTGTATTCCTTTATCGTGTGATGTAAGTTCAACTGCTGTGCTGTACTGCCCGTGCTGCTGCTGTAAATATGTTGCCAACTTCGAATCAACACCAAGCGGACGCGAAGGAAAGAAAACACCATCGGATTATATTGACGGAACACATCACAGCATAGCTCTATAATGTCCGTTTTTTTTTTTGTACCTCCACAGAATACCATTCCGTTGCTACCACCGGAAACGTTGATCGACGACACGGCCTTGAACAACATTGGCGAACGTCAGAATGAAACGGCGGACCTGCTGATGAGCCGTAAGTATTCAAAGGAGGAGACGGAGAGAATGTTCCTCGTTGCATCCTTTTAACTGATATTCCCGTTTCCGTTTCTATTTCAGTTGGAGAAGAGGACGAAACCGACATGCTGTTCAGTTCGGCCAATCCACTGATCGGTGGCCAGCCCCTACTCGACGAGTCGATCGCACGCCCCCTGACTATCCGCACCGACCACGTACTTCCGCAGGTTTCCGGGCCCGACCGTTTCCGCGTGGGAAAATCGTGCTTGCCCGGCACGTGCTCCCAGCCGGCGGACGAGTTCGCGATGACTGTTTCGCCGAGTCTGCTCACGCCGACCGACATGGAAATCTGGCGCGCCATCCAGCAGGGTCAGCTGGACCCGAAGAAGCTCACGCCGGCGTCGGTTTCGTCGTTCTACGGCGGCGGACTCATCCCAAAGTCGCTCGCCAGCACGCCAACCGCCCAGCTGGCCGGGGCCGGACTGCTGGACGACGACGATCCGGTGGAGGAGCACCTACTGGCCGCCCTCGCTGATCCGGGAGGGTTCCACCTGGCGGAGCAGCAACATCAGCAACAGCGCGACGGTGGAGGACTCCCGTACGAGCCGTTCCGCACCATCGCCGGCCAGGAGGAGGCTATGCAGCGTGGGCTCATTTGATTGCTGGAGGCCCTTTAAGTTTGACCTCTGCTTCCCGTTTTTCCGACGCAATGGCGATCACATTTGTTTCACGACGATTTATATTTCTCCCCAGAGTTCGTTCATTCGAACAGTATCATACCCTTCGACCTTGTGCTTCAACACGGGTATTTTTTTTTTTAATTTAGATGTGCTGTCTTTTACGTTTTTTTTTCCTCTATGCTTAGGTTATGTCTGTAATCTTCTTTTTCGTGGTTTTGTTATTTTTTTATCCTTCGACAACGATCGGCACACAATCTCGAAACGCTCGCGTGCGGTGAAAATCATTGAGTTCGAGATAGTCGAAGGCACCGATCTGCGTGATCGTAAGGATCATTCAGGATTAACAAAGAAAGGTTTCATTCAACTCCAATCGAAAAGCGCTGTTCGATTGACAGCGAAGTAACAGAGAGATAGAGCGACGGAAGGATTACAAGCGAGATAATTAGATGTGCAGGAGTACTTAGAAGTCTCTGCAATCTAACTAGATGTATGTGTGTTGTTTGTCTATTCGCCTAACGGTGGCATGATGTTAGATGATCCATTACTTCGAACACACGAAAAAACAAACAAACAAAAAGTACAACTGCAGTAGTGGGAGAAGACAAAGAAAAACAAAAACTAACGCATCAACTAAATAACACCGAAACAGACCAGTTAGAATTTAAGATGGCCTTTTGCCAACGGGCGACTGTGTATCCCAACCATGTAGCCATTTTATCCGAGTGGACCCACCCCAAGGCACGTAAATGGCGTTATTGTAGCAGGTTATCCCCGAAGGCCGACACAATAGTAGCAGGAACGCAACAAGTACAACCCATTTTTGTAACAATGTAGTAAATGGTAAACACAGAAGACGTGCGTAACGTAAGTAACGAGGAAGTCTAGAGAACGGCATTGCTTTGCATGTGTTCTGCTTGCGAGAGAGCATTTAGGTACATCTGGTTTTTGTTATCCACCTCAGCATGCCCCCATAACTTTCAAGATAAAAAGATGAACTAACGTCCCCAATTAAGTCTTCTTGGCAATTACTCATTGCATTTCAACGCCATTTTTGGCCGACCCTTTGCACAGCCACCCAACGTTTCAAATATGTAATACAAAAATGTGCCCAAAAACCAATGAACCTTGATCCAACACGTTTGATGCAGAAGCAGAAGTACATTACGGCAATGAAAGCAAGGAGCAAGGCGAAATTTCAAACCTACCCGCACATACATTCGTATACCGGATGTAGACGGAAAAGACGTACGTTTAATCTAGGCTAATATATTCTTACCGTGGTGGTAGAAAGATTTAAGGACTCAGATACGCCGTTCGCGGTGTCTATCAAAACGATTTATCATTTTTTACGCAAAAAATTCAATCCCAATCGGTGGGCACATTATAACGCAAAAGGTTTATATTTTGTAGTCGTAATTGATTCTTTTTTTTTCCCTTTCACTATTCATCGAAACGTACATGAAAAAAACAACAAAATTGTATTTGAACCGTATATACACTATATCGTAGAATAAAGATGAGCAAATTAAAAAAAGTATTTTAAAAAACGATTTCGTTTAATTCGGTGGGTCGGTCAGTCGGTGGGAAAGAAATTTGATACGGTTCCGATTCGCTCCGGCTCCGATTCGCTCCGGTTCCGATCGCAGCAAGTTCGCGATTCTGTTTCGCTACCAGGGTACCAGGAAATTGGTAGAACTAAATTTGTTCCGTTCCAATCCGATCAGACGCAGTTAGTTTTCGCTGTCCATTCCGTTGCGTTACCAGGGTACCAGGAAATTGCCTGGATGGTTCCGTTCCAATCCGATCAGGGGCAGTAAGTTTTCGTCCCGTCGATTCCGTTTCGCTACCAAGGTAGCAGGAAATCGTAAAGGTTGCATTGTTCCGTTTCAATCCAACATGGCAGCAAGTTTTCGCCGTCCATTCCGTTTCGCTACCAGGGTACCAGGAAATCGTAATGGTTGCATTGTTTGTTCCATTCCAATCCGATCTGGCAGCAAACTTTTCGTCCATTTCGCTACCAGGGCATCAGGAATTTTGCATGCCTTAATTGTTCCGTTCCAATCCGATCAGGCAGCACGTTTTCATACCGTACGTTCCGTTCTGCTACCAGGGCCGCATGAATGGTAGAAGGTGTCTGCAGTTGTTTTCAGCGTTCAGCGTTCACTGGTCAGGCAGAAATGATCAGTACCTTGAATTCACGAATTTGCATACTTGTTTTTATAGAATATTATTTGATTTATTTAAATAACAAATGTTATGACTTTCTGTCCGGTTAGCAGGCATTGTCATATTTTTTTTAATTTATTAAAAAATATGTGTTTAACGCATCCTTACATCTAGCTTAGCAGGAATATACACACATGCAGAATCAAAGTAAAGCATGCTTGTAGAAGGCCATAATCCTTCAAACCTACTCCTTAACGTCACCGATCCCATCCGGGTTGATCGCAAAAGTGGCCTCGCTTTCCGCCAGACAAGGCGAGTCGTAGATTTTACAGATCCTCGTCTCGCCCCGACCCTTGCGCAAATACAGCCGGGTGGTGGACGCATGGGCAATAATGTTGCCGCCGATGGGTTTCTTCGGGTCCGGGTTAAACATGGCCGCACCGTCCACCTGCGCCACCACCTGGTTCGTGATGAGCACGGCCACCCCAAACTCATCCGCCAGCCGAAGCAGCATGCGCAGAAACTTGGCCATATGTCCCTGCCGGGCCGCCAGCTCTCCCCGCCCGCAGTAGTCCGTCCGGTAAAGGCTGGTGGCACTGTCCACGATGATCAGCGCGTAGCGCGATTCCACCATCATCGCCGAGGCCATCAAGAGCAGCTGCATCTGGTGGTCGGTGTTGTAGGCCCGCGCGTACGCCACATTGTCCAGCACGTCGGCTCCGACCAGCTTGTACCGTTCCGCGGTCGCCAGCAGCCGCTCCGGGCGGAACGTCCCCTCCGTGTCGATGTAGAGGCATTTTCCTTCGCCACCGTTCTGGCTGACCGGTAGCTGGCAGGTGACGGCAAGCGTGTGGCACAGTTGAGTCTTTCCTGTTCGAAACTCTCCGAACATCTCCGTAATGCTGCCGGTTTCGATGCCACCACCGAGCAGTTTGTCCAGTTCCTTCGAGCCGGTCGTCAGCTGGATGATTTCCGATCGCTTCTGGTGGTACTCGGTGGCAGTGGTGAAACCCATAGGGACGTGTTTCGTTGCTTCCTGCAGAATTTTATCCGCTTTCGCCTCCGAAATTCCCTTGATGGCTAGAAGTTGTTTTTTCGGTGCAAACGCAACAGCTTCGACAGTGTGGAATCCAGCTTCGGCCAGCTTTTTGATATCACCGTTTGTAATTCCATTACCCTGCAAAACCACAAAGAGCAAACAAATGAGTAACCTGGCAGGACAGATGGAAATACACGATCACCAACCTCTAGTTTGCCTATCAGCAAAGGCCCGTAATCTTCCTCTTCCTCAACCGTGGAGGCGGATTGAATTGATGCTTTCTCCATTTGCGCCATTTCCAACAAATCGTTCTTCGACGGCCCGTACTAAAACCAGAAGTGTTTGTTTCAAGATCGCTTCGCGCTGTTGTTGTTCTGTGAACTACGTTTGACGATCAGCCGATCAGATGAGTGCGACGTAAATATTTGGCGCACTTTCTTCCTGCAGAGCGGTAGTTTTGTTTTGACAATCCGGGGCTTTGTGCTGGGCAATTTCTTCGTATGGCTTGGATTCAACGGCACAAATTGATTGCGAAGATTAGCAATAAACCGTGTTTTATTTGTTCACTTTCGCTCTGCGCGGTATTAACGCTGGGTTTAAATATGCAAAAATCCTCGCATCCTCAAGTATTCGTACATGATTATACATGAAGTCCAGAAAATGACAGCCTGCTTGACAGCTCATTGACGAATACAAGTTGTACGTTGGACACCTGGTTTTTGTTTAAATTTTTTGCCCAAACGAATTATAGTGTAAATTAATGCAAGATGTTTAATGATTATGAAATACAATACATGAAATTTAATGTTTCTAATACAACAAAATGTCTATTTTGATTGAAAAACATAATGGTCATTTTTGTCATCCGCGCCACCATTTAAGGAACCCAACCAACAATATTCTTCGCACTGCTGAATGGCAACACTGCACGCCTGCGTGCGTCAATAAATGTCAATGCGTATGAGCGAACAACGACGAAGTAGTGGAAAAAGCAGAAAGACGAAAATATTCGCTTGGAGTTGACATCGGGAAAGTGTGTGCACCACCTTCGTGAACGTAAACGTTTGTTGGTTTTTGTTTGGCTGCGAAAACAGTTGCTACAACGGCGTCCGCGCTACGAGGCCCCGTTGTTTTCGCGATAGAGCAGCTAAATACCGTCGCCCGAACGCTGTCCGAGAGTGTGCGCCGATTTGCCGTCGGTAACCGTCGTCCAGTCGGAATGTCCGACGAGCAGCCAGCAGTGGCAGCCCCTTCGCCATCACATCCTGCCTCGCTACTGCACTGCATCAGTGGTAGTAGTGGTGGCGGTGTGTCTGATTGTGATGTATCGGCGACGCTAGTGACGGCGGCCGCAGCTGCAGCGGCCGTTGCTGCCACCTCGTCGACTGTTCCTGCGGCCGCCACGGCCATCGCTGGTGCATCGGTCGCCCTGACAGAGCCCGCATCGGACCCAACCATAACAGCGATCGGCCCGTCACCGCCTCCGTCGATCGTTAACGGACCGACGCAGACGCAGCCGCAGACGCTACCGGACTTCCAGCACTACGACGACAGCGAGGACGAAGGCGAGGACCCATACCGCTCCGAGTCGCTTAGCATCGAGCGAATACGGCAGTATCTATCCGACAAGCTGGGTTTCTACTCGGCCGACGGGTTCGACGATAAGGACGCCACGGGTGGTGCTCCGCCTCGGCAGGTGCTGGAAACGGTCGACATCGATGGATTGTTGAGGCATTGGAAAAATGGTGGCTTCAAAAAGATAGTCACCATGGTTGGTGCCGGCATCTCAACCTGTGCGTGACGAACCCAGGCTCTCAAACATTGGCACATTTGACATTATTTTAATCGTTTCTCTCCTCTAGCGGCTGGCATTCCTGACTTTCGCTCACCGGACACCGGATTGTACAACAACCTGATGAAGTACAATCTACCGTACCCGCAGGCCATCTTCGAGCTGGAGTACCTCTACCAGAACCCGAAGCCGTTCTTCACACTCGCGAAGGAGCTGTATCCGGGCACCTTCAAGCCGACGCCGTCGCACTACTTTGTCCGGCTGCTTGAGCAGAAGGGCCTGCTGGTGCGCCACTATACGCAGAACATCGACACGCTGGAGCGCATTGCCGGCATCAACGAGGAAAAGATCGTCGAGGCGCACGGGACGTTCTACACCAACCACTGTCTCCAGTGCAAGACGGCGTACAGCTTGGAGTTTGTCAAAGGTGCGTATGGTCTGCCAGAAGAGAGGCCTACTTATTCGCGATATCATACACCAAAACAAGTTCCGATGGCGAACATAGATGGCTACTATGCTGGAATGATTCTAGATTGCTCGACGCACGATATTATGGATTGCAATCCTGCCGGTTTTGTGAAATGCCTATTTCTAGGGTTGAAGTAACTAGGATTCTTTCAAACGGTTATGTAGAACAAAAACGATATGAAGTTATCCTCAAGAAAAATCCGAAACCCAATTTAGTTAAGATATTGAATAATGGCCTGCTATGATAAACCGTCGTAGTGCAAAGTATATCAAATTTATTGGATCTGACAGTTAAAAAAAACATTTTGCAATGGCGCAGGAAGGACACATAGGACATGTTTTAAGGGTCTCGAAATGTCTAAACAATTGCATTCTATCCGCATTCGCAGAGAAAATATTTGCCGACGAAGTCCCCACGTGCCCGTGCGGGGGCGTAATCAAGCCGGACATCGTGTTCTTCGGCGAGGGACTGCCGGAGCGGTTTCACATGTTGCCCCACCGGGACTTTGCCGAGTGCGACCTGCTGATCATCATGGGCACCTCGCTGACGGTGCAACCGTTCGCGTCGCTGGTGGAGTACGTGAACGACGACTGCGTGCGATTGCTGATCAACCGGGACAAGGTCGGGGGCGGCAGCTTCGGTTTCATCCGCTCGATGATGTTCGGCGAGGGACTGTGCTTCGATCTGCCCGGCAACCGGCGCGACGTTGCCTGGACGGGCAACTGCGACGATGGCTGTTTCTTCCTGGCCGATCAGCTCGGATGGGGTGTAAGTAGTCCGGTGTGCTTGAAAAGCCGATGGCACCACGGTCATGGTTTACCATTTCTTTCCAGGATGAACTGCGGGAGCTGGTCGAAAGGGAGCACGCGAACATAAAGCCACTGCGACCAATCGCACCGATCGTGGCCTCGGTCGTGGCCCCCGCCGAAACCGATGGGACCGGCTCGGTGGACATGGAACCGGCAACGATCGCCGATCATCCCCACCATCTGCTGCCGGATGACGAACACTTTAACGATGTGGGTGGTAACGGTAGCATCGCGGGTAATGAAGACTGTCCCACGGGAGCTGTGGGTGGTGCCAATGGTGTGTCGGACGATAGTGTCCACCCGATGGCCACCGATCCGCACCATGAGAGCGAACCCGCGGTACACCATCACCATCTGCAGCATCATCATCATCATCATCATCATGTCAGTCCGGAGCAAAATAACCACAATCTTTCTTCTGCGCTTCATCTTGAACAACATCATCATCATCTTCATAACGATCAACAGCAGCACGACAAGATGGACGATCACCATGATGATGACGATGGTTTGGTGGTGGATCACCAGCAGCCACCGAAAGTGTCGCCGGTGGATAACACTTAATCTTGTTCACCAACCGAACGGACCAGAATGACCAGATGATGATGAAGCGGGAAAAGAAAAAGAAGACAAACATTTATAACAACAATAGCAGCAACTACAACAAACAACCCAACACTAAGACGTGATCGCTTTTCCAAACAATTTACCGACTACTACCGTGCGTCACCCATTTTTCCACTTTTTCTCTATCCAATCGCAACTGGTACGCTATGCTTATTAAGTGAACATTTGTCGCACTCCTCTGTGAAACACTTGTCCCGATTTTACCATAATTTATAAGCACACCTATTAAGAGAGAGAGAGAGAGTGAAAGAGGAACGAAGAAGAGAGGATGATGTCCGCTTTGTAAAGTCTTTTAGCAACGACACAATACGACCATGTAGCACACGTACGTACTAAGGCTCCGAACCGGGGCGTCTTCCTCTTTCGGGGGAGAAATTAAGTTAATCATACTGATAAAAAAAACTGTGCAAGCACAACGTAAAAAAAACCTGGTCTAGTGAAAAAAAAAGGATATATCATTTTCCATTGCACCCACCAACCATATACTCTCATCATCCCAAACACTGAAGCACTAGATAATTAAAGGGCGGTGCGTGCGTCCTTCGGCTTTGGTTTCCGTGGGATGTTGGAAACCGACACACACTCACGGGCAATAGAAAATACTAAAGGGAGGGGCAGTTTTTTTATTTTCTTCCTTTGTGTCCACTGTGAAGGATCATCTTCCGCTGATTTGTGAAGCTAATGTCCGATCGATTTGTTTAACTGTGAGGATTATATATTTTTATCATTTCATCAAAGAGAAGGAACATGGATAAGGGAAGATATTGAGATTGAGAGGCAGCAGCAGCAGCAGCAAGACCAGGGAGAAAAAAATAAATAAACGCAGAAGGTGTTGCTGCAACACTTGTAGAAAGAAAATCGGAGCATTGCCGATTGGGTGTAAAACAATGAAACCACTAAATAAAACCGCCGCTGCATTGAAAAAAAAAATAGAAATCCATCTAAACGAAGATTGGCAGTAAAGGAAAAAAAAACAGCGAAAACCGCAAAACACGGAAAACTATATCGATTATAGCGATTTATCGTTTATTGTAACGGTGCAGCAGGCACAGCAAAAACAGTCCAACTTATGGCGCTGATATTTGTAATGAACTGGGGCTAATATAAATTCTACGACAAAAAACAGGAAGTTGTGTTATTTTTTATTGCATCGCCATGACAATGTTCCATTTTGCGCCATTTTTTTCTCGACCACAATTTTCTCGGCTCACGACGACGACGACGCGCTTGCGTGGTTCGCTCGAATACCAGGATTGCATGAACACCGGGGGGAGGTGCCTCCTGTGCTCCTGTGCATTGGATTGCGCCAATTCCAACCGTTCACATTTCGGCGCGATAACGATAAAGAGGGAAAAGGACGGCATGGGCGCCATCCGAAGTGCTACTTATCAGGTGGAGAAACAATGGCCGGCGCAAACAAGAAAGGCACACTGCGACAGCTGAACCAACGGTAGGTGAGAGTAGGATGGCGAGTTACGACCTCCCGGATGGTCTGGTTCCCTGGTATTGAATATCCGATTTCAAAAGAAATGGCACTGGACCTTTGGGGAGAGAAATGTGATTGGAAATGGGCTGGAATCCGTCAGGTGAGGGTGTTGGGCCTGTCGTCAATGAAGAGGATTTGAAAAAAATTAAAACCTTTGATGAAAATTGATGCATCCAAATACATCTTTGAAAAAACAGGATCGACTGCATCGTTCGTGTTGCAATTGTTTCAAAATGTCTTACGTGAACAGAGCATCTGATTAAGCATATTAAAAAAAGTATGTTTAATTCTTCAGATTATTCGTATGGTTCTTGTATTTTATGTCTGTTTATTATTTGTAGCAGAACACTAGGAGTTGTAGAGCTGTAGGTGAACACTGAAAAGCATCTGTCTCGGCGGCCGTCGGAGCCTTTCTGCTTGTCCCGCTTTAGTAACTTCGACCGAAGAGGGTGTAGAACTTGGCCGGCTTACCGCATGCCGGATGGACGCACTTGTCGCTCTTGGGGTCGACCTTGGCCGGCTGCTCGAACGGGATACAGAGTGATTTGGCGCCCATCGCCGGTGCTCCCGCCTCCGCCTCGGCATCGTCCCGGGCGCTCTCGGCCTTGATGCGGTCCTCGCACGGGATCTCGCCGCAGAACGGCGCCATGATGATGTTCTTCGCCTCGAGGAACTGCAGGAACTCGGCCCACTGCTTGGTGACCTTGGTGTGCTCGCGTAGATCCCGCTCGGCCCGATCGTACATGCTGCCGTGGATGGTCTCGAGCAGCTTGGGCAGCTCCTCGGCGGCCTGGCCGCGCTTGACCGTCAGCTTCGCACCATTATCTCGCCGCACGGCCACAAACTGGTCATTCTGCAGATCCTTGAACCCGAGCTCAACGCGCACCGGCACACCCTTCAGCTCCCAGTGGTTGTACTTCCAGCCGGGCGAGTAGTTGTCCCGGTAGTCGCCCTCGCACCGGATACCGGCGGCCACGATCGCCCGCTCGAGCTCGCGGCAACTGTCGTACAGCTTGCGCCGCTCGTCGTCCGTCGTCGTGGCCGTGATGCCGCAAGGAACAATCACCACCTGGATGCAGGCGACACGGGGCGGCAGCACCAGACCCTGGTTGTCCGCGTGCACCATGATCATGACGCCGATCGTGCGCGTCGTGATGCCCCACGAGTTCTGGTACACGTACTCCTTCTCCTTCGTCTCCGGGTGCTCGTACACGATGTCGAACATGCGCGAAAAGTTCTGACCCAGGTGGTGGCTGGTCGCCCCCTGGATCGCGCGCCCCGACGCCGAGATGTACGCCTCCACCGTGGTCGTGTAGTCACCGCCGGCGAACTTTTCCTTCTCCGTCTTGCGCCCCTTCACCACCGGGATGGCCATCAGGTCGGTGTACACCTTCGCGTACAGGTCGAGGATGGTCAGCACCTCCTCGTCCGCTTCCTGCTTGGACGCGAACGCCGTGTGGCCCTCCTGCCAGAGGAACTCGCGCGTCCGCAGGAACGGCTGCGGATGTTTAAACTCCCAGCGCTGACAAGGAAATGGGAAAACCGAAAAAGTTACATATTGTATCTAAAGTTCCTCCATCGAAGGCAACGTATTAATCGATAGCAAAATCCAAGGCAAATTCGGGTCCTTACGAAAGTCAGCGTATAACAAATGCAAAGCTTTCCACTCTAAATGGTTGAAAAAATTTATAAAATAATACTCACCACAACATTGTTCCATTGGTTCAACCGGATCGGCAGATCGCGATAGGACTGGATCCACTTGGCGTACGCCGGGTACATGACCGTCTCGGACGTCGGGCGTACCGCGATCGGTTCGGCCAGCTCCGAGTCGCCGCTCCTGGTCACCCACGCCACTTCCGGCGCAAAGTCGGCGATGTGCGTCTTCTCACGCTCCAGGGCGGCGCGCGACACGAAGATCGGGAAGTAGCACTCCTTCACACCGAGTCGCGTGATTTCCGCATCGAACCAGTTGCGGATCGCTTTCCAGATCGCGAACGACCAGTGGCGCAGGATGTAGCACCCGGACACGTCGTAGTACTCGATCATCTCGCCCTTGGTGATCACCTGCGAGTACCAGTCGGGCAGGTTGTCCTCCTTGGTCGCCTCCAGGCCGAGACGCGTCTGCTTTTTCGGTCCACCCGGGGCCCCCCCATCGTCCTTCGCCGGTTTCTGCTCCTGCTTCGGCTTTTGCTCCGGTTTCGATTTCGCGTCCTTTTTCGCTCCTCCGGACTGTTTCGCGGACGATGCCCGACCTCCACCGGCGGCACCGGCGGGCGGGACGTAGTCCGTGCCAGTTAGCTTCTTGTATTCCGCCTTCAAGTCGAGCAGCATCTTAACGGCCGCGTCAATGTCGGGCTTCGGTGCACCGCCACTCTTGAGCGTGCGAACCGTGTCGCCCTGCTTGGTGATCTTCTCCACCAACGCACCCTTCGCGTCCGCTGCTTCCCCGGTGGGACACATGTTCTCCTTTCCCCCTTTCTGGACGACGTTAACCGGCGCCGTTGTGCCCGGCTTCCAATCCTTGCCCGTCAGCGTCTTATAGTCGGCCTTCAGCTTCAACAGCACAGCGACCGCCGAATCGACGGAAGCCTTGTCCGCCTTGCTCGACTTGAGCGTCCGCACCTGTTCACCCTGGGCGGCAATCTGTGCCAGCAGATCGGACTCACCCGTAACACTGCTGCCGGTTGCTGCGGGTTTGGCAGTCACTTGTTTAACGACACAACCCGGTTTCCACTCCTGTCCACCGGACGCCTGCTTGTACTGTGCCTTCAGGTCGAGCAGAGCCTTCACCTGTGCGTCGATGTCCGCTTTCGGTGCTTTCTTAGCCTTCAGGTCGCGCACCAAGTCACCCTGGGCGGCAATTTTTTCATTGATTTCGTCCACCGTCGAACCACCGGATCCCACGCTGGAGGAATTGGCCTGTTTCAATGGTGCCGTAGTCGCCGCTTGCGTTGCCACTGCAGCTCCCGGTTTCCAATCACTTCCAGTAGCCGCCTTGTACTGTGCCTTCAGATTCAGCAGTGTTTTCACAGCACCGTCCACTTCCGGTTTCGGGGCCTTTGACGCCTTCAAATCACGCACGAGATTACCCTGCTCCGTGATTTGAGCATTCAGCTTGTCAGCATTCGTTGGTGTACCGGCACTCGGTTGTGGTGTTGCTGCAGCCGCTGGTGCAACTCCCGGCTTATAATCGCTTCCCGTCGCTGCCTTGTACTGGGCCTTCAGATCCAACAGTGTCTTGACCGCCACGTCGATTTCCGCCTTCGCTGCCTTCTTAGCCTTTAAATCACGCACCAGATTTCCCTGTTCCGTGATTTTTACGTTTAACGTGTCGCCGGTGTTCGAGGCAGGCGGTGGAGTCGCGGCCGGTGCCGGCGTTGCTGCGCCCGGCTTCCAATCGCTACCGGTGGCCGCCTTGTACTGTGCCTTCAGCTCCAGAAGCGCCTTCACTGCCGCGTCGACATCCGGCTTCGGCGCCTTGTCCGCCTTCAACTTCCGCACCTTCTCACCCTGCGCGGCAATGGAATCGTTGAGTGCGGCAGCCCCAACAGCTACGTTGGCAGTAGGTTTGGCAGCCTGCTTGGACTTCTTGCTCTGTCGATGACAATCAAAAGGCGAGAGAGGAGATTGTTAAAAAAAAAAAAACAAACATGCAAACCAAAGCAACCTCAACCTCTTCACCACTCTTCATAGCTTGACTAACATGAAAGAACAACGGTCTGGTGCGGGTTCCACACGAAATTCACCGTTTGATAAGATAGGAAACTGGATGTCCACACACCACGACGCAGACAACCACAACAATCGCCAACTATGCGCAACCAACCAACGTGTCAAGCTCCACGCGCGCAATTCCCTTCCCCGAAAGCGACTGGTACGCGCGAGCATTACACTTTCACCGGGGAACCGACGAAACCAACCGCATCCAGCCCATCCCACGGCGATTGCTCTTTGGTCGCGTATTCGCGACGGCGTTTTCACGATCAACACTAACACAAACATACAAAAGCGCCGAATGTGGGAGCAGTGCTCCATGCTTCCATGGAGTTTGATCTCGCAGCCTTCTGCGTTTCCCAGTGTGTGTTGGTTAAGAGCTCGCGGTGTTTGGAGAAGCACTGAGCAATTATTGGAGCCATCGGTTACGCTTCTTCTAGTTCTCTTTGACCAGTCTCTTTTTTTTAATTTACGAACGAGAATAAATATTTGGCTTTTTACAAGAGAATTTCTGATAGAACTATACATAACAAGCTTTCCATGTTAAAATAACTAGGAACCCACTATATAATATTCATCTTTTTGTAAACAAAACCTTTTTTGATAAAATGTCTTCAACTGGAGCGCGGAAGATTACTCTTGTTTAGTTTGGCGAAATATCGTGACAAAAAAAACCAACCGAATAACTAACAGTTCGATTTTATCCCAGCAAATTTGACAGTATTCAATAATTTGTTTGTTTTTTTTTTTTGTAAATCTTAATTTACGAGCCAGAAAACAATTCTCTGGGATCAGTTCGTGGGTAGAACTAAACCTTTCAGGTGAACGTTTAAAAATAAATAAGAACCAAGTCCCGTGCTACGTTGCTAATTATAATCCCATGCACCTACCTCCCCAGATGATTCCTTCTTGGGCACGTTGGCCGTTGGCACCGCGGTGACGTGCCCGTCGGGGATCGCGAACAGTACGATCGGTGTTTCGGCTCCGCTAAACTCGCTGGCCGGCTGGTAG
Organism: Anopheles atroparvus; assembly: GCA_914969975.1. Taxonomy (NCBI): domain Eukaryota; kingdom Metazoa; phylum Arthropoda; class Insecta; order Diptera; family Culicidae; genus Anopheles; species Anopheles atroparvus. Next base: position 22,233,479 of record CAJZCY010000001.1, on the reverse strand, counting down.
GCCTGGTCCACCTTGAAGAATCCGCGACGCTGGAGCTGTATGATATCACCCTTCTGCAACTTTTTCAGCTCCGGGTCGCCCAACATTGGTACATCGGTCTGTGAAGAGCGTTAAACGAGTGGAATGGCATACGTAAATGGTTGTTTTTTTTTTCTCTTCTTTTAGCCGCCTCCGACTACCTACCCTCGTTTGATGGCCGATGTAATCCTTGAAATCCTCGTCCTTCGCCAGCACGGCCTTGTTGATGATGTGCTCAAAGTACACGCAGTACGTCGGTGTGTACTGATCCGCCGGCAGATCGCAAAGCCAGGTCAGCTTGAGCGTTTTCTTGTAATCCTTGTTCTCGAGGTTCGGCTTGGCGTCAACCGACGTGGGAGCTCCGTCCGCGCCCCGGTGCACCTTCGTGATCAGCAAGTTGCCCCAGTTGATGAAAGTGGCATTTTCGCCCTCCTTCAGCTCCTTCGCGTCGGCCAGATCGATCAGCACGCGCGGCCCAAAGTGCACCGTTTTCGTGCCGATTTCTGCGTTCTTCGGGTGAACGGCTGCCTCCATCGTGCCCGGTTGCACACCGGCCACATTCACCCCGATGCGGCCCTCGTTCTCGAGCGCCGTGTAACGCGGTGCGATCGGATCGATCACCTTCTTGTTGAACGCCCAGATCTTGTCCCACTCCATGAACACGACCGATTTGCTCGAGCCCTGCGCAATGATGAACTCCCTCAGGCCTTCCACCGTCATGCCCCGGCGGAGGATACCACGCACGGTGGGGAACCGCGGATCGTCCCAACCGTCGACCAGTCCTTGCTCCACGAACCAGGTAAGCTTGCGCTTCGACAGCACCGTGTTGGTCATGTTCAACCGGCTGTACTCCCAGATGTAGGGGCGCCGCAGTCCGAGCGCTTCGATAAACCAGTAGAACTGCTCATCGCGATCGTGGTACTCCATGGTGCGTAGTGTGTGCGTCACGTCCTCAATGGCATCCACGATCGGGCACGCAAAGTCGTACGTCGGGTACACCTTGTACTGCGTGCCGGTGCGCGGGTGCGGTTCGTTTTTACACCGATAGATCGTCGGATCGCGCATGCACCCGTTCGGTGAGCTCATGTCGATCTTGGCACGCACGCAGCACTTCTGCCCGGCCGGCGATCCCTTCAGCATCTCGGCCCACATTTCCAGGTTACGCGCCGGTGTGTTGTTGCGATTCTTCGACTCGACGCGCTCCTCGCGCTCCTTCTTCATTTGCTCCGGCTCCGTGTCGTCCACGTACGCCTTTCCCTCCTTCAGCAGCCGGACGCAATAGTCCAGCATCAGGTCGAAGTACTGCGACGTGTGCGTGAACAGATCCGGTTTGATCTGAAGCATCTTCAAGTCCTCCAGTATCACCTGCTCGAAGTGGACGTTTTCCTTCGCCGGGTTCGTGTCGTCGAAGCGCATGATTAGCTTGCCCTGGAACGCCTGCTGGTAATACTGGTTCAGCAGGGCCGCTTTGGCGTGCCCGATGTGCAGGTAGCCGGACGCTTCCGGTGGAAACCGAACGATCACCTTGCCCACCTCTGCCCCGGGCAGATCGACGAATTTGCCCTGCTCACGCTTCATCATATCGGCGCCCTTCTCGGGCGAGGGTTCCTTCTTCACCTTCGCCGAAGCAAGGGCCACCCGAAGCTCGGTCTCGTACTTTCGGAGCGCCACCTTGGTGCACTGCTGAGCGAGAATCAGATTGTACCAGCGCTGCACGTGGACCGGGATGCCAATCTTTTTCAGTTCCTCGTACCGATAGTACAGCTCGTTGAACACGGCCAGATCGGCGATGGTGAGATGGTTCGCAACGAGGTAAGTCAGCGGCCCGAGACATTTGTTCAGATACCGCAGCTCGTCCGAGGGATCCTTCTCCATCGAGAGCGTGTACGTCAGCCAGTGATCGATTTGGGTTCGCTCGATCGGCGTCTCGCCGTACAGTCGGAACGTGGGGGCCTCCCGGGCCAGGGCACGCAGTACATCGTTGTTGGTGATGGACGAAAGCGAGCGGGTCGAGTACGAAATGGAATTCTCATTACCCCAGCGCACCTCGACCGGGTTGGATTCGCGCAGCAGCTCCGCAGCGATGAGTCCACCTTTGGAGAATATTTCATCAGCAATATTTCTTGCGAGCACGGGGTTTTTTTTAGCACGGAGTCGGAGTTTTCTCCCACGAAAAGAGATTCCAACGCGCGCTCATTAAAACTCACCTACAGCCACATCCGATTTGCTGCACACGAAAGTCGACACCATGATGCAAATGTATTTTTACCTATCGCAGCGGGCTTTGAAAAACGTTTTCGTTTGCTACAATACCACGAAGTCAGCTCAGCCGGCACTGAAACGTGTTTGCATGCACTGAAACTCAAATACCAAACTCGGCTAGTTATGACGTTTCGTTAAGTTGCACGTTTATACCCGTTGGGTGAGTTCTTTTATTTGTTTTTTTCATTAAAAATTCGTTACCTGCAATACTCACAATTTACAAGTAGCAAGAAGTATTTTCCATTCATTAACAATACCACTTGAGATAATTCCATCCATATTTATTCTAGATATTTTAAATTAAGCCTTATTTAAGATTTTATCGTGTATTTAAAATTGAAAATAATTGTAATGAATAATTCAAACGATTTCCCATAAATAATTGGAATGAGCTATTTAAACATTTTTTAATCATCTTGTGGATGAGATAGTCTTACTTTTGTCCCATGAAAAAGGATAAAGCGTCCTATCCGCTAAAATGATGGTTATGGAATAAATTGTGTCCCAAGTGGTTCACACAAATAAATCTCCCGCTGAAGTAGCTTTCTAGTGCTGTTCCGCGTAGCCAGAGGATTCATCGTATTTTTCCAGATCAAAAATTAACGTTTGCGAAACGAGACAGTCAGACGGTTCCGGACAAATGCCCACCAGTACGTCCGCATGGCTGTAGAACTCCTCCTTAAGCGAGATAACGATTGTTTGCAGGTTAGTGGTTTTTTCCCGAATGTACGATGCAACCTTTCCGATGTTGGTGTTGTCCAGGGCAGCATCAATCTCGTCCAACACAAAGAACGGGGCGGGCTGGAAGCTATGGATGGCGAAGAGGAGGGCGAGTGCGGCGATGGTCTTTTCGCCACCGCTAAGATTGCTCATTGGCTGGAAACGCTTGCCGGGTGCCACACAGTTGTAGTTGATACCATCGAGATACGGTTCCTCCGGGTTGTCCGGACCAAGATACGCTTGGGCAGCTTCGTTCCTGGACAGCTGCTTGTAGATCCCATCGATCGCATCAGAGATATGATTACTACAGTTCGTGAAGAGCGTGCAACGTTCGTTTTTCACCTTCTCGAAGGCTGCCTTTGCCTTCTTCGCTTTTTTTCGGGCGACCTCGAACTCCTCGTTTGTCGACTGGATCTTTTCCGTGACACGATCCAGCTTTTGCATGGCTTTCATGTTGGGCGTTTGAATCTTTTCCAGTGTTTCAAACTTACTCTGCAATTCCTTCGACAACGTGTCGCCAGTTTTCTTCACCTGATCGGCATCGGACAGGTTCTTAAGGTTGCTCGGCAGCATTTGATAGTCTATTTCGATACGACTTTCCCGCTCATAAGCCGTTCCGCCGGCCGCGGCGCTCGTATCGGAGGAAGTGTCTCCGCCCTGAGCGCCCTGTTGCTGCTGCTGCTGTTGAGGCTGCTGGCCAATATCATCCATAGAGCCATGCTTCAACGGAATGTCGATCGCATCCATCTTTGCTTGCATCAGGATGTTGTGGCGTTTGTTTTTCATTGTTTCTATCCTGGTTTCGATATTGGCGATGCCCTGATGGATGGCAGCCAATTCCTTCGCCAGTGCCTGCACGTCGCGTCTAGCCTTCGACATTTCCTCCTCCGTCTGATCCACCAGCGACTTATGGGCCGCTTTTTCCTGCTTCATCACCTCGATCTTCTCCTTATCCTTTTCGATCTCCTGCCGTTGCCGTGCTTCCGCCTGCTTGAACGTCTCCAGCGAATCTTCGTCGTCCTGCACGGCTCGCTCCCAGCGCTGCACATTCTTCGACGTGTCCTTCGATCGTTCGAACTCCAAATTGTTGTTAATTCGATCAATTTGCTGCTCAAACTCGGCCCGTTTCTTCGCTCGCTCCTGCTGCAGCACCAGCTCGCGCTCCTCGAACTGACGAATGTTTGCGACTCCGATGCGCGCGCAGAACTCAGCGTACACGTCGTCCTCCACGTTGTTCATGCTTTCTTTAATGTCCTGGATTTTCATGTCCCGGTCCTGCATCCTTCTCTCAATCTCCGCTATCTTCGGCCCAATCTGGTCCAGCTCGCGCGTAAAGTTGTCCAACTTGCGGTCGTACTCCATCAGGCTCTTCTTCGACGCCTCCAGATCATTCTGGCTGTACTTCAGCCGGTTCTCCAGTCCCCGGATCTGGCTCTCGACGGTCGTCAGTTCACCCTGTCGGCGCGTTTTCTTCATGACCTCCTTCAGCTCCTCGGTGATCTTTTCCTTTTGCAGTTTCAACTGGGCCATGTGCTTCTCATCCCACCGCTTGGCCTTACGGGCCAGATCGTGCGAACCGCCGGAGATGATGCCCGACTTTTGGTAGAACGTACCGTCCAGGGCCAATGCATCGTACCGGCTACGGTCGATTTCGTACGCCACCTTCATGGCATCGTCGGGCGTCTCGCAAACTAGCGCGTTGTTGGTGGCGAACAGTACGGCCGGTTCTATTTCCGGGGGACTGAATTTCAGCACATCGTAGATAAGTTTCACATTGCGTGGGTCCTCGATGTTTCTGTAAATAGAGACGACGATAAACAGAGAATCAATAAAACGAACTTCACGAAATAAGAAAAAAGCAAGCAGATATTCCAATAACGGGCAGGATACATAATTTTAAATCAAATGAAACAAAACACGAATTGCAACAGAAAACTTAACGAACATGACTGACCGCGCGATACAAAACTTAACGCGTAGTGCGATCTCTTTCTTGCCTTTGACGCCATCTCCTTCTTGTGCATACTGACGTTTACCATATTGTCATGTTGACACTTTTCCCTCCGTGATTGACGAAATGAAAAATATTAGGCGAAGCGTAACTACACCAAAGCTGCGTTCTTTTTCCGATTAAATAAAATCGTAGATACATTTGTGGATCAGTGCTTTCTATGCTACTTACTGATGGATCAGTAACTGCGTGACATTGATACACTTTTAGCGGTGCCAGTGTTGGGTGTTTTGTTTCTGTTTAGCTCTCGGCACGCATCATCCATACCATCGTTTCGATCTGCAGGGATTGTACTTCATCTTTCTTGAGTTGAAGCGGCTGCTATACCCACGGGACAGCAGCGGCTGTTCTTATCCTCAATGTCGATGTCGAGGGAACACAACAGAATGAACAGTGTGCTGCCGCCGTTTGTGACCGCCATCGACATTGGAGAAATCGAGCAAATTGCCGTAAGTCCATTGCCATAGCTACATCCGGCAGGAGTAGGATATCTTTGCAATTCAAAAACTGTGGTCTCTCGATTTCCCCCCTCTTACACCAGACCGTCGGGAAAGGCTCATTTGGGACAGTCATTAAAGCGAAATGGAGAAACAAATACGTGGCGGTGAAGTACATCGAGGATATCTCGGAGCAGCATGCATTTATCACGGAAGTGAGCCACCTTTCCCGTGTGGCCCATCCAAACATCATCGAGCTGTACGGTGCCTGCACGGAGAAACCACACGTCTGCCTGGTCATGGAGTACGCCGACGGTGGCTCGCTGCACAAGGTGCTGCACTGCAGACCAAGGCCGGTCTACAAGGCAGCACACGCCATGAGCTGGGCCCGGCAGTGCGCTGAGGTACGCGCCTATCCCGATAGACTGATAAGATCATTCCATCACCCCTCCCGACTGTCCTCAGCTGTCGCCGTTATCGTTATCGTAACCCACACACACACACACATTTTATCTGCCATTGCAGGGTGTTGCATATCTGCACGACATGACACCGCGACCCATGATTCATCGTGATCTTAAACCACCCAATTTGCTGCTGGTCAACAATGGGACCGTGCTGAAGATCTGCGATTTCGGTACCGTCACGGACAAATCGACGCTGATGACCAACAACAAGGGCAGCGCCGCCTGGATGGCGCCGGAGGTGTTCGAGGGCTCGTCGTACACCGAAAAGTGTGACGTCTTCAGCTGGGGCATCATCCTGTGGGAAGTGATCGCGCGCGAGCAGCCATTCAAGCACATCGACACGTCGTTCGCGATCATGTGGCGCGTGCACCAGGGCAGCCGACCGCCCCTGATCGACGACTGCCCGAAGCCGATCGAGCAGCTGATGATACGCTGCTGGGCTCAGGACCCCATCAATCGTCCCCCGATGAAGGAGGTGGTAAGCATCATGAACGAGCTGTGCAAAATGTTCATCGGGGAGAACGAACCGATCGGTGACGAAATCGTGCCAGATTATGAGGTAATGCTCAGTGGAAGTCACCGTAAACGTAAGCTTCTATCCTCTAACAACCTCCATTTGTCATCTCACCGTCACCCCAGGAGGACTCGTACGGGACGGATTACCCGCTCGACAGCAACATGTCCGAGAGTACAAATAACGGTGCTGAGTCGAGTGGCAGCAGCCGTGGGACGATTACGAACAAAAACACTACCATCCAGCGAATATCGGACGTTCCGAGGCACAGTCCGCTGAGAAATATGTCCTCTGCGGTGCTGGAGCCTCTCTACATTGCCGTCAATCCGGTAAAATTCTTTGCTTTTTAAAAACCCGCAACAGCTGTCTGTCACCGCGTTCTAATGCATTTTGAAACCCCTTTACAGTACGATCAGCCAACGGATCTTGGCAGTACAGCACTGTACACCGGTAAGTAACGGGTGAAAACATCTAAAAAGACTTAATTTTAACTCGAGATCTCAAGTATGCAGTATTTAATTAATTATATTTGAAACGGTTCGTATTCTGCTATAATCATAAAAAAAAAAGTTGGCTGCTTCTCACGCGTGGCTATTCCAGCTTCACTATGTGAACAAAGAAAAGTATAAAGATTCAAATAGTGGCTGCGAGGTGGAATTGAAGTCAGTTCCTAATACTCAAAAGGTCAACATACAATAAAAGGCATTCGTTAAATTCAAGCACACTTAGCAGTTACTAGAGATTTCCAAGTTTTGATCACCCAAGGGGACCCAAGGGGACTAACAACAAAGCAAAAGCCACATTCCGGCATAGACCTGGCCGCGCATCCATACGACAAAAACGATCGCTCTCACATTTCCCCTTCCGCTTATAATGCGTAATAACGAAAAATATCTACTACGCTCTGTTGAATCCGTTGCTCACTTTGAGAATGAAAACTCGCAGCTTCACGATTTGCTCTTTTTGTGCCGACCTACCGACCGCGGAGCACGTGCTGTATTATGCACACTTTTTCACGCCACTGGCTAATGCGCAGCTGTTTGCGCAGGATTGGCCGATGCTCCCGTCGAAAGCTGCCGGCACCTTCGTCCCTATTCGGCCATACCGCTCAATCCCCCCCGAAAGCGTGCTCGATGATGATTACGCGCCGGGGTTTGCCATATCCCCAATATTTTCATTCGCGTTCCGTGTTCGCTGGCCGGTGATTCATGCTCTGGCGCTCAATTCTCTCTATTCGTTCGCAGTGGGAAACAGACGAACCATATCCGTAAAATGCTACTGCGACGGGAGGGAAAAGTGCTGCGCTGGGAGTAGCGTACACAACGCGGTGGTGATGTACCGCGGAAAAGTTACTCACATCTATTTTTAGAGATGTAATTTATTTTTTGTTTTGAACTATATGAGCCAACCAAACCGCCAACCCGCGCTGGTTTGCCATCCCCAACCGACGACTACTGTGCCAGAGGTAACGCAATGCCAGGCGGGCAAACCACACACAGGCCAGCCAGCTGCAAACCATCCCGAGATTGATGGTTCGGCCGAACACTGTGCAGAAGTGTTGAGTTGGCAGCGAATAATGAGGGATTTTCCAAGCCCGCTTATATTTATATTTGCCATCGCCGCCTCAGGCACCACCGCGTGCTCTTGCCGGGTCTTGCCCCCTGTGGGTTGGGCGACAGTGGACGGCTTTTCGATAGTTTAGTAGTTGAACTTTTCCAACTATTGGTCGGTGAAGCGCTCCTGTTCTTTGCCTTCCTCCTTTTGGGTTTGTTTGTTTTTTTGTTGTTGCTTTTTCCCGCTTCCCCTTCCTCAAACGGTAGCAACTGCTGTGTTGGTCCATCGTTTCCACCAAAAGGCGTTTTCACTACCATGAACGCAAGTGCACAGGCCAACGGGACCAAACACCCGCCCGCCCGCTCAGACGATCGAATCGGCGCGCACATCTCCCCGTGCGGCGTCTCGTTTATGTCACCCTTGGTGTGCCCCTTTCGCGGTCTAGGAGCTCGGGTAGGTCCTCCACCTTCGTCCTCCTTCCTCCCCGTAATTTGTCCCGTAAAACGCCGCGCGCGGTACACTCATGCGCTCACAATTTCCACGAAACACATCTCAACACATCGTCACCGGCTCTTGCTCTCTTTCTGCCTCTACTTCACTTGAACGGGGAAAAGTGGAAACGCGAACCAGAATTTCTGTCCGCGAACGGTCGGTCGGGTGTGTGTTGTGTCCCGGTCGCTGGCTTAGCTTTATTAAATCCCATCCCCGTTAGTTACGTGTTGTGGCCGAGCTGCGCGTCGGAATTCAACAGTACGGGACAGTAGAAGGTTGAAGCGACCGGAAATCTCTACCAGAGTCAGCGGGAGAATTGTCGTATTCCAATAGTTTCGAATTTTTTTTTCATCTCCTACCGGCGCTATCGAATCGTCCGGCCACAACCGAAAGGATCAGATTTCCCATCGTCGGACCCCGGGCTGTGGTGGTTTTGGGGGCGCCGTTTGCAATCGAATCGAATTACTACTGCCGTTCTTCGGTTGTGTGTGCAAATGAAAATAAATGGCAAGATTGTGATGAATTCGAAACTCTGACCGCACGCAGGAAGCAACGACAACGACAGCCAAACTAAAAAGGGCAAAAGAGAACCTATAGGAACAGCAACTATAGTAGTTCGATTGGACAGTGAACATTAATATCCCTCTCGCGATCGCGAGGACAGCGTTGGTGCATAACCGAGAATATGAGTACGGTGGTGGTGATGATGATGGTACCGGATTACATTCCGAAGGTCGATCATCAGTCGCGAGTCCCGTCGATCGATCGAGACTGCTGGGCTGCTGTCGCTGGGCATGACCGTAACTAGCGTCCACCAGCGAATGTCGAGAAGGCCGTGCACTTTGCCATGAAGGCTACCCGCCACAGTGCGACACATATTTACTCATCATCGCGAGGTTGATCGCCCCGTTAGTGCTTAATCATTCGTCAACATTGGAGCACACGGGCAACACCGACCATTGAGTGTTGGAGATTCGAGAATTTGTTTATTGTTTAACTCAACGATTGCAATCATTTGCGTTTCTGTGAACTGCAGCATAACCCAGTCACAGTATAGTGCGCGTACGTACGCGTGATCGAGAACGCACCGCAGCAAAAATTAGCGTGCAAAAGGATTAACACAAGTAATGCAAAGCTAAGTCTAAAAAAGAACAGTCCCTTTGCAAGAGAATCCATTTCTCCCAGAGAGGGAAGAGAGAGAAAAAGTGGACTAAACACAGTCAGGACCAACAAACACCAACCATGTGCGACAGTGTCACGTCCACGGTTATATCTTCCAGCAACTCTAACGCGCTGCAAAGCTGTTGGATTGTGTACAGTACGTATATGGAGCTCAATTTGGCATACGTTTTTTTCCCCACGTGGGGTTTATGAGGATCGTTCCGAGCAATTATTTCTATGTCACCTATTTGATCGCCGCTCTTTTCCTTTTAATATTTTCCTTTTAATAATTTTATGATCTGCTCCCCAGCCAACAACAATCAGGGAACGGAGGGATTAACCGTCACAAAATGTACCAACGCTCCGACGATGGATGGTGTCAACAGTATCAACAGTTCCATAACGTTCAACAATTCCCCCATTGGTCATGCGAGCGGCACCTCACCACTGGAGGCCCTCGGTAGGGTAGGAGTGACCCCGGAACCTTCCGCAGGGGATGACGAGGGAGGCGGCGAAGAAGGCGAAGAGGGAGGGGATGGACGGGGGAACAGCAAACAGAACGAGGCGGCCCTAGGCGACACGCTGTACAGTATTTTGGACCCGAACCTGAGACCCCTGACCCCGGTGCCAAACAATCCGCTCTCCGAGCAGATACACAACGAACACAAGCTCTTGGTGCAAAAGTATTTCGAGGTGAGTCAGCCATTGCTTGTTGCTCAATTTAAAGACAAGCACCTTCATTGCCGTTTTGTTGCTTCCTTTTTTCCGTAATAGTTCGAAACGCAAATCGTTACCAGTATGGCACAGCGGGAAATGTTGCAGCACAACATGCTCCCGGAGGAGCTGCAGCTGAAGAAGGCCTACATAAAGCGGCTCGAGGAAAGGGTAAGCATTCTACGCCAAATCAGCGAAAGCGCAATCTTTGCTTATCAGTTCGAATCCTTTGCTCCGTTTGTACATCCAGGAGGCCCTTCTTAAATTCAAAGCTAACCTTCAGAAGCAGTTGAACGACAAGAATCGACAGCAGCAAACGAGACAGCACCAACAGCACCTGTCGCAGCCTCCGCTACTGAACCGACAAGAATCGGACTCGGAGTGGGTGATCATCCCGCCGTCCGATTCCCGACCAAAGACAGACAATCACCACTGATTTGCCCTAGCGATAAGATAAATATTTGAATAAAGTTGTACGCAACAGCGACGAGCCACACATAAAATGCAATGTGGTCAATAGAAGAATGAAAATTAAAAAAAAAAAAGATAAAAACCTTAAAAATAATGCAGAAGAGATTTGTTGAATAAATTCAAACAAACTTACCGAAGACGCTCCTTGAGAGGTTTCTTCTGCAAATAGTCAAGCGGCAGAAACGTTTCAACGTCCAGCATTTTCTCCTTGAGTATCTGAATGCAGCGACGGGCTGTCTTCTCCGTGTCGACTATAATGGCCTCCATGTACTTGCCCAGCACCTTCGTGACGGCCACGTTGTAGCGTTTATGCGTCGGCTGGCACATGTTGATCATCCGGTCGTATACGCCTGGGACCTCGAGCTTGAATAGCTCCACCACCTCCTGCTTCTTTTTGCGCCGAGCATCCTCGTGTTTGTCGATCTTCGCGTCCCCGAGCTGCTCGCGGACGTTCTCCAGCTCCGCCTGCAGCTCCAGTATGCGCTCCTTTGACGAGCCCACGTCCTGACTCAGCTCCGCCTTGATGCGGTTCTGCTCCTCGAGCGCCACCTTGCTCGACTTGATGTGATCGATCAGCTTTTCCTGACGCTTGAGCGCCTCGTTCTTCTCCGATTCATTTCGTTTATAGTTTTCTTCTATCTGTGCCTTCTTGTTGATTTCGCTGTCTAGCAGATCCTGATCGGACTTCTGCTCCCGGTTGACCGAATCCAGATGGATGAGATACTTGCCCGCCGTCGCGTCCGCCTTCTGCTTTAGCCGATCGTACTCTTGCACCAGATCGCGCTCCAGATGCACGTTGCTGCCTCGTTTTTTCGACTCACCTGCGACCTCATTCTCGAATGCGGCCCTTTTCTCCTCAACGGCACGCAGCTCGTCGTCCAGCTTCTTGATGTCCGCCTGGTGCGCTTCGTCGGCTCGGCGCGCCTGCTCAAGCGTTTTGATTGCACCGTCCAGCTTCTTCTGCGTGTGAGCAACCTTTTCCTTCGCCTTGATGAACATCGGATGGCGCTTGCTCATCTCGGCCTCCACCTCGCGTATTTCCTGCTCTTTCTTTGCCATTTCGCGCGTCACCTTGCCGAGTTCTTTTTTCTTATCTTTCAATATTTCATCCGCTTCTTCCTTTCGTTTTTCGATAATGTTCAACTCCTGCTGCTTGCTTACCTGATCTTCCTTCAGGCGCTTCGATTCTTTTTCATTATGGTACAAGCGGAACACATTGTAGTGGACCTGTTTTTCGTAGCACTCTTGCTTCAGGCGGGCATACCGATCGGCCTCCTGCTTTTCCAGCTTTGCCTCCTTCCTTTCGGCGGCAATGCCTTTTTTCTTCTGGTATGTATATTGTGTTTCCTCTTCGGCCATCTGCATATCGTGCTTGAGCCGATTGTACTCATCCTTCAGCAGCCCGGATCCGCTGATTTCCTCGAACAGCGCCGTACGCTCCTTGGCGTTCTTGATGGCAATGCTCTCGACGGCTCCCTGGAACACAAGGAAATTCTTCGCCTTTACATTGATGCCGATTTTTTCGAGCTCCTGCAGGTACGCGGTGGAAGAAACCGGGCTGCCATTGATGCGATACTCGGACGACGAATTGATAACGGAGCGTTGGAAATTTTTCTCCACCGGTTCCTCTTCCCCTTCGACGGTGATGAGAAATTTGGCCGTCACTGACGCTCGGCTCGAAACTGGTTGCCCAATCGAGGCGCCGTGGATCAGCTCGGTCAGCTTCCGCACACGGAGGCTGTTTGTTTTCTCCCCCATCACAAAGCTGATTGCGTCCATGAAATTTGACTTTCCTAAGGATTGGAAGAGATTGAGAACGATTGAGAGAACAATTATCACCACAAACTAATTCCGCTTTTGGACAGGGAAGGCAGCGTCTTACCCGATCCATTTGGTCCGATCACTGCAGAAAACCGTTTTAGCGGGCCTATCACTGTCCGCCCACGGTACGACTTGAAGTTGTCCACTTCGATAAATCGAAGAAAGGCAGACATTTTAACTGAATTGCTCTTTACCGCAGGTGGGTCCAGTTGCTAGGAAGATTTACAACATGCGACACAAATTCAATTCATTCTCAAAACACCGCAACTAAACTGCTCCCGATAGATACAACACCATCCGCTGAAAATGTTTGCGTCAAAATGGCGGTCGCTTTAATCGCAGTCGAGCACTAGTCAACTGTCAGTCAGCTGCTCGCAAACAGCTCGAAACCAAGGGAGTGTATTTCAAGGTATCTGCATACAGCATAGAAGTTCAAATTCCTCTAGATAAAAAAGGCACCTTGTTTTCAGACATGGATTGAATGTGTGAGAGTGTTTCTTTTATTTTAGTCCAAAATTCTATTTAAAAAAGTCCTTTTATCAAAGCCAGCGTACTAGCCAGTGTCCATTGAGCTCATATTTCCCTCACTCAAGAACTGGCAGGAAGACAAAATATCAACAACTCCCTGTGAGGTAGACCTCCTTGGTTCGCAACTTTGACACTTTGAAAGCGGCTACGCAAGGATACTTGAAATAACCAGGTTGCCGCAAAGGTGGTTTTTGTTGGTTTTGTAATTTTGACAGGTTGGTCCAAAGGTGTTTACAAAAAAAGTATGGCTGGTATGTCTTTACCATCTGAGTAGCTGTGCGTTATTTCTAATTTATAAAAATAATAAGTTTAGGACAGTCAAATAGCATTTCGATGTTGTTTGGTGAGTTGTTCCGCTTTTTTATAGCTCGTTAAGAAATCAACGCGACGTTAACAACAACATTTGACAGGTTGGTCCCAAGGATACTTGAAATAACCAGGTTGCCGCAAAGGTGGTTTTTGTTGGTTTTGTAATTTTGACAGGTTGGTCCAAAGGTGTTTACAAAAAAAGTATGGCTGGTATGTCTTTACCATCTGAGTAGCTGTGCGTTATTTCTAATTTATAAAAATAATAAGTTTAGGACAGTCAAATAGCATTTCGATGTTGTTTGGTGAGTTGTTCCGCTTTTTTATAGCTCGTTAAGAAATCAACGCGACGTTAACAACAACATTTGACAGGTTGGTCCAAAAGAATTTTTCCCACGGCGATTTGTCAAAATACACTGCATGCACCGACCTCCTCTTAATTGGACCTTGGCGGCTACGAAAGAATCACGTTAAGACGTCAAGAAAACACTCCAGAGATCGTGCAAGGAAGCAAAAAGAGCAAAGTAAAACATTGCGGCAAACGTTCTGTGATAGCGAGAATATAGTTTTACAAATCGTTACTCTCTGTCCTACCTACCGACTGCTTCAACAATGTCAAACAAATACGAGTAAGTCGCCGACCGGGGAGCGTTGAAGCGATCTTAAATCGGCTCCCGAAAACAACATTGCGCCTCGGAGTCGTCCTGAGTCTTAAAGTAGAAAGCCGGAAGAGAAGCGAGGCCATTGAGTGGCAGTGTACGACATGGTTTACCACTTCCTGTTATTTCTCCTTCCAGGATCAGGCCATATGCTAGCGACAGCGATGACAGTGGTGACGAGGGAGCGGATTTCGACGTGGATAAGTTAGAACCGCTGGAAGTGGGACCGGGAGAACACAAGCTACAGTACACCTACTGCCTATGGTTCGGCAAGAAGGGGTCACATCGAGCGGCGGTAGTACACGTGCGATCTTCATCCACCATCTGAGTTGGTTGCACTAAACGGTTTTTTTTTTCTTTTGTTACAGGAATACGTTAAATCGTTACATTTTGTCGGCCGATGTGCCAGTGTTGAGCAGTGGTGGTCCCTGTACTGTCACCTCGTAAAACCTACTGTATTAAAACCTTTCCGAAGGTTACATTTGTTTAAGGTAAGCACCCCCATGGGGGAATCTTCGCTTATATTTTGCCGGTTACAAATTCCATCCCTCCCTGTTTACAGAGTGGCATCAAACCGATGTGGGAAGATCCGGCCAACATGCGAGGAGGCAAGTGGGTGATTCGGCTGAAGAAATCGAAAATCGATCGCGCCTGGGAGAACGTGTGTATGGCGATGCTGGGCGAGCAGTTTCTGGTCGGGACAGAAATTTGCGGCGTCGTGTTGTGCACTCAGGTCTCCGAGGATGTACTGTCGGTGTGGAACCGGACGGCCACCGACACCGACAACACCATTCGGATTCGAGAAACCCTACGGCGCGTACTGAACCTACCTCAAACGCATCCCATCGAGTACAAGCCCCACTGCGACAGTCTGAAGTTTCTGTGAGGCGACCGATCGTTGCACACTCTCGGCAACGATCGCGAACTAATCACCATCGTGTATGCCTCTCTGACGCTGCTGGTGATGAGGGTATCATACTTCCAAAGTCTGATCGAGTTGACTTGCTGCGTGTGTTTTCGTATTTTCTTCTGGTCGTTCATCTTGCCCACGACGCGGAAGAAAAAAGCAACGATCGAAACAAACTCCACATCCACACTTTTCCTACAATAAACGTTCGTATATTGAAGATTCTATACAAGCCGCGAAAAGAAATATTTGTCTGCCAGATGATGATGACGATCCGCAAAAAAATTTCTTGAGACAGAAGGTGTTTGCTTCAGCATATAGGTTAAGTCATGTCATAGACCTTTTTTTTCATTTAAATTAGATATTTGTGTACGAAGTTGAAGCTTAAGAAACAGCAAACATTTAACACAGGATAGGGATTACCATCACCAAGGCAGTTTAACATTGTAGAGATTTAAACCGTTGATCACAGTGCACACCACGTGCGCCTGACCACATTTTCTTTCAGTTGTAAGAAAAAAAAAGATCAAGTTTTATTTCCTACACAGAAAATGTATACCACTCGTTCATGCGCGTAATTCTACAGAAAACAAACAAAAATATATCTTCATATGTATGTTGTATAATATAAACTAACAGAAATTTTTGAAACACATCAGTGGAAAGAGAACATCAAAATAAAGTTAAATCTGTGGCCGATGGTTTTGCAGGCGTACTTGCCCGTTACAAAATTAATCCGTCTGCTTGTTTGGTTTTTCTTATCATTTTTGTTTTACTGGACCAGGTTTTGGAATTTGTTCATGTTTCTTTCTTCTCCTTTTCATGTTGGCGCTTAAAACATCTTTCAAAAGCGTAGAGTCAATGGAACCAAATCACTGTGTGCTTTTTTATGTTCTGCTGATTCAGTGGCAGTTCTCTCCTCACTGGCGCTTCACCCCACGCGGCTTTATAATAATTAATCAATTAAAACTTAAAAAATAATCTTACAAACAAAACTCTTAATTCTGTTATTGATGTGAGGTAGATAACAAGTATTATTATTATAATATTATTACTTTCCCTTTGTATACTTTTACATACAAACGGAATTTGTGGAGTATATCGTAGAAAACGAAAACGTGATTATTAAAGTATATTTTGTAGAAAACTGAACAAGCGAGTAGCTTCATATATTGACATAAATTCTTTACTTCGTTGCCCAACTTTTCTGTTTCCTTTACGTTACTTTACGATGCACAATGCGTTGGTTGCTTGTGTTTGTATAGAAAAAGGACGAAAAACAATAAAATGGAATGTGTGTTGCGTTACTGTTCGTTTGTTGATGTGGAGATTTTTGTTTGTTTTGTTTCGTTTTGAGGAATTAACTAATC
Source organism: Anopheles atroparvus (assembly GCA_914969975.1). NCBI lineage: Eukaryota > Metazoa > Arthropoda > Insecta > Diptera > Culicidae > Anopheles > Anopheles atroparvus. The sequence continues at coordinate 22,217,067 of CAJZCY010000001.1, read as the reverse complement.
TAGGAGAACCTGGAGCCGTTTACACAGGAGTTGCATGAATGCAAATATGTACTCCACTATCGCTTCTTTCTTTTTTAACGAATTCCTGTAGTTATGCTCACTATTTCACGGTTTGTCCTGTCCCAATACTTTGTATACTCTGTTCAGGTATTAACATTTTCCGTTTACATTCCTTTCTGAGCCTGCTGCCACGCGGATGCAATATGGTAGGCGTTTTAGAAAGGTTGTACGTTTGCCTTCTTATCGTTATTTTTCTGCTTTAGATATGTTGTTCTCTGTTAAACTTGTTGAAAATCATCTCATGAGTTACATGCAAATTTCCGTGCAGTGTTTGTTGCGTATGCGCTTTTCCGTTCTTGCAGGTTTTTGGTAAATTACTATTTTGTCTGTATTACCATTGGGGATCCCATTGGAGAATCCACGACTATTGCTTATGTCGCTGACGGGGATAGGTGTATGTATGTGGGTGAAAAGAATAAATAAATAATATAATCTTTAAAAAACCTTTGATGGTTCTCTTTCGCTTGCTAATAACATATTTCCGAAACGCTAGTCTATGGAACAAATCGCAGGTCTATGGTCGGGTGGAGCCGAGTGCTAATATGGTAACTTTGAAAATGTTACTACACTGAATGTCGATTACGCGGTTGCGTGCTTAATCATAGAAAAAAAAAACAAAAAAACAAAAAATACCATCTTTGTTTCATTACAGCATAGACTCTAGAGGATGACTGGGGCGATAGGACCACGTACATAAGAAGAAAAAATAGATTAAAACAAAGCTCTTACTTTTTAGCACAGAGAAATAAATACGATGGAAATGTAGGTTTCATGAATGCTGTATCGGTTTCGAAAACATAGCATTCGTCGTGAGGATGCCGAAACGAACAATCCCGTAGTTCAACGAGTCGTGCCTGATCTCCTAAGTGGCCCCGGGGGGTTTAGTTCACAATTCATTCCGTCTCCCGTTTTGGAGTGTGTGTCACAAGTGCAGGCAACTGGTTCAAATGTAATCACGCCTTAAAAACTAATGAAATGAGATTAAGGTTTAAAATTTAGAAAACGACCCATATAAGAAGAGGATTGGAACAAACCATATTGCTTAATTAAAATCGAGACAAATTCCAAATCTTCCGGTCAGCCAAAAATAAATGTAGATTCGTTCCAACGGTTCAACATTTCCAAACGCTTCGATATAACCATTTTGAGTGTCTGCCTGAACATGAGAGTAATCAGTTGCGCTGCGATGGAAAACAAAACTTTCCAGGTGAGAATAATATTCACCAACTTCATAACTGATAGCCTAATCAAGCACATGTGCCAATGATTGCCACCTAGAATCGTATTTTATAACGTTTCCTTTTGTAAATGATGAAACGATGCGCCAAAGTATGTTACCGGCAAAACTTGAAAGGGGGAAACATCCCAACACTATGCAATTCATTGTGATCCATTTCTTTCGCTTTAGCGTTGGCGCACCGGAACGATCATGTCAGTGGACCTCCACCGTATGCGCCCGCGAAGCACTGTGCACATATATGTTCAAATCTCTGTATCTTTACGCATTTGTTCTGTGTTGCTTCCTTCTGCACGTCGTTGCGTGTTACACTATGCTAATCGTAATAACTTTTCGTACTCGTATATATGCTAGTATAATATAGAGTTTCTTCTTGTTTGTTTGTTTCTTCAATCGCTACAGTTATGTGCTTACTTACTACTATTTATAAGTCAGGTACCCAGATTATTCTTATTCCATTAATCGTCGTTCATTTTTAAACTGCTCTATGCTTCCTTTCGTTTGTTCTGCTTGTTTTCGCACTGGCATGACATAATTTTGTTCATTTTGTCCGAATGCTGGTACGTGTGTTATTAGTATGTGTTGCACATGTCGTGTACTTTTTTCGTTTGTTAAATTTGTTCTCCTGTATTAATCTTCCTATTCAATTTGAGATTTAGTTCTGTTCGCACAAAAGCTTCCATTTAATTTTCTCGCATTAACAACAGCTGAAACACTATTCGGGCAAAACAGCACACAAATTCATAAAATGGGGTGGTGGATGGAATGAGTGATAGGGGAAGGCGATGGAGTGGCTGGTCCTACAGGGAAGTGGCATTAACAAACGTTCCATTAGAATCAAATCAGCTGCCACGAGAATTCTTGTGTTAAAAATTAGTATGAATTACATAAATAAACTAGGATACGGTAATTTAAATGTCGATTTTTTTTACATATGGGCAATCGGCAACACTATGATTCGCATACGCAATGTTCTGTCGAAACAACGCGGTGTGACGAGTTTTCAGTCGCCGAAGAAGTACATTCACGGCCAGAAGCAAAAGAGGGGCAGGTTGGAGAAGGATTCGAATTTATATTCGGTTCTAAATATATGTATACATTAGTGCATATATAATATTCATAACGCTAGTAAGTTCTTTGGTGGGACGATGAGATTATTATAGAGTTATAAAATTAGACCAGTACATTAGTAGTCCGAGGCTTCACCGATCACATCGCTAAACCTCTTCCGTTCCTGTGCGTCAGCTACTCATTAGAGCGTGCGCATTAACCTGTATGTATAATTGTAGTCAACAGTAAGTAATCATTATGTGTATCCTGTGTATGTGTGTGTGTGTGTGTGTATATATTCCTTTTGTTCATACACTACATCAGCTGGTAGTGTTATTTGGCAACAAAGTAAAACTTTCAGTTTTTTTGTGAGTATCCCTGTGTTTCTGTTTCGCCGGTATGTACTTCTTCACACTGAATCGAGTGCCGCTTGTGTTTGGAGCGAAACACTTGCGTGGGGGAGGGAGGGGGCTTTACTGTACACGTGCAACACAACCGGTGCCTGATGAGTGACTAAAAGTACAAACAGTCCCACCTGTGTCGCAGGAACATCGTTAAACAAAATGCGAGAATTCAATTAAAAGAACAATACTGTAGATCACACTATGGAGCAGATTATTTTAAGTTTCCCCTTTGTAGCGCCCGAAGGCGCGCTCTGTCGCGGTTAGGTAAGTGTTATCCATTAAATATTGACGTGGTTGTGCTCTGTAACATAATAGGATAAATGGCGGCCTTAACTGCCACTTTAAAATTGCCAACATTCAACAAAAAGAACGGAACAGCGGAAAAGTGGTTCGGCATGGGGGACAGTCGGTAGACGTTTTGGTGGTGCTGCTGTTATTATATACCACGCTTTATGAAGCGCGAACGAAGACTGTGCACCGGAAGCGTTTGCTTTGTTTGTCCGACCACGTGCCACGTGTTGTATCACAAAATGGGAAACGAGCCCTGTTGTGAAGGATGTAATCGATCTTGGCACGGAACATGCGGAATATATTGGGTCAGCACGCCGGAAAGGAAGGGAAAATTGGGATAAACCATTAACGTTATAAAAAAAAAACAGAACTTGTCATAAAATAAAATTAAGATAATGCCTAAAGTTACTTATCAAACGTTATTATGATAATATAAAGCCTCTGCTCATTTTCACGCCGCACGCACTAGCATCTTCTCAACATTTGCTGATGCTCCTACACTTGCTGCTTACGGTCCCTCCGTACGGTAGTACCAGAACACGGGATAACATTGCATATGCATGTGTTATCCGCAAATCTTTGTCCTCTTTCACTACTACTTCACTTTGCATTATGATGCAAACAACTTGCCTTGTGTCATGGTGGTGATTGCCCCCATTTCTTTTCTTTTGTCTGACCAGAGCCGTGGCATGCACAAAACACGATGAGGACACGCACATGGTTGCTGGCGGTGGCAAACCCGCTGAGAGGTTTTGATTAGGGGGTGGTATGGCGGTCCAGCCCCCCAACTAGGTAGAAAGATTCTTAACGACACGAAAAAACGGAGAGTAAAAACGGTATCTCATCTTCGCTAAACTATAACATAAACGGTTGTACCTGAGAGGCTGCGGTCGGCTGGAACGAGGAGCCAGCGAGACGATAACTCGGACCGGCCGATTCGGAAGTTTAACCGTTCGGACCGATGATCGGTCGTCGGAAGTTCCAACTGGAGGTGTGGTTCTGCTGATGGAGGGGTTTTGTACTGAGGCTGCTCGTATTTAGCAACGACGCGGAGTTGTCCAGCTCCTCATCGTCATCGTCGACGTCGACGTCGTCTTCCTCGTCGTCCTCGACGTTATCACTCTTGAGGTTGTAGGATTGTACGACCTGCTCCGGATGGGACACGTCAACCCCACCGTTCGCGCCACGGTACGACACGGATCCGGGCATCTGCTTCCTCTGGTCCCGACGGTGGCTATCCACCGAAGGAGGAGCAGAGGTTGCGCTCTGTTGCCGGAAGGGCTCGTCGGTCGTTTCCTGTGCTGCCGCTAGTACGTTTCTAACGATTTCAGGCACCTCTCGACACTCCATCAGTAGCAGCCGCTGCCGGCAGTTGTCTCGGACATCTTCTTGCTCGTCATCACAGTTCGTTGCATAATCGTAATTATAAATTTCTACTGGTTGTGTTTGTTGTGTGGGTTGTGGTGGTAGTGTTGGTTTCTGTCGCGGCGCTATCACCGTTTCGTCTACATTAGTGGTGCTTGTGTTACTATCTAAGGTTGTATCTAATAATCTACGTTGGCTGCTATCGAGTGCCAGTGGGGAGCGAGATTTAATAACGTACTGTGAGGAGGATGCGGGTGATAACGACGACGGCGTTGCCGAGGACGACGGGGACGATGAGGTGGACGAGGACGAAGACGTCGACGACGACGAGGAGGAGGACGACGGCATCGACGTCGACGGTATGGCAGCGCAGGAGGATTTGGAAGCGAAGGACATGGTTGGTGACGACTTGCGTTCACCGATTGTTGCGAGGGTTGTTGAGGATATTTTGTCAGAATCTTTCTTGTTGCTGGATGTGCTCGATCCATTGGCTGCCGAATACTGTATGGACGAAAAATAGACAAAAGAAAAAATAATTTTGTTAAACATGGTACCTTTGGAATGGAAACTAATGAACCAAGTCGATGCACCTTTCTCGTTGAAATTGATATTATACCCAAGACCTGTGACTTCCCTGATTCACAAAATATTCATTATGCGGATCTAATTACCTCTGGGTTTGTTGGACTTCGAGCTTCCACTGCGTGCTTCGAGGGATCCGAGACAGATATGGCAGAAACTACAACGCAATCATCGATCGGATGCATCGCCGATTGATGTCGTGAGTTAAGCCGGCAGCTTCCAGGAGGTATGCTCCCAAAGTCACAATCGTCGGAGTGAGATCCAGTGCAGCTGCCCGTCCGTTCCCTGCCTAGCAGCTCTTTGTATGAGGCCACAGCGGTGGCGTACCCGTTCGTTCCGTTTATATGTGTCGCAGGAACTGTGGCGTTCAGCGGAACGCTTGTTAACGTTTCGGTCGGTGGCAAATGTTTCACCGGTGGAGATCGATTGCGAACAACTAGGGCAGCCGCCGGAACCGGGAGTGTATTTGAGCCCAATGGGGACTGGCCGTATGACAAAGCACCAGTGCCACCACTGCCATTCCCTCCGAAGCCATTCGGAAGCGGTAATACTCCGTTTGGATGGGGACAGCTGTTGTTCGATCGAATTAACGTTTGCATCTCGTGCATATCGCTATTGCAACTCGACAGCATACCCATCATCTGCATCGCGGATGCATCGGTGGCAAGATGATGATGATGGCGTCCATCGGTTGCGGGGGCACTGCTGAGTCCACGGGCACCACCACCACTACCGGCGGCTCTACCACCTACACCTCCTCCAGTGACTCCGGAACCACCACCACCTGAGGCCTTTTTGCACGCCTTCCGGCGCAGGACGACACAGCACCAGATCGCAATGAGGGTGAAAACCAGGAACATGAAGAAGATGAGCAAACTCTGTGCCAACCAGCGCCGGCTAAAGGCAGAAATGGCACCGGAGCCGGGTTTACCGGCTTTCGGTTCCACGATGTGATAGTTCTTTAGATTAAGATAGATCGGGATGCCGAGGCCGGAGTTGCTGAGCCCACGGATCGAGATGTTGATACGCTCGTCGGACGTTACGTTCGGAAACGTGAAGCTGGTGGCGTCAGCAGACAGGTTTGCAGAGTGTGGCGCGTTCTCCTCGTTGATCCACTCGATCAGATAGCCTTGCAGGCCATTACGATTCTCGGGAGGCCCCCAGCTGATGCTGATTGTGCCTCCCGTGCGATGAAGCTCGTGATTAGTTACCGGACCGGGGACTGTAATAATGGACGATGACAACCAAATGAATGATAGTGCTGAAAGATGACTTAAAGATCCCCTATTCAAAACACCTACCATCATGCTTCGTTTGAAAGTCCACAATGTCGCTGAGTGCCTCTTTCGATTCGCAAGGTTTAAGAAAAGCTTTATACATGGTGACGGGGAGTAGATCCTTTACGTTAAAGTGTGACCCATCCTTGGGACTGTAAAGACAGAGAAGAAAGAGAAAAAAACAAGATGGCACATGCCAGAGATATTAAAGAAACGATCGCATCGTGGTTAAGTTTCACATTTCCGCCTTCAGTCCTGCTTCCTTTATACGGACTCACATCTTTTGGCAATCGAACCGACTGGAGCCACCGCGCAGGATCACGTCGTGGTTAACGTTCTTGTAGCATAGCTGCAAGCACCGGTTTTCAGCTTTCGTCGCTACGAACCGACTCCACGTAAACTGTACGCTCCGTGCGTCGATATGGCTCGCCTGAAACCGGTTGATGGCGTCGGTTCTCGGGGCCGCGGTGTCAATCTATTAGTTGAAAAAGTCGTCAAATGATGAAGTTCATTCCAATTTAAATTCTCTCGCCATAAACTCTTACCGTTTTCCACAAAACATAGCGAAGATCCTGCACCAACGGTTCCCCATCGGCAGCGATCGATCCGAGCACGCGCACTTTCACGCTCCGTATGTTAGGCAGCAGAATACCGGTGACGTTGCCCGCCACTTTCAAGCGCGTTACCGTAATCTGCCGACGTGTTTTCCGAAACTGAGCGTCATTATCGTACAAGGGACCACCGCCGGATCCTTCGGGACGCTTTGCATCCGATTCGAGAGTGGCGGATTCCTCCCCGGCACGTTGCGCTTTCAGGACGTTAGTGAACCCCGCGGACTGCTGTACCGCAGCCATCGCTGCCTGTACATCGGAGAGGTTGGTCCGGTTGCCATCCGCGTCAAGCGGAAGCGCCACATCCAAATCAACCGCATCGCCGCTCGTGGCCAGCCAGCCAAAGATTTGCTTCCGATCCTTCGACAGATCGTACGCTAGGCGATCGTGACGGTTTTCCCGCTGCTGGCTCTGTCGGCGACGTCTTTGACGGCCCTGCCGTTGCTGGTGCTGCTCTTCTACACCTCCTCCCTCAACACTAGCACCCTCGTCCTCGTTCCACAGCCAGTCCACGAACTCGCTCGCTTTCGCGTCCACGTTGCCCAGCAGTGGTTCCACTTCTTCGTGCGTTATATAGTCATCTAGCGGAGCAACCGTGCCGATGATTCGGTCGGTAAAGCTGTTCAAACTGCTGTTGCCGTCGTGCCGAAGCTGTATCGTAAAGGCGGTAGGTTCTACACCGTCATACTTGGGCCACCAGATGAATATACCGTTGTTGGGGAAAAACGTGGACAGAATGGGATCTGCAATATATTCAGGAAAAATAAACATTATTTGCACTAGACTTAGAGGATTTATTAATTCTAACAATGCCCAACAAGTTTGGTAACTTTCCAGGCGAAGGAAAGTAAATTTCACTCTATCTGCTTCATCGTCTGCTGGGCATGTCATCGCTCTTTTCAGCAAATAAAACTTACATCCTTGTGATGCACACCGGACGCCCTGCGACAGCCGGGAAGGAATGACCTTCTTTCTGCCGGGCGTGCCGCTCCCCCGCATGTTCTCCGTCCCGGAGATGTCGCTCACGGAGCAGGATCGCAGAAACACGGTATAGTTCCGGAACGGTTCCACCATGCGTCCCGTGATGCGCAGGCTGCCGTTCGCGGCCAGCTGCGTCGGGGGCGAACTGTACCAGGAGAACGGATCGTCGCTCGCGAGGTAGTACATCACGTACTCGATGCCCGCGCTGGTGTGGCTCGGTGCGGCGAACGTTAAGTACAGGCTGGTCGTGTCGATCGGGAAGCACCGGATCGCGTCCAGCCGCTTGGCCTTGTGTCGATAGTTCTGCTTGTCCCGGATCGTCAGGTACGTCGAGGCAGCAATCTCACCGGCCACATTCTTCGCCACGCACTGGTACAGTCCCTCGTCCTCCGGGTCGAGCGTGTTGATGCGCAGCATCGGGTATGCGTAGTGCACGATGTAGTTGCTGCGGATCTCACGCCCGTTCTTGTACCAGGTCACCGTCGGAGCCGGGTTGCCCGCCACGCTGCAGTTGAACGACATGGACGCGATCACGGACGAGATATACGAGCTGATTTTGCTGAGAAACGTCGGCGGCACCAGTACGGTCACGTTGAACGTCTGCCAATCCGTGGCTCCATCGGACGACGCGCGACAGGTGAACGAACCCTCGTGCCTCTCCACGGACGCGTTCACGAAGGTAACCTGGTGGGTGTAGTTCTCCAACGGGATCGGAATTTGGCTGTGACGCGGCGTGAACGTCCACTGCGGTTTGCAGGAGTAGCATGCGCAGTGCAGGCGGAGCGTATCCCCGGCCCGCACGGACAGCTGCAGGGGCTGGAGGGGTGGCAACAGTAGATGGTTCCTTTCAGTCCGTGGGGAGCCGCTCGGTGCCGTTGCGCTCACGACCAAATTCACACTAGAACTGCGAAAGTTCTTGGCGACGAAAATATTGGACGCGTTACATCGATACCGGCCACTGTCCGTTAACTGAACGTCGCTGATCAAGAGGCTGCCATTTTGCAGAAGAAAAAACCTGAAAATTGAAAAAAAAAAATCATATGATCAATCTCAATGTTTCATACGCGGTTTCATGCTTTGAAGAATAGAATGTGCATACCTATTCTCCTTCGAGCTGATGACATGGTTGGCTTGCAGCGGTATAGCGGTCTTGTTCACCGACCAGGTAATGTTAGCGGCCGGAAAGCTCAGGAATGGGCACGGCAGTACGGTCGGTTCGTGCGCCCGCACCGTGATAGTGTTGTTGGGAAAATTGATCCCACTGTCCCGGTCCAGGTCTACAAAAAAAAGCAAAACGTGAAAGAAAGAAGCAGGAAGCGTGAGGATTGAAGTACACACCAATGGCGTCGGTCACTTACATGCGATCGAAACGTTACACTCCGTCGACAGGATCGAGCCCTGGCCGTGGTAGCGCGGATGGTGATGGACCAGGCTCGCCTTGCACCGGTACACGCCGGCCGCTATGTTCGCGTTCTGCCGATTGTACGGGATGCGCAGTGTGCCGTTCTCGAACAGCCGAAATCCCTTGTGCGTTTGGCGTAGGTTCTGGTTCTGGAACGAGGTGGTCAGAAACTCTAGCCCGTTCCGGTACCATACGTACTCGAAGCTGCCCATGCCGGCCCCGTAGTAGCCGCCACCGGTTCGCACGTATCGCTTTGCCCTTCGCCGTCGCCGCCGCCGTCGTCGAGCCTGTTCGGCGTCGTACTCACGGTACCGACGCTGAAATCCATCCTGCTGCTGCTGCTGGCGCTGACGCTGGAGTCGGCGGAGGGAACGCTCGTCGTTGGCCAGGTCATTGTTGTTGAGGAGGGGCGCAGTGTGCGGGAGGAAACCGTCGTCCTCCTCATCGTCCTGTTCGTCTGTGTCCTCGTCGTAGCCCTCGTCGTCGTCCTCCTCCTCCTCATCGTCGTCCTCGTTGTGCTCGTCCGGGTACTCGTCGCCATAACTGCTGTTCGGGATGTCGTCAGACGCGTCTGGACCCAGCTCGGCCTGGCATGGCAGGTACACGGGCGAGTTCCGAGTACTCGTCACGATCACGTGCGACGGCGGAGCGGCTATTAGCCGTAGCCGCTCCGGTCCATCCTTGGTGACGAAGGCAAGTACTGTGAGGAAAATGAAAGAGTACAAAATTCGATTAGAGGATTTTTATCGTTCAGCAGTACGCAGATGTTTAAGCAAAATGTTCTGATTTATAACTCGACAAGTTGGCTCCTGCGTCATTCTTATCTAGCTGGGTCACTTGTCAGGCAAGATCCTGAGTCCTTAGAATAAAGTGCGAGATCTGCTCAGTATTCATTATTTCTAACCTACTGATGTTCCTTAACTCCTGCAGCGACTACTTATTTAAGTTCCAAACCAGAAACAAGAAGGTAAAGTTAGACTTCAATTCAACAGTCGATTGGCGTTAGTCGATCTATTGCCATTATTAGTATGTTGGATTTGTTTATCAATTAAGTTTTTTTGTTGTACGTAACCATTAAACGTAAGCTTCAGTGTTCAGGTTTTTTTTTCTTTTTGCTTCATTGTCGAAAACCTATATGTGCTATGAACAATCCCATGCGACTACATCACAGTTTTAGAGACCAGAACTTCTTTTAAAGGGCCGGCTATTTTCAACTCGTGTACCATGTAAAGCTGGAGTCTGACTTTAGCTCCGCGGTGTCAAAGAAAAAATGCTAAGTTAACAAAATAATAAAATAAATCATTAAAATGAGACGGCAAACTGTCCCTTTCTTCAACGCAATGTGTCCTTTGCAATGACAAGACAACGAACTGAAGTAAAACCTGAATTCGACACCAAAACTTTCCACAGCAACGCGGAGAAACCAGAGCAAGAGAAACTGCGTCCAACGTCAACAAGCACCCCACTCCCTGTATGCGGGCGGCGCCATGTCATATGTGCGGTGGGTTTTATTTTTGTTCTCCTCCTTCCGCCCTCCGAACGCGCATCGGTACTTCCTCACTCCCCCCTTCGTGCACGGCGGCAACGACAGAGATGGCACCATGAACAAGCACCACAAACACAGCACACACCACGACACCGTGCAGCTACATGAGCAGCATCAAGCCACCCTGACCCACCGCAACCTTCGATCGGTTGTGCAGCGCGCGAGATGCTGCAGAGCACGAACGCGGCCGCCCGGTGCAAACGTGCGTCTCGGCCCTTTGCATCTTCCGTGCAGCTCGCGCAACTCGCATGGACCCACACTGGATTGCTTTTCCGCTGACGCACATGCACTCGGCGCACACATGTGCTGCGTGGATACGTAACATGAAACATGGCGAGATAATAAGCAACTACAGCAGCAGCAGAGTGCACTTCAAGATAAAACGAGCCTTTTTGCGTGCGGCGGCTGACTGTGGAAAATGAAAAAGACCGACCGACCCGGGGAAAAAAAAGAGAAATATTAAAAAAATACATAAATAAAAGCGCACCAAAATGTATTAAATAAACGACCACCGGAAAAGGGAAAACCGAAAGCGGCAGGAGAGCTAGCTAGCTCATTTCGGTTCAGCACATCAGCCACGATGCACTTGCAGGCTTGCAGGAGAGAACACTTTCCGAAGGTCTGGGCCAGTGTGAATGCGCAAGTTGCTGGCGCTACAGTTTTCCATGCTTCCACGTTGAGCGAACACATTAAAACATGCAAAACAATAAACTATACAATACGGCTCATTACAATGTTGCATGTTTTGCTCTTGACTCTTTCCGATCCTGCTCACTTGAGTTGAAATTCAAAATGTGCGTGGGTTGCTGATGGGCGTTGGTGTGGTGATGGGTTTTGTGTGTTTCTTTTCCCGCTTCACCGGCCATACGTTTACCAACCACCCACTCGGCGAAGCATGTAGCACCAGCGTGCCAACAGCAACGCACCCCTCGCTATATTCGGAATGATCGATGTTCGATCGATGTCGGTAAATCAGCCGCAGAGCGCCAAACCTACCCAACCATCCATCCGTGGTCATTAGTATGAAACAAATTTAAATGAAAATCGGAAAAAGCATACTGGTTTTCGAACGATTCCGACGGTTCCGTTTTTTTTTTTAATCGTCTTCATACTTTTAACGCATTTACTGGGCATTGTTTTAAATGTTCCACCCAAGAGGAGTGCAATAACGGTGGGGTAAAAAAGGTATGGATGGCGATGGTATGGAAGAGGTATGGAAAGATATGGATGGCGAGTGGGTTTTGGCTGATCGTCTAGAGTTATGATTTCATTTGTTGTCATTACTACGCTTTCACGCTATTAATAGAGCCTTCTTCCATTGCGTGTTCCATTGCAGCTTTTTGTTTGATTCGCGCGACAGATGCGTACCGCATCGAAGGGAAGAACCATTTATTTACTTTACACGTCACCCGCCAATCTCAGTGGAAAATTGCAACAACCCACCACAACGGTTTCCGTTTGATTCGAGATTGATTGGTTTGAGCAAACTGTGCGGCACGGCTCAGTTCCAGCACACCAACTCTGACAAAAAGGCGCAAGAAGAAAAAAACCATAATAAATAAATAAACGGTAGCAAGCAAACCTACAGCACAATGTAAGTCAATATCAATTCCGCCGCGAATGTGTGTCCATCAGTAAACAAACATAACGCACGAAGCAACACATTTCAATCAGCCGACGCACGATTGAGTTGTGACGTGAAAAACTTTCTTTCCTTTTTTTTTTAACCTGTCCGGACTTTAGACAAATGCCTTAGCAAGGATCACACGCAAAAGATGTTATTTGTAGGAAGGGCAGGGCGAAGGAATTTTAATTGGAAAATTACATGAGGGCAGTGCAATGATTTGTTACTTCTGAGCCCGTTCAACAGGCAGCTCGAAATCGTCTCAATTACTTTCCTCAAGAGTTATGTCAAGAGTACATACATCAAAGAGTTCACAGCCTGGAAATCTCAAAGCAACGAGTTTAACCCTGCAAGTGATACGCGCATGGGTGTGATCTTGTGTCGCACAGTTCCAGCTGGAGCCTAGCTCCGTCTCGAGCCACTAAACGAAGGCCTAGAAAAACGCGTCTCGAGCGGCGAATAGCGCAGCTGCCGATGAAAACGAAAACACCCTTCGGGGCGTGTGTTCGTGGCTGTGGAATCCGTAATCCATAGTAATGACATGTACATGAGGGCAAGTGAGAGACCCCAGACAATCTGCCTTTAAAACTAGTCCCACTTCAAGGACAGCCGAAATGGACAGCAGACTGAGAGACTTACATAGGACATGATTTTTTTTTCTTCAAAAATCCTATCTACCCTGGACGCTCTTGACGGTCGCCGAAAATTGTGTTCTTTTCTCTCCGAAGTTAGATTCGGCGATCTTCGCTACATGAATTATTGAACAGCGGGTTTGCAAATGGGCAGCACTCCAGCTAGACGGTTCCCTCTGTCCTACCGAGTGGAATGAATGTTTAAGTTTTTCACTGACAAACATAAGCAAACCGTTGGCATGGACGACATGTTACCAGGTATCCGGAGAACCTGCCTAAATATATATGCTACGAAAGCCAAACTTAAGACTCGCAAGAACCGAACCAGTTGGTGAGCTGTTTAATTAAAATAATATTTTAATCTCATTCAGTTTAATGTGTTTCATTCGAAAACCACGCTTCCTTGCTTTCATTTACGTAAAGTCGCAAAATCTGGAACATCATTACCGTCGTTTTCGAGCCCACCGGCGCTGAAAAGATCCATTAACATCGTTGTCCGTCTCCTGATGGAATGTAAAATTCTTTTCCTCAAGCACCGGTTCGGTGCTATGAAGCGTTCCCTTACAAATCGCTATTTTATGGCCAACGCCATCGAGGAGTGTGTCACAAGCGGGGGTTTGAGGAAAGCACACGCACAAGAAACAACAAGAAGATGGTGACCGATTATACTCCGATGGAACTGGCCTTACTATCCTGCACTATCTTTTCCCTTAATACCCTTCGAAACTGGTGGATCCTCTAGTATTATTGTCCAAGATTGCCCAAACCTTCACTCCCAGCAAAACTTCTTTAAAGATGTTAGATGAAGAGCGATCGCACGGCCATTTTAAAGTGTAATAATTCGTACAGTTTGTCGGTTGGAAGTACAGAAGTTAGTTCGTAGCCGAAAATGGAGCTCCCTTCATCGAACGGATTCGTATCCACCCGCTCTGCTGCAGGAAGGAGCAGAGGAGACAGGCGGCAACGTCCGTGCCAGTTCATCGGATTTAATTTTCCTCCGTTTCCCGCGTTCCTATCCACATCCATTAGTTGCTTGATCGTTCGTGGCTATTCGCATTTCGAACCATTTGAGGTGTTGATCGCGGGAACGCGCATAAGCGGAGCAGGAATAAATAAAAAGGCACACGCACATTCCATCGGTTGCTCGTCGATCGATTTTTGAGATTGGATGGAGCGAAAAGAGGGAGGGAAGGAGTACGTATGTGTGCATATACATGTTTAGAGTGGATCTTGTAGGAGGGAGGGTGTTTGGGTTGCAAAACTATGAAATTAATTCGAGGTAAGAGAGGGTGGGGCCCTTCGCGTACCTTGTAAAGGTGGCTAGGAGTGGAGCAGCAAGCGACAAGCTGGTGGGAATGCGATAAGAGAGAAAACTGAATCTTGCCAAGCACAACAGGATAGACGGTTTCAGCCGCAAGGATAGAAGGGAAGGGACAGGAAGCTGGCTCGCGAATAGAAAAGCGCGCTAGAGGCGAAAGGAAGCGGGGAAGAAACGCAACCACCTAATGATCGGGAAGCGAAGGAGAAGGAGAGCGCGATGTGCGTGGATCGAGTGGATGGTGATCTCACGCATAATTAATCGTGCTTCTTTTTCTTCAATCGCTCGCTCCGTTGGTCTCGCTCATTCTCTCGTTTCTCCTGTGCCAATATTCGCCACCTTTCCCTACCTGATTTAGCAGCACCGTTCCGTGGCCTGCCAAGACACACAGTCGCAACCAGGAAGCATAGCCCCATTGCGTAGAGGTGCGTGTATGAGGGAAGCAGAGGCAGAGAGCGACAGGGTGAGGTACTAAAAAACACTTCTCTGCAACTCCGCATTATCGTCAATGCCAATAGTCTCGACAGCGTGGCTGCTAGAGCGGGATGGAGAGAAAAGATTTCAACGATGGTACAAGCGACGAACCACGGCAAACGGTTTAGCTAATCGCAACAAAGGAAAGCGAAGGAAGTATCTCGTCTCACGCACTTTACGATCGTTGAACAAAGAATCATAGATGAAGGTAGGGCGGTTCGGTGGCACGTTGGTCGTAGGATCGAGCACGACTGACGGTGAAATTGGAAGTTCGTTTGAAAAGGAGTCTAACGGACCTTTGTCTTTCGGGCCCTTTCGTGGTATAGCGCTTCTGGTTGAGAATTTCGACGAGTTTAAAATGTGAACTTAAGTTAAACATACCCCCCACCCCCCGACCCCCCCCCCCCAACCCCCAAATACACACAAACACACAACCGTAGAATTTCTGGACAACCGATGGAAGAAAACGTGAGAAAGAGATCCACTTCTACGAGTCTTTTCGGGTGAATAACGAAAAGTGCGTGCGAATAGAGCCCCCTCTATCCCAAGAGGGGAAAGCTAAGGAATGGGTGGGAGGGAGGGAGGGGGGGGTGGATGGTAGTGCTGAGTGGAATGGCGACGCACAAAAAAAAACCGGGGAACGGCACATTCCAGCAGACGGGCGAAGGTTTATTGAACCACAAGCGCCAAACAAGAAGTCGGACGGAACGGGCATTCAGTTTGACCACTCTCATTTCGTCCCCCCCCCCCCCCCCCAATCCCCCTTCGGTCACGGAGCAGGGTGGGCCAGAGCTTGCCAAAAGTTGAACGCCAAGAGCGAAAAGGCAAAGACGTGCGAACGCATTCTCCATTCATTCGATCGGACGATCGATACGCACTTTTCCTTATTTGGCACTCCGTTTCTTCTGCACCGTGTCCCCCCCCCCTTCCGCTCACCCATTTCCTATGACCCCTTTCCCACAACGTTCCTCGATTGGATGGTAGAGAGGCCCATCCATTAGCGGTGGTGCGTTAGTGCGTAAGCTGAGAAAAAGAGAAAGAAGGTGCGATAGAGAAAAAGAAAGCAAGATCGCGGGCCGAAAATGCGTAGCCGAATTTCACAACCGCAAAATTATTTGGCGAGCCCTGACGCGGAACGCGTAACCGTTGGGAGTTTCCTTCATAAATTTCTCAACGCGTTTCTTTTTTGTCTAGCTGATATTTATGCTGTCCTCTTTCTTTTTTTTTCCTGGGTTAAAACAATAGAGTCGAAAAAACAAATTGGAACGGAACTGTGGACCGTTATCGGCGTCGACAAGAAAGGAAGGATCGGTTCTTTTTGGACCATTTCGAGTGACTGGATCAATGCGTGTACCGCGTGTGATTCTAGTATTGTATGTGCAAAACACAGTAAGCTCACGGCATCCGACAGTGCGGCACGCACGCACGCACGCACGGCGACTGGAGTCATGACAAGTGGTTGGATAAATTATTTAATCTATTTAACGTTTCCTATTGAGCCGGAGCCGGTGCCAATTCACAACGTGTATTTTGCATGAGAGTATGCTGTGTACTGCGCAAAACGAAACGCCACAAGGAAACGCTTACGCACCCGAACCTCGGACCACGTGTCGAACAAATGTTTGAAAATGACGCTTCTCTTTCCCCCAAAAGTCTCCATCCGCGGAAGAGCACTAGCTGTTGCGAGGGACTTGCAATAGCCATCTGAGAAGCAGCACGCGGAACAACTGGAAGAAACACGATCGGCCATCGGCTGGAGTCTATGCGGCCAAGGATGTCTAGAGGACACTCTGGGCCTGTGTTTTGTGTCGTTCTTTTCTACTGCGTTTGTGTGAAAGCAAAACGTCTCTCTCAGCCGATCAGGGAAGAAGAAGACCGCCGGTGGTCAGTTCTAGTTCTGCGACGGGAAACGCTCGACATTCCATACAGCGATGGCAGTTGAGAAACCAGGAAGAATGTAAAAATACATAACAAAACAAAACATCTGTACGCCGCCTTCCTTCTCCTCGTGCTCCTCGAGGAAACCGCTGGTCGCGGAACCGCCTGCGGACTGTGACTTCTAAGTCTAGGGAATCGTTGTTACGTGAGCGAATCATTCTGCGCCGCGCGCTGGAATCGTCTAACACGGCGGCGCACACAACACGCCTACGGAAGATGGAGGAAAATAGACGAAATACAACCGGTCAGACGGTGAAATGAAATCCGGCAACAGGAGAAACAGCCCATCCTGTTATTGCGCCGTTTCTAAGACGTAATAGAAGCAGATATAATCGCCTGGCAGTTCGTATAACTTTATTGTGCTCATGAAACAGGATAGATCTGGTTGTGTGTAGTGCAGGTGCACATATTTATGGAGAATTAAAAGTAATAGAATCAACTGACGAAAACGCCTTTTTTAATTTAAATTGTTTGTATAGATACTTCTTTCTGCATTAAATGCAAGGGAAATTGAAATTTTGTAAAATCCACGAGTTTTCACGATTTTATTTATTCTTCTCACTCATTAATGTATCATAAAATATCCTGTTAAGTATTTTTAACATGTGTTTTATAAACAAGATCGTTTCCTGGTGAATCTAGTTGTGTTTTGTTTAAGCAAAGCACTGGTATTCAATAATATATCCTATTTTAACGATTTACTTCTGGCGTGGCGTACTATAAAGTGCCATTGTCAAGGTAATTCCGAGCCCTCAATAGCGTCGTTAAATGAGACGCACTTCACACAGGTCTACAAAATGAAGAGCTATAAAATAGGCATTCGCCAAAACGAATTGCGGCAGTTAAAACGCGATATATTCGCTAGACGAGCGCAAACCCAGCAGCGAACGGGAGTGCGGTACAGGGGGGAAACAGGAAACTTTTTTTTGTTTGTTCCAGACACCAACTCGAAAAAAGGGCGGGAGAGAATGGAAAAGCGAGAGAGAGAGAGAGAGAAAAAGAGCGAAAAAAAGGACGAGAAGTAAGCGAAAGGGGCAAGGATGCGTGCAAAAGTGATCGCGGGCACAATTTCGACGGTCGCGACGATGAAGGCGAACCAAAAGGCTTGCGCAAAGATTTCAGCTCAACAAACTTACGCCAAGAAAAAAGAAGAATAAACCAACACAAATATCATGTTCCCAAACGGCGTGCGGTTCATTCAAAAACGAAGGGATTTCGGGCTCGGAGGACCCATAATTTACCGTGGTGTCAGCAGCAGCAGCAGCACAAGCAGAAATGATGTTCCTTTTCCCGAGAACCAAATTTCTCTCCCTAGCGCAATTGATGCCGCAGATAAAGGGGCTGTTGTGTTTATTGCGGCGTAACAGGATTCCCTTGCCCGATTGACTCAACACTCGGAAGCGGAGGATCGCACACGACATCGCAAGGATATCCGCTTGGTGGTTAGAAAGTGGCCGATCATGAGCCGAGAACTGGAAGCTTCATTTCTGTGCCTGCTGTTGAACGTTTGCCGCTTTATTTGTGTAATCCTTACTGAACGAACTATCTTGGGGCTTCCTTTTTTTTAGTAAGGTTTGCCTGTGGATTGACGATGAAAATGTATATTTTCCCCTACGCTTCTCGGTCGAACGCATGATTAGAAAGCACTCCCGTGGAGGTCACACACACACACACTCGCACATATCATTAGGCTGGCAGCATCATCAACAGAAAAACAGAAAAGAAACCGTACCTTACCCTTGAAACTGGTTCGAGGGACCAAAGTTTGGCAGCAGCAGCCTCACAAGAATAGAAGAAAGAGAGTGAAAAAATATGAACCCCAGAAATGATGGAAACGGATAGGTAGGTGTGCGCATGTGGTGCCTTTGCTGTGCCAAAAATCCTAAATCCTAACTCAGCGGAGTGCGCCTGATCGAGCATCATATCCAGGGGGAGGTGTGGGAGGGGGGGGGGGGGGGGGTATCGCATGTTGTTGGGACGCGTTTTCTACCTGCGCGCTTCACGATTCGAGTGTGCGATTTTATGCATTCGTTTTTCCTTTGATTTTGGTTTTGCGAGGGTTTGGCAATGTTTTTGCGATCCGCGTTGTTCCTTGCCTCTCTTTTATGGGTTTGTTTTCGGCGTCGGGTTTTTTGGCCAGAGGCAACACACAAAAAACACGCGCGCAGACAACATTTGGCGCGCATGAATAGAGCGCCGCGGCGATTGCGCTGCCTCCGCGAAACGCAGCGTCTCACGTGGGGAGCTCTTCTGGGGGAGCCGAGAGGAAGCGAAGTGGAAGACTCGAGTAAGGACTCGCGAAGGGTGAAAGGTAAAATAAGGAGAGAAAAAAACAAATACAGTACATCCACGATAAAAGAAGCAATGAGCGCTAAGGGACGCACTTCTAGCTAGCAAACCTACAACAACAAAAACTCTAACGAGGAGAAATATAAAGCGACGACTATGAACGAGCGCATGGCGCAAGAACCTGGAACGCCACCAGAAACACAAACTGGCAACCCCCTTTTTCGTCTAATTTTTCGGCAACCAGTTCCTTACAATGCCCTCGCCCCGCTTCTTCTTTGTTTGCCCTTCCAAGCGTTTATCTGTCTCTCTTTCGTTCCGGGGTGTTCCTGGGGTTTCCTTACCGCTTTCTCTTTCGCCGCTTTTTTTGTCGTTACTTGCTGGCAACCGGATCCTACAGACAGTGAGAACTAGCGATAGATTTGGCTAGTCGTTAGCGTCGCTTCAAGAACGCGAAGGAAGTATGGTCGCCGCTTGAGATATCCTTCATTCTGGGTCCGTTCTTTGGAGCCGTTTAGTTCGCGTCCACCGCCGGTACGAGGTAGCGTTTTTTAACCTTCAAATTGCAAATGCGTTACGTAACCGCAAATCACGCGCTGCAGCAAATTTGTGTGTGCGTATTGCGTGTTTGAAGCTGAGTTTCACAAGATGTGTGAGTGTGTTTTAAACCAACACAACAGCACCTTAGTTCTCAAGCCGATGATAATTGATTGGAGGGAATTAACACATCGTTTAACGTCGTTTGGCCGATCGAGTCGTATTCTAAAAAAAAAATACCAAATACTAAAAAAGGATCAGATTATCCAAGGCCGGAACCCGGGTAGAGCTTTGTGTGTTTGAGCTGTAGGCGAACAATAAACTAAGTAATAAAAAAGGGCTATCTACGGGATTACTAATTATATAAAATAATTTACATTCCAAATGTAAATGTAATGACAAACTTTTTACTACTTAAAGATCCTCGAATCTCTTTAAAACACTATTAAAACGGAAACATAAGACTAACGAATCCTAAGGCAGTCAAAAGAATTAACTCCCAAACAGGATAATTCAGAAACAAATAACCGTCAGTAAGAAAGTGACGTGAGATATTTGAATGAGACGGGAAGCAACGTTATGAATATGAAATTATTAGTGCAAAATACAAAACACACATCGGCGCGATCAACCTATGACGTGATCTAATTCCATAATTTAGGAGACGAAAAAAGAAAAGAAACTAGAGCGGGTTTTGCGTAAACAGGTTCTTACAGGCTCGAATGAATGCTTTCCCAAATCAAGTCAATAACGACTAATCTGGTTCCAGTTTGGGCAGCGAAACCAACAGCATCTTGCGCTCAGCAGGCCGCGCAGCTCACGGAGGAGAAAAGGCAAAAGTGTGTAGTTAAGAATGAAATAAAATATTAAAAAAGGTCTTCGTAGTAACCGTAATCTAGCTAGCCACTTTCCGACTCTGGCTGGGAAATCGTCAGAATTCCAACCAGATTCGATCGGATAACGGAAGACCACCACCGTCTGGATCGGTGCAACCGGAAATGGTTCACTCGATCTAGAGCAAAACCACACAGCATGGTCGCCCATCTGGATTTGCGTCTCGTTCATATGCAACAGGCTTTTCTGACAATTTCAACCATTTTTTTTTGTAGTACAAGTTCTCCGAATCTTGCCTCTGGGAAGGGAAGGTTTTCCGTGTTTTTCATAAACACACAACCAAAATATTGGACCGAATCTACCGAGACCAAAAACAGGAAATTGGCGAGACCATCGGCAAGCAGGCGGTCGCTTGGCGAGAGGAAGCAGCTAACGAAAAGTCTGTCGCCCACCCACCGCAGAGCATATGGCCACACCGGCTCTACGGCCAAGAGGCTGCACACGCGTTTCTGCCGGATTCGTTGCACTTACGCCTACACGAACCCATCCGGGAGAATCGGCCCGAATGGGAATGGGTAGATTGCACCGTAGGGCGTCGTCGTGCAGGATGAACTAGAGGTATATGGCTTTCCTCCTCTGAGGAGTTCCACCGATCCGTCCGACTAAAAGGGCCACACGAAACCTCGAGCGGCGTCGAAAAAGGTCTGTCGAAAGCGAGAGAACGAATGTGTGGGAGAAGGTTGTGATCTTCAGCACCACCCGATCTCGCTTGGATGATCCGCCCGGATTTGGGACACACTGCATGCCGCCTGCAGCATCGCTTCAAGACCCTAGACACACGCGGGGCCTGCAGCAGGCATGTTATGTTTTCGGTTGGCGACGCATCGCATTACTTGAGCATGTGTCAGCAACTCGATCGACGCCAGGTCGCTCCGGCAATGCTTTCCACATATGCACATATGCTCTTAACCGTACATTCCACTTTATTTCTGCTTTGCTTTTTCTCTCTCTCTCTCCCCCCTCATCATCCTATTCTGATGGCAGCATTTCTACTTGAGTTTGAAAGGATTCTCTCCATCAAGTAAAAGATCTTGTTTATATTCCTTCCATTTTCTTTAAAAGAATTTTAACTGTAACTTTTAACTGTTTGTGGGGATGTAAGTTATTCTTACAACTAGTAGGAAAGCGGTCCAATAAGTTTAATTTAAAACTATTCAAACAATGTACAACTACTAACTACTGAAAACTTGGTATAAAAAGCTGCATTCAAAGCTGCGAAAATAGCATTTTTGGCATAAACGAACGTCTTCTATCATTTCAAGAATATTTCCTTGACAAGATATAAATTATTCGTTTAGGAATTTGTTTGTCAATTTCCAAATGCACGTCAGAGAAGTTAATGGTTCTTGAGTTGAGTTGATATAAATTTTCGCATTGAGTTATCCTATAAAAGTTTTATTTTATATGTCCGATGAAAAGAACTGGAGAAGTTAGATTAAAATTAAAATTATGCTAAAATGTGAATTTGAAGGATTGGCAATAGTATATCTCTCCACATCCAATGTCCACATCAAGCAACTCGGGTAAATACATTTGCCCATACGATTGAGTGCAATCTGCAGCGCAAACCGCGACGCTGGGGGAGGCAGAAGGAAGTGACACAGTTCCGTTTGATCTCTTCGCCGTGAACGTCGACATCGCCCAGTTGTGCATTAGAGATGCATTTGAAAAACTAGTTTCCTCACCGTGTGGACCCCGAAAGCGTAGGCCAGTGTTTGCACGACCGAAAGCCACGGTTGTCTCTCTACTCGACAGCGGCGTGGGCGCAGATCTCTGAAGAGGGTGGAAATGAGAGTTCACCTTTGCATGAGTCGTCAGTTTTCTCCTCAAATAGTCTTTCATTTTTGCTTCTGTGTGTGTGTGTTTTTTTTTCACTCGGACTTGGACAAATGGAATCGGAAGGATTATCTTGCTGTAATCCGTCCTCCGTGGATCCGCTCAGGGAAAGGATAGTCTTACATTCACACCGTGCGGATTAATGTAGGGATTCATTACCTTTGCCCGGTCTATCTTTGTTGCCCGCGGTGTGGGATGCACTCGTTGCAATCGTTCGGTGGGCGATCGTAGCGGGTGGGTGGACCGGCTGCATTGCATGCATTGCAAGGGCCCCCGCAATGGGCGGGCGGTTTTGGGAACCAGCTGGCGTGGCGGGGAACATTTCGACACACTGCCTGCTCCACCTATTCGACCGGTGTGGGCTTTCTTGCGCCAACCGGCATCGCGTGCGTGCGGAGGTGGACACGTACCACACACGAAAGCAAAGGCAACAGAAGGCAAAAGCAAAAAAGGGTGGCCAGCCGGAATGGATGGAAAATGAATTAATAGAAGGGAAGGAATAAAAGGCACTAGCACGATATTACCCGACGCCATACTCTGCCTCCAACCGAAGCCGAAGCCGCCCAATTCTTGACCATCAATCGCCGTCCGTTTTGCTGGTCGCCTTGACGGACGGTGGAGAAAGGTAGCCCGGGACCGGTGGTGTGCGTGGGAGGCAACGGTTGGCAAGGGCCGAACGATTGCTGCACCGAGTGGTAGGCCCCCATCGGGGTTTTCTTTCGGGGTATAACAATTAACGAGCCGAAACATTATCATAAGCGGACAACACGGAACCACCCACGGGTCGGGCGGCTCGAAGCACGACCGGAAAATGGGGAAACGAAGGGTGGTTCTTTTGGGCGTTTTGAAATTGTACCAACAAACTCCCGAAAGTAACTTTCATAAGCACCGCACCAAATTGAAGAACATTTTGTCCTTTCCTTTTATTGGAACGTCGACGTTTAAGCAGGAAATTTAATTTACCGTCATCGAAGATACTATGTGTCCTAACATTTTTATTAACAGCAGCATAAACTAAATGCAATACAGCATCGTTTACTTTAAGTACATTTCATGTACAGGAATGTACAACGTTGCAAATCAGTCCTACGAAGATGGAAGGTCCTTTTCTACGGTAAATGGAAGGTAAATAAATTGAGGTGGAATGGATAAAAACAAATTCTTGACATTACTTAGCTTGTCCAAAACCCAAGATAAAGGCTAATTGATAATAGACCCACGCGAATCGAGAGGGTTTCATATTTGCACCATTTCTAAAATGGCTGAAACAAAATCTTATAAGCATAAGGAGCCGGACTAAAAGGTTTAATTAAAGGCCGAAAATGAACATTTGTGTTAAGAGGATTCGATGCGTGCAAGAAAAAGCCTAGGCTATTCAGGTTAATTTGAACCAAAGTGAAGCTTATCATTATTATAAAGGCCCCAGGCTGTCCTTCCCAACAACCGTAAGATGTTAATGGGAGCCGGCTTCGGAGGAGTTTTATCAGTTTTATCAGTGAAAGATGACGGATCAGATCGCGAATCATGAAACGTAAATCGAAAGCCACTCGAAAAAGGGACCTAGAATGCGCATTCATTTCTCTGTCGAAGGGAAAACAAATTGGCCCCGCTAAAGAAATTTATCGATGGATCGTCATTGGAGATAGGCGAATGATTTCGGCACCGGGACGATCGATCGATCGAATGTTCCATTTTCCGGACAAAAATTTCTCCTCAGATTTACAACAGTAAACAAACACCGGGGCCTATTCTTATTCGCTATCACCCTTTTTCTCAACCATCCTACCGGTTGCACTGTGTACAACCGGAGAGCAGAGTGTTTTCATTTTTGCACATGCATACAGACACAAACAAAACAACACCGCCCGGTGGGGACGATGTGTATGCGTTAGCCGTGCTGATGTAATACACCGGCTGCTGAGAAAAGTACGCAATTTTCCACCAGAACGCGCGTACTATGGAGAATGTGTGTGCTGAAGCGGAGTGGTAGTTGTATTAAGCGAAAATTTAAATACACAAACACACAGAGACATCAACAACGTACCGTTGTTGTTGGGATGACATATCCCAGTGTCCGGTGGCATCCCCCCCCCCTCCGTCCTCCCATACTTCAATTTGGTTGTATAATTTTGGCCAATATAACTTTTGACGCATTTCGCCATTCTGCGCATCTCCCACCTATTGCTCACCCTCTCTCACTCTCAATTGACTCTCTCCTTCACTCTCTCACACACACACATTGGAGAGGTGGTCTGTTGTTGTTGCTGTTGTTGTTGTCAACACGCCAAACCGAGCAGGCAGGATATAGCTAGAACAATCCGCGACGACGAACACGCTCATCATCTCGGGGAGTCGGCTGGCTCGCCCCGTTGCTGCGTTCTGCCACGGGTCGCCATTTTGATTGTTTTGACACAATTGTGCGTCAGAAGCGCGGAGCAAAAGTGCGAAAAAGAGAGCCGGAGTCAGAAGAGTCACCATCGTACCACGAATGAGTGTTCAGTATTCATGAGTATTGTGTGTGTGAAATGTAAACTTCCGCGCGTCTGGAATGTGGGAAATGTCGTCTCCATCGGGCGAGAAATCGCACCCCTCCCCCCAGACGACGCAGAAAGAATGGGAGGGTGGGTGCACAGCTGTGTTGGTTAGGGGCAGGTGGAAAGGATCTGTGGTCAATTTGGTGTGCAGTGTGGGTATGGTCAGGATTTCGGTGCAGTGAACTGTTCCGCTCCTGCATGGCCGGTGCATTTGTTGTGAACTTCTGCGAGGAAACTACTCCGTCGCGTTGCAACTTTTGAATATTAGTTCGCAGATCGATCATGTGTAGTTTCGCACGTGTTTCAGAATATTTGTACATTTTGTTGTCGTTGCCATTTATTTCCACAATGAATACGTTTTTGAACATAAGCAGAGACAAACCGGATTTGGATCATGCCAATGCTTCGTCGTATATTTAATAGTTCAATTTAGTCCACGCCAAACTTGGTTCAAAGATGGATAACGTTGTAAGGTTTTTTATAGTTTTAAAGTGATGGTCAACTCTTTATCTAGGCTTCTTAGGTTCCTATTTATAAATACTCTCTATCCTTTTTGTATTCCCCACTCTCTTCCGGTGATGTCGCGAAGGCTCAGACCTTATAGTCCGTGAAATCTTTGCGCTAACAAATTGGGCAAGTCTGTGGTTCATAATTTGGGAAAAATTTAAAGCTATAGCTAACAAACACTGTTCATCCTACCGGTAGCGGACAACCGCACCGACCAACTCACCTGACGTGTCGGAGGTGAATCCATTCAGCAGCAGCAGTCCTATTGTAAACACAATGCTAAGTCGAAATGAGAGCAGCGCCATAAAAAGTCCTTCACCATTTGGAGTGTTTACTTTCCGGAAAAGGGGTAGGAAGGCCGGTTCGCTAGGTGTTTCGGTTAATACGGTTCCCCCTTCTCGCGCTCTGTTTGCCCGTTTCTCACTTGCACTTTCTTTTTCCCCTCCCTTTCTCTTCTACTCTTCCCCCTATCGAACCCAGTTTCCACCGGACGGGGCACTACTAGCCGCTGATAGTTGTGTGTTTCGTTCGCGATGTTTATGTTTTTCTTGCCTCGTTCCGCCTCGCACCGGCTCGCATCGAACGAAAGCGAAGCAGCATCCCAGAGGCGGATGGAGCTTGTTGCTATTTCACACCACCACCGAAAGACACAGGGCGAGTCAAATTGTTGCCGCTACCCAGTGACGCTGTGTTGTTTTGGGTTGTCGAAGTTATTGTTGCTGCTGGCAAGCCTCCCGCCGATCACGCCTCCGTGTGGCTTGCTGGCGGATGCTGCCAGGCCGAACCGGGGGAAAGAATGGGCCCTCCCCTACCGAGGGGGGATTTCTTGCTGGTTGCACCGCCCTTCGTTGGATGAATGCTTCCGCGGCACATGCACATCGCGTGCAGCATCCGGATGATTTACGGCTGGTGTTTCACTTCACTTTTCATTCTCACCGGCACGAGGAATCCTCTCACTACTGCGTCGGTGGTGTGTCGCCGAATGTGCACATACATAATTTCGTTACCGGACCTCCAAGCAAGAGCACAGCACCGCACACCACGGTTACGCGCGAATGTGGGGTGTTGCTTTTTCCCACGACTTCCGCCACGTTCTCACAAAGCCGTTCTTCCTACTCGCACTCTTTCGATACACTGTTATCTTCACTAGCGTTTTTTTGTTTTGTTTTTTTTTTTTGCACCTACACCACACCTACTTGGTAAGCGGCGCCTACTCTACTCGCTGAAGAAGAATGGGAATGGAAAATGACGAATGAAAACTTTGGAGTTTGAAAACTAAAGCTAAAAGGAACAACGGCCACTTCGGCAATCTGTCTAGTAGTGGATTTAAATCAAATACCTGATACCAGATTTGTTTGGCGCAGAGTTTGCCGTTCGTTCGTGATTTATTTTAATTTAGAGACAAACCTGTAACTTGTGTTGCTAATGAGCCAGGTTTTGAAAATTTAACAAATGAAGTATCGTTTCAGTGGAGAGCTGAGAGCAGCTTTGACAGCTTTGTAGGGATGACCGATTCCTTGTCGGAAGGGAACAAAACGGAAAAGTTTAGGTGATATTTGAAATCAGGTGAAATTCATATATATTCAGTCTCGGAGAAAGCCAGTCTTGTGGGTGCCAAAGCGAGATAGAACTGTTCTTCTAAACTTCTACCATTCCATTCTAGGTCCCAATAGATTTCGAACTTGTTTCACGAGCTAACGCCGGTCGCGTGCCACACCGAACTTCCCTGGAGTACGGAAGGACTTTCACTTCGTTAAAAACACTCAACCGTGTGTGTGTGTGCTGTGTGCGACGATGATGCGCCTTAAACCAGTCGCCGTCGTACTGCACGGAATGGACCAACCAAACCGAGACGAAAAAGTGGCGCATAATAAATACGATTTATTGTGCACAATACCAACAGCGATGCCCGACCCAACCACCGCTCAAAACTTGCTTCCTTGCGCTACGCACTGCTAACTATTAACAAATTGAAGCACACCGCCGCC
Organism: Anopheles atroparvus; assembly: GCA_914969975.1. NCBI lineage: Eukaryota > Metazoa > Arthropoda > Insecta > Diptera > Culicidae > Anopheles > Anopheles atroparvus. Next base: position 22,189,693 of record CAJZCY010000001.1, on the reverse strand, counting down.
AAGCGCGCGGCCTCGCCACCGCCGACGCCGCCGTCAGAGTGCCGGGAAGATGTTGTTGGCCCCACCGGGGTTTGTGTATTGTCTTGCAAAACGTACGCAAAGCGTCGCCGCTGGCGCTACCCTCCTTCGCTTCTTTCCTTCGCCCCCGCGTGGTTCCGGGATGGCCTTGTTTTTGGTGACAACAGTTCGCGGTGTTCGCGCACTGTTGTGTCTAATCGAGCGGCTTTTGCGTCGTCGTCGTCGTCGTCGATTCTCTTGCAATGGTTGAGTTGGTTGAGCCCAATGTTTCACTCCAGAAAACAAACCAACCTATACAGTTATGCGGCATGGTGGCAGATAAAAGTTACCCACCAACTAGAACAACACGCGAAGGAGCATACATTAAACAGACAAATGGAAGACAAATGCTTCTCCATACGTGTAGTGCTCGCTTGGTCTCCAAATGCACGATGGTAATTTTATTACAAATATCGCGATGATACTATGAAAGCTTCAATATCCATAGCTTTACTCCAAAAATACTGTACCGGAATACACCCAGCTTGGTGCAAAGATTGGTGATTGTCCAAGGTTGTAGTTTTTTTCGTTTGTTCTTAAACAAGTGTCCTTCTTCTACCCTTACCACTTCCAAAATCCACATAAAATAGTGAAAAAATACTCATTACATTGAAATTTGTCAACCACATTTTATCACTTTGATTTGTTTGACAGTTTGTTCGTGTAGAAATCATCTATTTAATTGGAAAATTGAAACAAAACAGGTAACTAACAAGCTGTCTCATATGGCATAATTACTGAAGCATGAATCGCCACAAGACTGGAATGATGTAAAAATAATATAAACGATGGAGTCGCCCAGTATGTGACTAACTTCCTGAGGAATCACATAAACATATTGCTTTTCTCCAGCTCATCAAAACTCCACTTTGTCAGCTTTCTCAAAACTGCGTAACACATCTAGAATGCAATTTTTCAAAGATTCATCCAGGTCGCTGACCATTGTGCAACGGAGCAACAACAACAGAGAGAGAGAAGAAAAAAAAACCCCGGTAAGAAAAGGGCAGCTCCAGTTGGTACACGCTTCCATACTTCCATTCCAGCGCTGGCGTGCTCGTGTGGTTGTACCTTTTTGCTATCCAATCTGCTGCTCCTGTCCAACACCCCCCCCCGCCTCTCCCCCACCCTTGGAAAACCTAGAAGCGAACGCTAGATCCTCTCTAGCAGATAGCCGTTGTTCCTTCGGTCCGTCGTGTGTGCGAAAATATATATCGGCGATTCGCGGAGCGCGCACGATCCCGGTACGTGCTGCTGCTGCTGCTGTTGGTGGTGGTCGTGCATGGATGGCGGTCGTACGTGTGTCCGCGAACGTGTGCGCGCGCGCGTACGCACACTCCCTTTCACCCCACCCCCAATCCGCACCCTTCTCCCTTCGTTGTCGCTCTTGCTCTCGCGCGCGCATTTTTGCGGATCTTCAAGGTAGTGCGTGTGCGCGTGTTTGCCTCCATCAGTGTATGTGTGTGTGTATGTGTGCGTTTCTTTCTCTTTCTCCGGCGTGTGATTCTTGCAAGCACACAACCGCACGCTTCTTCCCCTCGTCGGGTTTCTATCAATTTAAATGGACGGAGATGGCCGACTAGATGACTACTAGATGGATGGATGGAGATTGTTGCAAGAATTACCGCGCCACCCCTACCACGCACCGCTGGCCGTTTGCCGGGTGCCAACCGCCCGCCCCCTCACCTACGTTCTGTTCGAAGGGTTTTCCTTCGCTCTGCACTTTCTTAACACGGACGGCCCAGCCCCACACCCTCCCGCAAGAAGCGGCATGAATTCTTTACCCCGTCTCGATCGGGCGGCGCTAGATTCGCTGACCGCGCGGTCGCCCAACACAACCGCATCTGCTTGCGTGCACACACAAGCGCGCGCTGTACTTTACACGGCGGCGCGAACGCTCGTAGAAGTGCAAATAGCGCAAGCAAAAACGATCGTACAGATCAAACAACATGTCATGAAGGCGAAGGATGAATGTAGGTGGGGCGGTGGGTGGTGGTGGGGATGGTGGGTTGGATGTGTGCTTCACCTCAAGAACCGGCACGGATGAAGCGCGGCGTTATGCGCATCCTGACCGGAGAACGAATGAAGTTTCCATGAGGAGTCAAGAACGTAGCGCAAGAGTGAACGAAGGGGGGGGGGGGGGGTATGGCCACCCACAAAATTGACCAATTTCCCCACCGTCCACCCGATCATCCCCTACTTCCAAGCAATTTATCGATATGCGCATCCCAACAACACAAACATCGAGTGCGATCCGTCGTGGAAAAACTGTGCGTGGAACTTTTCTTTTCGCAACGCGCGTTCGTTCTGCCAAGGCCGGCCGATGAAATAAGGCACAGGAAACGCGCGGTGTGTGCGCGTACTGCTGTGGTTGTTTACTCTTCACGTACGCTAATTTCTTTGGTATTTTTTTTTTTTTCGTCCACTCGCTCTCTTTCTCTGTTTCTGTATTTGCTGGGAAATCGACAGCACGCGCTGTTTTCGCGCTGCACACATCTACGCAGCAGGCGTGTCAAAATGATTCGGACACGGCAAGGCTGGAGCTGGAAAAACAAAGTCGTCCACAATTCATTCTACACATTCAACGGTTTGGTGGAATGTCGAATTACTCAGAATTAAAACACAACGCACGGGAAACCACAAACACAATCACCAAAACCATTCATAAGAATAGTTTGAACTGGGCTCCTTGTTTTCTGGTTGATTGATGACGGATAGAGGAAGCAGCATTTTTTCAAGAAATTTAAACTTTTTTCGGCGGCATCACTTCGAACGTAGCTACACAAATACACACACTATGTATGGACGCCGGTTTGTAAACCAAGGAAGACAGCACAGCACTAGCCGAATCTCGCTGACCGCAGGAAGATTGGACCGTATTTTTTTTTATTTGAAAAAAAACACAACAAACCCATCCGTTCGCCATCGACTCCCGAGTTCGGCGAACCGGTAACCGTAACGCTACACCATATTCCCAAAGCAGGCATTGCCGCCGTGTGGGTTTGAACGGTTGTGATGATATATTACCGCATTACACCGGGCCCCCTTCCATGTATGCGACGGCGGTTTACACAGCACAGTGTGCCGCTTGCGTTTTGTGTCGAGTGTGCGAAAGCGAAAAACCACCTTGCACGCATTATTTTTGTCACACGGTTGCACCACCGCCGACCACCATCGTCCTCCCCCCCTACGGGCGCGTCCTCGCCGTTGCTGTCCTGCAAACAGGGGAACGCAATGTTTGGGCACGGAAGAGCATCAACATCAAACAATCTACCAAACAAAACAGAAATATCTGCGTCTGCACCGTCTTCGTTCCGGTGCAAGCAGTAGCCCGACCATCTCAACCGACCGTTTTCACCAACGCAGAAACGCAGCGACGGTGAACCCGCCACCACTACCAACCCGCGCAGGCACACATACACCAGCAACACGCACACATCGGATCAGCGTGGCCAGCACAAAACACACAACACACGGCTTCGCGGAGGACGATGGCAAACTCGCACGACAGGGTACAGCAACCGCGACGCAGGGCAAACAAAAAAAGGGAGCGCGGAACCCGGCGAGGAGATGCATGTTTTGCGCTTCCAACCCCATCTCCCTCCCCCCCCCCCCTTCCAAAACGGAACCGACCGAGTGCGGGGAAGCAGACGACACGGGCACGCACGGCTATGGAAATGAGAACGATACACTGACCTTTGGTGATTGCAAAATTCACTTTGTCTCATTTCTTCCGTAACGTATGCGCGCGGTGCCCCCTTTTCCGTCCGTCCCGACCAAACCCGCCTGTGCTGCTGGGCAGAGAAGGGTTTGGTACTTGCGTTCTCGGTACACCGCCGTACCGCGGACACACATTGCACACGCCGTATGTCCTGGCGAGGGGCGAAAGAATACCGAGCAGCGTAGACTACGCTCAAAGATCCGGGTGTTTTTGTGTAAAGGTTTGCTATCCGAAACGGCATTGAACGCACCACCGCATCCGGAGCCGATTGTGCGTCGTGCACAGGTTTTCAGTTTTGGTCCGACCCTGGGGCGGCAGCACGGGGTGCAGCAACTGTTCGCAATGTTCTATTCGGTAGGCGTTGTTGGGCAGCACAGCAGAGCGAAACTCCTCCGGGTTCCTTTATGGCTGCAAATCACGCCAGCAGAGCCAATAAAAAAGGAAGCAAGCAAATAAACTGCAACAACAACTCACTAAGATGACAGAGGCGTCGCTTTGCACTGAGAAAAAAGCACTGCAGAAAACTTCTTCCGACCGGAATGGTAAGGATGATGACGGAGCGCGTCCGGCGAAACAACACCGTTGACTGATATTGCGTCTCAACCGAGCAGCGTCGAGTAGTGAAGAGAGTTCCGACCTGCACCTAACAGGTTCGTACCGTTCCTGGCATTGGAGCGGTGCACTCAGATCCGACGCATAGCGTGTAGGCAGGTTCATTTTAAGACATCGAAACTGCTCATCGTCTTGGGCGGTTGGCGATACAAGTAACGAAGAGAACGCATTGATGGAAATACTATTATTGTTGAGGGTCTACCAGCTTGGGTTTTGAAAAAAGGTAATGTTTATGGGTTTTTTTTCGACCCGCATAGCAGATTCTTTACTCCTAGTTCCGCGGCACTGTACCGGATGCTCAGGAACCCAGTCCCGATTCATCCTCATCTTCGAAAGACTTACGATGCCGGTTTGTGTCTAAGGAGCAGTTTTTCAATTCACTTTCGAAAAGGTGAATGACGCCAATTTGAAAAAAAAAACAAATGAAATGGAATTTTTATAAACACGATCAGTGTTAATGTATATAATTAGTGGTTATATTGCTAAACACACGTTAGTGTCAGTGACAATAATGCATACGTAACCATATAACCGCCGTCCCGGGTAGGCTTATGGCTTAAGCAATTGCTATCCTTTTTCGAAATGCGGTAGTTTCCTAATTCGCCACAAGATGTCGTCAATGCAACACCCGATGCGTAAACGATAATTCCCCACTTTTAAACCAGAAGCGGTTCTTATAGGGCATTTTTTTACCAATTTGCAATTTTTTTTATGATGATGAAAGTTTGAATTTTTTGTAAGCAAATTTAAATTGTTAGTAAACATTGTTACACAATTACATTGAAAATTTCCATTCGATAGAAGTCTAGAATAAAAGATTTACGAAATTAAATACGGAAAACAGTATTTATCATTGATGAAAGCAGTCATTGATGAAAGTGCACTATGATATGAATCTTGGATCTAATCGGATTAGTTTCTGAGCTGAGCAATCCAACGGTAAAGATCGTGGTGAGACGCAGAACTACGCGTATTAACAGCTGGTTGATTCGTTATTTGTGTTCTGAAACCGAATCGATTTGTTTCTAAACCACAATCGCTTATAATTTTACCACTTAACTATGTTCTCTTTCATTTCCCGTAGACGTATTGTTTCACATGTGTACACGAGACGTACTTGAAAACCATTCGGATATTTCGGGAGGAAAGGACTTTTTTTACGTTTGGGCAATTTGTATTCAAATACAATGCATGCAGCCGTGAAGATAATGGTGCAGCAACTTAGCTAATGCTTATTGGTTTTGGTATGTAGTTTATAGCAGTAAGAAGAGGTGATTTTAGTAAAGTGCTGTTTGAGATATTGCGGTTGTATTAAACGCAACTACACGCGACTTTCCACAGTCCCCTAAGAAGCTTACAATTACGCATACCGCAAATCGTTAAAATTTCACTCCTTGTCTTCTGGTGCAACGTGCATAATAAAATATGGGAGGACCTTCCCGTTCGCTGCGGCATTTGCCGGAAAAGTAATTGATTGAGAAACGTGAACTGTAACCCAGAGTCTACACACAGCGCTAATTTCTCCAATGCCAACGCGAATGCGAACAAGTTTTCTTCGCATCGTGTGTTTTTGGTGCGAAATTTTGCCAGAAGCAAATTGGACGTCATTGCTCATGCATAATTTGGCAGAGCTGCCCAAAAAGTTCAATGGTACAAGAACCGTACATAAAATGTAATGTACATGCCAAAAGCGTCGAATGTATGACTCGTTGCTGCTTTACGCTGCCAACATTATCTACGATTTACGGTGCGTGTGTAAATGATCGGTTAAAATAATGCAGTGACATAATGCACAGATATGGAAACCTTTAAGAATTGTAAAAGCAAACCGCAAAAAATCTATGGCTACTGGCTACATTACGAGCTGGACGAATGTTTCCGTGCCTTGCGTTTCTTGTCCTTACGCTTTTTGCGGCTCTTTTCGCGCTTGCTTGACACGGCCGACGACGAGGACGATGACGACGAAGAAGATGAGGAAGAGGAGGTGCTTGAGGAGCGCCGTTTACTGCTGCCCTTAGACTTCTTCTTATGACTGCTTCCCCCTCCGCCACCGCTTCCACCGCCTCCTGATCCGACATTCGAGACCACGGACTCGAAGATGCGCTGCGCGGCCTCCTGTGCATTGAGCTTTTCGAGCGTTTCCTTCTTTAGCTGCTTCAGCTGCGCCAAATCCATAACGGCATCCAGGGCGCTGCCTTCGCTGCGGTCCTCTTTCTTGCGCTGCTGCTGCTTCTCCCGTACCTTTCGCTGTTGCTCTTCGATCTCCTTCTCCATGTGACTCTTGAGCAGTAGCAGCGTTTCGGCCCGTTTTAGCATTTTCTCCTTCTGCACGCGCGCCTTTTCCTCCTCGGAGACATCTTCTTTTTTTATGTTGACGACCGGTACCATCGCGGCAGCTTTCACGGCGGCCGTAGCCGCGGCCACAATGGCTGTCGCCACCGAGCCCGGACTTTTGTCCCTGAACCTGTCCTGATCGTCACCGTTGGAGCTTTTTACCTTGGGCGCTGTTGGCTGCTTCGCTTCAACCGATGGTCGACGGTTCGGAGATGATTCGGAACGGTTGCGCCTCGAACGATTCGGTGACGGCGAGCTGCCGGAACGGCTGCTATCCCGACGACGCCGGCGACGGTCGGGGGTTCGCGAGCGCGAACGGCTTACCGTACGATCGCGTCGCGAACGGCGCCCGGTTCCCTCAAAGCTTCGTGAACGGCGTCGATCACGGTCAAATCGATCGTTTCCACCGAAGCGACCTCCCCTTGGACGGGAGTAGTACGAGGGGCCCACATGACCACCAAAACCACCACCACCACCCACGTTTCCTCCACCGAACCGTCGATGTGGGTTGAACCGATTATGCTGCCCACCGGCCCCAAACGGTTGACGGTTGCGATTACCCCCTCCCCCACCGCGATAATGCGCCGGCGGTGATCGACCCCGGTGGAAATCGTCCTGACGTCGACGATCAGGCGATCGGCTCCTCGACTGTTCCCGATTGCGGTCATTTGCCGGCGGCTTGCGTCGTTCATCGCCTTTCACCGAATCGGCGGACTTTTTCTTCGGCTCCACACCAAGCGCCTTCGCGAGCGTGTCGCTCCGCTTGTTGGCCGCCGTTTCGTCCGGCTCCGTGTCCGACGTTCCGGCCGGCTGATGCTCGTAGTCCAGCGCGTTCATGTCGATCGACTTGGCACGTTGCTGCTGCTCTTCGCTAGCAGCGGCAACCGCGGGCGAACGACCATTTGGCGAATCGTTGCGCACTTGCGTCGACGGAGGCTCCTCCTGATTGAGTTCAAAGAAAGATTTCTTCGAAGCGCCCTTCGCCAGCTCCTCGTGGCGTTTCTTGCGCTCAGCCTCGCGCCTCTTGATTTCCACCTCACGCTGTCGTTTTTCCTCCTCCAGCTTTTCCAGGTCTGTCATTTTAATCGTGCGCTTCTGCGCAGCTCGCCAGTGGATGGGCGTTTGGCTGCGTGATCGGCTACGCGAGCGGGACGGTGTTCGATAACGCTTGAAATGGAAAACAAATCTAATTTAATCGGTTCTCTCGCTTCCCTGTTCAGCTTAGTACATGCTTAGCAACTTACAAAATTGCCTCTCCCCTTGATGGTCCGTCCACTGCGAGACAACGGTACACGCTTCTTTGACCAACCGAACCCCTTCTGCTCTCTGCCCCGGATATCCCGCTTCGGGCGTTCGTCATCGTCGCCGGTGCGCTTGTTGTCGGCTGCCCGCATTAGATACTTGTTGGACACCTCCGGGATTTCATCCGGATTAATTTTAGTCACCGTCGCCATCGGGTGTAGTTCCTCGTCCACTTCACCTTCTTCCACCGTATCTCCGTCGCTTAACAGGTGGGAAGGATTATAACCATAAGGGACTGGTTTTGTCCGGAGCAAACATTATTCACCCCAGCAACAACTTACCGAGATCCTACCCCGCGCGGCGATGAATCCTTTTCTCGCTTCTTCTTTTTCTCCTTCTTGCGTTTTCGGCTGGACTCGTCCTCAGAATCGTCGCTAGAGGTCGATGCCTTTTTCTTCTTCTTTTCTTTCTTTTCTGCATGGGGAATAGGAAATATAACATCACAAACTGCAACTGGCGGCCATTCAGCATGAAGCTGTACCCTTGATGTGGCGGACGAGTTCACCACAGTTGGAAACACTCGCATCCTGTAGCGGACGGGAGTTGCGATCGACCGGCAGCTGTTCGAGTTGTCGTACTAAATCCTGGCCGGTTACAACATGACCAAAAACAACGTGAACACTGCAATAAGAAGCGAACGGAAGTGTTGGAAGAATTCATTGCCAAACGAGCGTGGCTCGTGTCATAAGGAAGGACAAAACACTCACTTATCAAGATGAGGGGCAGGTTGCGTTGTACTACAATAGAGAAAGAGAAAACACAGAAAGAACAATTGATTGGCAAATGGATTGCTTGATTGCGAGGATGAATCGTAGCAGGGGCCAGGATGCGGCCGGTAGAGCTCATATTCAGCCGACGTCCGGCCTGTTCCTCCGAGTTGAATATCGGCCGCACCGCGATCGACGCTTGTGCAGCGCTCGTCCGTTCGATGCTCCTAGCATGCGGGACAAGTGCATCATCGCACATACATGGGACACCCTTTGTTTTTGCGAGGGCACATGCAAACCACACCGAGTGCCGGCGCACACGCCGAACGGTCCTTCCCCTTCGACAGGGCGCACAACACCGGCTAGCGGGTGTTCCATAATTGCACGGAGAGAGAGAGGAGGTAATCCCGGTCCCCGGTGCTTCCGATGTAGACCCGAAACCGCACCAACCAATGTTTGTTTTTGGGTTTTTTCATTTCCGATTCTTCGTTCCGCAGCTACGCACCTAGGCGCTAAAAACAGGTAGATCGGCTGTATCGAGGAATTTTAGGGATGCGACACTACTGTGTCCGCTAAATACAACAAATACAAGGGTACAAAAGCAACAGAATGTAAGTGAGTGTGCCATCCGCTATACAGGTTACACATGCCGCTGTAAAAGAAGCTATTCATTGGAATTGATTAAACCGAAACGAGATTAATGATTTTCTGATGAACAACAATCAACATTGTGTGATCATTACATTGATTTTTATAACACTGTTTGATACTTACATGAAAAACTGGGAACCATTCGTGTTCTTTCCACGATTGGCCATAGAGAGCAAAAATGGCCTATCGTGCTTCAGGGTAAAACTTTCGTCTATTGTCAGATAAGCGGAGAAACGGTAATATTGCGGGTTAGAGATAACAGAAAAACCAAACTGAGAATGTCAGCCCTACCTTCGAACGTTCCCCCATAGATCGATTCGCCGCCGGTTCCGTTGCCGTTTGAAAAATCACCCGATTGAATCATAAAATCTTTCACCACCCTATGAAAAATGATGCCCTGAAAATGCATAACCATCAAAACCTGTAAAGCATCCATTTCCATATCACTCCCTACGGCGTGCCGTCGTGTTCACCTTGTAGTACAGCGGTTTTCCCGTCTTCTGCCCGATGCCTTTCTCGCCGGTACACAGTGCGCGGAAGTTTTCGCACGTCTTCGGGGCGACCGACGGGAACAGTTCGAACACGATACGGCCCGCTGGCAAACCACCGAGACTGACATCGAAAAAGCATCGAACCTTTTCTTGGCCTCGCTCCGCGGGCGGACCGGTGTCGGAATCGATCGTCATTTTTTCACGTATCCTTTCCGGGCCCTAAAATTAAAGGAAGAAAACAAAAATGGCGCTTACAGGGGCGCATAGGCAGGGGGAATGGAGCACTCGTTCATTCGGAGACGTTCACGGTTTTGGCATATTGTTAGCACTTTCGCCAACAAGCTTGTGATGAATTGAACTGTACTGTTGTGAAACAAAGAGGAATTTTACCTTTAAAACAACACAATTATGACCAACTGCGTCCGCGAAAATCACAATACCGATTTGTACCGCACCACTTATCGCGTGGATAGTGTGGCTAGTCCCGTGAAGCACCTACCCGCATCGATCCGTTCCTAGAAGCCAAACGGTGCAAGCCATTTCGCACAATGGCGGACTATACAGGTTCTTTGGAACTAAAACAGAACTTTTATTTCAAACGCCGCAACTTCAAAGGCACGTAGTAGAAACATCGGAGGGCAGTCAAAGATTAACCGCCTTGATTTCATTTTTGTCATCAGGAAAAAAACGTTTTTCGTAACGGGTACTTTGCACTCAATTCCGAAAACTCGTTCCAGACTCTCGCTATCCCAATTCCCTAGCTCCCTTTTCGTATTTTTCAGAACGTTCCATCACTACACCATCAATGTTGTGACATTTCTCTCTCAACAATTGCAATATAAATTACTGCAGTTTCAAAACTGCCGTAACGCACGTTTCAAAAGTATAAATAAAGCTAAAAAACGGTTGGATATAGTATTTTATTTTCACAGCAAAACAAGCAATCCCCACCAGCAGTTTCTAAACATTGTGCTTAATTCTGTATGTTTTAAAATCAATTGTTAACGGGCAGCGTAATTGACAAACATTAGAGCTGTATCTTTCTACAAATCTTTTTCGTATTCCTTCATAACATATCGTATCTTTTTGATTGCCAGTTCGACGTCTTCATCTGTAATGTTGGTGTAGATGACGATACGAGCGAAGCTCCAATCACGGGCACTTAGCTTCACGGCTATCCCTTTCCCGGATTGGTCAGCTACCCCAGCCTCCACCTCACCGGGGCAGACAGTGGCCAGTCGGTGCGCTAAATCACTCGAGTGTATGTTCTTGCTGATGATTTGAACCATCAGAATATTGGTGTGCAGGTTGGCCAAGTCCACCTTGAAAATAGGACTACCGAGTTGATCGATGGCTTCGGCGACCCGCCGCGTACGGGCGTGGTCATCTTTCAGCTTCGGCACGATTTCATCCAGTGCGCACAGCCCGGCTGCGGCAAGGAAGCCGACCTGTCTCATTCCTCCACCAAGTGCCTTGCGTAAACGGTGCGCCCTGTGGGGATGTAAATTAAACAGTTATCGTAAACCTTCCCAAAGCGAAGCTTTCCACTCTCTACACTGCGTATCTACTTACTCTTTTATGAACTCTTTAGTACCGAGCAGGACCGATCCGACGGGACAGGCCAAACCCTTGCTCAGACAGTAGCATACCGAATCGACGTCCCGTACAATGCGTGACACCGGTAGGTTCATGTACGCGGCTGCATTGAACACGCGTGCCCCGTCCATGTGCACCTTGGCGCCCTTTTCGCGGCAGATCGTGGTCAGATTTTCCAGCCACTCCAACGGCAGCACCTTACCACCGCACATGTTGTGCGTGTTTTCCACCATCACCAGTACCGTGTTCGGCTCGTGGATGTCGAAGCCCCGGAATTTTTTGGCCAGCTCGTTAAGACAGAACGTTCCGTCCGGGTTGTTGCGGATGGTGTTGAGCAGCACGCCCGCTATCTGCGCCGCGCCGCCCTGCTCGTAGAGAAAACCGTGTGCATTTTCACCCACGATAGCTTCTGTGCCTCGACGTGAGCAGTGGACCATCACTGGAATGCACACATGGTAAAAGTGAATGTGATGAATATTTCATCACAATGACATGATCCATTCAACGTGAAGTCGCTTGTGGTCTGCGTAGAGCGTGGAGTGTTCAATTTTGAATACTGATTTTTTTTAAATCGAATTGGAGCCGGTTCATGTATGGCCAGGGCATGATAAGAAATAGTACGAAGCCTATCAATTTATCAATGCCAAAATCCTATCAACAAGAAGTTTAGAATAGCTATTGATGACCCCAAGTGCTTCTTATCATAGGTTTGCGCCTAATTATCTTGCTTAGAGATAGCAAAGTCCAGAAGAAATTTAACGAGATTATTTTTTCATTGTACTACAGGTAGCTTTTGTCTGCACATAGCTTATATTACGTGAGAGCCTAGTCCCTAAGAATAAAACATGTGTTTTGTGAATTGTTTAAATAACCGTCAGAAGTAATGCTTAACCCTTTCTAAGAATTTTGAAAATTTGAAAAGAAAAAAAAGTTATATCAACAGGTGCTTAATCTCCGATGTTAAACAACCAAAGTTTTCGATCAAATGCAGACGAATCACAAGCACTAATTTAATCACGCTCAATTGACCCATCTCAACCTACTTGCCAGAAGATTGGCCATCGTGCCCGACGGCACAAACAGTGCCGCCTCCTTGCCGAACAGCGCGGCGGATCTTTCTTCCAGCTTGCGCACGGTCGGATCCTCGCCGTAAACGTCATCGCCGACCGTCGCCTCGAAGATGGCGCGCCGCATGCTGGGCGTCGGTACGCTGATCGTGTCCGAGCGGAAGTCAACCACACGCACATTTTCGCCTCCACTTGCATCACTCGTTTCAATCGAAGCGTACATTCTGCAAGCGCACTTATGCCGAAAAAAAAAACAACCCTACACCGACGGCGTTCACAGGCAGACTGCCGGCACCGAATGTGCCACCCTCCGGTAGATGGTGCGATGTGCTTTGCTACCCTGCCCGCTTCACTGCGGCGCGATAAGGAGCACGGTGCCGCCAATGTTAATAAACATACCAGTGGCTTTCTATCGCAAAATCGAGCCGAGCCGCTTCTGATAAGTTCGGTCAATATGGTTGGTCCATTTGGGTACAGGTTCTGTTAACACATCATGTGTGTGCGTGCCCGGCCCGATCGTTCGCTGATTCGAGATGACAATAGCTGTCTTGTGGCAGGCATGCGCTTGAGATGAGGATGCTGTGAAGTGGAGTATTCAGCACGCAGCTTAAAACACAACGGAAATGTTTGTCTGATCTTATGTTGTAATCATTCCATGCCAAACCGGTTCGGATGCTCGTGTTGGAGGGGATTTTTTAAATCCTGTGTTGATGATCATTGTGATTATTTTGATGTGGATCGTTGAGTTTTATCCTATACGATCGATAAACATCACTTAACATGACAAAAAACTGCAGAGTGCCCCGGAATCAGGTTTCAAAACTTGTTTTTGTTCTCTTTTCTAATGGTAGGAAATTTTATGAACTTTAAATGCAGTCTCTGGTTATCACCAACCCTGCAAAAAATATTTGTGCACACTGTTTTTTTTTTAAATATTTCTTTTGCGTATTCCTTTTAATGTTATTCTTTAACGTCTTGATCACTGTTCGTTCTATCGCAGTGGGATTCACACCGATCAGAGTTTACAGCACTTGTGGTAGGGATGATTGGCGCAAAAGGCGATAGCCGCTACCGTTGGCGGTCGATCAAAAATCCCAAACACGCAGTCTATCGTTGGAAGCCGCTGTGGAAACAAGTTTCTCGAAAAGCGTAATTTCGATTCAATTTGAACAGAATGTCTTGGTGGAATTCATTAGGTTGCGTTCTTTTGCTGATCGCTGGCGTTTCTTGCTGTGAGTATCTCCATACACACGCTGTCTCTCGATAGCGTATGGAAATGTTCTAGTCACACTCACGGATTTAAAAAAGTTCTAGATGTCAAGAACGCAAACGATGGCCGCTCCACGCTGCAAGACTTCCGGAACCGATTCATGTCCTACGAGCATATCGAGATCGACGGTAGGTGATCAATTTGCGTTGGCTCTGTGGAGATAACATAGTATGAAACAGTGCATAACTATTACTCCATCATTCTCATAGAGTGCCCCTTTAAGTATCTACGAAACGTTTACTCAGACTACTGTCACGTGGCGTTGGTAAAGAAAAACGACTCGGTCTGTCTCGGCGTGCTGGTGTACGACAATTACATCCTAACTACCGGTGGTTGCGTGCCGGAAGACTGGAAGTCGGTACAGGTGCAGCTACAGTCGGGATTAGAAATTCCCGTCGTTGATCATTTGGTATACCCAGATTACAAGCAGCTGAACGTAAGCAGTGCGAGTGCCCCGGTTCTTTTGCGAGTAAATGGCTCATTCAGGTAAGAAAAGGAGGATAATTGTTGCTCGATTTAGCATTTTGTACACACAAATTACCAATTTATTATCCTAACTGAAATAATTTGTAACTTTAGTCTTCCCTACGAGCATACACCAGCGTGCCTATGGTCAAAAGATAATCTGGTCTCGTACTCCAAAGTTCAGGATGTAGGGTACGGTACGTATTGCCGTCACAACTTCGCTACCATCAGCTTGAACCCTTTTTACCTGTTAACTAATTAACATCTTTTGTTGGAAATCGATAGATGCAACTTTGGACCACCTGATTCAAAATACAACGGTCTGTTCGGCGTCGACGCAAGCAGCATGTCTAGAAAAAACCTTCGCACAGTGGTGCGAGCGGGTACGTTCAATGTTTCCGATACGAATTTTTGAATTCGCGCATGTTCTAATATATGTCTTAATCACGCTTATCAATTGCTCCGTTTACGAGCGAAATAAGAACGACCTAGAGGTTAGCCTTTGATCTTTCCCATTTTCATGTTGTTTACTTCTTTAGCGACCGTTGGGCAGCATTTTGCAGATACGAGACTTGGACATTTACTCCATGCACCCGATGGTGGTTGGGTTATTTTGCGATGACCAGCATCAGCTAGTACCGGTGTCGAGCTACGCCAGCTGGATTCGTGAAGTCATTTCCAGTGACCGAATACTGTTCGACTTACCGAACGCCGGACTGGGTGAAAAGTGTATCACCAAGGATGATAACGAAGGTGTCTGTCTGAGCATCGATTCATGTCCGCAGATCTACCAGGCACTGAAGGGCAAGTCGCGCAACGTCACCCGGCTTGAGCCGTGCGGGTTCGCAGGCAGCGATGTGCTTCACTGTTGCCTGTCGGGCGACATGCTGAAGGCGGAAAGCAAGCGGGACAAACTGACGAGCATCGTGGAGGAGATCGAGCACTGCCACGAGCTGTACGAGGTGCACCGCAGGACCACAAAGGAGCAACAGACTCACTCACAGCTGGTGCTACTGCAGAACGAAACCGGAAACGTCATGTGCACCGGAACGATCATTGCGAAGAGCTTTGTCCTGACGGCGGCACAGTGTGTACTGGAGTGAGTGGTCACATTTTGGGACGTTACGAAACGCTTTTCATTAACCAGCCAACATTGTCATGGTACACTCTTTTCCAGCCCCACATCCCAAAAGTACAAGGCTACGGTTGGTGTGGCAGGGGGTGATGCAAGCCTAGTGCAAACACGAAAGATCACCTCGATCGTAATTCATCCGCAGTTCGACCACCAGTCCAACCACTACAATCTGGCAATCATTACACTGGATGCCCCGATCAGCATCACCGAGTACAGTGTGCCGGCTTGCATGTGGCCCGACAAGGACCGTACACCGGTGAGGCTCACTACGACTCGGTACGATGCGGCGTCCGGTGCCGTGTCAGTCGGCTCCGCCAACCTGCTCTACTACATGGACTGCAGACTGAAGCATTACTCCAATCTGACTCTTACCGAGGCTTGCGTTCTGCCAGATTCCGAGGAGGTGCACTGTGACGACGCTCCGTCGGCCTGCGCCGAATCCGGTACGGGTCTGTTCGGTACGGTCTACATGAGTGCCAACTGGAGACCGGTCAACTTTGTCGTGGGTGTGTACAGCAATGGGGCCCAGTGTGCGCAGGGCAAGCCGGCCCTTTACACCAGGGTCAGTGAGTACTATCCGTGGATCAAGAGCCAGCTTTACCTGATGGCGCAGGATATGTAATGGAGCATTCAAGTGAAGCGAAGCAATTGGAATTTTAATCAACGATTTCTTGAAATATACGACAACAGTACAGCACTTTAAGACCGTTTACAATTTATGTTGGCAAAATAAAAGTTTGTTTATCGTGGCTTTAGAAAATAAAATATACACATTATATGACATGAAATATTAGACAACGACATTCTTATGTTGTCTTTTTTGTTGTTGTACAGTAGAGTTAAACTGATATACAAATGTTTCTACCATATCGTATCTAAGTGAAAACGAAATATTGAGACATCCTGACTGGAAGCAGTGGGTTAACGGAAAAGAATTGTGACAAAAAAATTCCAATTTTAAAAAAGAGATGAAAAATATTGAATCTTTTGTAATTCAACTCATGGGTTGAATTATATGTAGAAAATTACAATGTGACATTGATGTAAAATTTTTAAGAGTCTGTTTAATCTTTGAGACCGCTGAGGCCATAATGTTCACACCGCACCACCACCTACCGTGCATTTGGGGCAGGCAAAGCCGGTTTCCTTGTTTGTTTTTATTATATTTTGCTGTGTGCCGGCAGTCGCTGTACGATCCAACACAGGTTCACTTTACATTTGTGTGCGTTTCATAGATCGATGATCGTTGATGTAGACGGTAATGACATTGATCTCATCGACTTTTGGGTTGGATTTGTGCCATCGCAAGGGCTAAACCCTGCTGGTAGGAAATTCCGAACCCATACACGTTCTCGCCGAACGCTTCCTAGCGGTATATAAAATTGATAAAGGTCTTTGCCCATCACGGAAACCCCACAGTACGGCTCCAGCAGTCGATCGCTCTACTTCCCCTGGACTTCTCGGTTCACCTAATCGTGCGCTCAGTGTAGGTCGAGATTGATTTCGTTCTCCGATTAACTGCTTTAACGATGGCAAGGGTGGACCTGAAAGCAATTGTTTTACAAATCCTGCTGGTTGGATGCAGCATCCGCGCAGGTACGTTCGACTGCATGGTAAATGCATGCACAGTGCAAGTGGAGCCATTGCTCAATAGTATCGGAACAGTGAACAGCTACAGCTTCATTGAATGGTCTATTTATTAACAGGTTTCGCTGAGCTGTTTCCCGCGCAGGTTAAACTACTTAAATCCGACGATCCCTTGATGCCTAATGAGGAGACAAGTGTAAAAGGTAAGGCAGTTTAATTTAGTGAGTATGTACGTGTATTTCTTTCAATCAGGTTTTTTGAGCTATATCATATTTTGAGGTATGAATAGCCAAATAGCTTCAATTTCACTATGTTACCAAAGACGCTTTGGGGGTTTCAATGTAGGAAAAAAATAAACAAATTAGAGAAAGTGTGTAATTCCAGTATTCGGAATAATTAGCCATGTTGTGCTAGAACCCGTTTTAGGCTGGTTTTTACCGCTAGTCCCAATAATAAATCACATTAGGTTTGCTTTTGAAAAAAAAAAACTTATAGCTATAATTCTCGTACCATTCTGCATCATTTGAGGTTGTTTGGTAAAACAACAAAACATGGTAAATCTCAAATCACGAAATTCAAAATGCTTTGAGTTGTGCATAGAAATATGCAAGTAGCAGGTTATAAGATTAAGTACGTTTTAGTTTACACTAGATCTTGGTTGAGATTGTATTGGCTAAAATTGTGTGTTTGTTGTTTTCATTCGTGCTGGTTCCAAAACATCCCAAACTAGTTATAACCTCTACTTAACACTCATGTGACATATTATTGCTAATTAATATAAAACGGTAACAAACTCTTATTTTATATCAGATTGTCCATTTACGGTGTATAATCATGGAGGGTACGCACTAGCAAGCTCGATATTCAGCGATCAGTTTGTGGATAAAACCTACAGTCATACCGTTAGGATAATCAACGGCGAGATCACGTGTGTCGGACTAATTGTTGACGAGAGTCACGTGTTGACGATGTCTGAGTGTTCTCCTGATGACGACGTTCTGCCGGAAGTGAAGCTCTACAATGAAACCTTGGCACCGATCGAAACCGTGAAGATGTTCCGTAATCCTGACTATAATGTGACAGTCCTCCGTCTAAATGCTCCCATCAAGTAAGTTCTAACTAGTTCAATTGAATAATATAACTATTAGATTAAATTAATCGCAATTATTTTTAGCTCAAGCTTATGAGTTGTAGTAACTGATTGTTGGTTTTTTAAAGCTTTACAATTCTAGCGGTTCCTACCTGCTTCTGGGATGTTTCTTTTGATGATGGATTTGAAAAAATCCAGAACATTTTTATCGGTATGTAGCCTGTTGAAGTGTCGTTATTATGAGCGGTGCTCCTTGAACGATGGTCTCTTTCCAGCCCCGAATGGAACGCTAGGCATGGAGGAAACGAAGTGTTCGTACGAAAATCGAAAAGATTGTCTGGATGCGCTTCGAAAGACGGACACCATTGTGCAGACGAGAGCCATTGGCCAATATCGGATGCATCCGTTCGTGTTTACCTTTGGATCGGACGACAAAGGGCTGGCGCTGCCGGTGTCGAAATACATCGAATGGCTGGAAATGGTCACGGATGGAACTCTCAAACCATCTGGTACGAAAT
Source organism: Anopheles atroparvus (assembly GCA_914969975.1). NCBI lineage: Eukaryota > Metazoa > Arthropoda > Insecta > Diptera > Culicidae > Anopheles > Anopheles atroparvus. The sequence goes on along the minus strand of CAJZCY010000001.1, from coordinate 22,171,093 downwards.
CTGATGATGATGGACTTTTCTGGTTATTGGAGCGTTAGTACAACTATCTTCTTTTTACGTTTACCATCTTGCAGAGTGTGCTTCTCGGTATAGCGATTATCGTGAGTACGAAGACAGCATGGTTCAAAAGAGTGACAACTATCAGTCAACCCAGTACTCTAAAAGCCGCCTGTCGACTACAAGTATTAGCCAGTACAAGGTGCGCATCGTACCAAACACAACGGATACGGGCTCTAAACGGCACTGCTACGGATCATTGATTGGACCAAAGTTTATCCTAACAGCAGCCAACTGCCTCCAGCACCATGATGTGTAAGTGCCGACCGTTCGGCAGCATTTCAAAGACGCAGTCTTATCTCAACAGTTCATATTTATTATTTCTAAATTGAATATCTAGTAACATGTACATCGTCGAGATGGCCCAGCAGAATGTGTACTATCCGAAAAAGGATTTCAACTTACGGGTACGTACGGTGGCACGCAAGGTTTACTTTCATCCGGAATTCAACGCGGAGACCTTGGCGAACGATATCGCACTGTTGGAACTAGTGACTCCCATAGTTGAGTAAGTGCTTAAGTGCATTCGTTTCCCAGCATTCACATTAGATCAGATATTAACCGATCAGTTTATATTGCAGATTTAATAAAACAGTGGTACCGGCCTGTATATGGTCGCACGATAAACTCCCTGTCGATGAATTTCAAACCAACGGCTATGTTCCGTTTCACGAGACCGACGATGAAGAGGTGCGAACTAACCAGTTGTACGCCACGGCGGACGTGTTGGACGAGTGCGTGGAGAAGGTACCAGAGCACACAGTGTGCGCCGGCTTCCCGACGGCCCTGGTGCCAAACTCGTGCCACAACAGTGTTGGGTCTGCCATGTCGCGCTCGCTATTCACATTTGATCGCTACTACGAGTACATCTTCGCTATCAACAGCCGTGGGGAGAACTGTGGATTCAATATGCCAACCGTCTACACCGTCATCACACCGTACGTGCAGTGGATCGATAGCATTATTTTTGCCACTAAAGGTAGGTCAGAGAGCGGGAATGATGGAGTCCTAGGCATGAAGCCCACAGGTATACAAGAGATTATCTACAATTGGTTCGTATTTCGCTTTTAGTGCACTATGAGGATAACACGAAATACTATGGCGATCGTTGTCACAATGGGGACGGCGTTGAAGGCACTTGCGTAAGGCTCACTCAGTGTCCGAGGATTGACAAGGAAGTTAAAAACGGCAAGCCTGTACCTGACGTGCAGAGCAGTGCAGGATCTTGTTCGTTTGGAACGCAAAATGAATTGTCGGTTTGCTGCACAGAAAGGGATCTGCTGCGCGAGGAGACGCATCGGGACCAGTTGTCCCAAGCGTCGCAGGAGATCGATAACTGTCCACAATTATACCACGAGTTCCGCAAGAATAAATCGCCGTATCGAGAAGACAACTTTCCCACTTATCCATACCTGGTAAGACAAGAAGTCTTGGTTGATGAAATTTTCGAAAAAAAATCTAGCCACTTATATGTTACAGGTCCGTATCCACGACAATGGAGATCATTCGTGTAATGGCACACTGATATCGAAGCAGTTTGTCCTCACCACGGCCGTTTGCTATCAGCGGCTTGCCGGGGATAAGATCATAGTCGTTGCCGGCAACTCTACCCAGCAAAATGTTACCGTCCAGCACGCTTTAACACATCAGCAGTACAGTGAGGAACCGACGCAATTCAATGTGGTATTACTGAAACTGAAGACCCCAGTCACGGTTAACAATGAAACTATCCCGGCGTGCCTGTGGCACAACCAAACCCATACGCCGCTGCGACTACAGGAAGTGTACGCGAAGCCTAGCCTGTTTGAACATCAGTACCGCTATCCACTGTTCAACAAGGAGTGCCGGCGGAAAACCGCGGCCAACATTACCACCCTGCAGCTTTGCGTGGAGCAGGACTCCATGTTCTACCATCGTTTCACACACAACGATGTCGATGCCGGCAATGCGCTGGTCAGCCACTTCGCGCAAGGTGTTCAAGAGTATCAGGTTACATACCTGGTGGGATTGTACGGTGCCGAGAGAACTGTTGAGCTAGGGAGAGATGAGGAGGACGATGATTCCAGAGAGACTGCGTCTGTACGCTATTATAGTGTTTATCAACGAATTAGCGAGTACTACAATTGGATCAAACATATGGTTAGTTTGGAAATCCAGCACGATTAAGAAGCAAATCTTCCTGCCCAGTGGGGCTTTTTATCGTTGAAACAAGGGACATTTGAAATCTTAGGTATTTAAGAGATTTTCTTATAAATAAAACCAACCAATTGAAGACGCTAAGTTAAATTTCTTTTTTTTTTCTTCGATATCCAAAAGTCTTAGTAAGGCAAGGCACTGGCACCAATAGCCATTAACGCACATCCAACCGCAACAAAGATACCAATGGAATGCACATGGGCACCACCACCATGATCACCACCGGATGGTTTCTGGGTTGTTCCTTCGTAGTTTTGCTCCTTCAGCCACGATGTAATCGCACCAGCGTACTTCGTCACCCAACGAATGTTTTCTTCGGCCTGGGTCAGCGCAATTTCAGCGGCATCCTTCACATCGGAAGCTAGAGTGTCTCCGTATTTTGATACAATTTGCTCCAGCTGGAAGTTGGATGAAACATAGAGTTTATTACACTGCAGGCAGGTAAATCAAGCTCGGCAGGTAAATCAACTTACCACTTCGTACTCTGCTTGCGAGTTGATGCGGTTACCGAACTCTGTAAAGATAGGTGCAATGGACGGCAGCAAGTAGCTTACGGTGGAAAAATGTTCTTGCATATACTGCAACGCTATCATTCGTGTCAGCGGGCTGCCATTGGCCAGGCCGATGTAAAGTTGAGTTTTCTGCTGTGCCGTTATTGGAAACCCGGGGTAGTCGTTGGCCGTAAGTGCCAAGAAATACTCAATCAAGGTTTCATTTCTAGAGCAACCGAGACTGGTCAGATATCGGTTTATCATTCCGGGTTGTCCCTCGTGGTAAGGAACTAACATGTACCGTTCGAATAAATTGAGTGTTTCATAGTCGTGCATAGGAAGGGGATGCTTGTGCAAGGCACAAAACACTGCAGCTTGCACCTCCTCGGGAATGGCACTCGAAGGATTGTCGAGCGTGTATTTCACCATTACGCCAGCATCGTCCAGGCATTTCTGAACACCGGAATAACACGCGAGATAAACGGTATTTCCTCGATGTAGTCTGCTAATGTGATCCGTTAACCCCGTAAGTCGTACGTTTTCGTACCTACAGCCTGTTATCGTGCGCAGAAAGTCTTCAAACCTGCCATACTCGATGGTCGAGGAATACATACTGTCCAAATGAAGCAGTGCGTTGTATGCCGTACTCCATGGGATGTATTCTGTTTCCCGTTCGAGATACTGCATTAACGACAGGGCAATGTCGTACCCTACCTCGCCCGCTCGGGCAAGGTTTGCCACATCGTCCACCATCTGTGCTCGATTGATGACGGGAAGGTCAGTATCGAAATGATCGCTGTTCAATATTCCAATCAACCGGTTCCAGCTCTGTTGATCGTAGTTTACCCTGTAGTACCCCGTCTGCTGCTTGTTGACGACAAGCCACTCTATATCGGACTCAATCGGAACGGTAACCTCGGGAGTGGTTGGAGTAAGCCAGAATGTAGGAGCAGTATCGTCAAAGTCATTGGAAGCAGGCACGTTGGAGGCGTAGTTGAGAGGCACGTAAAACAGCTCATTCTTCGGTGGATCCTCGTCCTCGTCCGGCATAAAGAATCGCTTCTGCGAAGCAGTCAACGTGCGACTCGATGTGTCGACGGTGACCGTAACAACGGGATAACCTGGAGCATTAGCCCAACTTTCGAATATCGCTTCCACGCTTGCCGGAAGCTCGACCGTGCGGAACTTTTCGATGCTCTCGTAAAGATATTGCGGTTTGGTGGTAAGGTAGCTTCTTAATCGTAGATAGTCATTGAGCGCTATCTTGAACGTGTCGAATCCGATGACATTCTGAATCATGCGAATCACCGAAGCACTCTTGGCGTACACGACATAATCGAAGAGATCATTCAAAATCGATGGTTCCGTCGCGTAATAGCTCATCGGACGATTGTCGCTGTTGCAATCTTGTGAAAGAGCCGAGTGTACATTGTTGACAATGAATTGTTCCCAAAGATGCCAAGTAGGTTCCAGCTGAAGGAAAATACAATACATTTAGAATAGTATCGATCGTAATAACTTATCTCAAATAATAAAGCATGTTCAACGTACCTGCGATGTGATGTAGTACTCGAAGTATCGAGCAAATCCCTCACTTAACCACAGGTACGTCCACCACTCCGGAGTCACTTCATTACCGAACCACTGGTGGGTTAATTCGTGCGTTATTAGGTCAGCAATGTTCTGCTTCGTCCGTGCCGTTGTAACGCCTTCCTCGTAGATTAGGTACGTTTCACGGAACGTTATCAAACCCCAGTTCTCCATGGCCCCCATCGCAAAATCGGGGATGGCAATCAGGTCCACCTTTGGCAGCTGATACTGGTGTCCGAAGAAGGTTTCCAGGCTGCGCAAGGATTTGCCAAGAAATTCCAGCGCGTACTCGGTGTGAGCCACTTTGCCCTCCTGCAGCAAACAAACGCATCGTATTATTTAAGTCGGAAACGGATTTTCGGATTGTATTCTGTTTCACTTACGACAGAAAATACTCGCAAGCGGGAATCCTCGGAAAGCGTTTTAAAATCGGATACGACAAATGCCACTAAGTAAGTCGACATCAGGGGTGTTGTGTCGAAGACGGTTTCTGTGTAATCGCCCGATGGAACTCTGTTATTGAAGCATGATTTAAGTGATCTGGAGTAATAGATAGCTTCAGTATAATTACTTTTCTCTGACCGGCATGTTGGAAAGGGCAATGTATTCGTTACGGTGTAGGATTCGAATGTCAAACTGGGCCTTGTAAGACGGTTCGTCATAGCATGGAAACACACTTCGGGCGTAAGTTGATTCAAAGTGGGTCGTGGCTAGGTACCTATTGAAAAAAGATAGTTTTTTTGTAGAAGAAATCTTAGCGCAATTGAAATCATTCAATAATAAGTTTCCAAGTGCTACCTATCAGCTTCATTTGAAAGGTTTAATTGAAAAAAAAAAAACAGATAAGGCCAAACAATATCAAACCAATGAGAGTTGTTGTTTGGATCGACTCTACCGTAAACGTCTAGGAGAGTTTTACAGCTGGCTATTCTTATATTTATTGTTTTAAGCCACAAAGATTATCCCAACAATTGAAATTGATAACGAGACCATGACATTTTTCTTACGCGTTAACAATACGCCTAGCCAATACCTACCTAGTTACATTACCAACGGTGTAGCTGCTCCTGTACAACCCCTCCAATTCCGTACCGATGTTGTTCATAAAATTCATTCGCACTATGTACGTTCCACCTGTCTGAAGACGTTCGGCAAACCCGAAGTAGACTTGCTCGAACTGATCCATGTAAATAAGATTCGCTACAGGCAGATTGGTACCATCTGGACGCGTCACTGTTACACTGCTTTCGTCGATCACCAACCCTTTACTGTGTAGATAGAAGTGGTTTTGCTCGCCAGTGTAACGCATCAGTATCTCCACCGTACCGTGGTAGAAATAGAAATCGACGTTCGATATGTCGAAGTGCAGTTTGTACGAAATTGGTTCCGAAACCTTCTGCAACAGGTACCGAGCGTCATCATGGAAATCACGTTTGATTATAGGACGTCTATCCGCCTCTATTGGCGCTAAAGCTAAGATTATCGGAAGACACACGGCCGCTACGGTTAGTACTACGCGGTACATCTTGTTGGTAGCAACGACATCTGTGCACTGGACTAGTAGCATTCAAACCGAAACCGAACGTGCTATCAGAACGGGTTCGTAAGATGGAATAGATAAAGCGATTAATCGCCTAACTGAAAAGATTCTCATAGTATTATCGGAATACACTTCTGTCAATGGAACCACTCGAGATAGTATTTTATCATGTCATGGAGAATTGTTTTAGATAAGCCCGTTGAAAAGGTTTGTATTTTTCGTAAAAAAAATCCGTTTGTCTCACCACCACCTTGTACTTATTAACTGCAACTGCGCAAAGCCGATTGCAAGTATTTAGTGTTTTGCTGATTTATTTGAACCATAACAAGAATAACATAATTCGATGTTTATAGCACACAGAGAGTACGCACTCGTAGCGCGCATGGTGCTGCCTCATATCTCTGTTTAGTTTAGTCTGCCAACAAACCTTGTAAATTGACTATTATGATCGCGAGCAACAAGACAAATCCAACGTTAGCATGTTCCGCACCGTTATCGTCCGGAATAACCGTGCCTGCCTGTTGATCAACGAGCCAACTGGCAATCCCGTCGACGTGTTTGTATATCCAATCCAAATTTTGCCTCGACTGTACCAGAGCTTCCTTTGCTGCAGTTTGCACCGAAGAAACCATTGCCAGTTGATGAAAAGACACGATTTGCTCTAGCTATAAGAAAGAAAAAAAAAAGATATACTTCCAACGACTGCTTCAGTTTGCTGTCCCGCAACTTACGCACCATTTGATGTTCCTGCTGAGTATTAATACTTGAGCCAAAGGCATTAAAAACTGATAAAAGTTGACCGTCCAACGAAGTTGAGACTATGGCGAAACGTTCCATCACATATTTGAGCGTTGCGATCCGAGTGCTAGGGCCGCCTTTAATCATGCTTGTTAGTATGTTACTCTTCATCGTTTTTGAAATAACTAATCCAGGCAGGTCATTTTCGACCATCTGAAGATAGAAGTCAATCGTCAGTGGAAGGCGCGCGCAACCCATGCTACCAATGAATTTGTTTATCAGATCCTCGAGTTGATCAGCTCCTTGGACGAGCTTCTGAAGTAGAACACTCTCGGTGATGGTGTTGAGCAGAGGAGCAAATTTGTTTAAAGCACAAAACACGGCAGACTGCATTTCTTTTGGAATATTCAGCCCTTCTCCCATGATTGCTGTTTGCAGGATGAGGGTTGCCTCCTGCAAACATGCCGGTAAACCAAAGTAACACGCCAAGTAAAGCGTCTTTTCGCGATGAAGACGGCTCTGATGATCGGTGGACCCGGTTGCTTTGGTTTCGTTAAAGACACGAGTAAAGAGATTTCGCGCGTAGCTTTCGAAGCGCACATACTCTTTATGGCCCGAAACCATTTGATCAAGATGCAACAACGCGTTGTATGCCGTGCTCCAAGGGATGTATTCTGTTTCCCGTTCGAGATACTGCATTAACGACAGGGCAATGTCGTACCCCACCTTGCCCGCTCGGGCAAGGTTTGCCACATCGTCCACCATCTGTGCTCGATTGATGACGGGAAGGTCAGTATCGAAATGATCGCTGTTCAATATTCCAATCAACCGGTTCCAGCTCTGTTGATCGTAGTTTACCCTGTAGTACCCCGTCTGCTGTGTGTTAACGACAAGCCACTCTATATCGGACTCGATCGGAACGGTCACCTCGGGAGTGGTTGGAGTAAGCCAGAATGTAGGAGCAGTATCGTCAAAGTCATTGGACGCAGGCACGCTGGAGGCGTAGTTGAGAGGCACGTAAAACAGCTCATTCTTCGGTGGATCATCGATCTCGTTCGGCATCCAGAAACGCTTCTGGGAAGCAGTCAACGTGCGACTCGCTGTGTCGACGGTGACCGTAACAACGGGATAACCTGGAGCATTAGCCCAACTTTCGAATATCGCTTCCACGCTTGCCGGAAGCTCGACCGTGCGGAACTTTTCGATGCTCTCGTAAAGATATTGCGGTTTGGTGGTAAGGTAGCTTCTTGATCGTAGATAGTCATTGAGCGCTATCTTGAACGTGTCGAATCCGATGACATTCTGCATCATGCGAATCACCGAAGCACTCTTGGCATATACTACGTAGTCATAAATTTCATTCAAGAATGCTGGTTCCGTCGCGTAATAGTTCATAGGGCGAGTGGAACTGTGACAATCTTGCGATAGTGCTGAATGTACACTGTTTACGACGAACTGCTGCCAGAGATTCCACGAAGGTTCAAGCTGAAAAAGAGAAAGAAATAAAGTATCGCTCACTGTCCCATCTTACCTGCGACGTGATGTAGTACTCAAAGTATCGAGCGAATCCTTCATTCAACCACACGTGCGTCCACCACTCCGGAGTCACTTCATTGCCGAACCACATGTGGACCAGCTCATGTGTCACCACCGCTGCAATGGATTGCTTAGCCATGGCGGTCGTGCTATCCTCATCTTCGTAGATGAGGTAATCCTCGCGAAACGTTATCAATCCCCAGTTCTCCATTGCTCCCATGGCAAAATCAGGTATTGCGATAAGGTCAATTTTGGGCACTTGGTTCTGCCGACCGAAGAATGTTTCCAAGGTCCGCAGTGATCTGATGGCGAATTCACGAGCGTACTCGGTATGCTGCACTTTGTTTTCCTGTAGAAAAGAGTGCTCAATGAAGTTTTAGTAGCTGATCGGATTTTTCAGTACTTTTTTTTCATCATTTAGCCATTACCGGAGCGTATACTCGTATTAGTTCTTGATCTGTTGCGGCAGTTCGAAAATCCGATACAACGAAGGCCACTAAGTATGTCGATATAAGAGGGGTTTGTTCGAAAGATGTTTCGATGTGTTCTCTAAGCTGCACGCTATTCGTGGAATGAAAGAAGCGCAGTATATCGAAAAGTTAGATAAACATATGAATACATTTCCAGTTTGTTGAGGCATTACCTTTGAGCCACTGGCATGTTTGACAGGGCCATGTGTTGAGGACGATGACGAATTGTGATGTTAAACGTCGCTTTGTATCGAGGTTCATCGTAACAAGGAAATACCGTGCGGGCGTACGTTGCTGCAAAAAACGTGGTGGCCAAATATCTGAAATGATAAGACGCATAATTTGTTCTTAATCCTCCGGATATACACGGACATAATAGACCTACCTAACATTCCCATTGATTCGATAGCTGCTGCGATAGAGACCTTTAAACAAACTAGTTTTAATGGTACCATTGTACTTCAAATGTACCGTGTACACTGCGCCAATTTCCAAATTTTCAGCGAAATTTAAATAAATTTGTTCAAATTCACTTAATATCACCATAGGCATTCGCTGGTCGACCGGAATAATCTTCCCATCGGAGCGAGTCAACTGCAGGCTATCTGGGTCCACGGTTAAGCCAGCACTGTTGATAGCGAAACTAGATGTTTCGCTACTTAGCAATCTTATTGTTATGTCAACCGTTCCAGAGTACGTAAGCAAATTATCGTCGGTAATGTCGAGAAACAAATTATAAGACAGGGGCTCCGTCGCATTATCCAAATGATAGCTAGCCGAAGGCGTGTACCGGGAGTTTTGCGAGTAAGTTGCATTAGTTTTTCCTCCAACTAGGTGTGATGAATTAACTCTAGCACTGGACAATACACAGGCAAGCGTTATCGCTATACATTTTTGAAAGACAGTCATGTCGGTGAACTTGACCACTAGACTGCTTGCTGCCTCGACACATCTGATTTCAGCGCACCAGCTTTTCCTACTGAGCATTTCTATCTTCGATTCGAATTGTACATTACAGCTACAACCACCCAAAACACCCCACCTGTTCGTCTACGGCCTAGGACAAGCGATATCTTAATACATTGTGCCGCACAAAGGAACGATTTGTGATAACGCGATAAAGATTATCTACATGACCGGACAACAACCGGGCGGACACTTGTAAAAGGATATGTAAAAGACCAATTACAAGCCCCTGAAGTGTAAGATAGTGTTTTATTTTTATCTGCGCTTGATAACGAATCAGGTTGAAATGTCGCTCAGGTCGTACCGCTGATGAGCATACCGCGACAAGAAGTATGTCATACGTGGTATAATTTACGTGCTTTCAAATATATAGGTATACAGCCGTCGCCCATCAGTTTTTTTTAAATTTTCATTCATCTTCTTTCTTCAATTTTTTTTCCCTCCTCGTAGCCGGATCAACCAAATTTTTTAAGGATTTTCTTTTAACAGACTTCACTTGAATGTGCTTTTTCATTTTTTTTAACACACGAAAAAAACCACTGATGGTTTTCTAATCGAGTGTATGCATGATTTAAATCCAGTTATATTGCTTTACTACAATAGAAATACTTACTCATGAACCATGAATGTATATTACCTTTAAAATGAAAAAGCTCATATTAAAGATCCGCATATCGTTTTGAATATTACTCCTAGCAATGTTATAATGTTGTTATTCCATTTTAATCAGCATTCTTTATTCATTATAAGTTAAATTTAAAAAAAAATTTCTTTGTTCATCAATAATCAACCCCCGTTAAATGGTGGGTTTTTTCAGTCTTAACGTTATTTACTAGCCATTTTTAATCCTCCTGAGATTTTTTTCACCCCTAAAAACGGATCGTAAACTGCGCGTAATTCCACCGTAGACAGTACAATAGACTTACAACAAGCCGAGGGTATTCACCGTCACCTTCTCGTCGGTTAAATACCAACCACCTAAACGCGCACTTCCTAGCGATGATGCCACCATATATCTCGCACAGACGTAGGTGGCTGAAGCCGGACGAACTGTCGAACGGCACCGGTTATGATATTTACTGCGGCTAATTACCATTTAGTGGTTAGGCATATTGACGCCTGCGGGTGTGGGGCTTTCGTGAGGGGGATTGTCCGTTTAACCTACATGATGTGCTTAGATAAGCCTTGCGCAGCCTCCGGTGACATTCGGGAGAATAAGCTACCTAATGTCGGATATGGCTTCTCCAGTTACGATCAACCACCTGAGAACGGCGCATGTGTTATTCCATTCTACAAGCGCAAGTATGTGCTCTTTTCCAAAGTTTGAGAATTTAAGTGAAGAATTTCGTTCATTTCGATATGCGCCACATCAGCCATTTCGTGGATGAAACTAGTAAAATGTATAGTTCGCAATGAAATAACGAATAAAACGGTCGGCTATGTTGAAACTGGAACAGAATAACACCACAATTTAAACAACTTTTGACCGCCGAAGCAGACGCTTGTTATTGAATTAAATTTCCGGGAATAATCGATGCACTGACGATTATCAGTTGATCGGTGGAGCATTGGTGGTCATGATTGATGATGTGTAAATCTAGCTGGTAGATTTGATTTCATTGAACATTATTACATTTTCATTACTGTTAGACGATCAACAAATTCCTTTCTTTTTTTGTTTTCGGAGCGTGCCAATCGTACGAAGAAGCTTATTAATTTAAAATTAGTCACAATTAAGGGGAAGTACCACCCATACTTTTCCCATGAGTAAGCCACTAAAGGTATGGGAAAAAACAAATCAATCTTTGTCTCACTCCAGCATTAAATAATAACCAAAGCAGTTTTTGATAAGCTTGCGGTATCGCTTATTGGCAAGGCGTAGAGTGACAGATTGGTGAATCACAATTACGACCGGGGTTTGGTTTGATCTAAAACCATAACCATTTTATAAATTATTGCTCAATCACATGGTGTTAGAATTTGTGCTGAAACGTGGATAAAATAATGCATACACACGATGCTTGCGCCTCTGGAACATCTTTTGTCTTAGTGTCAGTAGTGCGATCATTTGCATTTACAGCGCTGATAAAAGATGGACTAGAAAGTGAAGCGTCGTGCTCCACAATCCGTTTACGTCAGGGATCTGTTGTTCTAACTGCCGTTTGGAGTAAGTTTGCTATAAATAAGACAAACAGCTGATACCATCGTCCAGTGCGAACTGATCTCATTGGGGAGTGAAGGTGTCCCTTCGTTAGTTTAAGACCGTGGGGTGGCGAATTCGCGCTCAATCTAAACGGGGAAAAGATAATATACATCTATATTTAAGGAGGATTGCACCGTGCTTTAAGTCGCATGCAAACTGCAAATTACCATAAGACTACGGCCAGAACAAGTCATTCAACAGGCCAACAGGCAATTGGAACAGCCACCGGGGATGCTGAGGGAGTTCTGTGATTTGTGCGGTCAGCCGATCTGACTGATGATAATAATCTACTGTTCGTGCGTTTTACTGCAGAATGAAGGCAACACTGTGGCCGTGGCTCGTGGCGATCGCTCTGAGAAGCTTCCTTGGGAGTAAAGTCGCGTGCATTCCGTTAGACTTGGGCGACCGTGTACCGGACGATCCGAAACCTACTCTCAACCGGACTCAACTCGAAGACTATCGATTGAACGAGGATGTGTGGCCGACGCATTACGATATAGAGATAAAACCATACCTTGTCGCCGAACCGAACAAGTCTGAATTCACATTTGACGGCACCACCACTATAACGATCACTACCCTCAAGGCTGGTGTCACGAAGATCGAACTGCACCAGGCGAACCTGAACATCCTGTCGTGGAATTTACTGCGTCAAAGCAACAGCAAGGCGGTGCCGCAGGGCAATGAAACGTACGACCCGATTACGGAAATACAAACGCTGGAGCTCGGCGAACCGTTGCTGCCGAACGTTATGTATCTGCTCACTTTCAACTACGTCGGCGTTATAGGAGACGAAATGCACGGGTTCTATAGGAGCTACTTTAACAGAAGTGGTGAACAGGTGTGGCTAGGAACGACGCAGTTTGAACAGACGGATGCCCGACGTGCCTTCCCCTGCTTTGACGAGCCCAAGTTTAAGGCAACATTTCAGCTGAAAATCAATCACAAGCCGCTAGAATATAGTGTATATTCCAACACTCTCGCCACGAGCAGCGTTGATCTTGGGTGAGCCATTATACCATAAAAATGGGAGTTAGTGGATCCAGTAATTCAAGTAATATTGTTTGCGCGATCGATCTTTTAGCAACAATCGCTCGTTGACGACGTTTGGAGTTACACCGAAAATGTCTACCTATCTGCTGGCGTTTATTGTGGCACCATTTACGATGAGTGGGCAGGACGAGGTGCGAGTGCTGGCACGTCCCGAGGCTTCTAACCAGACCAGTTACAGCATGAATGTAGGTTTGAAACTGCTAAGGCATCTCGAAGACTGGACGGAATACCCGTTCGACACTGTGCCTGAGATTACACGCGTGTACATGGTCGCCGTGCCGGACTTTGCCTCCGGAGCGATGGAAAACTGGGGTCTGATCACCTACAAGGAGCAAAATCTGCTGTACGTTCCTGAGGACGCCACTAGCTTACAGCAGCAGCAAACCGCAACCATCATTGCGCATGAGCTGGCTCATCAGTGGTTCGGCAATCTGGTTACCTGTGAGTGGTGGGACGTAACCTGGTTGAACGAAGGGTTCGCCACGTACATGGAGTACTTTGGTATGGCCTCGATCGAGCCCGCCTGGGAACTCGAGCAGCAGTTTGTAGTGGACAAGCTGCAGGAGGCGTTGCGGTTGGACAACACGGAGTGGACTCATGCGTTGACGCATCCTGTCTTCACACCGGCCCAGGCGTTCCAGATGTTCGACCCCATTTCGTACAACAAGGGTGCCTCTGTGATACGAATGATGGAGCACTTCCTTACCAGTGCCGTCTTCAAGACCGCCCTGAGGGAGTACATCAAAGAACGGGCGTTCAAGACCGCCCGTCCGGACGATCTATTTACCGTACTAAACCACCACAATGCAAACGCACGGACCTACATGGAACCGTGGACAACGCAACCAGGTTTTCCACTAGTTACCGTCTCCGCCACGGATGAGGGATTCAAACTCACTCAAAAACGGTTCCTTGCAAACGGCACCGACCATAATGAGGACTGGCTTTGGCCTGTGCCCATCACCTACGCCACCAAGCCCGAGGACTTCGCCAACACTGTGCCGACGTTTGCTGCAACAGAATCTCACAACGTCTCGGTGGCGAACGCATCTAGTGTGCGCTATTTCATCCTCAACAATCAACAAATCGGCTTTTACCGCGTAAACTACGAACCGAGCTTATGGGATAAGATCAGTCAGGCCCTCCGCAGCGAGAACTTCGGTGGCATCCATGTGCTAAATCGTGCGCAAATCGTCGACGATCTGTTCAGCCTGGCCGCAGCGGACGTCGTCAGTTACGGCACGGCATTGGGCATCCTGGAATACCTGAAGGAGGAGACAGAGTATTTACCCTGGCGGGCGGCAGCGAAAGGCTTATCTGCGCTTTCCCGAAGCATTCATCCCGATGATGAGAATTTGTTTACGGTACGTGAGAGTACGGTGATGAAGATACCAATTAAACATTGCTTGTTAACTTCCAGCACCACATTCTGGACATTTTTGCTCAAGCCTACGAGAAGGTGAAATTCCAGGCACCCAGCAACTCTGAACGCCGAGTGCATACTTATCTGCGTGGGGTGGTGCTTCAATGGACCTGTCGATACGGGCACGAACACTGTAGGAAAAGTGCCATGAAGGAGTTCGAGAGATTCCGCAGTAATCCTTGCGTGAAGTACGGACGAACCCTACCACAAACCACTTACCACCGGCGAGGCAGTAATTCCTACTTAGCAATACGTTCTTTTCTCAACCGTAGCGTACATCCCGATCTTCGGCAGATTGTTTACTGTGAAGGCGTGCGTCAGGGCTCAACCGAGCAGTTTGAGTTTCTACTTAACCTTTACCATACGACAAACGTGGCCAAGGAGAGGCAGCTTGCACTTCAGGGGCTAAGCTGCGTCGCTGAGGATGCCCTTATTCACGTGCGTAGAGTAATTGACCGGTTTGTACTTTGTTACTTATATTCCTCCTTTCTTTGATGCGTTATGTCAAATAACAGAAATATTTGAGTTTCATACATTCCCCGAGCGTACGAAAGCAAGATAGATTTAACGCATTGTCACTGCTGTTGAGCAACCCATATACAATCGCGTCGGCGATGGCATACATTTTGCAGAATAATGACGCCTTGGAAGAGTTGTAAGTCGACTACTCACACTATTTTGAAGCGCAACACACACACAATTTAATCTATTTTTTTCTATTGCAGATTCGGTGAGCCAACAAATGTTCTGATTGCAATATACACCATCTTGACATGTTCAAAGGACACTGCGGTGAGGGGTACCATTCATGAGTTCGTGGATTCCCACAAGGAAGAATGGGGTAATATTCGATACGACTTCATCGCTGAAGCATTCGCAGACTTTGATAGTAACCAACAGTTCATGCTGAATCACCGTGGTGATATTCGAGAATTTCTGCTCCAGAAGCATGCAAGTGGAGCTATGCCGGCAAACACTGTCTTTAGCGCCACATTGACGCTTAGCATCGCGTTAGTAGCATTGGGTGGTTGGTAGTTGCAGTGCATCTACATTCTATTCAAATGGAAACGTTTTTCTTTTCTTCATTGCTTATATTTGATGAGTGTTGCATGCCCTCGCCCAATGAAAGAAAGAATGAAACGATTATCTTAGAGATACGATGCATCACAACCATACCAACCTCGCACACACAATAAACCGTGAGGTACTAAACGTTATCAATTAGGCCGTAACAACGCATTCGAAAGGAACGGTTCAATCTGGTATGTTGTTACAAATCAATCAACATTGTGCTCTATTTTGCCATGACCGGTATCACCGTTCACAGATAGGTACCACGTGGTGGATGTGTTGTTATCTCACCGACATGAAACCAGTGCCAAATTGTGTGTGCCAAGCTGTGTAGTTTTCGCGCCAAATAAAAGAGACTTAACTTGGTGAGCATTTAACATACTTTAAATTCTCGTTGCATTTACAATCCAAATAAAATTTCGAATGTAAATTTAAAGCATCATCTGAAACCGATAAATGTTCCAAACCAAAAATGTGTGTTCGTCACGCAAATGATTCTTTGTTTTGCAGCTGTATTAATCAGCGACCTGATTCATCGATATCTGTCACGCCATGACAGATAATAATGCTATAATTTGTAGATACTCTTTTGGGTTGTCCATTGTCAACGAAGAATTGTTCACGCCCGGAAGTAAAGCATTGACGTAACCCCTTGGCTCGTGGTATGTTTTAAAATGTGCCCAGAAGATAAACTTCTTTCGGGAACACACTCCCCTGTAGTAGGAATACATTGATGACCCGAAGGATATTCGAACGTGCGTAGCCTAACAGCAGTTCGTTATCGTTAAAATCCAAGGCGCGAGTATAGCTTATCTTAACTGGTTTATTGAGTTATCGTAAAATGCTGATAGTGGATGTCATCTGGTGCTGATAAAGGCTCAAAGCACTCATCTCTATAAATGGGGAACACGATCGGTGCGGTCTTCAGTGGCAAGTGTGCTAGCCTATGAAACTAAGCAGGTAATTTTCTTAAACTGTCCTATTTGTAAGTCATAAGTGATAAGCCGTCTCTAAAATGCTACACGTTTTGAAACTTAAAGGACTGTAGAAGTGTGAAGTGATTAGGCATAACGAATGAGTTAAATAGTTTCATATGTTTGTACTACTAACTTAAGCGGCGTACCAACCGCTGGGCGGTCTTGGCCGAAACCGCTCATTTATTTGTAGTAGTATATTTTTAAAGAATTATGTTTTACTAAGTGGCCACGTGTGCGCTGCGCGTTAAGCTAGTTGATCAATCTATAGACTCAATCTATAACTACAATAGGAGTGACAATCGTAACATACTAACCTAATGCCTGATAATATTTCTTTTAATTTAAAGTAATCTTTGTTCATAAGCTGAATGAGAAACGACTCGCCCTGAATCATATCTGTAAATGCAATTTTAGGATGACGTTCACGAAATTGCTGGCCCTAGTGGCAATAGTGCTCTGTAGCTTCGCCTCTACGTCAAGGGCGAGTCCTCTGGATCCTGAACGGTATCTTTTGGTGGAAGCTGAACCACGTGCCCAGCTAGAGGATTACCGGTTGAACGATGACGTGTGGCCAACACATTACGACATCGAAATCAAACCGTACCTGGAGGCGGAGACCGGCAAGCAGGCTTTTACCTTCGATGGCAACACAAAAATCACGGTCAAAACCGAAAAGCAAGGAGTTGCGCAGATCAAGCTGCAAATCGCCCGCATGGAGATCACTTCCTGGAGCGTGGTACGGAAATCGGACAACAATGTAGTGCAAACGCTCACGGAAATCTACGACGCCGAAACGGAAGTATTGACTATTCCATTGGCGTCTGGCGTAACGCTTCAAGCGAATACAGAATATTTGCTATCTTTCACGTACATTGGAAACATGGACGATGACATGCATGGATTCTATCGCAGTTACTATCTGCTCAACGGTGAAAAGGTGTGGTTGGGATCTACCCAGTTCCAGCAAACTCACGCCCGTCGAGCATTCCCGTGCTTCGACGAACCACGGTTTAAGGCGACTTTCCAGTTGAAGATCAACCATAAAACTCCTCAGTACAGCGTGTATTCCAATACGCCGATCGTAAATGCCAGTCCCTCCGAGTACGTATTATTTATGGCTTTTAATCCAGAGTAGCCTGAAAGTTTTCATTACCTTTTTTATTTGATTGTTTGTAGATCTGGTCGCACCCTTACCACCTTTGGAATTACCCCAAGTATGTCGAGCTATTTGGTAGCCTTCATCGTTGCACCTTATGAAATTAATCAGCGTGAGCAGATGGGAATTCTCGCTCGCCCGCAAGCCCAAAACCAGACGCAGTACAGTTTGGATGAAGGTATCAAGCTCTTGAAGGCTCTTGAAGACTGGATTGATTATCCGTACTCGAGCGTTCCTGAGATGCCGCGTATGTACATGGCTGCAGTACCGGATTTCTCTGCTGGAGCGATGGAGAACTGGGGTCTTCTGACCTACCGTGAGACAAACATTCTGTACCGCTCGGATGACTCGACTAGCTTGCAGCAGCAGCGTATTGCTGCTGTCATATCACACGAAATCGCTCACCAGTGGTTCGGAGACCTGCTGACATGTGAATGGTGGGACGTGACTTGGCTGAACGAGGGATTTGCTCGTTTCTATCAATACTTTGGCACAGCCTTGGTGGAACCTTCCTGGGATCTGGAACATCAGTTTGTAGTGGAGCAACTGCAGGGTGTCATGCAGATGGACAGCCTTGTTTCAACTCATCCCATGACACATCCAGTATACACACAAGCTCAAGTCAGCGGTATTTTCGATAACATTTCCTATAACAAGGGCGCCGTCATGCTGAGGATGATGCAACACTTCATGACTCCAGCCACATTCCAAACCGCTTTGAGATCATATATCAAAGAAAATGCATACAAATCTGTACGCCCAGCTCATTTGTTCGATGCACTGAACCGCTATAACCCTAACGCACGGATGTACATGGAGCCGTGGACGGTGCAGCCCGGATATCCTTTGGTAACGGTGACCAGCAATGCCAATGGATTCACGATCACTCAGAAGCGTTTCCTCGTCAACGAACCCACGCACACTGATGCTACAATGTGGCCGTTGCCGCTAACCTATGCCACCAACGCGAATGAGTTCTCCAACACGACCCCTACATTTGTGATGACTGCTTCTTACAACATTCCCATGGCGGATGCTTCCAATGTTCAATACTTCATTCTCAACAACCAGCAAGTCGGCTACTATCGCGTCAACTACGACGCTGCGTTGTGGGGCAAAATAAGCAACGCTCTGCACAGCGAAAACTTTGGAGGAATTCACGTGCTCAATCGTGCGCAACTCGTCGACGACCTGTTCAATCTGGCCCGGGGAGATATCGTTCCGTATGGAACTGCATTGGACATTTTGGAGTATCTGAAACATGAAACGGAATACGCACCTTGGTTGGCCGCGGTTAACGGATTGACCACGCTTTCGCGTAGAATCCATGCAGAGGATGAGGAGCTGTTTGCCGTAAGTGTTGCATGATCATTTACATTTTTAAACTATTGGTATAAATTATAACAGTATTCAATGTATTCTCACAGATTCACATCTTGGATATTTTCGCCAAAGCATATGACACTGTCAAATTCCAAGCACCATCCCCGACCGAACGTAGGGTGTTTACCTACATGCGCCAGAATGTACTTCAATGGGCTTGTAACTACGGGCACGAGGCTTGCAGCAAGGCAGCAGTAGCCGAGTTTGAGAGATTCTATGCGAATCCTTCTGTGAAGTATGGATGGCTGAAAAGCAAGCCCATAGATTTGATCTAATGATTATTTCTTTTATAGGGTCCATCCTGATCTACGCCAGGTGGTTTACTGCGAGGGTATTCGTAAGGGTACTCAGGCTCATTTTGAGTTTCTCTGGAATCAATACCTGACCTCCAACATGGCGACGGAGCAGATTCTTATTCTGCAAGGAATGGGATGCGCATCGACGTATGAATTGATCAGTGTATGTTGCTAATGATCACTTCTGGAACGATCACAACATTACTGAGATGATTTATTGTTTTTTTTATGCGTTACAGATAATGATGGATGCCATCTCTTCTGAGAAGGTTCGATCCCAGGATAAGAGCAATGCATACACCTATATCATCAACAATCTGTATACTTTGCCGCATGTCTCTCGATATCTGCAACTAAACCATGTGACTTGGGCAGAAGGGTAAGTATACATAGAGATTTAAAAACTCATGTGTGTACTCATTGGCTACATACGTTTTGTTTTCAAACAGGCACGGCAGTTACATGAACGTTGCATCTGCCTTCAACAATCTTCTAGCACGTTTGAAGAGCGACAGCGAGAGGGACACGATTAGTGCGTTCATCGAAACAAATAAGAACACCCTCGGTCAGGCTGCTTATGATTCGATCAAAAATGGCCTCACAGAGTACGAGACCAACAAGCAGTTCACGATGCGAAATCGCGACGAAATCAGTACTTTCTTGAAAAAGAAAGCTAATGGAGGCGCCGGAGCAGTATTTGCCAACGTATCAATGATTTTTAGTCTTTTGGTTCTGGTGGTATGCCGCTGGTAATCAGAGTAATGATAAAGTTGTATAGAAAAGGATGGTGGTAAAATAATTAGTAGAATCAAGCCCAATAAAGCAAGGTGGTCATATAAATATAAACATGATCGTGGTCCCTTTATGTTTCAATATTGACTTGGTTTTTTAACGATCTTAATGAGCGTATGAAACTATATCTTCTTTAGAAATAAAAAAAAAAATAACAATCTGATTTTTTGTTGTTGTGTTCCAAAAACTAAGAAAAAAATAAAATAAATTATGCAATCGATTTCTAGATAACTATATAACCAGTATGCATATGAATAAAAAGAGGGCTCAAAATGGTAATGTTAATATAATAAAATGTTACCGTAGCTAGCACCTTAACCTTAAAATGCCAGAAAAACATTATTATAAATAAACTAAAATCTTGGTCCCATATGTCCTTTTTGGATTACGAATATTGTTTATATTTTATTTATAATAATTACATTAATTGCACATTTTACAATCAATATACTGAGTTTTTTCATACGTTGTTTTTCTTATTTACTTACTTACTTACTTAGGTGGCGTTACAACCGCTGGGCGGTCTTGGCCTGACGAAGCTTCATCCGAAACCGCTCACGATCGCTCGCCACATTGGTCCAATTCCGTTGTTTTTCTTACTCTCGAAAAAACAGGATCTATATTGGTGCATTGAAAATGTATAACAAAACGTCGGTCCTGATTGTGGATGAATCATTTGAACAACTACCTAGCAAAGTTCAACGGGCTAGACTTACAGCTGGTGAAACACAACCTGAATGATCGAATGCTACTTCTTATTGGCGTGAATCCCATTTTCATCTTACACCACCGTAACAGGACTACGTCACGAGTTTTTTTCATCATTCTTCTTCCCAGTTTTTCTACTAGACGTTACCCCTGTTTTCTAACTCATCGCCAACAACAGCTTAATCAGTGAGGTTGTTACAAATCAATCAAAATAACGGTACACACATTGTTACGGGTGAAATTGTAGCCTGTACAGCCACTTTAGCAATTCGTGTGAACTGCGAACGAAACCGCCCAGAAAATGGGCACGTCACGGATCCTCTCTGTTATCGGACAGTGAAGTCCCTTGGAATGATGGTCTGCCCTCCAGAACGGAGCGTGTGAGTAAGCTTAACTTTTTTATTGGGTGGGATGCAAGAAGTACATATATTGATGGGAGCTGGTTATCTGCTGCGTGCTATCGTGTATAATGTAGATAATAGTTGTCATCTTGATTTGAGGTTTCTTTTTGATGCGACATTTTTCTACGCTTATTCAGGCGATCCAACGGCTGGTCTTCTATATAAGAGGATCGAGAATGCAGTACCGTTTAGTAGTAGCCTAGTGTCCTAGGCAGACAAAACAGGTAATAAGACTTTTCTGCTAGAAGAAAGGATTCAGTTGTAGTGAAGTGATTTAATAGAATATATTGGACGTTATCGATTCCATTTTCGATGTGTAATATGAAAGTGAACCTTATTATGTGCAGTTTTGAAATCAGATTGAATGTTACGATTATTGGAGGTTTCATGTTATGTTTGACAAGTGAACTTTAAACAATCTGCATGAGTTAAAATGTCACTATAGAAAATCTACGAGTTTTGAGGGTTGTGTATAACAGGCTCGGTGTTTTATTTTTTATTTTTTAATGTTTATGGAGTTAAGTGGAGAGAATAAATTCCGGTTTCACCTGGGTAGTTTCTCAATACTACAGTGTTATGTTATTTATAATTTCTGCATGTTATGTTACCCACTTCCTATAAAACGTTACAGAATAGATCATTCTTCTATGATGATGGGGATACAAACAAGACCAAGATTCTAAGTGATAACACAAACTGCCGCAGGTAGCCCATTTCAATCTAAATTGTGCCATTTTTTCATTGACAAGATTGACTGCCAGATGTAAGAAATGGTGGCGTGTGAAGTGACTAATGATGACTCGTAAAAAAATCCCTAGTTTCACATGTGACTTGACAACATTATATCAAAATTGCTCTGTTTTATTGATGTGCTTAGATAGGAATTACGAGGGATGATAAGACATAAACTAGCTCGAGATCTTGCTACAAGAAACCACATTCAAAACTAGATAAGTTAAGACCCGTGGTACTGTCTTGCCCATCGCCTTATCTGGATCCCATTCATGAGAGTGAATTTGAAGATCTTATCATTTCTACGATATCCGTATACTGAATTGTTACAGGATGACGTTCACGAAATTGCTGGCCCTAGTGGCAATAGTGCTCTGTAGCTTCGCCTCTACGTCAAGGGCGAGTCCTCTGGATCCTGAACGGTATCTTTTGGTGGAAGCTGAACCACGTGCCCAGCTAGAGGATTACCGGTTGAACGATGACGTGTGGCCAACACATTACGACATCGAAATCAAACCGTACCTGGAGGCGGAGACCGGCAAGCAGGCTTTTACCTTCGATGGCAACACAAAAATCACGGTCAAAACCGAAAAGCAAGGAGTTGCGCAGATCAAGCTGCACATCGCCCGCATGGAGATCACTTCCTGGAGCGTGGTGCGGAAATCGGACAACAATGTAGTGCAAACGCTCACGGAAATCTACGACGCCGAAACGGAAGTATTGACTATTCCATTGGCGTCTGGCGTAACGCTTCAAGCGAATACGGAATATTTGCTATCTTTCACGTACATTGGAAACATGGACGATGACATGCATGGATTCTATCGCAGTTACTATCTGCTCAACGGTGAAAAGGTGTGGTTGGGATCTACCCAGTTCGAGCAAACTCATGCCCGTCGAGCATTCCCGTGCTTCGACGAACCACGGTTTAAGGCGACCTTCCAGTTGAAGATCAACCATAAAACTCCTCAGTACAGCGTGTATTCCAATACGCCGATCGTAATTGCCAGTCCCTCCGAGTACGTATTATTTATGGACTTTAATCCAGAGTAGCCTGAAAGTTTTCATTACCTTTTTTTATTTGATTGTTTGTAGATCTGGTCGCACCCTTACCACCTTTGGAATTACCCCAAGTATGTCGAGCTATTTGGTAGCCTTCATCGTTGCACCTTATGAAATTAATCAGCGTGAGCAGATGGGAATTCTCGCTCGCCCGCAAGCCCAAAACCAGACGCAGTACAGTTTGGATGAAGGTATCAAGCTCTTGAAGGCTCTTGATGACTGGATTGATTATCCGTACTCGAGCGTTCCTGAGATGCCGCGTATGTACATGGCTGCAGTACCGGATTTCTCGGCTGGAGCGATGGAGAACTGGGGTCTTTTGACCTACCGTGAGGCAAACATTCTGTACCGCTCGGATGACTCGACTAGCTTGCAGCAGCAGCGTATTGCAACCGTTATCTCACACGAAATCGCTCACCAGTGGTTCGGAGACCTGCTGACATGTGAATGGTGGGACGTGACTTGGCTGAACGAGGGATTTGCCCGATATTGCGAATATTTTGCTACGGCCTTGGTGGAACCTTCCTGGGAATTAGAGCATCAGTTTGTAGTGGAGCAAGTGCAGAGTGCCATGCAAATGGACAGCTTGATTACGACTCACCCAATGACGCATCCAGTATACACTCAGGCACAGGCAAGTGCCATTTTCGATAACATCTCGTACAACAAGGGAGCAGTAGTCTTAAGAATGATGGAACACTTCATGACTCCTTCGACATTCTTAACGGCTTTGAGAGCATATGTTAAAGAAAATGCATACAAATCTGTACGCCCAGCTCATTTGTTCGATGCACTGAACCGCTATAACCCCAACGCACGGATGTACATGGAGCCGTGGACGGTGCAGCCCGGATATCCTTTGGTAACGGTGACCAGCAATGACAATGGATTTACGATCACTCAGAAGCGTTTCCTCGTCAACGAACCCACGCACACTGATGCTACAATGTGGCCGTTGCCGCTCACCTATGCCACCAACGCGAATGAGTTCTCTAACACGACCCCTACATTTGTGATGACTGCTTCTTACAACATTCCCATGGCGGATGCTTCCAATGTTCAATACTTCATTCTCAACAAGCAGCAAGTCGGCTACTATCGCGTCAACTACGACGCTGCGTTGTGGGGCAAAATAAGCAACGCTCTGCACAGCGAAGACTTTGGAGGAATTCACGTGCTCAATCGTGCGCAACTCGTCGACGACCTGTTCAATCTGGCCCGGGGAGATATCGTTCCGTATGGAACTGCATTGGACATTTTGGAGTATCTGAAACATGAAACGGAATACGCACCTTGGTTGGCCGCGGTTAACGGATTGACCACGCTTTCGCGTAGAATCCATGCAGAGGATGAGGAGCTGTTTACCGTAAGTGTTGCATGATCATTTACATTTTTAAACTATTGGTATAAATTATAACAGTATTCAATATATTCTCACAGATTCACATCTTGGATATTTTCGCCAAAGCATATGACACTGTCAAATTCCAAGCACCATCCCCGACCGAACGTAGGGTGTTTACCTACATGCGCCAGAATGTCCTTAAATGGGCTTGTAACTACGGGCACGAGGCATGCAGCAAGGCAGCAGTAGCCGAGTTTGAGAGATTCTATGCGAATCCTTCTGTGAAGTATGGATGGCGGAAAAGCAAGCCCATAGATTTGATCTAATGATTATTTCTTTTATAGGGTCCATCCCGATCTACGCCAGGTGGTTTACTGCGAGGGTATCCGTAAGGGTACTCAGGCTCATTTCGAGTTTCTCTGGAATCAATACCTGACCTCCAACATGGCGACGGAGCAGATTCTTATTCTGCAAGGAATGGGATGCGCATCAACTTATGAGTTGATTAGTGTGAGTAGCCTTTGACGACTTTTGCAAATCCAAAAGCTTCGCAACTATTAGAAAAAAAAAATGATTTCCTTTTACAGATAATGATGGATGCCATCGCCTCTGAGCACGTCCGATCCCAGGATAAGAGCAATGCATACACCTATATCATCAACAACCAGTATACTTTGCCGCACGTTTCCCGCTATCTTCAACTAAACCATGCAATTTGGGCGGCAGGGTGAGTTTGACATAGACAATCGAGGTCAAAAGATCGCTGTGTTACTTTTTGTTTTTCTACGTTTTATTTTCAAACAGACACGGCAGTTACTTGAGCGTTGCATCTGCCTTCAACAATCTTCTAGCACGTTTGAAGAGCGACAGCGAGAGGGACACGATTAGTGCGTTCATCGAAACAAATAAGAACACCCTCGGTCAGGCTGCTTATGATTCGATCAAAAATGGCCTCACAGAGTACGAGACCAACAAGCAGTTCACGATGCGAAATCGCGACGAAATCAGTACATTCTTAAAAAAGAAAGCTAATGGAGGCGCCGGAGCAGTATTTGCCAACGTATCAATGATTGTGAGTCTGTTGGTTCTGGTGGTATGCCGCTGGTAATCAGATGAACAATATGTGATTTGTGTAAAACGCGCGTTCTATAAACTAATAATGAAAAAAGCCTTCAGCGAGCAATAAAAGTAATTCTTACATCGTATTTTGAAATCTTTTGTTTTTCTTTTTTTGTATGATTGACGCGTATACGCAACACCAATTATCTAAACTGCATACACCAGAAAACATGGAATATGGCAACAAAGTTGAATGTATTTTTCTTGAATCCCCTCATACTTACCACTGAAAAAACATTGCTACAAGGTGCCTGCTTCCATCAATCTATACACAAGTAGGTATAACCACCCCAGCTCCATAACAACCCGGGTACTAATTTGGGCCACGTGTGCTATTTGGATTCTTTTACTCGCATAGGGGGACCAATCCCCGCGTCCATAGGCATTTCAAACTATCGTATAATTTTATTTATCTTAAGTACTCTTCTTAAATCAATAAAACTGCTTGCAACTAATTACGAGTTACTACCGTCTGACCGTATCTTCCTCGGTCGATTTCGCTTTGGAT
Organism: Anopheles atroparvus; assembly: GCA_914969975.1. Classification (NCBI taxonomy): domain Eukaryota; kingdom Metazoa; phylum Arthropoda; class Insecta; order Diptera; family Culicidae; genus Anopheles; species Anopheles atroparvus. The sequence continues at coordinate 22,145,280 of CAJZCY010000001.1, read as the reverse complement.
AAGTCCACTGTTCCGCTTTGCTGGCCGAAAGCATCACTCTTTTAAAACTCATTCAGCCAATTAACTATCGGCTGCGTGTTGCGATTTAACCACGCGATGTTTGCTTCCGTCAGCTCTACGGCCTGCTGTATTGTGCGGCCACTATCTTTCAGATGCGTTTCGGCAAATTCCTTGAGCTGTGGAGAAAGGCACGAAAGTATGGATTAGAACGCTGCTTATCTGTGGTGTTGCATGAAATCGTTTTCCCAGAAAGTAGTTTAATGTCGTAACGTACCGCTAGCAGTTCCGAGTCGGTATTGAACCGCTTCGTGGCGTACTTGAGAATTATGTTCAAGTTAGACATCGAAGCACCGAAGCTGGAAAGAAAGTTAAAAAACGAAAGTTATTCCTCACTGGTGCCCTCCGTTCCTTCCGCGAAGTATTTACTATTCTTTCATCTTTGGCCAATTGTTGCGCATATAGTCGAACGCCAGTGACTGCCCGATGACATTGTCCGCCACGGACAGAAACACCCGGAATGCGTCCTGCTTGCGAATGCCGAAATCATCGGACATTGAGTTCTCGAGGTATCGAGTCAGTATCCATGGTACGCGCGAGCAACCCATTGCGGAGAGCAGGATCTCCTTCTCGCTTGCGACGGTTGCCTTCTGGAACCGCTCCCAGGCAAAGTCCCACTCCGTCTCGTCGCCGTACTTGATGGCCGTGCAGTACACTGTACTTTTGAGGTTGGGTGAAATGCTACCACAAAAGAAGGAAACGTTTAAGAACCTTTTTGCGCTATACCGGTAAGAAGAACCAATACGGTGCGATGGGCTTACACTTACGGGTTGTTAATGTCCGGATTAGGCTGATGCATCCATTCGTAGTACTTGCGGATGCAATGGTTCACGCAATCTTTGCTTCCCAAATGACACACCGCTTTCAGCACGCTTATTCGCTTGTATACGGTCAACAAGGCACTATCGCGGTGGTCCTCGAAGCCGACTTCCTTATAAACGTTCTCCAACAGCTCCAACGAGTATTTCTGGGTGAAAGAGGAATGAAACGTCCAACGTTCAGTGATAATATCGACCACAAAGGGCGAAACTATTCTACCTTAAACAGTCCATAATTCCTGGTACGAATGAGCATCGAGTCGATGAAGTTTAACGAAGCAATAGCCGCCTTCCACGGTACGTAGTCTGTCTCGTGCACGAGATACCTGGTAACATTCAGTGCGACCGCGTAGTCCAAATATCCTGCACGGGCTAGATTCAATGCGTCGTCGATCAACTGTGCACGGTTTGACGCTGCTATCGATCGGAACTTGGTTCTATCTTGTAAGTGATTAACAATCATTTGCCAATTGCGCTCATCGTAGTTCACTCGATAGTATCCTAGAAATGAAACCGGGAATGCATTTGATATTACTACACTATTTTTTTTCCTCAGAGCGTCCTTTTGCGACGGTCCCAACATCTTACCCGTTTGCTGCACGTTCACCACGATCCAGTCGTGGCTAGGGATATCATGATCATTGACCACCAGAGACTCTTCGGCCTTCATCCAAATGTTTGGCTTCGTTTGGCGGAAGTTACTCTCGCCAAGGGTAGTGTAGGTAATCGGGATCCACCAGAGGTACCGTTCACCTAGCTGTCCCGCATCGGAGACGTTGAGAGCGTTGGCAAAAGAGAACCGTTCCTGGCGAAACACGATACTGTCCGTGTCGTAGTCGCGCAGTACCGACACCACGGGAAATCCAGTCTGCAGCGTCCAGGTGTCCATGATTTCCTTTACCGACGTGTGCTCGTCGAAGATTCCTCCCCGTCGGGCTTCGTTGGTGAGATATTCCCACAGGTCATCTTGATTTGCGCTCTGGTACTTTCTGGAATTAAACCAAGGCAAACCATCTACAAAAGAGCATCGGGGGAAACAAAATGACTACACAAAAAAGAACAGGGCTTACTTGTCGTTGAGATAGTTCGTCAGCCCGCGCTTAAACACTTCCGTCGTGAGAAAGTGATCCATCATTCGGATGATGGTGGCGCCCTTGCCGTAGGATATTTTATCGAATATCTCGTGAATTTCCTCCGGATTGTGTACTTCGACCGAAATCTGATGCGACGTAGAAAGCGCGTCCAGTGAAAACACGTTGTGCAGCTCGTTGACCACGAACTGCTCCATTGACTTCCAGGCCGGCTCGACCGCATCCACGCCGAGGTACTCCATGTAGCTGGCAAACCCCTCGTTCAGCCACAGGTCCGTCCACCAAGACGGTGTCACCAGATTACCGAACCACTGGTGTGCTGGTGACGGAAAGGGAACGGAACACAATTTACGGAAAATGGTCTCGTTGAAAGGCCCTTTTACTAACCCAGCTCGTGCGCTACCACAGTGATCACGTGCTGCTTGTTGCTGATGGCGGACACGTTCTCCTCGTACAGCATGGCCGTCTCCCGGTATGTTATGAGGCCCCAATTTTCCATCGCCCCGGCACTGAAGTCCGGTAGCGCTATCATGTCTACCTTCGGCAGCGGGTAGTCGATGTGGAAGAAGTCCTCCAGGAACTTGAGCAACTTCGGGCCCACGCTCAGCGCATACCGTGCCGACCCGATGGCGTCGGCGCGCGCCCAAACGGAAAAGTTGCCCGCCGTTAGGTTATGAAAGTCGCACACGACAAACGCCACCAGGTAGGTGGACATCGGCACGGACTGCTGGTAGACGTCCCAGACATACCCCTGAAGGCCTTCTGCCTCGCTGCAAGTGCATATTGCGGGGGATGACTTGAATGCTCACCTATCGGTAGGGGAATTACAAACTCACCTAGCGTCATACGATCGCAACCGTGGCATGTTGGAGAGTGAGACCATGTCCTTGGGCCGGGCGATGCTGATATTGAATCGTGCTTTCAGGGCTGGCTCGTCGAAACACGGAAATGCTCGGCGCGCATCCGTCGGTTGGAACTGAGTAGTGGCGGTCCATCTATAACCCATGTTCGAATGGTAGGTATTAAAATAGAGAACGACAAAGATTGAACGTTCTTCTGAATACTATTTAATTTTTAATTTCAATTGCTATTGTGTCGACAATTCTGAAAAATGATCAGTTTTGCTTTTTATTTTACATGTTTCTTATGAAAACATTTGTTTCTGTTTCTGAAAAAAAAAATCTACTCGTGTGATGGTAATTTACCCGACCCCGATCTTTGAAATTATTCGCTTGAAAATACAGTGTTGTCCTTCTACCAACACCAAATTTTGAAAATCGTTAAATTAAGTTTCTTTTTAGCAGCCAAAGTTCAAAGCTTAAACGTTCAAATCGTTCAACAACAAATGATTGCCATTGTTACCTGGTTTCGTTGTGTGCAGTGTAAGAGCTTCGATAGAACCCTTGCAGATAGTTATTGAGCACGCCTTCGTAACGTATCCGGACAACATACTGATCGCCGGCTTGGAGAGGGGTTTTCAGCATAAGCACGTAGAACTGCTTGCTGGCGATGGTGAGGTTACGATCGATTTCCATCCTCTCCGTCGTGGACGGATTCGTCGTAGTGCGCTCGCTCTCCTCCTCATCGTTCGGCTGCGATTTTTCAACCATCCGCCGTTCCACGGTTGCCTCGTGGATGACGAGCCCGGCCGCATGGAGCGTCACGTTGTCGCAGGCCTCGAGCACGTTGACGAGGATTTCCACCGTGCCGTGGAAGGTAAAGTTGTCCTCGACCAGCCACGGTACGAGCCGAATGTCGTACGCAACAGGTTCGATCGATCGAGGCAGGCGCAAGTCCTCCCGAACCGATGACGTAAGCGCCGTGTCACTATCGTTCGACGAAGGTTGCCCCTCGGCGATGGTTCCAGTGTTTTCCGTTGCTATCCGTCCTCTGGAATGGCCGTTGTTTTCAGTCTCAGCGATGGGCGGTGCGTCCGTGTGGATGGGTGAGTGGGTGGAGGGGGACGCAACGCCAGCGGAGGGTGGATGCTGTTGATGCTGTTGGTGCGGAACCGGCGAGTGTTGATGCTCGCAGATTGTCGTATGCTGCAGCGAGGTATGGTGATGGTCCTCGCACGAGGCGAAGTGATAAATCAGCAGCCCGGAGCCGCACAGGAGACAGCACACGATGGCAACCGTGGCCAGCAGGGTCATCCGTGTAATTAGGTAACCCCGGGCTCCCTGCACCGTCGTGCCATCCACCTCCACCGCCAGCGACTCTCGGATTTGCATCTTGCTGTTGTTGTTCATGGTTTCCCTTTTGTGGCTGTCGGTGCTTGTCACTCGCACTTTCCTTCTGTTTTCCAGTCGCTCGGTGACTTTTTTGATAACTCTTAACGCGGGCCACTACATTAAATCCAACGTCGGCAGGCAGTCGGTCCTCCCGGTCTATCCTAAAGCTACTTCCCACCCGGGTGCCTCTCGGTTATCTGAAGGAACAATGGGAACAAACGCAAAGAAAGGGCGTCATTGATGGTCTTTATTAATCTGGATTGTATTAATTTGGATCGATTAAACTCAGCCGAGCGGCAATAGCCTTGTTTAACTTCAGCATTTTCTTTATGGTAGGGGATCTTAATCTTCTTCTTCTTCTTCGTCCACTAGGGTCCACCCCCACTACGATCATTTTATTGACACGAAAAATTTTAAGACTTCCAATGCATTTGAAGCATAATAAAATCGAAAAATATCTCATTCGGCGATGTTGCGATCGGACTTTTGTTTTATTTAACAATAACCTAAATTTGAAAGTATACTTGTGTTCTCGAAATTTGTGAATAGCTATCTACACAGAAAAAGCACTTAAACTGTACAATAAAAATAAGGACGAGGCCAATTTTATTTTCCGATGATGTATGAGCATTAACATGATGATGTAAAAATATTTTTGCCAAGATAAGAAACTCCACCTGTTTAAAAGTGTTTTACCCACGTCTTTGCCTAACTTTATCTAAGCCCCATTTCGATTTGGTAAATCTATTCGTACATATTTTTAAATAATGCCACAAATTTCTTCGAACGGAAAGGAAGAATAGAAGATATCCAACATAGATGTGATTAAAAAACGTGCTTTCGAATGGATGTCTTATTTTAAAGGTCAAAAGCAAAAATGAGCGATCCATAAAAAAAAAACATAAATACCGCCGCCAGCAGTTCCTTTTGGTGTTATTTCATTGTACATTTCTATCCGAGGTTCCGGCTTAAAGTCAACTGTTCCAACAGAACATCCGAGGGTTCCATTTTTTTATTCCTAGATTCGGCACATCCGGCACATACAGTAATGACTCACATGCATAATCCGATCACATTCCTGTTACCGTTGTGTGTAGCAGAATTCTCTTTATTCACTTTCTTGTACATTTCTTTTTGCTCGCTTGTCTTCCCTGTACCCAACCTTGCCAGTGCCTGGTAGAATTGCGTGAGAGAATCGCAAGACGATATAATCTTCTGGGTGGAACGACATGTCCTTCCCTTACTGGGACAAGCCCCTAACGTACCGTGTTGGCCGCCGCGTCTTTCACCAAAACCAAACCGCATGAAGCCCATATGGCGTCGACGGTGTCGTTGCAAATGTTTAGACTGATTACTTTTCAGTCCCCGTTTTTATTTGTTTCTTTTTGTGTATGTTCCCTTTCTCTCGTTTGGTGTTTTTGGTGTGAAACCCATTCTATGGGCATTATCCCATGTGCTTGGCAGTTGATATGTGAATGGGAAATTTTTTTAAGAAGGATTGATTTCATGTTGGATTTAAAATGACATGCAGCAGAAACCCACACAAAAATTGTTTTTAAAAATAACATCTAACGTGAAGGTCTCAGTGAATAAATTAGATTCTCAGTGTTTTAAATGAATTAAATGGAATCATGGTACATTGAAATTTGAAATTGAAACAGACGCTAGACTTCACACCACTCTGCAATACGACAGTATTTGTATGTTTGTTTGCTCCCGTTTTCATGCTTCAAGTCCATGAGGTCATGTTGGTCACCGGACTGATAATTTGGCAAAGGTTTGCCTCCATCCACGCCCTTCCTGGATGGTGACCGAAGTCCTATTTTATAACAAAGTAAATAAATAACCATTTAAAAAAAAACAAAAAAACAAAATCTCTTTGTGGTTTATTTCACTCAGTTGCCTCAACAAGCATGGTTCCATTGCATCGAGCTGCTTCGAAATTGAGTTGAACCGTGAAGCTCTGATAACGCCATGTCAACTGGAAGCTGGTAAGAACGGAGTTCGTTGCAAACCTTACAGAGACGGGTGAATATAATAAATAATGTACAAGAAATTTTTTGCAAAAACAAACAAAAACCGACAGTAAACTTTTTCCACCGTAGCCCAGTCACACTTTCGACACCATAACTCACACCAGCTGCCGGGAGATCGGATGAATCGAAAGGATTCAGGAAAAGACTGTCGATCCAGGCGGAGATTGATGCTTGTTGCTTCGTCCGTCCCGCAGCAAAGTAAGGCTCAACCAGGCTGGAGAAATTCTACACCGGATCTGCACCAATGCGGCATCATACTTGCAGAGTTCCCGGCCAGCACCGATGCGGTTCGATTACAGACCGAGCGCCCGACCGGGTGACCTGTCATCTCGTATGAAATATTTACAGCTTAAATTACCGGCAAGAACACAGTACCGTCGTTCTTCGACTGTCATCCGGTTTGGCAAAAATACCGAGCAATGCAACCGTCAGTTATTGGAGGAAAAGGCAGGCTAGGGACCGTAAGGAAGACGTCGAGCAATGAGCGAAGAAGAAGCAACGGGATCAAACCCGGACTGTGAGAAGTAAATGGAGCAGCCCAACGGAAATCCCTTCGCCACTTGAAAGAACGCACATTGTTTCATGCTGGTTGCCGTTCGACGTTTAGGACAGATTTACAATCCATAAGCACCGCGATCATCGACTGCCCCTGCGACCGGACGCTTTCATGGCTGCACCTAATCACGTTGAATTTAAAACGAAACAATTAGCCAGCATAACTGAAAAATATGCAGCGTGTTCTGAGCGTAAGATGGCTGGCGGAAGCTCCCCGAAATGGCACCATTTCGTCCCGACACAGAGCCACAAGACGCGTACCGGATGTGACCGTGTTAGTTTCTTCTCATTCTCCCGCTCCCTTTCTTTGTTCTCTCTTCATTTCACCCTCTTCCACTTCTTCGTCCAATTTCAAACCCATTGTACTTGTGGTCCTCCGCAGCGGGGTTTTAAGTAATGTTAAATTTTTAAACACATCCCGCCGGGCGCCGGCAAGATTCGCCCGCGCTCAATACACTCCTCTTGCGGTTGTCGCTTTCGTTTGATACTCTATTATAATTTCAACCGCGGACCACTCGGTGGTTCTATTTGGTGGTGAACAAAAGCTTGGCGGCCCCTGGGATATGCAGCAGCAGTAGCATATTGTTATGCTAAACGCGCACCGCGCTGGTTCCTGCCCGAGAACGAAGGAAAGATGCAGACCGGTATTACCATTTCAAAAACGAAAGAATGAGCCACCCACGTGGGGTGCCCACGAAGTGTCCGAAATAATCAGCCGAGACCGGAATATTTTACAAAGTTTTAGAAACTAGTTCAACCGACAAACTTCTCTATAGGATCTTTTTCTCTATTATTTACTGAACGTGGAGGAAATGTTTTTTGCAAATATTTTATAATGTTCTATAGCTTATTCTTTGTCATTTAAAAAATGCTAAACAGTGCAACAGTTGCATTATCAAGAATTGCTAGGAAAAATCTGTCGGCATGCCAAGGCTTGCCAACTCCTACTTATTATTAAATAATAAATCCATTTATATAAAAAATTTACTACTACTTAGCTATTGAATATGAACATTTCTTCTCTTCAATCGAATCAAATATGCCGTAAATCGACTGTCAAATATATCGTAGCGATAACATCTTCGAATGCCGTGAAATCATAACGCCATAACTGCCGGATCGTTGCGCTTTCGTTATGTTAATCTAAAAAAATCTCGAAAAATGATTGGCGTGTCGAAGGGGCGGGCAAATCATCCTAATGCCAACGGCAAAGAAAGCAACGTCAACACTGGAAAGAATGAGGCAAGAGAAATATATCAGTTTCTTCGAGGGGCGTTCGGCCCTAGTATGGGTGATTTTATGTCCCTTCGTTTCCGTCCAAAGTTGTTCGGCTCGATGGCCTGCCAGCGGTGAGTGGAGCGTCGGCGACGGCATAAGTCACTGACCGAACCAGCTTTCGATGGCTTGATGTTCGAATAAAAACAAAAGCAAAAAAAAGGGCTACAATCAAGGCGAGAACTGGCACCGGCGGCGGAACGTTGTCACACGCACGCTGGGACAATTAATCCAATCGCATCCCGCTTGGATTCGTTAACGAATTATGGTTCGTTCCCGCATACGAAATGAGCGAAGGTTTGGCTAGGGTTAAAGGGTCGAGCCGTGGCTGAACACAGCTGAAGGGAACACGTTTCAGGGCGTACCACGGGTAACTACGGCGTACATCGGCGGACCTCTTGGTTGACTGAAGTGTGTGGTTCGTGCATGCCGATGAGACGATAAATAAATTGGTATCATTGATGTGCTATCAAAACACAATTAACAGATCGAAGTGGAAGCACTGCCGTAACAATCTGATTTTTTTCGTTGTATTGCTTTGATGTTTCAGTTTGTTCTATATATTTATGTTTGCTAAATACAGCGTAGCATCTAAAATCGTTCGTGAACGGGAATCAGTCAAAAGAAAGCATTTTTATGATCCTAGAAACTCTAGGATAACGGTCATAGGTCCAAATCTCAGTCGAGCCAAGCAGTCGAATTTTCGAATGTTCCATTATTTATTTTTATAAGGATTCTTTTATTCAAAAAGGTCTTAAAGAAGATGCGCCACGCTTGCGCAAGAACAGAGAAATATATGAATAAATATTTGCCCTACTAACTTGTCTTACTTATCTTTAAATGTTGTGAATTGAGTGTCATTTCGAATTTGTTTAGCTTTAACGTCTACTTTTTCCACCCACCGCTTGATCCGAGATGACCTAATCCGGATAGAAAATGTGAATTTCTTCGCATCCTTCATCGATTATGCCCCACGTAGGATGGAACAACGTGACTAACCTTGGACCACGCTGGCCGTGAACCTGATATCCCGCAGCGTTATATGAACCTGAACCTGATATCCCGCATTGTTGTGAAAGCAGACTAAAAAAACAGAGTGTAACGCATTTTTGTCACATCCTTTGAACCAGGGAAACGACACGAATTGTATTTGTTTTGTTCATCATAAAATCGTTATCCTTTCCACCAACATCCACGGCACGTGCCTTGGGATTGAATTGCCTACTTTCAGGGGTACAAATTGTTGGTTTTTCTCGAACATAACTGTAATTTAAACTGTAGTTCTTTGGAAAAGCTAAACATGTAAAGATAAAATAGCTATTTTATTTACGTGATAGTTGATAACATTTCTGCTTATTTGGCGTCAGCTATCGATAAAATAAAACTTCGAAAGCTTTACACACTTATGCACGCAAGGACATCGTTTCCTTATGACCTTCCGACGAGTGCGCTCATTCACATTTTAACACTTTTACTGCACCGAAAAGAGCACCCATACCATCCCATGTCGCACACCGATCGGTTCCAACATATGCCCGGATGTGGTGGGTGCTGCGGGCAAAAGTAACGTTCAAACATAATTGATTTATCAAATCAGGGCCGTGACAAGTGAACTGCAACCATTTCACGCCACCGTTTCATCGTTCAACAGTTCCGATAGCTTCGGCATCCTGGCGTCGAAATGACAGGGAAGGGTGGGTGCCATGCCGCATGTCGGTAATTCGAGCGGTGGGCTGTATTTGCCGGAGAAGATTGAGTAATCCTCGTTTGCCTGCCTCTCCTCGTTCCTCGCCGAGAAGTGTGGCTAGGAGAGGGGAGGGGACTATACAACGACACGGGAAAAAGAAATGGAATATACTTTGTTTTCGCGTCCAGCACGCTATCCGGGATGAAAGCATCTTCCCTCATTCCACAGGTGCGGTTTAGTTGATATCACGCCGGGCCCCTGTCCCTGGGGGTTACTGGGGAAATGAAGATCGTAGATTGGCACTTGAATTGATTCAAGGCCAGCTGTGGCCGGCCCGGTTTGTCTTTTGGGATTTGCTTGCGTTCCGCCCAAGCCGCTACCATTTTGCCTATCAACTGGTCGCTTGACTTTATTAGAGGATGTTTTTGAGAATTTCAGATACCTACTGAAGGTGCTATATAATTCGAGAAATGCTATTTTAATGGTGTATACAAATATTTTCAAATTCAAATTCACTGAGTGGTTTCCTTTCCTTATTTCCTTGTTTGCCTTCGCACCGTATATTAACAAAAAACAAGGGTTCAATCCTTTAATTTGTGAAACAGTAGCCGGCTGTACACTTTTCTAATTAACGCTTCAATTATAAATGTGTCAGCGGAATGCTACAATTTGAACCAAACTGCCATTCATGAAAAAAATATATATAGGACGCCCCTCGGCCGCATGCACCTCCAATGAGGCCGCCAGCGATGCGCAATTGATCGATTGGTTATTAGAACCGTTTATCAAATTTAACCAGTGGAACAGAATATCCGCACTTCGAGCCACCACCTGCATCGAGTCAACCCCAGAGCGCTCTGAAGTTTATCCATATGGCCTGAAGATTGCAACGCGTTACATCTAGCGATGCGGCGCTAATTGGCGACCAGCCACCGGTGCTTCCATCTCATCATCCATCATCTAGCCATCGATCATGAACTATTTATCCAGTCTCGCGACGATCGATGTGACACACACGTTTTGGCGCATTTGTTGTGGGGCTTGTTTAACGTTGTCACCTTAAATTAATACGATGGTGCCAAGGATGGCAAAGTCAATTGCTGCCTCCAGAAGGTACAGGTACCGTTTATGTTTATACCGAAACTCACCCAATTCGTTTGAAGATATCTACTTTGATTACAGTGAATCGTTTAATAATCCGCTTACTTGCACGCATATGGATGCACTTCTGCAAGTAAGGAAATCACATTTCACTTGCCCCAACAAACTGGGCACAACTTGCAATTGAACCATGTGTTCTTCGAACGTTACAAATTAATCAACGCGCCGCGAAGAAATAATCAAAATGCTGTATAGCAAACACACCAAACGGCCGACATGTGGTGCATGAAAATATATTTGACCACTTATTGCTGTTCTTTTTTAAAACTTGCCTTAGTACTCACTTTAAACTGAATGAGTTTCTTTTGCACGCGCTATTTTCGGCAAGGAATTGATTCGGTTTATTCGTATCGCCTCTTGATTGGTTTCGCAAGTTGGTTTTTTTTCTTTAGGTGCTCGTCGCACCGTGCACCTCACTCGCGGAATTGCTATTTTGATACATTTCTTGCACTTGGGATATTCACCCAGCACATAGTTTACAACACAGGCACATGTTTAAAACACTTTACTTTGAATCTTTGGAAAATCAAAAGAGAATCAAATTGCGCTCCCCCCCATGAAAACCAACCTTCCGGTTTGAACGCAAGTTTGCAACTGATTTTTTGATGTACGTGATCCACCGTTGAACCGATGAGAACCGATTTCATTCTCAAAACGATATATCAGGGATTTTGTCCGATAACCGGTAAGTGGGACCAAAAACGGTTCAAATCGGGACATATCGTTTGCAAGTGTTGTTACTGTTGCATACCCTCCGGCGTTCCGCCCTGGCCCCAAGACGGTGTATATAATAAGGTGGGATGCACGAGCAGTCCGTAGCTTTTATTCTTTCGCTTTTTTGTCTTGGTACGTGCAGTCAGATGCGGATCTGACTTGTTCAGTAAAATTTTAATATTATTTAAAAAAATACTATTATAGAATCTTTTCAACAGGACACCCCACAGATTCAGAATTTGGATGACAAATTATAACAACGCGACTGCAGATATTTACTGCAGACGGGGTTTGATTCATGAAATATTTCACTGCGCAGCTGCTGTCAAAGCATTTTGTTTACGTTCTTTAAGCAACCGAAACGGATCGTAGCGATCGTACACGTTTAGTCTTTTATTACATCCATCGGAAGAGTAATTTGTTTTAACGCTATGATAAGAAAGTCGTTCAAGAAAGTTTTCGTAACCGTTGGCACAACCCAGTTCGATGAACTAGTACGTGCGGTAATCGCCACAGATGCTCTGCAGAAGCTTGCCAGTCTGGGATGCGAAACGCTCACGATACAGTTTGGAAAAGGCTTGGAACCTGATCTTCGGAATGTGAACAAACAAACGACTATCAGCATAACTGGCTACAGCTTGAAAAGCAGCATTGCGGATGACATTCAAAAGGCGGATCTGGTGATAAGCCATGCCGGAGCAGGAAGCTGCATAGAAGTGTTGGAAGCCGGCAAACCATTAATTGTCGTGGTCAACGAAACTCTCATGAACAATCATCAAACCGAGTTAGCCGAACGTCTTAGTAAAGATAAATGTTTGTTTTACTGCACACCGGAGACGTTGCACTCAACGCTGGCCGAAAGTGATTTTGGTCAGCTGCAACGGCTTGCTCCTGCCGGATTAGATAGATTCGTTGAACATTTGGACAAGTTTATGGGGTTTAAATAAAATCGGGACTTTTCTATAATCAAGCAAACGTTCACGCATTGTCAGAAATGTGTGTTTATTATAATAAACATTGTGATGTGATGAAAATCTATTGGGATTTGAAAATAATATGTTTTACGAAATGATGTGATGTTGAAAATCAGACACGAAATGTGGCATGTATTTAGGAGTTGTTTAAAATGAATTTTTAATAAAAAATATATGATCTTGCATACTGAAAAATACTTGGCCGGTATTTTTCTTATTTAGCTAAATAACTACCGGCAGCTAAATTATTTTCTATCTCCCGCGCTAGGGAGCTTGAATAAAGGCGTCCGAGTCTCATTTGACGTCTGTGTTGTCAAAAACGACAGGCGTGCAAAAAAAGAAAATAAAAGCGTGCACTGAGAATTCTTGTTCTTATAAGGATTAACCGGTTTCTTCTCTCGTACAGTTAGGTAATTCGTGGTTTGTTTGCTTGTGTTTCCATTTTTCCGACAAATTTAACGCATTTCTGAAGTGAGCATTGTACCCCTTTGTATCATTACAATAGTCTAGCGTGCCTGTAATTAGCAAGATGAGCGATATTGCGAAACACCTCTGCGGAACGGACAATTGCAAGAAGTCTGCCACCCTCCAGTGCCCAGTGTGCTTGAAGTTGGGCATTCAAGGATCCTTCTTTTGCAGCCAGGAGTGTTTCAAAGGTTCCTGGAAGGAACACAAATTTATTCATCTGCTTGCGAGTGAGAAGCGTTTCTGATCAGCGCGAAGTCAACTGCAGGAATTTCTAACAGTCATGTGTTCTATTTCCGTCCCACAGAGGATAAGGATTCTAATGCATACAACCCATGGCCTTACTATACGTTTACCGGCAAACTACGCCCCTTCGAACAGTCTCCGATGCGAACGGTTCCGCTTGCGATTCCCCGTCCGGACTATGCAGATCACAAGGAAGGTCGGTCCAAGTCGGAGGAAGCGCTGCGGGGGAACAATACGATCAAGATTCTGGACGACGAGGAGATAGAGGGTATGCGTGTGGCGTGCCGCTTGGGGCGTGAGGTTCTTGACGAGGCAGCCAGAGTGTGCGGAGTCGGCGTGACCACTGACGAAATAGATCGCGCTGTCCATGAGGCAGCCATCGAGCGCGAGTGCTATCCTAGTCCGTTGAACTATTACAACTTTCCGAAGTCTTGTTGCACTTCGGTGAACGAAGTGATCTGCCATGGCATACCGGACATGCGTCCTTTGGAGGATGGAGATCTATGCAATGTAGACGTCACGGTGTACCACCGCGGTTTCCATGGAGACTTGAATGAAACGTTCTTCGTGGGCAATGTGCAGGAGCAGCACAAGAAGTTGGTGCAGGTCACATACGAGGCCTTGATGAAGGCGATTGCAATTGTTAAGTAAGTTAGTATGCCAATATTTGTAAAACAACGCTTTAAATCTATATGCTTTTTTCTCATAGACCCGGTGAGCGCTATCGTGAGATCGGAAACGTGATTCAGAAGCACGTACAAACACATGGATATAGTGTAGTGAAAAGTTATTGTGGACATGGAATCCACCGGTTGTTCCATACCGCTCCTAATGTACCTCATTATGCCAGTAAGATTCGTCCTTGTGTCAAGTATTGGAAGTTGGATCCCTCAGTTAAGTCTGCTAACGAAATTTCCATTTACAGAAAACTCGGCTGTGGGCGTTATGAAGCCAGGGCATTGCTTTACAATCGAACCCATGATTTCGGAGGGCACCTGGCGCGACGTGTCGTGGCCAGACGACTGGACTGCAGTTACTGCCGATGGTAAATTTTCGGCGCAGTTTGAACAAACATTGCTCGTGACCGAAACGGGTTGCGATATTTTGACCAAGCGACGAAATGAAACTGGCACCCCGCACTTCATGGATCAAATGTGAGCTTTGCGTTGTGCTGGAAACGCATAAATACCGTGAGCGGATAAGGATATTCTATTCGCTCTACCCCCGAAAGCATGCCGTATGTGAATTTTCCAATAAACACCTTCTACTTTTCATTGTTTATTAAGCATGTCTATTTCAATTCTTCTAGCACTTGCTTAAAATCCGTGTACTTTTTCGCCTTCGATAAGTTCTGCTTGGCAGGTTTCTCATTCTCCATGATGGTATCGACCTTGATTCGTTTTCCCGCATCCACTTCGAACAGCGACGGCTGCGTTTCCATCTTTCGTTTCTGCGGCTGAACGAAGCTTCCCTGTCCGGCGGCTCTCAACGAATCTTCCACAGTGTATGGTTCGACTTCAAGCGCCTTCAGACGTCGTTTGTGCACCTTCGTGCGGAAATGAGCTTGCAGCGCCTGGTCGTTGATGTAGTACGTAGCGCAATGTATGCAGTAGAACTGTGCGAAGCCAGGTTTATCCAGATCGATCTCTTGCTGCAGCAACTGTTCCGGATTCTTTTTCAAATCAGCGTCAATCTCATCCAAATCCCTTTTGCGGCTTCGTAGTCTCCAACGACGCCGCAGATGCGTGTCTCCACTGTGCATTTTCTTTCTCCTGTACGGCATTTTCAAATCGTTTGCCTTGGGAAAAGCCGAACCAAAATGAGGCCGCAGGTAACAGCAATGAAAACAAAACACTGGGATATTTTGAGAATTAAGATTTCCTCGTGGTGCAGCTGGGCCACTGACAGTTCACAGGGTGCCTCCAAATATTACATATGAAATATTTCAAATTCGCTAGATCCAGGTGTATGAATCACTGTGTGCTAGGTTCACACATTATTTGAATTTGAGTCCAAAACGGAATCGATCAGCGTTGACTGACAAAACCGATAAATACAGTTTTAGTTGCTTCAGAGCCTTCATCGGAAAAGGATTATTCTGTTACCACCCACTAGCGGTTTTGTAGTGAATGTGCATATTGCGGAATGCATTTGATACGTTGATAGATGTGTATAAGTTGTTTGGTATTATTCTTCTGTTAAATAATAATCGAAAGTATTCAGATAACCATGACGGATAGTTGGCTGATTTCCTTTTCATTTATTTAATTTCCATAGTTATACCGCACGTTGATGCGACCGGTGATCCTCGTGGGCATGAGTCCTGGACGCCGCTAACGGAGGATGCCAATTGAACGGGAGTTTTCCTATGTCGCGTGCTCCGGTCTATCTTTGGCCGTTTATACAAGCAAGACGGTCGGAGAAGAACGATGAATAACGAGCTGGTGGTGCTGTTTGGCGGGGATATGCTAACGGTGGCGAAAGCCGGAAGGACCCGCTGGGGGCATTTCATGAGGATAAAGGAATCATATCACACCAAGAAGATACTCGTCACCAACCCCTCGGCATGAGCCGCTGAGCAGCGCAGCAAGCCTGTGAGGTGGACCAGGTGCAGCAGGATCTGCGGAAAATCACATGTCAGCTAGGATGGAGAGCGGCAACCATGAACGAAGCAACCTGGTAAACGGCTGGTGATAAGGATCATCTTAACGATGTATATATAGGCGCATATGGTGATATGTCCATCAATTTCTCTGCCGTTTGTCTCTGTGGAACAAACAAGAAGTCATCGAGATCGTCCAATAACTGATCTGCGAAGAGGAATAACTACCAGTTGCTAATCAGGATTGTGCAAGTTCTAAGCGGTCATCGTTCAGATTGCCACCGACAAGATCCTGTCCCTCATTATGTCTATTGCAAATTCGCTGCTATCCAAATTCGCTGCTATGCAGAACGATCCTTTTAAAATCGCATGATTTATGAATATGGCGGTGTCCGTGACGAGCCGCACTTACTTCTATTAAATACTACTAGGTGCGCACCAAAGTACTTATGTAGAGAGGTGGCTTCCCAAAGGCTTCCCGTGGCAGCAATCGGGGGTAATGTTTGTTTACTACCATGAGGTCAAAAAAACGATCTTTGAAAATCTATTTGTAATTAAAGGAATTGTTCAAAGCAAATTATTAAACAATTTTCAGAAGTGTTGTGCTCATTTAAGTTTTGTTTATGCAACATCCAGCAAAAAAAAAGCCAAAACATCAGCGCCCTTAATATCGTTTATTTTTCTAAAGGAATCAAGGCGATTTGTTCAGGATGACATGACCTCTCTACATAAGCACTTTGGTTCGGACGGTTGTTTTGTTTTCGTTCCAAAGAACCAGTAGCCGATCATTTGCGCGGAATAACTTCCTTCCTTCAAGGAACGGTTTCAAGTAACCTAGGTGCTTGAGCGAACTCGCAACGCTAGTCCTGTTCAGTCAGTGTCCGACAGCCGAGCGGGTTTGTGCAGAAAGTGCCGTAATCCGTCGCGTTTCGGTGATTACCCGGTTATTGTTTCGATCTTTCGCCGTCTCTTTGTCGCCGTTGTCCCATCCACCCTGTCCCGTGGTGTCGTCCTCCCATGTGTAGTCCCTAAAACCTACTTGATTGTCCAGCGCGTTCACATTCTTTTCTGCCCTTGCAGCCCTCCTTGGAGAAGCGTCCTTTTGTATTTTATTTTATTTTATTTTTCTTTGCTTTCGGGTTTTCCCATTTTTTTTAATGGGCTCCTTTTCGACGGGGGAAAGGTAGAAAAACAGCTGAAACAAAGCGCACCCGACTGATGGCAACAGATTCGCCAGGCAGCAGCAGTAGCAACAGCATCAGTATCGGCTCCGTGCCTGTGCTTGTGTGCTCTTTAACGTTTAGCGCCTCTCGTCTGCTGATGATGTCGCCCTTATCAGTGCGCATATCAGGCAGCCGTGTAGAATCAGTGCAAGAACGAGCGGACCAGCATCCAGCATGCGGGCTGATGCTGGAGTGCGGTGAAAGCGAAGCAGAGGAGCACCGTTCGGGCAAGCGAGCGTTTCCTTTTTACCGAAGGTTTTTTTTTGTGGGTGTTCTTTTTTTAAATTTTACTCTTTTATTTTTATTTATTATTGGTCGGTGGCGCTGATTGCGGCGTCGATGGTGGTCCGGCTTTCTTGCCGCGGAGAGGACGCCACCGTTCGAACGGTTCGGAATGTCATCGAATGACAACCCCACCTCCCCAGGGATGTCTACCGCGGGGATGTTTCTTCGTCCCGGCTCTCTTCCCTTCCCTCTGGTCGGTTGCACTCGGCTTAAAACAGCTCTTCAGCCGGACGCGATCGTGCGTGATTGGTTTTGGACAGTGTACCCGCCGTGTGTGTCCTAGTTGTCGTTTTTTCCCCGCCGCCAGCCGCCCGGGAGGATATCCTTTTCGCTAATTAATATTTCCACCCACGGACAACACATGGGCGCTTCTTATTTTCCCCACTGTTCCATCGCGAACTGTCCGGGCAGGAAAACATATTATTAACCTAATGAGGCGCGCACCATGCGGGCAGGTTAAATAGTTCTTCCAGAGAAGCAGGGGAAAAAAAGGAAGCCCATCAAACCGCTGTCGAAACACATGCTCCATTCCATTCCAATCAATCAACTCAAGTGCAGTGTGATACGATGGCGGGACTCGGACTCGGTTCGTGCGCGTGTGTGTGTGTGTGTCTGGTGCGCGCGAGGTTGAGCCGCGCGCATTCATCCTCCCGACGTCCCGACGTTGCCCAGTGTTTGTTGTTTTGGTCCGGGCGTCTCGCGAAACGATCTTCGGAAGGCAGTAGGAAAGGTCGTCTCCGGGGACACAAGCGGACGGTGGCGAGATATTGCGTGTTGTTTATTTTACACACTACCGCGATCGGTGTTGTGCAGTTGTTGTTGTTCCTGTTTCTTCCTCGGCCGCAGCCAACCACACCACGAACTGCACGCTGGCCGCGTGGTTGATGGACGGCGGTTGATGTTTGATGGACGCCTGACGGTTCCGGAGCAGAGTTTCGGCCAACGCCGACATTATCACGAAGACGACGAGGAGCTGCAATCGATTGGAAGCAGCCGCGCGCTTCAAGATGCCACGCAAATTGCTTAGGCCCATTGGCGACTTTCCTCCGGCACAGCATCCGTCCAATACACAAGGAGTAAAGGTTTAATGTTAACACATCATCAACGCGTGTTTGGCGAGCCACGTTTTCGGCAAACACTTTACAAGCACAGAAAGGACGCCACCCGACTGACCCGGGTTTGCTGGGCTCCCTCCGTCGTGGCAGAAAAAGGGACGTCTAGAAAGTCTGCCGCAAATCTAATTTCGCAAATTCCTCACTACAATATGCACGAATTTTCGAACGCACGGAAACGCAGGGACGGTTCCCCGTACGCTCGCAAACCCTTCCGAGTCAGCGTGGTGGAATAAATGATGGTGATACGCCAACGCACACAGTTTCATTAGAACGTCAGTATCCTGCTCGCTATCGATGCCGAAACCGTCCGTTTCGGTGTGGGCGAAGACCTTCTAAGAACGCCTCGGGCCAAGCCGGAAGGGTAAACCCACAACCCATCCCGTGCACGCGATTACTCAACGTGACTGGAGCGCCGCCCGGCCGATACGAGACTTTGTTTGCGGACTACTGCGGCAAAAATAATCTGGCAAGAAAATCTAATAGGAACAACAACAACAAAAAAGGCGTCATGAGTCAACGACAAGCGCATAAACACACAACAGCAGCATCCAGGAGAAAGAAGGATATGACCCCCGAAACCACGCGGTTCGTCTTGGGATGGTATGGAATTTATATGGCCGACTCCTTAAACCCTTTCCGTCCCATAAGCCCATTCACGGGCGACAAGTTTTTATTGATGGGCTTTCTTTTTCCAACCAGCCTTCGGACCACATCACATCCCATACCCGCTCCCGGGCCAGGATACCGGATGGGCTCATATCGGGATCCGGTGGCGTCCGTGCGAGCCATGAAACATGGCAGAATAAAAAAAAAATGCCACAGAAAAACGAACAGCATCCGCAAATTGCGGTTGTGGAGGACGGGATGCCGGCAGCCCGAAAACCCCGCATGTACGTCCACGTCGCATGTGTTTCACGCAACGCCAACCGCACGCAAACATTTCATAATGAAATATTTGGGTCTCGACGATGCTTCCCAGCCGAAACGGAATTTCGTCTTGTCTGGCTAATTCGTTGCTATTTTCATCGGTGGAAAATTGCGTGGTTCCAGGGAACAGGGGAAGGCAAGACATCTACCAAATGGAAAACAAGTGTCTTTTACTACTCGCAGGCGCATTTCCCGTTCCTTTGCCTGCTCGGCAAAATGTGCAAAGGAGGAGCAAATGTTTCGCTTATCTATATGAACCGCCTGCTCGGATTCAACGTAATTCCACAACAAGTGGTCCGCGTGGCCTTTTCGTTTTGTTAGCGTCACCGTGCTAGATGCGTCACATGGGATCTATATTTCTCCTCTGCGCCGAGTCTTAATCTATCGCCTTCTGAATTCCATAACATGTTGGTTGATCTTTGCCTTCCGCGCAGCACGCAAATGGATGGAACGGTACTGTCGGCCCGCAACCACATTTGCGATTGTTGCCACTAATGGCTACCACCGAGAGGAGGGGGGGGGGGGGGGCGTTTTTGCAATTCGAAAAAATCTCTTTCTGAATTCAGAATTCTTTTCCATTAGCTCCGAATTTCCGCTAGACTGTTGCGTTTATATGCAAGCCATGATCCGGATGGTTTTTTGCTCTTTTCCTTTCCTTCACACGAGAAAAGGTTTCTGCGAGCGAAATATCCTTTCCCTATATTATTACTCGACCATTTTCAATCCAAATTCAATTTGATTTGCGTGGGTTTTCCTCATTTCTGGACCGATCGGGCATGTTTCAACCCCCGGTAATAACGAAAACCGCCGAAATGACGACCACCGCCGTTGGTCTGAATGCATTTGATGCGGGAAGGATTGTGATACGGGCAGGCTACGTATGAAAAGGAGTTTCGGTTACCTTGATAATCTGTGGGATTGTGGAAATGGGAGAAAAACGGGAATGGATGTGGTGGTTTTTTTTTTTCTTTAACTAAATTCCATCAACCAACCCTCCCCCTGTGTCGATAAGTACATCCGTGCGCAAACTGAAACGTTTTTAATAACAAACCCAAACCCGCTCTATTGGTATTCCTCGGATTTCCATTTAAATCGACGTTCCACCGACGGTCGTGTGCTATGGTAATCGGTAGTTGCAATCCTTTCGCCCGGATGGAGAGTGTCGAAGCATGGTGCAGATCGTGAGAGGAAAAATCAATATCGAACAGTGAAATGAGTGAGTGAAGAGTGGGGCAAAGAAAACAAACCCAGCCGTACCGAGGCGAGGCGAAAACGGGCAGTGAAAAGCCAGTGAAAAGCAACCACTACCACCGCATCAGTAGTGTCCGCCCAAGGGTGGGGAGCGGCAGGAGAGTTTTCGCAATCCTTCGATGAGCCTTGGTGTGTGCCCAGGGCGAGCTTCAGATCCACGTTCCGAGATTGGGCACGTACGCACCCGCAACGACCGCGGGCACTTAGGCACAGGGCAATAATGTAACTTCGGCGTGATCATCGCGATCCTTTCCGAGTCGAGCGATCCGGCGGTGAAGCGCTTCAGGTTCAGGAAGGTTCACGCAGGCAAAGGGGCAAAGAGTCTGTGTGTGTGTGTGTGTGTGTTCATGTGAGGCGAAGAAAGTGAAAAAGGAAGAAACATAACATATCCACGACACGGTAGCAAAGGGAGCGGAATGACTCGTCCTTCGACAACGCGTGCCGGTCCGTCGCAAAGTGTGCCGGAAATGCATCAGCAATCGGTGTATCGAGACGGAAACCCCTTTCTGGTGAACGGCCAACGTCGATGGCTGGCGATCGTCCTCGTGATCGTTGGCGTCGGGCTGCGGGGAGCTGAAGGGCTCGAGCAGAACGAGACGCTGGTGACGCAGCGGCATCGCCATCACCGGTACACGGTTGACGAGCTGCTTGAGACGCGCTTCCCGAAAAGCATCTCCGGCGACATCGACATGGATCCGTGCAAGTCGAGTAAGTAGAAAAATCCTTTTTGCCTTTTACATGCCGGGAGGGATTGCGGGGCACATCGCGTTGCATACTTTTTACATCGAATTGCAATTCATTGCATGCCCCCCCCCCCCCCCCCCCCGCAAAGTATGATGATTGAAATGGTATGCCACAGAGTGTAGGTATGAAATTTTTTCATAGTTTAGTTTTCATATCTGAATGATTCCAAGTTATACAACAATTTAAATATTTTACACTTCGTCGATTATAATTGGTTTATTTTCTAGAAATAATTTAAATAATAAAACCCAAAAGGGATAATCTTTAGTGTCAGCCACCATTCGAGCACGGTAGGGATTTGCTGCATAAATTCATCCTTCGGATATTTAATCAATTAGATAAAATTCATATCCTCATCGTTCGCTCGCAGTGCTCCATCCAGCAATGCCTGGCATCCCATCGCCGTGAAGGCTCCGAACGTAAAATTAAGCATCGGCAGTAGCATAATAATGGGCTCGGGGAATGATTTGATTTGCTAATTATTTGATTTATCATCTCAGATTTCCCGCACCGGAACGCCGTGCGGCTGCCACCCCCACTTGCGAGGGGAAGAGGCGCCGGAAAAAGGATAATTTTACGAGACGATGCGATGCGAAAAAGTTACACGATAATTTTCTCAGCTCGCGTCCTCGCAGGAGTGTGGTTGGCGGGAGAAGGGAAAAGGCTGGTTGTTTGTCTTGGTGTGCCGCGCAAAGTCGCTTCGAGGTTGTTTTGAATCAATTTAGCTAGTCAGCAGAATTTCGCGAACCATAAATTACACTGTTCGGAGAACTTTTCCCCTCTACCTCACCGGGAACGGTTGCAGTTCTTTCAATGTTTTCGTTATTATAATTTTTGGAGAAGTGTTTGATTTTTTCATCCCTTAATTAACGCGATTTGCGGAATCTGTTTTAAAGTTCTTCAGTAACGCCTGCGTACTGGCTGAGATTTATGACCCTTTTTTTTTAAAGGGATAATGGTGTTAATTTATTATCAACTCTTTTATAACCAAAACTTAACAGAAATATTGGCTTAGTCCTTACTGTCCATTTGCAGTGTACTTTAAATTATAATCCCTTTTATTTCTTTAAGCTTAAGGAAGCTTAACAAAGGAAATCAACTCACTAGACAAAAAAAAAGTTCGATGACAAAGAATGTCTTTAAAGATAAAATAAAACATTTTTCCCACAGGTCATAAAACATTGGAAGGCTACTTCAACCAATTCTGCTATCTGGATGTAAAAAAAAAACATTTAAGAGGCCATAATGTTGGTAACAAGACATTGCACATTTAGCATTCCGCCCCAGGGTGTACGGCTAATCTATCCGGAGCATGTTGAGGCGTAGGGATTTCGGTTTAATATTGCAATGTAAGGTAGTATTTTTACGTGGACTTTTCAGCGATATTGATAGAACTCAGGTAAGGATCCTGAAGTGAATGAGGACGGTCAATTATGAAACGAAATATCAAAGAGCATCTTCAGTTGTTACTCTTGTAAATATTTGAAAAGAAATTAATGATGAGAATGTTTTCCTATCCCTCAAGAATTCTACCAGCCTAATAAACATTATTTGCCATTAAAATAAGTTATACATAGTTGCATATGGTGCACAAGCTTTTTTTGTATATTAATGCATCTTATAAGTTAGGTGACATCAATTAGGGCTTTTCCTTTACGTTGAGCGACACATAAAGTAATAGAATAACAATGTTTATGCCACTTTGCGCACGTCTCACTGGTGGAGTTGAGAACTTTTTGCTCGGATTTATCGCCTTGATTTAATTTGTCACCCAAATTTCTTATTTCGGGGCAGGTGTTTCGGTTCATTGAATCAACAGGCTACAAGGTGGTAATGAATTTAATATATATATATTTTCTACGTTCGGTGCGCCGTTGAGTTAAACTTATACAATCCAATTAGATGCGTTTCTTTTTTACGTGCCTTCTGCCCAGCGGAAAAGCCATCGGCATGCCAGGCGAGAGGTGGCTCGGTCTCGCGTCGGTTGTCCTTTCTTGCCGGTTTGTGTCGGTTTGTTAAACATCCCCATTGATGATTCAATTCAGCACTCATTTATGTTGCACCGTTGTGTGTTCCGCAGTGTGCGGCACGTAGATACACCGCTCGCGCAAAGCATCGTCGAGTGAGTATGTTGGGTTGTCTTTTTTGTCCATGTTTTTTTTTTTTTGCTTCGTTCCCGTTTGCCACTGGCGGGTGGGGGCTTTTTTTGGTTCCCTTTTCCTGATGCTGCCATGTTCCGCGTTTCCTGGGAATTGAATGGAATGGAAATGCGGCAACCGCGTTGCAATATGCGATCTCGGGCGAGCAGAGCAATTTAAATGGTTTCGCGTGCGCCAACGCTCCCCGGCTACGGTTATAATTTAATTAATTCTCATTTATCATCATCCCAACTGCCAACAGGACAGTGTTGTTCTTGTTTTCGAGCCGCCACGCTGGCGATGACGCTGATGCTGCCGAGCCGATGTGTTGCGGGACAAAATTCTGTTGTTTCTTATGTTGCTCCCCCTGTTTTTACGCCGCTAATTATGGCATCGGTGGAAATTCCTCAGGCCAAATTAGCGACATTCTTTTAAACAACAACGCTGTAATTATGTAAAGTTTGCTTGGGAAATATAAACTTTCGGGGCCTATCGTTGAAAATTTCTGTTAGAAATATAAGCATTTTTGCCACAGCGCAAAACAAATATTAAACATGATTTGATTAACTGTAATGTTGCTTTAAAATTCAGGTTTAATAGGATATCATTCACGGTGAAGTATATTTGTGAAGAATACCAGACCGATTAAACCGCAATCGGAACTTTTAAAAATAAAACAGGCTCTTTAAATATGAACGAACAGTAGTTGATTTAAAATCAAATTTCCCACAAGCATGAGTGCGATTCATTCTTTTTATGCTCCAGTAATATTTCAAACGGGAAACCACCGTGTGTTTATTTTAAAAATTATCCGAACTACATTCACTTCAAAGGATCCAACGATTTTATGAATGAATTTCAGAAAAGCTGGTGCTCAGACGTGTGATTTTTGATACAATGAGTAAGTGATACAATGTTCCTAAAGTTGTTTTTTTGTATGCATTAAATTTAGCGAATGGTACATATAGGTCAAATTAGTAACAATATCGTTGTAGATCCGTTTATTCCTAGGTAACAGGTGGAGAACCCTTTTATTCAGGGACTCGACTGTACATTGCCAATCAAATCCGATGCGACCTGATTTAAATGCTTTGAAGTTTCCATTTATCGTGAATTGATGAATCCAAAACCACACTTTTTAAGATTGCTGGTTTCAGGATGCGGAAGGGAAGCGATTGAGTGAATTCATTTTTGCCGATAATTTGATTTCATCTAGAGGGAGATACTTATTTCTAAAGTTGTTTAACTGGAAGGGTTTTTTTTCCAACAACATTTCATGAAATACTCCAAAAATTCAGTTATAGCGAACAACTGGAACATTTCGCTCCTGCTGCTTTCGAAAAATGGCACAGCTTGACGGTGAAGTAATGTTTCGATAAATCTTGCTTTAACCTGATGCTTTTACCTCTTAAGTAAACCCAACATACCGACCCTCTTCCTCTTATCTGGCAAGGACATTCATCATCAATTACAACGCCATGCATCTGCTACGGTTCTGCGCCGGAAAAACAGAACAAAAACACACACAAAACAAAAAATATCCTATTTGCTGTTTTCCTCTTTCGTTTGCTCGAGTGTGACCTACCTACCGTTTGCGCTAGCTGCACTTGTGGCACGTGTGGAAAGCCGGAAAACGGGCCACAGAATGCAACGGGTCCCGCTCCCATCCATCATCGTGCTTTGGACGCCGAGTAACTTTTCCATCCCAATGATTTGTTCCCTAAATTGCACCCCGTCTCAATTACAAAGGAAATTTCACTTAAGCACACACACAAACGAGCGTACACGAACCTACGGCTGAAAGACTCATCAGCATCGCCCGGGCAGCGGGTGAACTAGTGCAAGGACTGCGACGGAAGCATGAGGGTTTTGAGGTTTTAATTTCCCTCAGCTCATTCCTCCCGAAAAACCGGAACCACATGTGTGCAGCAATCAAGCGTTTGTGTGTGTGCGTGGTTGTGCTTTGAATATGCTCGGTCGTACGGAATGGTCAAATGTCGAGCAGCAAAGAAAAAATTGGAATGCAATTAAGTGCACATATGCATTTCTATGTGCGCCGGTTGCAATTTACCTTTCGTTGCATTCGACTTAGAATTACTTATCCTAGGAATCGCTCACTCTCTCTCTCTCTCTTCCCTGCCTGCTCTCCTTTACTGTTCCTTCCTCACCCCTTTTCCCCTTCCCAGTGCAACGTAGCATACGCTGGTCGATGTTTGAACGAGTTTGACCATCGGAACACACATGTGGACCGCATTAACTCGACCACAGCAGCCCGATGGAATGCTTGGCAGGTTCTAACTTTTTTGTTTTGCTTGTTTCTTCTGGGGCTGGCGTTTCTATTTATTTTTTTTTGCTCTCCATTTTTCTTTTCTTTCCTCTCCAAACCGCCAGAACCAGCATGAGTTCGTTGGAGGAGGATCGGACGGAATGGGGTCTGGGTGAAGCCACGGGAAGGACGCAAATGTACGACAGCACGCCGTGCACAATAGACTGGGTGGGTGGTGTGATGGTTGGTAGCGATTGTACCATTAGATGGTTGATTCAAATTTATTCCAAATTTATGTTCCGATCCATTTGTTGGTGCCAGCCAGGTTTGGGGTCAGTCTTTCCGGCCGGAAGCGAAAGCGGCTTACTCCGGGCGGTTTTGCCCTTTTGTGTGTGCGTGTGAGTGGGTGCAGCGATGCTGGACACCAGTCTTCTGACGAATGTGGAAAATTGAATTAGACCCAATATTATCTCATTGCATCAAAGGATTTCATCTCGGTTTAAATTTGATTTTTTTTTCACTTGTGGCTGATGCTCATCCCAATCCTCCGGCTGCATTTGTATGGTTGACCACGGACCACTCAAACGTTGGTTGGTTGGGCAACAAAGCTTTGTGGTTTTACTATTCCAAGGACGTCGCGGTTAGCCCCGTAAGTCGTGTGATGGCAGTGTTACGGAATACTGAACGAGTTAAAATCATTTCCACCCCCCACCCGATTCACCGAAGACATCAACGGTCTGCTGGGCTGAAAATGTGTTGATTCATACTTTACTGATGCCCGGATGGATTTATTAAACAGTCATTTTGATCGATCGAGCGTAGATGAAAGGACATATCTTCGGAATACATTGTGCTATTGGGCATTGTCGCACACTGGGAGGTTTGGACATGCTGTGTAAGCCGGACTAGGGGCCGAAAATGAATTTATTTTATTTTCTCATCAATCGTGCACGATCGATGATTCTTCGCATATTATAAGCTGGGTGGGTTAACGAGTTCATGAGTATTGTGTGGAAAAAGCAAAATGGAAATAGGAAAATTCTCAAAACATATTAGGCCTTTAGATTTTTTATTAATCGTTTTGCCTTGCATGGATCCCATGAAATGTCTGAATTTACTATGCTTTGCATTTTATCCATAACATAAATGTATGTATCTTAACTTTTCTAGAAAATTATTATCAGTTACATATTAAGTGATAAATTATGTTATTAGCCTCCGTTCACATTTATAACCTCGTACGATAAACAACAATTTTCTTAGTATAATCAATTGTTATTCTAGATTAAGATTAACATTTATGTCGTAGAAATGATATGTCTTCTCCTTTTTCCATGGTGTAACGACCAATTTGGTCATGCCTACACCCTCATGCTTAGGGCTTGGCTTACAATACTTTTTCCCTTTCAATGTTCATGGACAGTCAATCCTTCGTACCGCGTGAGGTCCGGTATGAATTCGAACCCGCGCCATCGTGGGTTATGTTTGGGCCGGTGTACGCGCTCGGCTATCGCGGACCTATGATATGTAGTGGGGTTAAAAAACAAACAAGCATTCCCTATTTACTTTTCCCATTAAATTCCTTCCTGGTAGTAAAACTAACATGAACAAGCGCCATTGCATGCACTTTGGCCGACATATTTTAGGTGCTGTAGATTAAAGAACATACGTGCAGCGTGTGGGATCTAGTGATGGAAACTCTAACGGTGCAACTTGTGGCTCGAATGGCTTATGACTAAGCTGTTGGATTAGAAAAGTTGTACTTGTAAGTTCTTTCCGAGATTAAAACTAAACATTAATGTTGCCCTGTAGTTTCGACAACGTTCACAGGACAATGCTTTTTTTCCAATGGTTTAAGGAGCTTGTCGGAAGATTGTTTAGGGTTTTTTTTTTTTATTTAAAAAGTTCCCCTTCCCTGTGCTTTGCTTATAGCTAAATTACATATATAAGTTCTTCAAACCTGGAATCTGTGGAAATGAATGTGTATGCAGTGTCCCATGTGGGTAGTAGCTGTACCATCATTTAATAGCGATGATTACTGCTGTTTAGTCCATAAATTTGCACAAGTTCTTCAAAACTTTGCGCTGAGGAATGTATTACGGCCATAAAAGTTAATTAATTTCCCGAAACAAGTAAAGACTGGCTCTGCGTTGGCAACCCTCCACCAGTTGGGGGGTTTTTTTTTTCTTCTTTCATCTCCCAAAGATCGGTCGTGCTCGGTCAGCAAAATGTTTCGTTCACCTGCACCGGGCACCGTACGGTAGTGCATGTTCATGTAAGGCCAGGCCGCACATGTAAAGGTGATAAATGTTCGGCCGCTGCCGCATCTGGCCGGGTGAAAATGGTTTATGGACGCTGGACGCCCGTTTAAACACCGGTGGCATTCCTCGGTAACATTCCCCACCCGCCGTACTCACACTCCCTTCCCCCGTTTGTTTGCTCGTTCCAGGTGGCTTCATGGGTGACATCGCGCTGCCGAACGTAAATTACGAAACCGAATGGCAGCGGCAGCGGCTGAACAAGAGCCTCGAGCAGGACATCGTCAAGCTGAAGCAGGAGGTGTACCTGGAGGGGCTGCAGGTGGAGGAGGAAGGCATGACCGACATGATACGCAAGAAGACGAAGCAGCGCGCTTCGACCCCGCTGGCCGGCATGACGCCGAACGCGCGCACCGCCTCGTACGAGAGCGAGAACTCCATCACCGACAGCTCCGGCGAACCGACGCCCGTCCGGGCCACGATCGTCGACAACCGGGACAACATTATCAGCCGCCGGCAGGAAGGACCACCGGCACCGGCAGGGGCCTCGACAGGAGCAGGAGCGGCAGGAGCAGCTACCGATGGCGACACGAAGAAGAAGAACGTGACCGTCGACGCGCGTAACATCGACCACAATCGGATCCAGTCGAACAGCAAAGACATCGTTATCGATTCGATCAGCGATAATATTATCAGCAGCAATCACGCCAGTAGAAAAGTAGCCACATTTGCCTTACCTACGACGACGACGACGACGACGACAACGACGACAACAACAGTGCACCCATCGGTCGCTCCTGTGGCGCGTTCTGAGCCTTCCCAGGAGCAGCCGGAAGCGAAGGAAATGGAGCAGCGGACCGTGGACTCGGGACGGAAAAGGCACGCCACGACCCACGGGCAAGACGTCGTGCAGCTGTTGAGCGTCCCTGCCGGGGAGGTTGACGGTAAAACCCGCCGACGTCATCGTCGGAGACGTCGGCAACAGCATCAGCAGCACCATCATCAGCCGAATCCCCTGCTGCTGCTGGCGGAAGCAACCGATACCGAGGGGACTGCAAAGGATAGCCGTGCTCCAAAACCGTCGGTGCCCGACAAGAACTCGTACCGTTCGCGCTTGGACCGGCTGCGGGCCGAGCTGGGCACGGTCACGTACTCGGTGCGGGACCGTAATCTACGCTCGCACCCGCACCAAACCCACCCGGCGCAGTCTTCCCCGGAGCGTGGCACCCCAGGCAAGAAGAAACGACGCACGGGGGCCGACGGCAAACGAAAGCAGCATCATAATGACGGCTTGGACGGGGTGGCTGGCAAGCGAACGAAGGCGAAGAAGGCGGACCCTGTTGACAGCACAGTTCCTTTCCCGAAGGCAGCTGGTGGAAGGCAGCAGGTTGATGAGGTGGACACCGACGTGCGGCAGTATCATCCTCGGCAGGCCCGGAGCAAACACCAACAGCAGCACCAACAGCAGCACCGTCCGGCGCCAGCGGACGATACCGACGACGAGATGAATTTGCATTTCCTCCCGGAACATCAGCCAACGTCCCCCGGGGGCCCTCCACGCGACGGTCTACCTGTTGAAGGCGAAGCAGACAGGTACGTACGCTTGTGGGAGCGAGGGGGTCGAACACAAAGCGACGCTAGTTGTCGGTGTGCGGTGGCTCCTTCTGCAAGGATCATTTCCCGAATGGCTGATGTCGAGTGTCTTGCAGCAAGTGGTGCGCGGCAACTCGTCAACCGTCCGCCGTCCCGGCCTCAGCTTCGGCTTCGGTCATGCCCGGTCGTCGATTGCCTGCCTGAAACTTTGTAAATGGTACTTGTCTGCGTCGGCTATGCTACGCTTCGTTTCGCCGGAGCCTGGAGAGGACTTAAGCGCAATCCTCCCCCTCAACTGCTGGACCGTGGGTGGCGATGCCGCAGTGGAGATCCTTTTCATGCCCGCGTACCGAATGGCAGAAGCGCCTGGCGTGTCCTGTCGTACGTGTGCGGCATATATAAATAGGCACGGTTCAGGAGAATGGGGCAAAGGGAGCACCGTAAGCGTTATGCAAATAGAGGATTTTCGCTGCTCGCCGCTCGGGGACCGAGAATCGGGAGGAATCGTGCCCGCAAACAGCGCCCGGGACTCTTTGATTTATCATCCCCACCCGGTTGTGGTGTGCGAAGAGGGGTGTCCCGAGCGTGCCAGCCAGTTCATATACATTGCAGGTCTGTTTGCATTTCGTTTGTTCCGCCGACCTGCAAAAGAGTGCAGGTGTATCGCATTTATTCGGCTGGCTTCTGGCGAACGGTTGTATTAAATTTTCTTCCTCTCCAAAAGCTGTACAATCAGTCCGGGCTTACCGTGCGTCTTGGGGTTTCTCCGGGATTTTATGGAAGAATTGAAAGATATCAGATGATGCACCGGACTAAAATCTTACATTTTTCCTCGATATAAGAATTATAAAGCTTTGGATACATCAAATGCCGTGATAGGCCGTCTCGAAGCGTTTCACAAATGTGAAATCTACAGCCATACTTAAAATGTTCCAACTATACAACATTTTATACTATAATAACGGGACATTGAAGGACTAAGCAACTTGAAGTTATCGTAGACTTTCTGAGGTTTCTTTAAAAAATCGATTTCCACAAACAGAGCTGAAGGCCAAATGAGATTCTCAGAGGATGGTCCACTTTATGATGCAATGGTTTCGGTGCTGTAATTTGCTACCATGGTTTTATGTACTCCAATGCCAGCCGCACTTCGAGACATTTTGCCGGTGGTTTCCCGCGTTGTGTACTCATGCGTCTGGCGAGCGTTACGATAAGTTGGGTTGCATTAATTTGCTCCTTTTTTATGATTACTCATCACTCCGCCCTATCATCAGCTACATCTATCATCCAGCCGGAGAGCATCATCGTGTGGCGCGCGCGGCAACGGCGAAGAAGGAACGCATCTGGGACTTTGGCGTCATCCCGTACGAGATCGATGGCAACTTCAGCGGCATGCACAAGGCCCTGTTCCGGCAGGCGATGCGCCACTGGGAAAACTACACCTGCATCAAGTTCGTCGAGCGCAATCCCATCGACCATCCGAACTACATCGTGTTCACCGAGCGTGCGTGCGGGTAGGTGGACATAGCGGCCAAAAAAGCGAATAGGATCTTCTTCACCATCCCGTTTCGTATAATTTCAGGTGCTGCTCGTTCGTGGGCAAGCGCGGCAACGGTCCTCAGGCGATCTCGATCGGCAAGAACTGTGACAAGTTCGGCATCGTGGTGCATGAACTGGGCCACGTGGTTGGTTTCTGGCACGAGCACACGCGCCCCGACCGGGAGAACCACGTCGTGATCGAGAAGAACAACATCGTGGTCGGGCAGGAGTACAACTTCAACAAGCTGACCGAGGACGAGGTGAACTCGCTCGGGCTACCGTACGACTACGACTCGATCATGCACTACGCGCGCAACACCTTCTCGAAGGGCACCTACCTGGACACGATCTTCCCGATTGAGATGCCGGGCCGGAAGCGGCCCGAAATCGGGCAACGGTTGCGCTTGAGCGAGGGCGACATCGCCCAGGCCAACCTGCTGTACAAATGTGCCAGTAAGTACGCCGTTTATCCCATCGGTCCTGGTACTAGGAACCTCCTTGAGTTCACGGTTGACTCGTGCTACCGGTTTTCCACCTCGCCGTGGCATGAGTGTGGCCACGCTTCGTTCGAATTGAAGTTTATTGAAATTCTTCGAGCCCCTCTTCGCTTGGTACGGGCAATTGAACAAATTTATCGTCAACCTGGATTGGATGAATCCGGGCGTACTGCCTTTCGAATCAATTCATCGGAAAATTCCTAGAACTGTGATTCACTTTTCAACCAACACTGACCGGACGTGCAGGAAAAAACGAAAACTACTCGACCGTTCCGAAGGAAATCCAACCACCGCTTCCGCCTGACCGACCGAAACGATTGTGCTCATGCAAATTCTCTCTTTTCTCCCCTTTCCGCTTCTAGAGTGCGGGCGAACGTTCCAGGAAAACTCGGCCACCTTTACCTCGCCATCGTACTACTCCACCCAACCGCTGACCGAACCGGAACGCTGCGAGTGGCGCATCACGGCAACGCACGGCGAGCGGATCGTGCTGAACATTACGGATCTGGTAGGTTTCGGCAAGGCTCGACTCTTTTTTAGCGTTATGTGGGCCGCTTTGCGGCCTTCCGACCATAGCGAACAGCAGCTGGTCGATTTTGGCAAATTAGCTTCTCCCTCCCATCTCCGGATGGGATGCCGGCCCATCAAAATGTCGTTACGTCGATCCATCTTTCGCACGATTTGATTTCCTCATTATGTATGTGTGTTTGTTTGTTTTGTTTCTCTACTATCGTGTTTTTCTTTTTTGCTCCAAGGACATTTACAAATCAAACAGCTGCCGGTCGGACTATCTGGAGATACGGGACGGCTACTGGCACAAGTCGCCTATTCTGGGAAAATTTTGCGGCTCCGGCAAGGTGAACGAGCTCATCCGCTCCACCGGCAGCCGTATGCTGCTCACGTACACGACCACCTTCCGGCAGGCGTCGATGCGCGGCTTTGCGGCCAGCTACGAAGGTGAGTGAACGGGGGGTTTTATTTTTTTCTCCTATGTTTATTTTCCTAAAAACGATCAAATGCTAACCGGGTCGGACGAATTTGAAGTCGTACGGTCGAGAGACGGGTGAGATCCGTACGGATGGTGCATTAGTGAGATTCGTCCGGAAATTACAAATGAGCCGGTAGAAAAACACGTTCGTCCGTTGGTGGGAAACTCCTTAAATTTAGATTGCGTCAATTTTTCAACCACATCAGAAAGGAATTTTCGTAAATGTCTCTGGTTTCGTTCCTTTCGAAAGGAAATCTATCTTGTTTTATCTTCTATTAAAAGTAAAGCTTTGAATAAATACCAAAGAAGAGCCCAGTTTTTCAATCGTTACATATGAATTATTTTGCTTCCATTTGCCCTTAAGGCTTAGCTAATCTCTCTCAGAGATTGTCGTTAAACGATATTGTTTTCAGCCGGAAAACACCGGTTAATCCCTATTAAAAACGTGTGTACCGTATATATTCGATAAATATTAATGGATCAGAATAAACGCTAGCCGTTGGCCTACGGCGTGCGGCGTATAGAAACTGGGTGCTTAGCTTCATTAATTATTGAAACCCCTTACCGGACCCATGAAATGATCGATTTTAATTAGCCAATATCATGTTCGATGGCCGACGAGGTTGGGTTTGTTATCTCCGTGCAGTTCATCAGCAACTGCCAAAGCCAATGAGGTATGTGGTGTAGGCGGAACGGGTCGAACACGGTGCGGTGAGTGGTTCTTTGGGTTGAATGTTTTCCGCTTCATGGAGCCAAAACCCTCGCCCGTGCTCTCTAATGCACGGTGGGATGATGGTTTTTCGCTAGAATGTCCTTGGCAACTTAATCCCGGATCCGTTACGGAGGAGTAACTTGTATCCATCACCGAAATGTAATCAACTATTCTCGTTCGAGTTTGGGGCGGGTTTGGTCTCATTTTACAACCTAGCCTCGCCCTTCAGTCCCGAGTACTCGACGAAGCATTGACCCAAATAATGGATGCGTTTAGATTCTGTGTTTTTTCTTGCTCTGTTTCAAATACCCTTTGTTAAGCATGGATTATTTTACTGGTCTACCTTCGATGCCCCTTTCTACCCTGCTTCCAGCGATCTGTGGCGGTGACATGAACCTTGAGTCCGGCGGTCGGCTAGAGTCCCCGAACTACCCGGTCGACTATCTGCCGAACAAGGAGTGCATCTGGCGGATAACCGTACCGAAGGACTACCAGGTGGCCTTAAAGTTCCAGTCGTTCGAGGTGGAAAACCACGACAACTGCATCTACGATTACGTGGAGGTGCGGGACGGCGGTACACCCGAGTCGCAGCTCATCGGAATCTTCTGCGGCTACAAGATACCGCCCGACATGAAGTAAGAAACCTTTCTCGGATGGTTTTGCCCTTCGCAAAGCGGTGGTTCTCACGTGCCTGGCGCTAACGTGTGGTAGTGGTTTTGCCTCATTTCCACCCTTCTTTTTTGTTTTTGCAGGTCAACATCGAACAAGCTGTTCGTGAAGTTCGTGTCGGACGGGTCGGTGCAGAAGGCCGGATTTTCGGCCACTTTCATGAAGGAGGTGGACGAGTGCGAGCACATGGATCACGGGTGTGAGCACGAGTGCATCAACACCCTCGGCGGCTACGAGTGTGCCTGCTACATTGGCTACGAGCTGCACAGCGATAAGAAGTCGTGCGAGAGTAAGTGGTTCCGGTTCTGCCTTTTCAGCATTATCCACTTCACGGAGCACCTTTCGAGGGTGCGATTGGGGTATTTTTGGAACAAAGAAGAAATACCCTTTCTTTGCTATCCTTTTCACGTGTAATCGTTCCTAACGTCTGTTTTTTTTTTGCATGTTGCTTTCTTGTATGTAGATGCATGCGGAGGCCAGATGGACACCCTGAACGGAACCATCCAGTCACCGTCCTTCCCGAAAGAGTACCCATTCATGAAGGAGTGCGTGTGGGAGATAGTGGCGCTTCCGCAGCATAAAATCACGCTCAACTTTACCCATTTCGACCTGGAGGGCAACACCTTCTACCAGGCATCCGAGTGCGAGTACGACTACGTGGCGGTGCTGTCGAAGAGCCCGGACGGGACGCTGCACAAGCATGGTTCGTTCTGCGGCTCGAACGTCCCCGCGCCCATCACGTCCGAGTGGAACGTCCTGCGGCTGGTGTTTAAGTCCGACAAGACCATCCAGAAGACTGGCTTTGCGGCGCACTACTTTACCGACATCGACGAGTGCGCGGTGAACAATGGTGGCTGCCAGCAGGAGTGCAAGAACACCATCGGCTCCTACCTGTGCTCGTGCCGAAACGGATACACGCTGCACGACAACGGGCACGACTGCAAGGAGAGCGGCTGCAAGCACGAGATCTTCACGCCGCACGGCCAAATCCTCAGCCCGAACTACCCGGACTACTATCCGCCAAAGAAGGACTGCATCTGGCACTTCACCACCACGCCCGGCCACCGGATACGGTTGGTTTTCAACGTGTTCGACATTGAGCCGCATCAGGTGTGTGTGTGTGTAAACTGTCCTGTGTGCTTTGGTGCCTTCGCTGACGATTCATCTCTTTTCTTGCAGGAATGTGCATACGATCACATCGTCATCTACGACGGGAACTCCCCGGACAGCCACACGCTGGGGCGGTTCTGCGGCGCGAAGATCCCCCATCCTATCTCATCTTCGTCCAACCAGATGTACATGGTGTTCAACACGGACAGCAGCGTGCAGCGAAAGGGATTCTTTGCCAGCCACTCGACGGCATGTGGCGGCCGGCTGAAGGCGACCGAGGTGAAGAATCACTTCTACTCGCACATCAAGTTCGGTTCCGGCATGTACGACAACGGGGCCGACTGCGAGTGGACGATCGTGGCCGACCCGGGCCTGAACGTGCAGCTCAAGTTCCTCAGCTTCGAGCTGGAGGAGGAGAAGATGTGCTCGTACGACTACGTCGAGGTGTACGGCGGCCTGGACGACGAGAGCGGTCCCCTGCAGGGGAAGTACTGCGGCAATGCGGTACGTTACGATTTTCTGCTGGGGGCGATGGGAAACGGTTGGGCTGTTTTTTCGCCTTTTTCTTTAAACCGTATGGTCCACCCTATCGTTTCACATTCTTCTTTTTTTGCTTCTCCTTGATGTTTATTTCTTTTCCGGTTTTCTTGTGGACCACGTGTCGTGCTGTTTCTCTCTTTCTCTGTTTTTTTCCACTTTCAACGCTGGCGCGTATCCTGGCCAACCCCACAGAACCCACCGGAGATCATATCGATGCACGAGGCGCTGATGGTGCGGTTCCGCTCGGACGACACGGTCGGCTTCAAGGGCTTCTCAGCGGCGTACGTCGCCATCAAAGGGAACGAGGGCACGCTGACCACCGACGAAGAAGGTTCTGATAGCTCCGATATCATCCCGTTTCCCGGTTCATTAAAAACAGTGTTCATCAAACAGGGCGAAGATATGGACGAGGAGGACGAAGATATCGATTATGAGATCTACCCAAACCGGCCGACCAGCAGTAAGATCGAGGAGCACAGTGAGGTGCACAACGAAATACGCTCGTCTCAGGCGATCGACTGAAAACCATAATCAAATCACAATTTGCTACGCCAAAAAAAAAAAACAAAACGGGGCCCCCGCGAGCTACACCGCCCGTGGCGCGCTGCCACGTCATGGACAATATTTTCAATCCCTCCCTTCCCAAGTCTCCTCCCTGTGCATTCGCCCGTCATCTCTGTGCGCTCTCTGGCGTTCTCTGTTACTATCATCACGCCCCGAGGATGGACGTTCCGTCGGTGAAACACGTCGTGGCCACCGCCCATCGTATGACGATGACAGCAGCTCAAATCTCTGCCCTCAGAACCTCACCAGCCCAAAGATCTCCTTCCCCGCCCTGACACACTCATCCGTGTTGCAACCTTGAATGAACATTTAATTTCGATACCACCATATCGTACGAAATCCATCCGTACGAAGGATGGATGGGCATTTGTCTTCCCCAATCCTTCTCACTAGTAAGTTTAACCTAATTTGGAGCTCAAGAGCGATTGTGTTGGACGTCGTGATTTGTTGGCTCGACGGATCGCACTAGTTAGATAGGCGCGCAAGGATACTGATCCGAGGGGTAATAGATTCAACCACTGGTTGGTCAGTGCGAATGCTACAATAAGCCAAAATTGTAGTGAGTAACTTTAATAGCGATAAATGAGCCATACGCCAGTGGATCATAAAGATATATACATACATATATAGTTATATTTACATTATAAACGAAAAAATCATTGGTAAGTCTGTTTGAAGAAATATCTTAGTAATAAATGTTAGGAAAATGATTATTGAATATACGCGTCGAGTCCGTTGCCCAACGTCTCGAAGTTTTAATTTGTCCTCCCAATGCCCAACGGTTGGCGTGATACAGCAAACGGCCCTACGTGACAAGGACCGTGCCGGTTATCTCTTAAAACTAGTTGAAGTTTAGCAGCGTTTCCTAGTGTTCATTAAGATTTTCTTCCTCTCATATCAGGCACCGTTGTGCGGAGCGGTCCCTTTCCTCTTTCCCTGCTCTGTATCATCCAACGGCAGTAGGTGCGACCCACTCACTAGCATGCAGCAGTAATGGTCGGGTAGTATGTAGGTAATTTTAAAGCGCGCGAATACGGCTATAGTTAGTGATGTGATTGAAAAGAAGAAAAAACAAACAAGCAACAATAATGTAATTTTGTGTCATTTTTTGAATGGATCGAACAATAAAATCAATCAATTTTCTCATCGATCTATCGCTTCCAGTGGCACGTGGTCCGTGCGGGATGGGATGTTTATTCGAATGTTTGTTGCCGTTATTTCCCAAAATGTATCGTTTGCTTTGTATCTTACATGGCTTACAATAATCAACATTTCACATACAGGTAAAACCAACCGGAAAATCGATGAAGTATTCAGTCGTCGTTTCAATATCCTAAATTAGTGTTTTATACAAATGGCCTCCCTCTAGGAATTTGAAATCAGCAATTATTATAGTAACATAAAACCGGTTGCAACCGCTCGTTCGAATGAACAGAACCGTTTCGCAGATTTTTATGGGACGCTCGATAGAAACGTCATTTTTCAATTGTCGAATGTCAAAATACAATTGCCAACGATTTTTCCAAAGCCGCCATAAACAGCTAACGGACGTGCAACACAGTGTGTGAGCTCAAGTTGGCTACAGCAAGCGATTTTAACCAATCCGTAGCAAGAACTAATTGGTTTCGTTGTTTCCATCGAACAAGATAGTGAAGTTACTATTCTATTCGCACAGCAACCGTGGATTGTTTTCAATAGTGAATACAGCTGCGCTTCTTTGCCATCGCGTACTTGGGAAGCGATGAAGGAAGATGAGCGCGTTTGAGGTGATATTCCTCGACAATAAGCGTAAACGTGTTTTGTACTGGAAGATATGCTTTTCTTTTGACTGTCGATTGCAATAGGTTACCTGTACACCGCCACGTCCTGTTGCGAAGAAGACGAACGAAGCTCGCGAACCGACGCTTGTGCTGCTCGGACCTTTTACTCCCAAAGCTACTGTTGTGTTTGACGGCGTACCCGTGGGGAAAACCGCCCGTCGTTTGCTCATCGTGAGAAATACAAATAAGGCGTCGGTACAGGTAAGTACGCAATGCACTCCAACGCCGCTAACTGCACCAATTAATAAGATTACCCGTTCCACTGTAGGTAAACCTTAGCAAAGTTCCACACCCCGAGTGCGGCATCAGCTTTGAGTGGACGACGGCCGATGTAGATGGGGGTGCAGAAAAATCCCTCGAGGTTGTATGGAGCCCGCAGCTGCTTATACTGGGCAAGGAAGTGGTAATACTAGCGGACAGCTTGGGCAATAAGAAGGACGTGCAATTTATTTTGAAAGCTACTGAATTGAAATCGGCCGGCCGAAAAGTAGTCAGCAAATCGTTTGCCGTGCCGAAAAAGTTAAAACTAAAATCACCATCCCCGCCGAAAGTTAAGCTTAACCGGAGCGTTCTACCCAAAAGGGCGAAGGCGTCACCCTTGAAGAGATCTTTATCGTCGGGAACGTCACCTAGCAATTCCAGAATGGGATCCATTACTTCGAAAGTATCCAACGCTGTGCTTGGCCCGAACAACGAACACAACGATTTGGAGCAGAGTGACCTCATGGACGAGTTTAGTTTGAGCCCTGCTGAGCGTAAGAAAATTGACAAGGAAAACATAAGTCCAACTAGTCCCCTTCTGGGCACGGGTCAGCAAAGTACTAGACAGCAGCTGACGCCCAAATTTAACAACGACAGTTATCTTTCCCATGTCCTGAACCAACCGACGCCGGAATGCTATCTGAAGGGTAAAACACGCATGAATCAGGCATTGTTAGGCATTTCCGATCGAAAAGAGATTGATTTGTCGCCCACAACCCAAAGCCCAAAGGGCACCACGTACCCGACGATAAAAATTACGGATCCGTCTTATAACGAGAGAATACCCTTGGCGGCAAGCGTGCTGCAGAGCAAGATACAGACACAGCAAGACATGACTACAACGCCGTTAGATCGTACAAAGTTCAATCCCGGTTGCGTTTCCACCGTTACTAAGGCAACCACCATCGACAAGACGTTTCTAAAGCCGTATATGGGCAGCTCAACTATCGAAAGCAGTGACATACAACCGCGGGTAGAGGATAATTTACAACGTTACTTGACTTTCTCGCCAGAAAATACACCGCTTTGTGAACCTGAAAAACACATTCCGACGGAAGTTGGTGGTGGAGGTGATGGTGGTGGCGAGCCGGCGTTCGCTCTTGTCGTGTCTGAATCAGGAAACACCGAACTCCAGGATAAGCGAAAGCTAGAGCTTAGCAGTGTTTCTGATGATTGTCCCAACGCCAACGAGTACGGTCGTCCAGGTGAAGATAATGTGGCGATTAACAACAAGACGCACCCGGTGGTGCCACACGACACTAGCCCACAGCTGTCGATAATCGCCGAAGAGAACCAGGCGGAGTTTGGCGTCACATTCAGTCGACGCCAGGGGCTGCACAATGGATCCGTGTCGGATGTGGCGGACCTGGTGCTATCGATGCACCATCAAAAGACGTTCACCGTGACGAGTGAGGAAAATCTTCGCTCGTCGTCGGTGGAAAACATTGCCCGGAACGTTACGGTCACGATGAAGGACAGCATATCGCTCTGCTCGCTACCGAATCTGCATGAAAACAGCGGCATTGCCCTCGACGATGATGAGGCGGGGGGAAGAATCTTCAAGGAGCACGAAATACGGGCCCAGTCGAGTCGGTTCAATCTGCACGAGGTCGGCCGGTACAGTGACGAGATGGTGCTGGGAGTCGGATCGGTAAGTGGTGGTCAGGGAACGGCGGCAGGCTGCAAACGCAGTCTAGATACGGTTCGCAGCGGTGATAGTAGATTGGATCCGGTTGCGGATATTTCACCACCGAAACGTCGGTGCCGAAACATCAACACCAGTACCAGCTCTACGGCATCTCAACAGATTAGGACGGAAGATGTGTCGACTGTCCGGTCTGCTCGAAAACCGTTTGGATATAAGCCATCCCACAGTCGAAGTATAATGCAGGTATGTTTTTGTTATAAAAAAAAATCCTTCATCCCCCCTCAGGTTTTCCCCAGGTACCTTAAGGGTTCTCACCATATCAAAGATTACTTCAGTATTTATTTTTTCATTTTATGAATTCATTTAAATTTACTATACTGTAAAGATGATAGAAGGTTATTCATGTAGATACTAACAGTCGGAATTGTATGCTTCCAGTCGGCGAATCGCACACTCACGCTGAAACGGCCTGCGTTAGCCACGGCACTACCGGTGCGAGGTGAGGAAAAGCGCATATTTTTGTACGACTCCGATCGCCATCTGAAAACGCTGATCAACCCAGACCCGTTCGCCGCCACAACCACGACCAATCCGTTCCTGTGCGCCTCGATTTACCTGGACGAGCGTGCGTTCGAGCGGTACGAGCGGCAGATGAAAAAGTGGCTCAATGCGCTCGTCACCATACCGGCCGATTTGGACACCGAGCCGAACAAACCGCTCGACGTGGGCAAGCTGTTCGATGAGGTCAAGTGTAAGGAGCTGACGCTAGCGCCCACGAAGGAGCTCATCTCGTCGAACTATTACAAGAACCGATTGAACAGTCTGCGCAGCGCCGGCATCGCTCTGTACATGAGCGAAGAGCTGGCGATGCCACTGCGTAAGGTGGCCGCGCAGATCGAAAAGCAGCAGCTGGTGTTGCGCACCGACCGATGTCTGCATCTGGATCTGGTACTGCAGCGGACCGTACTGGAACTGCTGTTGTGCTTCAATCCGCTGTGGTTGCGGCTCGGGTTGGAAGTTGTGTTCGGCGAGCAGATCGAGCTGCAGTCGCACCGGGACATCGTAGGGTTGAGCTCGTTCATCGTCAATCGGTTGTTCCGTGACCGGTACATGGAGGCGCGCAACTCGAAGGCGTTTAATCTATCCACGGCGTACGCGGAGCACATGCGAAAGTTTACACTGCGCATGGTGCTGTTCGTGCTGCTCTTTCTCGACACCGCCAAGCGCCGGAAGCTGATCAAGCATAACCCATGTCTGTTTGCGCGCAACGCACCGCACAAGGAGACGCGCGAAATTTTGATCCGCTTCTCGTCGGCCATGGTGGCCGGCATCGGCGACATCACGAAGCACCTGAAGCGTGTGGGCTACACGCTTTCGCACAAGCAGTCGTTCTTGGATGAGTTTAACTATGCGTTTGAAAATCTGGCCGTCGATCTGCGGGACGGCGTACGGCTAACGCGAGTGATGGAGATCATTCTGCTGCGGGAGGATCTGTCCGGGAGTTTGCGCGTCCCGCCCATCTCGCGTCTGCAGAAACTGCACAACATTAACCTGGCGCTGGGTGCGCTGGAACAAGCCGAGTACAAGATTGCGGGTAACATTACGGCGAAGGAAATTTGCGATGGGCACCGGGAGCAGTCGATGTCGCTGCTGTGGCAGATCGTCTACAAGTTCCGTGCGCCAAAGTTCAACGCGGCCGCTACTGTGTTGCAGCGTTGGTGGCGTACGAACTGGCTGAAGGTGGCCGTGTCGCGGCGGATCGAGGAAAAACGTCGCCTAAGGCGGGACCGGGCGGCTCGCACGATACAGGCGGCCGTCCGAGGGTACTGCGTGCGCGTGTGGTACGTGGCCATGCGCAACCAGAAGCTACGGGCCGTCACCGCGTTGCAGAGCTACACGAGGCGTTATTTGGCGCAAAAGTTAGCCGCCAAGCGCTTCGGCGCGATCGTGCGCATCCAGCAGTGGTGGCGTTCGGTGCGCGAGATGCGTTCAGTCCGGGAACAGTTCCTGTTACTCCGACGTTCGGTCACCATCCTGCAGACGTCTTACCGGCGGTATGCACTCGCGAAGAAGCTTCGGGCTGCGGCCGTCGTCATTGGGGGAATCCGTGCTGAGGCGAAGCATCGCCACCAACAGGCCATCGTCATCCAGCGCAGCATCAAATCGTACGTCATCCACCGGCGTCTACAGGCAACCGTGAACGGTGTGGTCGCTTTCATCCGTCGGAAATCGCTGCAGGCACGGTCGGCGACGAAAATCCAGTCCTACCAGCGTATGCGCACGGCACGTCGTGCATATTTGCGTTTGTGCGTGGCCACCGTTCGCATCCAGCGTCGTTGGCGCGAATGCTTGGAAGCGAAACGTTTGCGCAACCGGTACCTGCTCATCCAGACCAACGCCGTTCGGTTGCAGAGGTACTTCCGAGGATATCTTCAGATGCGCCTCGATCGACAACGGTTCGAGAGGACGCGCGATGCAATTGTACAGCTTCAACGACGACGCCGCGCGACGATTGTGATGCGCCAAGAACGTGCCGCCTTTGACCGGCTTCGTAAAGCGACCGTTCAAATACAGACCCGATACCGTGCTCAAAAGCTAATGCAGCTTGAAAGGCGCCGGTACGAGTCCCTACGTCACGCCGCACTCACGCTGCAACATCGCCACCGGGCTAACAAAGCGATGGAACGGCAGCGCCAACAGTACGACGCCCTGCGTGATGCCACTCTTTGCGTTCAGAGGCGTTTCCGAGCACAATTGAGTATGCGCGCAACTCATGCTTCGTATGTCGACCTACGGCGAGCGACACTAACCATACAGGCCCGATTCCGGGCAACGATGTTGATGCGCGAAGACAGGAACCGCTTCGTTCGACTTCGTCGATGCACCGTCGCGGTGCAGTGTCGATTCCGGGCGCTCATTGCAGGCAGATTGGCAAGAGAGCAGTATTCCACCGTCCGAAAGGCAGTGGTTCGCATCCAGTGCAAATGGCGCGCGACGCTTGAGATGCGGCAAGTGCGGGAGCGCTATTGGCAGGAGCGTAAAGCGGCGACCCGCATTCAACGGGCTTGGCGTGCGGTGCAGCTGAGACGCAAGATGCGTGGGGATTACTTGGCTTATCGTCGGGCCGCGATTGTCCTGCAACGTCGTTACCGTGCCCTGATCGAGGGACGGTTGATTCGCAAGGATCTGACGAATCGCTGCCGCGCTGCCATCGTTATTCAGAGGAAACTTCGAGCTACGCTGCAAATGAGGGTGGAGCGGCTGCAATTCCTCCAGCTTCGCTGGACGGTGCTAAAGGTACAGCGTAGGCTCCGCGCAAATCGCGTCACGAAGGAGCATCGGAAACGCTTTGCCGACCTCAAACGGAGTGTAGGCGTGCTTTCGAGCTGGTGGGCCAGCGTACTGGCTATGAGGCGAGAGAGGGTGAACTATACGGACCTCAAACGGGCGGCAATCGTGCTGCAGCGGCGCTACAGAGCACAAAGGGCCATGCGAAAGGAGCTGCACACATACCAAGAAACCCGAGCGGCCATCCTGCTGATTCAGCAAAAGTATCGCGCGCACAGGGCGATGGAAAAATGGCGCGGTCGGTTCCTGAACCTCAAGAGCTGCTCGATCATAGTGCAGGAGTTCTACCGCGCCTACAGGCAGAGGAAGATCGACCAAGAGGCGTACTTACGGTTGCGCCTGGTGACCATTTCCATCCAGAGGCGATTCCGTGGTAAACGTTTGATGAAGCAGCAGATGAAGGAGTACAGCCGGATGCGGGAGGCAGTGGTCACTATTCAGCGC
Organism: Anopheles atroparvus; assembly: GCA_914969975.1. Taxonomy (NCBI): domain Eukaryota; kingdom Metazoa; phylum Arthropoda; class Insecta; order Diptera; family Culicidae; genus Anopheles; species Anopheles atroparvus. Next base: position 22,101,428 of record CAJZCY010000001.1, on the reverse strand, counting down.
AGGTTCCGTGCTCATCAAGCGATGGTAAAGGAACGAAAGCGGTTCCTTGAGCTACGACACCGGACTATCGTGTTACAGCAACGCTATCGTGCTCGTTGCGCAATGGTGTATGCAAGAAAACAATATCAACGGCTCTGCCGGGCAACGGTTGTGATTCAAACTCGCTGGAGGGCAACACTTGCCATGCGCCGGCAGCGTTCGCAATACCGGACAATGATCAAAGCCGTCCAGATTATCAAAACGCGCTACCGGGCGTACAAGGAGCGTGTGTACGACCAATACAACTATCGCACCTACCGGTCGGCTGTCATAGTCATTCAGCGACGGTATCGCACTAAACTGGAGCTCCGCTGCGAACGGATGCGCTTCCACCACATTCGACGCACCGTGCACGGATTGCAGCGATACGCTCGGGGATTGCTAGCACGGCGCGCCTTCCAGGCGATGCTAACCCCGGAGTACGTGGAGCGACGGCAGTGCGAGAAGGCTGCCCTACGGATACAGGCCTGGTGGCGTGGCGTGTACCATCGCAAGCGCTTCCAGACGGCCACGATGCGCAAGATTGCCGGCCAGATTGTGGTGAGCCGCCGTGAAGGCCGGCGCGACCCATCCAACCGGCTGAGCAACGTGGTGCGTCTGTGCATGCGCTTCCTGAACACGCGCTTCAGCTCGTCGGAGGCGATCGGCATCCTGCAGCGGTTGGAGCGAATGTCCCGCCTGGTGCCGCATCTGCTCGTCGACGATGCCGTCTTCCTGGCGGTGTTCTGCTACAACACGATGGCACAGGCGATCCGATCCGAGCTGGACAAGATACTGATCGAGATCTGCGCCCGGATCATACTCAACTTGGCGCGCTTCAAGGGCACCAAGGAGCAAGCGTTTCAGGTAATTAGCCGGGAGGGGATAATGGTAATAATAATAGTTTTGTAACCGTCGTATGCTTATGGTTCCTTGCAGGAAAACGGTCTTGTCACGGTCTCGCAAATGTTGCTCCGCTGGTGTGACAAAGACTGTGGTATATTCAGCACGCTCTGCACGCTGCTGTGGGTGCTGGCACACGATATAAAGAAGAAAAATGTAAGAAACCAACCAACCAGGATTGCACGGGAGCATAAACAGTCGCCTGTCAATGTGAAAACTTCTCTGTTCCCTTTCAATCACGCAGGCAATTCGTCGCTATATGATTTCCAAGGACGCCATCTACATGTTGCGCGAAACGAAGAAGCTGGTTCAGCGGAAGGAAAAGATGCGCAAGAACGTCCAGCGACCGGTCGGCTGTCTGCTGGCCCCGAACCCGCAGCTGATGTGCACCGTTCCGGCGCTGGAGGCAGACTTTGGCGTCAATCGCAGCAAACCGTACGTGTTCTACTCGTCGGTGTTTGGGTTCGAGCGGGTGCTGCAAATGCTGGACGTGAACATTTCGTGATTGCCATACATTTTTAATATCCTTAGTATTATGATTGACATTTTTGGACGTTTACACGATTATTCGCGCCATTGTTGTGTCCAGTCCTTTTTTTCTGAACCCGGCACTGTGTTCTGTTTGGGGGGGTTTACTCCGTATCTTTTCGGTAATTTAATGTTTGTTTTATTATAGTTAAAGATCGTCAAGACTTTCCAAATTTTTTTCTGCAAGCAAAATAAAATGGACGATTTCTCATTGTACGTCAGATTAAAATAACTTCGTTGTTGTCATCATTTAGAACTTTTCAGTCGTGCCGAAAATGCTAAGAACTTATCTTGGCAATTGTTGTTCGTATTTAATTTTCATTTAGAATAAAAGGATAGCAAACACACTGGGGCTTTTGGTTAATTAACTATGAGGAAATTTTTATTTTTCGCTCGTAATTCGATGAAATAAATAATGTGTCACCTTCCTCTCCTACCTACACGCCTAAGCTCGTTACGCGCACTAATTCTAGCTTCTCCCAAAACGGGTCGTGGTTGCCAATCGTAGCTATACAGTGCATCCAGGATGATGCACGGTAGGCACAATGGGGGTCATGTTTTTTTTCTTCCTATTTATTTATTTATTTTTATTACAGAACTCAACCACCCCTCTTACTCCAGTCGATGGTTGTTGAGATTTTTTTTGTAGTATTCGTCTTCGGCTGGTTCGCTAGCACCGTCCATCGTCCCCTCGTCGTAGTACGCATCCGTCGTGTGTTCGTCGGATGACGGCGGCGTGCTTGGGTCATCGCTTCGTGCGTGTGCGTTCGTGGCCGTGCTGGCGGCTTCCTCCAGCTGGTTGGTGCTTCCCTCCGAGTCCGCGTACTCGAAATCGATCTCGTCCATCCGTTGCTGTGCGTTCACCTGTGGATGAGAGGAAGAGAGCGGATTAGAACCACGTGGCTTATGTCGATCACTGCGGTGGTACCGTTGCCCGTACATTGTTTGAATATTCGTGGTCACCATCCGGGACGTATATTCGGAGCGGACTCTGGGTCACCTGCGGCTCGATCGTGCTGCCGACCTGGGCGTGGAGGTACTGGCTACCCTGCTGTGGCTTCTCCTGTGGCAGCCCGAGGATGTTGGAGACGGCCAGCTGGTGTTCCTGGTACGCCTGCAGGTAGTCGCCGTTGCTGCTGTCCGACTGGTGATACTGCTCCTGTTGCTGCTGCCGCTGTTGCTGCTGCTGCTGCTGCTGCCCTTGCTGGTTCTGCTGTTCCTGCTGGTGTTGCATCTGTTGCTGGTACTGGTGCTGCTGGGCCTGCTGGTACTCCTGCTGATGGGCCTGCTGGTGGAAGAGCTCCTGCTGCGCCTGCGCCAGTATGCGATCGTTCTCCTTCTGTCGCTCGGACAGCTCGTAGAAGGAGTGGTGCGCCGCCGCTGGCTGCTGAACAGCCGTCGGTTGGTCCACCTGGTAGTGGTAGTAGTCGCTCGGCGACAGGTTGTTGTGCAGGTTGATCATACCGTAGTTTAGCAGGTTCGCGATCTCCGCGTCCGTCATCTGGCGCTGCGGACCCTGCGAGTGCTGCTGGTGTTGGTGCTGCTGGATCAGCTGCTGCTGGAGTTGCTGCTCGAGCTGGTTGAGCTGGGGCAGCTGCTGCTGGTGGACGGCCGGCTGCTCGTGGCCGACGAGCTGCGCGTACGTCGGCATATCCGGCGACTGCTGGTGATGCTGGTTGTGCATGTCGTTCAGCTGGATCTGGTTCACCACCGACTGCAGCTCGTGCAGTTGGTCTTGGGTGGCGGACAGGATCTGGCCCGTGCTGGCCGCCGGCTCACCGTGCTTGTATGTGTTGTACGAGTTGAACAGTACCGTCGTCGGGGCGGGCGTTTGCGTTTGCTGATTATGCTGCTGCTGCTGTTGCACCGTGCCGAGGAAGTTGGTGTCGGGCTTGAAGAGGTTCACGGCGGCCTGCTGTTGGTGGGTGTTGAAAAGGTTGTTGGACTGGGTGACGAGATAGGTGGGATTGTAGAGCTGGAATTAGAGCACACGGGGGGGACGGATTAGTGCGAGCAATGTGACAATTAGTGGTGGCGATGTTGGTGGGAAGGATGGGGCGGCTCGTCGACACTAACCGAAACGGGCATCTCCTGCAACATGGCCGTCTGCTGGAGAATATGCTGCTGCAGCTGTGGCTGGGTAGCGAGCGGGATCGCGTAGCTCCCGTGTGGCACCGCATTGACGTACTGAATCATGGCCGAGGCGCTCGTCTGCGGCTGCAGGGCAGGATAGTGCGGTGGGACGGGTGATTGAAGGAGGAGGCTGGCTGGTCCAAACTTGCCCGTGCTCGGTATGCTGAGCGGGTCCGACGTGGGGACGAGCGTTTTACTCGGCAGGGACGGATCCGGGTCCGGGGCGAAGTACGTCTTCTTGCCCGAGTACAGATCACCGATCGTCACGTCGTTCGAGTGCTCCTCGGTCACCTGGTACTGGTGCTGGTTCCCGATGGCATGATGAAGGTGGTGGTGGTGTTGCTGGTGATTGTACGGCACTAGAGCTGGTGCGGGCTGTAAGGAAGGAACGAGTGGTTCATGGATCGACTGTACTGTGCAAAGGAACTTCGGCCGATGGTTTGTTACCGTTGCGGAGAAAAGAAAAGCGGGCTTCCCAGTGAACGTCGGCTTGGTGGTCTTCACCTCAATCTCCAGCTTGTTGCTGTCCTCGTACGACGACACGCGGATTTGATTCGGTCCGGACGGGGGCTTCGTGAGCCCCAGGTTTGGCGCAGGGATCGTATGAATGGCGCCATCCTTGTGCGAGGTTAGCTTTGTAGTTATCTGTCGTGCAAGCGTAACGCGAAATACAAAAATTAATACGTGATGCCTTGCTAAACAACTCGCACTATCGATGTTTCCGTACCGGCTTCAGCTTCTCGAACACAATATCGCCCGTGCTCGGTCCCGCCGGGGAACTCTGGAACTTGTGGTGCTTGATACTCGCGGCGCCAAAGGTTAGCGGCGGTGGACGCTTCAGTAGCGGTTGCTTCATAAGCGAAGGATGGCTTAGAATGGATTTGATGGGTCTTTTCAAACTGCCGCGGGAAGAAAAGGAAACAAGAAAGAACCTGAGTTGGCGCAGGCTGGATGGAACCGAAGGAAAGAAAGCACCGTACCTCATAATCATTGATGGAGCTGGTCGGATCGCTACTGGTGCTAGTCGCGTGCCAGCACGGAACTGCGTCATGTACGGTTTCAACACACTGTGCTTGGGCACGAAGCTCGGGAATCCCATCAACGGCGAAGACTTGCCGTAGCCGGACGGGAGCAGCGGTTTGAAGGGAGGCGTGTGATCGCCGGTGGAGAGTGCCGCGCACAACGACACCAGCAGGAAAAGAACCTGTAAACAGGAGATGGACGTAAACGAGGTGTGTGTCTAACGGAATTCATTAGCCATTATTGCTGTTGGCTCGATTGGAAGTCCAAGAACGAGGTGTTTCTTGGTGCGTAAAGGGGCCAATTGCATATGATAATACTTTCATTACTCGCTTAAAATGCTCAGCATAATCCACCTTTTAACTATCTTTTCGTGTGCATTACGTGTCGTTTTTTTCATGTATACATTATGATTGTAAACGTCCATTGCAATTACATGTAACAAAAGACAAGAAAACATTGTACAAAAAAACAAAAGGTTCAGTTATAATAAATCTTTGTAGAATATTAGCAACATAGATAAATTATGCTTAATGACCAAGAAACATGAGCAAAGGTTTTAGGTTTTATCTTAACATTTTTTCTCTAATTTTTCGCATTTTTATAGAATTGCTAATATTTTTACAATGTCCCTCCAAGCAATAACGAGGACAATCTGAAAGGTCTGTTGGAAATTGAACCTGGGCAAATTTTATGTGGAACACCTTGGAAGTCAGAGCGATTAGCACTCAGTTGATGAATCAGATTGGATTACATCAATTTTAAATCTTTCTTTAAGTTCATTACTCCAAGGCCATTTTAAGGGGCCATTCTTCCAGCAGCGGTTTATAACGTCATCTTACAACATCGAACTTGCAATAAGCGCCAGCACGAAGTTTGAACGCGACATGGTCCTCAATAATTTTCCCATTTGATGCATTTGTGTGGAACCATCGAGTGTATAAAAATTGAGTGTGAATTCTCGAAAGCTTTGAATACAGACCTTCTACCTTTTCCTTTTTCAACAAATCAAAGTAAGCCACAAGAAAAGCATGCGTGAATTAATTGTAATCCGGTTGAATTGAACTAACAAACAGCACAAGGTTTTGACGACAGAGTAAAAAGCTTTTCTTGAGCTACGTGCTTGAGCTCTAAATGAAGCATGTTTTTTTTAGCATTTCGCAAAAACACCATGGATATCTTATAAGCTCAGGTACGTAGTACGATCGTTCCAGGTTTCTGGTGGTTTTTCAAAAGGGTATGATCGTTTTATCGGACCGTGATAAAGTAATGTAATTCTACACATTCAAGAAATTGGGATTTGAGCCCATGAACGTTAGTGTACATTCAGGTTGAAACCAAACTCCCATAATTCTAATGCGCAGTTGTATGCTGTTGGGGACTAAGGGCCTTGGCGTAGGGAGTAGGGTTAATCTTTGATGTTAGCTGTACGCTTAGTTTTATAAGTTAATAGAGACCCAAATCCTTTCATAAAAAAGGTTGGAAGCAACCCAGTAGCATAGTATTTTCCAGCAAGGAGAGTAAAGTAATGCTTTCTTTTCCGAAAGGCGATTGACATTTCCAGTGCAAACTAGATCCAATTTTCATTCCGTGCGGTTTGCCACCATGAACCACGGTTTCACATGGAAAACCCTCATATTTCCCCCACAGCTTCGGCCCCCCAACTGATAACGCCGTAAATGCCGTCCGCCAGGATCCGGGTTTCTTCCACCTCCCCAAAAACCACCGTAACCACCAAACCACCGCGATCCGTCCAAGTGGCATCGACGGTGCGCGAAAGTGATCGCGCCATAACTTGCATTAGCGCCGCCGCACACTCACTTGTTCCATTTGAATGGCCATTTTCTCCTGCGTTTGTGTGTTTTTTTTTCTTCTTCCTTCCTCTCCTAAGGCACGTGCACTGCACTGCACTACACTGGAGCTTTCGGGATGTGCACCGGTTTAAATTTCTTCGCCGCCTGCCGACCGTTACCGCCGTACGTGCAACGATTTGGAACTCTTCACTTCACGCGCACTCGCGAGGGGGTGGAGACGATGATAATGATTAAAGTGGTTAGGACACGCTTTTGGAATATTCGTTTCTCCGAGCACCACTGGTTTCTCTATTCGTCACAAGACACACGGTTTTCGACGCCTAGTGGCATCCAATTCACATTTGATCCAGATTGTCCTGGATCCTTTATAGCACCGAGCACAAAAAGACACCCACAAAAAAACCACCTTCTTCCTTGGTAGATACGCGAGCCTCGTAACCCGTGTGATCCTGCGGCCTAGCTACACGATCCGGCAGAAGTTGACACACTTGGCGTTATCGTCTTCGTCGTTGGCTGCATTGCTCGGGGCAGCAGCGCTGTTCGGTGCATCCGGTTTCGATCCGGAGCGCAGGGGCGTACTGTATGCTCTCTCGCTATTGCGTCTGGCGCAACCGCGTACCTTGGCGTGCGGATAGTGACTGTGCGAAGCCCGCCCTAGCCAACCTGTTCCAAGTGTTGCGCGCAAATGAAAACCAACTCCCGCCCGCTCCGAATGCCGGCCCCACCGGCCGCACTTCGGCACACCGCTGGTAAGTCTCTGCTTTTTTATTTCTTCAAGTGTTGTCTTTTTTTGTCTCTTTTCACTAGATTTACCCGCTCGAGGGATACCATTGGGGAGGGCCGCGGAAGGATTTTGGCGAACGCGGGTTGGGCTATATTTCATGGGTCGGATTTTTCGGAATGCTTCGGATGTTTCCTCTGCTCCAGATCGGGCGGGAGGTTTGGCTCGGTCCATCTTGAGGTGCAATAGAAATCGCACGACGCAGCACCGGGTAGTAGGGGAATGCAGGGGGGGGGGGGGGTGTTGGGGCGGTTGTCGACGGAAACGCCACTATCCGGTCGTGGTGCAGACTCCGATGGTTTGTCCCAAAACGAGGAGGGATGGAGAAAATTGTACGGTCTTTCGGTGCCTTGCAGTGGTAGGTCTGCAAGAAGAAAACCTCGCAAGCAGCAAAAGAGTGCCAAGCAACTTGCGAAGAAACACATGTCTTGTCCGTGCCCAGGCGCAGTACCAACATGGATGGATATACAGACGCAACGTGCGAAGGCTGAACGTTTCAGAGTACGCACGTACAGGGATCACACACGAAAGTCGGAGTCGCGATTCTCGCTGCAGACGACCCTGACATTGGCCCAGCTGTTGCCGGATGAAGGTCTGCCGATAGGTCAGTCAGGTACGCACGCACAGAGGGAATGGAAGCGCCGCGTAATGATGGCACGACATTGTGCAGGCGAAATCTGCTGCTGCTGGCTGCTAGTACCAATTACCGCCTCGATGCTCTCCTCAGACATTCGCTCCTAAACCTGTTCCACCGGGGCAGGTAGGGGGCACCTGGATGCTGGGATCTGTTCCCGCAACAGGGAGGCTGGAAGTTTATGACGTTGAAGCGGTTTTTGCGGCAGTTGCGAGGATGTCGGTGAATGTTGAACAGACGGGTTCTAACTGTACTACGCTTCTTCTTCTCTGCACGCACAACTTAGCGTGCACGGAAGTCTTGCTTAAGATAATGCCACCAGGAGAAACAATTACAGGCAGCAAAGTGTCCATAAGTGCAAAGCATATTGAATGCTGCATTTAAACGTATGATTAAATATTTATTTGAGACAATATCTTCTCAATTAGAATATAGACAATATTAGCCGGACACCATGGGTATAAAAACGTTTTTAATTATCCAGCACGATTGCAGAACCGGAATTCGATATAAACAACCTAAGATTAAATTTAAATTTAAGTCTTTTGTGAAAAATTAAAATTAAGAAAAATTTAAATACATAGATTCGACACGATCCACGGTAAATGGGAAAAAATACTCGAAGGGCTTACCGAGTCTTTTTTCCCATTTACCCAGGATAATGCCGAATCTATGTATTTGGGTCCAAATTAATCAAATTAAGGTCATTACGCAAAGAAAGAAGAAGAAATTCGTACTTTTTTTTAAATAGCAGGAAAGAAATTTGAACACTTTTTTACAATTGCTTGAATTTCACATTGTTGATTAGACATAAATTGCGTTGTTCAATATTCACGACGTTGTTCAATATTGCATGGTCAAATAATGTACAATTTCTTATAGATCTTTTTCTGTTCGTATTTTGTTTTGTTTTCCATTTATTTGTATGCTAAAAAGCAATTAAAAGCTGGGATCTTGTTCTTGACTTCGTGCAGCACGTATGGTAAAAAATTAAAAATGGTATAAATTGTTTACAAAAGTTAAGAAGCCTCTGCTGGTGAAATCCTCCAACAATCGTCTTCTTTCCCCAGCTCGCCTAACAGATGAGTCATTGTGCCGAATGAAAAGCTCATCAGGGAAAATGCTGCTAGAACACGTATCGTAACAAGCGTCCGGGCGCGGGCTTGTTACGGATCTATTTTCCATTAATTGAGGCTTCCTTCTCGTCGTCGAAGCGGTGCAGAAGAAGGTGTGCTTCCGCGTGGGAATGGGAAAACGAGCAGCGTGGTAGAAGGGACGGAGTGTAGAAAGGAAAAACGACAGCCACCATTAAACCTGCCGCCGCATCCGGAATGCCGCGGAAAGCTAGCCCGGGCGGAATGCTGCCACGGCCGCTAATCAAATCGAGCGGGAACGAGCCCGACTGTCCGAGTGCACCAGCCCGGTCAGTGCAGCACCCGGTGGGGTCGCGATCGGCGGGGAGGGCTAATTTCTTTTCGCGGACCTTTTTTCTGAGCTATTTATCTGTGTAGGTGTGTGTGTGTTGTGGGTCGCGAGATGTGAGTTCCGTGTAGGTTGGTTTAATTTAATGTTTCTTCCAACTTTTCTCTTCCACTCGCGCGGTATTTGTTGTTAGACGCTATTAATCAATGACTTTCGATTTCTTGAGGAGGGCGCCGCGGGCCAGCGTGCAAAGCCACTGGTCCCATCGTGCGGGATGGGTGGTTCGCCCATCACCCTACGCCCTCGAGAGGGCAGGGCGCAAGCGCCGAAAACCCCCATGTGCCTTTTGTGGTTGAGCGAGCAACTGTGTCCCGATGTCCCGCGATTGGCGACGATCGAAAGCGGACCGAGTGCGCGATTTCGCGATCAAATCGGTCCGATCGAGCAACGCGATATGCAAACAGCAAACCGTTCGGGTGGGAGTGGGAGGACGCAGGGAGGCACATGCCTTCGGGTGGGTGGCGTGTGGTGCATACTTTCTTTTGCGCTGGTGCACTTGCGCGAGTCCGATCCGCGGTGCACATGTCCGTTCGCTCGTGTGCATTCGAGTGCACCAATTGCTGCGGGTTGGAAGACGGAGATGGAAACGGTCACAAAGCGTAGCAGAAAACAAACAGCCTAGCATCCTCGCCCTTCCCCAAAAAGGGCCAGCCTTACCGTCTGCTGCTCGTTCAAACCGTGGTGGTTGTTTCTTTCTTTTTTTTCTATTTTTGTTTGCATCTCGTGTGTTTCGCAATGGTTGTCGTTCCCTTCCCTTTTCGCGCCCTCCAGGAGACCGTCGTTGTGGGTGGATGGCGGGGAAATTTTGTACGGTGAGATTTTTCCTCGCTGGCGGCTCGTGTACCGACGAATGATAATTGTCGGTGCCGGAGATGATGGTGATCGTTCAGTCGTGGGTCCTGTGTCGATTGGACCGATCGGCAAGCCAGACGAGTGGACGTCAGTTTGGACACTGCAGGTTTGACCGCTTCGCGAGTATCACACGGTCCATTAAAGCCGGTTGTTGTTGATTGACGCTGGGCACGGTTGGTAATTGGTTTGTTTGTGGAGGATTTTTTTTCTTTCCCTATTTTCCTTTTTAAGATGATTGCACTTCTGCTAGTGGAAATCATGTAAAATGGCCCAAGAAAGTGAGGTGTGAAAAAACTGAGAATCCAAATGGAATTTTGCTACGGTCAATTACGGGTTTGTAAGAAATTGACTATTAAAAATAGCCTTTTTCTGAACTGCTTATAGTTGATTCGCATTACCAAGTGGCTTGTTTTATGGATATATTTTAGAATATCTTTCCATAGAATAGGTTTCATTGTCGTTTTTAATTGCCTGTTTTTTTTAAAACATATGTTTATATGTTCATCTTTTTTATCTCCTTGAAAGCGACAGCAGTCTTCCCTTCGAGATTTTGGAAATCAACATTTACGCCAAATTTAATGCGATTCAATTGGTAAAAAGCCTGATGAATAGACGGAGCTTCATTTAGCCAATTTTGGTATAAAAAAAACCTTAAGTTGATTTGAGATATACGTTTTGGATAAGAAAGGTTAACTTTTGTTTGTCTCTCTCTCTGGTTGAAATAACAATGTGAAACGAAGCAGTACACGGATAGGCTACTAACAACGTTTAGTGAATCAAGATAGTTCACCCATGAGTTTGGTAATTTTTTCTGCACAGATGCTCCTCTCCAGACGGATCCCCAACAGTTTACCTCAGTTTAATTATGTGCCTCAGCTCCGCTCGTTGTACAACATATGTAAATCGGGTTTCACTTTCAATACTCCTGTTACCGCTGCGTGGTGAATAAAAAAAAACCACTGTACGTGTTTTGGCAAAACCAATAGATATACACACTTTTGCTTTTTCTTGTAACAACCGGCCGACATCGGCAGCATTACCGAACATGCGGTTGGTAATTTTCTGCACCGACTGCTGGCTGGATGATGCCGATGCAAGGGGCGCCTCTTGATAGGAGCACGACGCGGTTTCTGGGGGTTGTTTTTGAAAATCTACGCAAAACAGCGGCACCGCGCTTAGATGTGCTCTCTCGAGGGTGCCAACGATCCTCCATCGAGATAGCCGTCCCGCAACGGGGAAAGGGTAAGCTGGCGAACACCACCGTCGGATCGATTAGTTCCAGTCGAGGGTTAGCTGGAATGATGTAGCACCGGAGAAGCGAGTGTTCGCGCTAAGTGTGGCCAAAGTACGCAGATCCATTCGTCCGGGGCTCGCTATTGTCGATGCCGCATTTATCGCCATATATTACGAAATATGGAGAGACACCAGAAGCTTCATTGAGAGTCGTCGTGAAGCGCCATTTCAACGCGCGACGGAGAGGGGGGCCAGAAAAGTATCCGCTGTTGACGCGCACGTCCTCCAAGTACATTTCAAGCTCAAGATGACAATCCGCGGCCTATCGTCTGTCGGGGGCAGTTGTTTCCTGTGGGGCGGAAAGCGGCCACAAACCAATCGGACCGCGCTCGGTCTCCATTTCCGTTAGTAGCCCTACTTAAGCCGTCCACCATCGCTCAGCTGACACTGCGCGCGCTATATGGTCCCGCGCGGTGTCAAGAGCGAGCGATTAAATTCACTCACGTACCAATACCACATTTCACTTACTTTTCCCTTTCGATACGGGCCTTCCTCCCTTCCGCTCGATTTCCCTTCGGTTGCTTCTGGTATTCGAATACGAGAGCGCTCGCGCGCGAGCATTAATGGTGCTGAATGTCGGGCCATTCGTCACGTCGGTCATCATAAAACGTTAGGGGAACGATTTTCTACCCATGGCCAAATTGTCCCCGCCGTATGTAGCTAGCCGTGTCACTTTCTACGTACCGTGCGCGTACGGACCAATTGTTCCGGTCGCCGTGGACCAGTTCTGGCGCTGTGCGCTATGTTGTGGCACATTACACACGGAAGGCCGCCTGTACGGACTGAACGGTGTCAATGAAATGAAAAAGTAAAAATGCTATCATACTTTCCTCAAGTCCGCGAACGTGGGTACCGTATGATGCTGGAGGATTTTTTTCCTCTCTCACAAATCATTTCAACAGGTTTCTGTTCGTTCCGTTTTATGGTGACAATGGTGATGTCTTAATTTTGCACATACTAAGTGGTTTTCTTGAGCGAAAGTTAAATGATGAGAGCGGAAAGTTTAATATTCAATTTTTATTTTTCGATAAAAAATTCAATTGAGCTTAAAAGACATCCTGTTATGTGGGAATGGAAAGAAAACAATAAGCTTATTAAATTTTTTCGGATTGCCCTATTTTTTAATGTTATTTTGCTCCAGAGTTTTAAATGAAAATTGTTTATTTCGGAAAGCGAATTTTAACAAAACATGCTACAAAACCGTCTTTGCGCACCTACAACCAACAGATCTAACAAATTTCCCATTTTCACATTTTAGTCCTGCTCCATATTTTCCACACTCTTTCTGGCGGATAAGATCACATCGTTCACTCCGACCCCGTCATACGAAGCGCCGCACAGGGCGATCGGTAGTCGATGGTGTGCGATATAGTCGCGAATCGCTTTCACCCGGTCCTGATGGCCCACGGTGTACTGTGGAATGCATTTGCGCAGCAGATTCACCTTGTACTTATCGGGATGCTGGTTGATGTGCAGTATCTTCTTGACGTTCTCCAGCGCAACCTCGAGCAGCTGCTCGGTCGAGGGATTTTTGCCGAACCACTTTTCGAACCAGGCGCCACCCATCATCACCGTGAGCACCGTATTGTCCTTCATGTCGAAGCAGCAGCTATCGAAAATCACACCCAGTATGGGAAGATTCTCGATCGGTGGAACCAGCAACCCGAAGCCATCCTGTTGGAGCAAATCGGCCCGCTTGTACTGCAGGTTGATGACGCACACGTCTACGAAAGGGATGCTGCTCAGGGACGTCGCTAGCTGCGGGTGCTGCTTCTGGATGTGCTTAGCCAGCTTGTAGGCAGGAATGCTGCTGACAAGGCGCCGCAGTTGCTGCTCCTTCCCGTCGACACGTAACACGATTCGATCGCGATCGAATGTGAGCTCTTCGAATTTTGTTCCCATTACGATGGACACACCCTTGCCCGATAGATCACCGGCCAAGCATTCTGGGAGCGCCTGCAGTCCACCGCGAATGGAGTAAATGCTCCAATTTTCCGCCTTGGCCTGTGCCGCAAGCGCACCCATCGGTGTGGGCTGCTGGGCGGGCTTTTTGTTGCGGTTCTGGAATGCTTCTTTCAGCAGTCCCTTGATAACGCCCCCGTGCCGTTGTTCTCGTTCGAAAAGTTCCTTCATCAAAAACTTCACGCTTATCTCTTTTGCATCCCCGGCGCAAATGCCACATAGCATCGCACTGACGGCATAGTCGGCTATCTCCTTACCGAACCGCCGTTCCACGAAGGAGTACATTGATTCATCTTTGAGTGGAGTTTTCGAGCGTCCGGCGAACAGATCCCGAAAGGCAGCAAAGTACAATGGCTTCGTAAAGGGGGGAACCGTTTTCAAGATTCCACTCAGCGAAGACGGCAGTAGATTCAGCTTGCCTTTTGCGTATATCATCCGGTTCCGAGCGGCGGTGTGACTGGAGCTGATCGAGTACACCTGATCGGCCAATCCGAGGTCCTCTATCAGTTCAAGTGTATTGCTTGCAGCCGGACCCTTTGGGCGTATCGTGCGAGGTCCAGCCTCGAACACGTACCCATCGTCCAGATATCGTTCCGATCGTATCCAGCCACCAACGCGATCCGTTGCTTCGTAAATGGTGAGAGGTAGAGTTGGTGTTTTCCTGAGCAAGTAATGGCCAGCCGCCAGCCCGCTGATGCCGGCACCGAGGATAGCAGTCATGGCAGTGTACTAAAATTGACCCGCAGACGGGCACGTCGATGTTCCTAGCACACGTATTATTACCAAATCACCGGCATTTCAAAACGTTTCGCAAATGTTTTGATAATGACGGTGACGTTTATTGTTTTGTTGTTGTTGTTGTTTTTTGTTTTGTTTTGAGAACATGCAGAAACCTTCAGCGGTCAAAATCAAAAGTATAGATAGCAACTAATCGTTTTAATAAGGAGCGAATTACTATTTGCCAGAAAAATATTTCCCTGGAATCCATGATCTTTGTTGCTTTGTTTATTTTCATTTAAAAATATATATTTTGTAGATAGTGTTGCAAAAATGTGTCAACCTTGGCAAACCACGGAGTTGAACTGTCACATTATAAAATGAACGAGTCCCGCCGAAGCCACCCCAGGGGTTCATTTGCAGTAAACACCAAGCCACTTTTTAAAGCACCATTCAATACGTAAAATCGAATTACTTGAATGAAATTTGTTAATAAAACTACCGAAAGTGTTACAATTCGGGTGTTCGTAGGTTCCGATATTGCTTATCATAGAGGTAAACTAGAATGGTGAGCATACTGGGCACAATGGACGCAGGGGAAATGAAGATAGATATTAAAAAATCACCACCCGGAGACGACAAGTATGGAAACTGTTACTGGTAAGTAACGCGCTGTTAACTGGAGCTAATGCTTGACTAATGATGATAACGTTCTATGCCTATCTTTGATTTTAGCGGAAAGGAGAGGAATCTCAATATTGTCGAGTTGCTATGTGCAACCTGCAATCGATGGTTTCACGAGTCGTGTATCAGCTTTCAGCTTGGCCGTTTAGTTCCATTCATGATGAACTACGTGTTTGTGTGCAAGAACTGCTCTGTGACTGGGCTGGAGAAATTTCGAAAAATGCAGGCATCAATACCTGAAATGTGTATCACCGCAATAGCAAACTTGCAGCAAACCACCTTCAAGGAAGGCAAAGCGCGTTCGATGTTCAGCAAGGACAAGGACATCATACCGTACATGGAACACTACTGGGAGGCTATGACCACCATGGGCCGTCGGTCCACCCAGTCCTGGTACGGCAACGTACAAAGATCTCTGATAAAGGATATCAACACCCTGTTTGCGTACGAGGAGAGTAACGAGCATGGACAAACCTACGGCTTAGCGAATACTGACTTGACGCAAATCAGACCAACGTATGATGAGTCTACCACGTTAGGTGAGTGTTACTTTTCGAACTTTGAAAGGTTTAGTTTTCATTGTGTACCGAATACTGTGGCAGTACACTGCATATCCGTTGCGCCAATTTAGTTTTGATGAACGTTGGGGAGATCAAGTTAGTCCGCGAACCTAGAACTTGCTGGGTCCCGGATCGCAGGGCCTACTTCGGATCGTTTTCAGATAATACGCAGAAAAATGGGACAACAATCCCATTGTAGGAAAGTGAATCTTATTCCCCCCTTGATGTGAGAAATTAACAAGCAAAATGTGAAAATTTTGTGGTTTAGTTTACATTCCAATTGTTTTTGTTTTCCTATTGTGCCTGAAGCTATAAGCGAAGAAGAGAAGTTGTTGCACTGAAAAAGATTATTTACATTGATTACCTCCCGTTCCTCCATGGAAGAAAGTATGAGCAACCGTCACGTTTTTTGCGTACTGCTCACAACACTTTGACGACGTTCTTTCATACTCTTTTTCTTTCTATCAAAAGCCACGCAAAATTTCTCGAAAAGCAGACAGCAGAAGCGCAAACTGCCCAGCAATGAGCAAGGTGGAGTACCTGGCAAGAAAAGTCGCCTGGGGGCAGATGTTGGTGCCATGGTGAAACTGCCGGCACACGGGTATCCACTAGATCATCCGTTCAATAAAGATGGTTACCGCTATATACTGGCTGAGCCCGATCCGCACGCACCGTTTCGTCAAGAGTTTGATGAAAGTGCTGACTTGGCCGGAAAACGCATTCCTGGCTGGCTGTATCGTGTGCTTTCGCCGAATTCTGTGCTTATTGCGCTCCACGACCGCGCCCCCCAGTTAAAAGTATCAGAGGATCGGTTATCGGTTACTGGAGAGAAAGGATACTGTATGGCCCGGGCTTCTCACTGTAAGTGTCAGATGTTTTCAAACGTTTTGGAGATTATTAATTGCGTTCTATCGTTCGCTTTGGAGATTATTAACTGTGTTCTATTTTAATTGCAGACGTAACCAAGGGATGTTGGTACTGGGAAGCAACGGTTGAAGATATGCCGGATGGTTCTGCTTGTCGTTTGGGCTGGGGACAGGAGTATGCAAACCTGCAAGCGCCCCTGGGATACGATAAGTTTGGTTACTCGTGGCGCTCGCGCAAGGGAACCAAATTCCATGAATCACACGGAAAGCATTACAGCGCCGGATATGCTGAGGGGGACACGCTGGGATTCCTCATAACGCTACCAGACGACAACCAGGCAAGCCAAGCGCCCACTACTTTCAAGGATCGTCCACTGGTGAAGTTCAAGAGTCATCTGTACTACGAGGATAAGGATCAGGTGACTGAAACGCTAAAGTCCTTGAAAGTTCAACCTGGCAGCAAGGTGCACTACTTCAAGAATGGCGTTTGTCAGGGAGAAGCATTCGTGGATCTGTACAGAGGCGCGTACTACCCGGCGATATCACTGCACAAGAACGCCACCGTCAGTGTAAATTTCGGACCGAATTTCAAACATCCGGAAGTTTTGAAGGATTTCAATGCTCAAGGGGTAAGTAACGATAAAGGGGCAATTGGTTGATATCAAGCATTCTCATTCATCTTTCGGGTTGCAGATACACGAGAGAGTGGAAGAGATGATTTGTGAGCAGACCATGGCGGATATGATGTATTTCACAGAAAAGGATGGTAAACTTAGCCTGGACAGCGTTTGATATGTTCATCGATAAATAAAAGAGTGCTACAAACGGTGGTTTTGTAACATCATGTAATTTAATAATGGTTTTGTCTGCCTTGCGTCCATAATATCGTACATCTAGTTACTCCGTTCAGTCCTCCAGCTTTGCAATGCGCCTTACAACTATCCATGATTCGTTAGTTTATTTTCCAAACCCTCCTTTACAGTTTGGACTAGGTTCCAGCTTGTATGCTTCATCCCATTGCTTTGGAGTTTTCGCCACAATCGAGAGTGCGTGCACAAAGTCTCCTGCTAGTTGATTCTTTACAATCTCATTCACCAGTCTATGACGCTGCAAGGCAAACATGCATTAGCTTTGAAGTGAAATAACGATGCCAGCGGCGTATCTTACCTTTATCAACGCCAGCCCTTCAAATTGTTCAGAAACAACTAGAACTTTGAAGTGGCTTTCCGATCCTTTCGGTACATTATGCATGTATGATTCATTAACAACCTCCAAATGCACCGGGGCTAGTTCTTTGGTAAGGCCCGCACGGATAGCGCACTCGATAGGGTTTTCCGCGGTGGTCGTCATGGTTCTTGTAGATGTAAATCTCGTATACCTGGGCTTCGCTACAGCTGAAATTTGGATCCTACTGAATGCGTGCAGTATTGGGTTCATGTTTGTTATGAAATTGTTTACGTTTGGGTTGACATTTTGATGTTAAACGTACGAAACAAAAATAGAAGGTTGTTCGCTTTTTCATATCAATTTGTGATGCCTGAAGAATAGAAAGAATAACCAACAACTATGAATTAATTAAGTGCCCAAAATTCCTTAAAAATCTTATACCCTATTTATGACCTTAGTGAGTTCAGTTAAAAAAATATGTTTCATTTCCTACGACTGTTCTGTACAGACAAACAGCACTCGATCCGCAGGTTTAAACGGCCATGGTGCGTCAGTTGTCATTTGTTCTCAAGCCGTGCAAAAAACAGTTTCGGCGTTCTCCCGGGCTTCGAGGTGATTGTAAACAAGTGCTGCCGAAGTTTTGTGATAAATTTGTGTCTCTTGGTACGTAAATACATTACGATAATATCGCTTTTGATGTACACGATTGTAATTCTTGTAAGACACATTTTTTGTTTCTGCAGGTAACCTTTGCCGACATGGGACGTCGAAAATCGAAAAGGAAGCCGCCGCCAAAACGAAAGAACATCGAGCCGCTCGACCAGCAATTCAACTGCCCATTCTGCAATCACGAAAAGTCCTGCGAGGTGAAAATGGATAAGAGTAAAAACTCGGCGAAAATATTGTGCCGCGTGTGCATGGAGGAGTATCAAACGACGATAAACTTCTTATCGGAACCGGTAGATGTTTACAATGATTGGGTTGACGCTTGTGAGACTGCCAACTAAAAGCGACGCGAAAATAGCCGCGTGGGTTGGCTATCATGTGTTTGTATAGAATAAGCATAAATTCTCCTTAATATCTAACGAAAATAAATCATTGTGCTAAGGTGTATCGCTAAACGACGGTGTACTTCGTAAGCCAAAGGATCCGTAACCCCGTATGGACTAGTTGTTCCTTCAAGAAAATTCCTATCCACTTCATACTTGCTTTGATAATTGTTCTGATCCAGAACCAAGGGAAGACTGATCCAGAACCAACACACAATATAACGTAGCTATTTCTTCTATCATCATTGTCATTGTTCTTCGAACATATTTCTTCTACCATCATTGTCAATACGTAATTCTTATCAGGACAATCAGTTAATCAGGACAATTTAACAATGTACTGCCAAATGGATAATTTTCACAATTTAAATGAGTCTCTCCAAGGTTTATTAATATATTTTTCATTTTAAAATACTGTATAAACTAAGCTTACCTCAAGAAACAAATCCGAATTGCACTGAACAGTAGCCAAGTAATCCCAGTCAATACTTGGTAAGATAAATTGCAAGGGCCAAACAATAATCTTTGTAATTTATCCGCTTCACCACCAATCTAGACGTAACTGGCGATCGTTTCGATCTTGTTCAGCTTTCTTCTTTATCCGAGATGGACTCCTTGATTGTATCTCGTCCAGCAATCAATGTCTGATAATGTAGCATATCTAATTCGTAGGACGGAAAATGTAAAAAATGAACTTGAACCATTTTCGTAGCTTTTACTAAACCAACATTTTACAATATCGTTATATTAAAAAGAAATAACACTATCTAGCTACATGAGTTGGTTTGCTCGAATCGACCGGGATGTGAAAGCAGCAAACACAACCCTGCCATGTGCGCAGCCTGGAGTACCGTGAAACCGTAGTGCGACGCATTCTCATTTTCACGATTTTCCTAAACCATGCCGCGCCAACACTGCTCGATCGGGGGTTTCGGCAAGCGAGAGAACGAATTTTCCTTCAGAACTGTGCTAGATCTCGCCCGTGAAGGTAACGTTTTGGCCCGGCTGGTGGTCGTTCGGGTGGTACTGCAGAAAAAAAAAAACCTCTGACTGTGAAGCTCCATACTGCTGGGGCTGGTGTGTCTCCGTGTGTACGTGCATGTGTCACATTTTTTGACCTCAATTTTGTGCCCTTTCTGGAGCATTTTTCTGCATTTTCCCAGTGTGAAAGTGTCCCCGGCCACGGTGCAGCTACTTTTAGCCACATCCCGCACGTGAGCAGTGTGAAATTCGAAGTGAAAAGTCCAACTTTTCCTCCGTTCCGTTCGATCGAACTGGGTGACCCCCTCCTCCGACAGGGCTGCTCCATCGCTGATACAAGCTGGAATGGGAGTTCATTATGCTGCAAGCTTTTCCAGTCCCATTCTTTTTTCTTGAACGAAAACCGATCAACTAAACTTCGCGGTGCGGTGTGAAATCGATGGTGAAACATTTCGCCATGCTTGTGTGCATAATGTGAAAAAAACCATTTTTCGGGAAAATTGAAATTATGTGCCTTTATACATTAATGTGTGTGCGTGCGTGTGTGCTAGTCCTAGCAAGAAGCCTGGCTTAACTTTTGTGACCGTTTTTTTTCTACTGTTACGAGGCCCAACTTTTCCAATTTGTGCAAAGTGTGAAAAATGTTGCGTGTCAGCTATGGGCCAGGGAAAAGAAAGCAGTGACCATCTTTTCTACCTTTTCCCTGATGGCGAAGTTTTCAACAAAAAAAAAAAGGATCAATTTAGAGACCTAGTGAAAAGAGTGAGTGGGAAGGATTTGCGAGGAACAGGATAGAAACATACCGTACGAAAAGAGATCGTTAAAATGAGAACATGAAGATGTGATAAAATATTGTACCGAGAGAGTGAGATAAGGGAGCGAACGGAAAAATGAAGCAAAGAATAGCGACGTGAAGGAGAGTGAGAGAGAGAGAGAGAGAGAAAGAAAGAGAGAGAGAGAAATACAAAGAGCAAAGGAAAGAAGCGAAAGGGAGAGGCTGAAAAGGAAAACCCCGCATACTGGATCATGCTGAATGTTAGGTCGCGTTTTCGCGTACGCGTTCGAGAGCGTGTTCTCGCCTGATCTGAATTTAGAGCGTTGCGGGAGCGCCTTGTTGGTGTCCAATAGTGGCCTGGGAGGGGGCGGGGGGCTGCGGGGGGAGGGGGGGTTGCTTGCAAGATGGCGAGAGGGGATCGTATTGAGCGCACAGGGAGAGAACGAGAGCGTGCGATATTCCCTAGGTCGCGCTCGATGGAGGCGCCTGACAATCGCGCGATGCGCTGCTGAACGTATCGAGCGACTTGGAGTTCGGAGCAGGCCGCGACAGTGGGAAAACTCGCCCCACTGAGCAGAGCATCGTGGGGCAAAGGCGGGAAACGGTGGAGGGGTGACATTCTCTGTTTTATCACCTTTTCCGGACCTCTAGGTGGTGGTTTTGTGTGTGTTTCCGTGCCCGTTCTAGAGGGAACTAGCCGTGCATCGTCGAATGCGGGAACAACAAAGAAGACGATAAAAAGCAAGAGGGAGTGCGAGCGAGACGGAACAAGGGAGAAAGTTGAACGGCAGAAGAGCAGGGAAGAAAGAAAGACCAAACATTCTGACTGTGGCCTACTCGAAGTGCTACCACTGTTACTAGCAACGAATACGGTGCTTGACACTTGAATAAAGTATATTTTCGGTGCCAGACGGAAATTTCGGTCGAAGTGTGCATGTGCTGGGAAGTGCTCATGTCAGATTAAAGTAAAAAAAATCGTTTTTCCCAAACGTGCTCTAGTGTGTCCTTCTAAATATGTTTGTCTTCAATAAACGTGCTTGTACGTTAAACAAATTTGCATCGATCGGGTTTTTTCGTGTCATTTAAAATATATATTTTTATTTACACATGAAGTGAACAAAATTGAAAAATACACCACGTGGTTTCCTCTACGACGAGCACACTTTCGTCGTTCGTACGTTAGCTACACGAAGCAGGATTAAAGCGAAACTCGATTTCCAATTAACTCCAATGCGTCACACTCTCCAGGAGGCGGTTCTATTAAGTTTGGCCCAGCGGGGGTTAACAAGAAAAGGAAAAGAGAAGGAGCACCCTTCTCCCTGAGAAGAAAATAGATACCTTACAGAGTGAACCATATTCGTGCTGCCGGTCCTCACCTTATGGCACTGTGGCCGTGTTTTATTTGGCAATCTATTCTTCCAGTGACAACAGTCGGTTTACAAAACCCGGACGGAAAAATCGTTCATACGGCTCGGTCCGCACCTACGTGTCGTAGTCCCGGGAGATTGTGCTCGCCTCGGAGAGTGTGCGTTATGTATGGAGGAGCGCTGGAAAAACGGAGCAAATGAGAGCCACCGAGTCAGTCGTTGGTGTTTTTACTCATGTATGTGTGCGTGGTTTTTTGTGATTTCGAAAAAAAGAAACGGTGTCTATTAGCTACTAAGAACTAACTTGCTTGCCAAGATTTGCTCAAGATCAAAAGAAATCTAGGGTATGTAAAGCAGTGCTCGACGGAGCATGGGTGCAGAGGGCTTTAGTTCGTGCTTATAAAAGAGTAGGCGAGGCGAAGCAGTACCATCTAGGGTGCAAAGCAAGGATGTGAATCAAGGGTTGCTGCACAGTAATTGGCATCATTCTGGGATTGACGGAAGCGAAGGGAAAAGAATGAAGGCGTTCGGGGTTGGTCCTCTTCGTTTTGGAAAAGGAGAGCGCAAAGCAAAACGGTGAGAAGAAGGTGAAAACACTTACACTAGTTGTGTGGGTAATGGTGCGATAATCCCTGAGGTTGCTTTTTTATCAAAAGGCACGAATTCGTATTGAAGAACCTGACGAAGTACAATACAGCAGGTAGAGGTCACTGAGGTCTGAGGATAATTCCAAGCATTTTTTTTGCGAATTTCTCAAATCGATAAATTGTGAACCTTTGCTTAAGCCCCAAAGAAAGCAAGGAGCAAATCGTTCCATGAATAACAAAATCGGTGGATCTTCTTCGAACGCTGAGTACAAAGACCCATCGTTTGCTACATAATCGCTCTCGTCCTCTCTCTTTCACTCCATCCCTAAGGGTTTCTCTTCCGCTCTCCAGTTCACGATTACGCTCTTTCTCTCGACGCTTTCGCTTCGGCATGCTCCCGTGTCAGTCTGGTGAAGACCGCTCGTTATCTAGCTTAGCGGAAGTGCTCCTTTCTTCTAATTTTTCCGTTTGTTGGTGCCAGTACAGGATGGACCTGGTGAGGCTTCCGTTTTGGTTTTCATTATATAACGAACAGCTCGCACTGACATTGCCACGGTCCGGCCAGCGCGTAGCAGGCTGTGGGACGTGTTTCCCTGGTACCAGTCGCTGCTCGGAGGAGCCTGACAACGAACGTTGCTGCCAAGTTCGATCCTGCACTGTTAAATCCCAGCAGACTGTTACATCGTGAAAAATCGTTCGGAACATTGCCAGTTTTTGTGCTGCATAGATAATTCCTCTTTCTTGCTTTTAATTCACTGTTCCTTGTTTGTTCTCCGTGTGTGGTTTTCGCAGCTATGTAACACATTTACCAGTACCAGTGTAAGAAGCAGTGCGGAAACTAGTTGCTACTAGGGCCCGCCGTGGTGGAAGCGGTGGAAAATAAGGACACAATATTCGCGGCAGCAAGACACACAGCAGGTGCTAGACGCCATTTCAAAGCAGTAATATAAAAGTGTCCGGTAGAGTGCGCAGTGAAGAAAGGCAAATCGACCGAATAGGACTTCCGGCGCGCTGCTGACCTCAATCGTGACCTGCCCCGACGGTCTCGCGCAGGATGGGAAAATGAGTGAAGCTTCGTAAGGTGTCCAGCTCGTGTAGTGTGCGTCCCTTGTGCCCTCGAGCTCTGCTCCGTTGTAGCCTGGCCACGTACACACTCACATCGCTGTTCGTGGGAATCGTACCGTGCTGGTGCGTGACTCTCCTTCGTCGTCCTGACCTAGTTCCGGGAGAGCGGTGGTGATAGCAAGTACTGGCGGCGGTGGAGTGCTGTTAAAGGGGTGATTATCGTCCGGTGAGCGGAAGTGTGTTCGCTAGTGAATCTTGGTGTGCCAGCCAAAGCAACCGAGGCGTCGAAAACAGGAACGTCGAAAAGTAAAGTGAGATAAAGGTGGTGTTACTCATCCGCGTACTTGTCGCATTTCTGTGTGTGCGTGTGTGTATCTGTGCTCGTGCGTGCAGAGCCAGTTCCGGCCGTTCCGCCTTGCGCCTTGATTGCCCGGTCCTCGTGCGATCCGCTCCCAACGCCAGGCACGACGTCATGTCCAATGACTACAGCTAGAAACCAGTTAGCAACCAGTGTGCAGCGGTGTGCGTTCTCGATCCCCCCCCAGCAGGCTTACCACCGGGGTCGAGGGGATGTCGGGCTGTGACGAGGAGCAATCAGTGCTGACCACCGAGCTACCGCCGACCGATCTCGATGATTGCCTCCGGGTGCGAAAATGGTGGTGCTTTCTGCTGTCCAGCATATTCACCTTTCTGGCCGGCCTGCTCGCCGTGCTGCTATGGCGCGCATTCGCCTTCCTCTGCTGCCGCAAGGAGCCCGAGCTGGCGCCGAACGACCCAAAGCAGAAGGAGCAGAAGGCGTCCCGCCAGGGCAAGCAGGACTTCGAGGGGACCTTTATGACCGAGGCGAAGGACTGGGCCGGCGAGCTGATCTCGGGACAGACGACTACCGGACGAATCTTGGTGAGTAGAGTATCTCCGAGCGAAGGGGTTGTGTCATTGGTGTGCTCTTTTCGGGTGGAAAACGTCGCTCGTTCGATGAATTCCGAACTTTGGCTTCCGGGTTGTCGGGTTGTTTAACATTTAATTAAGTTGCTGAAAACACATTCAAAGAAAAAGTTAGGCAGCTCTTGTTACGCAATGTCGCTACTCTTTAGTCGTTCGAGAAAGCACATATTCGTCCTCCTCACAACTATCGTTTGTTCTCTAAATTTTTTGTTCATAAATCATTCTTTTGAACACAAACTAATCTTTGGATGATTGTCGAGAAAAATAAAAATTTTTTCAATCTAGAACCTCTCAAAAATGTAGTGTAAGTTGAATTCTTTGAGCCCATAAGAAAATGTTGTCTTCACTTTGTCGTGTAATCGCCACACAAGTACTTTTGACACAATACTAAAATACCACCCAAGCTAGTGGTGGGTTTATTTTTACTTCCCTCCCACCGGTGGCGGAAGATGTTTTATGCGACATTAATGAGCGCGAATAATTTGCAACACATTCTAAGTATAACAATGAGCTCTGATGGAGGTTATGTGCATAATAAAGGGGAAGAAATTTGGCTTTCCTGCACCTCGAGTGGCAGCTTGTTGTCGGTCGAGGCAACTGTGTCGGTAGTGGAAACATTTGCCTGTTTACTTTTCCCCGACCAATCCTAACCGGGGGAGAGGAAGGCGAGCATTACAAGGGCGCAGCAATTTCATATTCAGATATTTATATTTATACCAATTACGTTGCCGGCATAAATATATATCGTTTGCCCGCTAGTTGCTGCTGCCGTCGGGCGATCGAACCATATGTTTAAATTTTTAAATCATAAATCATAATTGAAGAGTCCGATGTTGCCGGCAATCGGTTACGGGCCGGCACGGAAAACCATCCTCCTAATTGGAGGGGCAGAAACCGATTGCCCGTGAAGCCCGTCGGAGGGCTCGGACGGCGGGTTTGGCGGGTGACGGTGTAAAAATCTAATTAAGCTTGAGATTGATTTATTGAACATCATCTAATTGCCGCCCTGCGGGAGGCGAGGGAACATCGCTGCTGGGCCGGATCGGGGTGGTCCCAGAGACGAAGAAGTCGAGTTTGTGTCCACCTCTCGAGCCGTTGCCAGGTGAGGCGCTCGATATAGGTTTGTGCGGCGACCAAATCGCCAGACAGTTGCGATGATGTTTTGGTTAACGTCGATCGCGAAGAGGGTTTTCCTCACTTTCAACTAGCAGTCTATTGACTGACGTTGGCATGCAAATCCACATCAAAAGCGTACTTAAGTGTACCGGTTTGCTGGCGATTTTCATAACCTTATCATGGCCTTGCCATCCGTGTAAAGATATGGGCGCGTATACCAAAGAATCACGACGTGCGAATTGTGGTGCATTTTTCCACTACTCGCCATTCCAACGCACACCTTATGCTAGCGGACGCGTTCTTCGTGTGCGCCTAAGAGCAGAGATACCGAAAGAAGCGTAAAAGGTCAGGCTAGATTTCGTGTGTTTAGCATTTATTTTTAAACGCGTTCATTTTCATTGCGCCTCATGTCTACCGGATGACGCGCCTACGAATGTCTTTGCGAACGAAAGGCGCAAAAGTAAAACAATAGAATAACATTTGAAATAAATAAATTTTCCTTTCCGGGTAACAGCAAAATGTAGTCACGCACGCGGCACAGACAAGTCTGTCAAAGTGTGCCGAAAGGTTTCGCAAAATTGTACAACATCGCTTGTTCCGTCCCGGGGCTTGGCGTTGCTGGCTGCCAGAGTCACTCGCAGCTCGAAAGTGGCACAATTCGGTTGGAAGTACTCGTTCCCTCGCAGCAGCGTAGCGGTCGTATTGAGTGGAAAAAAAATATCGAAAATAAATACATACACCTCCACATCCCAGACAACTAGCAAAGCGGGCGACCAAATGCTCCATTTAGGTCACGCTTTGTCGCCCTCCCGCTCCACCGGGATCGGGTTTGGCCACGGTGGCTGGCATATCATACAGCTCCGTAGGCCGAAGCCACCGTAAATGTTAGCTATTTTTACTCCCATGGCACCGCGCTGCACTTTCGCTGCCTGATGCACTGCGAGGCACGGTGCACGGAAGGTTGTCGGTTGTCATTTTCCGTTTTGAGTGCACGGTCCCGGGGCCATAGATAGGGAGAAACAAAACCTCTGGCAGCAGGCGTACAGCGCTCATGGTCTATAATTGCTAGTTGCAAGAATAGTTGGAAGCGAAATGAAAGCATTTCGAGGTTATCCGAATTTATAGGCCA